>JAGFBS010000001.1:1339371-2678743 GCA_018397855.1 Boletus reticuloceps
ACCGAGGATAGATGACGATACTCACCCTCGTCACCGACAGGTCTCCGTGTACCGCCTCCTGCTGGAGCATCCCGCTCAAAACCAAGCAACGTCTATGCCCACTCACGCTCATCAGGGTTCGGTCGGGAGGTCCGAAAACGGATCCTGCTAGGGACATATGCGCTGACCGCCGAGTGAGTGCTCTCCTCCATACTCACCGTGATGGGCCACGAAACTGAAACTGGCTGACTACGGCGCAGTGCGTTTGACAATTATTTCTTGCAAGCCCAGCGCGTGCGTGCGTACATCAAGGCCGACTTCAACAGGGTCTTTCGGCATCCGTGTGTCCACCTTGCTCACCCCGAGTCTTGCTTGTCTGCGGATGGGGTCGACGTGTTGCTCCACCCTTCTGCGATCCGCACTGCGCCGCGTCTTGCAGAGAAACGGGAGTGTGATACATCGAGTATCGACGAGTACTTGCAAGACGTGATGACTGTCCCCGCGTCACTCGCTGGTTTGCCTGCCCTGAGTGTTCCCGCGGGTCTTGGGGAGGATGGATGGCCTGTCGGGATGACCGTCGTGGGGCAGTGGGGGACAGACCAGCTGGTATTACAAGTTGGCCGTGTGATTGAGGGTATACAATGACAGGTTGATGTCAGAGTGGTGTAGACATTGCGGGTAACGGTGAGTGTAGGGTACAGTACAGGTGCGAAGTAGCAATAATGACAGCATAATAAGCAAACAGTGTACGTGGAGTGAGGTACTGTCGGATGTTAGGAAGCGTAGAGTGCGACGCATATTAACGACTATTGGTAAGATAAAATCTAGATGGTGTCGTGATCGTGGAAGTGCCGGGGCTGCAAATGAAGGGAGGGTGGAGTATGAGTAAACGAGAGAGCCTTAACCCCAGCGGAGCACGCCTTCGTATATCGAGTACATGACGGCGGCATTTGGTACCACGCGCATGAGGTGCGCACTGAGTCCTCCATACAACGACCGTGCACCCTCTTCTGCGATGACAGTCCGCAATGTCTGCCAAAGACCAGTGTACTTGAGGACCCCATTGACGCGTGGTTGCCGTAGCCGGGTCCGCAAGACCTTTTGTGTCGTTGTCAGAGCAAAACGGCGAAACCAGATGTTACTCGAGACATACCTCGTGAGGATACGTGATCAGGCTAGCAACAAACTTTGCAGAACCCGCGCTACCGAGCATACCAAACCACTCAGCAACACCACTCTGACCCTGCGTATCCGCAGAGAGCCGTTTCAGCCGCTCGTAGAGGACCCACTGGATAGTACCTTCTGTTACACCAAGATAGCTCGCGCTGAGGCCCTTGTAAAATCCGCGAATGCCTTCTTCCCTGAATATTTGTCTGATCATGGCATAACTCCCACCTACAAGTCTAGACGCTGGTCGCCTTGTCGCGTCTGGCGCTACGCCAGAAGAGGATCCAGAGAGCGAAACGGCTTGCCGACGCTCCTCGATAAGTTGCAACCGCGTCTTAACAACCCAAATAGGATTTGTCGCAGTGCTTGTGAGGATACCTGCAATGGCGGCCGCAGATAGATGGATGTAGGAGTTTTCTTGTCCGTGGTTGAAACGATTGGCAATTATTTGCTTGCCGTTTCCGTAGGTGAAAAAATGGATTGAACGTGCGGGAATAACGCCAACCAGTGTCGGACCGAGACCCCTGAACAGTGCACGAGGAGACTCGTCGCGGTAAATATCGCTGTTGTACAGATCAGGGTCTAGATGAGCTACAGCAAGGGAATCATGCGTACCGAAGGATATGGCCAGTCTCCACGAAATTCCATAGCAGACCTCCAGTGCGATGCGGAAGGGTAGCTACTCCACCACCAACGAAGCCGACCGAAGCGTGCTTTTCTCTAAACAGACTCGATTGGAGACGCGTCTTGACGACGTCAAATGGGCTAGTAACAATGGCACCGCACATTCCGCCGAGACTGATTCAAGGTCATGAGCAAGGCTGCTCAAGAACGTAGGGGGAGCAACTCACCCTCCAGCGACGAAATGTTGCCACGATTTTGCGGGGAAGACATTTGAGGACGATGAAGAGCTGCTCGTCATCGTTTCTATGAAAAGAACTTGCTCAGGAAGGGGGCTTTTTTTTTTTCTAGATGAGTCACGTGACGAAACCCCTTTACGATAACGGCTCGAAGAAACACGCCCGGATGCAACACCATGTTTGTACTGGCACTGATAAAGGTACATCTCTTGCCCTCTCACACCAACCCCCACCAATGATAATAGGACACGATTCCCGTCTTGCCGGTAAACTTTGGCGCACCACCTCACCAAGCAATCACCGACGAAATCAACAAGAAATATGCAAACAGGGTCCTACACGACGTCGGTCTGTGTATCTGTGTGTTTGACCTCGTCGAAGTCGGCGAAGGAAAGGTCCGATATGGGGATGGATGTCTCTGGTACAAATGTCCTCACTATCGTCTCTTGACAATTTGCATTCCTCTGACTCTCGTGTCAAGCCAAGTTTCGTATGGTCGTCTTCAGACCATTTGCGTCCGAGGTGATCCTCGCCAAAGTTAAATCCTCCGACGAAGATGGAATACGACGTACGTCTCTCCATACCTCTTCCGGCGATACAAGCTCATAATCCTAGTAAGCGTTGGCTTCTTTGACGACATGTATATTCCTCTTGCATATCTTCCTCAACCTTCCACTTTGTATGCGCCGTGTCTCTTCTCTTTTGCAGTCTTTTTCGCCTCACTGTGCCTTGAATCACAGCGATCCAAACGAACGTGCACATTTCTGGCTACCAGACTCTGAAGCAACGTCATCCCACGAGCTCCTCGAGTCTCCCACAACAGATCGCATGTACATCGATCAAGGCGAGATCGTCCGTGTCCGTGTCGAGGCGGACGAATTTTACGATGACGAGCCTGGTCCACCCAAGGCTGCGGAAGGCGTCGTGATCAAGCGGGAGGCGCGCAGGCCGCCCTATACCATCATTGTAAGTTGCGAGGCAATGAACGAAGAAGAGATACTGACGGTGCCATGTAGTGCTCAATAGCCGAACAGGGACTGGGACCTGTGCCATGGTGGAAGAGTGCACAACCAGCGGGTGATCAAGGGTGATCAACATGTCCAAGCTGGATGCATTTCGTCGCATAGATCATTCCCACTTCATTGCGAGGAAAGAGGAAACAAGGCATTTTGCCAATGTGAGCACATACCACTCTCATTAATGATGTTGTTATTCCAACTGTTTGTTTGAATGTCGTGACTCCCTCAAGCAATAGTCCATCCACATCTGAAGGTCTTCTTATCACTCAGGTGGTTACTGGTACCAGCTGAAGGCTGATAGACCTTTCCATTCGGGCCATTGACGCATTCTGGTTCCGTCGTACTTAGGTGGCAGAAGGGTCATTAAGATTAGTTTTCGATAAGCTCTTTCAAGGGTCAGCATAAGTACATGTGGTACCCAACGACGCCACAAGTGAACATCCGGGTAACTTGGATGCCTCCCGCAGCTCGCCAGACATCATCAGCCTATAGAGAAAGCGAGTGCATCTGCCTTGGCTCTCGTTGATGCCTTGCAATGCTCTCCGAGTCATCCTCTTACCACAGGGAGTGAAATTCCCGCTGTGGATCTACATGTCGACTCGTGTTTGTCTATTCTTAGAAGGTTTGTCGCTCGGACTCTGTTATGACAAAAGCCCCGATCAAACGTTGTTTTTTTATCCTTCACAGACGGGTGCCACCATATGCTGCAGCGATATTCATTTCCCCTTTCGGTCTTCTCGGCTACGGAGGACCACTTGATGCACACTAGCTAACAGAAATACTCCAATTCTGTCGACACTTCTCACCCAGCGATTGACCGATGGGTGAGCATGGACGGGCGACTCGGTTTCAACATCCCTGCTTGGTGGACATGCATGCTTCTACCCCCTCGACTTCGCCCGTCCCGCCTGGAACGTGGATCATTATCATGTTTTGCCCGCCCTTGTCCGGTGGTGGGATCACCAACGATCCACGAGGTGAAGATGGTTTGCACGTGGAAACTGACGTCGCCTTATTGGCAAGTTCGTGCGCCTGCACTTTATCTCCATGCACCTTACCCACTCAACGTGAGCCACCCCTAGATGGATGGTTGAGTGGAAGATAGAGCACAGAGTCCGGCAAAGACGGCAGAGAGAAACGAGTTTGTGTGTTATTCAAGGTTATCCTCTGCAGTTGCGACTTGTGCATCCGTTATCCATACTCACATTGACAAATCAACATCCAGACACACTGTCCAAGGACGATAAAAATGGATCCCAGGCTACTTCGAAAACTAACGTACATACTCGCAAAAATTGAACTCTCTGGTCCATGAAAGAAGTCAA
The DNA here is from genome assembly GCA_018397855.1 of Boletus reticuloceps. Classification (NCBI taxonomy): domain Eukaryota; kingdom Fungi; phylum Basidiomycota; class Agaricomycetes; order Boletales; family Boletaceae; genus Boletus; species Boletus reticuloceps. The sequence continues at coordinate 1,343,722 of JAGFBS010000001.1, forward strand.
ACAACCATATTGGCGCAATCCCACCATAGCAAAAGTCTCGTTTAGCAGCCCATTGTAACTCCATTATAAGGACCGTCGTGGTTGTTGAGGTTGCCGTCCCAGACGTAATCTACGTCACCAACTATACATTGTGTGCTTGGGTTGTCTTGGCCTGTTTAACGCATGTGTCATACAGAAAAGTCCAATCTCAAAGGTAGGGATAACTTACCAGCACATGACGCCCACTCTCCGGAATCCTCGATGTGTACCTCTCCGGAGGGGTGGACGAAACCCAGGAACCTACCAGGGCAGATTGGGATGGGGTCTTCTTCGTTGTTGATGTGAGTCAGGTGCAAGTTGGCGTCCACGTAGTTGGCGAATGCTTGGTTGCCGACACGAGGAAGACCGTAGGTGACGGTCTTGAAGGTGGTTCCGGCGGGTAGCCAAAGAGGAAGATAAACAGAGTCAAGAAGCGAGATAGCCGCACCTACAGGGAAAAAATGGCATTGAAAGGTGAATTATACAATTCCTGTAATACTCACCCAGAGAGTGGCCGACCATGGTTACAGATGTCGTGCCGTACTCCGACATGGTTTGTTGCACAGCAGCAAGAACCTCCGTGGCGGTCCTGTAATGGTGAATCGAGTAAGTAGATAGGAATAAGATGCAAGTCTTACGATGCTTGGTCATCCGCGAAGCCATCATGAACTTCAATGTCGGAGCTGATTCCCGGGAAGAGCGTGGAGTCCACATTGGTCAGGAAGAAATCAGCGTCCGTGAGGTCGGCTTCGCTGCAAGGTAACAGTTTCAGGAAAAGTACTTGATGGCGTATGACAGCTTGAATCAGTTCTTACAATTCATCAGGGTTTGTCCCTTGGTGGGCGACGATCACGGTGTCGAGACTGGGGTCATATCCGACGTACCCTGTGTGTTTGAAGGCAATCCTAACTTGAGTCAAGCTCCCCGCGTATCAAGTTAATGCCTTACAGTACTGGACGGAGTCGCCGTCACCACCAGAAGCGACAGGCTTAAAATCAGGGTTAGCTTCGCAGTTAGCTTTTTGAGGAGAAGAAAATCAGCGTTCCACAGATTGCTCGTACGTACGCCCCGGTTGGACCTACCTCCACAGTTCCATGCAAGAGTCTGACTAGCGGTGCAATAAGCAGTACTCGCATACCACGTGTATGAAGTGAAGTAGTCGATTTGCGACGTTGTCAGCGCAGTTATTGACTGCCTTGCGGAGAGGCTTGGATTGGCGCGAACGGCAGTGACACCGAGAAGGGCAGCAGCAAGAACAGAGAACATCGAGGTCATACTCCTCCTGGAATCCGCAAACTGTGGCGGGGTTGGTGCTTTGGACGAGCATACTTTATACTATGCGTCTTGCTGGAGTGTTATATAATTGGTAATGATGGCAACTGGCAGAAGACCAGAGTCCCATATGATGAGGGTGGTCAGGCGGTCTACTGTGCACACGGCATGGGAATAGATGTAAACATGTGTGAACATGTCTAACCTGCAGACACTTCATCTGAAGAGGATACTTACCAGTATGGTCTGAGATGCGTGTCCAGATTAAGCGAACCTGCATTGTATCCCAACGAACGTGCCAACCCTCGCTGGGAACCTTGAATGTAAGAATCCCATATGCCCATATGCTCGGTCGCTGATCGACTCACCGAAACATGATGAGTCAAATACCGAGCACAAACTAAACTGTTGCCTTGGCAATCTTTAGTAGTGATTGACTAGAAGAGTTAGTTTTCTGCGCCTCGAGGTGCCACCCAATTGGGGCGAGAGCTCAACTTGAAGCTCAAGTATTAGTATTAGTAGGTAGTCTAAATTTGTCATCTGTGCACACCTGACTTCGCCTTTGTTGGGGCCAACGTGACCTACTTGGAATTAAAATAAGCTTGGCATCTTGTGCCTGGGATGCGCACGCGCCAACTCCATGCTATTCTTTGCGAGAGCACAGGTTCTTTCCCTCACTTTAGTGACGATATTCGTCAAAAAATGCGTGACTCATTACTCGCCAAAGATGATCTATCACATGCATATGAGGCACTCGTGATTGCACGATATCACGTACTGTGTTGCCACGCAGACTCGCGTTCCAGCGTAAGTCTTGGCTTGAATTTTGAAACGATCTTTCTTTGAGCGGGTTTGCAGTGTATGTAGTGATGGACTGCATCTGATGAATGAGTTATTATCTCAATAGCGACGAGGTGGTATCCCCATGAGTCTTTGACTATCAAAGTGCATCAAAGGGATGTCCGAGGCAGGATTATTTCGCAATTGAGCTCGCATATCCAGAGCATGAAATATTCAATTTAGGGATCGAAGTGCATCCACCGATAGTACCCATCAGAGCATACATCCTTCCACTTGAGTGGTCCAAGCTGGGGATGTAGAAAGGGAGAAGGAAGTGATGTCACCTATTTCTCTGCTAGAGATAGGCTGTCCCGATTGGGAGCAACAGTACCGAACATGGCCAATGGAAACGTGGCACTAGCGCAGCGAGGAGCATTGCAAAGGCTACAAAGCAGGTGAAAGTATAACCCTGACGTATCAAATGACGATAATGCAGTGAGGAAAGTTGAGTGCCAGATTCAGTCTATAACACCAAGGTGATCTTCTTTGATGGTCCCAATGGCAAACTGTAGGGAGTGAATACAAGGAATTGGATAGCAGTTGAGGACGCACAATTTCTGTCGCGTCGACACGAGTACCTACGATTTTTAGACGAACGCGAGTGTTTTTCTCGATGATCTGGTAACAACGATCCGCGTCCCCCGTGAGTACTGGAAAAATAGATAAATAAAGAGTCCCGAACCTGATCTTCTGATGCAAACGAAGGTGGATTTGAGTTGGGGTCAAATTTCATGTCCGGATGTATAAGCTAAAGACGCAGTAAGCGAACGGAATAGTAGAGGTGACCAAGATTTTTAACTTGATGCGAAACGAAAACCTGTAATGGTCCTACATCCGCGAAGAACCCCATCTGTAACTACGTCTCAGGAGAATAGTATAGACGGAACAGTAGCTCATACCTTGTTGACATTGTTGACTACGCCATCCACCACTTCACCTTTAAATGGCTTGAATACGATGGCGCGATACCGCGTGACGAACTCGGCTTGACCGCTGCCACTGATAACCATCCCTTTTCCGATATCGAGGATAGAAACGACGGCTATGATGTATCCGAATGCTCCTGAACACGTGCCTTCGACATCTGCATACAGCTTGGACTCCAAGAACTGGAGCATCCGAGGACCAAAATAGGACGGGTGCAGAAGGATAGTGTGGGTAAGCTCTTTCTGTAAAGCATGTCGATAACACCGAAACGTCAAGCAAACAGAGCTTCACTTACAATGAAGAACATGTTGGGCACAAAGTACGCCTACTTCTAACCACGTGACATCTTCTGAGTCCCACTTGATTACGTAACGGATGATTTAAAGTGGAAGTTGAAATTGAAAGTTGAACTTGTCCTTATGATGGCGACATACTCTTCCTTTTTCTCGTCCGGTCTCCTTGCACCACGCGTCGTCAGATGCACGACGCCAGTACTACCGTCATCTCCTATGGCTGTCTCAGCTAGTCCTCTCGATCCTGTCGATCGTCGGTTGAGCTTGACACCTACACCGCCTGGACAGACCAGTCCATGTGCCAAGGTTCCGACAGTCCCTGCGAATGCTGAACGCCATAGGATGCGCAGACGTCGCTCCAGCATTAATATTGGTGCAAACCCGATGGCTCTCATAAAATCTCCTGTCAGAAACGCAGGTGCAGCCCTCCAACGTACTGGTCTTATGTCTCCTACGCGCCATCGCGCTGCCAGCGTTTCCATTAATGAAGCGTTTGAGAACAACAGTCTCTTTGGAAGATTGAGGAGTGGAAGTGTGGGTGGTATAGCCAATCCACCTAAGCGGTAAGTAGATGGACCCATGTATGACTTGTTCTAACAGCATCGCCAGTCTATTCCGAAAAATCCCTCGCCCCATTCCCCTTGCACCACCGCCCAGCGCACCACTTCCAGCGCTTCCCATCTCACCAACCGCCAGGTGCGGTAGTTCGCTCTTACCACCGACTATCCTTGCTCCCGTTCCTCGGCAGCCTCTTTCGACAACAAGCTTACGAACAGACAACGTCGTAAATCTTTTTTCACCGACATTGTCCTCGCCAACACTGCTCGGTCCGGGTTGTGCTCCCAAGATACCCTTCAAATTATCACCGGGTTCTACTGACTCCCGTGAAGTCACTATCGATGAAGACATGAAGGAAGATTGAAATAGTGGGGTGCTCGACGCGCTCCTTACCACCACTGTGATACCATCGCGCTGGATCGCGCCAATGTTCCTCAATATTTATGCATACTTTTCCATCTATCTCTTATATTATACCCAAGTTAATTTTGGTCGCTTCTGCACTATGTCCTCCATAAGTGTTAGCTCCTGAATTCGTCATCCTGTCGTGCATGGCGATCCTCATCCATTGCTTAGACTCAGATATGCTTGCCATGTGCTTTTTAATTTGAATATGCTCAAGCTGGTTTGTCAACCCATCATTACAAACTATTGCTTTGTCCGAACAAGTTTGACCATCAAATACTTGGTCTTGGTCGTCCATCCGGTCGTACATGTGCAAGGAAGAACGAGCTCCTTCGATCACTCTGGCCATCCTGATTATAACGGTTCGTGGAGACGGGGAAGATCGGAAGCGCCGACTCGCCGTATTCTTACGCCAAACAGGCAAGACTCATTTCCAGACAAGGTAAAGATCAATCTCGGCTCCAGATCCCGCAGTGCAATGTCGACTAGCTGGTCCAAAGAAGAATAGTCGGAAACTAGGTGACTTGCACCGCTGTGGCCGCGACTGAAGCTTTTAGGTACCTGCCCAATGCCTGACAGGCAATCGACAGGTGATTGTCGTAGCGCGTAGTGCCCTTCTAAGAATGTCTGGTTTTGAAATACCAGGTACAGAACCCGTACTTGTATGAATCGATCAGCTGCGAGGTGCGACTCGGTGGAAATTCGACATATTATAGCGTATTCAAATCAACAAATTAGTAACGTCGAGAGCTCCAGGGCCATCGTAATCGGCAAGGTACAGCCATCATACTCAGCAATACATCTCAATGCCATTGTAAGGACCATAGTGGTTCGGCACATCGCCCATAATGACGTTGGGCACGTCACCGACGATGCATTTAGTGCTTGGATTGTCCTGGCCTACGTTCGGCATCACATCATGACAATGTTGGGAATTGAACATTAAATGCTTACCGGGACACGCTGCCCACCCGCCAGTCTCTCTGATGTGTACCTCGCCAGAAGGGTTCACGTATCCAAAGGACTTTTTGGGTATGATCGGAACCGGATCTTTCAAGTTGTTGATGTGCGTGAGGTGGATATTGGCATCAACATAGTTGGCAAACGCTTGGTTTCCGACACGCGGAAGACCATAGAGAATGGTCTGGAACGTCGTTCCGGAGGGGAGTTGGAGTGGGAGGTAGATCGAATCAAGAAGAGAGAGCGCTGCACCTGGACACATTGGGCGGCGACGAGAGAAATGGGAACGTCGATCATAAATCGCTGACCCTCGGGGATCGGCAGTACTCACCGAGAGAGTGGCCGACCAACGTCACAGAGCTTGCTCCAAACTTGGACATGGCCGTTTGGACACCCTGAAGAATTTCTGAAGCCGTCCTTTCATGACGAAGCGTGAAGATCTCGTGTCTAATACGGGACACTGATACATACCGGGCTTGGTCATCCCGGAAACCACTGTGTACCTGAATATCGGGGGAAATCCCAGGGTAGAGCGACGAATCTAGGCCACCCATAACGAAGTCCGCGTCGTCGATGAGGAGGGCGGAACTGCCATGTTACGCAATCATTTATCATTAACTGAGCACAATACGTTGGATGTGACCAAGCTCACATAGTAGTTGTCCCTTGGTGAGCCACGATTACCTCGTTGAGACTTGAATCGTATCCAACATACCCTATTAAACATCAATCGCTATCACTCAAACCGGGGAATAATCAATAAAGGTCCAATCTGGATCTCACAATATTGGACTCCGCCTCCGTCCCCGCCCGACGCCACAGGCTTAAAGCCAGCGTTCTGATCACAGTTGGCTGCACAGAGGCGGTGTCAACTTGGAACATGGGTCTATAAACAGAGACAGTACAATGATTTACCTCCACAAGACCATGAGAGGGTCATCGAGGGGTCGCAGTATGCAGCACTCGTAAAGTAAGTGTACGGAGAGAAAGCGTCGATCTGAGAAGTCGTTAACGAAGTGATGCTTTGTCTCGAGACCAGGGCGAGGGAAGCTTGCACAGCGGCGACCCCGAGGAGGCAGGCGACGAGGATAAAGGTCATGAAAGTCGTTAGCGGATTGGTGCGATTGGTACGAGGGTCAAAAATGGTTGCTGCAGGGCAACACTCCCGTCAGATTTTAAGGACATTTACGGTTCAATTTCTATGACGGAAACCCGACGTTACCTTTTAGGACGTGGTACTGGCATCAGAGATCGGACAGACGCCCGGCGTCTTTAGCCTCAGCACAGGAGATGATTTGAACATCACCGTTGAGGATGCTGCTTGACAATCAGTGGACTGTTGCAAAGAAAAGCAGACCAAGTAGCGGTTGCATTGATGCCACAGTGGTTGCGATAGAGCGCTGCAGCCGCCGTCTACGCGCGCGAACAACTTTCGGTCGGAAGTGACGCGGCACAGGCTGTCTGCCATCACCAGCCTCGTAATTTAAATCATTGGTCGGCTCGTAACGGGTGACACACCGCCAATTTACGTAACCAATCGCAGAATTTACATAAATTCCAATACATATTTGCATATACACTTCAGTGTCTTGGATACAGTAGCTCAGATTGTTGCCGACTGGACTATGTATACGGTACGACAGACAGTCAAACGTATGTAGCAAGATCTGCCATAAATATGGAGTTGGCGAGAAAAAGGTGCCCACGGCATCAATGTACGGCACCTTAGTAACATGGGGTAAAGGAAGGGAAATAGAAACAGAAATTCTGCCATTCATCCAAGCTTCGATTTCTTCTCTCGTCTACTCCTCATCTTCGAAGCGCAGTATCTGCGCATCCTCGTCGATAGGCAAGTCCCGGTAACCGCGGCGAGACCGGTATCCCATAGAAAGGGAATCCAGTTTCGAGGAGACATACGCGTACGCAATACCTCCCAGTCCAATGAGGAACCAGGGAACGGAGGCCAGCGTATCGACAAATCCTGAGCCTGAACTTTTGTGCCCACCTGAATAGTCAGGAAGTCTAATCGTTCTGTGGAGTTCGCACCAATGTCAGTAAGCTGTCTGCCTCGACGCACGTACACGGGAAACCCCTACCCTCTCGCAAGCCCGCTCTTCTGGTACCACCACCACACGACCAGTGCCGTGATTGCGAAGGGGAACAAAAATACCATAGTCCAGAAGAAAGCACCGTGGCCCCTGATTCCGGGACAGAAGTGCCGTGTTCCACGGTCAATTCGGTCCCCTCCTTCGCAGCTCGAGTGGGCGACTTTGCGATATGCAGTCCGTTCATACCAGTACTCCTCATTATCGCGGCAAGAATCGTCGTCAGCGAGCGGCAAAGTCGCTGGTACTGGCATGCATCTCCCTTCGTCGTTCTTCACATAGTTAAATTCACTGTAAATAGGCGTCGCAGTAATGGTATCAGAAGGGTTGAATCGTAGGTGATCCAACTTACCACTCGAAGTCATCTGGTCCACAGGCACAATTGTGGACGAGTTTGTGCTCTACTTCGGCCTCCTTGCCAACAACACAACTTGCATCGCGCTTACGGCGCTGGTAAAGTGTCTGCAGGAGACGTTTATGGATGTACTGAACAAAAGAGAGGGAGGTACCTGACGACCAAAAAGACACGCTTCTGTTCTTCCCTCACTGGGACTCCATAACTCGTAATCGTCATGAGTTGGATCATCTGGGTTCAACACACCTAAGCGAAAAGCCTTTTAGTCCACTCTAGAGGTAGTCCATGTGCGAACCTACATTGTCGGTGAGTCAATGATGTGAAGTCAATATGGACAATCGTTGACGACGAAGAGCTGGGAGAATGTCCAAGGAGCATAAACTTTCTGCTCGTATCTTCGGGAACAGTGACGATTGTGTTGATCCTCAACTTCTCATTACTAAACTTGTACTCTCGCCATGAAAGACCCTCGTCCGTAGTGAACAAGACGTGGTCTGTTGCCTCTTCGTCGTTAACGATCAAAATGATTGACCCGGAGTCGCCGAATTCCCAGAGATAGGCATCCTTGTGAACTTCCTCCCATGTGAAACCACCATCTCGGGAAAGGAATGTGTCGCTCTCGGTGTAAGGAGCGAGTACTTCGCCCACGTTGCCGACCGCCATGACAACGCCTACAACGCCTGGGCTACTGTATGTTGCCCGTGCGTCCCTACGCTCTGTGAACCCATGTACATGTAGGGCACAGCTCTGCAGAATAAATACCATCATCAATAAAGGAAAACGAACGCAACATACAGTCGTTGAACAGGCATACGCTCTCCCATGTGAATCAACCTTTGGAGGTGCAAGGGGTTTCCAACTTCCGCCTATAAATCCAGCCATTCAGACACCCAATATGCGGTTGACGCCCAAAATACTCACCGTCATTATGAGTTATCCTCGTCTGAAGCACCTTTCTCTCAGTAAGCATTGCCTCTGCAGGGTTCGCCACAATGTTGACCAACGCGATGCCATCCAACCCGGTGAACTTTTCGAAATCAACATATCCAAACTCGTTCCTGTTCGCGTTCTCTACTGACAATCCAAAATAAGTTCCATTGGAGTTGGACTTTAAAATGTTGCCCCAGTAAGGGTGCGGCCACTCGGACATGGTCATATGCAAGAAGATGGAATCAGTACTCGATTCTAGCACAGTATATGCCTATGTATCATCGTTGATAAATGAGTAAAGGGTGGCGAATACGTCTGCACGTACATGTGTCTCGGGATGCATGCCAGGTGGGAACTTGCCGGTCGCAAATGTCACTCCATCGAGCGAAACTTGAAGTTCTAGGGAATTCCTCGCAGGGAGATACTTTTCGAATGTAGGTCAGGAATGTCTAGAGGATCGTTATGCCACAACTTACCTCGGCCACAATGAGGTATTCCGAAAACTTCGTAAAACCGACGATATGTTCAAAGAGCTTTGTCTTTTTGCCATAGTAATCTCTACCTGAGATGAGTTGCAATGCATTGTCATTGCCAAAGAGGCGCTGAGAACCCTGCTTGGTTTGATAGGACTCGCATAGAATCTGGTTTTGGTCGACAAGGAGTTCTTTGTCGCGGGCCCAGTCGCAATTATGAACATAGCCTTCGATGAATTGCCAGTGCCGTCCGTTATTACTCGAATATTGGGCTTCTGCCCGGCAATCCTGTGCATTACCATCACATCCGACGTCACCGATCCAGATAATCAAATCGGTGCGCGGTTGGAACCGAAGCGTTGGTACGCCAAACGTGTTCGGACGCGATGGTGCATTTTGCTCATGCCAGAACTTACCACCGTCCGTTGTATAGAAGTATTTGGGAGATTCGGTGATGAGGTAGGCTCGTTCGTTAGAATGAGAGTGCATGTGGAACCCCAGAAAGCGTTCCCCAGGGAATCTCTGTTCCCAAGTGAGCCCCTCGTTGCTAGACTGCCAGATTGTGTTATCGTCCAGTAAGATAAGAATGGTCTTTTGTAGTCCACCTCAGTCTTTAGCGCGGTAAACAGTTTGTCGTCCACTCACGCTCGATTCCTTGAAGAACTGGTACTGGGCAACCTTGGCATTGAACTGGTGCTAGATTCGGACTCAGCAAGGAACCAACAGGATACAGGCCAAACAACGTACAATCTGGTCGGTGATTTCACCCTCTACAGGTGCAGCTACATTCACACGGTATATCAGCACCGCTGGCTCAATTCATAAACCAAAAGCGCTTACCTTGCGAACACGATTTTTGTAGAGGGTCATCCTTCTTTTGACCCCGGCCCGCATCACACTGATTACCTGCTATCAATCTATACCCCGATGAACCCATGTATGTTTCATCTGCTCTGCCCGAGGTACACATAGTGCTCGGAATACGCTCAAGTCCTGCCGGAATACATTTGTCGCCGCTCCGAACGTAGTTGTAGTCACTAGGGTAGTCAGGCATGCTTGAGACGAACACTCATATCAAATATGGATGCCACCCACCACTCGTAGTCATGGTCTTGGCAAGGGCATCCATCTCCGTGGACAATAGGGTCAACGAACTTATCACCCACGTAGCAGTCTGCGTTGGCCTTGCGACGCTTATACCATTGCTGACGTTCTGTCTGTAGGTATTCACCGTTGAGTGTGCTTGCAGGACTTACTTTGATACCCATCAAACATTCCATATCTGGCTTTGCACGCGCATACCATTTCTCAAGGTCTTTCTCCTCGCACTTGCGGGATCGTGTGCCTGCGAAATCCAGATATATCACAGCATAGCGACCATCGTGTTCCCTTTGATCCATTCGCGAGAGCTGGGCAAGGAGAATGAACTTTTGGGACGTGGCATCACTGACAGTGGTGAGCGCTCTGGCGCGTACGTCGACACCAAGGTCAAACGATTTCCTGGCACACGCCAACATTGTGAGTTGAATATATGGAGGTCATAACGTCAACGTACCAAGTACTTCCGAAATCGGTAGAATAGGTCACTGAATTGGTCATCTGTTCGTCGTTCACGGCCAAGATGATGCTGCCCGAGTCCCCAAACTCATACATATGGGCCTCTCTCCGGACCATACGCCACGTCAGCCCAGCGTCTGTGCTTAGGAAGGTATCACACTCTTCGTAAGGGGAAAGCTGCCTCCCAATGGAGCCAACACCCATCACGAGGCCCGGAGCAGTGGAAGAAAAGATTGGTCCAAAGTTGTGGGGGTCAGTGATGGAGTGCAAGTGCAATGAACATTCCTCGAGGTTGGAAGAGTCGCATGATATCTTTTTGCCATCGCTGTCTACCGATGGTGCGCGGATGGGGGACCAATTGCTACCTTCCGAAGTGTCAAAGCGAAGATACCACAGCAAGGGTTATTGTGCAACCTACCGTCATCGAACGTGATCATTGATCTCAGCTTCTTCGGAGCATTCTTCCTCTCCACTTCCTGAGCATTCAAAACCACGTTCGCGATGCCAATTCCGGCGACCCCATGTACATTCTCATAGTCCACGTATCCGGCCACGTTACGATTCGTATCTTTGAGACTCTCCACAAAGTAGGTCCCGTTCGAGTTGCTAACGAACAGCGTCCCGATCGTGCTTTGGTCTTGTAGTACATCCACAGCTAAGGAGTGGATAGTCGACTCGACGATGGTATACGCATTCTGTCGTAGACGTGCTTGGGATGCATGTGGAAACTGCCCCTTGGCCCACTCTTTCGTATCCACTGTTACATATAGTTGCATGTCACCATCGCTCCCAGAGGTCAAGTCCTTTAACGCAACAACCGCGAACTTGGATACGATCGCAAACGCGGCCGACACCTTTGGCATTCTTTCCGATTCCAAGGTCCTCGATCTCGATTGTTTGAAAAAAGTCGGGAGAGGAGTAGAGTCGAGAAGATGCCAGTGAGTGTGAGGTTCCGATGCTAGACGAATCGTATGCGATGCAGTATATCAAGTCCTCGTGAGCACTGTGCTTGAAGTCCTTGGAGCTGTGTGCGAACTGACAGGTTGACGTGTCCTTGAGAAGTTCTTTAGGTGTCGAAGAAAATCCGTCAGTGGTGTAATATGTCTAAGAAGAAGAGTTGAGCGCGATAGAAGGATAGGCACGTGTTGATACTCACCACGTCAGTGCAGACATTATTCCAGCCAACTCGTTCACAGACAGTTCCCTGGTACAGTATGCGCTCCCATTTGTCAGAGTGGAAAGAAAGTGGTTTGGGGGTGTAGCTGAGTGGGGCAGGGACTTCGAATGGGCGCCAAGTCTTGCCACGATCCTCAGTGCGGTAATGAGTCGTTCCGTCCGTCAACGCGAATGCCTGGGTTGAGTGGTGTAACGATAGGTTTCATGCAAGCTACTAAGGGATATTACTTACATATCTGTTGTCAAAAGGATGTGGTATGACCATAGATACTCTGCTGCTGCTCTGAATATCTTCTGCGCCATTCCAGGACTTGCCTTCGTCCTGAGAGACATAAAGCTCTCCAGCAAGTATGTCGTGGTAGACGACACTCTGCAGTGAAAATTAATGTCATCTGCCAGATATGGGCGAACAGAAACGCACTGAGGTGTCTTCAAAGAAGAACAAGCTGCCTGGTAAGTTGTCGAAGTAGGTTAAAGAGACTTCTGGCTCTTGCGCCGTAGCAAATCCGATGTAGCCCAGAAACGCGAATGTTGCTGACAGCAAGACAGTAGTCCTACGGCAGAACGCCATAATGGACGAGTGGTGTGACGACTACGTGGAAGAGATGATAATACACGGTATGAGTATGAGCGCGCCCGTCTGACTCAGGTAAAGGAGCCTGCTGCGCTCTACTTTTGCCACGACACTCATTTTGCACTGCCATTTGTCACAGCCTGCGACGTCGACAATTTCGTTCGCAATCCCGGCTGGGCTGGGCTGATATTTAATCAGATGACTGGCCGCAGTTCTTGCAAGGCCGTGTAACTCATTAAATAGCCCCATCCTAGGGCATCTTGAAGTTTCCCAGGGTCACCGGTGAAGATCGGTCCTGGCTCTACTACGTTATCGCCCATTAATTAGTTACAAAAGCTGGGAGGCACCTCTCTTCAGGATGGATCTGGTCCTGGGTAATGAATCATCGACCAAGTATGATATTATGACTTTGACTTCGATTACGTATCCGGTCGAGTGCGATATTTATGGATGATTGATCGAGGTTAGACAAAATACACATCTTGTTACAATACTAGCACTCCATGTACCCGGACATTCACCAGCATCCTCACAGGAGAAGATGTGAATGTCACTTACGGGACGTATTACTTCTCGGGAAAGAAGTGTAAGGATCTCGTAGCTTTTCCCGTACCTGGTCATTAACAGTATACAGATCTCGACCAGGTGGCCCCCACACCGAATCTTGTTATCACCAACAGTCCATCGGCGATGCACTCTCTTATCACGATTTTAACGGTGTAGATGGTATCCTTGGTGTTGAACCGCTTGATCTCACACAGGGAACGCTCTTTCCTGATGTAAATGCAATGATTCCAACGGTGTTTGAACAACCTCGTGTCGCAGGCACTTATCGAGAACCAAGTACTCGGTGTTTACTTTGCCCCTGCAACAAGCCAAAGTGACGAAAGTGAGTGTTCGGTGTCTGATCCTTATTAATCGTAAAGCCTGAGTTGCATAGATGGTGCATTGACCTACGGAGGCACTGATTCGAGCTTGGTATGAATATGTACATTGTCAACCCGTCTTGAAATGACCCACCCGCGTCGTGTACAGTACGAGGGTGAACTCACATCGTGACACATCCAGCCTCCATGCCCTGGGCATTAACATCACTTCGTAAACACCATCATCCCCACTTCCATTGCTGGGATTGTAGAGGAACCACGCGTACGTTTCCATCCATACTCTTACACTACTAAATCTGACTCGCAATGCTACTCTGTTCGATGGTAATCATGCTCGCAGACGACTTCTTTCAGAGTATCTGCATGCAATTCCGGGAGAAGAGTTGGAAGTGGACACGGGTCTCGTCGAGATTTCCCGTGAATCCATCCCGTCTGTGCGGCCTCTCAGTTTCGTGATCGCTGACAGGGTATTCACCATGGACGTCGCTGCTCAGCTAATTCCAACAGACAAGAACAATGCGTGGGGTGGAGTTACAGGGAAATATTAACATTGGACGTCTCAGTGCTGAGGGTTGGACTTCATTATTGGTCAGAAGTTCATGGAAAGTACTATGTAGTCGGTCGTCTTTTTTGAAGAGCACGGACTGATTGTTCGATTTTGGCAGGTGTTCAATGCGGACGTTAACCGCATTGGGTTTGCTCGGACGTATGTATTTGAATCTCGGTTTGTGTTGTGATTAATGTGAGCTTGCCCGGTGACCCACAGGAAGAAAAGTATTATATCAAATGTCCCCATCCCACTCATGATATCTTGTATTATGAATTTAATACTCTCGAGTTTGGCGAAGATAAGTATCAGCTTATGCTGGACCCTAGCTGTAAGGAGATACCGTGACAACTTCTTTGTTGGTGTCCTTTTTGTCGAGTATCTAGTCCCGATTTCTCATATCCGAGTCGTTTGGTTTCATATTGGTTGTCTAGCGGTCTTCCAAGTCCATAATGTATCATTAGCATATCACGGCGGTGCAGGCAACCGTAGCCAAGGCTTGTGAGTCCAATATCGAGCAAGCTCCCACAGATCTCGTCCGAAGTCCGTTGGCATTTCTGTGTGCAATCTGATTAATTAATTACAGTCGACTCCCTCATAACCGAGAGCCCTCGGTTTGACCTATGGGCTATCGATTACCAGGGAGTATCAGGTCTGCGAGAGACCGGGTATACAGGGGAAAAAACTATTAGGGTTTCATGTGTTTCTGTCGACAAAGGTACTACAAAAATTAAGCCTGTTTAGGAGCAAAATACGAGGTCAATTTCGTGTCTTTCATACTGCCTCCAATTGACGAGCCAACGGATTGTTGAGATTCTTTGCGTATTTCCGGAGCGATATTGCCGCCGCGAGAGCTTCTTTGCGTGTAACCGAGTCGGGCTCGACGGGTTCCGGGTCATCGTCATCATTAACATTGACTGCTCCCGGGCCCTTTTTGCCTCCATGACTGCATCGTAGATATCCTTGTCCGACGCACTGAAGATGTCGTGGGATTCAGCTGCGGGATTGAGATGTCCATTCGATTTGAATGTTGAAGAACGCCGCGTGACTCCAAGCCATTCAATGCAGCCTGAAGGAGGTTCTCGGCTTGTACGATGAAATCAGGTGCAGCGGAGTTGGACTGGGACATGGGATGAACGAGAGATGAAATGGGGATAGCAGGTTGCGCGGGAAATTCTTCATCGAAGTCTTGTAAGTGTCGAGATCACAGTGCAGAAGGCGGTCAAACTGATGGTTTGGGTCACAGTTGCCATGTTGGAATGGTCGGTAACCATCGAGGTACTGGTAGGGAAGGAGCTTCATTAGTGCGCCGCTACTTTAGCTTCCGCCGTTCAACGTTCGAAACGTTCAAACGTTCAACACTCAGTGTGCTCAGCAGTCATGCCAAGGCATGTCCTCCGAGGCCATATCGGACCCGATCTCCAAGTCGAAACACATAAATTTGACCGCGGACTCGGGCATTCAGCCATCTGGCGAGAAAGTTTCGCCGGTCAAGTAACGAGGCGCATGTGGGGTACTAGCTGTGTATGTACCAATTAATACAGGCTGACCAATACCATTTGACGGTGCTTTTTCCGTTCTTGCACTGACAATGTCAACATGCATATGCCCAAGGATGCCACTCGGTGTCGATAGGCCGCAGTTCGTTTTATGTGTCACTTAACTGATAGGCGTCTTGGCAGAACACGCCAACAGAGCGATCACGCCAGCGTGTCTTTCGGCCCTCGAGGCGTCAGTGTGTTCAAAACTTCACAGAGTCTGGGTGCTGACGTTAAGCCATCTCCTTCCATCCTGACCAGGTTCGTGCCAAGCCAGCAACCCGAGCGGTCTTGAGACTCCGATTCATTCAAGATCTCAGATCTCCAATAGCTTCAAGGTGTACTACTCTCAGTCTTCAGAGCCTGAAAGAATTGCGGTTTGTCTTGGACACAGCTTGGGAGCGATCTTCAGTGACGTTGTATACAATGGTCAATTGTCGAAGTACGAAATGTGGTATGGCCAAGCAGTACGAGACCCACCTTACCCACAGGTTGACCAAACCATCAGGTTACTCGGCACCTCATAGCCGTGGTCCTGCTTCTCTCTCACAGTAAGTGCCCTATTGCACTATAAAGTGGAACACAAACAGCGTGCCTTTCATCCGCTTTCCTCCACATGAGGTCGTTTATTGCATTCTCACTTATCCCTCTCTTGACATCCGCCTCTGCCTTGGCACTCTTCACCGTTCCACTGACAAAACTTCAGCGAACTGGAACGTATCTCAAGGGATCTCCCGACGCAGATCGTGCTCGTGCCGCGTTCCTAAAGCGCCGTACAGCCAGTGGACCGGTTGCTATTCCCGCGACAAACCTAGCATATGTCCAATACACAACAAGGGTTGGCATCGGCAACCCTCCGACATACTATAACCTCGTCATTGACACCGGGTCTTCCAACACTTTTTGTGGGTGAGTATGGATAATCGATTGAGGTCCTACGACATACACAGATCTTGTTGCAGTACTGGTGTTCCATATGTCCGGACATCCACCAGTATCCTCACAGGGGAACATGTAGAAGTCTATTATGGGTCGGGTTACTTCTCAGGGAACGAGTGTAATAATCGTGCAACCATTTCCGTGCAATATCATTAACAATAAGCAGATCTTGATCAGGTGACCCTCGCACCCAATCTCGTCATCACCAATCAATCCATTGGCGACGCACTTTCTAATGCCGGTTTTCAAGGTGTCGATGGCATCGTCGGTGTGGGACCCGTCGATCTCACGCTGGGAACGCTTTCCCCCGACATGAATGCAACGAGACCGACGGTGATGAACAATCTTGTATCGCAGGGACTTATCAAGAACAAAGTACTCGGTGTTTACTTTAGGCCCTGCAACAAACTACAGTGACAAAAGTGAGTATTCGGTGTCTAATCCCTGTGAATCGTGAAACCTGAGTTGCGTAGATGGCGCGTTGACTTACGGAGGCACTGATTCGAGCTTGGTATGAATATGTGCATTGTCAACTCGTCTTTAAATGGCTTATGTACGACGTGTACAGTGCGAGGATGAGTCCATGTATGCTCCTGTGACGGATACATATCCGGCCGCCGGATACTGGGGTATCAACATCACTTCGTGTGCATATGGTAAACACACCGTCATTCGCTCTTCCACTGCTGGGATTGTCGATACCGGTACTACACGTACGTTTCCTCAGTTTTGCATGGCACTCACTTGATCTAACTCAAGCATCATGCTCAATAGTGATCCTGATTGCAGACGACTTCTTTGCACGGTATTTGCATGCAATTCCTGGGGCGAAGGTGGATTCGATCACGGGTCTCATTGAGATTCCTCAAAGATCCATCTCGTCCATGCACTCCCTCAACTTCACGATCGCTGGCCGGGTGTTCAGCTTGGATGTCGCTGCCCAGCTGATTCCAAAAGACCAGAATACAGCATGGGGTGGAGATGTAAAGAAACGTTATGGCGTGGTTAATCACTTGGGATCTCCCAGTGGGCAGGGAATGGATTTCATCATCGGACAGAAATTCTTGGAGAGGTACTATTCGGTGAGTAGTGTTTGGTGTGTAGAAGCGCAGACTAATGGATAACCTTTAAAAGGTATTCGACGCGGATTCCAAACGTGTTGGGTTTGCTCGGACGTAAGTCTTGATCTATGAACCGAGATCTGTTCACTCTGAGCGTAACCATTCACAGGAATCACACTTTTAGTACCTACCAGCTATGAAATTTCTCCAGCCACCCCTGTAGTCATACATGCGCACCATGGTTCTCACATAATACCTGTGGTTTCGGTTGTCTAGATAATGATACCTTTGCTGATTTTGAACGCGTACTAGTGGTCCAACATCGAGAGGGTCCCTGCCTGAGCTTCCACGGATGACTCTGAGTGGTGCATTATTGAAACTTGAACAAACATGAGCTCAAACTGGTGTTGGAGACGGTCCTGCACTTCTCGAGTTAATACCAGGGAAATCTTGTATTGCATTGTGAAGTTGTCTCTGTCCCTGTCTGGTATACTATATATGTAACAATTCTAGATCTCGTACTAATTCTTGACTGTTGGTGAAGAAGACAACTTTCTCAGTAAATATCCTCTGCCATGCTTCGTGTTGGGAGCTTTTGTACAGCAGAAAGCAAAAGTATCGATGACCCTTGTAGAGTATGCCTTTATCTGGGCTCCCAGTCCAATCATAGTCAATAACACCGAGCGCCATTTGAGTGTTCGCTTCAGCGTGTGTAGCTGCCCAACTTTGGGTGTGAAGTAGGGTGACCTCACCAACGGAAGTCGAGTGTCCAAGCGGGACAGGTTTATAGCTCACGAACCCCTCCGGGGGAAGGCTAATCTCGAGGATGATGACTTTCATGCGGAGGTGATGGAGATTAATCGACAAGGAACGATCCCCACATAGACGATAACGATGTGGAGTCGAATCAAGTGGTCCGTCGCAGTGTTGATTCCCAAAGCCCCTGGAGAGGGTGGTAAGCCAGGATGGTCATGTGAGCACGGTCCTGCCCAAGCGAAGACATCGCACTCTCCAGATCTGGGGATAACGTCGACCATTAACCTGATGAACGCCTTCTCGCCCTCCCCGTAGTGAACAGGGATACGGGAGTCGAAGATCGCCATGAGGGAGTATGCCTTGTCTTCAACCGTGGTTGTATCTCGCCCTGACGCCCAAGACAGCTTGAGTCTGAGCCTGTCCGGGCCTGGCCAGAAGGTGCGCAGATCATCGGCGGGGATCCCAGATGCCTTTGATAGTAACTCAAGAAAACCCCCGTCTGCCTTGTCATTTTCAATAGTAATCGTCGTTGAGTGCCTTCCATCCTGCTCCGTAAAACTTCATCCTCATCGGAGCGAGTAGTTCTGTCAACGTAAAGCCTCTATAGAACCATGCGTCGTGACCCATGTCCGACGGGTCAGACGCCGTTGCAAGGTGTACGATGCATACGTAGGCATTGCGGTACCAGTCGAATAAGGATTGGGTTGCCGTCTCCCGATCCAATGGATTCTCGTGGTCTATGCAGATTATGTCGGCCCAAGCGAACCGACAGCGGAACGAGGTTTTTGCTATATGACAGAATCGCTCCAGTTTGTGCCAGCCAGGTCCAGTCCGTGGTGCGTTTGACACCATGTCACGATATCGGAACCGGTCCAAGCCCCGACGCCATGTATGTGACAGGATGGCATAGTTCACGACGCCTTTCACGATTGTCCTGATGACATCCTCTCTGCGCTGATTTGCGTACGATGTATGTCGTTCAATGTCCGCTTCTTCAATCGACTCGATGATGGCTCGATGTGCATTTCTGACTGTGTCGATGTCGACGAGACACAGAACGTGACTCGGATCATCGAGATCGATGAATCGACTGGGGATATTTACTTTCCCGGTGTATTCCTCGAATATTTCGAGAACTTCGGGAATAGTCATAGATCTATAAGGCAAATGACTGTTGAACAGATGCACGACGATGTGTAAAACTCATACTTGCCTGAAATATGATGTGGATTTGTCGCGGAGGGAGAAAGTACATCCGTCACCGTCGTAGTAGTATGGCCGTATTTGGGGTGCTGAGGTGTAGTAGCCTACCCACAGCACCGTTCGTTTGCCAGTCCAATGAACACCGGCATTGGTACTATCATGGTATGTCATCTAGTATTTCCGCAAAGCAAGAAAGGCTCACCTTTATCTTGTCTGCTGAAGACGTCCCAGCCAACAAACTCAGATGTTGCTGGTATCTTCTACGATCACGTCTTTAACTATATGCCTGCCCACCTCCTGCATATCGACAACTCGGGCATACGTTTGATCCATCGTGAAGACTTGCATCAGATATTCCGGCCGGACCATGCCACTGGACAAGAGATCGACCTGCTCATGGCCAAATCACACAATCGTTCCAGAGAAGCAGCGATCAGAAATCTTGTCGCGCAAAAACTCAAGTACGCCATCCTGTCGCATCGCTGGGTGTTGGAAGGCGAGCAGACCTTCCAGAGAGTGATGGAAAATGGGCTAGACGGGGACTCTTTGGGATGTACCAAGCTGAGGCAATTCTGTGCCATAGCGGAGGCTCTTGGTTGCAGACTGGCATGGGCCGACACATGTTGCATCGATAAAACAAGCAGTGCAGAGCTGGACGAGGCCATACGCTCCATGTTCAAGTGGTATCGCAACTCGGCAGTCTGCGTCGTCCTCCTCGCCAAAGCGACAAGCCAGGGCAGCATCCGAGGCGATCCTTGGTTCACAGAGGGATGGACTCTCCAAGAGTTGCTTGCTCCGGGGACGATAATCAAGTTTTACGGCGCGGACTGGTCACCCCTGAGCACTTTTTCCAACGACAAAGAAAACACCGAAATGATGCATATCATCTCCCAAATCACCGGCATTGATCATCGCGACCTTCGCTACTTCAGCCCCGGTCTCCTCAACGTGAGAGAGAAGATGCTCTGGGCATCCTCCCGGAAAACAACCCGAGTCGAGGACGTGGCGTATTCACTCTTGGGCATCTTTGATATCAGCATGCCTATTGCGTATGGAGAAGGGAAGCGGGCTTTTCGGCGTCTCATGGAGGTCATCGTCAACGAGTGTCGCGAGTGGCAAATTTTTGCGTGGGCAGGACCCCATTCTCCATACTCCACTGCGTTCCCCGAGTCGCCATCGGGATATCGTGCGTTGAGCGATGCCACTGCCATGCTCATGCCGAGTTCAGGCCGTCCTTTGCATCCGAGTCGGCCTTGGGACCTTCGTGTCGGTTACCCTTTCTATGCCATGACGAAAAAAGGACTTGAATTGGAGGTCCTTTTGATAGAAATGATGCTGCACGTCCACCGGGAACCGATCGAGGGAGCTACTCACGAACGCCTCATGCTCAGCCCCAGCTCGGAGAACAAGAGGTTCTTCGAGAATATCCAGGTCACATGTGACACCAGATTTTTACTCTTTTCCCAGTGGGCAGTTGGCATCATCAATTACCGGACCGACGGTGCTGGCACCCGCGAAGGAATGGTGGAACTTGAAGTAGGAAGAGAATATATTTACTTTTTTCTTGGGACTGGAATTTACACCCATTATAGAAAATGGGAGAAGGTCGAAACCAAAGAAGTCCTAACTATTCGTACCAAAGAGGTTTTCAGGGGACGTGTGACTACTGTGTGGCTATAGTGGACATTGATAATATACACGGGCAGATATGTTCTGGTAGGCTGCCATGCAGAACGCTCAATAGCTCGGCGTCGAAAACCTACTCGACCCAGCTACATCTCCCTTGTCCACTTTTGCTTCCAAAGAACCCGCCACCGTTGAAAGACCTAATAGTCGGACTACGCGTTAAACGAGCATGGACAACCAGTAAGGACTCGTCTCAACCGCTACAATCTGTGACATACCTCCGTTTTTCTCTCTTTCCGAAACAATCCCATCACGCTCAACAAGACCCGTTTCCCCCATCGGGATGGTGTATTCCATACTCCCAACCGCCAACGTCTGAGGTGCACTTGCAACACGCCACGTGCCAAGTCCGGGAAAGGCGAACCTACGAGGGTGCTTTTCCACGGCCCCGTCGTCTGTTGGAGGCGCATCCTCCCATAGGTTGATCCGTGTTTCGCGTTGACTGACGTTGCCTGCCCATACGGTGGCGAACACGACACCGAAGACAGCCAGCATGGTGTTTACGAGCACGACCTCGTTCACGATCAGTACATTGACATTACGATAGACGACAATGAGTTGAGCGATTGAAAATGTAGATGGGATGATGAAGTTTGAAAGCGCGATGCGAGAGAGGGTGCGCATGCGCTGAGCGAACGTTACTAAAGACGGAGTTTCAGTCAAGTTTGGTAGGTGATAGATTGCTCAAGAAGCACAAAAAGAGGACGATGTGCTTACCTCTATTCGGATGGATGTCACTCGTGACCCCCTGCCTATTTCCTCTGTCCCGGATAGTCCAAAGGAATGCAAGCGATACATATCTACCCATAAATTTGAACATATTCGAAAACATGGTTCTATTAAGGCCCTTGGAGGGGTGATCAACTCACGCATTGTCCACCACCTGAGCGGTCCATTCAATTTTTAGGTAAGGCGTCGATGCCCACACGATTGCAATGTTTTCAGGACCAAGAGGTCCACGTGCAGCATCCGCCAGGACTTTAATGAAGATGATCAAATTGACAAGGCGAGCAACCTTTAGGAGAATCGGAAGGGATGTTAATATAGCAAAACGTATCGGACCAAGGTGGCTGAGCGGGTTGACGGAGATCAGGCGAACAAGCAAAATAAGGTCGACAAGTATGGATTGGAAGGCACCAATGATTCCAATGGCAATGTTCACCTAGGTAAAACATTCATGAGGCAAGGTATACAACGGGACTACTAGTCGAAAGTCAACGCACGGATGGAGGCCACGGACTTTGAGGGGACAATATGGAATGAATCTGCAAACGTATGTCAGTGATGGAGGGCGAACCACCTGTCCAGGGGTGCTCAGCTCACCGCAAATGCGTCAATCATCATACCAGCCGTGAAAGCGAGGATGATGGCTATAACATTGAGAACAAATATAGGTCTCCGGCGACCCTGGGGAGTGGAAAAGTAGAACAATGCAATCAAGAGAGGCAAAAGGAGCGTCAAGAAAGTGTGTCCAATCATGATCGTGTTTAGCGAGAGATGTATGATGGCATTAAGGTCCGGTACTGGTGGAGCTGCTGAAGGGGAGATAGGTCCACCAGGACTTGTGCCATTGGCAGACATGGCTGAGGTATCGAGTTGGTGAATGACCTCAATAACCAGATGCACCTGAAATACAGCAACTGTGGAAGTTGTTAGTCATTGTCGCATGGCGCTGGGAAAGAGCAATTGACGATGAGAAAAAGGTCACGTAGAACACTTCAAATCGGCGTTCCAGTCAAAGCGAGACGAGAGCGTCGTGATGGCGAGCCTTCAGAGTCCAGGGCCAGTAGGAGCACCGAAACTCGAATCCGACCAAGTGGATACCCCATGTCAACTGAGCCAGGATTTATATGAATTACTTTTACACCACCCAGACCAGAGCAAACTTACGAAATGATGGGAATAAGGGCAAAATGAATCTTGGGGCGCAGCAGTCAACTTGTTACTCGAGGTGACAGGTACATGGTGAGCAGGGACGACATCATGATGGGCGCGGCTCGGGGAAAATGCAATTTCATCTCCGTCAAGCGCCAGTTAGGGCCATGAAGCAATCTTCGCACGTTTCACCCTGACAGCGTGAAGTTGGGAGTACTTGTTGGACTTGGTTGGTGTGAATCTTGGATCATATGCTATTCATGATGGTCCGCGACGAGGTCTAATATCACTGACGATCCACACCTTGCATTGACGCGTGGAGAGCCCATCAAGTTATATCAACCCTAGGTGTAGCGCTCAGGTACATTCCAAGTCTTCGATCAGCGCGCGCAGGAACGAGTGCCTAGGACGTATATGTACCTGTTGCTCGGGTGGAGATAGGCTGGCTCTTCCGAAGAGTCAGGACTGATAGATCAGTGCCAATTATGTAAAGGAGAGAATAGCCTGCGTTCACTTTCTCGTATTCATCGGGTCTAGAATTGTCGATTATTATGATCCGGTATGTCCGATCACTTTACCAGTGCAAAATACAATTCTAAGATGATTTATACCTGGATGCCAACTAGATTCCAAGCAAGGGTAAAACTGCATTGCGAATTGACCCTTCGCCGATCGGCGCATTCCGCATCCACCAACGCTGTCAATTTCAGGAGAGTTGCAAGACATGCTGAGGTTGTTCTTGGTTGATTTGCGGGGCACTGGTCAGAAGATGATCCGATCTTTGGGTAGAACAGACGTGTTAACACTAGTGGAAATTCTGCAGGTGATCAGCCAAGACTGCCATTTTCTATAGCTGAAGGTACTTGGATATCGACCTACCCGTAGCCTGCAACCAAGAATGAAGTGCGAATCCAGGACCTACGCCAACGTATTCCAATTTGTTGGGAGAGGAATGGTTAATCCAGCGCCACAGCAAGGGACACACAAACACCACACCCCCGGTCTCATGTCCGCCCATCTTTCGGCACGTTTTCTAAGCCCATCTCTTCACGTGAAAGCAACACTTTCGAGGTGTCATCCATCTCGGGGAGCCCACTCTCATACACCGTCTCTCTTGCGCCATGGAATGATCTAACACGCTCGCGTATCTTTCTCCGCCGTTCCGTACCATATAGCTGGGCTTCTGCACGAGCCTGAGCGAGGTTGGCAGCAGCTGATTGCGTATGTCGCCGTACGCGGTCCATGTGGGAAGTGACAGAACTCATCGCTGCGATAATCTGACGAAACGTCAAACGAGGAAACACGTAAGTGGACGTTGATGTGGATGTTTGTGAACAGGGTCGAAGGGCACCAGTTGGTCATCAATAAGCAAGTAAAACATACCAAGAGAGGGAAGGCTTACTCCGACGAACATAAATGCCATGAGGGCATACCAGACTTGTGCATCGCCAGTGTTCTCGTGTCGTACGTCCCCAGCGGTCGTCGTTGACGATGGCGACCTCGATTGGCGAGAACGACGCCGAAGCTCTGCAAGTATAGCTTCGTCACGGGATCGATGATGATCCCACGAACTTGGGGCCTCGGAGCTCAGAGCATGTCGACCACGGAGGACATCGTACGCATGCGTGATAGCGCGAAACCGGACACTACGCACTGAGGGCGAAACTCCGCGCTGGCCGTGGGTCACATCCGGGTGGTACACCTTGACAAGCTCGTAGTCTTGCGGTTGAGGACCCAAATATCGATGACGCAAGGTCCAAAAATGGGGGAAGAATTTGAACGATGGAGTAGCCAACGACAGAGGCGGGCGTAGGATGTACAGAGAGAGTACTCACATCGTGTCTTTATCTCGTCCTGCGATGCACTGCGTGGGAGGTGAAAGATCTCGTGTGGTGTTGGGTGTCTGTGGGAGGGAAACGGGAACGGGTGTTTGGAGGATGTGCTAGCCAGGCGCGTGAAGACAGGCTGAACAGAAAGAAGTGTCGAGAGACGCCGCCGTCGATGTACGACACTCCTCACGACGCTGGACACAGCGAAGGCATACATGGTCGGAAGGGACCGCTCCTAGAACTGGCGCTATTTTTGGACAATGTTTCCCCAGCTGACTCAGTACTGCTCATCCACGTTCACACCTATTTTTGACCCTTACATGTCCCTGACCTGCCGCCATAATATTTTTTAAAAGTCAAGGACTCATACGAGTATTGGTAAGGATGTGAACGTACTATGAGTCAGCGCAGGGAAACATTGTCCAAAATACAGCAATGATATTCGCAGTTCTCCCTGCATCAACCTTTCTAAGCGCTCTTTGAGTGCCCCTGACTCATCCACGTTCACACCGATTTTAGACGCTTACCAATACTGAAAAGAAAAGGTTTTGATGAGGCACACCTCAAGGATAAAGGTCGTATCCCACTTTCAGTGGAGAATCAATCCAACAGACGTCCCATGGATACGAACACCCATGTTCAAGTTGACGGCTGCTGTAGTCGCGCATGCCGTTTATGCGACCTGAGCGCCGAGCATCCAGAGGTCGTCACGAATGCACCCAAGGGTTCGATTTCACATTTGTGTACGGAAAGACATCGCTGACCAGCCTTCAGTCTTATTTCAAAGGCTAAATATCCTTGACCGACTGTTAACCCCACTTATCCTCGTATTCATGGTTGTCGGTGTGCTAATTGGCGAGTTCGTACCTGGGGTGCAGCCTGCGTTCGACACGGTTCGTTTCGACAGCGTTTCCGTACGTGAGTGGCACATGCTCTTTCTGCGAGTAGCAGGGGCGTGATCGGTTATCCATTGTTTCTCTCAGCCATTGCAATTGGACTCATCGTCATGATGTGGCCCATTCTCACCAAAGTCCGCTACGAAGCGCTGGGTCACATTCTGTTCTCCAAAAAACTCTGGATACACATGGGCATCAGCTTCGTCCTGAATTGGATTGTCGGTCCATTGGTTATGCTCGGGTTAGCGTGGGCAACCTTACCGGATCTCCCTACGTACCGTGCCGGCGTTATCTTGGTTGGGATCGCGCGATGTATTGCCGTGGTTATGGTCTGGAATCAACTTGCTGGTGGCGACATGGAGTACTGCGCTCTTCTTGTCGTTGCGAATTCGATATTGCAAATCGTACTCTACTCGCCATATGCGGTGCTCTTCATCAACGTGGTTGGCTCGAGCCAATCGTTGCACCTCCAGTACAGCGCAGTGGCGATCTCGGTCCTGATTGTACGTCGCAAATGGTATCGCAGATGCCTATATAATGATAACCTTACAGTACTTGGGGATTCCTCTGGTGGCCGGGGTGATCACCCGGTTCACTGTCATGTATCTCACGTCGAAGCGGTTTCTTCAAGACACATTTCTTCCGCGCTTTGCCCCACTCGCACTAGTGGGCCTTCTATATACCGTCGTCGTCATATTCGCCTATCAAGGACACCACATCGTACACAACCTTGGCCCTGTCTTTCGTGTCTTCGTCCCGATGATACTCTACTTCGTCGTCATGTGGACATCTGCATTCAGTTTCGTCTACTATCTCGCCCGGAAAGAAGCGCGGCGCGGAAAAACGACAGATAAAATCTTTGCGTACGACGTGGCGGTGGTACAAGCGTTTACGGCTGGAAGCAACAACTTTGTAAGTGAACTCGTGCTACATCCCCATGACACCCCTCTTGGCCCCCGGATGCATTTGACCTTTTTTTCGAACAGGAACTGGCGATCGCTGTTGCGATTGCAGTATATGGCGTTGGCTCTGATCAGGCGCTCGCAGCGACCATTGGTCCGTTGGTGGAAGTGCCAGTGTTACTTTCCTTGACGTGGGTCGCGCAGTTTCTTCGAACGCGGCTGGATTGGGGTGGAGATCACGATCGTAACCATGATCAGACGATGTCTGTGGACAGAGAAAAAGGAGATGCCCCGGAAACGAAAACAGAATAAGATACTTTAGGGTTGGGATAAGATCGCTTTAGTACCCGTTTTACATGGCGCTTGATGCCTAAATTCTTGGAAGTCGACTATCAGAGTCAGCTTTAATGCTCTGATCAAATTTGAGTTCTGAGCTGATGTATTACACGACGCTGCAGTAATTCTTGCTCGCTTTGCGACCTTATCTTACTCTTCCAGACCTCGAACAAATCCATCAAGTCTCACATTCTCAAGCTCCGTCGGCCCCAAACTCCGAGGTAGAAGTGTTCCGACAGTCTCCTCGATCACCCCACCTCCATTGAC
Source organism: Boletus reticuloceps (assembly GCA_018397855.1). Lineage (NCBI taxonomy): Eukaryota > Fungi > Basidiomycota > Agaricomycetes > Boletales > Boletaceae > Boletus > Boletus reticuloceps. The sequence continues at coordinate 1,370,887 of JAGFBS010000001.1, forward strand.
ATCTTCCGTGCTATCGCCACTGCGAGGATAATCTCCCGGCACGAGCAACACGGGCATGTCGACGTGGCAAAATTCGCGGATCACTTGGCGACATATACCACAGAGTGAGATTGGCCTGATGACGTCCCTGGGCCACATAACATTCAAGTTAGAGGTCTGCGTAGGTTTAACTGAGGATAGAATGGTATGATTACTCACGACACGATTGCGAGCCCACTAAACTCTCTTTTACCTTCGCTCTGTTACGGTGTGGACATGGACAGCGGGCGGGCGCGGGTTTAAGTGCGGCGTAAGTAAGTGAGCAGGTGGAAGAATTGAACTTAATGGATGCTTACAACAGCATTTACGATCGCCGTCTGCTCCGCGCATGTCGACGCACCTACAAAGTCCAACGTTCAGACATCGGTACAAGTGCACTAAGGCAATAGAGGGACGACGCATTGAACGACGCTGAGCGAGTAACAAGTTTGAAAGCATCAAAGTCGTTGAATAGGAATACACACCATACGATGCATTATCGATGCTGGCGCCCTTGACCATGGTGCCGTCCGTACACATCAAGGCAGCACCGACGCGGAAATTGGACTGTGGAAAATAGGCATATTCTCTAGCTTAAGAGGCATTACTACGTGGTTTGTAGTGGTTTGTAGTGTTGGACAGAAGTCCAGTACCTTGAATAGCTGCTTCGATGAGCGCCTCTCGCGACTCAGCAGACAACATCGTGACTCGATAGTTTGTGTGTACTGTAGTAGATCAAAATCGAAATGTGCACAAATGAAGGTGGGCAATCCTTGCTGAAATTTGTGCATGTGCGACTCGACTAAATTTAGCAGCTACAATCGATCCCCCCAAACACCAGGCCATCAGCAGGATGTGTTGTCCCTGGTATGCCCTGATACATATTTCAATTCAATTCAATTTTGAGATCAAAATATAAGTATTTTTATGACTATCTAATAAGGTTATCTAGTTACACAATATACTTATTAGAATATCACATTTGATAAGAGTTCTTGATAGTGTTATGGTCATATAACACACTGGGAAATGTGTACATTGTGAACTGTCTTTCCAATTGTTTGATAAAAATTTCCAGAAAATGTATGGTCATCTAATGCCTTACAATATCTGTACCATAAGACTAAGATCCGTGAGAAAATATTTGTAATAACTGTATAGTACATGTTATATAAACCTGCTCTTTCTCTTTTTTTTTTTTTTCTTCACTCTTGACTCTGAGTTCTATTTCTGTGTCGCTTATTGAATGCCTTTCTGTGCATGGCGGGGGACCGGCATCACATGGGTTGATAGGAACATGTGATGAATCGCATGGGAACGAAGAAGCGCACACGAGTACCTGAAAAGGCTCACGTGCCTGGTTGGCCCGTGGGAGTGGCATCACGCCATCTGGCTTCGGCTGAGATAAGAAGCCCCCTTACTCCCCACCCGCCCTCTCCCATCCACACACCATCTCACCCAGGGTTTGCCGCCATTCTGCTGCTGCTGCTGTCTCGCACGACTGTGCCCGTCCCCGCTGCTTTTGTGATTGTATCACAGCTGTCTCTGACCTTTTCCCTTGCTGCTGATATCGCTTAGGCCCCCCCCGACTGGCCCCGCTGCTTCGACGCTCTCGCTTATGGCATCAAGGCTCAACTCCCCCGGTGTAGATGGTAGTTCCCTACACGAAGCTGGAAGGACTGCGGTTGGGGTAGCGGTAAGCCCCCTGACGAGAACTTTTGCAGGTTCGAAACCGCAGGCCCGAACCGTACGTCCCCCCCCACCGCTGCTCGTACTGTACAGGCTCTGACCTGGTCCGACCCTGATCTTCGGAGAGGGGTGCCCGACGGACGAGTAAGTGGGTGTTGGCAGTCCAGTACCTCTCCCTCGCACACAGACATTGAACTGCCCCCTTCGGGGGCAGTTCGCCCACACCTCAGAGTTAAGAGTCACTCTAGCTTTAGCTAGAATTCAAACTGAAAGTGTACCCTTGTGTGAAGCACCTTGTAAGTGTTTTTTTCATGTTTAATTTTCGCTTTTTTGTAGTTTAGAACAGTAGTAGTACCTTATGGTAATCTATTCAGTAGGTAGTCTGTGTTGTAGATCAAAGCCAATAGATGGATTACTAGTATCGTTTATTCTAAGAGTGATGAATTGAACCATTGAATCCTGCAAGGGTATTTTTTTTCACATTTCTTTTTCTCTTGACAATTAATATTGTTAATGATATTGTTATATATGACATTGTATTGCATTACAATACTCTTATCAAATGATACTATATTGGTAATGTTTATAGATTATTTATCCATTATAAACTACCTGAATAACTGGCTTCTAAGATACTCAAGCATAATTTTTTCTGCTGTTATCAATGAGTTTTGTCCTATATCTTGATATATATTTGATTAGCTTTTTGATAGTAATAATGATTAATATTATTGTAATTGTGGGGATTATAATTAGCTTATATAACATTATCTGAACTCTTTAAATTTACTGATGGCCATGGTTCCTCCATCCGAACATGAGACAAGGTAACAAACATCGATCATTTGGCAGCTGACGGCAAGTGGTATCACTAGCTCTCGGCCATCCCCGCATAATATGTAACTTCGAGTGGTTAGCTGCACGAACCGAGTTGTAGCCGAACTTGGCCCTGGACCGGTCTAGACCAAAACCAACACGGCGGATCGTATGAGACCCTGGCGGCTTGGGCGCATAGAAGCCGACTTGGATGATCCCAGAGTGCAACGAACAACTTGCATTGGACGACCAGCAAGATGGTGAAGACGAGCGGCGCGGTCATCCCGTCACTTGACCTGAGTTCTGTCTAGGTTCTTTGCAACCGAGCGAGTCCCCCCCTTGCCCAGCGACCACCGCCAAACACAAAGGCGTCTTTATACCGCTAAGCTAAATTCCTTCTAGATGAAGTCTGGAGACTCGCCAATTGCCTTCTTCCATCTTCACGGAAATTGGCAACAGAAGTGATTTCGAAGCTGGATAAATTGGCTGAAATTACGAATTACATACGTCTTACACCTCTCAAATTTTCACAGGTCCGGAAGCCAGAAGTCTAGAACAAGCAGAGCAGAGTTGCACTAGACGCCAGAAATGTGGGTGACCTGACACAGAATGTCAAGTACTGACTGGTCCGCCGTTCACCTTCGTTCTTGTCCAACTGTTCCAATTACACCAGTGAGGACAATACCATTGGGTTGGACAAAACCCACGGCGAACAGGCGATATTAATCCATGTAACGTCATGTCCGTTATCCAATGAATTCGAACCCGCTGTCCCCCATATTTAAACAACCGCCAAGGATGGGCTCTGTGAGCTTGATTCATCCTCTGGCTATCTCTTACAGCCGAGTAAAGGTTGCTCGCTGTAGGTCGCCACCATGAAACCCATACCTTATTGTTTTCTGGTGCTGGCCTTGACCTGTTCATCTGTGGTCTCAGTTTTCACTACACCCGGGTCCCAGCGAAGATCCTCGAACGGACCCAAAGTTCTCAGTCCCGTAACGAAGTTGAACATTGTCAACAAAGTCATTGCTCCCGATGGTTTCCCTCGGTCGTGAGTGGTGTTTACTGTACTCGGAATATTGGATTCACGTCCCCCAGAACTGTCCTTGCAGAAGGAATGTTCCCAGGACCGCTCATTGCTGCTCGTAAAGTAAAGCATTTCATAAGGAATCTGTGGACACGGTGGTTTTGACTCTTGCTGTTGTAAAGGGTGATAACTTCAGAATCAACGTGGTGAACTGGCTCAATGACACATCAATGAACACTGCAACAAGTGTGGTCAGTGTGACCAAATGATTTCATTTCGCTGGGATACTAAATTGATGGCAGCACTGGCATGGGATATACCAGAGACGGTCGAGCTGGGCTGATGGCGCCTCGGGTGTGACTCAGTGCCCCATCAAACCATACAAAAGCTTTTTGCATTATTTCAATGCGGTCAACCAAACTGGTACATATTGGTACCACGCTCATCTTTCGACTCAGTACTGTGATGGACTCAGAGGACCACTCGTAATATATGACCCGGACGACCCACATAAACACTTGTATGATGTGGATGATGGTACGTGCATCACTTTAAACTTTGGTTAAGACACTCATAAACAAAATAGTGAACACCGTGATTACCCTCTCTGACTGGTGTGTAATACGTGATGCAATGGTTTCCCGTCATGGGTGCTCAACCGTGCCTACTCAGGTTCCATGAACCTTCCTCAAAATTGACCAGGGGTCCATTTAGCCCAGACGCGACGCTCATCAATGGACTTGGCCGGTATGGCGGTGGACCGATGTCACCGCTCGCCGTTGTCAATGTTGAGCATGGGAAGCGTTATCGTTTCCGTATTGTGGGGGCATCATGTGTCCCGTGGTTCAACTTCACGATTGACGGGCACCCAATGACAGTCATCGAGACAGACGGTATTGAGACGGAGCCCTTGGTTGTTGACTCACTAGCCGTGTTTCCTGCTCAGCGCTATTCCGTCGTGGTAACTGCCAACCAGACTGTGGGCAACTACTGGATTCGCGCCCTATCTAATCATCCGAACTCGACCTTTGACGGTGGGCAAAGCTCCGCCATCTTGAGGTATGCGGGTGCTTTAGAACAAGAACCCACGACGGAGCATGGACCATACGTGCTACCCTACGAAGAGGGTAACGTTCACCCCTTGATATCTCCTGGCGCACCCGGTATTCCGGAACCAGGTCGGGCAGATATCAACATCAACATGGTCCCCGGGTTCTCCCAAGGGCGATACACGATCAACGGCGTCCCGTATTCCAATCCGCCACTGCCTGTACTATTACAAATCCTGAGCGGTGCTCGACACTCCTCGCAGCTGCTCCCGAACGGCAGTGTCTATGTACTTCCTCCCGGCAAAGTCATTGAAGTTAGCATACCTGCGACAGAGCTTTCGCCGGGTGGCGCACCCGGTGGACCGGTAAGCCTTTGTTCTGAATTCTTGGCACGTCATTCACAAGGTTTTTGAAAGCACCCGATTCATCTCCACGGTGTATGTACTTTTTTATACGTTTTGCAAGTACCAGACAAGGTGATGGTCCTTCGTAGCACACATTCGACGTCATCAGAACTCCTGGAAGCAGCACCTATAACTTTGCAAACCCCATCAGAAGGGACACCATACCCATAGGACTGCAAGCGAACCATGACAATGTCACGTTTCGCTTCACGACAGACAACCCTGGACCGTGGATGATCCACTGGTGAGTCGATTTCACACACTTGGACTTGCACGTGCTCACAGAGGACGCGGTCATAGTCACATCGACTTTCATCTTAACAGGTACGTACATGTCGTTACGGACTGGGTTTGTTGCTGACTGCCCTATTCAGTGGATTTGGTGCCGTAATGGCAGAGTCGCCTGATGAGACGGCTGCACAGGCTATTCCCGGTAGGTACCTCCTCCTCTCTTTTCGTACTGTCCTTTTGATTCTCCCGTGTAGGCTACTGGGAAAAACTATGTAATTGAAGTGACACTTGGTTCGATGGATGTTGAGCTTGACCTCCAGCGTGATGCTCACCTCTTTTCGTATATCGACTGAAACATGGACTCATTCATTTGCCAATTCTTATGTACAAAGCTAGTGTCGTTGCACATCTGGTTTTTGGTTTCTTGGTGTCATAAGTATGTATTATTGGTCTTGGAATGGGTGGGCATGATGCTCTTACCATACGGCATACTGTGCCATTGACAGCACTACTCTTCCTGCTGTTTCTTGGGTTGATGCCGGAACAAATAGGTCAAGGCCTGCAGGTTAAGCGTGAGTCTGTATTGGCACTTGTCCAGTGATAGGTATCTTCACTATTCCTATTCCGAGGACATCACGCAGTTGAGGGCCCATGATGTAGCGACGATTGGAGGGCCCTCGAACCAGGGACGTGAGCCAGCGTTGCACTCACTATGCGCACAAACGGTCACGGCGGTTGAGCCGCACGCCGCTAGTAACTCTCATGACCAGACGGACTCGCATGTATCTCCACGCTCTCGTTCGCGCGACAGAGCGATCTCCGTCCTTAGCTCCATCTGGGTCTGTATAAACACCACCACTTGCGGCGATTTAAAAAAAAGTCCATGTCAATGTCGTTCGGGAGGGACATCTTGTCATCATGAAGCTATGATCATGGCATCTATTACGCGTGTCGCAACTCCAAGTGATCATCGCGCGAGGTCTTTGATGCCAGGGCTGCCAAGGGATTTCATTGATTCCTTCGCTCTTGGCACACTCCGACCCGATCCGAGGTCTGGCTAGGAGCAAATGTTTAGGAGGCTCCTCGACTCGGAGCTCGTCGAACTGAACCTCCACGACCTCCATCCTTTCGCCCGTTGATCAACGTCCCTGTACCGGTCCTCCTCAACGGTTCTCACCGTCATGGCCATCCAACGGAGCATTGAATACGCGCGGTCTCAAGAAAATCTGTACATCAGTTACCCCTATAACTATTGGTTGACACCAGGACGGATAGTTGGGATTGCAATCGGTCTGTTCTCCCATCTCGTTACGTTGTTTGCGTACGTAGCCCTAAAATTCTTATCGTTCATACAGGTGCCGCTGTGTTGATTCTCGTCATCTTATCCATGCTGATCTTGGCATGTCGTCGTCGTCGTCGTCGTCGCACCAAAGTAACTTCCCAGAGTCCGGCCTCCGACTTCTCGGGGCAGCCGCAGCAATATCCTTCGTGGCGGGAACCTCGGCAGCTAGGACAGATGCCTTATAGGCCTGATGCACCTAACGTGGGATGGTATTACCCGGCGCCAGGTTCTGTACCCCCTTACCAAGCAAAAAGTACATTCACAGGCCAAGCAGAGAGAGCCGCACCTTTGGGACAAGTTCCGAGTACCACACATTCGGAACAAGCACCGAACGTTTTGCCTTTAAGTGAAGCCCAGGGATCCCCACCCTCTGATTGGGCGCGGAGACCGGCGCCCACAAGCCCAGTCGTTGGCGCCTCAACTTCAGTGCAGCGACCTCCCACAAGCCAAATGCAGATCACTGTACCCTCACCCCAGGTGCAGAGCGCTGCACCCCTCGTTCAAGCACAGGGACAGGGTGCCTCTATTCCTCCTAGCGGTAGGGATCAAAGTCCACCCCCGTACTATCCGGTGAGCTGTTCTTTCTTCTCCCGCTCTTCACGGTTGGTCACACGCCATCGTAGCCTTCCCCTCCCCCACCTGCGCATACCGCGCGGTAGGCAACGCTTTTTGGAGCGAGCAGCATGTAAGTTCTGATGCATGCGAGTCACATTCTCCAGAACCTAACCTAAAATCACCTCCTGTCTAACTGGGGCGTGTTGTCCCGCAACGTGGGATCCCACCCCATGACCCGGTTCCGCAAACACCTTCACCCCTATCGCCTGCCGGCAGACAACCGCTCGGTATTGATTTTTACCTTTCATTCTGAGTGACATTTCCAGGTCTCTGTTGCTTCATCTCATCGTATTGTTGTATCCTATGACAGACTCCGAGAACTGTTCAGTTCGTGGTCTAATATACGCATGTATTCTTTCAAAAAGGACTATCGTTATCTTTGTCTCACGGATGAGTGACTCATTCCTCACCCTCGCGTTCATAACGAGTATCTAAGTAGGCACCACAATATGGCCATTTTCAGCAACATTCTGCTTCTGGAAAGCTAGCGTAGCTTTGTAGCTTGTCAGGAAAGTTACCACCAGAACCTACTATGGCAAAATGAAGGACGCAGCGTGTGTGCCTACCTGTGTATGATGCGACCATGATGCTTCGCGGCAAGTGATGACGTGCGTCGATGCGACCCGGGTGCAATTATTGTAACGCCATGTTCGTAGCAAAGCACCATTCGGAAATCAAAACCTCTTCAGCACCCGAGCAGGAGAGCGATGCCGTGAGCATGGAACGAGGCGTCTGTGTCAAGACTCATCGGAAACAGATCGAGGCGAAGCAACGCCCGGTGCGAAAATCATTTCTCAGGGGCATACAGGTGGGATAGTCATCCACATGAGCCCGCCCGCCGATGCAACGGTGTCGGCGCGCGCCTTTGTCTTGTTTGCGCGGGGCTCGAGAGTGCCAGGATGAGCGTGGAGACTTGGATTCAAATATTTGCACATCCGTACATCCCCGTGAGTGGCAGAACTCTTCAGCCCCAAAGCTGATGCTGACGTAGGAGCCGTGGAGGATGAATTGACCTGATGATCGTTTCCTCGGCGGTCAAGAGTGAGACCATGAGAAATATCGGAATGCACGCATCCCGGCTGTGACGTCGGTCATGGCATGTTGCCCTGGTTGCGCGATCGCGGTATGTCCGCCCGGGCCGCTGTGGCACTGACAGTTGCCCAGATCAGGGGCAAAATAAGGGATCCATTATACTTTGTCCGGAAAGGGCACGCGCGTGCCTCGGGCTTACATCCATTGTCGACAGTGATCATTCGGGTGCACCATGATGGTGCGTGGCTTGCAGACCCACAATCAGATGCCAGTCCCGAAGAGACTATTAGGGCATCCACAGCCATGAGAAGCAGTGTCTAGCTGACATATCATTAACCTTTTGGTCTGCATAATTCAGCTCCCAACGGTAGCACAGACTCACGGCACGGAGCGGCGCAAAATTGCCATGCACGGGTTGTACTTTGATCCATCTGATCATTCGTCTCGCTTCGTTCCGGACGGCGAACACGGTCGAGTGACGGCGGCGGCAGATTGCCTCCGCAGCTAGGAATAACGATGGTCCGATTGGGAAACGATGCACAGGATAGGATAAATGAAGGGATGGACAACAATCTCTCCACTAGTATGTTACCTTTTCTCTTTCCCGTAATGGCACCCCGAACGGGATGTTCACCCTAATCTACTACCGTACGAAGCCATCACGATGCGATACCACATTCAGCCACAGATCAGCCGCCTGTGCGTTCCGTACACGCTACGATGCCCACCCGTGGCTCCAACCTTGCTAATCAGTCAGAGCCGCCGTCCTGGACAATTCTTCGAGGAGGTTTATCAGAAACCATTATGAACCCATGCTACTGATACTCTGCCCACCGCCTACCAATACCTTTTACCCTCCCCTCGGACCCTCACCCAATGTCCGAGAGGAGATTGCCCATGCCCGCACGGCCTCGTTCACATGCTGTCCACTTCCACGATCGTATGCGGAACGGATGATTCAGATATGATATGCCATGCAAGGACATACACCGATCAGTAACTCCGACTGTCAAGATTTCTTACCAACGAGCCAGCAGCCTCATCCGAATCTACATCACGTAAGGGTATGTCAGCTGAGAGATTACGCCCTCCCACGTGCCCACACCACATGAAGCATGCCAACGCTCTGTCGCACGCGGTCGCTCCACCCCTTTCCCCTTCTTGCCTTTTTGTGTGCAACAAAACACAGCTATATGGTGACGTATGTCGCATTCCTCTTCTTCCTTCTTCTCCGGATTTCCGAGGCGAGACGAGTAGGATGGTTGTGGACTCGGGCCGGAATCTATGGGGTTCTTGGCCATGATCACGGAAGGACGTACGTTTTGTTGGCCAGGCCATGTTCACACGTCAAACGAGTCGCCTCCTCAGTTACGGAACACCACAGGCGCCCGTAGACGTATGGTTACCGTCCATTCCTGCACGAGACTGAACGCACCCGGGTATAGAAGTCGGTCACCCATGGCTAACATGATGGAGAAACCTTGTACCCTGGGATGCAACGGTTTTCACAAAGCTCGGAGAAATGGGATCAGCTTCAACAACGGAGATCTGGGAAGGAAATCTTGAGACAGACACTGCTCGACAGAGTTCACGCTCTCTGAAGCCGCGTGTGGATGTGAGTTTGAGCATGGTGGTAGTACTACAGCCTAATGGAGAATACATTTATTATTCTGTTGACAACCACGATCATTGTTCCGAACAGAGGGTACCCGTACCTACCGTATTGCCACTGACCTCTCCATTTTTGACAAAGCTAACCTGAAATATACGATTACATCGGTCCACCCGCGAGGCTCAGCAACTATGTACGAAATTTCCGGTCCAGGGACTCGCCAACTATGTTGAACGGTGCAAAAATAAGCCATTAAATAGCCGCACCAACCTTGGTTGCAATTGTCGCGGGGGACGAATATCCTGAAATATCTTGAGGGGGGGGGAGCGCCGGTCGACACTTCTTCGATACGGTGCTTTTTCAAAGGGTTTTGAAATGGCTCGGTCGTTTCCTATTCAAGTTGGAGCGGGGGTGACCCTGATCCACGGCGAAGAGGTGTACGCGCGGGAACACCGGAGATGAGTGGACGGTCAGAGGCAAGCACTATTGGGCTAAGCTCTGTCAGACTCTCTCACCGTACAGCAAACGAGGCTGCGCAAGCGTGTGGCCAACGTGGAGAATGGAACGACGAGCTGCGTGATCAGAATGTCCATCGAGACGAACGGTTCAGTAAATCCAGTTCTCCAGATAAGGGGGACGACACGAACAAGATTGTCGGTCATAAACCGCGTCGCATTAAAAAAAAAAAAAGAGGACAAAAAATACCGGACTACTCGTCGATTGAGGCTATTATTTTTGGCGTATGTACTGAGATAAATTTGAGGTTCATAAGTTGTCCCGAGCGATCTTTGACGTCGCTTAGAATTACCATTCGATCAGGCACAGCGAGTGGCGGCCGATTGAAGTTAGGATGCCGGCGAAAAGAGGTGAGGCGGGAATTATGGGCCACCTGATCAAGCTCAAATGCCGGGACGTGGAAAAAGAAATCATTGTCATGTGCGACGAGGAGCAAAACAACATGCAAATGTTCCTGATATGATTGATGACTATGAACACAAGTGAACACGGGAGCCCGTAATCCCTTAGTGTGATGAGTCAGCGGCCAAGAGGGGTGTGAAATGTATGGCCCGAGGAGTACATGGAGATGAGGTTGACGTCGAGGTGTAGCAATAAAATGAAGAGTCTCTCTAAACCGAGTGTCGAGTGAAAGAACATGCTGCGGAGAAGGGAACCACAGTGGGAACTGTATGAGACATTGACGCGCTCTGATTGGCTGACCCGCTGTCCTAGTTTGGCACGTATGCAACCTCGGGGTCGTCCTTCCTCCCTAGAATGGCAATTTGTGGCGAATCCGGGGCTGATCCGGAATTCGCGATCTGGAAACCCGGATCTCTGATGAGCGCCGTTTGCAATTGTTGCGTTCGGCACCCGGGCGCGGAATTACATGCTGCCAGTGGAAAGATACAAGCCTCAAAGACCCCCACCCAAAAGGCTCCCATCCGTTCAGTTCGTCGCCCTTCTCTTCGACCTGTACTCCCATCATCTCTCTCTCGCATCCCTTGCACACCGCCCTCTCGAGAAATGGGCAGGAGAAAGATCGAAATTCAGCCCATTACAGTACGTCTCCTTCCATGCTTCCTGCACCCATCATCTCCAATTTTACTGCACTCCTCCCTTTTCCATCTTTGACTCACAATCGCTAACAACGTCTTATACATAGCACGAGCGTAACCGCTCAGTCACTTTTTTAAAGGTAGCCTCTCGGCTATTTTTGTTTTCCCTTGGCTTGGCACTTATTATTACCTGCTCGTCATTCATTCATAGCGCAAGAACGGTCTCTTCAAGAAGGCGTACGAACTCGGTGTCCTTTGCTCGGTCGATGTGGCCGTCATCATATTTGGTTTGTCTCTTCCCTCCCTCGTCCGTTCGTCTCATATCCATCTCTCCAGAGGAACGTCCTGGTCATCATTTGAAACTTTACCAATATTGCTCCGGTGACATTCACGACATCGTACAACGCCATGTCAGGGTACGTCATCCCTTGTCGCTTGAGAACACCCGTCATTCCTCCTCTTCCCACTAGTATGACGGTGAAAAGGACACGCGCACTCCTCACGACTTTGCTAACAACGCGATCGCTAAAATCGAGGACGCTGGCGATGGCGACGATGACGATGCGGACGACGACGACCCCGATTCCAACTCACGTGGCCCAAACAAAAAGCGAACGGATACCAAGCTGAAACAAGAGTTTGGCAACAACGCCAAACTCGTTCCTTCCTCGGGTGGGGACTTAGGATTGAACGTCGAAGTTTGTACCAAAGTACTGCATGGCTGTCACATACTTATCCCCAGCAGATGAACGACTACTCGCTACACCGGCCTATGACTATTCCTCAGCCACCTATGCCGCTTCACCCCTCTACACAGCTACCACCCGCAAGTGTCGCTTCTTCGCTTCCTATCTCAACGGAAAGACATACCTCTACTGGTCGGTTGCTCCCTATCGACAATCATATTAGCTCTCAAAAGAAGCCCCGTCTAGCTCCCAACGTCAGTGCAGGCAATAACCCCAAACTTTCTGATGATTCCATGTATAATGGCTACCTCCCTCCGCCTACTTCCACCCACCCACCCAACAACTACCGCCAAAACGGTCACAGCCCACATCAAATGTCTTACAATTACCTTGGCGTCGCTACATCCGCTCCGCAGCAGCCCTTTCTCCCCTCGTCGTCCTTTGATTTTCCATCATCTTCAAGAGGGCCTCAATATCACGGACCGCCGGATACAATCAACGATACCCTCACCATCAGGATTCCCAGCTACACGGAATTTATCATCAGCTAATGCGACATAATCTGCCGCCTGGCCAAGCACCAAATGGTTCCAGCTCACGATCCCAGCAGTCCCCAGACTTACTTTCTGCATTTTTGGAGAATGGCGACGATCATCGCCCACCACCAACACAGCCTTCCCAATTTGGTTCACTAGACTGGCCTTCGCATGCTTCGTCGCAACAACAAGCACAAGCCCCGCCACCGCAGCAGGAATCGGGATCAGGTGGGTAACCCCTCCCACGTCCCATCGCTATCCAACTCAATCATTTACAGGACACTCTGGAGACACGAGCTGGCTCGACTTCCTGTCTCACGGTGCCCCACAGCCTAGTGGACAACAACTCCATATGACGCTCCCTCCCGCCAATGGGAGAGACACGTTATCATGGGAGCGCGACCGAGACGTGGAACACTATACTTCTTCAGAGCGCGGTGGAAACATTGATAAGACCATGACGAATGGCACGGGACTCATGTCCCCTTCATCGCGCAAGCGACCGCGCCCAGATTCCGATGGGGTCGAGAGCCGGCGACCTTCGCCAACCACGCGCAGTAAGGTTGGCGTCGGCCAAGGCTCACTAGATACAAACAATGATGCCCATGGACCTGGTGTTAAAGAGGAATAACGTTGAAATTGCCTGTCTTTTCGTCTCGCTCTGTGCTTTCATCCCCATTGGCTCATTCACAAACTTGCTGGACCACATACGATGCTATAGCCTTACTGTGACCCTGTTTCTCGGGAGATATCTAAACTAATATTAGACACTTCGCTGTCATCACGATGATCTCAGATGATGTTTATGTTGTCAACAGGAATATGTACCAGTAGGAGTGCCAGGACATTTTTTGTTGCCCTATTCCGCAAACTTTTTTTTCTTTTGACTTGCAAGGTTTTCGTTACATATCGATCCACGACGAATCTCCGCCCCCGCCTTGTCGCACCCTGCAGTAATTCGAATATTCAACGTTAACGCTCGACTGCGGTTCCACGGTTATATCGCATCGTCTGGCGGTGATCGCACCGACAGTGCTTCTTCACCAAAATTATTTATCATCAAATGGTTTATGGCCACACCTTATGGGTCTCTGTTGTCAACTACCTTCACACGCGGGGATGGCGGCGTATCAATGTACGTCAGCCTGATATGGTTGGTAGGTGCTGTAATACACCTCGAAGGGGTGAATGGTATGGCCACCCAACCATGTTAAGATTGGGAACGTTTTGGCATGCCTGTGGGAACGAAGAAATTCGACTCGGGCAAGACGGGGGAATTTGTTTGGTCTGAATAGCCATGGAAGTTCATCTGTATGCCGGCGCCTGGTTTCAGCAATCCTATAGCGCCAGCCGTGACTACGCACTTTCTGACAAAAAATCTGAGCCCGTACAAACACCCACAGAACCCCTTGTTCGCATTCGACATGGCTTGGTGGTGGCGACTAGAAGCGTGACGAAATGACAACTCGGTTCCAACCTGTATACATATGCATATGCACACCTTCTTGAGGCACGGGTTGCGGTATTGGTGCGGCCCAAGTTCGCCTTCCATTCCGATTCTCCGATTCCGCTTTTCGTCAATGGGCGGGTTGCTGTACTGCTTCTGTTCGTTCAGAGCAGATTACCGTATGGCTGTGCAGCTTGAGGTTTAACCAAATCTGTATGTACGGGCATGTGTGAGTCCGGTCTGCCCGGTCTGCGAGGCACCGTGGATGCTTGTTTTCGGCGAGAATGTGGGTATAGCAGGGGGAAAGAGGGCGATATCAGATAAAGAGGGATTTAGAAACACAACTCAGCGAGGTGCATGGTCCAACTCTGTGCGCTTTTGATAAAATCGCGGGAAAACCTATCATGTGATGAACGTGCCTTACAATGTGCCCTGCTGACCGAATTGGATCAGCAAGGGTGCTGGTGCCTCGTACTGCTCGGTGAATCATGATGAGATTATAAAATTCTTGATATGCCGTTCCGAGTAGCAGATTCAACATGAGCCGGTAACTGCGCTTGCTCGGGTCAGACCCTCAGTGAGCGATCGTGTCCTCAGCGAGTGTGAGTGTTTCGGATCACGCGTGATGATGGTTGACCTCGGGTTGAATTTACGTAGATATATCGGCATCCAGTTATGTAGGACCATGCTGCGGTGGTCTCCGACGACGGCCAACTCGTCGTAGACGATCCGGATAGCCCCAATATCAATGCTGAAACACGTTCCGCAGCGAATTCTTCTAGGAACCGAGTGATGGCTTACCTGAAATACCTATACGTAAATCATGACTGTCGTTGGGGGTATACAATGATCCAGCGGACCTTGCAGAGCCACTTTTGCGTTCATGGAACCAATGTCGTCATCGGGATGGCCACCAAGAAGTGCCACTTCTTGTTCAACAGCATCCAGAAGTCGTCGTAAGGTGTTCCTGCTTTAGGTCTTGGAGCGGGAATCAAGTCGAAGCAAGCGAAGTGCGTGCGCAAATGACTAGGCCATCAGTGGGTTCACATGGACTCGGATTGCCGAGGCGCCGTCGTCGTGTAAGTGCATGAAGCATGCAACGCTGATATGATTCGTGTGCGGTACTCGTACTATATTCTCGGGACTGCAGGCGGATAACCACTTGGTTGTAATTGAGAGGTCTCGCGAGTAACTACACTGAGCTCGCACTATTTTTATCTCCATATTGGGTAGTGCCAGCCCTCTCAATTGTCCATCACCCGGCGATTCGGTAGAAAATTTGCTCTTGCTGGAAGACGACGGGCGTCTCGACGCCGCCGAACCATGTTGGCACTGTTGGCAGACTCACATGCATGCCAGGATTCCGAAGTGCGTTTTTCAAAAAGCAGCCGGCGTCAAACTCTCAACGACGTACCATCCCGGGCACGAAGATGAACGACATTATCCAAGCGAGTGGGGTTGAAACTGACCGACTCCCATTTTGAACAGACTGGCTGCGGCTCTGATTCTGAAGGTTACGCTTTGTCTCTGTCCCATTCTTGGGAGGAGCGACATGAGTGCAACCGCTGTCTCGCCCTGACATCCAGAGCATCAGTGTCCTAGCTTGTGGCCCAGACTAATGATCAATGGATAACCTAGGATTTAACATTGCTAACATGTCAAGCAAGAGCCTCAGCCGGCTCTTTTGTGCCATTGTTTTCCGTCCAATGATCTTCCGAGTCGATTTTGAGTTGCTTGCAGAAGTTCATCTAGAAATCACCCCTATGATTTACAGGGATATCTGGAAGCTTAATCAGTGTTTTGGTCGATCCAGTCAATACGCCAATGAAGTCTGAATTGGTATGTTTCACGGTGATGGCAATGGGAGCTGACAGATCTGCTTTACAAGGGCCCTACTAACCCTTGAACGTTTGAACATCAAGAGCATTCAAGCTCTTGTTGCGAAAAGTTTCAATGGTTCCCTTGTATCCCCATTTTTCGTGCGGTGGGACAATTGGATTAGGAGTTCAGCAAGTTGCAGCCGTTTGCATCCAGAAGCCCTTTGGAGAATCCTGAGGTTGCGCTTCCTATAATAGTCATGCTCACTCTTGTGATCATCCTGTCCACAACGCTCTAACTGGGAAATATGCAGAGCTGGTCTTCACCGGCACCTTCTACCGTACGGCAATTCTCCGCGGATTCACCCCTAAGGCCCTCGGTGCAAAGTGTGTCTGTATTCTTCAAATGAAACGTGACCTCATCGGAGGTAATTGATCTTCTATCATGCGCACAATGATGATCTTGTGACTACCTTCCATCTGGAATGGCATCACCCTTTAGCATGGGAAACTGGTAACCTACGCCAGAGCGTCTCGAATGCGCCGCTTAGATGGTTTCTTCTGGAAGTGCTTCGGGTTTTGCAAAACATTCAGTTTATCATGTCCACGAGATCATTGAATGCCTTTACATTATGTACCCATCAAAACCACTCTAGCTGCAAGCGACGCAAATTTTGATAATTCGAGACAGGTAGGGTCTGAGGGTGGCCGGGCGTAAATCCTCCTCGGTGGCGCATGGTTAACGAGCCAGACACTGCTTCCCTGTGCAAATTTGAGTGGCTGAAATGGCACCGTGAGATGTAAGTAAACGAAATTCGCTGAACGATTGACATGGCTACTTACCCTTGCCCAGTCGCCAGACTACGTTACTGATTCTGGGACTCTAAAATCGACAGAATTGGATGCTTCCAGGTCGTTCAACGTGGTGCGGCCAGAGAGCAGCTCCTAGTTCGATGATTCTTCGGATCCTCGGAGCACGGGAGAACCGCAGTATCTACGATCACGCACTCCCCCTAGTACGTAGTGGGAGTAAATCGAAGTTAACCGCGACATCGCGACCAAACGATGAGTGGTTCGGATAACGGGCCGACTCTCTAGCGTGGATACTACTCAGACTAGTACTTCCAACTAATGCTGATGCACCAAATTCTCAACACCGGTTCTGTATATGAATGAATTAGTGGTAGCGTAGTACTTCGGGCCGCCCGCGGAATTCACCCCGCCTGTATCCAGCTTTATTATCTCAACCACACGCTCGGCTCGGCAGTTACTGAGTGAGTTCCCACTTTTCCTTCCACCCTCCTCGGGAATCAGTGTATATGAGCGCTACCCCTTCAAGTCTCGATTCAGTGCAATGTAACACATACATACTGTCAACCTTTTTGCACACCCCTTTGGTGTCGTCCTCGCGAAAATCTCCACCTGGAGTGATCATCGCTGGACAGAGGGTATGTCTGCGCCTCCATTTCGTATACCTGTACTACGACGACGGACCTTTCGCGACGGGTGATACCTTCCGAATGAGCGTTACAAGCTACCCAACCGACCATATCACGCTAGCTGGAATGACCCTCGCGGGCCGGCGAGCGGAGAGCCGTGCAGAGATGGCCGGGCTGGGAAGCCGCGGACGATATACGAACGGCATAAGCCTTGCAACCATGGTGAGGAACCGGACGGCGATAGAGAGGCCGCCGCCGCCTGTTGTACGAGTCTACCAACGGTAGGCGCGTCGCTCCCGTCGCACGACCCACGAGACGAACCAAGAAAGCAGGCGAGGAGTGGGGACAACGCCCGGGGGATGAAGCCATGGACAAGGGGGCATCAGTAATTTCGTCATGGCCTTATCAGATTGGCCTTATTCGGACTTGGTTGACACTTATTCCGTGACAGACTGGGATAAGGCCATGACGAAATTACTGCTGGGGCCACAAGCAAGTGGCCCATCGCGATTGATAGCTGAAACGAATGTGGCGGCACGGATGTGGACTACACATACCCCGTCCGAAGAGACGTGCGGCGACCCAATAGAAGATTGGACGACAATGACGAGAGAAGGTCTGCAGGCAGAGGAAATCCGAGCGATGCAATATATGCTCAAGGATAGCGCACGGAGTTTCCAGTCGGCCAGACGAACAATGCATCAGCATGCGTTACGAGACTGGGAACGGTTGAGCGATCGAGTCAAAGGACCCAGCTAGACTCCAGAGAGACCCTGGGGTTGTGACGGGCAGCAACGCGGGTACGCGCAAGGTCGGGAGGTGACGTAGACGTATCAGGGAGTGTCAACAGCGAACCGGAGGATCCAATGGTGGTGCAAGTGGTCATAGCAACTCGAAGAAACACACGAGAATGCAGTGAGTCACATCGACAAGCCACGGGACCGTACCGACGCGAACTGGAGGTCCAGAGAGATGGAAGCGATGGTGGATGTGCTTGTTGTTGCTGTGTTCAACTTGCAAAAGACTGATCAAAATCATGGATGAAATGTTGGCCACAGTGTGGAAAGGTACAAATACTGCTTCAGTCCACTTGAGTTTTATCTCAACACGATCACAATGCGTTTCTCTATCTTCGCTGTCCTCTCGTGACTGGTTTCAAGTGGTTTGGCTGCATTGGCCGTTGTCACCGCCTTGCCACCTCAGGACATGTCTCTTTCTGAGGAACCCACTGGGAGGTAGTAGCCCGCCTGTAAGCCTAATATCGAAGTTGACGATGGACATGCATGTACTCATGAATCTGACAGGTTGCGCGAGGCTACCATGGTTCCGCCTTTGCGAATGAATATGAGATTGAACCACCCAGGATGGATTCAGTTGAATGCGGTGTGCTGACCGACTCTATATGGTCCAGCTCGACCCGGGTTTCTTCCGTACAGTTCCCAACTGGACGGCAGCGATTTGGATGCGCACCGTGACTGACAGGCAAACTTTTCTGAAGCATAGGATCCAGCTATCAAAGGGCATGACACCCTGCCAACGCACGCACGCGAGCTCAGTACCTTTTTTTCCGTCATACACTACCCAAGTTGTCATGCTAACTTCATGCGATGTTTACAGTACTGCCAGGCACGGCAGATCGGCTGTCACAACAATGAGTGCGAGAATCATCAACTGTTGAGCCGAAGAAACACAGTGACTCATGTTCGATTGTTGGACATGGCGCTCGAAAACCGAATTATGTTTTCTCGATCGACCACCGCAATCTGATGGTCACCCAAGTGGATGGAAACTGCGTCGAACCTTACACATTTGATTCCGTCTATCTCCGCGCTCACCCTTCATGCACCCTCACGTGTCGACAACGATTGGGTTCAAAGCAGCCCATCAAGGTATCCATCCGGGCCATCTTGAGGTTCACAGGTTCTCCAGTTAGAACATTCTGAATGAGACTCATGCGTTCACCTGCACCCCAGCGGCTCGCCTGCTCCAAGCTGAGCCAGATGTCCCTCTTCTTCTGGAAATGGGACAGGGCGCGACGCACCTTCACTTCCTGATCAATGGCACTCAATACACACCACCGACTATCCCCATTTTGCTGTAAAATCTGAGTGGCGCGGAATCGCTGTCACGGTGGAAGATCAAACCCAAATGGTCAATGTACATGCCCCCCAAGGATGGGTTCGTTCGAATCCCGTTTCAAGGTCTGGCCGCGCCGCGCCGTACGTGTAGTCCCGAGGTACCACATGAACGCATGTCCATGATTAGCGTCCTTTCCGCCTCCATAGTCCACTGTGACGTACGTTGGTGATCTACAAATGTGGTCGTTCCTCGATGAGGGATGTCCCCAAGAACCCGTCATAAGAGACACCGTGCGCACTAGGATGGCCGATAACAATCCGTCACGGACTATCCAGTCCTTGGTTGCAACATTGGTGACTCGTGGGTCCACACTTGACTGAAGACGAAAACGCATCCGTGCATCAGACCATCCGATTCAGCCACAACGCGTGGCATTGCCATGCATAAGTGGGGCCACGCCCGAGCTGATGGACAAACCGACTGTCACCCAGTAGCATGGTGATGCCTTCGCCGAGGGCTTTCATGACCACCTTGCGCTCGACAGAGTGTGTATATTCCCTTGCGTGGGATCTTATCTCAAAGTGCATCACGATTATTTCGCCTTGCAGATACGCTTTGTTCGTATCGCGGCACGCATCTGGACTTCCCCTCGCCCCCCTGTGAACTGGGGCCATGGCCATCTGCATCTCATGCTCTTAGATGTCTGGAATATGCTTGCGTGGCCATTGTCAGAAGTCTGTATGATCATGTCGGGTTCTGCATCTCGTTAGGCCACACTTGCTGCACTCTTTTGCCTCGACGAGTCCGCCATGTCTAGAGATTGTTTGTGCAACAGCTTTAGATCGAGCGGAAGCGGAGAGCGATGCACGTCATTATTACAGTTACCCTGCGTAACCTAAAAACCATAGCAAAGCATAACGGAATTCCACATACGAAAGCACTGTGAGTTCACGTAGACATGTTAAAGAAAGCATAAGACGACTTTGAATGCTGCAATCATCAAAGGCCCCAGGCCCTTGTCCAATGGGAGCCCACTCCTTACCGACTCCGATAACCAAACCCTTCAAAATACCCCGAATCGCGCATGAATGACGTCCAGCGTTCATCCAGTCGTGACTCTTGAGAGACCAATCCAAGCTCAGTCAGCTCCGGGGGTGCCGCCGATTGTGAGGGAAGATGTGTATGCGGTGGCTGTGACGGTTGCGCCCGTGGCTGTTGGTATGGCGGCGCAGATGTTAGTTCGTAGGCATGTGGATGGTGGCTCGGATAGCCGTGTGATTCGGGCCTGTTCGCCGCGGGATAAGTTGCTGAGCCGAACTGAGCGGAAACGCCCGAGGTTTGCTGCGCCCATGAGTAAGACGGTGTCGTCACTGTTTCGCGCGTGGAGTGCTGAGGAGCTGGCTGCGGCTGAGACGCGGGTGCCAGTGAAGGAGGTTGGTGTTGTGGTGCATATGGGTAGTGGGATCGCCGTGGTGGTCGCCACTGTGATGGAACGTGAGGCTGAACACCCGGATGGGTATAGTCTGTATGCCGAGCCGGAAGGTGTAGTTGACCTTGCTCAGTATGTGCCCAGCGGTCGGCAGAGGATGTCGAACCCTCGGCTCGATACAATTGTGGGACAGATGGCTCTGGAAGGCTATCTGGGTACGGCATGAATCCAATTCCACGCATCCCTTCAGGTGCTTGTTTCGACTTTGGCAGACGCCTCGTTGACACGAACCGCGTTCTCCCGGCAAATATTGCCAGTTCGTCGTCCTCGTCGCCCTCTTCCTTGACTGACCACTGTTGTCCCAACTGGTCAATTGGCTTCTCGTTCTGAGATGCAGCTAGTGCGTTGTGTGCCTTCTCACTTAATTTAGTTAAGATTGGCTGCAAAGAAGAGTGGCCCAGTGAACAAAAGAGAACTGAAATTCAGTTTCGGCAGATCTTACAAGTGCCTTTGCCGCCCTACGACTATGCATCGCGACTTTCGTGAAGAGCACGCAGGCTTCATCGAGCTCCTTAATCGCGTTGGACGCCAGGGGTGAGCGAGGGCCACGAGTCACAATGGTGCCAAAGACAATCTGTCTTAAAAACATTAGCATATCACAAACTATGTAACGAATGGTCTCCGAACCGCTGCCGAGAAACCATACTGCCAAGTCGACCAGAAACGCGCACAGAGACGAGGCCAGCATGCGTACTGTGCTCTTATTGTCCGCAGTATAGTCGATGATGCTCGATATGTGGCGAGGAACGACGGCGCATATTGACTCTTTAGTGGGTTGACAGGGCTTTCGATGATGGCCTGCGCAAAGAAGCTTCGATGTATGTGAAGTAAGACTAGTAGAGGGTGCCACAACACATGATTGCTTGTTCGAGGCACTAAAAGAACGTGACTTACTAACTTCTCTTGCATGTGCCATGACAAAACGGCCCATGGCCTCAGGGATTGAAATGTCGTCTGTAGGGATGGTAGACACGGGGGCAGCCACCGACGAGACTGCATGTGCCGCATCTTCAGGTATGGGGAACTCGCGCACTTTACGATCAAGCTCCATGATCGTGGCATAGCTGGGTATTTCGGCTGTCAAGGTCCGTGCAGCAACCTCAGCCACACATTCAGATGCAAAACGGTAGTTCCATGTCTCAACTGGGGACAGAAGGAACGGTGAGTGGATGGCAAGTGGAGTACACGACCACGTACATGCAGCACCGGGGTCAGTCTCATTTGTTTTCTCGTTAGCATTCTCACTCTGTGGGAATCGGCAATCGACGTAAGCGCGAGAGAAACTTGGTGGTCTGCCTGTATCGAGGCTCTTCAGGTAGAAAGGTAAGATAGGTATTAAACTCTATGACGTTTACCTACATGCCAAGAATCCGCAACGAAGAGATCCCAAAAGAGAATCCGGCGCCGTTGCACGATTTTGTCAGGCAAGCCCCATCTTGTACTGTCCCGGTCTAACCCCATAGGTCAGGCCCTAAGAACTTCTTTAATCTAAATGGAATACCCACGGAGACCAACCTGGTAAAACGGAAACGAATGAGCACCAGTAATGAGATATTTCCCAGGACATAAGGACACACAGTTTGGGCTAGATGCGCGGCAAGAACGATCAACGACCATGTGGTCTCCATACTGGTTTCCTTTCCTGACAATTCATTTCCACTCATGGCGTTGTAGATGCTGAGCAGATGAAGCGCCTGAATGGTGACCAGAGACGGCTTTTCAAGCACGGGCTGTAAACAAATAGCCGCACGGGCTATCTGATGATAGTGCTCCGCTTCGGCGTTCCCGGGATCCTGAGTAAGATCAACAAGTGCGCCAATTGCGAAAACGAGGAAAAGCAGCGCAAGCTCATGGCAGCTCTTGTTTTCATCCGTCGCCTTGGGGGGTCCATCCGAATAATATATCGGAAGAAGCTCGTCCATGATCTGATCTTTGGATACACCACGGAACAACCAACCGGCCTGTTCACAGTACGTCTGTGCGAGGTAACTGGCGCGTTCCCAGTTTGGCAAGTGCCCTTCGATCAATTCACGGACAGCACCAGCTGGACCCATTGGGGAAAACGGGAAGGCCTGCGAAAACATTCGAAGATCTTGGAGTAACGGGGGAGGCTCCAGGTTCCTTGCCGAATCCGGTGTTGAAGAGCCCGCCCTGTCTTGCTGGGCCATGTTGTCAGACTGATAATAGGATGAACGTGGATGCTCGGCTTAAAGGAGATAGGGACTTGCCATCAAAAGACACTTGACATAAAGCGGGGATCCAAGTTAAATAGGATGGAAGCGTGCATAATCGTCAAGGGGAAACTCACCTCAGATCCACCGGTGGGTCCAAAGAAGCGCGATATACCATGGTCAGTGATCGAAAGCGTTCCAAATGCGTCCAGCACTTCTGGAGAGTGGCCTGGAGCACCAGACTCATCGGGTGGGGTGAATGGTTCATCGTCCTGGTGACTGACTCCCAGAAGGTCTTCGCGAAGGAGTGGGTGAGGCTCCGTCGAGTGCTGAGACTGGAGGCCGCTTAAGGCATCTTCGAGTTGCCGGATCCGCTCGCTCATTTTAGCTATCCGGCGATGAAGGTGCTCGGTGGCCGCGAGAACGAACCTGACGTGAAGCATTTAGATGAAGATTGCCGGTAAAGAGGTCACATTGTCGCACCGGGTTCCCTGGCCAGTAGACAGGCTGCCTGTGAGAGAAACCCCACGATTATGCAAGTGAGGTGCTCGGATAACGAAACAACGAACCATTAGGACACAATGCTGCGCAACCCCTCCTCTGCGTGAGAGAGAAATGAGCAATGTGCGGCTCAACCGACGCGAGAAGGCGACGCCTACCTGGCATGATTGGCAGGGGATTTGCTTGTCACACTTTATCTTCAACCTTCCGGGAGTGCCACTTGGTTAGAATGTGGAAAGGGATACGTGCATAACGCGCGCGGTGATCGCACCTCCTACACTCAGCACACGAGATCTGGCCATTATTCCTCTTTTGTTCTATTTCGCGTGCGTGGCCACCATCAAATCTGTACTCCTCAACCTCTTTACGGCTCGCCTTGCGCTTCAACTTGCCCTTGGTGGGTTCTGGAGGCATTGAAAGTGGCGGGAAGGCGACGCTACACTGTTAAACCAGGATGCGCGGTTCTCGCCTGGGAGAAAGTTAAAAGGTGCCGTGCGGTGTGAAAATCCGATGGCAAGATTGACAAACGCAGGGATCAAAAAAAAAAAAAACGAATTGGATGTTGGCATAACACACAAGGCTTTGCAGGGCCATCAACCGCTGCCGACTATGCCAATACACCGGCTCAACTCTCCTCCTAGAATCGTTTCCTAACGATTCCCCAGATCAAGAAAATATCCCGTGTAACAGATTTCACACCCAGCGGCACCATATCACCAGGCAACCTCGCCTCATGGATCCTGACAGAAACGGTGGACCATACCAACCCGCCAATTGGCTTTTCAACCTGAAGGAGAAAATGGATCTTAGACACCTACAGCGGGACTCAACGTTGGTTTCGGAAGGTCCGGCCGCTGAGTACGAGGCTTGGTAAATGCAACACCATTCAATGGACCCGTTCGGTCCGCTCCGTTCAAAAATCGGCTGTCACGTTGCATCCCATTGTCTATTGCTGCCGCGGATTCAGACGCCCCATACAAACCAGGCGTTATTTGCCATACGCGGGATCACCCAGTACTCACTACCATCACGCACCCAGCAGCAGCTATAGTGTCAGGGCATGCTTGAATGGATAGTAGATAGATGCAGGTTCTGACATAGCCTGACGTCAGGGCTGCGCAGAAAGCGCTACATTCTCGCACGAACTGTGGTGAAGTTCACTACGTCACGTCTTAAAGAGGCAGTGCCTATCAAATGATGTCAGTGCTGCAGCAGCAGAGTTCAGAAGGATTCCAGTCGTCAGCGAGATAATGAACTCCACTTGCATTCCCCGGCGTAGCGACCGCTTCAGATAGTATAGAAGAGCTATTTGGAGGCGCTAGAAGACCGTAAGAGAGCTTTGGAAAGAAGTGGTCATTGTCTTTGTCCAACTATGGGACAGGGAAGAGCGCGAAGAGCTTCCTATCGGTGACCGGTGCAGCGTTAGAGTACTGTAATTTCCGAGGAATGAAAGGGGCGATTGGGGTAACGGATGGAATGACGGGGAACCTACCACCAGGCTGCTATAACATATCATGCTGACTGCACAATTGAGTTCTACCCCACCGGGGAAAGTGATAACATTGCAAGCGCACTTCGAATGAAACGGCGTAAAGAGCGCGTTAAACATACCAATCCAACCACCTTCTCATGTTGGGGGAAGTTCGGGAAGAATCGCTGTGCCGGATATGGGCAATAATGGGCAACCAACCTCCACAGTGCGAATTGTTGTGCCACATTTCACAACAAACAAAGCGGAGAGATCTTTTGACAACAAAAAGAGGTGTGGACGACAAGTCTTTGGTTCATCCCCTTGGTCCCCTCCCCCAACAATCTACCTTGGTCATACCAATCTCGTGCCACGATGTCTCGCATTGAAAACGTTGCCCAAGCGTCTTGTTCTGATCGCCTGATACCACGTCGGCGGCAACAGCTCCCATGCGGCAGATGCCATACTGTCATTGAATACGACCGAGGAACGGAATGGAGCGTTGTCAACGGGCTAGCGAACGAGCACTGGGAGGCGTGCCCGATGAAGCCACATTCGAGGCTAGCCCACATGGCACCCACGCTCACTTCCCCGTCCGACACAGAGGTCGCGTTACCTCCACCAGTAGCCTCGGACCAACGTAGCTGCTCAGATCCAACCACAGAGTCCGTTGGCTCCTCGAACAATCCTCGGATCTCAACAGGATGCGAGCGAAAACGGAGGACCTTGGAGCAACGAAAGGTGGAACTTGAGCAAGACGAGTACGCAGAACACATAACGACAAAGAGCGTTGTTTGCGGAGGATGCGACAAGGACATTAGCCTTGATAAGAGGTCGAAGTATTATCCTGGCCTATGGCACAAGCATAGAAGTAAATGCCCTGGCATCGAGAAGCTCGAGGTCAGTGAAAGTTGGATTAGAAACCTGGGGAATGCGCTGACATGTTTGAAGCGCGAAAAGGCCATGGTACCACAAGCACTTGAAGGCTTGCGACAAGTGTCCTGCAGTGTCATCACCCCGTCTGTTGGTGCCCAAAGTTACGGAGACGCGCTGCCGCTTGGTCCTGCAGAACGGTACCAGAGTCACAGTGCAATAGCCACACACCGATTGATTCCCCATTGTGACTCGGTGAATTCGTCCAGCGATGAGGAGGAGGATGAAGATTTGCTGCCGTCATCGTTTCCAAGTGAGTCCGTCGTGCTTCATGAGTATACACCGCACTGAGGGAACGAAACTGTCTGTCCTACCGTGCACGAATACAGCACTAAACTTTTACCATGCCCAACAGCAGAACAGCCACTCTAATGGATGGGCATACCGGTACGCTACCAAAGAAGAGATTACCACCAACCTCTTCCGTGGTCAGAATGAACCATACGTTCGTCCAGTCAGTCGTCCTTTTGCCCACCCAAGTCTGTGGGCCGGAGGTTACTGTGAAACATCGCGCTGCGTCAATCAAAGACTCCCAGGTTGAGCAAGCGGTTCACACCCGGACAGCCAAGGAGCTGAGCGAACGGGGAAACAGCATTGCGCCCCATACCCTGTCCTCATACGATGATCTGGCTTCCCGTTGAGTGGCGTGCCCCTTGGAGTCAGAAGAATTGCGGAGGAGGGCGTTGAAAGAATCGGTGTTTCCGAATTCGTGGCAAAATTATCTAATTCGTAACTAAATTTAACTTTAGTTCAATGTTTTCTGTCCCTTCTTCTATTCACATATGACATTGCGCCACATACACTGACTAGCCTCGAGGCTGCACTGGTACATGAGGCAGAGGGGACTGGGTTCACTGCCAACACATCGATAGACCATCCTGATTCCTCTCACCACAACATGCCTGAACGACCATATTTCGAGACTGTCCGAGTAAGCGACTAGCTCCTTTCCATTCGCAGAATCAAAGTTCAGGAATATAAATCCAGTCGTTTGCCAACGTCCCCATCACCGAACATGGAGTGGATACTGCGTCTTTTCTGGAAGCCTCGGACGGGCTTGTAAAACTATTCGGTACGCTTTCTATTACGTCTCCCCATCTAAATTTCCCCTCATTTGGTGCACCTGCAGATTTACTCGGCTCTGGCGTTTTCGGATTTGTCCAGGGAGACATTAAGGGCAACATCGAGGTATGCTAACAGTTTTCTATTCACATCTTGCAAGAAGTTACTTAGTTTTTGTCCCCACAGGGTGTTCGGTCGCGCTATCGAGATGATGCTTCCCAGCTTTCCACAACACTTGAGGATCTTGTTAGAAGTGAAACGTCAGAAGGACTTCGTAATGGAACCGCTTGCTTGATACGCCTAACTCGGTGAGTGACACGCCCTTTTGTCTTAGTCCGGCACACAACTGACCAACTTGAAATGGAACAATTCCAGCGGTCTCATGTTTCTATGCAAAGCATTGCTACACATGCAGAACGATCCTTCTGTAGAATTGCACGTGTGTTTCAAGCGCTCATACGATGAGGTGCTCAGACGTCACCACTCATTTATCGTGCGTTCGTTGGCCGGCGTACGTGATCTCGCCTCGCCCGACTGGTCTGTGGGTTTACCTGTTGCTCTCCAATGGTTTAGGTCGCCGTCAGGGCGGTACCTTACCGCCGAGATTTTATTGCTCGCATCTCACAAGGAGGGGACAAGGAGAAGTTTGGAACTGAGCTCGCGAACTGGCTCGGTGGACTCGATATCATCGTCGACCGTCTAAGGGCATTCTAGAGGAAGGAGGATATGGAAAGGTGTGATATGTTCTCACGCCATCCGATGGAGAATCGAAGTAATAGAATTCTGCCACGTGGATAATGATAATGTTCCCTTTGTTCCCTCTGCAGTGGCGGTCGTATCAGGACGGGTTGCAAGTTCCCCAGCACTATCATAGGAGGCGGCGCACAATTAAGAGTCCGCGGATTCGGTTGACTACAGCGCGTCAATGGTGTTTACTCCGCTCCGCACACGACCGCTGAGCGGCTTGGTGGACGCTGTCATACGGGTTATCTATGACAGATGTCAGGTCATCTCTTGTTGTGCCACCTCGATGGGACGTCAGATGACATTTGATAACAGATCACTATTAATGTAAGAAACCCAAGTCGGCCCTTCAAGGGAAATCCATGTTGTTTCCACCGGGTATGTCTTATGCAGCTGGCAGTGGCCGTGACACACCATAATATATCATACTTCGAAGAATGTCATATCAGATTACCCGTAAGCAGGAACGGGCGCAGAGTCTAGCTCTCCAAGGCTAGGTATCCCGTGCCTCAATGAAGGGTGTTATCGCGATCGACGCCTGCATGGCCATAGCGCAACACATACAAAGTACTCCCAAAGGAAATTGGCCTTTCAAAGTGACGGCAGCGTGACACCGGTTCAAAACTCAACCCTGCGGGGAAGCTGGAGCTAACACTCGGGTCCCACCTCACGGCGAACATGGAAGATGCTATTAAAATTAAGACATAAGAACTGGGAATCCCCCTCGTTGCAAGTGGAACCGCGTGGACGCTGGGAGGCTTAACCATATAGGTACATGTGTTTTCCTGAGCTATGTCAACGGCGATCAATTGAATACGACATAGGCTGAAGCTCCGAAGATGCGATTTTTCGTCCACATACATTGAAAAAAAAAAAAGTTCTTCACACGGAATTAAAAAATAATGATAAGGTAAAATAAGCAAAGAATGGAAAACAAATCGACGTACTTGGATGTCAGCTTGTGAGGTTGCATCGCACCTGCATTTTATCCTAGCAGAAGCCATGTCCTGTTGGGAGATGTCACTAGGGTGGCGTGGAATGCGCGGGGAAATGCAGATGTGGCCTGGTGGTTGACACTGAAACGCGAGAGAAAGGTTGCAAGGGTGACAGGATCACACCACCACGACATGAAGGGAGCAAACATAGAGTTCCGTCTTCGACCCGAGGGAGCAAGACGAATGCTGCAAAAACAAACTGTATGTAAAAGAAGATCAAGCATAGAAAGAGAGTAACCGGATGGCTGAATTGCACCGCTAGGAGCGATCGAATCATGACCGAAAGCATCGCATAATGATAAAGAACATGAAAACCTGGCGGTGCTCACAGGACAGCCGATTTGATATCACGTTTCTGGAAATGCCGGATGAGTGAAGTAAGGGAAGAACATCAGAGGGAACACTTCCATGGAAACGTGGACAGAAAACTGAAGTGGACCCGAGTCACCTAGGATCTAGCTTTGCAGGCTCGGGACGAGAAAAGCGAAGTGACATGCAAAGTTTCGACCCGGCAGCTACGGAAAAGGATCTCTCGAGGAACGTTCCTGGATAATTAACGATAAATGTTCTGCGGAGATTGAATATGTCCGTGGTTATGTTCTCGAAATCCCGGATCTGTGACATATTTTTCTCTTGTTTCTGTAAATACGTTTTGGACCCGAACTAGTTTACACACATATTAACCCCTTCTCTCTCGCTCTGCATCAGCTATCGCTTTTTTTCCTTTTTTTTCTGCCAGCGCCGCTGCTTCCAGTCGCTGCTCTGAGCCTATCTGTATCCGTGGATATGGACGCGGACACCCATCGGTGCGTGCTCTCTTCAGCATGTCCGCTGATCTGACGAGAAACGTGACTGGTAGTGCTGCCACTTCGTCGTCTCTGCCCGTCCCTTCGTGCGTATGATCCTCTGATCCGTCTTCACCCACACTTACTAGCACGTTAGGAATCCTCGCAAGCGCAAGACGCCCCCGGCGCGAGCTCACTCTCTCGAGGTTGATACCAAGAGTGCCAAAAGCTCTCCCACAGCGCCGAAAGGCGAGTATGAAACAGGGCGTGTCATATGTGAGGTTTGTGGAGAAGGTGTTTCCTTCCGAGACGAAGCAACCGGCGGTTTTACCTTGAAACATTGGGACGCGCATCGTCAGCAGTGGTATGTCACGTTCATGTGTCTCTGATATCATCCGTCGACGCGTCACCTCACCCACCATAGTGCCAACACTACTCAGTCAGTTCCGGAACCAGTGATCTATACCCCAGAGAGCACAGCGGAGGCCCTCGCGAATCCACCACCAAAACGTCGTCGTGCCAAGCGATCAGAAGAAGAGCGTATTGATTACTTGCGCGCAGATCCCTATGTCGCCCAGTTTGAAGCCTATCGTGTCTTATGTGCTTCCTGTGACAAGTGGATTCGCCTGCGCCCTAATTCCACTTATTGTTCCATTCCATGGGACGCCCACAGGAAGAGTTGCCTATCGAAGAAAATGTACGTTTTTCATTGGCTTATCCTGCTACCACCGAATTTCACATCATCACTCAGAAACACCAAGAACAGCTATGGTTTGGAGGAGCGCAATTCTCTGCTGTCCAAGGATCCTGATGTCCGCAAATATGATGCCGAGCGTGTGCTGTGTAACATCTGCGACCAGTGGCTCCCAGTCAGCTCAGAAAACCATATGCAAGCTGTGCAAAAATGGTTGCAACACCGCTCGGTTTGTCAGAAGTACGTGGCTCAATCGGCTACACCCCCAACCCAACTAGAGCCTTCCTCAAGTTCCAGGTCGGTCATTTCGCCTTTTCCGTTATTTACGCTTAGGTTGGTGCATGGGTAGACCTCATACCGATGATGCACCCTCCCGCTCCGCTGGTCCTAGTGAACTCAGTGCTCTCCATGCAGGAAGCCCGCGAGACGTTTCACAACCAACCATAGAGCCCTCTCCCACCATCTCCAAGTCTGGTGGTATCCCAGGCTCTCCCTCTTCCTCGTTCAAAGACCTCACGCCAACTAATTTTCCTCCAGCTCATGAGTCTCGCCGACGAAATGCTGAACAACGGGCGGCCTACTCTCAGGGCAGACGCGCTTGTCGGAGAGGTCGAACCAAACAGAGTTTTTTGTACCCTTTGCAAGAAATGGGTGCAGCTCAGGCAAGACAGTTCTTATTGTGCATACCCGTGGTTGCAGCATCGTGGAAAATGTTTAGCTAGACAGTGGGTCGCCTCTTTTTAATCTTTGTCCTTCTATCTCACACACACGGGTGGACCTCTTTCTCCTGTTCATTCGCTGTCTATTCACCGATGGTACGGGCTGGCTCTTATGGGCTATGTTAGCGGGAGGCGTGCGCAAAAAGCCGCTCAAGCGGCCGACGCAAGGGCCAGGGGAGGTCAATCGGCTGCAGAAGACAGCCTCACCGATGACGACGCGTCTGCTGAGGACGAGCTTGACTCTGACGATGGTCCTGTCGATGGACCCGAATCTGACCGGGCGGAAGAGAGACGTAAAGTGAAGGCTCCAATACAAGAATCTCGGCTTCCCCCGCCTTCTGCGAAGAAACCCCGGTTTTTTGATAGCGCCGACAACCGACTCGGTCCGCCATGGCCAGCCACATCTTCTGATGCCACAACGAATAGTGGCTCTCATTCGGAAAATACAGCCCCCGCGCGCGATACGTCCAAAAAGTAAATATGAAATAGACGGTGTTGCCACTGTGGAACCGGGGACGTCGGCAAACAGGGTATCCCGGAGGTTGATCTTAGGTTTGGCGGATCTGGACTCAGTGCATGGCCGGTACGTGGTTCTAGTCTTTCCTTTTTTTACCATCTTGTTTCTCTTGGTTTTTATTATTTTCTTGTTTTTGTTTCCAAAAAACGGGATTGTGGATTATTGATCATGCCATTTCTATTTTGTAGCATGAATTTCATATTCTCATCCATTGCGTATCTCTTCATGGCTACCTACGAATCGACTGACGACATGACGATATCTTCGTTACTGACCTACCTTAACGCCGCTATGCCTCTGGATAAACACGAGGACTTTGACACTGCTGAGGTCGCCAAGGTTGTCGCTGCCCTCTCAGACAAGGGCGACATCATTTTCGAGGGCGATACCTTGCGCCTTCCAGACTGAGGGCGTTCCATCTATATATCCGCCGCTCTCCGCCCGGCCCTCTCCTTGCCACGCCACGCATTGTATTATATTGTTTTTCTTGGTATCTTGGACGCTCCCGTCGGCTGGACGCTGCGCTTATTCCTCAATCGTGATCGCATACTGATACCTTCTTGGATGTTCTATCTCTATCTCGCTTTCGTGTCGCATACCACCAGCTGTGTTCTGTATCCCCCCCCCGCACGTGTTTCCGCTCGGCTCGCTTTATGATCATTGCCTCCCTTTGGTCACACATACTTACACCGTTGCTCGTCCTCTTGTTACTAAGCACGCTGCACAGTCTTGTATAACCCATCCGTCTATACCGACTAATGATTGTATCCATGTTAAAACTGTCCCTATTTGAATGTGCACGAACCATCGCAGAGCTACAACATACATCTCGTAACAGTGACACGTGTCGGGAAGTGCGATAAGAAGAAAAGAAAGGAGGACAACAAAAGAGTAGAGTTCGCCGAGCCTGGGTATGTGGCGATGTTGAACTCAACGACGCTTTGGTGCTGCTTTCTTCTTGTTGCCACTTACAGTCCCAGCGCCCCGTCCAGTGCCTGAAGCCGGTGCCACAGCCTGCAAGGAACTCGAGTTAAGAAGAGACACGCGAGAGAACACCAAACCTGGTCAACGTCCAATTTTTCCATCCCAGTTCCCCTGGCATGCTTCTACACATGAGGATCACGCAAGGAAAAGAAGCGCGGAAAAGAGGAGTGGCCAAAGAGGCAGTCAAAAAAAGATGAACAAAGGATAGAACAAATAGATGCACCACTCGCCGCGCGGGCCGCAAGGACTCATCCTCGACCTCGGCGAACATGACTCGTTTCCCCGTCGCCACTGGCGGCGTTTCATCCTCGAAGTTTGCGATGTCATCGGTGTCTTCTCTGCAAAGTTTGGCAAAAGTAGAGTAGCCATTTGATCGACTAGAAGGACCAGGGATAAATTGATTCACGGAGGCTCCGTCGACGACATGAGCTATGGTGGTCGAGGGGTCCTCGTGTCCAACGCCGCGGATTTCCGGGTGATGATCGGACAATGGTACTTGCGGCGTGGGGGCATCAACGGCCACTGAGTTGCTTTGTTCGTCAGTGCTCTTTACGGAGGACTAATTTTGCATATTCGGGTCAGCAAGAACGCCAAATCGAATTTCGCCGACCTCGTAGATCCGGCGGGCTAGGATATTTTCCAGCTGTGCGATCCTTGCTTCGTGTTGTTTAATAATGCTGTCACGCTACAAACAATTGAGCAAATGATGGTTACTCGATTCACGACACATACCCGTTTAATTTCGTTGGTCTTCTCCACCATCTCCCGATCGTGGATTGCTCGGGCCTTCCGCATTATCAGCGCAACCAATGCCTTCTCATCGTCATTCTGCGGGGGGTAGCTGCCATCATTACAGAGCAACGAAAGGAATGGGATTTACCAAATCATTATTCTCGTATCGGTTGGAAATAGTCGCAGCCCGGTCTGCTAGTCTCTTTTCGGTTGCTTCTAACTCAGCAATGCGTACCTTCAAAGCCCCCGCTTCTCGCTCACGTTCAGTGGATGGGACTTCCGCCGCAGCAAGTTGCCTAGCCATTTCCTGCATATGGTTGTCTTTCTCAGCAAGCTCCGTGAGAAGTGACTCGATCTTGGTTTTCGCGTCTTGTACTTGATCAACCGCCTCCCTCTTTCCCAACCTCTCAGTTTCCAACAAAGCTTGGAATGCGCCGTCCTTGCGGGACAATTCGATCTGAAGGGCTTGATACGATGCAATTTTGTCTTTGATCTCCTTGTCGGCATGATCAAGTCTGGCCTTCAAGACGCCGTTTTGTCCTTGAAGATGGATTATCTCGCGTTTGGAGTCAATCGATGTTTCCTTGGAGGGAATTAGCACGATTGACAATCTGTGTGGAAGATGGACACCAACAGTTGCTTGACGTTCTGTTGCATGGAGGCGCTCCTGCTCGAGCAATGATTCAGCGTTCATGCAGAATACCCTACTGTTTACCTGCAGCTCGCCGACGGATTCTTTCGACGCAGCCAACGTCACGTATTGATCGTCAAATCGTTCCTGAAGGACCTGCAAGCGCAGTGGCAGAGGATATACAGGAACACAAGCACGCAACTCTTACTTTCAGGGAAACCTGGCACCCAGCATACCTGAGAAAGTTGAGTAAATGCGAGCCTTCCCAACAAACTGACCCTTACGTTTGGCGATATCCGTCGACCTCGCGCTTGATGTCGTCAAAAAATTGCAGTTTGTCGACAAGAACATCCCGCTCAATCAATATCTTTGCTAGGTCGGACGAGAATGTCTTTTCACAAGCTTGCGCTTCAGCAAGTTGGCGTTCAACTGATTGCAGCTGCTCTTTGACTTCATCACGCTCAGAAAGTAGACGCGAAGCTTGTTGTGTCAAATTTTTCTCTAGGCCCTTCGCAGAGTCGAGCCGACCCTGCAATTCGTGATTATGATTCAGGGTTTGAATTAGCTCTTCTTCTGCCTTCCGAGCCCTAAACAGAGGTTAGAGGAATACAACAGACGAATGATGGGGTTACCGTGCTTCAAGATCCTTGGCGTTACCTTCTTGGAAGTCGATCGTGTGGCGGAGGGTACGGAGTTTTGCGTCTTGTTCTTCATGAAGCTCTTCACGCGCAGTCATTCTTGGCGATGACGGTCAGCCCGTGATATCCGAGGGGGTGTAATGGATGGACGTACTCTTCCCTCATTGAGGCTATCACGGACTGCGCTTCCTGCAAACTTACCATTTATACACAAATTAGTGATGTCGGCGGTTGCGGTGCGATACATTTTACCGCGTCTGCGTATGCACCAACTGTTGCTCTATTTCACAAACCTTCGCCGTAGCCTGTATCGACTCATGCTTTTGTTCTTGTAAATATCGCATGACTTCTATAATTTGATCGGCTTTTCGATCATCAGCATTGTGTTCGTACAATGATGAGTGTCTCTTACCAGACTGACGGATCTTGAGCGAGGTTGATTCAGATCGGTTCCTATCCGCTATAGTCAACTCTTCTAATTCCAAGATCCGAGCTCGCGCTTCTGCTAACTCAGTGCCCATGGTGTGTAGTTTATCACGAAGTAGGTCTGCCACCTGTTGGGCTGCGAAAACCATTGTTGGTACAACTTGCCATGACCGACCGCCGACTTACTCTTCGAAAGCTCGGAACGGAGTTCATGGACTGTTTCTCTTGTTTCAGTGCTCAAGATGAACCGACCGTCTTCGTCGAACATGGATTCAAGGTCTGACGGAAATCCCAGCGCTCTGGAAAGGGATGAGATGATTAGGCAACAGGACGAACCTCGAAGACCGATTTGTGCGCTATCTCGCAAAGCTGCCAAACTTTCCATAGTCACCTTCGCCTCTGATATAAGTAGTGAATTCGACTCTGATTCAAGTTTGAAACTGTCAAATTCGGATTTGAGCGCGGAGTAGCTACGCAAGTAATTCGGTCAGAAAGCTCCAAGAAAACGCATGCCACTTCACACTTTTTCGCAGTTCTGCCAAGTGCATCTCTGAACTTATCCATTGCCTGCTTGTGCGCGGTTTCCATCCGAGAAAGATTCCTTGAGAGCGTAGTATTATCCTCATTCCTGGCCACTACTTGCGATTCTAGGTCCGTTATATACTCGCGCTGCACTTTCGTCAGTTTCAGGGGTCATAAGATAGGCAGTTATACGCACCTGCTGAGACCATTCATTCTGCAACCTGCGGAAATTGGCCTCCATAGGAGCAAAAAATACCTTTGGCTCGATTTCGCCAACAGAAGTGTTCTGGACAGGTTCCTGTGTGTTCGTCTTGACAATCCTCTTGGGAGAATCTTTTGAGGACGGAGTGGACGATATAAATGTGCGTGAATTCAAACCAATCCCTGAATATATGCGTCGAAATTATCATTCGACTATCCACGACGGCATTCATGCGCATATGCACACCTATTGGCTCTGAGCTGAGCTGCGAGGATGTTCGCTAGAGAATAAAGCGTTCAAAAACACGGGGAAATCAGAGAAGTGGGCGACGGTTCGACTTACCGGTGCAGAGATAGGCGGCTTGCTATCTACGACTTCCGGAGTAAGGAGTGTATAAGCTGGACTGCCAAGATTGTACGACTCAGGGTGGCGCGATGAGAACGACTGAGAAAAACCGCCATCAAACACCCTCTTTGTCGTACTCTCCGAGAGGGTCGTGTTGGGCTTTTCGTCGAGATTTGATCTTTTAAATGGGGTACCGAAACCAGCGCCTATTAGGTTTACATCCTTTTTCTGGGAATGTGTTGCAAACTTGTACGGAAACATAGCTGTCGTTGTTTTGATGCTGCTGCTGGGATGTTGTTTTCTGACAACAGGTTTGTGTGTTGGCTCTCGCCAAGTTAATATTAACGCGCCCATGAACGCGTCCGGGCACGTGACCGTCCTGATTCGGCGCGGCCCTCGATCGTTCGCCAAGCTGGTGCCCACCCCTTTCCGCTTTTTGGTGGCTATTTCCCCGGTGCTCCGTGCACGACGGGGGCACCCCTGGTGTGGAGCTCAACGTCATGTTCTCTTTTCACAATCAAACCAAACGTAGTATACGAAAAACTACTGCTGTAGAAATACCGCTGGTATAAGTGTATTTATGATCAACATGTATTTGCGTTGTGGAAGGCCCTATCGAGGATGTCTCCAAGGACATCCACGCTCCCATACACGCCCACATCACCTGGATGGACATCTGTACATCCACGTCCTCTACGTCCCATCCGTGCTCACCCCAACCTCAA
This sequence comes from Boletus reticuloceps, assembly GCA_018397855.1. Classification (NCBI taxonomy): domain Eukaryota; kingdom Fungi; phylum Basidiomycota; class Agaricomycetes; order Boletales; family Boletaceae; genus Boletus; species Boletus reticuloceps. Next base: position 1,407,562 of record JAGFBS010000001.1, read on the forward strand.
CAACATACAACCCCCCCCACTGCCCTCTCCTCCCAGGCCCCACGTCTTTCATACTACTACCACCGATGCCGTCTACCGACTCAGCACACACCTCGTCGCGGCTGCATATCCCCGACTCGCACCCGACATACCCCCTTTTGAGATACCCGCATACACTCCCGGTGCCTCGCCTGCGGACCGACGTGAAAAGATGGACAGGCTCGTGAAACAAGCCATCGAGACCCAAACCGCGTACGAAGAGGGTAGACTTGACGGAGAACCAAGTGAAAAGTTACTCTGGAACTGCGTCAACCGCTACGTGCGTACGTCCACTTCGTCGTCTGGGAGAACAACGCCTGGGGGGGGCATCACGCTCTTTTTGGCACACGCAAACGGATTTCACAAGGAGGCTAGTTGTTTTTACATTGTGACGGCACGAGGACTGATGTACTTGGGTTGGATAGACGTGGGAGACGATGCTTCGTAGCCTGCTTGATGCACCTGCAGGCGCAATGGTCGATGAGGTGTGGGCGTGGGACGCCGTCCAACATGGAGATGCGGCCGTCGTCAACGCGAATAATCTGAATGGTATATGTACGTCCTCGTCCCCCATCTACGACCGCATGGGGGATGACGATGCCTCTAGTCGACTGGCTCGACAATACCCGGGATATTGCCAATTTTTTGCTGCATTATCTGCCCGAGCATGTGGATGCAACGGTACTACCGACACGACTACCGCGTTTGCCAGCGTCAGTGACAAGTGTCAGGGAAGAACGCGGTTATCGCACGAGAAAGCTCGTCGTGGTTGGACATTCCTTTGGAGGATGTACTTCGTGAGCAGTCTAGCTTCCCTCGGTCTTACTCTCTGATCACTGTGCTACAGATTGAGAGTCGCATTTGACTTTCCCAAATTGTTTTCGTCCTTTGTACTGGTCGACCCGATCATTCAAAGACCTGACATGTATCCGTCAGAGTATGTATACGGATACGTACTCGGTGCCCTTACTCGACGCGATCGTTGGTCATCTCGGTATGTCACACCATCGACCGTGTGTAGAGTGTGCTGACGTTGGTTTAGAGAGGAAGCACTCCAGCTCTTCCAAAAGTCGCCCTTTTTCAGCGCCTGGAATCCTGACGTCCTCCGGCTCTACGCTGAACATGCTCTCACCGACGACGTCAAGGGGGGTGTGCGGCTAAAGATGTCTGGATTACAGGAAGGGATCTCGTTTGCGAATCGGAGGCTACCCGTGGAGACGTGGGAGCTGTTGGAGCGACTCGACGCCGCGATCCCGCTTCGGTGGGTCGTCCCCGAAAAACCGTGCGACTTCAAATGTATTTGGGTGATGCAAAGTGGGCTAACATCGTGCACAGGTTGTACTCGACCAAGGAATTGAGGCACGAGAGGGTATGGCGTCGGCCTGCCAATTCGACCAACGTCATGTTCCATTTTGCTAACCATTTGGTGCGTTTGCTGACGTGGCTGCGTCACTGGCTCACTTTTTTTCTTTGTAGATCGTACAGGAGGCCCCTTGCGAGCTTGGTGTGTGCCACGTCTGTTCATCTGTGTCCTGAAAGTTGATGCAGACTGACTAGCACACGATATATCCGACTTTTTTCTGTGCAAGTATGGATCTATTCGTGATTGTAGGACTTCTAGAATGTAGCTGTGTAGAGTGAAAATGTACACGATATGGTCGCTGCATGTCTAACTCGTGATTAAGGCGCCCATGCATGTGACATGTTATGATGTGACACGATCGAGAACCCTGGATGGAAGATGTGTGAACCCTGCAGGACGCTTGAGTATGTAGCACTCTGAGTGGAGTTATACACTCAGTTCTATCTTTCGTTATAGTTCAACAGTGTAGCCTAAAGGATGAGGATAGGTACTACGGAGGAGCTCGACAATTCACGTATTACAAAGAGTTTTCTTTTCTTTTCCTTTTTCACATAATCAGTTCTCGTCGGTGAGTGGAAAACAGAGGGTGCCTGTGCACGAAGCCCCAAAACATTGAGGAAATGGAGTACAAGCAACGTGAAAGAAACGAATGACTGCACTCGCAAGAGACAGAACAAAAGAAGTAAACAACCAAGAGTTTAGAACAGAAAACCCATGCGATTGAGCACGATAAGGGCGGCGTTGACCCCTCAAAAGATGACCACAATTAGCAGACCGATCAAATTTTCTTAAAAGAGTACCGAAATCCGCATCGCGATCACAAGTTTTATCGTCACCATGAACCTGTCCCTTACGGGTCCAGGAATTAGATGCAACTTGGATGCAACCACATTAATGCAGCGACATGTAATAATCGAAGAAGAACAAAGTACGGATACATGGTTACTTGATACAATGCTTACTTCTGTAACGACGGTTCTTCGCTGTTTCCCACTGCCGCTCTGTCCCTCTAACCTGTCATCGTGCAGGAGGGTTAAGCACCGAAGTACGGGGATACGGCCCCAACACGTCTGAAGCGGCGGGAAGACGTGAACGATATTCATCGTAGCGGGAATAAGCCGGTAGAAGTTCAGCTTCTTCCGAGACACCGATGCCCAAAGTCAACAACGGGAGCGTTGGGCTCAGCTGGCGGAAATCTCCCAGGTGGCCCTGGAGACGGGACTCCCGTCAGCGAGAATCGTGATGGACGGATGCCCTCGGTTGTGGTCATCAAGGAGATTAGTGGAGTCTCTGCGATCACCTTACACGATGGAAGGATGGGTGCTTCCCAAGATGTATAGAAGGGGGGGTCAGGAAAGGCGGAAAAGGTACCCACTGCCCAGATACGACAACGGGTACAACACCTCCATGATGCTGCTCGTAGAAGGTAATGAACGGCGGTGTGTCTTTGTGGGCAGGATCTTGGGGTAATGTGTGAACTGCTTCAGCATCAGCGTCCTTCCTGACGAATGCTGGTGAGCGTGCAGCTAAGAGTAAAGCATGCCGAGTGGCTAGTACATAAAATACAGTGCAACCTGCAACGCAGGCTGTCTCTGCCATGGCGACTGGGACTGCTCATAAGGAAACAGCAAATGGTACAACGTGAGGCTGTGCTATCTGTCAGTTGAAACGTTGACGCCTACGAGTTACGCTAAACTACATCGTACAGTTAAGTTGGTGTACATACAGAATTCTGCAAGATCTTCCTCTTCCGCGAGAATATCAGAATCATTGTCAATCTTTATCCCTCCACGCTTCATCCCAACCAAGTCCCGAGAAATCCCAAGTACCCGGGTTATCTCCATGAGTAACCCAGCCAAGCGTGTCCATCACAACACCAGCAGCTCGTACGAACACTGTACCATCCAGCTCAGAGATTCCAGGAAACGTTTCGCCCTGGTGCCCCTCCTTGAATGTGACGAAGCACCCAGGGAGGTCACGTGCTTTCTTGTGTCCGTAATGTTGTGCAGCATAGTACAGCGCCCTAATACACTTGACCGTATGGGCATCTGGAGCGTGAATTACAGATGCAGAGATGCTCAACCATGGGTTATACGTTTGATTCGGGTCTCCAATGGCGTGAGCGCTTGGCGTGGGTGTCGCTGATGGCAGTCCCGGAGGCCGAGGAGCAGCGGTGTACGACATTACAAGTCCCGCATCGATCCTGGGGCGACCGCGTACGAGTACATACATCATCGTCACCGGAAGCAACGACTTCAGCAATCTAACCTTGGAAGTGCCGCTTGGAATGATCTTCAGCAGGGACGGCAGGAAAAGGGTCGAGTTGAGTGTATGCATGAGGACAAAATCCAACCGCGGCTTGCAACCTCGTTTGCCTGTGGCACATAGGAGGAGAGTGGTCACCCAGAACAACTCCTCGACCTTGACATCAAGATTCAATGCTTGGCTCTCCGATGAGGCACTGCTCCACCAAGTGGCACATAGCTTCTTTAGCTCCTCTGGACGACCATCCTTCATTGTATCCACCCGATACTGGCCCACGTCCTTGTCAGGGTCGTAGGCTACAGGTTTTAATGCGTCAGAATTATAGAGTTCGCGCAGGACATGAAGGAGAGGTTTCCCCTTTTCTTTCTCATCCCTGATAGATGTGTTCGCTGTATCGTTAGGTGTATCGGGTGCCGTAAAGTCCACCAAGTCGGAAACTACGTTGGAGTGTACGGCAGCCTGGGCAAGACCTGAGGTACGATGAACCCCGGTTTCATAATACAAAGGGCTTGTACAGACCTTGCGCAATCATGGCATCGCTCCCGAACTCGGCGCCATACTATGCGTCCACATCAATGACAAAGCAATTAGTAGAGACACGGACCAAACGAACATACCGCCGTCTGGATCAATGGGTGAAAACTAGTAATCATGACTTATCAGAAGCTAGTTGGGAAGATCACAAAATCAAACTACCCACATCCCGCTCATGAATCTTGCCAGCATTTGAACACCGTCGACGTTGACAGCAGCACTGAATACATAACTCTCTATCGTCTCCGATGCCCCGGACTCTTTGATCTGTTCTGTAAAGAAAGTCAAGAAGGCATGATAATTCCTAATCGCCTTGGTTCGTGAACTGACCCGCGACTCGCTTGGCGGATACACACCTTCTTTCTCCGACATATTTTGTGAAGTTGTCGGGGGTTATCTTCACTTGTTCCAACGGCGTGTCGTTTTCACCATCAATAGGTTTTTGAATTTGACATTTGGTGTCGTATATAGCTTGTAGAACGGCCACAGGAGCACCCAAATCGTATGCCGCAAGCAAGCTAACACGCATGAACATCTGGCTCCTCGACCTGACATTTTCACTCACTGATGGCTCAAGTGATTATGAAAACCCTGCGGGTTAAAGAAGCAGTGGTGCTTCTGCCTATCTTCCTCCAGCAGTGATTCTACAACAGCTTGTGTTTGAGGGTCGCGCGCGGGGACGTTGACAATGCCTGGGATTATGTTTGCAGGTAACTTGGGCTCCATGACGACCATGTTAGAGCGTGGGTGTGAGGAAACCCCTATTAGCCATGCACGTGAGAGCGTGCACACTACGGGTTACTCCGAATGAAAATGTCAGTTTGACATCTTAGAGCAATCATTCCATTGGATATTTTTTTGTCAAGTTGGCGACTAGATTAGGGGAATCGCGAAACGATAGATGGCGGTGCGGACGTAACAAGTTGGGTGTCACTTAAAGTCAAAAATTGGAACTGAATTCCTTCATTGCGATGGTGCTGGTATCAATTCGGTCCTGCAAAGTCGAAAAACGCGTCACCTCCGAGTCAGGGCCCCTCGAGCCGGAACTCTCTTGCTGAAGGAGGTACAGCCATGTTCAACGAATCATCAATCAAGGCACGCTGCCACAGCACAGATATCTAGCCCGGAGTATCATTTCGACCGAAGCACCGAGTGGCTTGGTTGTGCTTGATGGATGCCAGCGCTGGATGGTGGATCGCGTTTCGTCGTTTCCGCGTGGGTCCTACGTCTCCTTGCGCTCATAAACCCTTCGCTGAGCATGCGGTGTATAAACTGGATCGCGTGTGGCGTTCCAAACGCTGAGGCACAAGTACCCGACAACATGTGCATAAGGTGTGTATTGTGTGGAAGTCGGTGTTTTATCTAGTGATCGATTCTCTGTACCTTTCCATTTGAAAATAACAGACGTCAGCCATTTAAACTTGACCAGGAACGATTAGCCTCGTTGAAGGCTGTTTGTTGTGCATATTCTGTGGCCATTTCTCATCTGAGTGGATCCATACCATGTCGACGATCCACTTCGCATAACCCATCTTTTTCAGTAATGCCAGGTGTGTATCATAATTAAAGCACACTTAGCTTCCATTCGTTTCTTTGATGTGGTTACCGGCCTTCCAATTGGAACCATGTGAATCGTTCGGTGTCTAATCGCACCATGTCCGACCTAAAAGGTCGACAAAATCAAACCGAAACCCATCGCCTCATAAACATCAACTGGCGGAGCCGCACCCTCGCTGGTCGACGCCACCATCAGGATGCCCTTGTTCTCCATACGCAGGCCACACGACCATGGACAAGGAACTTGCATGACATCAAAGGTTGGATGATGCACACATAGTACAAGAATGTACATCATCCGTGTGATGGGCGAGCCACATGTTTATCTGTAGGCATTAGATGGTATGAAATGGAAGGTTGGAGGGTAGAATACTTGTATGCACTTGGTTTTCGGCGGCATTGAACGAGATTCCGCGAACTCAATCTCTAGATGGTCTTTGGCGAAGAGGAAAGTGATAGACTAGAAAATATTATTGTCTGTTCAGTAGGTACATAGTACTGTGAGATCGTATTATGAACCAAACCTGAACCGCGCAGAAGTTCGTTGTTACACACTACATACTAGATCGCGGCCGCTGGCGCCATTCTGAGCCTGATTAGCGCAACATGACCTTGAATTGCGATCAAAAACGCTACCGCATAGCAAGCAGTACATGTCGTTGCGAAAGTTGTCGTTGATAACTTGCACACCCTATATTATATCGATTACTCATATGCTCAGTATTCTAAACAGCATAAATGTCCTTGAGTATACTAGTAACGTGACCCTCAACAAAAAATAAAGACGGGAAAGAAAAGCCTCAGCTGGCATGCCCTAGTTTCCAGACACATTCTCGATTAGCCATCAGACCTGGTAAGGGAGGCACACTTGACCCCAGTCCGCTGTGTGGGAGGCGATCAATCTCTTCGGTTGCGTAGGACAATACTTGAGGTAATGAACATACCTGGAATTGCTGCGACTTCTTCCGTAGCCGCTTCACTTGGTGCTTCCGCCATCACGACAGCAAATCCGCTAGACACGGGAATCAGTTCTAGAAAGTTGATCCATTTGGGTTGACGTACTGGTTGAGGTGCCAGTCGATGTGACTAGACATGGACCCGTGAGATCGGGATCTCATCGCACTCGAGGTGGACACTCACCAGTGAAGGAACCAAGGTCCTGGATTATCCGTGACGAAGCGGATGGTCACATTGTCAGTTGCACTGCTGCCCATGGACACAACGTCTCGCCGGACAGGATTTACGAAATTTGTCACGTTGCTACCTGCAACCCTCACAACATCGAATCGGTGCTGAAAAAACGTTTAGTTCGGGACAAAAATGTGGAGTAGACCGCATACGCCGTGTAGATGTATAGGATGCTTTCAAAAATGCACGCAGAATTAGACGGAGCAACGTTGAACAAACATGGCACTCACGGGAAAGCCCGGAGCCACGGTAGCGTTGGGGAAGCTTATTTCTATAACCTTGTTCCTGGGAAGTTCATATACACTTCCCTTCGGCAGGAATTCCGAGGGATGTCTTGCTCCACTGAGAATCTGGAGAAGCACTGGGACGGGGGGGTTGACATAGGACGTATTGCCAAATGTGAAGTAACCCTGGTTGAAGCCTGGAACGATTTGAAGGTTAATGTCCGCCTTTCCGATCTCGGGTACTCCGGGGGCCCCGGGGTCGATGAGGGGATGAAGGTTGCCCTCATCAAATACGAGTTCATATGGCCCGGGCGCAGACACGGGATCTTGTTCTGGTGCTCCTTCATATCGTAGGATGGCCATATTTTGACCGCCTTCGAACGTAGCGTTGAGATTGCTCGAAGAACGGATCCAATAGTTGTCAACGGGTTGGTTTGCTGTAACAACCACGGAGTAGCGTTGACCAGCAAGGATGGGTATCGAGTCAACCTCTACGGGTTCCACTTCACTCCCATCCACCTCGATGATTGTCATCCGGTGACCGTCGACCGTGAAGTTGAAGCTAGGATTGCAAGACATGGAAACCACGCGGAAACGGTATCGTGACCCTTGTTGGACGTTGACGACAGAGAGTGGAGTCGACGGGCCTCCGGCATAGCGACCCAGGCCGTTGATCAGAGTAGAGTCCGGTATCACCGGACCGAATATTTCGCCGAGTTGGATCGAAGGTGTGTGGTACCTAGGTTGGGTCAACACAAACCTTTCTTTTATCGTGAGATGCTCACCAATCTGAGAGGGTGATGACGGTATTTTCTGTCGAAGTGATAAGACAGAGCCGGGGCAGAAGAATGATGAAAGCTCACCGTCATCAACGTCATATAAATACGCCAGAGGGTCATCAGGATCATAAACGACCAGTGGTCCCCGAAGTCCGTCACAGTATTGAGTGGAATAATGCGAGTGGTACCAGTACGTTCCACTTTGACCCACGAGATCGAATCTGTGCTCAAATGCTTCCTGCTGACGAATCGGACACTGAGTGACCCAGGCAACACCATCAGCCCAGTTAGACTTGCGCTGAAAAATTCCATGCCAATGCTTTCGGAGTTGTATTAGGGTCTGGTTCGCGAAGTTGGATGTATAGCTACTCACGACGCTAGTTTCTAGCGGCATTGTAGCGTCCGTGAGCTCATTGAAAACTTGAACAGCAAAATTATCACTCTGGAAAAGCATGAGTAATTCAATCTTGATTTTGTCGTATCCTTCACCTTGTTGGCCTGGATCAATGGCGCAGGGAATACGCCATTGACGAGGGTTGCTCTACAAAAGATTAGGAATACATTGAGAAGCGACAACAACATCATCAACTCACGATCTGGGGTACCCATCTGGCGCAATCAAACTGTTCGCGATATTAAGTCGGCTCACAGGACCAAGCGCATTCGTTGGCGTTATGTCCGAGTCCAAAATTTTCGGGACCGACAAGGAATTAGAAATGGGAAATAGAGAGAATGCAAGAATAGACAGGGAAAACATTCAAAAGTTATGAAAGGGTAAATCAACTAGTGGGCAACCTTGGCACTCTCGTACCTCTTATACCGGGGTCGGTCCAGCATGACACCACTGCATTGGTAGATACGCTGTTCCGTTGGCAGGGGCAGCTTCGCCTTCCAATGCTATATCGCTTGAGCGCTCATGATGCGGCGCCATGTGCGACCTGTGAGGATGTCATCGCCGTTCATCTGACGCAGATCCACTTACTACATGACTGGTAAGGTATCACAAACGGGCTATAGAGGGAAGCAGTACTAGTCACGTAATCTGAAGAGTAAATCGGATCATTTTTGGATGCAACCGAGCAGGAGAAAAATATCAATTGATTTCATACGTGTTGAACATGGAGTGTCAACATACCAGCCACGGCAGATATTATAGGCAAAATCACAACGGTGAGCCGCTGTGCTATAGATGTATCTCGCAACGAGGAGTGTCAGTGACGAGATGCAACAAGAGAAAGAGACAACCATAATGACATATATATTAGTCAAGGCGGTTGGGAGCCCGAAGTTTGAAAAACCCGATCAATCCTGACCACAATCTCCGTTGTAGAGCCGATCGAAAAGCATGGTATCAGTGGGCCATATTACAATTCCGAAACAAAGTAGTACTTTACTAACCTTACAGACTTTGGGATGATGCGGCTACGGGAATCAAGAACCAGTATGTCGTGATAGTAACCGTTTTGCCAAAGAGAATGATGCGGCGAGCAAGATACCGAAGTTCCGAGCACAGCATTGCTGTCAATGCTGGCCTGAACGGAAAGGTACAGGGCCCATATGGAGTAGGGTGGCGGATAACAGTCTGGGGTACGCCACCTGTCGGACGGCGGCAGTTCTTTATCGAACGACACCGATAGCCCGGGACAGATCATACTACCAAGCGTGCGCGTGATGGACGGATGATGATCGATCAAGTCGTCCAGGCCAGCACACGAGTCGGTGGTTGTTCTGGTCAACACTGAGAACCAGAGAATGTCTATGTACCTGGTAACGGAGCGATCTGTGCCATTTCGGAGTCGGAGCCATCGAGTCGCCCTTACGGTGGATGTGATTCTACACAGGGTCGGAGCAGCTCAGCGACCGCGTCCAGTCAAGGCTGATGTTCGAAAGTAGGCGTCTAACTTGATTTATTTACAGTAAGTACATAAAATTAGAATCAAGTGTGGAGGGAGCCGACATCTTAGACAACCACTGGAATGGCATGCATAAGTATTTACCGAGCCCCGGGCTGCTTTTCTGGATGGGTCTGATGGTCGGCGAGGCCTCCCCGAGTTGAACCCGCGCCGGCAATTGTCTTTACTAGAGCTCAGCGCTGCCAGTGGATGAAAGTTGATCATGCCGACTTCTGCATCCCCGCGTGTCACCTTCCGGGAACCCAATTTGCGTACATACGATAATCGACAAGCAGACCTTGAATTGCGCACATTCTACGACGCATACGTGCGTACGTTAGACACTACCGTATAAATTGCAAAGGTCGTCGTTCATGCTCGCGCACAACGCTCAAACTGCTCAAGGTGAGCATTCATCATCTGTACGAACAATCCGCCCATGGAAAATGGTATAGATTTGTCTCCTCTATAGACAATTAATCGCAAAGCGCGAATAATTAAGGTATGTGTGAAAGGTGAGTTGGCATATATTCTATGGTAATGATCCACCTAAGGTGCTAAAGGTCGCTGGCATGGTGCTCATGTCCGTGTGAGAACTGGTCCTGCTGAGGCTGCGTGGGTCGGATAGAGTTGGAGCGATGCTCGAGATGTTCGAGCTCACGCTGCTGGTAGGTATATTGAGGGAAGTGAGGTTAAAGCTACCCGTCGTGTTGAAAAATGCAGTAGCTTCCCGGATCCTTGCCGGGCAGAGGTCACCCCAGGCGCCTGTCATCGATTACTGTTTAATAAGTCAAGCTACTGAAGAATCTGGTTACGCACTCGGTAAAACATTATTTTGCTGTATCGCAGCAGTATCTGGCGCCTCCGCCATCACGACAGCAAAACCGCTAGAATCACGAGTCAGCGAATGATTGAGATCGGTTCAGGGCACGTACTTGAACAAGTGGAAATCGATATGGCTAAGAAAAAGCTTCAGATCCAGTAGCCATAATCTGTCGATCGTCACTCACCAGTGTAAAATCCATGGACCGGGATTGTCCGTAACAAAGCGGAATGTGATATTAGATTTTTGGGCTTCCGAGCCCATCGAGACCGTATCCCGTCTCAGCGGATTGATGAAATTCGGAGTGCTGTTCGTAGCTGAGCGAATCACGTGGAAGTTGTGCTGCAAAAATCCGCTCGGTAACGCTGCACCACTTATCAAAAGTAAGACTCACGCCGTGGAGATGGATGCCGTGCTGTATGATAGATCAACAATAAGAACAAATGTGTCGTCGGGGATTACTGACCGGACTACCCCTAGCACCTCCAGGTGTGAGATCGTTGGCGGGCATGTGAACCTCGATGACTTTATTCCTGGGTAGTTCGTAGACGCTGCCTCCGGGAAGAAGTTCTGAGGGATGACGAGCGCCGCTGAGTATCTGAAGGAGGACGGGTGCTGGGGGAGGTCTGAAGCGAACTCCGTTGACATTGAAGCTATTGTTGAATCCGGGTATGAGGGACAGGACAACGTCTGCTTTCTCTAGTTCAGGGACGCCGGGAGGAGGGAGGTTTTCAAGAGGATGAAGTTTACTCTCTTCAAAGTGTGCGGTAACTTGTCCTTGACTCGTCGTCGGGTCCCGTGTCGGTGCGCCGGCGTAGCGGAATATCGCCGAGTTCTGCCCATCAATGAACGTTTGATTGCCGTGGTTGGGCAACGCGCGCATCCAATAGTTGTCTGTTGGTTGATTGGCGGCGACCACAACGGAGTATCGCTGGCCTGCAAGGATCTGGAGCCAATCGACTTCATATGGAACGACCTCCACACCGTCAACCTCGATTATGGTCATGCGGTGACCGTCAATGGTGAAGTTGTGCCAGGCGTCACAGGATGCGCCGATGATACGGAAGCGATAACGTTTGCCCTTTTCGACATTGACAACTGAAAGAGGTGTTTTCGGACCTCCTGAATAGCGACCTTTTCCGTTGATGGTAGTCGTATTGGGAGTGAAGGGCGGGTCGATCTGGCGTGAGGGCTTATGCCACCTATGTACCTTGCGTAACGAGAATGATCCAGAGTAATGTGTAGAACTCACCAATCCGCAAGTGTAATGATCGTATTCTCTGTAAAAGCACAATCAGCCATGCGAGTGGGCCAGACAAGTGAAATTGTAGACAAACCATCATCAACGTCGTAAAGATTAGCATGAGGATCGTGAGGGTCATAAATGATCAATGGGCCACGAAGTCCGTCGCAATACTGTAACTCGTGATGGGAATGATACCAATATGTGCCAGTCTGATTCTCAGCGTTGAACCGATATTGAAAGCTCTGGCCAGGTTCAATCGGACATTGAGTAATGAAAGAAACACCGTCGGCCCAGTTGGATCTGTTCTGAAAGATTCCATGCCAATGCTGAAGACGAGATCCGTTACAAAGCAAGCACGAAGCAAACGTCGAGTGAACTCACGATTGTAGTGGTCAACTCCATGGAAGGGTCATACAAGTTGTTAATGACGTTGATCGAAAGTTACGACCCTATTATCGCACGCGTTCACATTCCACGGCAGCCGAGCGTGAAGAGAGGAACCACGAACCTTCTGCGCCTTGATGACCGGGCCAGGAAAAGTACCACTAGCCAAAGTAGCACTGGGGACGCGTGTTAAAAAAGGTATATCGCCAAAGAAACAAACCAACCTCCGGGAGAATCCATCGGGGGCGATCACCTTGTTCACGATCTCAAGCTGGCCATTGGTAGCGTCGATGATACCCGGGGAATCGGAGGCGTCAGACCTCGTACGAAGGACTCGAGAGCCAGACTTGGAGAGAGAGACTGCCTCCAACGGACGGACGACAGTGAGAAGGAGAACCAGAGACGTCAACGAGAACATGTGCATCTTGAGTGCGCGTCGAGAATCGAGATGGACTTGAGGGATCGCCGGGCTCGAGGATGGTGGTGAGGGTTACGAGCATCGTCGGTCAACGTCTGACTTTTATACGCTGGAGTGGGTTAGCTTAGTGAGGACGGTGAACCGGCCGTGTTGGATAGTAGACCATCCGAATTGATTCGGACGCATGTCATTCCCAACTGAACCTGGGCTTGAACTAGTCATGATCGTAATCTTGCCGACAAAAGGATAGAAAGCGCTCACGTCTAACAAACCATGATCGCTGCGATGGTACGTATCAACATTGACTTGTAACTCCGCGCGCCATCCTACGTATCATGGGCAAACGGACCAAAAACTTGTCAGGATTGTCTCGTTTTGCAAAACAAGCCTTTCAACAAAGTCCCGCGCCAGATTCGTCTTCCAAAGCGATCGCCGAAAGCTCAGCCAACCAACACGGAGAGACACCTACCGAAAAGTCCCTACGACATGAATCGCTCGGCTCATCTTGGCATGCACACGACGCGACCAGACTTGTACCGCACTACAAAACTGCTTCCGAGGTCCCTGAACACCTGCAAAAATGTACAGTACTTCTCCATTGGTCGACTTTGTTCTCATCGTCCACCACGTAGACTTTTCTCAGCGAAAACGCTATTTCACCCTCTACGACGAAGGATGCTTGTTAGACGAAGAAGGGTGGTACAGTGTCACACCTGAGCTGATTGCAACCCAGATTGCAGAAAGATGTCGGTGCGATACCATCCTCGATGCCTTTTGTGGTGTCGGGGGAAACGCCATCGCATTCGCTAAAACATGCGAACATGGTATGCATGTAGCGAATCTGTTTCGTCCGCATCTGACGCGCACCAACAGTAATTGCACTGGACATCTCTCCGGTGCGTTTGGCACTCGCGAAACACAACGCAGTCATATACGGCGTTGCTGATCGCATCGAGTTTATCCTGGGGGATTACATCTCATTCGCGCAGGCGTACATTTCTCGATCACCTGGGAAGCGCCCCATCGACGTCGTCTTCCTCAGTCCACCTTGGGGAGGTCCAGGGTATCTGTTACAGGGAAATAATGACGTCGAGCTTGCCAGCGAGCAAACCGATGCTTCTCCCGAGGGCCACCCAGAATTCAGTCTTGCTAACATCAAGCCTATTCATGGTGCCGATCTCTTCCATCTTAGTCGAAAAATCACCCACAACGTGGCCTATTTTCTACCTCGGAACGCGAGCCTAGAGGAGATATCGGCGTTGCTGACAGAGAGCGCGCCGGTGGAAAGGGTAGAAGTCGAGGAGGAGTGGATGGGTACTAAATTGAAGGCTCTCACATGTTACTTTGGCGGCCTTGCATATGGCCAGCAACAGCTTTTCTGACCGCGATCGCTACGTGATAATAGTAAAGTGCGCGGTCTTCCTTAGCCGTAGGCTAGTGAGAATATAATATGACATCAACCCTGCACCGCGCACGTATATCATTGGAGCGGGAAGCCCCACTAGTATGCCTGGTCACTCATCGTTACGCGAGCCATCCTCGCAAAGAGGACCGTTTATCCGGTACGTATGGAGGTGTGGACGCTCGACGATGCTCCGTTCGGCGCAACGTTTTTGAACTGAAACTAAATGCCCCGGTCCGAAGATACCTCACTTGAGAAGAAGCTATTGCGAAGTTTCCGGAGGTAAAATCAAACCTTAGAATACGCAGACTAAGCGTTACCTAACAAGCTTATTCGTTTAAAGTGCAAGATCTACGTTTATTATAATAAGCACATAAAAAGCATAAAGATAGTATACAAAAACAAACGCACGAGTCGCCCGAACTGAGCTCGTAAAAATAAACGGCGTGGACGGCGTTAGATCGGATACCTGCGACCCCCCGCCTCGATTAAGGTTTCCTTCTGCGGACCCGCTCCACAAGTACTGTAAACGTCTCCTTCCCGATCTGTAGCCCAAGGTGCTCGTGTGTTACAAAGATATCATGCTTGACATCTTGACCATCTCATAGCGTGTACCAGTACTCGTGAGCAAGGGAAGATTAATATGCCTCATGTCGTTGAAATGGCCCATCGGAAAGTAGGAACGAATCAGCACTTTCATACAATCCCCAGATTTCGGTGGTAAATTGCTGGGTGATTGGGTTATACCTGCTGTGTTGGAGGTTCAAGATGATGCGACACGTCTATGTCGACATTAATGCCTGCAGTGTCTGAGCAGGAGGGAAAAAGACGTACGGCGACGAAGGTGACTACCGGGATATAGCTGTCGTGAGTTGGTCAGCAAGTCTCAAGGACAAGGATATGACGAGTCGTACAAGATAAGTAGAGTGGTGACAGGACTGTTATGAATCGTCCAAATCGTCACGATTGTGAGAAAAGCTGCACGGTATGATGAGCTGCTCCATTCAATAGGCATAAGAGTTTGACCGCTTACAAGCAAAGCACACAAACACCAGCATTCCATCGCGGATGGTCACGCAGGCAATGGTCGACCTTGCTCGGACAGCGTGCTCCCGTCTGCGATACGCCAACCACAAGAGGATAGCCTGTGATATGAATGTACCGACAACGAAAATCAAGATCATCTTTGATACCCTGACCATTGTACAACGAGAGTCGTACAAGGTCTCGGGGATGGTCAGCACTGCGGCTACAATGGTGGAGACAAATTCTATGAAAACACCAAACGTTCCGATTGCGCTGCTCCGCGTGTAGAATCCGTATAGTGCATAGACTAATGATAGTGTCAGAGGGAGGAGTATGGGAGAGTCGGGAAACACACACTTCGAAGGAGTAAGACGGCATCGAAGCAAAGCATGAGCATCGTGCTCGCAATCATCTCGATGAGACGAAACGTCTGACAAGCATGAAGGGATATGGGATGCTTGGCAAGATACCCCACTTGAACTCCAAACATGGCACTAGACTCGACGGTCAGGTCTATTTTGCGCGGTAAAAACGAACATTTTACGTCTGAAAAGTCAACCCAAAGTATTTCCCGAAGAAATAAAGCCACTTGAGATAGGCGGTATTTGGCATACTAACGAAAATGATGGTCTAGTTCCACACTGTTGCGGGTAGAAGAACACAAAAACGCACGGCCAAATGTATTCGACTTCATCACCGAGTGTGATGATGCCCTCCCAGACCATGATCAGCCAAGAAGCGGCTAAGAGAACGTTGAGAGGGGGTGTGCAACAGACATGAACGACATTTACCTGCGTTGTAGCCGCCAAGCTGCCACAAGTCCAGGGAACGTATAGGGCCGTCGTCCATGGGGTGCTTTTGACCTGGTACCCCGTTCTGTCCTCATCTGCAGTCACGACAGGGGGAGGAGGTACGCACCTGAGAGGATCCACTGGCAACGCCGGCGCGCAATGGTAGCTATAAGAGCAGGAGTTTCATAGGCCAAAAGAGCAACGTTACAGCAGCCACCCTGACATTTCGCAAACAGAGCCTAAGCGTAAATTGGATCGGATCCATTTGGGATGCTTTTCAGTCGGAGATGAAATGATGCTGGCAACCTGACACTGTGACTCCGTGTGCCACTGCAGGATCGTTCCGTCTGTCAAAGTCCAGCAATCCGACGTCTGCCAACTTGACACAATCTGATCATCCTACAGTGTTTCTTGCAGACATCTGCAAAGGATCGATGTTTGCTCAGCTCAGCTACTTTTCTGACCTGACTACGGACAGGCACCGTGGTGCCTTAAATGAATTCCCTTCTCGACTCCATGAACTGACTGACTCGGATCTTTCAAATGCATATGCAAACCTCCGCTACCCCTGTCCTGCCGTTGGGCAATTCCCCGCTGACTTCCACGCGCAGGGTCCTATGGCCCATTCTCACCCAGTGGCGGTGCCCGAACGACCAATGTTGACTCACCAGGGCTGCACAACTCACAAGGCAATGTACGCCACTCCCCCCTCGCGACGGAACGGCCACATCTGGCTCAGTGATACAAACCGAGTCACCGGCGTGGAGCATACCCCGTATAAAATCCAACACCAGGACTGAAAAGTTAAAAAGGACATAAATGAGCGCATGCACACAATGTTAGAAAAGATGAGATGGAAAACATACCCCAATTCGTAGACAACGTGTGGGGATAGTGATTGTAAGGCGTCTGCGTGATAATCATGGAGCCTCCGATCACCGACGGCACGATGCGAATGGGACAGAATTACCTAAAGACAGCGTTTCAGTCGAACAGGACGACAACCGATAAGGGCGAGAATCCATTTACTCGGTTCCGTACCGCGTGATCCATAAGATGCGTCAGAATGGGGTTCACGAGAGACGGAAGAAAGCAGTAATACCCATACCCTCGGCGATCCCATGGCAGGCGAGCCAAAATCGACGCGCCTGCCGCACTGACGAATACGAAAGCCAGCAAGCATCTGTTTTTCAGGAATTTAGATGTGCAGGGACGGACTCAGTGGTACATCGCAGAGCAGCGCCAACACTGACGATCAGAACTACCCGAGGATGAGTGGTCGGGCAGAAAAGGTATGTGTTCAGATACATCCATAACGATGACCAAGTGGTCTCTTGGTCAAGATATACATATGAGGAGGACCACGGCAGAACCCCATTGGATGGTCCTGTCAATACCAACCAGCGCACGACACATCAAGTCATCAGGCCTACATGGGTTGAAAGCCGTGATGCCGGGACACCGCGAAGCCTTGCATGGGCAGTTGATCCCTCCATCACAGTGCCGTACTAATCGGATGAACCATGCCATCTTGAACGAGCAAGATGTGAGGAGTAAACATCCTCACATGTATACGCATGCAGGCGTATCGTAATGTATGCTGTCACCCACCAGACCACGGAGGCCGCATCGTCGCGCTAAAGGAACCATAGACGGCTTTCCCGGAATTAGATTCAAGCTTTCGACTGACCCAGATTGACCCTCACCTTAAGATCTCGCTTAGAGACCAAGACAGCGAATGATCAAGCAGACAAATGGACTATGTTTGTTAGTTCCGTCAAAGTCGCACGGTGTGAAATGAAGACACAATATGGAGAAAAAAAAATTTTGTGGTTCACAGGGAGCAGCGTCCCGGGCCCGACACGAGCCTGTTGCTGCGCGAAAACGTTCGCACAGCTCCGTCGCCGATCCGGGTACGTAGGATCGTTGACGGCCAAGATGAGGTGATCCTGACAATGATGTCGTTGTCGTAAAAACCCCGACTTGACAAAAGGCTGGAAGGTTACCAGGTTAAGCCTGATCAAAGGGACTGCGTAAATGGGAAAGGTGAATGTGAATATGTACAACCACGGGCTCGGAGTGCGATTCATCTCACCTCTAGACAACACAACTTGAGAATGGAAGCAGACTATGTAGACCCGCAATGGGCGCCCTGTATTTTATCACGTCCACGACATGCCCGGAATGCCGTCAAGTTTTCCCAGCCTTGTGAAGGGATACGCTGCGGCAGCATCCGACCAGGAGTCGTTTGATGCTCGGGACCTCATCACGCTCGTCGTGAACACGGGAACATGTTCGCCGTCGCCCAACCCATCACACTGTCTCCATCACTGAGCACGATTGTCTTTGTCATATGCGAGCTTAACGACGTGCATGACGTGCTCGACAACCGAGGCGATCTCTGCAGGTGCAATGCGTTCTATCAAGCCCCGTTCGCTAACGATATGCAGACGACATAAGCGAATGAAAAAGACGTAGCTTCGGGCTCATCTCAGTAGCCAAGCTGTCGCCGGCGCAACTGAGCCCCTTGGATGTCCCTTCATGCCATATGGGAATGCTTGTGGAGAAATAGACGGGAATGAGGTCGAAAGGGACAGTGACACAGTGTGTATGACCTGCGGAAAGAAATAATGGCGAGCAGACTGTTCGAGATAGACATGAGGACGAGAGTGAATAAATTCCACTCGACACGAAAACGAACTTGCCGAGGCGGTTACAGAAATACGCATCAGGACTGGCATGGACGCACCGCGACAAGAATCTTGAATGGCCCGAGGCCCTTAATTCCAAGCACAGAGGATACCACCGTTTTAGACCACGTGTTTTCTATATAATGAACTCGAAAATACGCAGATACACATTATAAAATCATGAATCGTCATCGGAATCGCCGGCCAGTAGACTGAGTGACAAGCCATTGAAAGCGCCTGCAAAGATGAATCACTATGTCCACTCGACCACTGCAAGCAAGTAAAGCACGCACGACCAAGCGAAGGGGGATGCTTTCCGTGGTATGCAGCAAGGGAAGGGGAGGGTGTCGACGGCACAGAGCTTGTCGAAGCCCCAAAGGACACACCGAATGGGGATGGAGTACTGGGCATGGAATAGTGTAACGTCCGAGAAGGTGTCGATACGGGCGAGGGGACGTACGATGAAGTGAAAGAACGTTGCGTTTGTGGACTCGTCTATCGATGCGAGCAGGTTAAACGGTAGTATCAGCATCGAGATCGACATTGCATACGACCAGGGTGTACTCACAGCAGGAGACAGGATTGTCCGGCGTTTTTTCTGGCCCTGAGGGGTGAGGAGGCCCTTGGCGGGTGATGAAGGTAAGGGAGGAAGTGGTGTTCGCGGATATTGGATTGCAACGGCAGCCTGAATGATGTTGAGTGCAAGCAAGCCTGATAGTGCTACCTCTGACAGGAAGGAAGAGGATCATGTCAATGTAATCTCGAACGTGGAGTTGACATGTCGGCATACCAGCAGCGCAGACAGCCCAAAAAACATCGACATGACCCTCTCCGCGCACAACATTGAGAGCTGTCCACAACGAGGGGACGGGTAGCAAATATGTGAGCAAACCGAGGGTCACGAGGCAGAGTGTAGAGTTGCGCAACCGCAACAACGCCTCGTTCCTATGGGGTTTTGAGAAATGGGCCAACCGTTTGGCATTGGATGTGGCAAAGAGCAGAGAAGCTGGGGACATTGTACTCGACGGAGCAGTGGTGGCCATCGTCTTCAAGAGGTTGGTTTGAAGCGACCATTGTTCAATTATCGCGGTCACGTGATCACTCCACAGCACTTGCGCCAGCAAATTTGAGGTGACTCGGCCGCCTCAGTCATTTTTTTAGATCAGAGTACATGGACACCTTTTCTGGCATGTAACTATGACTATGTCTACATTTTTTTTTTCAATTGATTCATGGTGTGGTGCAATCAGATTTGCGCTGTTATCAATTACGCCAGTCCCGAAACGGTATATCAGAACTTGTAAGCGTCGCTACGTGCTATCAGCCTCATCGTCCGCTCTCACTCCCACTCTCCGCCGCTGTATCCAACCTTCTGTCCCGGCTGACCTTCACTGTAGAGTAACCTTGCATTTTCTGCCACTTTACCTGGCATTGGCTTGACGCGTACATGTTATGTGTGGCTGGCGCAAGTGACAGCGCAAGTGCCGGTGGATGACTGTATGGCCTTACACAGACTACAAAGTATAACCCTCACCATCCATCACCGCACCACACCCACTGCCGACCCAAGGTCTTGCTAATGCTAATGATGTCGTAATTCAATGCAAGCCTCGTGTAAACAGGAAGGGCGGAAGCGGAACATGTGCCTCAAATAGAGCCTCCGTTTCAGCAATTCGGTCAACTGTTCTACAACCAAGAAATCAAGGTCAAGGTCAAGCTCGACCATTTGCTTTTGAAACCCATGCTCATGATACCCTGTATCGCGCCTGCCGAGCTGACGGGCTACGAGAGAGCGGAGAAGGGAAGCTCGAAACTGGTTCCCGTCACACTCCAGTAAGATCTCTTCGGATTGTTAGCAGAGTTTTCCATGAGACCAATAAATATCTTGTAGATACACAGAAGCTCAGTCCCTCGCCGAAAATACCCCAACTCTCGATGCCACGTCCAGGTCATTGACGAGCCAAGCGTCCACCATCACATCGAATGGTCTTCCTAACGGTCCTATCTCGGCCCTCCTGGAGGAACTCCTCATCATGATCTTTGACGACGTCATCACGTCTGAATCGTCGTTGTGCCAATACCGGCGCACATGCACTGGTGGGTGGGTGAGCTCTCCACAGAATCTCGCAAGGGTTTCCAGAGCATGGCGAACCATTGTGTTTACCTGTCCCAAGCTTTGGAGACTCGTCCATCTCACTCCATTTCAATCGATTCGTGCACTGAAAGAACAGTTGCT
This sequence comes from Boletus reticuloceps, assembly GCA_018397855.1. Taxonomy (NCBI): domain Eukaryota; kingdom Fungi; phylum Basidiomycota; class Agaricomycetes; order Boletales; family Boletaceae; genus Boletus; species Boletus reticuloceps. The sequence goes on from JAGFBS010000001.1 coordinate 1,428,398, forward strand.
CCGCTCATCACCCATCTCCATCCACCTTACGGTACACCAGTGGCCATTTCGAAACCCTATCCCTGCGTCAGAACCATTTTCCATCGTCGCGCTTACCGCACAACTTCGGTCTATCATATCGCCGTCAGACAATGGAGGAAGTAGCCCCGCTCCAGCGAGTCAGAGAGTCCAGTCGGTCACCATCAACGCCACCGAACGCGGCGCGTTCCTGAATTTGTCCTGCAGACATGGACAGGACGCGGGTCCAAGTTTCCTGCCCTACGCCACGTCGCAATGAACGGCAACGTATGCGCGACATGGTCCAGAGCCTGTTTCTTTGATGAAAAGAACGCCCCAGGACTGGAGCGGCTCGAGCTGAGCAACGTCCTGATTGCGCACGATGGGTACAGACTCCCATGGAGCATTGGATCGAACCTGACGACCCTTGTTTGGACGGCACCCGTGCACAGACATGGTTCGCTCGTGGTTTCGGTGTCGTGCTTCCATCACGTCGTGTCGTCCTTTCCCAGACTGACCACACTCGAGCTTCACGAACACGTCGTAGCGCTCGAGTTTGCGACGATGGAGTGTCTGGGAGAGAGCGGCGTGATGCCGCTCACCCATATACGTGATCTTCGGATTAGTGGGCGGGTGTTTCCGAACTCACGGGCAGCGTACACATTGTTCCATTTGCTGCCGTCGTTGAGGCATGTTGTAGTACGGGGAAGAGCGTGTTCTGGTCCACTCGAGCTGCGAACAGTGGCCCTCGCGTTGCAAGGGTTGATTAATCTCCCACAGGTGCTTGGTTGGCCGATCGTGCTTCCGAATCTGGAGGACCTTGAGTTGGAGTGTGTCGAGGATGCATGTGCGGAGTGGACGGAATGGTGTGTGAGGAGCTTGAGCTATGGAAGGAAGCGATGGGAGATGGGATGCGAGTGCACATGATTACATAGATCTTTTGGATTACAAAGTCCACTGCCACACCCGCAGTCTTCATCCGTCCAATGTCGAGCAAGAATCCTTTTCGACCAGTAGAACAACCTTCTCCTCCTCTTCCTCCCCTCCCACAGCGTACACCCTCTCCGGAACTACCAGCTCTCCCTCCTCCATCTCCCATCCAGTCAGACATGCCCGCTTCCTCAAGCCGTACACTTCCACCAGACTCTTCAGCACGAAGGGAAATAGAGAACCTCGGTGACGATCTCCCACCCCCTTACACACCCGCTGCAACCATCGGCGAGGAAACGGTCGGCCTAGGACCCCGCCGGCCCTTCCAACGGCCACCTCTACTCCCACCGTCGTCATTTCACCCTCCTCCAGACCAACGTCCCCATTCAAACTGGCCGCTGCCTCCCCCGGGCTCAGGCTTTTATGCGCAACCAGATCCACGAGGTCTGGCCCCTTGGCAAACACAATCGCAGTATCGTCAGCGGCAGAGAACGGGCGGTGGCCTGATCGGTGCGCTTTTCGATACCGTCCGGGACATTGCAGACGTTGTTTCGGGTGCACATGACGAACGGACGTTGGCGGCACAGGAACGCCAATGCGGGAGCGTACGCTGTTCCATACCCTAGTAATATTTAACACACATCCCGTGTATGCACCGCCTCCGGGACCTCCAGGGCAAGTGCCGCAACATCCGCCTCCACCTCGCCCAGTGTCAGCACCGCCCCACTCTCCGCCGCCTGTTCCAGATGACGGATCTCCAACGCGGAGACCCGTACCTGGACATCCGTTGTTGCGCGATGGCAATCTGCTAGTCTATCCAAGGGATCATTTATGTGTTAAATGTGAGGTTCTCCATTTTCTTGCAAAGGTGCGCGCATTCATCCATGGCCAGGTAAGAACACGGGCTACAAAAATTACGATCCCTCCAATCCATGTCGCAAATGTTGGGACAAGTACGGACGGCAATACACCGGTGCACTCACATACACGCCTTGGTCACCTTCCGGAAATGATCCAAGAATGCAACGTCCCCTGCCGAAATTCGTACCACCTCATCTCGCCGGGTCAAACCCAGGGTCATCACAGTCTATCCAACACCTACATCATAGCAGGTCTATCTCCCAGCCACATAACATGCAATCCGCAGATTCAGAACCTTCGTACTATGTCATGAACCCGTTGTGTCCACGCGACGCACCCCCAGTGCCACATGCTGTTCCTGTCGACCCTGGAGATCCTAGGTTGGGTGGTCGGCTATGTATGCGATGCGACGGTGCGGGTATACGGACGGTGATGGTGCTCGACGTGATGACATGTGATGACTGTGGTGGGACGGGTCGGGTTTGGACGTAAGATTGGGTCGGAGGGGTAGTAGGAGCGACTGGATAATTTGGGCGTGGATTTGATTGTGCTATTTATTGACTGTACTCTATCTCCTATCATCTTGGTCAACGTTCATCATGTCACTCCCAATTGAATCTCGCGAGGAACTCATCCAAACAGCCATCAAAGGTTTGATACTTGAATTTGTGTACGCGCTCTAGCCTTGATTTGCCCATTCCACGCAGCCAAATCGTACGCCTATGCACCTTACTCCAAGTTTCGCGTTGGTGCGGCCTTGCTGTGTGCCGATGGAACTGTGATCAAAGGATGCAACGTCGAGAATGCGTCCTATGGTACGCATCAGTTCTTGGAGCAAATCCCGGTCCTAATCCCAATCTGAATTCGTTCATCTCGAGTCGTTAGGCGGAGCGATATGTGCCGAGCGCACCGCGATCGTGAAAGCGGTTGTAAGTCTTCTTTTCTGCTCTCCGTCCCATCGCAATATCATGCTGGCTCGCCGTGCAGAGTGAGGGCAAGAAAGACTTTATTGCCATAGCTGTCACCACGTGCGTTACCCTTCCATCCCTACACCCTTTCTGTTCGTTACTGCGTATGTCCATAACGTTCTCCCGTTTACCCTTTAGCGATGTTCCCGCCACCCTCTCGCCCTGTGGTATCTGCCGTCAGGTCCTCCGTGAATTCTGTCACCTCGACACCCCCGTCCTCCTCGTCCCTGCGGATTACCCACAGGAAGGCGCGGGAGAGGAGGGTGGAGTGAGGGTGGAGACGGTTGGGGGGCTGTTGCCCTTGAGTTTTGGGCCGGAGGATTTGGAGCAGCCAAGGCTCCCAGCAGACCTTGGCAAGTGAACGGGTATTTTATTTTTTACAGCTGTACACATGGTTCTGTACTATGATTCTATGCATTCGGCAAATCCAGTGGCGATTCAAATAAAAGGGGTCTTGATCATGAAGAATAGCCTCCACCATCCTTCACCACCTTTATCAAACATCAAACAAGACATGTGGTTCTTCATCGCTCGTATCATCAAAAAGAAAACCAAAGCTAAAAGAGAGGCACGCGATCAGGCCGCAAGTAATATGATTCAATCCCGTCAGCTCGAAGTGAACCGTTAATTTCTAGGCATCCAATCCCAACCCAGCGCCGAGAAACAAGAAGGAGCAGGTTGGTAGGCGAGGCAACCGTCACCAATCTCTCCTGCGAGGTCGACTTTCCGGTTCAAAGTGAGATTTGTGGTGGTAAAATATTGCCTGCTTGTGTTTCTTGAGACTTTGGATCAGTAGGGTCTTCGTTCCTTAGTTTCATTCACCACAGATTAGACTCGTGTACAAGTAATGAAATAATCGCTCCCAGCCACCCGCATACCTCGATCGAACCTCCTCAACAACAGGGGCCTTGTGGAACTGAATGAATGTCACAGAGGGAGGACGACGGGGAGAAACACCAAGGCAAGAGTGAAAAGGAGACATAGAGAACTAATCTTTGATGTGAATTCGTTCGTTTTCCAGGATTTTGATATGGATCGTGTTTGTGTTTGTGAAGGGAGCGTGATCTCACGTTAGACCTCAGTGCATTGTGTTTGTATCAATTTGTCCTACTGGATCACATACCATAAACTTCAAGTGCCAACGTCAACGTTGTCTCGAGTGTTGACCATGAACTAAACCGCTAGCTTTGGCTAACAAATGACACCAGTACTTCTCAAGTTGCTGATGTAGGGCTGTTATCGTAAATGCAGCCTATTCCAAGTAGCATGCTTCAAATTCGTCCTACGGCCGGGCTAGAGGCTCTCCCGTTATACCTGATCTGTGTCTTAAGCAGTATAGCGGTGGTCGTGACTCGTGCACAAATTACTAGGGAACGTGAGTACCAGCTGCCTTGCTATTTTGTTTTAGAACGATAAACATAGTTGCGTCCTCAATCACTTAAAAACCTTGACGCCTCCAAGCCATAGGACCAAACCTCTTGCTTTCATTGCATTGCAGGCACCTCTAGATTTCCGATTTCCATTGTGGAGTCAACATTCGACTACCTTTGTCCCTCCCAACGCTCTCTCACCACTTTGGTCTGAGCCCGTCATCATCGTAGTTTGGCTCCGCATCGTGGCTGCGCTCTGCAGTGCAGGCGGGCACTGGACGAGATAGAACGGACTTCCAAAGTATCACAAGTTGCAATGGAGGATGAAGGACGTGAACATCTTCTTTCCTTTGAGAAGCAGGAGAAATGACTCACCGGATAGTACGGCGGCGGCGCAAGTTCCGCCTCACCCGGATTCTGCCATTCTGGCTCATTTGCAGCGCCCGCATTCTCCTTAATGTGTGCTTGTGGAGGGGGCGCTGGCGCCGCGGCATTTTGCCCTCGCCCTTGCGTTGGGCATGAAGATGCGGCCGGCCGTCGCTCTGCATGTTGTACACGAGGTTTCCGAGTCCCGCTCTCCCAGCAGGCGGCGCAGCAGAGACACAATAAACCCAATGCCACGATGCTGCCTGTAATGAACTATGAGTAGCTGCAACACATCTGCAGAAGCGCCTATTGGAAGACAGACAGACAAGATACAATTACAAACGGCCAAACAGCGAAACCAATGGAATCGTCGGTGGAATTGCTCGGCGTTGGAGTTGGAGTCTGGGCATGCACACTTGCTGGGGTAGCGGTGAAGAGGACAGTGAGGAGGGCGAGTGCAGGAGTGTTTGTAGATAGGCGTAGAGAGGGATGCATGTCTGTGGTGTGTGCTCAAGATGGATTACAGGCTCCTTTCTCCTTTCCAGTTGAATAGGTACTGCCACCGCTCTATGCTACAACACATCATTGTGGCTACTTGCTGACACATTCATACAGTGCATTATACAAAGGAGTAAAGCCACGTGGAAGAATCATGCATTCAATGGTACCGCCCAAGCAGGAAACGACCAATCTATACACTTCATCGCTGAGGCTTACTATGATACGGTGACGTCATGTAGACAATCTGCGAGCTTGAACACCACGAATCATTCAATGAGAATCAGGGTATTGCGGTTGAATGGGCATCGCGGTCGACTGGGTATCAGGTAACATCCTTTGCTAATGGACTATACAGTATTTTCGAAGGCTGTTATCACTCATCACTCGAATGCCATTCCGATCCACCGCCAAGACCATAAGATTCCGGATATTGGTTCGGCTGGTAGGACCCCGGAAGTAGGTCTGGACTGGTCCACAAAGAGCGACATTATGAACACTTTCGAAATTCAAGCTTGCAGCAATTCGGAAAGACAAGTTACACAATGTATCCAGATGCCCTAAAGAACCCCTCTGCTTTGTCAGGCGTGATATTCTGACACGCCCGTACAATGGACATCAGCGGCGTATCATAATGATCACGGAGATAGGTTTTGATGTCCGAAACGGCTTGCTCAACGGGGTTATAGTCGGGTGAGCGTGGCGGGAGGTAAATGACCTTGCAAACTTCAATGTTGCATCAGTATCGACAGCATGTATTTACAACAGCAACTTACGATGGTCATTTTCAATTAGCTGACGGATTTGTTCATCATGGAGGACGTGGCAATTACCCATCACCAGCACGCTTCGAGGACCTGGGTAAGGGTTTGTGAACGGCATCTGGGTGGCAACACTATGTCAATGGACCCAATAAAGTGTGAGAGAGACGTACCACTTGCTCCTGAAGGAATTTTGCAAAGCACTCAGTGTCGACAGGACCGTCCACAATGTCGTATGCGATAATTCCATCGAGAGTGATGACAGGGACAATGGAATACTCCAGACCTCCAACAAACTCCCTCCTAACGGCACAGCGAACTCCGTTTCGTGAGCGACCATTTTTCCCTGAGATTGTACGTTCATCCTTTGCTACTTCATCGATGAACATCAGCATATTTGCATCAGGAGCTTTATCTCCAATGCGGTTCATATACAGCGCCCGCAACTCCTCGTCCCGTTCCTGTACACGAGCGGAAACAACCTTGCGACTGACACCAAGTTGCTGGAGAGCACGAGAGATGGTTCGAAGGGATACGTCAACACGGCGTTTGGTCCACAGCTCATCCTGCAATTCGTCAAGGCAAAGTGAGCTCCCATGCGTTACCGTATTGTCAAGGAAGACAAGGTCATCTTGAGATAAGGAGCGACGGCGGGAAACGTGACAAGAGTGGTTTGACGTGACACCGAAGCGCTTGTAGAAGTAGAGGACGTTGTAAACAAGAGATTTTTTGATGTCGAGAAGGTGAGATATGTGCTTGACAGGAAAACCTTCTCGATAAAGAACTGGAATACGGGCTCTCAGGTCATCTGAGGCCCGATTTTGTGGCATAGCTGCGAGATTGAAGGGAGGAATGTTGCTCGGGCGGTCGCAGTGTAATGTTTGGTTCGAGGCATGACTAGTGACTAGTCTACGCCTACTTCTGGGGTCCTACCTGGGAGTTGAGCAACTTTCCACAATCAAGCTCTTTGAAGTGGTCGGAGACTCGAGCTTCAACAGAGGACCTGAGTAGGGATTTTTGACGAGTTGGTGTCCTTAACTCGAGAAGTTGTTCTGATCATTCAAAAGACTTTCAAAGGGGATCGTTGGGCACCGCATACAAACCGCATACGTCACATCTAGCTCAACATCGTTTCGACGTCGTCTGGCATGTCATTTGCGACGACAAGCACGCTTCTGGTTTCACGCCTACCAATCAGGTTGCGAAATGGCTGTACCGTCGTCGCACTTACCCGTCACTCTCTCCTGAATTCTACTCTACTTCATGCTGGATGCGAACTGGGACGACGACTGCCAGATGTACGCGGTTACGCTTCTCGACAACCTCCTGGCGGTATGGGGGGTGGGATCCCAAACTTTCTGTTCGAACAGCCGCGTCAAAAAGGCGAGACGTTGAAGGAATACGTTCGTCCACAAAATATGAAATATATGTCGCTGTGTTGTTCAAACCCTTTTGCAGAGTGTCGATCTTACAGAAATGGCGCGCAACGGAAAGCTTGATCCCACCATTGGGCGAGACGAAGGCGCGTGTTGGTCCTTTCCCCCCACCCGTCGTACTCATCCATGCGTCTTGCAGAGATTCGCAGAACGATTCAAAGTGAGTTGCTCTGTCATCGCGATGTTGTTACGCTTTTCTCATGTTTGAAGTTCTTTCTCGAAGAACCAAGTCCAACCCGGTCGTATGTACATTGTTACTTTCGCTCGGTGCATCCTCACTCGAATTCGTCGCAATAGCTCATCGGACCTCCCGGAGTAGGCAAGACGGCAATTCTTGAAGGTCTTGCAAGTCGAATAGTGGCCAAGGAAGTGCCGGAGGTATGTCAATCGAACTCATACTAGTGCGCGTTGTGCTTACTCGTATCCCAAGTCTCTCCAAGACAAGAGAGTACTGTCCCTGGACCTCTCCGCGATCATGGCTGGTTCTGGCATTAGAGGTCAGTTCGAAGAAAAGTTCAAGGCACTCATTCGAGATATAGAAGACGAGGTGAGCAGCTTATTTAGACCCTCGTTGAGTGATTCATGGCACACATAGCCAGGCTGGTCGTATCATCTGTTTCATTGATGAAGTCCGTGAGTATTGTTCCTGTATCCGTCGCCATTCAAGTATTAACGGAATGATAGATACATTGTTCAATCTTGGAAAGGCGGAGGGTAGCATAGATGCAGGACAGATGATAAAACCTGCTCTTGCGCGTGGCTTGCGACTCGTCGGGGCCACCACACGTGAGTCCATACCGCGTTTCGTTGGACTCATTCCCTACATACTATCTGCAGCCGATGAGTACAGGAAGACGATTGGAAAGGATGCCGCTCTCGAGCGAAGGTTCCAGCCGGTACAAATCCAAGAACCAACGGTAGAGGCGACGATCTCGATCCTCCGCGGCTTGAAACCTAAATATGAAGTGCACCACGGTGTTGGAATTGCAGACAGTGCGTTGGTGACTGGTACGTCGTCTTGGCTCTATTCTATATGCTTTCGTAACGATTTCCTTTCAGCTGCGGTGTATGGCGCGCGCTACATATCGGATCGGTACCTTCCAGACAAGGCAATTGACCTTGTGGATGAAGCTGCATCCGCCCTCCGGCTCGCCCAGGAGTCTAAGCCCGACGAGCTTGAGGCTCTCGACCGAGAGATTGTGACATTACAGATCGAACTCGAAAGCCTTAAAATGAAACAGATGTCTTCAGCGTCGAAAGGCAGACGAAACTCGAATGTGATCTTCGCTTCAAACGGGATGAGGCACAGCAGCTGACTGCGATATGGCAAAACGGTACAATTATCAGAATAGTGTTTTGGTGATGTTGATCATAAGGAACATAACAGAGCGTGCTCGACTCGACCGTATCAAGGACATCAAGAAACGTCTCGAAGACGCGAAGCATGAGCTCGAGGTCGCACAACGGCAGGGCCAGTATGAAAGGCGTCCCAGCTTCGTTTTGGCGTCATTCCAGATCTGGAAAGCCAGCTTCCCAAGGATGGGGAGCTGAAGGAGGACAGTGCAGAAGGCCCTCTTGCGATGCTTCACGATAGAGTGACGAGCAACGACATATCACGGGTCATCGCCAAAGCTACAGGAATTCCTGTTCAAAACCTCCTGCGAGGCGAACGTGAGAAATTAGTCCATGTCAGTCATTTCCCGCTTCTTCTTAACCGTCTCGGTGACACATGATGTGGTCTAGATGGAAGATGCACTCAGGAAACGCGTGGTTGGACAGGGTCATGTTGTTTCGGCCATCAGTGATGCTGTCCGAATCTCGCGAGCTGGTCTACAGGCGCCAAATCGACCGGTGGCTTCATTCCTATTCCTTGGACCTACAGGTGTCGGCAAGGTTTGTCTTCATTCATAGATCCCTAGCCAATATGGTCCGGACTGAAGTCCTAGACTGAGCTTTCAAAAGCCCTTGCAGCTTTTTTGTTCAACGATGAACAACGAGGACTGTAAGTCCACTTTTTCGACATGAGTATTCGTCTGATATTGACATCTCTGAAAGGATCAGCATCAATATGTCAGAGGTAAGTTTTTTTTGTTCAAGGAAGGTGGCGTTGATGCATTGATGTTCTAGTATCATGACCGACACACCATATCACGTCTGATTGGAGCAGCTCCTGGTTACGTCGGGTTCGAGGAAGGTGGTAAGTGACTTGCGCTACCATCGTGTTCCATCCGAGTTCCGCCTTGACACAACTTGCAGGACAGTTGACGGAAGCAGTTCGAAGAAAGCCCTATGGTATATTACTTTGAGTTCTTGGGATATATCTACATAATATGACAGGTTTCGGAAAGCTGTGATCCTTTTGGATGAGCTCGAAAAGGCTCACAAGGTTTGGACATCTTTGACACTCGACTGAATGTACTATTTACTAATTACAATTGGCAGGATGTGGCGATGATCCTTCTCCAGATTCTGGACGAAGGAAGTCTTACCGATAGCCAGGGTCGTAAAGTCGACTTTAAGGTCTGTCACCCGCCAGGCATCAAGCACCCTCGATTCGTGTTACTAATCTGAATCTGAATAAACCATCAGAATACGATCGTATGTCTGACGAGCAATCTGGGGAGTGACATTCTTGCGCATCCATCCTCCTGCGACGCCAACGGCATTGTCACCGAGGCCGCCAGGGCTGAAGTCTTGGAACGCACGTCAGAGTACTTTCCCCCGGAGCTACTCAACCGCCTTGACGCAATCCTAGTGTTTAACAAACTCTCACGAAGTGCCATCTTGGATGTCGTGACTCTAAGGTTGAACGATGTCACGGAGCGATTGAAGGATAGACGGATCACGCTTGACGTGGACGAAGCTACCCGAGCATGGTTGGTGAAGAAGGGATACTCGGAGGTGTACGGTGCACGTGCGATCGCACGGGTGGTACGGACGGAGGTGTTGTTCCCGCTCGCGCAAAAGCTGTTGCGGGGCACGATACGGTACGTGTTTCGTGTCGGTTCCGTGTGAAACAAAATTGGTGACGGTTGGTTTTTTTATAGTGACGGCGATACGGTGCACGTCGGTGTGACGGCTGACACAGAAGCGCTAGACATCCGGGACAACCACCCTGCAGATTCGGAGGACGTGGGGACAGTTGCGGCTGCTGCTTGAAGGGTTGTGTGTCTATGTAGATAAAAATAAATTTGGGGTTGCTTTAAATTTATGACAAACGCGTGCTACGTCACGGTCTAGACTAGTCCTTTCTCTCCCCAGGTCAATCCACCACAAATCTCAACGCCATCCATTGTATTCGAATGGACTCTAATTGGCCTTCCCAGAGATGGGGTCCAATACGCTCAACGCTGGCTCTCGCACCCCTTTTCTTGGCTTTGCCGCTTTATACGTTATACCACCTATCCAGTGAGTCTTGTTCGCGCCGCAAAGGCCTCGCGCTCCTAATGCTGACTCTCGTGTCTGACTAGCACTGCCTACACCCAATGTCTACCCGTAAGCCTGACTGTTGATAATACAGGCATGACATTCTGCTCACGCATATGACAAGATATGACCCACAAACGGGCCTAGCACATCCCTCTGAAGCCACTATTCTATCATACGCCAAATACCTTTCGGAAGATATCGGATTACCGTACTCCTGGTACGCGAGAACATGCAGACGCAGACGCATGGATGGTACGCAAGGCAGAGGAGATCAAGCAATTGTGCGAAGAGTTCGTCAAAAAAGAAGAGGGTCGGAAACTCGAGTGCGAGATTTGGAGGCAGGAAGGCAGTGGGAGTCACCGGTGAGTCTGAACGCAGTTTACCAGCGTCTTGCTCTCCTTCTCAACCCGGCTCGCACTTCTCCAGGTTTGACATGATGAACGCCCGACTGTACAAAACCTATGTCAACCTCTCCAACATCATTATCCGTATATCAGATGGCACCGAACGCGGTAAAGCGTCAGCTGTACTCATCAACTCGCATCTCGACAGTACTCTTCCGAGTCCGGGAGCTGCCGATGATGGACTTGCTGTAGGAGTGATGCTCGAGTGCGCAAGGGTCCTGGTTGAGACCAAAGGATGGGAGCCAACTTACTCGATCATATTTCGTGCGTGTTTGAACTGGTTGTTTTTCGCTTGATCCATAAATATATGGCCCGACAGTATTCAATAATGCAGAGGAGTCTTTGCAAGACGGCTCCCATTTATTCTCAACGCAACATCCCCTTGCTTCCACGTCAGTCATCTCTCTCTCTGCGGACATCCTGCGAGCATTTTGTGATGTTTGCTTTTTCTAGTGTCAGGGCCGTAGTGAACTTGGAAGGTACTCGCATACTTTTTGAATGTGAGTACAACACAATGCTAATTCAAATGGATTAGCTGCTGGCACCACTGGCCGTGAATTGCTCTTCCAAGCCACGTCAGAGGAAATGATTGAAGCGTATTCTCATGTACCTAGGTGCGTTATATGATGACAAGTACATTGCCCATACTGATCCTCATTCGCTTGGCTTAGACCCCATGGCACGATATTTGCGAATGAGATTTTCAGCTCCGGAGTTCTACTATCTGAGTATGTGATTTAGGCGTCCACATCGAACGCGTGCTTTCTAACTGACATGTCTGGACAGCACCGACTTCAGACAATTTGAGTACTACTTGAACGTCACCGGACTAGATGTAGGTCGACTAATCACAACACTCGCGCCACATCCAGTGTTCAATTGACTTTGATGGTGTAGATGGCCGTCGTCGGAAATAGTTACATGTATCACATGCGCGGGGTATGATTCTCCGTGTGTTCTACGTTGCCGCCGTCTCTAGCTTGTTTCACCAGGACTTGGTCGAGAACATACAACCTGGTGTGGCCCAACACATGGCTGAGAATTCGCTTGCACTCCTACGCTTCCTCTCCTCTGACGCATCGCCCATCCCACGCCTTGAGCACGGCTTCGCCCGCCCAAGAACCGTCTTCTTCTCCAACCTTGGCTTGTTTACAGTCTATTCATTTACGACGGCGAAGATCATGTACGTGACGCTACTCGGCGCCTCTTTCTACATCGTTCGGACAACTGGGGTCAAGCGAGTATGGACGGCCTTTGGGGCAGTAGTTTCCGCCTTCGTCGGGGCTTTGATTGGGGCAAACGGGGTAGCGCTTGTCATGGCCAACATCCTTCACAAAGGTATGAGCTGGTTCAAGGCGGAATACTTTCCGGTGGTTTTGTACTGGTCCTGCAGTAATCGTTGGTACGTTCGTCACTTACAGTCTTGTCTGGGCATTCTCTGAGTTAGCGTCAAACAGGTGCATTGATTAGTCAGTTACCGTTCAGTAAGGCTGGTTCCAACAACCAAACGCTCGAAAAGCCCATGCTGGCAGCACTGTTACTATTCCAGTCTGGGCTTGCCGCAGTGGGGCAGCTTTTCAATATCGGTTCCAGTGTCGCTCCTTTCCTTGGCGCGACAGGCATGTTCGTGGCTCTTGGTGTCGATGCACTCTTGGCACAGAGCAGACGAACCTCAGACGCGAACCATGCATCCAAAGAAAACGGCGCAGATAAAGCAACCGAAAAGCGAGCTCTTGATGGTACGACTCAGTCAGATGTGTCGCTCTGGATATATGCTGTCGCCATGGTTATCCCTCTCATCACGGGGACGCAGCTCTTGTCCGCCTTACTGGTAGTCTTCGTGCCCTTGGTATAGTTTTATCCCCTCTTGTTGCATTGCTCTCAGTATGTCTGACTCGCCGATCGTAGACGGGTCGTATTGGTGGAGACGCACCCAGCGAGTTCATTATTGCGTCCATGGTGACCATTCTCGGGGCGTTCACGATTTCGTTCGTCGTTCCATTCGCACACCGGTTTGGGCCGGCGACGCTCCGACGTGCATTGGTGCTTGCAATACTGGCACTCGGAGTGGCAATGGCATTCTTTTACAACCAGGTTCCATTCGATAGGAAACACCAAAAGAGATTATTCGTGATTCACATGGAAGACGTAAGTCAATGTCCCTTGCTGTTGTGTGCTGGAGCTGTTCCGTAACGAGTCGATTGGTCAAACGCCACTTATCCTCCCAATCCTCGCACATATACAATCATGCTTGCTGACCATATGCCTGCACGCACAGTTAGTCACTCAGGAACAACATCTCCATATCGCAGCTGCTGATGGCGCTCCTGGGTTTGTTGAGCTTGTTCATGATATTGCGGACGAGTTCGGCGCAGACAATGTCCCACCAAAGCCAATCACCATGGACGATTACAACAATGACTGGGATAGCCTCTATCCATTCTCAGCTGTGGGCACCTCACGACTCTGCTTTTCACTCTTGGTTCGCTGACCCCCCTTTTTATCATGTATTCGAAATCGATCCCCTTTGCAACACAGTTCCTCGCTCCATACAAGGTTGATCTCCCGCTGGATCCTGCTTATGCCGCTCCTCAGCCTCCGGGGGAACGGTTCAGTGTCACCGCCGTGAACGATACAATCGATGAGCTGGCAGGCACAAGGAAATTCACTCTGAGGATTGATCACCCTGGGATCATATGGACGGGTGAGGAGCACGTCCGTTCTCCACCAGACTCCTCTGACAGCTCGTCGTGTCCCTAGTCATCGCCTTCGACGCCCATGTGCTGGAGTGGACGTTGGATAACAATCCTCCAGACGAGTTCGCACGTCATCACATCAAAGAAGCGTCTTTTTATGGGACGGATACGTGGACAGTGTCCATGACCATCAAGCACCCCTCGGCAAGGGGTGAGGAGAGCGCCACCACTGGCGTGGGATCGGCGCTCAAGATTGATTTCGTCGGGATCAAAGAGAAACGGATGTGGCCTGGCAAGAGAGCAGAATCAGATGGAAGTCAAGCGATGAAACTTTTCCAAGCGTTTGACACATGGATTGACGAGAAAACGGGTGGGGCTGTAGACCCCATGCTACTTGGATGTATCCGCGGTGAGAGTGTCATTTAAACTATAGATGATTCTTGTAGATGCTACTCTCATTTGTCCACACGCTGGAGAGGCATATTCACTTAGTAAGTGGCAACGAGGCATGGTTTTGAGTTAGTATGTTATGTCGTGCTACGATTACATACAGATCGCGACCATAATGTCAAAATGAAGCAGTCCACAAGGACATTACTCTTCCCGTCGTTGAACCATTTTGTCCAAGTTCTTTTGCACTTGCACTAGTCTTCCCATTGGACAAGGAGCGCTACAAAGTGAAAGTGCTTTACTAGCATTCCCTAGTCTCCTCTAAAGGAGGTGAATCCTGTTCCTTGTATCAGTTAGACTTTCGTTCATCGAGATCGGCATCCCTGCGACAGGGCTTTCGTCAAGTGGTGCAATTAGCGAACCAGTAAGTCTTGGTCCAGACCCCTCGGCATGTCGTTCATAAAGTTTGGATCTTGATGGGGTGCTTCTCGATACTCTTGCAGACCAAGTTGATGGTCGTAGCATACATGTCGTCGGGCTTCCCGGAGCGGCACCTACCTAGGACGTTGCGAACCCCATCAAAGGGGTCATGGTCCTTCCACTAGTGAGTCGATCTCGTACACCTGGACTTCGGAATGTTCACGGAGGACCTGGTAATAGTTGCCGATTCTACTTTCTATCGGTAGCATCTGCTTCGGTGATAGTACTTGGAAGTTGCGGCTACGCAAGTTGAAAACACCGTCCTATTAATCCTCGATTTTAGGTAAAATGTGATGTGACTGATGATCTAGTTTGCCCCATATACTTACTACGCTCAGCTCCATTTGGCATATCGACGATTGAGCTTCCTGAACTATGGCTGTAAGCATATCTATACAGCTACTTTCATCACTGGCGGTCTCCTTGCGCTACAAGTAATAGGTTAGAATATAAGAAGCGGTAGGACTATGAAGTTGGGGTCTATTTGGGCTACTGTCAGTACTGTATTATTGTTGCTTTGTCGTGAAGTCACTGGCACAACGTCTCAACTTGAAGTTCAGCTTCTCTGGGATTTCGTTCCATCAACCTCACAACTCGGAATGCAGTCATGTCAACCTGGGTCAAATCAAAATTTCGACTGCAACGAGCCCGACGACCCTACCACAATTCCAGCCTTCGCACGCGCTTGGGAATCAGCCCCCCAAGTCGCGTCCTCTGTTCGGCGTCCGTCCACCCTTCCCGACCCACAATCGTACCATGAGGTCACTGAACCCCATGTAATCTTTGAACTCGATGAAAAGCGGGAGGATGGTTCAATAGAAACCATCCTCGTCGTCCCGTTTGGCTGCAAACGATGTAAAACCTTCGCCAGACAAGCTTGCTCGCGCGCGCGACCAACTTGCGCGCGGTGCGAGAACGTTGGGGAGAATTGCAAAGTCCTTCATGGAGGCTACCAGAGGCTCCCTGGTCCCAAAATTTCAAAGTCCTCGGCGATGCCGCCGATGCGGAGGTGGAGCACGAGTGGTACTTGCAATAAGTCGGTGGTGGGTTCTCCCACCACTCAAGAGCTTACCACTGGTCGATTACACCCGAGGCGGATAGCTTCCAGAGTGGCATCTGTGTCACAGGCTCTTCCATCTCGTTCTGGGCTGTCAGTCTCTCCTGGGTCAAAGCGTCCTCCGAGTCCTGGATATGACCCTGTTCAGCCGCGCAAGAAAGCACAGACCATGACTACCTCGCGAAAAAAAGAGGCGCGCCGCTTCAAAGTCGCACCACCGAAAGAAATGGATGTTGACTGCTCGGATGTATCAGCAGTGAATCGTTCGAACCAAATAGTATCCGGGGCAGTATCGGCCGACGAACGTGGTGCCTTGAACTGGAGGTTTGTGTACGGACATGAAAAATCCTCCCGGGGCAGGAACACATGGATTCTATACCATCTAATACCCTGACACCACGAGTCTGGACCAACGTGAGGCTAGCGCAGACTACGTTTCAAGCAAATAAGCTGATATTGTTATCTCTAGTCTCTTAGCGGGCTTCTGACAGTCTTCCCCGAGCTTGCCAAATCAACAATCGACTTTTCTTGGTTCCAGTCCGAAACCCCAATACTCCTACTGGACATCAATTATGCTCGAGGAGATTGGACAAACTCTACTACACTCAACGTTGACCTGTGAGCACTCTTTCTTCATCCGTCGTCGCCTGTTATAAATCACTGTATACTTGTTCAAGGCTATGGGATTTTTCCTGTATGATTCTGAGCTTGAGCCCATCATTCAGTCGGATGCCGAGGATTCTGCCCGACTTCGCTCAAGTGACCCTGTGGTGCATTCCGCAGAAAATACCCTCGACTGTGAAGCTAAGACGATGGTAGAATCTTTCTCGGACGGAGATCATGCGTTAACAACCAAACATCCTAGGGTTTTCGAAAATCATATTTATCATCCGAATTGGATTGTCTCCGACGTATGTGACAGTTCTGCACCAACTTCCAGTACACAATTGCTAGATTCGAATGGCATACCTCTAGACGAACCGATCCATAGGGCAGTACAAAATGATCCGGTGTCGACGGCCCGTTCGGCCCAGCTGTGTCCCTCCAATTTACCCTGTCCTCCTGAGAACGTACCGCCGTCCTACCCATGCCTCGCGCTCAATGGATCCCTCACTCCCAATACGACATCCCCACCACGCATTCCTCTTAATAAACCACCCGATGTGGAAACGTTGCTGAGTTCTCATCGCCATTCCATCCCTTTGCTGTTGTGGGTATCACATGATTCCGGACTCGTGCCGTGCAATCTCCCCCCAGAGTACGCGTATTCATGCATGGGACTCTTCTTCATTTCCGATTTGCGTGTGAGTCATGGATATCCCACCCCGACCATTATTGACAGGATGCTCGCAGCATGCGGTGATTCGGCATGACGTCTCCCCCACTACCGGACTCGTGCAAGGACGGGTTTGCTGGAGTCTGACCCTTCAGTGGGCCCCAGGGGGTGAAGATGCACTATTAGACTGCAACTCAGCTCCCTCGCCGAACATGACTTCTGACTCTGTACCAAGTGATACCACGAGGGACATATCACATCCCTGGTGGTCTGATCCGACGGATACACCGTCACAGACGGACAAGGCAACCCTTTACCGTCCAAGGGATTTGAGGTTGCAATTTTTCAGCTTCATACCCCTTGATTTTCTCGCCGAATTTCACCCCAGTGAATCGTTTCCGCGAGGATGGCTTTGTAAGTCGTGCGGTATGATCAATATCCAAGTGTTCTTTCGTCATCAAATATGTCAAAGTACTAGGTGCAGAGTAAGTTGTTTGCATCTCAGTATGTATGGATGACTGAGTAGTAGCAAGTCTACGCGTGACAAGCGCATTCCCCCAGGAAAAGTTGATCCTTTGTCAAGTCTTCGGGATCCTCACCAATCCAGTACCCTTATTCGCCCCACCAACAATATCCCTTCGGTCGTCGTCCCTGACAGCATAGCCTGGGACGATGGTATGCAGTCCTGGATCTACAGCGTTAAGAACGGGGTGACGCTGTGTCACATATTCACCGGAAATCAGGAGCATCTTCAAGAAGACGCTACTGCTCTGCTCGAGAAAATTCAATGCGAGGTCTTGTTGCGCAAAGAAGATCCCTCGAGTAAGAACCATATCTATGCCTTCATTCTTAGCTTGACGTTTGTCCCATGGAAAGGCCCTTATTTTACTCATAGCACCAGGCTGTCACATCCGAGTGACAGATTAGAAGCATTGGTACCAGCAGGTACACCTAATTGTGTGCGCATCGCCTACTACACGCTTTGCGATTTCGTCCGCCGGTATGGAGAAATGGATAAACCTCGATTTTTCGAGGTACGCATGCAAGCATGGGCTAACACGGGATCTAAGAAGGTCGGTTGAAACATGTTGCGAGTGGCTAGTCTTCTCACACTGAGATTAGGGAAACATGCTCCGCGCGAGTAAATCTCCGGTTGTCGTTCACTGCCTGGGGGCGGAAGTGGTTCTGAATATTACTCCAAAAGGGGGATACGGGGACACCGCGGAATCGACTGCACTTGATAAGGGCAAGGGACGTGCTAGAGACGAAGATCGGGTAGGATCTCCGCCTACAGAATCTCTTGCCGGACCTGCTCACCATCCACAGCAGGATAATGGTGATCAAACACCACTCATCCCTGGGCCCGAGGCAAACAAAACGCCAATTGTTGCCGAAAACGTGGACGAAGCTGCTGCTGCCATGGATACCATGCGACAGTGTTGCAGTCATGATACTGGCAGGATTGCGATACCCGGCTCAAGCACTTGTCCTGAAATGGAGGTGGCCAACTGCGAAGTCGCCGCGCGACGTGCTCGCAAACATAAAGGTGCCAAAGACAAGACTAAAGTCTCCGTCCCCGAGATCTCTGTGACGTTGGTACATGGCGATTGTGTTGTTCTCTGCGGTGACGATTTCGAGGTGAGTGTCACGCCGCTGTGGAGAGGGCGCAACCCTATATAGCTAAATTGTGCTTGGCAGTTCCAGATCGTCCGCACCGGGACCACTATCTGTCAGTTTGCACGGTTCTGTTCATTTATTCTTTGACAACTGATACATCTGTAGTGGTGATGGGTTTCCCAGAAGAGACATGATATCTCAGATAGCCGAGCATACTGACTATTTAGCTTCCGAGTCCCCTGATTGCCCGAGTTGGTGTGTAGTGTCGAGTGAATGTGATAGTATCTTGGCCGTAGATAGAGCGCCAGAGACAAGTCCTAATGTAGCAATCGCGGGGTAGTTGAACAAAAACAAACGGCCGGTGGGATCTGACTTTGACCTAAAATTTGCACATGACTATGGCTGCGCTACTTTCTTCGGACACCACCAAGGAAACTCAATGGGGACGAGGTATGTATCTCATGTGCCTGGCACGTTGCCTTCGTACTCATGTGGGTCCAACTTAGTGTTAATTTGCGGTGGGACGGATTGGTAGCCTGCTTCAGTCTGAATTATATTCCCAGCTAACTTGGCCTGTTTTCAGGCCGAAGCTAGGTCGAAAGGAACGTGGAGGCAGGGGCGAGGGCAATCCTGAGGCGTAAGTGTGCACCATCGAACTGCGAGAACGCAACGTCTCACCAGTCTCTCTAGACCTGACCTCCTCGAACCTCACATACTACGCTCGTTGAGCAACGTCAAGATAACCTCCATCCATGCCTCATGTTGTTCATGTCACTTCATTGCGCTCGACATCGACGGAGCTGCATGGATGTTTGGTCGAAATGCACCGTGTGCGCTCGGTGTCGCTGGCGCCGACTTCGTATCCGAGAACACGCCCAGACGTGTGCTCGCGACTGAACTCGGCGCGAAAGCAGGTGCTAAATTTGTGCATGCCGCGTGTGGAAGAAGCAATGCATTGTTGGTTGACAGCGAAGGGAACGTCTGGTCAGCTGGCGCAAATAACCTTGGGCAGGTGATACTCCCTCGTCCTCATTTCCTCGCACAAGCATGCTCATGTGTCGTTTGACAGTGTGGTCATCCGGTGACTCCTCAAATAACGGCGTTCAAATGTATAGACGGACCATACATGGATGGGGAACGGCAACGTGTGGTCAAGGCTGGTGCTGGCATCACCTTTTCCATTGTTTTGACTGGGAGCGGGAAAAGTGAGTTTCTTACAAGTAGTATGTCGAGCTCAAACCGAAACCTTTCAAGTCTTTTCTTTCGGAAGCGGCGAAAAGGGACAGCTAGGCAATGGAAGAACGGGCGAACATATCACCACTGGAAATAAAACGGCATATGATATTGAAACGGAGCCTGGTTGCGTGATTGTCTCTCTGCATATAACCATCCAACTGACAGCTTGGCCAGTACCTGTAAAGGGTTTGGACGATAAGACTATTGTTGACATTGTTTGCGGTGCCCAACATAGTGTAGCAATCGATACTCAGGGGTATCTTTTTCATCTAGATTACCCATACCTAGTGCTGAACGCTCTGACAGAGTGGTGTACGTTTGGGGTTACAACGGTTACTGCCGGCTGGGTCTTGGTAATCAACAAGATGCCTTGATCCCGAAAGTTGTACCACAGGTACAGTGACGATTTCACTTTTCTCGACAAGAGCTGAAGTAATGACTTCCCTAGTTTGCTGGCCCGAATGACATGACAATGGGGGCTCACATTGTAGCTGGTCCTACAACACAGTTGTCATTGACAAGCAGCGTATGTACTGGATGGCCGGAAAGGTATGCCGTCGGATTGTCAGATCATGCTTTGAAGCTTGCACTTTTTTGACAATCATGCAGTGGAAAAACAGCGGAGAAGGTAAACTTGAGTCCCGCGCTCTTTCGTCTGATTAGCTTATATTGTCTTAGGGTCGTCTGGATCGCCTTATTCCTCATTCCGTTACATCCAAGACCTTATGTGGGCCGTCCCTTGAATTTGAAGCTAACTTTACTCAGGCAGTTTGCCCTAGGGGATGCAAGATTTCTCGGGCAAGCTGTGGAGGTGTTACCCACTTTGCATTGACTTCTGAGGAGGACGGCAGCGTTATGACGGTTGCTTATGGGCAAAATGCTGCCAATGGTATGGGGCTTCGGCACTTCTCCCAGTTTGGCGCTGATGGACTCTGAAGGCGAACTAGGCTTAGGCCCTGACGAACCAAAAAGCGCAACCAAACCAACCAAGCACCAACCTCTCTCCGAGATCCATGTTTTCAGGTCAGCTGTTTGTTGCAAATGTTTAGTGTAAAGACCTAGATAAACTCCATCTTAGCCTGGCGGCCGGTCAACATACCACGTTATTCCTCGCGAAACCTGACGAGAAGTTTTCTGAGCTTCCTCGGCACCCTGATCTCGATGCACCTGACCTTTGCCTCGTTTGCAACAAAGATAACGGAGACGATGACCCTGCGCTGGAGTGCGACAAGGTATGACTTTCTCTTACATGTTCGGTAACGTTGCTTGACCCCCTTCCTCAAGTGCGATCACCCTTACCATCTTGGCTGCCTTGACCCTCCACTGCAGGCTATTCCAGAAGGTGAATGGTTTTGCCCTAAATGCACAGACGAAATGGAGGCTCTTGCAAGTTCTGCTTCCAAATCATCCAAAACTAAATCGGCAGCCAATGATAACAAAACTGGGATGAAACGAAAGGCGCCTTCGGCGACCGAAAATGGTGAGGCCGCGTCGTTTCATTGCCATCTCTTGCACTCACCAGCGTGGATTTGAATCAGCGACCAAACGCAAAAAATGATCACATCTTGTGAATCTGCCTATCTTCATTGCTTGCGTCTTTGGGCTTTTGGCAAAAAGAACCTTGTTTCTTCGTTTGGACCCGAGTATTGCTACGTTGTATAGTAGTGACTCCTCACTCCATCACATGTACGATAATATTATCAGTATTTCCACCACTCTTTTGAGCATGAACCCAAAGTCGGCACCGTCGGGGTGTCACGGGTTCAGACTCCGCTCCGGTATATCGACCCGTACCAGAACATGCCAGACTGGTTCTCCACTACTAAATCGACGGGCTATCCATTGACTCCAAATCCGCGTGGGTGGTGCAGTTGAAATGAGCGTGTTAAACGTTTTGGCAGATGGATAAGATTAGTGAGGAGCCGAAACACAGTACTAGCTTATTTGACCTCGTGTAGAGGTGGGCCGAGGTCAACTTGACAACACTTCTCACCGGGTCCACAGGCGGGTGGTTGCACCTGCCATTTATCCTCCGGACTGGGGAGTTCATCCCAAGCCCAAACCCATAATTGTTCCCCCGACACGACACTTGAGTTCAATTTGGGTCGTACGATGAACGGCAGCACATATTTGCTCCATCCTTGAAACACGTGCCTTGTAACAACCTACTGAAACGCCCACGATCATCCTCGGGATGAGTGTCCGGGCACTAGGGATGCAACACGTATGATATTAGGAAAAACTCAGCAATATCTAGTATATATGTACCCCATTGGGGTGCTGTGCGCAGCAAACCAGACCGTTCACATCGACCACGCAGTTACCCATACAACTTCAAGATGGTATAGACGAGACCTGCGCTGAAAAGGATGACTATCGCGAACGCGCCACCAACGTAGGTGACCAGTTCCCAGGGAAATTCTCCGTGTTCGCGTGGTGGCACCGCATTGGGGTAGCGCTTTGCGTAGGTACGCTTTTCTTCCAATTTGAGCACAGCCGTTCGTTTGTCCTCGGGATCATATGTGATACCGTCCTGTCCCAATACGACAAAGGAAGGGTAGTTCCGTTCATACCACACCTCGATCTGGCGAGCATCAGTGCGATGTGGTCAAACCAGGGTGAGTGACATTACCTTGCTACACATGACGGATAGCCGGAGGAAGTTGGGATCCTGGGGTTTTGCCTTGTGGTGTATTTTTCGCGCGTAGTCGCGGAAAATGAGGGCGACTTCACGCGGGTTCGTGGATCGCATAATCAGCTGTGGAATGTGAACTGATCAGTCTTGAACACATAATGCACGGAACATGAACCCATACCTGAGCAGCCTCCGCCTTTCTGATTTTGATACTGCGCTGGAACATGACCGGATTCATGAAGCACAGCGCAAGCGTAGCCATGGCCATGCACGCAGGTATCGCACAAAACACAAAGACACTCTGGTTCTTGAGGAGCCTGAGGTAATCCAGCGAGTCACATGCGTGACGAAGTGCATCTAGGACCATTTCGCTTTGTACCCAGGTGGCATGTTCAATGTCGCCTTTCTGGTACAACTCCTTCAACTCGTTGAAGCCGTATCTGGCCCAGATCTCTCTTGGCCAAAAGAAGCGACTCTCTTCGGCATCTTCCCTGAAGTCACGGATGATGTTTGTCTTTTGGAGTAAGAGACCCATGGAATTAGCGAGCCCAAGTTCCTCACGGAGCCATGGGGCTTCTTTGCCAGAAGCAGACCAGATGGCGGTGAGGCCCTCGCCCACAAGGCCGGCGACATAATGGCAATATAGGTCATACTCGGCGACGGTCGCAATGTATATCGAACCGGTGGTTGCAGCCTTGTGCGCATAATCAGCCATGCCGACTTGCATTTTGTTACACACGTCCAAAATGACTTGTCGATACCTGTTCTCTTTTCGTTACCAACAGATCATCACTGTGTGTTTGTTGGGTAAACGTACTCTGGCTTCAGAAGGTTGACCTCTTCGACTATGGTGGCGTATTCGACCAAAAGCTGTCGATCTTTCTCATTGGGACCGCTTTCAGCAAAGTGCCAACCAGGTGTGACGGTCTTTTCGTGGAATGAGCGTAGGAGAGGTTGCTTGATCCCGTCGGGTATGGTCATGTCATCCTCGATGGTATCTAGTCCACGAAGTACAAGATAATACATGCAAATCTGTCATGAGAGCATGGGAGTGAGTGTATAAAATGGACGAGTTAGAACCCTGTTTTAAAATACGCACTGTGCGTGCAAGGTCACCGTCCAGCTCCTTGATGACTGCAGCGAAGCTTCTACTTGTCAAGTCCAGAAAATCCCAGCAGCGACGCATGGTCTGTCTGTCCCATCCCGAGGTTGGGTGCTCCTGTTGCGAGGTGATATCCCGTTTCGGTGTGTGGAAGACGTAGAACTGGAGAAGGATCCTGAACTCGTCGGGGTGGGTGAGCAACAAGCCCAACATAGAAGCTATTTTTGCGATGGCCATGATGTGGGTGAAGCAAGCAACCGTGGACGAGTGAATGATGATGCCACTTGCCTTTGCGGGACGGGATAATTCAATGATCACCTGACCTAGTCGTGATGTGATTGGTTAGCAAGTCATGCCACTTCATGGAAGACTCCACTCGTCCTCCGGTACGCATCCAGGCAAACGCGTCGTCCTCCCTGTCCCTAAAAGCCACGAAATCCCATCTGGATGAATTCTTGATCGATTTCCACACACGGAGTACACCCTCTAAAGGGGGCGACACCACAATTACCGCACAGCTGGAGAAACTCAGCAAATCGCTTAAAGAGCAACGGGCTCGAGAGCGCCAAATCAGAAGAAATCGATGGTATTCTCACACCAACTTGACATTGTATACTCGTCTTTGACACGCATACAGATCGTAAATGATCCTCCAAGAGACGGGTATCACTTGGTCTATGGCTAAGAGGTGGCTGATTTTTTGTTCGTTTGTGACCAACGCACTTGCCAGTGTTCTGGACTATGTCATCCTTCAAAGGCTTCGTTACCTCGTCCGTCTGAATCAATTACAACTTGAATGTCATCCTTTCACCCCCGTCGAAGTGAATACTGTCCCGTAATTCCCGCAGGACGGTGACGAAACACTGTATTGGCTCAACGGCGTGACAGCGGCCCCAAAAAAATTATCGGGACTTTTTTGAATTATTTTAGAGTTTGCGACTCATCCAGGGTTCTGATCACGATATCACGCTTGCTTGGTTCTTACAACTGGTGTCGACTTGGAGTGCCATTTGAAGTCCCTTCATGTGAGTTCCATGAGACTCTTTCAAAGGTTCGTCATGTCTGAGGGTTTTAACTAGGTCTTTGTTTCACGCCGCCTTGCTGTTTAAATTGCTATTTGCCGTTTTAAGTTGTAGGACCTTTTGCGCCCCACATCAGGATCACTTGCCTCAGCGCTTCAGCAGCCAATCGGATCAGACCTCCATTCTGATCGTGCAGTCGATGGAGTCGGCGGACCGCAACGTGCAGTGATCGCAGTCCAGGGTACTGTAAGCATGACTCACTGGCAATGGGCGACGGCTAAGCTGATCGGGACCGTCACTCGGAACTTGTTGACCACTTTAGCCTTCAGGGTGAGGATTCATAACTGACACCGACGCCTATATCTACCACGTGCCCGTCGGATCCTATTCTGTTCTCTCCTGACGGCTTCTCGCCAGGTGTCAAAGTCTTTGTCTTCCTTCTCTGACCTTTGTTTCTCTTGGCCTATCTTGATCCAACCCTTGTCCTTCGTTTTCATCCAACGACTCGTCGGGGGCTTCAACCTGAAATGTCCGGCTTTAGCCCGCATGACAAGGCAGTAGCATTCAAGGTTGCCATCTCTGCTAGTGAGCATCTGAATCCATCCCGAGCTGTCAATCCCTCACCGTATTCCAAAGCGATCTCGTTCGCAATTATGATGGTGGATTTCGTGTGGCTCATGCGTGACGAAGTCAAGTACGTATGGCTGTGAGTCGTTCCTTTACATGCAAAGTGTGCGTCAATAGATACATCAGTGATCCAGGAGGCTTCGAACGTCCTGGACTGCCAGGATCTATATATTCACCAAGTATACTGGCTTAGTCAGTCAAATGTACGTGCGATCCCATTCTCCACGAAGCGCGTCTCGTGATACTCATGCACTGGATCTCGCTAGATACAATGTCTACTTTACTGTGCGAATGTTTCTTGGCGTATATACCTCACCCCGCGGGTGTCGCTTCTGGTTCATGTACCAGGCGATCACCGTCCAGTTCCTCCTCCTCTTCGCGGAAGGCTTGCTCATGCATCGCCGTACGTTCTCTATCAAACACATCTTTTCCAGATGCCCGCTCATCCGCAATGTCCAGTCTACGCTCTCTTCCTTCACAATCGACTTATCTTGGTGATGTTGATCATGTTCGCTCTTTCCCAAGTGGTTTCCATGTGGGTCAGCACACGCCTATCATTTCCTTCGAACAAACATACGGTCACGTGTTTGATGGTGAGAAGCAACCCCGGAAATGCCTTTTTCAGGTTAGGTCTTACCTTGTCTCGCTGACGCATGTCGTGTTCTGGTACTCATCCGCAAGGATGTAGCGCGACGACGATGACAACCAATGTAATAATTGCCTTCATGACTTTTTGGAGGTATTTCCGGTTGCCAGTGAAGTGGACGCGAGGAGCCCTTGGCCGACTCGTCTTACGGGATTCGGCGTGTTCATTGGGCGCGATAACAAGTGAGAAACCTCCCCCCTTTTTTTCTAGTGGTGGAGTGTCGCTGATACTAACTGCTCAGTGATTATGTTCTTTTTGACGCTCTGTTCCCTCGAGGTGATCAAGTTTTCCATGAGCGGCAATATTACCTATTAGTGAGTCGAACATTCAGGGTATTCTTGGCATATCAGATTGCTTACATGGACAGTTGGTTGATATGCGTCCTCTGGGTATCTGTAAGTCTTTGTCATCACTGAATGAAACATCCGACTCAATGCTGGGTCAGATTGGTAGGATTGTCGTGGATCATGAAAAGTTACGGGACGAGGGCGAAGAAGGGGAAGGCAACATTTGGAAAGGGACGTTGCAACTCACGTCACAGATCGAGATAGGCGAGAGCGAGTCGTCGTTGGATACTCGGTGTGGGTCGTCTGACGGGCGCACCCCGACACCAAGGACGTTGCCTAGTCCGCTTTCGATGCCCATGACCAAGGCAAATCAGCTCTCGTCGTCGAGTGCCTGCACGGGCGACAGCCCGCAGAAGTGGTTGGGGGACCGCTCACCCTCCTGTGGAGACAGTTCAGAGCCATCGAGCACGGTCGTGTCCACGTACCGGCTTTCCCTGCCCAACGTCCGTAAGAGCAACGGTGACGCATCGCGGGCGAAGGATCAGCCATGGGCAGACGCCGGCGAGCGCGTGCATAGTTCTGGTTCAAGCTCTCGGCGACCGAGTCCTCAATCGTCGAGTTCAGAGCCAACACTTTCGGAGGCCCCATCATAGTCTGTCTGCTCTTGCTCTGCTTTTACTGTCATGCTACCACCACATTCATCCGTGTGTATATTAGTGGACATGTAGCCTACATACTCTGCACTGTCTAATACTCTGTCTTTACGATGATAAGTGGGGTTCCAGAATATGAAAGGGGAACACAACACTATGGACTTCAGTTCTCGTTCTATCATTCAAGTCATGATTTTTCGATATTGAAGACATAACTTGCATGCGTACACACATAGCATACATCATGGAGACATTTCGGAGGGGGTCTCCTGGCAACGTTGCTTCGAGCTTGAACATCTGTGGTGGTTATGGTGAAGTCATATCCTGCCCTTGGCGATGGAAGCTGTGCAGCTCGATCATATCCCGGGGGCCGACGAACATCAGTACTCAGGCTGCTGTCGACTTGTACAACGAGATTGCATCAATGTTATTGTCTCCGTCCATCACCGTCGTGAACAGCCCTGAGTAGATGTCGGCTCTTGATTTTCCTAAAACATGGGTGCGAGGTCACATCAGTCGTAGTGCAGATATGTACTGGGCAATCATGATACGAGTACAGAGCACGGCTATCCCTGAGAATATCAAGCTCTACCAGGTATTTGCCTTTGTTTATACGTATCAAGTGATGTGCTTGGACCCACCTGTGCATGTTCATCATGATGTTCCTCAGCCGCTCTTATTCTCTGACCCCGAGAGCTTCAATGCCCACCACTGACTTTGACCATACTTAGTGGTCGACCACACAGACAACTTGACACTATCGGTGTCACGGTACAGACAACCATCCACGCGGGCTGGTGTTGTTGCCATCTCCGGGTTCACTCGACTTCCCACCTGTCCGAAAGGGAGTAATCATCTATCACAAGGTGAGGCACTCGCTCGTTATACTGTTCAGTACCACCAAGTCTTCTGATAGCTTACTCTCTTGCCGAGTGCAGTGCTTTGAAAAGCCTCACTTTTTGCTTTATCATGGGCTTCCTCTCTCTGTTTTTCAAGTCTGGTCGTGCCCCTACACACCAGTCCCTTCCTCCCGCACTCTTTCCTACCAGGGAGCACTCGATGTCTACCGGCGCATGGGCGAGCAGCATTCAAGATCTAGTAGAAAGTGACGAGTGTCGACTTCGTCGCATCGTACATTGTAAAGCCAACTCGAGATCCCGGGACGAGTTTCTCCTCATATATATACGACATCCTTCAGGCAAGGTTGCCACCGTGCTTGCGAGTAGAGATACCTCTTTCGATCCGTCGTCTGCGCATGCCGACGAGGACATGTCCCTTCCACACCCCGCGATGGACATGCGTGCGCTGGGCGTTGCACCAAGTCGTGATCGCATCCGGCTGTCCTCTGACGGCACAGCAGCCTCACTGGAGCGACATATTCTCAGCGGTTGGGGAGAGACTCATACAGTCAAGTTTTCAAAGTCAAAGGCACCATCCGTAGCACATCTGGCGGTGTTACTGACGGTCGTTCATCGACATGTGATGTCTCCGGGCGCGTCTGCCGAGATGCGGAGTGGGTGGTTTGCATATTGTGTGGCGGAGGTGATGAGGGAGATATTTTTGGGAGAGTCAAAGCCGAATAAGAAATGGGTGAGAGTGCCCTATGGGGGGATGAAGGTGGGGGACCGGGATACAGTGGGCGCGCTCATTCGGGAGTTTACGCCCGCATGGGACAAGTTCTCGCGAGGACAGGTGGCGCGATTGGTGGTCAGGTATGTTTTCGCTGTTTGTTTGATCGTTTATAAAGATCAGTGACTAAATGTCCAATAGCGCAAACCGAAACACGAAGAGGACAAGAAGGCAAAGAAGAAGGCCGAGATGGACTCTTTTGCTCACATGTTACGAAATATGGAGTCCTGATCAATTGTTGCCATTTATTATCTTATCGTACATCGGTATCAGTGTGTGCGATGGCGACGCTCTTCGTCCCGCAAAACAAGTGGGTTTCAATCGACCACAGCGACCCAAAGCCAGCAGGTCTGCCATCCCAGAACCCGACGCGCTCTTTCTGGGCGGACTCCTCCCCAGATGCCAATCCGCTGTCACGCGAGGGTAGCACAGGACCGCTGATCACCGACGCAGACGTGTGTATCATCGGTTCTGGTATCACAGGCGTCGGTGTTGCATACCACCTTTCCGAAGCGATCGAGACAAACTGTGCTCCAGTCACCACTCAAGGTAGTTATTCTCGAGGCGAGAGACTTTTGTGCGTATTCTACTCCTGGCTTTCCTACT
The DNA here is from genome assembly GCA_018397855.1 of Boletus reticuloceps. Lineage (NCBI taxonomy): Eukaryota > Fungi > Basidiomycota > Agaricomycetes > Boletales > Boletaceae > Boletus > Boletus reticuloceps. Next base: position 1,457,377 of record JAGFBS010000001.1, read on the forward strand.
CGCTCGACGTTGGATGGTGCGCTGATGGTCTCATAGGTGCCGGGGCGACCGGTGAGCCGATCTAGTACTGGTCTCGATTGAACATTCTTCATCTCTTCTCGTCGGTGGCTCAGGTCGGAACGGTGGCCACCTCACCCCCGCCGCCTTTTCTGAATTCCACGACCGTGCGTCCAAGTACGGTCCCGAAGAAGCCAAACGATCCAACACCTTGGAAGCCCACACTGCATCTTCCCTCGTGCGTATCATCCAAGATCATGGATGGGTAAACGACGTCGATCTCGTGCATGGAGGTCACATCAAGCTATTGTGTTCAGATCAGCAAGTCGAGTCGGCTCAGCGCGATCGCGAAGCGGCGGTCGATGCGGGGTGGTCTTTGGATGGCGTCCTCGCATTGAGCAAGGAAGAGGTCGAAGCCGTAAGCGTTTGTCGCATTGTCATCCGACAGCGAATCAATCGGATTCCTCATCGATGTTAGACGTTTGGTGCGCACTATCCAGCCGTGAAAATCCCGGGTTACAATCTCTGGCCACTCAAGCTCGTCACCAAGCTGTACCAATTGGCCCAGTCGCGGACGGGTAAGGGCTTTGACCTCACATTGCACACCCACACGCCCGTCACGGCGATCCAACGCGAAAACGTGTCGAGTTCGGCATCTGAACCATCGGCGAACGCTACACGCGCGTACAGACTTTTGACGCCCCGAGGCGCCATCGCCTGCTCGCGCGTCGTTCACGCTACCAATGCCTACGCGTCTCATCTCCTCCCCTTTTTAGCGGGTCCACAGGGAATCGTGCCTGTTCGTGGACAGGTCATCGCAACACGCGCGTCTGTTGGTACAGATCAGATCAAGATCAACAGTTGGACTGCAAACGAGGTCGCGTTCCGTTCCTTCTATCTCGTCCTTGTCTTTACACGTAGTACCGTACACAGGGTCGGGAATACTGGTTCCCGCGTCCGATCGACTCAGCCGATGAAAAACCCCTAGTCATCCTTGGTGGCGCAGGCAATGTTGTCTACGTCGACGATGATACCACATGTCATCCCAAGGTCGGGGAAAGCCTAAGGGCATTCTTGCCTACAGTGTTTGAGGGAAAGTTTGAACGTGGGCGAGAGCCTGAGATGGAATGGGTACGTACGCATGCGCATATATTGGTTTGGGGGTCTCCGTCGACATCCGATGTTGGTTGCATGTCTTTATGTATAGACGGGCATCATGGGTTATACGGCGATCAAAGATCCGTTTGTACGTCTTCCACCGACGTGACATACATAAACGCAGTGCTCATCGGCGATGACGCCCACAACAGGTCGGACCTATTGACAAGTTTCAAGGAACCGATATCACACGATACACTGGCCAGTTTATCGCCGCTGGTTATTCAGGGCACGGCATGCCACGTGCGTTTGGATGGTAAGCCATTTCTCCGACGTGAGCTCTGATTGGGACGGATTAAGTGACACCCTCCCTCGTCCTTTCAAGCGCCGAAGTGGTCGTGCAGATGATCGTGGCAGAGTTGACAGGTACGGAGTGGATACAGCCAGAGTGGCTTCCGACGCGGTATCTCACTGGGAAGGAACGCGAGTTGATGATGCGCAATTGACGTCTGGCTTCACGTCGGGTCATTGTCACAATACCAAGGAATACATGTCGTTTGAGAAAAGAATCATGGTGGTACGACAGGATGAAAACAGAACAACGCCACGACACATTGGGGACAGTGCAGTAAACTCTATCCTTTCACTTGCAATGTTGTTGCCACCTCTTCGGGCTGGCCTTGACCCTTGTGTTTGACCGGCGTCCAAGTCGCATCAAGCGTGTGACTCAACGCAAGTCCTCGCATGAACAACGACGCCACACCTCCGACTGCACAGACCGCCGCCAAGACTTGCCACAGTACTGCCAGACTGCGTGCAAACGCAACTTGGACCTCAGACCTGATGTACGGTGGAAGTGTGGCGAGATCTGGAATGAACGCGTATAGGGCAGGAACTTCACTCCCTTGCGACATGGATTGGATAAACGACGCTGGAAGGGTCTTTGACAGCTCGTTTTGGAGGACGGCGCTCCCGATCGTGATGCCCCAGACCTAAGTATCATCCAACGAGATGACGTGAGCGTGCGGGCCGTGCTTGGGTAACGAATCAAATGGCCTAATGCTTACACCGGCAAACGAACGCAGGAACCACATCCACGCGAGGGCAGATGCATTTTGGGTGGCCGACAATGGTGCTTGAATGGGGTACATGGTCGTCGCGTTTAATGCCCTGGCGGGGAGAAGAAGAGTCCAAGTGAACAATACGAAGATGTAACCAGGGGGAGGGAATGAACGAACGAACGAACGAGGGACATACCCGGAACCAAAACCAAGTAGGACCAAGTACCCCAACGACGTCCCAATCCTCGTTTCTATACCATCTGTCGCGAGGGCGCTCAACAAGCCCATGGCGATGAGCACAATCACCCACGCGACCCACATCTGAGGCCTGTATCGGCCCGTCGCTTTCACCGATAGACCAGCAAGGATGGCGGCCGGTGCGAATGCGCATAGACAGAGAGCATAAATGCCGGACAGGACGGGCGAGACACCTTTGCAGGCTTGAAAATAGACTGGGGAGAAGTCTGCGAGGAAGCCAAAGGTGTGAGAATGGGTGGGTCGACCAAGGGTGAATGGCATTGTCATTCACGGACTCACAGATGACGGCCAACGTGTTGAGGGCGTTGCAGAATGACTGAACATACCTAATACCGCAGTGAGAGGCGATGGCGGGAATCGAAAAAGACCACTTGCCCGCTGATACTAGTTGCATTCGTCATCAGCGCCAACGGAACCTATTTGCCGTCGATGACAGTGAGATGCTGCACTCAACCAAGGGAAAAATGCATACAAGGGGGTGTGTCGCAATAGTAGTCTCGTAGACAACAAAGAGCACGATGCCGATGAGGCCAAGGGCGAGAGGAATAACTACCATGGTTGAACCCCACGGCGCGGTGGCACCCCCCCATGTCAACCCAATCGAGCACGCGACGGTGCTCGCGATAACAAGGAGGTTTCCTCTGTCAGTGGAAATGATCAGTTTCATTACATCCACTACGATCCGACCCACACCCAGTCCATGCGTCCGAATTTGTCTCGGTAATTTCCAGGGGGGGTGGGTAGTTCCAAGAAGAAAATGACCGAGAGAGACCCAATAAATGAGATGGGAAGGTTGAGGTCTAGTAGTCGTCTGAGTGTTGCTACTCAGATCGTGAACATTCTCATCACACGTACAGAAAAGCCAGCGCCATTTTCCCTGTGCAGCGAGGCTGCCCCCGACGACAGGGCCGATCGATGCAGCGAAACACCACGTACTAGGGAAAGAGGGCAAACATGTTAGTCTGGGTCACAATCATCCGAGATAGTCTTACAGTGCAAATAATCCGGCATAGACCCCGCGTTCCTGCAGGGAAACGAGATCGGCCAGAATGATGCTAGTGAGAGACTGAATGCCGCCTCCGCCCAAACCTTGTATGGTTCTGCCTGCGATGAGCATATTCATACTAGTTGCGCCACCACAGATACCACTTCCAAGTGCAAAGAGACCTATGGTCATCAGAATGGCAGGCCGGCGACCGAACGTTTGAGCCAGACCACCGCTCATTGGGAGGAAAGCAGTCGACGAAAGAGCGTATGCGGAACCGACCCAGACGAATTGGGAGGCCCGCAGCTCGTGCGCAATGGTAGGGAGTGCTGTAGGGATAGAGCATAGTTCGAGGGCAGAGAGAAAAAGGCAGATACACATTGAGACGAAGATAAGCCAGAACTTGAGGTTTTTTTTAGACGGTGCTGATGTGGAGACGTCCGTCATGTCGACATCATCCGAGCCGAAAGCGCGGATGGTGAGTGAGTCGCGATCGCTCAATGTCGCAGAGAAAGTAACCATGTTTCGTCTTGGATAGCAGCCGACTAGACGCGCATTTTTAAACAGACGTTGTCGCTGTCCGACATGCCCGGAGTTGCATCGAGATCGAGCTCTGTGTACTGAGTTGTTCGATGGCGCACACGCTGGAAAGCCAGTAGGATCAGCGCTATGGGGTGGGAATGAATTGATGACAGTAGTTCTTTCTCCCCACCAACGGCAAGCACGGAGCTTCAAAGAAATCGAAGATTACCATTCATAGAATGTTTGGAGTCCGGCCGGACGTTTAATTAAGCTTCGATTATCAGAAGAGCTAAGTAGGATCCCTTGGAACATCGATGTGGAGTTGTAGGGGAATGAAATTGCAGGCCGCAAACACCGGCCATTTATTTGACACATATCAATGTCGTTCTGAGAGGTTAGTCTTCCGTAGGCGGACAGAAGAGTTGAGAGAAGATGGTCGAACAAGTTCCTTCGGCGCGTTGAAGCTCCGAGTACATTCGAAGCCACCGTGGTCAAGGGGTTTTCGCGTTCGCAACGATCTCATCAGGTTCGTCCTTCGGATATTCGAAGACAACATACCTCAGGCTCCTCTTTGATCGGCCTCATGCCCAGGACCAATCAGCATCATCATCATTAATATCGAGGCTGTATGCGAGCATTAACCTGATGGGCTCAACCCTTGAATTCGCGATGCACCGCTTGCTGAGTTTCCGGGTTCCGGCGCGTTCGGATTAATTCCATGGTCAATCCCGAGTCTAGGAGAGATAAATTCGACTCACAACGCAGTTGATCCCTCGGACCTCTCCAGGTTTACCTATCCTGTCTCACAGTTTCCCAGAAGTTTCGGCCATTCCTCGCATTTACATAACAACACACTCCAGCGAGGATCAGAGTAGTACCATTTTGAATCTCGTCGTTATAGCCTTGGCAACGGCTTGGGCGATAGCACGAAGACATCAAAAGGAAGAAGGAAGAAGGCACTAAAGTCGGAACCATTAGGGCTCTGTCAGACGTTGACAGCTGCTATACACGACGGCAACCGATGGTGGCCTGGTCAGGCCTCAGGCCTTGATGAAATCCTCAAGTGGCATTAGGCTTGCGTTTAAGGGTAGGGGATCCCCGCGCGAACAAATAGTCGACCTGCTGATCAAATGCATGGCGGAGTAGTACGATCTGGTGGGCTTTGAGCCAAAGGAGTCATGTTCACTAGACAAAAACATGAGCACCGTAACAGACGGAAACTTGTGACGAAAGCAGTCGACCACTGCAAGTCCATCCTGGTGATAGACATGATCAGGTGTAACGCAATAACGAAACCAAGATAGTCTCAGTGCCTCAACAGGAATAGGATCACTGTCCGATATATAGCCACGGCCTCCTAAGTAAAATAAGTCATAAAATATGTTCTATCGCCTGGACAGATTAGTTCGCAACTTCATACCATCCCGTACCTTGAAAGTTGGCCTACTCACCATATAGCATCATAGCATATCCAAACCATATCCTTCATACGTTCCCAATGTGTGTCTAATCGCTGACGCCCTCCCTCTGTCGTGGTCTCCTATGGCCACGCGACTTCTGCTGCTGGGTCGCCACGTTCGATGGAGCTGCGCTTGGCTGTGTTTCCGCCTTAGACTTTCGAGGCCTCGCTTTACCACCCTTGTTCTTGTGCTGGCGGTTGGCCGCCATACGGCCGCGCTCCTGCCCCTGCTCCCGCTCTAACATCTCAAGCCGCACACGCTCTTCCTCCTGAGCCCACCATTTCAAGAAATCAGCCTCTTGCTGAAGTGCCCTCTCCTCTTCCTGGATATCACGCAACGATCGTTTGTCCCTTGACGTAGACGCAGTGCCTTGCATCTCTTGCATCTTCTGTATCTCCGCGAAGGAAAGTGTCGTCGCCAAACTAGGTATCGTCGCCGCCGCTATTGGCTGTACAGGTGGTAGTGTCCATGCACTACCCAGCCTGAAACAAAAACAACAACCGTCACGCTACGGACAGAGTGCTACACAGAAGAGCATCACGCACGATGGTTTCCGCGGGCAGCCGCCAGTGCTCGCAGGCCCTGGCGTGTTGGGCGTCTGGCGAACGGGTGTGATGACCGGACCCATGCTCGGCTGTGAAGGACCTGGACTCGCTTGCGTGGCTTGAGTAACCCGAGCAGCAGTGCTTGTACGACTTGGCGTCGGTAACTCAGGTTTCGGTGGCGTCGCAGGCTCTGCCAGCACGCGACGTGGTATTGGCGGAGTGTCGGGTTGCCCAGGTGCAGGCCCTGGCTGTCGCAACGGACCCACACCTTGACCAGCGCTCGTCACACTGGGATTGGAACCTTGATTGTTCGTATGCACCTGTCTCCTGCCAATCTCTGCCTCCGCCATAATTGCCTTGAGGTCCGTGCTACATAAACGTAAGATAAAGGCAAAGGGGTGCACGAATTACTCACCGCGGGGTCGCCAGACTCTTCTTCCATCCCAATCTCGTCGCAGCAGACCCAATGGTGGCCGACGGAACATGTGTTTCCTCGCCTCCACTCGCCTGCCCTGGATCCAGTCTAAGGGATGGTCCTTCATCTGTATCATCCATCGCAAAAATTTCATCCCCCGCCGATGGACGAAGCACAGGGCTCGTGGTTAGCGAATGCAACCTCGATTGTCGCCCCGTCACCTTCTTTGCCGAACTAGGTGGTGACATCTTATGTGGGTCCTTCGCAGACCAAGGTTTCTGGCTGGGTATAATGGGAACCGGAATATCCTGCAACGCAAGCCATTCCTCGTGTTTCTCCAGCGCCACGCGTCCCAACTTGTTGAACCGAGATATAGGTGATTGGGCTGCCTGCTCCACGCGCGCGTGTTCCGAGAGTCTACGCACCACTCGAGGATCAAGGTCATCGAGAATTCTCGACTCGAGTAGCATCTCGAGGTTGGCAGCCATGTAGGCTTGGATGCGATCCGCCAGATCTACGGCGTTGAAGTGGATGGCGTCCGTCAGTAGGTAACATGCATTGTACACATTGAGATACTTGAGGACAATCTGAGAACATAGGAGGACCAGCCGGGTCAGTAACAATTCATTCTAGTTGAAAACAAAATTAACAATTCTGAAGACACTGGGACGATTGGATGAACTCACCGCAGCGGATATCACAAGGGACATAAATTCGAGTAATTCATCAACATTGTAGAGGAATTCTACAAATGGTTGGCATGGTCTTTGTTACGAAACTCGCAATATGACGCACCGAGTGTCTCGAACATCGTCTCCTGACCAAAGCAGACGAACGACAGCACGAACTGCATGACGTGCCACTTGTAGTGTCCCATCTCGACATCAAGCACCGTATCATCTCTCCTTCGAACAGTCCAGTCTGGATCGGAAAAGAAAGCGGAAAAGAAGGCAGATCGTGCGCAAAGAACGACCGAGTGTGTGTAAACAGTCTTGTCAGCGAAGTGTAGCGCAACGTCAGGTGCCAGCGGGTCTTTGCAGACATCTCGCCGCAATGAACCTAGAAGCTGTGCCTGATCGAAAAGCCACTGAAAATCATTGCCCGCAGATGGATTTGCAGCACGTTTGCCGACGAACTGCAATGCAGTCGTTAGATGTGGGAGACACAACAATTGTGCTAGGGAAGCGAGGTCCGCTTTCACTTGCGCTCCTGACAAGCCCAGGCTCGAAAACTGTACTTCAAAAGGGGATCCAATACGACGATCCCATACCGCGAGGACTTCATCAGCATATAGGTAATGAAGGAGAATAAGCAACGAAAGCGGTGTGATTCCCGTAAATTGAAGTACCGGCGGAACTGGTTGTGGGGTGAACGCCACAGAGATCTTGGATGACTTGTCGCAGAGGACTCTATCTCCACCAAGTACCTCACGAAGAGGTATGCAGCGCGCGGCGAGGATGACACGGTGAGCTGGTATCTCGAATTTGGTACCGATGCATACGGCGACGTCAGCACCGTGATCGTTGCTGTGCGCGGACAACCCCACTTGATTCACTCGGTCGTGGAGGACAGTCATCAACTTGGCTACCTCGCCAATGTTGTCAAGGACTGACGTGTCTTCCAAGTCATCGTCGGGACCGATGCTCGCGTCCAATGGTACGTTGGTGTGCTGGCGCGCTGAAACTGTGGTCCCATCAACGTAAGGTGCGATCGCAGCCATGTCCGCTGAAAAGTGGCGCCCAACCACGTTGATTGGGGGAGGCTTGTAGTCGACTCGAAGGGCACCGAAGGCCCCAGTGCTATTGGCACACACCGCAACAGCTCGTTGTACATGTGCAACGCGCTGAAACTTGAACGCCTTCGTCCCGTTACTTATCGTGCTGCCTTTGAGGTTGCGAGAGCGAACGAATACGTGCCCTGACTGCGTGCACACTATCAGGGCGCCGTCGCTGCCAATGTCGACATCCTGATAGCGCACACACCATTGTCGTTGAGAAGAAGGGTATTGAGTCTAGCAGATGACGGCCCCAATTGTAGACGACGCACTCGCACGCTGCTGAATTGCCTTCTCAACGCCCATGCGCGCTGGGGCTTCACCAGGCCTCTGTTCCCGCCTACGTGTGCACTCCCTTCTGCTTCTGTGGCAGTAGGGAGAGAAAATGTAAATACCTCGCCATTTGAGGAGAGGGCTGCGAACAAGTCGTCGCAGCAAACGAGCTTTGTAATCGCAGGAGCGCGGATGGCTTGAGGCGGGCGGTAAACCATTGAAATGTCAGACGGGAATGCGTGTGCCGGAAAACTGAAAACCCACATCAGCATACAGCATTAGGTCGTACTCATTCTCATACTTGATCTTTGAAACGCCGCCATTCCATACGCACACAACCTCCCCAGTCATAAAGAGGCATATCATCGCTGTATCCTAGTAATCCAAAACTTGTCGTCAGTTGACCATGCACAACCTCGCACTGCGTAGAGGAACTGACCGACATCGCAATACCACGGATTGGTTGCGTGATGATCGATGCCTTGCGAGGGAGGATTTGGATGGGACTTGCTGTCTTACTATATCCTGGAGAAATACAGACGGCGCTTGTGAAAACTTGTTCGACTTTCACTACACAAAAGTAATCTCACCAAGTTGCCCGTTGTTCGTACCCCATGTCCACACGTCACTGTCAGACCAACAAGCACTCGCAGTTTTGCAAGCGGCAACGCCCTTGACGAACTCTTTCTTCAGATGGCTAATCTTGCGCGGTGTCATCTGAATGAACTCGTCTGCAGAGCCTCCTTGGCCCGACTCAATGACATATCCAAGCTGAGCAAATCGATTTAATCCCCAGCTGATGACTTCACCTGCACTTGTCAGGGCAAGTGTATGGTCTTGACCAAGAGCGACCGATACAATAGAGTGTGAGGAAAGGGTGAAGGGAGTTGGAGTATACAGCGTATGAGAATAGGTACCGAGGCTAAAATTGATCACGTGGATCAACGTGCATAACAGATATATACAAAAATCCATACCGTCCGCCACTACCGAAGCCACAGAAACGAACGTTGTCGCGCGGCTCATCTGTAAGAATCACTGCGCATATATTATATCAGGCCCAGAACCCACGGTGTACCTCCTACCTGTGTGCAACTTCGACATGCCAACCGATCGCACTTTGACCGGCCGGAAGCGTTCTTCCAGCGTACGAGAGGCGGGAAGTGGTGCGCCTCTCTTGAGAATGACAACATGGTCTGGGTGTGTACGATCGTTACTATCACCGAGGCCCAGAGCGGCGTTTCTAGACATCACGAACGATGCGCATATACACGGGTTAGTCCACGGTTCCGTTGTCTATAAGAGAACCCACCGGTTGGCACCCCATGTCAATAGGTCTGCATAACCGTCCTCGAGTAACGTTGTATTTGCAGTTCGGACGGTTGAATTATAGAGATCAAACGCAGTATACCCTTCCATATCCTTGATGGACGTGTCAATGTCCATGCGCTTGAGTAGCATGATCCTATCACGGCTGAAGTGAGTAGACTAGCCAGAGCTTAAAAAGAGTACATAATCCTCACGTAGCCTCAATGTTGCCCGCATACAATGTGCGATGGAGCGCAGTCCAGTGGTTCTCCTTGTCGGGTAAATTGACATTGATGAACGGGTGCGCGAGCAGCATGCGTGCATACTCCAAGCTCGCGGGGTCGGTGGATGTACACGCGAGATGCAACACCGTGCGACCGAGATCGTCAAAAGCATTCACCTCGAGCGCAGAGGCGATGTTCTTGCGCGTCCACGACTTGCCAGCACTTGCGCTCTGGCCAGACTGCGGGTTGGCAACCGAGCGGTCTCGCTCGAGGAGACGCTGGAATGCTTGCTGGTTGCGAAGGGTAAAGTAGACATGGAGGACAGTCATGCAGCGCTAAGATCGAGTTGGACGGGTCTGCTCAGGAGACACTTTGGAGTGACTCCTTGCGGACCGCGTGTGTCCAACTGTGAGTGAGTCAGTGCCGATAAGACACAGACTCTATGGGCGAGCTGGATGTGCACGCCGAAGTTACCGCGGGTCGGACGAAGGAGGGTTGAACGGGAGCGAACAGGTCGATGACGGTAAATGACTAGGACTACTCGGCCCAGGCTAGGGCCGGAATCGTAGCCCGGGCGCCGCTTATGTATGTACTCGCACGTGTGTCGACTAGACGGTCACTCTGGTCCACCAATGCATCCATACAGTGAGCCTCGTGTGCAATAAGTATCAGGGATACATCAAGTCAGGAATTACATGCGAGGAAAAAAATATAACAAATCCCCCCTTCTATCCAAGGTATGCCGTAGATCTATCCCTCCATCAGTGTTTGCGCAGCTTTTCTCGCATTAGCCTTCAAGCCTTCCACTTGAAGCTCAAGGTTACGGATCTTTTTTCTGGCTTCCCGCAGTTCCCCGTTTAGCTGCTCAACTTCTTCCTCGAGCAGACCATTGCTCTGAAGACAGTGAGTGTCAGACCTGTCATCGATGTTCAGATGAAAAAGGACGCACGTTGCCTTCGGGAGGGCCAACGAGTGTTGTGTTGGCAGGGAACGAATCGGCACGTGCAAAAGTTATCGACGCTGGTTTTGTCACAGCGGGCGCGAACGTTGGTTCATTGACAGGCAATAGTGCTGGTGCTGGTACTGGTGCTGGTGCTGGTGCTGGTGGCAGGGCAGAAACCACAGCTGTCGCGGGTGGTGCATCATTACCAGCAAAGACAGCGCCATTCTCCAGGCTAACAAAGTTTAACGGGGCCGTCTTTCCTGCGAAGAATTCGGCAGCAGTCAGGGATGGCTCCGAAGATGGGGCAGGTGGGTAGATATCCGACTGGAAGGAATCAGCCTGAGATGGGTGGAACACGTCAGCTTCGTGCGGACATAGACATAGCCGCATGGGGAAAATAAAAGTGAGCCACACTATGATACTCACCCTACGAGGAACGATAAATGCGATTGGTTCTACTCCACCACTAGTTACCTTGAATGCTCTGGCAATCTCGCATTCGGAGACTTCTAGCACACGTCTAGGAAGGAAGCACATGCCACGCTGAGGGTTTGAACTCGAGTGTTCCGCGAGGGAGTGCAACGAGTCCGACTCGTACTCATAATACCGGATGTTTCCATCTCTGTTCAGACAGAGTCAGCAATAACCTGACGTCCAGTACAAAGGACATACCCCTTTCCAGCTGTCATTGGAAGCAATCAGTCAATAGAGCAAACGCAAGGAAACAAGGAAACATACCAAGAAACAGAATGCCATTGTCGCTCCAGAATGGCATGATGACCCCAGCGCTCTGGTCGATCGTGAGGGTTTTCACGTTTCCGAGTCCACCGGTTTCCCAAATGCTGACTTGCCGGTCACTCATCTTGCTAAAGCCAGTTGTTGCGATGCGATCGTGCTCTCCCATCCAGATGACTCTGGTGCCTTTGATACCACTATGGCCTTCTGTGACACGGACGGGGTCAGCACCTGTTCGCGGATCGAAGAGACGAAGTTTCTTGTCTCGGCAAGTGGTCGCGAGAATCGTCCCGGTCAAGTTAAACGCGAGGGACTGTATGGTATCACCGTGGCTGTTCAGGATGGAGCGAGGGCGCGACGGATCAGCAAGATCCCAGAGTTTTACGAGATGCTCGCCGGATGCAGTTGCGAGAACGTTGGCGGCAGTTGGATGCCAAAGGACCTGGCCGACTTTCTTTGGGCTTACGTCGACCCTTGCGACGGGCTCCAGGTCTTGTGGCTCCCAAGCATCCGAGGTCCAGTCTTCAAAGAGGCTGTCAGAGACTTTCCAGAGGAGAGAAGTACCATCTTCGGAGGCGGAAGCGACAAGAGTGTCATTAGCAGGTGACCAGGCGGTGTCCAGCACTGCCGCCGTGTGGGTGCGGGCGAGGGGGATGATGTCGGGGAGCTTCGAGGGAATGTCATGGATGGTTGGACCAAATGGGGATGGGAGCGGAAGCACGGCAAAAGCGCCTCCACCAGATGCAGACCAGTTTACACTGATGTAACGCTGTACAAGGATTGTTCAATTATTCTGCAGTTGGAGCAGGTGGCACACACCGTAGACGCGGCGATCAGGTTGGTGTCCCAGGCGCTGGAAGAGGCTTTGACATTATCGTATCCGTGCTCTCTCTTTGCTGCTTGACCGAATACATGACTGAGGACGCGATAATGACATCAGAGCGGGGCGGGGGAGTGGACATGCGCGCGAGGAAGCGTGATCGCCGATGACGAGAGGATCTGTGAGACTTGGACATACCGATACTTGGAGGGGCGCACGAATCTGGACATTCTTCAGCGCAATGTTTGCGATCAGACCGATGTCGGGGGGATGAGCAAAGGAAACAAAAAAGACGACAAAGATCGTGGCCAGAAACTTATCGCTCGCCGAGCACCTGCCGAAGCGGAGATTCAAATACGGCTAGTACATCTCATCGCTTGCAAAATCATATGGGAAAGTCAACACATCAGAGTAGGATCATCTCGTCTCTCGATTAATTCCTTATGACCGCGCTGCACCGGGCACATTACGCCGTTCCCTACGCGGCGCCCGCTCGGGTTGTGCGATGGTCACCTGCACGAGATTGTGCGGTATGTCAAAGTTGAGGGCTTTGAGCATATCCTATCGATTAGGGGTTGAGTAACTCATCCGATCTTCAATGCAAGCGGAGGGACGCACAACAGTCTCTCCATCAAGATCCAGTCCACTGGCGCTGGTGTCAAGCGCAGACACCTCGGGAACGTAGTTATCCTTTCGTTCGCGTTCCTCCTCTTGAAGCTTGAAAGAGATACCACGAACGGGACCACGTGAGATGCGCTTCATGAGATGGGTCGTGAAACCGGATATTTTGTTCCTGAGACGCTTAGAGGGAACGACGGCCTAGCGGATCAATGGGTGGAAGACCATATCGGAATTCAGCGAGGACAAAGAAAGAACAAGGGTAGGGGTACTAACGACTTCATCGATGATACGTTTGTTGGTGTGGAAATCAAGTGTGAGACGAGGGTAGCTGGACGAGGCGAATTGAGTTCACGCTATACCACTGTGTATGAGCGAGGCTCCACTCACTACTTTTCAATGAGCACGCGGGAGGCTCTCTTGGTAGTTTTGGTGCGAACGCGACCCTAAAGCAGGATGAGTATACAACGAGCGTACCACGGATGACCCTACCATGGCGACTGATTGACGGTGTCGAGGACGTTTAAAGGCGTTCTTGGTGTGGTTAGCAGAGTGGACCTTTCCGCCAAATGCCGAAATGTGGCTGAGTAGTACTGTACAGTTGATCACAGCCACCACTTACCATCACCACTCACTGTTGGTGCCGATCTCAAGACTCCCGCTCTCACCTGCCGAAACGCTCCTCTCCCCCACCGGCCTTTCTCAATCAAAATGGTTCGTGTTTCTGTCTTGGTGAGTATCCCCATTTTCTCGATCCGCCGCGAGTCACCGACAAGCCATACAGAACGACTGCCTGGTGAGTCTGCCTGAACGCGTGACTGTTGTAGGGACTGAGATGGTGTTGCAGAATAACATTGTCAACGCCGAGCGCCGCGGAAAACGCCAAGTGCTGATCCGGCCCTCATCCAAGGTCGTCGTTAAATTCTTGAGTGTCATACAACGCCATGGCGAGTGTCCCTTTCTTGCTAAGGCACACCGTAGATAAAGTCTTCAAGCTCTCTCTTACCATTCTCGTGGCCGTGAGATGATTTCGACTTACTGACCCAATTACTCCCTCTTTACAGGCTATATTGGTGAATTTGAGATAATCGACGACCATCGTTCCGGAAAGATCGTCATTCAACTGAATGGCCGACTCAACAAGACGGGTGTGATCTCGCCACGTTTCAACATCCAGGTGAACCAAATCGAGTCCTGGGTTAACTTGCTCCTACCTGCCCGTGGGTTCGGGTATATCATCCTTGTACGTATCACGACAGTTGTAATTGGCGCTGCTAAAAGAATGTGGATCAGACGACGTCGTCTGGTATCTTGGACCACGAGGAGGCTCGTCGGAAGAACGTTGGTGGCAAAATACTTGGGTACGTGTACTAGACCATTTTGGTCGTACACTATGTCGCGGATATGTAGATTACACCTTACTCTTGAAAAGCCGTGTTCGTGTGCCATGCGCTTGTCTCACGAAACCATCAGAGAGCTCACAATAAGCATTGGCTGTATGAGTGCAGTCTGGTGCGTACCCGCCGCCTTCGTGCAGAGATCTAATAGTCGTGGACAGAGAGTCCATGGTTATTGTTTTCATTTAGCATTGGTATTGGCGTCGTCTTTGGCATGACGCTACAGCATCATGATGCCATTCAAATAGATCCGTTTTCAGCCCTCCGTGGATCCACGACCGTACTACCACCTCGCAATCCAATCACTTGCACATCTACGGGGTTTAATAGAACCGAAGGGCAGGAGACAGCACCGACAGAGCGATCGCGAGACTCTTGCCAAGAAGTGTGTCACTTCCGTATGGATTCGTCGGCGAAAACTGATACAGTTCTACATTGGCCCAAAGCCATACCTCAGAGCACTTACCAAACCCAGAACCGAGAGAGCATTGAACTTGCGCACGGTTGGAGTAGCTCGCCTAATGAGTCCCATTCAAAGGCACCTCGACATCCACGGTGTTTGTTTATACAATGGGATGTTGTCGAACGCTAACGCACACTGCGTCCATATCAGACTATGCAAACGCAGCGGATGTGTCGTTGGTAAGAGTGAACGTTACTGCCCTGTGATTCTTGAGAGCTTGTTCATACGAAAGGCGGTCGCCAGTGGCGGAAATCTTGTATCTCACTGCTGGTTTGGACCACTAGGCCCTAGACAGTTAATACGGAACAACCTCCGGTGTACCTACTCCCTGTATGCTCCACAAGTTGGGATTTCGAACAGCGTTCAATGATCCCACATGGATTTGTGTTCGTAGTCCAAGGCATCACACCACGAAATGCGTCTTTGTTTTTGTGCTCTGGAGGTGATTTGAAGAGTGCTAACCGGAAGTCAGACTGAAGGAATGCAAGTAGTCTCGTGGTACTAGTGGACATCTATAGCGATTGGACAACATCCTGCACCCAAGGTATTACGACAAGTGAATGTACTAGGAGTGGAATGACGAAAATTTTGGAGGTTTACTTGCCACCCGTGGTACCGAGACCCATTGTGGCCTTGAAGGTATCGTAGATCCACCACTGGAAGCCTAGTCAAGATGTCAAGATAATACCCATTGTACGAGTCCGCGCATTGTGCTCACCAGTCAAAGTACCAATCATGATGACACGGGTACCGAGACCCTTGGTAGCAAGGGTGACCGCGCCGGTCTCTGACGCGATCTGACCAAAGCTCTTGCCCTTGTTGGCAGGCTTGCCCATGAGCGACACGATGGTGTCAGCCGGGTGTGACACGATAGCACAAACAACACCAGCGAGGTAACCAGAGGTGAAGGTGACGCCAAGCTGGGTAGTCTTGGAATAGGTCTCCTTCGGCTCCGTGAAGACGTGGGTGTAGAACGATTGCACGATCTTCTCAAAGAAGAAGAACTTGGCCATCGTGTAGGGGATCTGGTATAAGTAGTTAGACAGACAAACGCTACAGCAGCCAAGAGATACTGACTTGACGTGACCACAGTGGGATAAGCGAGCCGAAGGGGAAACGGGTCTCGATCTTGTTTTTCCTCATCTCCTGGAGAGCAGCACCAAAGGCGACTGGGAAGGTACCGTTCGGGCTGGTCTGGATCCTGACTTTTGTCATTTCGAGGGGACAGAGGGCGATGTCGGCGAAGACCTCTGCTGATGCAGAGCCAGCGAGCCAAATAGCTGGCTTGTACTTGTTGGAGGCCTCTTCACCAGCCAAATTCATGTAGGTGTCCTTGAACACTTCGTAGAGGCCATACTTGAACAATCCTTGCAAGGAGTAGCCGACGAGGGTGGGACCGAAGCCTTTCCAGATACCAGTTTGGCCTTCTTCCCGAACGAGGGTGGCAAGACCCGAAGTGAGGCCCTTGTATTTCGCCGGGTTCACCTTCCGCAGCCGGTCTTAAGAATCAAACGTCGTGAAAGTGAGACAGGCAACTAACCTGCATGTTACATTTGACAACATCGAGAGGTGTGATACCAGCATGCGTGAGACCGCAAGCAAGAGCACCACCAAGCATGCACTTGGCATAGTAAGCAGAATCATGGGGAACGGGGCCGAGGTATCTGGCAGAACGGTACAAAACATCAACATCAACGGAAAGACAGCGAAAAACTTATGCATACCGCGCATCCCACTTGCCGGACGGTGCCAAGTGCGACATGATAAATATCTTGTAGGTCTAAGGTCTAAGAGTGGAGTGATAGTCTATGGAGACTCGACTGGCCCGAGTCAAGAGAGAGTGTTGGTGGCCGAAGTGTGCCCGGAAGAAATTTGAGTTCCGAAAACAACCGACGACTCGGCGCCAATAAGGCTGACGGATATATTACACACCACGATATGCCACCATCTCTACCTCTGAAACTCAATGGCTCATCACCAGCATGGCGTCCAATCCCTGTGAGGGAGCTCTCACACCAGATAGAGTTCTCTTTTGATCCGATGGTGGATGCGCTGGCTGCGTTCGCACGCGGAGAGCCGATCGTAGTTATGGACGACGAATCCAGGGAAAATGAAGGTGATATCATCATGTCTGCAAGCGAGTGCACGACCGAAGCGATGGCTTGGTTCATAAAGCACACAAGGTTTGCGGGCCACGTAGCTCTATGTATTAGCTGACACGTTCCCAGCGGATACATCTGCATCTCCCTGCCCGGGAAGCGTCTCGAGGAGCTCGGCATTCAGATGATGGTTCCTTACAACCAAGAAAGACACCGCACGGCGTACACCGTCACCGTCGATTATAAGCACGGTGTGTAGGCATTTGTGCCATTGCTATAGGGTAATGCCGGTAACGAGCACTGGTTAGGTACTACCACGGGCATATCTGCACATGACCGCTCCCTGACAGTGAGGAAGCTTGTCGATCCTTCAGCAGTTGCCTCGGATTTCACTCGACCAGGTCATATGGTACCCCTGCGCGCACGGGAAGGTGGTGTGTTAGAACGCAGAGGCCACACTGAGTGTGCCATCGATCTGTGTATGCTCACAAATCAGCCCGAGGGTGGAGTCTTATGCGAACTCGTGAATGATGACGAGATGGGTACCATGGCTCGGCGGGACGATTGTAGAGCCTTTGCTGACCGGTGGGGTCTCAAGATGATTAGTGTAGAAATGCTTGCACAGCATAAGGGATCTTTATCTACCCCTTGATTTACATAGATACCTATTAGAAGCAAGTTCAATTGCACCGTAGGATTCAACCTCTGTAGTAAATAAAATAGAAGTCGTCTCCCAGGCGACATTTGTCGTACAGGTGTCTTCTGACGTGCCTCGTATAAAAGTATGATGGTGTCTTTCTTGGAAGCAATTTCCGTCGTCTCGGAGTTGGATGTGTTTGGTCTCCCATGACCATGACTCCTTCAGATTGACCGGGACTGGTTGATTATCACTACTTACGCTGGTATGGGTTTATCCTCCGGGCGAAAAGGGTCACAAGTGGACGATGCTGCCGTGGATTACGACCACTCAAGGTTGATTCTGATGGGATGCCTGAAACGGCACTTCTTAGGGCAATCCTGAGGCGGAGCATCCTCATTTCTAAACGAAGATACGTGAGTAGCTGGACAGTAGTTTATACTTTACATTCCTTACAGCACTCATCGTCGTCGGTGTTGGCATGGTGTAGCGCATTCCTTCGTCGTAGTCATGAGTTTCACCGCTGGGTTCCCGTTGCATGCATGCGACGTGACTACTATACTATAGGAAGGTCATTGTCCCACCAGCAGGGCTACAAAGGAGGGAACACCTTAGTTCTCAGGCAAGGAGGATCGATTTGTCTAGGAGCTTACGATGATCTAGTGTCGTTGTCAATGAAGAAATGGGGTAAGGGAGTCACAGACTGGGTTCTTCTTCCAGAGGAGCACATCGGCACAGGTTGCGTGATGCTTTTATAGAGTATGAAAAGTTGTCCGTCGGTGAGTACTTACTGAGTGCTTTCCGTTACCCCGATACTTGGCCAAATATCGACAAACACCACTCTAGAACTTGCAACACCATCATCATGTCCCTCGTTCGGTACATCCGAAACATCCGCAGAACGGGTATAAAGCAGTGGTGGCATCAGATGCAGTACATCGGTGATGCCAAAGCTGGCACCCTCGTCGGAGCCGACCAGTACGTTGTCCTTAGTGGTGACTGGCCCCACGCACACTTACCACTTCGGCCAGGTTCGGCAACAGGTATTTCGAGAACCTGAACCCCGAGGATGAGGTTCCAGGTATGTTTCACTATACTCGTACGACTCCTGTTGACTGCTCTTCAACAGGTCGTCACAGATGGGTCGATTTTGCCCAGCACTACAACAATGCGACGCAAGTCCCACCCGAATGGCATTCATGGCTCCAGCACATCAGACATCTCCCGCCGACAGAGGACGCGGTTATGAAGGATTCTTCTCCCCCATGGAGGGCAGTGAGTCCTTGTTCGTTCTCGGTCCCACTCGTTTACAAAACCTCGACGGATAGCCGTGGGTAGAAAACTTGACTGGGACGCGGGGCGCATACCGGCCATATAACACGGTTATGCCCAAAATCATCGCCTGGCAACCAAAGGTCATGGTTCGGGAATAAGCACGGGAGGGCATAGTATAGTCATTTTCTAGATTAAGTGTGTTCTCGCACCCGAGTCGCCTTTCGGTTAGCCTCAATTGTGCTCTGGTGGACGACCGCACTCAGCGGTCCTGTAGTGTAGTGGTTTATCACTTGGGATTTTGACATCCTCAATGCTAGTCCGACGAAGAATGTTCCCAAAACCCAGGTTCGAACCCTGGCAGGACCTGGACGTTTTAGCTTTCTTTTCCGTGTCGTAGTCGGTTCACTTCCAAGTTCCGTCATGGTAAATAAATAAAGCGCAACCACCATTTTGTTACTGCTAGCAGGTCATGATGACGTAGACAATGAATTTATCGAAAACGGGAACAGCTCATTTAAGTTCCAAAAAAAATCAAGGAATCTGGTTGCAAGATACATACAACTGAAGTGACATTTTTGCGTCAACTGGTTGGTGAGTTGGTGAACTCTGCCATCATTTAGCAGGAGAACATCCAAGAGCCTCCCTAGTGACGTGTGCACGAGGGGTGAGGTTACATGGGAAGGAAACCGGGTAACTATAATCGATTTTAGATACATGCAGAAAGCGTGAACTGTCTGGACTCACTGGATGAGCCCGTTCATGAACTTTGCCTCAAACTCGATGTCATTGCCATTTGCGTCTTTGATGGCATTGAAATCCAGCGTGGCCAGCATTGTCACTATGCCACTCCAGACGGAGTCGTCTGCAGTGTGCCGGCCTTGGGGAAGGATAAATCGTAGCTCACTCATGACGAAAACATATCATGGCTTACCTGGGCAATTCGTCGGCCGAATCCAAACACGAAGTCCGCAGGGTCATCTTGATTCAACCTCCCTTCAGAATCTAAAAACCTCTCAGGAATGAAAGCCTCTGGATCAGGATAGCGATTTTTGTCGCGTGAAATTGCCCTGAGGTGTAATGTAATAAGAGGTCCGCCACAATAAGCAATACGTCGATTGTCCATACCAAGCATTTGCGAAGACGGTTGCCCCTACCGAACAACTGTCATCATGAATCAACTCTGCATGCGTCTAAGACGTACCGCGGGGTATGTAGTAACCTTTGTAAATGTCGTCACTGGTGACAGCATGTGGGACACCTTTGGATACTTCAGAATGCATTTGAGGATGCTACTAGATTCAGAAAACTCACCCATAGGGACAATCGGTTTCCACCTCAACGATTCCCGTATGATGGCATCTACATATGGTAAATACTGTCTGTCCTCGAATTCAGGAAGTCTGTCCATCCCGACCACAGCGTCAATTTCTGCTTGGGCACGTTTCCAGATGCGTGGGTTCTTGACCATCGCAAGCGTGAAAGTCATCAATGTTGAACTACTCTGTTGGTGCCATGAGCAACACATAACCTATAACACACGAACTACAGACCGTTTCTGCAGCACCTAGTGCGCACGAAGAGTGAGATACAACCATTGGTTCTTTGCGTCAACGAGACCTTACTTACCATGAAAAGCACTCATGGATGCATGTTTGATGGCTGTCTCATATTCAGCACGTATGGAATCATCGAGTTTTTCCATGCGCTGGATGTGATGAAATACCATTGTATCCGCAACAATGTCTTCATTAGCCACCTGAAATAAAAGCTAGCTGTTGTCATTTTGTTCCGACATGGGAAAAGCTTACAATGCGCTTCTGCACCCACTGGTATGGTGCCTCCATCGCCTTGGCGCCTAAGCTATAAGCGTTGCTTGCTTCACGTCTGATCCAAGATAAACCCGGAATCCATTCGGGTACACTCAACACTGTTCGTCAGTGGAGTTAAGTATAGCCAACGATGGTTTAACCTGAGAAGCTCACAGAACGGGAAAGCTTTGAGGAGCACTGCCATCTCAGGTGTCAGTGCCCACATGGAAGCCCTAGAGAAGTCATCGATCATTTCCACCATAGGGTCCTCTCGAGTCTTTGGCTCATAGTCGTAGATAGCAGACATAGCCACCGCAGCAGCATACCTAGAGAAGTCCAGCATCATGCATGAATGAGCGTGTAGAAGTAATGAGCTTACGTTACATAGTAAGATGAAAATCCTTTTGGATCATCCATGATGTTGACGACTATCTGGCGTGCTCTACGGAGTATCATCGGTCGAAAGGCGAGAGCGGCCTCAGCGCGGAACGTCTGATGGATTATGCGTCGGCACAATCTCCAATGTGGACCATACCGGGTAAAAGCAACATGGTTACTGTGGCCGAACCTGACAGATAGACAATTCAGAATCATCGCCCAACTTATCAGTACATCGCACGACAATTGAAAAGTGCACTTACGGCTCGAGAGTTGCAAGGAACGGGCGGTCAGAGTATATCTGCGATCGCTTGTCGAGCAGCTCGATCGCGTCCGAGCGCGAGTTTAACACGATCACGTCAGAGTCGAGCAGTCGGACATACATCACGTCCCCTGAATGTCCGAGTCGTCAGAGACAACTTGTGTCGTCGCTCTGCACCAGACTCACCATACTTCGCCTTCCATGCTGTGTATGTCAACCAGGGTTCTTGCGCGTTTACAGAGAGGGCGCTGCCCAGTATCGGGAGTGGGGTAGGACCAGGTGGCAGGCAGTGGGCCTTCCTCTCGACGCGATTGCGAATGAACCATCGAATGGCAACCACAATCACAATCGCGGGCAGGGCGAGTGTTGTGAGCTGGGCAACTGAGGGTCGTGAAACAAGAGTGAGCCAGTCCATGGGGGAACTAATGGTTATCGTATGGGAACCTACTATCTTATACCCGTTCCTGAAGAGTCAGTCCTGATTGGCATCAGCAAACCGACCTGTTCAATTAACCGACGGGCCACAGAACATGATGCAGTGAGCGCCACCTAGTTCTTAAACTAGGGTAGGCTGTCACGCCTAGGTGGAGCTAGTCTGGTGACCAGACCGTCTATGAGGTATCGACGGTCGGCTCATCGTGATCGAGGCACTTCATAGACGGTCTGGTCACCAGACTAAGGTGGAGCGCGGAGCGGCGATCTCATGCTACACGGCGATCTCATGCTACGCGGCGAATTGTAGGGCCTACTTATCTCCATCTCCATCTCCCGCTCCGAAGGAGGTTATCGAATCAATTCTAGTGTAGATAACATAAAGCAATACATCCGAAAGAGAAAAACCGAGTCCATCCTATAAACCATCGATGCATCGGATCCCTCAATACCCCGACGGCTTTACTCCATCTGTATCATACGCCCTGATCACTCTCGTCTGATCCAATCTCGTCCCTGCCGCACTTCCACCACGCCTCGCCTCGACATCCGCACCTGCCCCACCCTCCGTCTGACTAAACGCAAACCCACGATTCCGTCTCATCCTCTGCACCGCCCTCACTTTTTTGATCGCTTTCTGGAATTGTGCCTGTCTCGGTCGATAATCTGGCACGTTGTACTTTTGCACCTCTTGCGCGACGTGGTATGGTTGGGGCCAGTGCGTACGCTTGTAGTATTTCCATGCCAGATCGCGCGAGAGGCACAGGGCTGGTACCAACAAGAGCATGAAATAAAAGACGGCGTCGGTCCAAAGGCGTGGGACGAGTCCGGCGTATTCGGTAGAGAAACCGAGGGCGGGGGCGATCAGGGCGTACAGGGGGAGAAAGAGCATTGTAAAGACGAACGAGCCGGGGATCGCGGCAACGGTATACTTGGTCCATAGACTGCGAGCGCGTCAGTCAGCGATGTCAAACAAAGAGAGACAGAGGACGAACTCGGATATCAATGCAGCCTTGCCGAGCACGGTCAACAGCACCGCGAGGTACAGCGCCGTACCCCAGAACCAATGCCCCGAATCTAACCCCGTCGCTTGTTTCAAGTCACCCCAAAATAAAATGACCGAAAAACCAAACAGAATCAGAGAATGATACAACGCATTCCCGACCCACAACCAAAATGCTGTCTTGGTGAAAAACACATTCTTTTGGCCGAGGGAATACAGTTGCGGGTACCGATCCAGCACACGCGCCGACACGAACTGGTCAAAGATCCCGATTACGAGCGGCGGGAGGAGGGTGAAGATGACGTTGTAAAACGAGATGGTCCATGATTCGTAGGCGATTTGTCCCGAAAAGTTGTTGAAAAAGGAATACTGTCACGTGCATTAGCAGTCACCCCGCATCACCAGTGGTGAAGGAACGTACCCAGAACTGCGTCATGTAGAGCGTAATATTTTTGTAAAACGAATCTAGAACTCGACTGTTAGCCCCCGACTCACAAGCAAACGTGAGCGGTCACAACGTACAGAGAATGAGTTTGGATAATCGTTGGTAACTCCACGCGCCATGCACAAGCAACAACTTTTTCAGATGGCGGAATTGCGAAATCGCAATGTCGGCCGAACGTGCCGCTTGGAGACCCTAGTGCGACACGTCAACGTTGGTTACACCATCCAAACGCGGATACCTACCTCGACGCCCGAAATCCCCACACCGACGTGCGCCGCCTGGATCATGCTGACGTCATTCGCACCATCCCCGATCGCGAGCAAGATCGAGTTTTGGTTCTTTTTGACTAGCTTGACCACAAGCGCCTTTTGCAACGGTGACACTCGGCCTGGCACGCTTCGTGAGGAACCCGTCACAACAAAGAAAGACAAAAAAGACACACAGCAAATGACCGCTTTACACAACAACGCCAATTCCAAAAACGACTTGGACACCTCCTTGTCGAGTGCAAAGGTCAAACTCTTGCCATCTACAACGTCGCACGACCGTGAGACCTGCCGCCTAAAAAAAGCGCTAGAACATCCACGCACCAATGATCAACGCCAAATCTTCCACTTCCCCGCTACTTCTCTGATTCCGAATCGCCCCCAGCCGCTTCTCGATAAACTCGGCCGTCTCATGCGCCGTCTCCTCGTTGACGATCACCAAATTCATACTTTCCCCGATCAACCGACAGCTCATTCCAATGTTGATCGCCGTCTCCTGTCGGTCACCTGTCAGGACCCAGATTTTGATACCGGCCTCCTGCAGGGTGTGGATCGTGTCCGGGACGCCTTCTTGGAGCTTGTCTTCAATTGCGGTCGCACCAAGTAGAAACATGTCGCGTTCGATCAGTTCAGCGGCTCGGTCGAGTGCTTCGCCGCGTCCGTTGATCGTCGCGGCTGCTTGGGAGTAGATGGTCGCCCACTGGGCGTATTCGGCCGGGGGATGTCGCGGTAGGCGATGCAGAGCGTACGGAGGCCTTCCGTAGCATAGTCCTGTCCACCGTCAACATCATCATGACTGAGAAGAGAAATCGAGACGTGACGCACTTCGAGATGAGAAAGAGTTTTTTCGGTAAACAGCTGATGCTTGCCCAACCGCTCGAGAATGACCGTGTCCGCGCCTTTGCAGTACAGCTTGATTTGACCGTCCGGCGCACGCACGACCGTCGACATACGCTTTCGCGTCGAGTTGAACTCGCACACGTTCAAGATCTCGTATTCGACCGTCTGTCCTTGGATGTTGACAAATGCCGACTTGGGTTTTCGAGTCTACGGCCCCGCTTCGATCAGGAGACGAGAAACGAAACACACACACACGACGCACGTGGAATTGGTACCCCAACAACTCGGCGCCTGCGACAAGCGCCGCCTCGTCCGGACTGCTCGCTTGATAATGCGTCTTTCCGTCTTTCACTTCCGGAATGACGGTATGGCACACCGCCAAGAGCGTCATAAACTCGTGTGCAACCCCTCTCTCCCTCAGCACCTCGCCGTTCGACATGGCCGTCGCCTCGGCCTCGAACGGGTTCTTGGACACCTTTGCCAACGTGAACGTCTCCGTCCCCTCGAGCACCCGCTTCAGATCATCAAACGTGTGCCAACTCTCCTTGACACCTTCTCCATCCGGCTCCTCGTCTGCTTTCCGACTCTCGTCTACTTCCTCGGCATAAACCACCCCGCCAATGCTCACACGCTTGAACTCCATCTCGTTGCGCGTCAGTGTGCCAGTCTTGTCCGAAAATATGAACTCGATCTGCCCGAGCTCTTCAACGAGGGAATGAAGTGCGGCAGAGTGCGGGTGTGTCAGTGGGGGCATAATACATATCGAGATCCGAATTGATGAGTGCTGCTTGTTGAAATTTGACGACTTCCATGGTGACGATAAGCGAGATGGGGATGAGGTTGTTGTAGAGGATGATGAACGTGAGAATGTCTGTTCGAATCATGTGAGTGGGGTCGATCAGAGGGAAGAATATACGAAACCTTCTGCAAACGTCTTGGCTGGTATTCTTGTCAGGACGAGATGACGCGTAAGAAAAGAAGGGTACTGACCTCTACCCGCAAGCGTACTGGATTCAAAGAGGTACCACTGAGAGCTGGAGAGAAACCACTGATTCAAGCCGTGAATGGGAGCACTGAGACGTCCCTGAATAACTCACTGCATGAATGCTCGCACCGATGGTAGAACCCACAGACAAGGCGAGGAGAAAGCCAAAGAGGAAGATGATATGTACATTGACCTGCTTCTCTACTGCGGTTCTCTTGATCGGCGCCGCCCTATTATACGCCGGGGTAAGGAAAATAGTCAGAGTGAACGACAACTCACGTCGCGTTCCGCATCAACTTTGTTTCGTGTCCGGTAAATACGACGACGCCATATATCCAGGGGGTATTTCGTAATTGAGCACCACGCAAGAGCATTTGATCCGGGCCGAGGGGGATTTGTCGAGGAACGCCTGCGTCAGAGAGGAGTTCCATAGTTCCTTCATAAGTGTACAGGGAATTATTTGGTTGTTCTGATCGGAGAGAACCATGGAGGGATGCAACGAGGGAGGGTGATGTGAGCTCTGAGGTCGAGGGGGATGCTTGTTTGATTTTGAGGTTGGTTTCCCTGGAAATGGGTGAGATGTGCGCATCCAATATAGAGCAAGGCATACCCGTCGAGATTGGAGGTCTCGATGAAACAGAGACCCTCTGGTTCAGAAGAAGAGAGGAGTACGAGATCTGCGGGGATGAAGTCGTCGGAGTCGACGCGAACGATGTCACCGACGCGGATGTCTTTCCATTTGCGTGGCTCAAAGGTAGAAGACGAAGAGAGTACCTTGGCGATGCGGGCGTTGAGTTGCGAGTCGGACTGGTGACGTTTCTGGAGAACGGTGAGGAGGGGGAATTCGAGGGAAAAGAAAAGGGACTAACGAGGTCTTCTTGGACCTCTTTGAAAGCGGAGGCGAGGAGGACGACCGCGAGAGGAGCGATGGTTGTGTACTGATTTGTGGGGGATACGTTTGGTATCTGCTGAATGCACGCGGTGAAGAGGAAGAATATATTTGCGTATTTGGAGAATTGCTCTGTAGATGCGGGTGAGTGGCAGGACGTGCGACGTGGCAATGGTTTACCCTTGAGGAACTTGGGTAGAAAGGTGACGGGGTTGTACTTGCTTGTTGAGGCAAAGTTGTCGCCAAAGTCGTCGTTCATGATGGGGTTGTTGAGGGCGATGATACGCTCACCGGTGAGCTCGAGTTGCTTGTCCCATGGCCATCTCCATTTCTTGCGTCGACGTGGAGGGGATGCAGGTGTCGTTGTGGTGGGTTGCACGCCGGGAAATGATGTGCTGCCACGGAAAGTGCCTTCTGACCAGCCCTGCGGTCGGCCGACGTAAGGGAGTGAGACGGTGGAGGTTCCGAGACCTGCTGGTGGTGCGGTATCGTGTGCAAAGGGAAGCCCGCTCTCTTGTGAGCGCATCGGGAATATTTGATTCGGCGGTGATGTATCGAAAAGATCGTCGTCGTCGTCAAAGAAGGGGTCTATCGCTGCGCTCGTCATTGTCCCCGTCGCCGTCGGTGGATATCTGGTGGCTGCTGGATTGGCGCCGTACACCAGACGAGCAAAGGCCTCTTCCGACTCCATGTCGAGCTATGTCACCGTTGCGTTGCGTCGCAGCAAGACCACGTGTCATTTGCCCATTTGCGTCATTGTTGTCGCTTGTTTGCCACTCCATCTCACCCGCTCTCTCCGCTGCCCTGTTCGACAGCCAACTCGACGTCGAACACACCAGCGAGAACATGTCCGTGAGTGTCTCTCCTTGCCCTCCACCGTCCTGACCACGTCCTGCGTGCATTCCGTGCCAGTTTGGCGGGCCAGGGCAGGTTGGATGTACGATACTGCATGTGGATGCGCTGACATGAACCCCGCAGAAATCCAACTTTCAACGCTTTGTCGAGGTGGGACGAGGTCCGTCGCATACCTGGCTGTTGCGCTCCCCTGCTCACCCATCGCAGTCGTCCTCCTCAGCTCCGGCCCTGTGCTGGCAAAATCGCCGTCATCGCCGAGATCATCGACCACAACCGGGTAACGACCAGCTCTCTTCTGCATACGCTCATACGCTCATACTCTGCCCCTAGGCAATAATCGACGGCCCCACCACCTCCGTCCCCCGTCAAGCCTTCCCCTACCGCCATCTCTCCCTCACACCCCTCCGCCTCACCAAGCTTCCCCGCGGCGCTGGTTCGGGCGCCATTCGCAGGCACATCGAAAAGGAGGGCACCGTCACGAGATGGGAAAACTCTGCATGGGCAAAAAAGCGTGCATCGATCCAAAAACGGCGGTCGTTGAACGACTTTGCACGCTTCGAGGTCATGTTGGCGAAAAAGGCGCGAAGGGACGTCGTACGCAAAGTCGTGGCCAAGGCTGCCAAGGCATGAGTACTTGAGCTGTCGTTTACGCTAGTAGTTGTCGTGAATATGAGCACTTGCCATTTCGAGCCGTGTCCCATCTCTCGCTTGCACCACTGCTCGACTCGATGCCCGTCGTCCAGTTTACCCCCTTTGCGTCCCTCGTGCAGCCCGCGTTCTGGCATGAACTCACAAGACTCAAGGTCGACGTTCTCCGTCTCTCAGACGACGAGCTCAGCCTAGCTGGATCATACTCGGTCGGTCGCTCCATCAGAGATCGCGAAACCGGCCAGGACGTCGCGCTAGGATGCAATATCTCCCTCGGCGCAGATGCATTCGACAAGACACCGACGTGCGTGCACATCACCATCGATCGACCCAACTTACCGTTCACACAGCGTATCCGCCTTGTCCGTCTCGGCGCGTGGCGTGTTCAAAAACTTCAACACGATCGATGAATTCAAAGCTGCCGACAAGGCAGCCCTCTTCAACACAGTCGCGGACGAGGTGCGCCCGACACGTTGCCCATCACCCCGTCGCGTAACTCACCCACACACGCGCACAGATGTGGACGAGCATCATCGAGCACAAGGATACCTCGAAACTCAACCGATTCCTTCTCATCACCTTTGCCGATCTCAAGAAATACCAATATTACTACTGGTTCGCGTTCCCCGCTTTCGTCGCCAAGCCGTCATGGGAGATCGCAGACGACTGGAAGGCTGCCGAGGAACATCTCAGTGCGGATCAGGTAACATCACACTCAATCACCCACGCTATCTAATCGCTGCTACAGCTCACATCAGTCTTCAATGCACTCCACGCAGACACCAAACCATATTTCATCGTCAAGCTCACCGATGGCGCGGCACAACTACACACGATCAATCAAGCTGACACGCTCCTCACAGGCAGCGATCCCCAATCCGTACGTTCCTCACACGTCTTACTCATCAACACGCCTCATGATACAACTAGATCATCATCGGCTTCCTGGACCCATCTGCCTCGCCCGATAACCCAGGGTGGCCGCTCCGCAACCTCCTCGCGTACCTCCTCGCGCTCTACCCATCCCACACCACCTTCCTCCGCGTGCTCTGCTGGCGCGACAGTGAGATCCCTTCGCCCGGCAAGTCGTGGAAGTCACGTTTCGGTGTCGTATCACACCCAGACGGTAACGATGCCACCTCGAAGCCCACAGCGCTAGGCTGGGAACGCCATCCAACGACCAACAAGCTCAGCGCACGCATGGCCGACTTGGCACCCATGATGGATCCGACCAGGTACTACCGACTCATTCAATTCATCCGTACGTTCCCCTGACGCACGCCTTGTCGCAGACTTGCCGACCAGGCTGTCGATCTCAACTTGAAGCTGATGCGTTGGCGCATCCTCCCCGCCCTCGACCTCGAAAAGGTTGCCTCGACAAGATGTCTGCTTCTCGGTGCAGGCACGCTCGGGTGTTATGTCGCTCGTACGCTCATGGTGCGTTGGTTGGATTTTTCTCTCTGTCGTACATCCCACTCAATCGTCTGACATACAGGCCTGGGGCGTCCGCACAATCACCCTTGTCGACTCGTCCGTGGTCTCCTTTTCCAACCCCGTCCGCCAACCGCTGTTTGAATTCGAAGATTGTCTCAATGGGGGTAAACCCAAAGCAGCCTGCGCTGCGGACCGACTCAAGAAGATCTTCCCAGGCATCGTACGTTTGTATTCCTCGCGTTGACGGATGACGTTCTTATCATGACGTAGAATGCGACGGGCTACCAACTGTCGATACCCATGCCCGGACACCCGATACCCCCCGCTTCAGTCGCGCAGGCTCAGAAAGACGTCGAGCAGCTCGAAGCGCTGTTCGATACCCACGACGCAGTGTTTTTGCTCATGGATTCGCGCGAGAGTCGGTGGTTGCCGACGGTGTTGGGTGCTGCGAAAGGCAAGGTACGTCTGCGTCTAATCCTCCCTCTGGGCACCGACGACTCTGTCACAGATCGTGCTCAACGCTGCGTTGGGATTCGATACGTACCTCGTCATGCGGCACGGTGCGCGCGCCGCCTCGACGACGCATCCAAACGGTCAACGCTTGGGATGTTATTATTGCAACGACATCGTCGCGCCTGCCGATGTGCGTTCATCTCTTTCTGATCACTGCTTGTTGTTGACGCGTATGTCATGTTGAACTATTGGACAGTCCCTCTCTGACCGTACGCTCGACCAAATGTGTACCGTGACGCGTCCAGGGCTCGCGTCGATCGCGTCGTCGACGGCCGTTGAGCTGCTCGTGTCGCTCCTTCAACATCCAGATGGGTGCATTCCTCACAGTCTCGTCTCTTTGCCTTGTCTCACCCTTTCCATGACCGTATAGGTTACATGCCCCGTCGCCACCACCTCAAGCCGCCACCACCGCCGACACTACCGATGCGTCATCGAGCGTCCTCGGCCTCGTTCCCCACCAATTGCGCGGCTTTCTCGCGCAGTTCCGAACGCTCCTCATCACTGGCGCTGCATACGACCGGTGCACGGGGTGCTCCGAGACCGTGCTGCGCGCATATGAGGTCGAGGGGTTCGCGATGCTCCTGAGGGCGTTCAACGAGACGGGATATCTCGAGGCGTTGACGGGGTTGGATCAATTGCATGCGGAGGGGGAAGAAGCGTTGGAGAGTGTGGATTGGGAGTCGGAGTCGGAGGAGTAGTGGTGGTGGTGCGTCGGGAGAGCGATGTACATGTTGCCAACGTAAAAGTGCCCCACGACGAGCAGGAGGAGTGAAACGTGACAAACATAGAGACATTTTTGTCCCGTGTTGACCAAGATTCCAATGGCGAAGAAGAGCCATGCAAAGCCGGCGAAGCTTGCCCAACACTCGAGGAGGGGCGTATTACTTGGCAAATCTATTGATACAACCGGTAGGGATGATGAAGAGTGAAATAGTCAGGGGCTGATCTCCTCTTCGAGTTGACCCGTGGGAAGGTCCTTATTCTAATCCACCGAGTTTTGACGTCTATCGACGGTCATAGCGGGCTGGTCACCCGACTAGTTGTCAAGTCCAGAACGGTTCCTGCCCCTGCGACATGTGATCCTATCTCGTCGGTGAATCTCCCATCATCAATATTCAATTTGACGCTCACATATGCTTTGCTCTAACTTGAATCTCGCAGCGTCGCCCCTTCCAGAAACAAATGGCCTGTACGCTACTGGCTGATATCGTACCAAGGGTAGGAGCCGACCAACTCTGTCCACGTCCTCTAGCACTACTGGGCCGCGGGTTGTAGTGTTACACCCGACGACGGTGCCGAATAACCTGCAACCAGTTTCATGTTGACGCGCTGGGCCACCGCCCAGAAGCTTGGATTTTACGAGGCTAAACAGAACGAAGCTACTGCCGAGGCAGCACCGCCCGTTGCCATACCATGTGATGTTGTAGAATGCCAAACTTTGACTCATCGAAGGCACTCTTCGGCCGTCCTGACCGCGTCGAACTGAAACACAATGGTATCTCATATCAGGTGCAGCCGGGATTGGCGTGGACCACGGTGTGTACCTCGCAGTGGGGATACTACTATATAAGTACTAGAACTCAGCACCATGCGGTCGTCTCCCTGGTTTCCCTGAAACATCATGGCTGGCGACGGGTCACTGTGAGTTAAGTTGCGAGACCACTCCCTTGCAATCTTCTCTTACACTTTGTTTTAGGTATGCACCAATCCTTATTGGCCTACTTATAAACTGCATACTGTACGGCGTAAGCAGAATTTCACACTCATCTTGGATGTAGCGTTGAAATGAGAGAGTGCAGGCAACTGTCGTACAGGTACGAGACAATCTAAATAGTCAGTCATTTACTGAGTATTTCACGTTCCTGACAGGGTGTTGTATACTTCCAATCGTTCAAAAGGTAAGAAATACTCGGTAACTCGTCCCTGATAACACTGAAGAGTCGGGAAAATGGTAGTGATAAATGGTGGATGAAGATGTTTGTGAGTTCATTCACCCAGAATTACTCGACATAAACCAATTTTTCAATCGGAAACAGGTATTCTACTTGCTCGTTTGCGAGACATTGAACACGGCATTTGACGTTGGTGTAATCTATGAGCCCCTCATCCTTAATTATGGTATTCATTTTTCCTCTGGTAGATGGGTGTAGTTCTAATAGTGCATTGCATAGGTACTTTGCGGGTGGCTACACATGCACCTAAAAGTAAGAGTCAGTCTCATCGCTGAATCTTGTTTGAACTCACCACAATTTCCAGTGATATCGACTAGTGAGCGATCTCCAATATCATCAGACAGAGTTCGTTGACTGGACATGCGAAGATCCCCTGATGACAGTCAGTCTAAAGGAATGGAATGTGTCGGTTTAAACTAATATGATCGTTCGCAGGTGATGATCTCTTTGCCAGTGCAGCTTTTCATCGCATGGCGTGTAAAGGTCATGAGTAAATCGAACGTCTTGCCTGCTATCATCTCCTTTTTTGCTATCGCCTCATTTGGTAATGTGGATTCTATATTTCGTTGACGATTTGTCGTCTTAAACCCGTCGTAGCTGGTGGCATCGCAGTTACGGTTGGGGTCATCCTCATTGATTTTCAATATGCCCTATTCTCCAAAAACTACGGTGCTGTGATCACTTGGCTCACAGCCTCGGCTGCCGCCGATATCATTATCACAGCATCACTGGTGCGTAGCTTGGTGAGTATCATGGGTTGTTAATTGGTATGGTCCTGAGTTTGTAGTTGCGCAAACGTACAGGCTTCGCTGTCACAGACGATGTCATTAACAGGATCATTCGGTGTGAGTCGTTCCTTATCAAGTGAAAAAAATCGGATAATCCAACACAACACAGTAACTGTACAGACTGGCTTACTTACAGCCGTGACAGCCAC
This sequence comes from Boletus reticuloceps, assembly GCA_018397855.1. Lineage (NCBI taxonomy): Eukaryota > Fungi > Basidiomycota > Agaricomycetes > Boletales > Boletaceae > Boletus > Boletus reticuloceps. The sequence goes on from JAGFBS010000001.1 coordinate 1,489,931, forward strand.
ACTGGACATAACATTATTCCTGGTATTGAAGGTAAGCAGAGCATTCTTTACATGGCATACATCTGAATCCTTTGGTGTCTAGGGTAAGAATTGGTGAGCGCTTAGCTTCATAGGTGACTGGGGTTTGGTCCCTGAGTCCTCTTTCTTCCTTCAGGAACTTCATCCTGGACTTGGCTCTGTCGAAATTGTATTCGAACACGATCCTTTCCTCGCTGAATGCCCGTGGAGGGTGGAAGGCTGTATCATCGGTGCGGGATAATGTTCTGTTCGGACATGAGACTGGTGGAGGAAGCACGACAAGAAGTCGTACACAGGTATTGTTTAGGCAATGAATGCACTTTTCCAAGACGACTGACGCATGCTTGACACAGATTGAGATCGTCACCACCGTGACCACTGATGTCCATTCGCCACGGTTTTCAGGCGCAGTGCCCATGAAGGCCCTTGATTCAGGAGCCGGTTATGGTCACGACGATTCGGATTCCTCAGTGGCCAATATTGAACGAGCATCCGTGGAGGCGATCTAAGCTATGCTCAATTCCTCGTGATCCCTGGCGCTACCTGAGCTCTGATACCAACCATTCTTGTTGTTGATTGTAATATGTAGGTTAGGCCGCCGTGTACCATGGACCTTTTACATAGCGCCATAGAGGGCATCAGTATTCAACATGGTCACATACTTAATCCCATCAATTCCATTCCGAGCTTGAGCCCGATAGATCCACTGTTTCCTTGCTCTCTCCAATTTCAAGAAGGCGTGGCTTAGGTTACTAGAAAACCCTTCGACTGGCCAGCCGGACCACCTACCGCTCTCCCCGCTTACTAGTACGTATTGCAAATCACCGTGTGCGGGGAGTCTCGAGTCGCAGGGCATTGTACGGGATCTGCGCAACTGGTGATCAGCGAGTCGACTCAGGATAGTCGAGGATCATCAACGGTCTAATTCTGTGACAGTGGCCCGGTGCAGTCAAGTGGCGGACTGGTAATGTCTTCCGTCAGCTATAAATTTGGTAATTCAAGTTGCTGCTTCGATGGATTCTAGAAAACGTACACACTCTGGCCAGGACACTAGCACTTCAGCTTTGTAAGTTGGTCGATGCATTTTGCTCCGCGGACCGGGGAGCGGCGGGCGGACACCGACTTTGGACCTTTTTATCACTGCACCCTTGATTTCGTATACTACTAGTATTGAATGGCGACATGGCATGGCATTTTTAGAGGCTTGAATGTGCTTCGCCGCTTGCCATCTGCACTGACCTTTCCTCTCAGCTCGGCAGACTCTCACGGCGTGGTCGAGACCGTGGTGTCTCCCGTCGCTTCGTTGTATCACATCGATCTCATCTGCTGCCTTGAAAACACTTGTGTCACTGTACATTCACAGTTCCTCCGCCGATCGTCGTCCCACACGAGACGGGGAATTGTTTGCATACGAACCCGCTAGGATGAGGTCGCCATGTTTAGTCCCCGGGCCCAGAAGGCGGTTCTTGTCACCAAGTCATTCCAAAACCGTTCTGCAGTGCACGTCTGCCAATTTAAAAGACCACATCAAACGCACAGTACAAGAGGGTGATGGTTTCATAGTCATACAGACTTTCGACAGGGACATGTACGACATACATATACATACATTCTGCGCCGTCAACAAGAGCAAGAAAAAGTGAATGTAAAGAAAATAGTTAGACCTATCCTCCAAAAGAGCAAGTTGCATTCGACGGCAACACTTGCCGCAACAAATGACGAAAAAACGCTTATCCACACCCATCAGGCATCATACACGACCCGCGCGCCCACCCACGGATACGGATAATTGTGTTGATAAAAGTTTCTCAGCGTCCGCCGCCCAGCGAGACGCGGCATCGTGGCATACGACCCACCGAGCGCAATGTGGTGCTTGCCGTCGAAAAAGTCGGTCGAGTACCCGGGAAATGCGTCGTCGGGAAGAGACCATCATGGTCGTCCAAGAAGGTCGAGGTCCATTCCCAGACGCCGCCGTTGGTACCTTTACTGTCGTGTTCGTCGAGACCTGCCGTAGCACTGTTTTTCGGTTTGGTAGGACGTTGAGCCAGCCAGCCTATTAGCAGGTTAGAGGCGAAAAAGTACTCACGGAACAGGGTGCCAATTCCTGAATCCAACGTTCGCACCACTCGTGTAGCCGACGTCGTACGTATCCAAAAAGAGCCGCAGCTCAGGTTCGGTCGGGAGCCGGCCACCCTTGGATTTTGCATACGCCAACAACCCGTCGTACGACGTCAGCACCGGCCAATGCCTAGCCACACTCAATGGCACAGGGCCATAAACCGTGCGGACCTGATTGCTTCTCATCAACAACATGAAACAGAATAGATACGCCGGAAAAGCAACACACACCTCGATCCCATTCTCGCTCGACATCCAACTAGGCGGGAATCCCACCTGTGACTCCCCACCCGCGTTCCAAAATGCAAGGTATTCTTCGTTGGTGACGGGTCGCCATTCCATACGCACACAGCCCACCTCAACCGCCCGCGCAGGACTCTCATTGTCCCACCCGAACTCGTGGTCGCCGATGCGGTGGGTCAGCTCGGGTTTGAGATCATCCCCTTCGCAGTCGTAGTGCCCCAGCATAACTGTGGCAGGCCCGAGGGTGACGGTGGGCGTGGGTGGCGCACGGACAGATGCATCCCATGCGGCTGCGAGCGTGGACCACGGTGGAGGGGCGAACCCGGGGGGCGGAAGCGTCCCCGTGCCGGCGCATTGGATGAGCATGTACAACAATGTCTGGCGAGCACGATACATTAGAATCAACTCCACGACGGCACCAAGAAGGTGCATAGGATAGAAGGAGTACGTACCTCCACGTGCCAACCCTCGTGCTCGAGCGTCATCGCCAACATCCGGGCGATGTGCCTGTCGAGAATCCGCCGACCAGCGGCGACATCGTCATACAACCGCAGCAACCGTGCGCGTACGCGGTCGCGGAATGCGAGGACATTTCCAAGCGTTGGCCAATCTTCGTCCTTGTTCGGAACCTCGGAATGGCGCTGTCGACGCGGCATTCCGTGTCAGTAGACCAAAATACGGTAACATCCGTCGACAACGGGACTTACGTGGCAGTGTTCAGGATCATCTACATGAGGATCGATACCGCGCTACAGGTACAACGCCAAGACAGCGTCAGCCGGTGTCCACCCACGTTCATACACGCGACCTACCTCAAAGATTAGCGTAAAGTGTTTGGGCTCCGTGTTAGGCTCGTTCAACGCCTTGCTCATCAACATGTCCAAGAACCTACACGAGAGTTGGCATCAGCATCACATTCGTACCGTGGTGCCTGGACTGACGTAGGAATATGTCCAATGTAGAACAGACATTTGTGTCTCAAGTCGATTGGCTTTTGGTGTAACATTTCCGAAGGAATCATACCAAGTGTGACCAAGTCCCACGCAGCCCACAGGGCACGCCAATTCATCTGGCGTGGGTACGCCAAACGCGGGCGAGTGAAGGCAATGGGGGGAAGTATACTTGGGGACGCTCGAGGAGGTAGAGCGTGGCGCGACCCCCACCCGAAGTGGGTTGGGGAACGGTATCCGTCCAAGAGGAGACAGAAAAGACAACACGAAGGCCCGTCGAAGAAAAGATGGTCAATGCTTCCGCGGGCGTCGTCTGGGTGCGGAGAAGGATCACGTTAGCTTGATCTGTGCTCATTACTGTGCACTACACTCACCAGAACGACTTCCTCGTCATGCAACTTGACAAACTCGTCTACCGACGACTACCTCCCCAATCGGTACAGGTGCGCTGTCGACAAGGTAGAACGAGTCACCTGTGAACAAACGAAGCATCAGGCTAGGGTAATACGGGAACAGTACTGTACGTTTTACCTCCGGGAACCTTCACCAACTGCTTGTCCGCCAGACCTAGGTCGGGGATGGCCTCGCTGAGGCGCACTACTGCTGCTTGCACATCTTTCGGGTCAAACTGCCCTTCATGAGCGACCGATAAGAGGATCTTGTCGCCATAACCCTTCTCGAGCTTCGATGCGAATGCCTCAAGGCGAGTAGCATCGATGAAGCGAGGAGAGAGGAGATAAAGCTTAGAAAACACGAATTCAGAGGAAGGCGTACTGGTTCCAGACAGCCCAGAGTCGGACTGGCTGGAGGTGTAAGAGATGGATGACGGGGACGACGACATGCTCAAAATGCTCGCAAGAGACTTGATGATTCAGGTGGAGTGCAAAAAAATGCAAATTTATAGGGCGACAAGACGTACAAACACGTACACATGAAGAGCAAAGATCCGAACCTGGTTGCTTCATCCGCTGTCACAAGACCGACGGCATCTGAAACGAGCATCAAATGGAGAATGGAGTACCCCAAAAACAAAAACGCCAAGCGTAACAGGCGGCGGTTACATGGAACAGTGCCCAGGGGAACTCACATTTGGAAGTAAATGGTGTCCAGGAGAATGCGGTCGGGTCTGAGCGGCAAGAGACCCCGGTACAACCCTGCTCGGCTCGCTAGTTGTCCCGATAAGCGGAGTCTGAATGGTTGAGATATAACGACGAAGTACAAGGCACGCAAGGCAGCAGTGAGCCAAGCATATGGAATGGTCGTGAACGAGGATGTACAGACTGAGGTATGGCGATGAGATGACCTCCAGCAAGCGAGAAAGGCGACGGGCGCCGAGATACGGCCGCAAGCAAGTCGTAGGTATCGTGCGAGTAGTGAAACGCTGGTTGCGTGAGGTGGGGATTGGACGGTTCATGAAGCGCCTTTTGCAAGGGCTTGACAGACACGGTCATGAGTCGCGAGTTTAGCGAGGTGTAGGCCCTCGGAGTACGCGGTCGATGAAGCCACAATACATTGGTCTGTCTGGTCGACAAGTGGTTGAAGGAGGAGAGTACAAAACAACGTTGCGTGGACGGAAAGTTGCAAAAAGATATGGCACCGTTGAGATCACGTCTATATATCCTCTCTCTGCGATGGCGTGCTATGGCGTGCTTTCCTCGCATCACGTGCGCAGGAGTATTAAGTTGTCGGCAATTTCCGCGCATCCGCACACCTTGAACCTTAAACGCTCTACACAATGACAAAATACATTTACATTCAAATGCACCCACACCGACCTCTATCGCGTTAATAACCCATACTTGCATGGAACAAAACAGTTTCCCTCGCATCACAAAATTATTCCAACCTACACTCCCTCTTCACCCTGCTTCTGCCGTTCCCTCTTGGACATTTCAACCTGCTCCTGGACGTATTCGATCGACTTAAAGTATTTCACCGTCTTGACATGGAGTTCTAGGCGCGTAGTAAGAAACGTCGTCACGGCGGTTCTGTGTGGGACGTACCCGCTGTGGCATCTTCGTCAACGACAATCAATGCCCAGGGGTGGAGCTGCAGCGCTGAGAGCGTCCACTGTCATATCATTGAGCACCTCAACGTCTAATCCTGTAAAAGAAATAGCTCACCAAATGGTTTACACCATCCTCTGTTCAGTAAATGAATCCGCGCATCCAGTGACCCAGACCGAAAAGAAAGAAAGAAAGTCAGCTCCCCGCATATCGTGCGCATATAGCCACCCTAGTCAACATTGACAATGGCACCCACCGATCGCTTTGCTCAGGGCAAGCGCCTTACGCTGACCAGTGACGATGACGACAACCTCACGCGAATCAAGAACAGTGGCGACACCGACGGTAAGGGCCATCCGGGGGACCTTGGAGATGTCATTGTCAAAGAAGCGTGCGTTGGCAAGGATGGTGTCGTAGGCGAGGGTCTTGATCCTCGTGCGGGACGCGAGTGAGGAGCCTATTTTAGAGGACGACAAGGTGAGCCGCAGCATCATTATGATATCATATCGCCAAGTGCAGACACACCAGGTTCGTTGAACGCAATGTGACCGTCCTCGCCGATACCGCCGAGGAAGAGCTCGATTCCGCCATACGACTTGATGGCTGCTTCGTATGTGTTGCATTCAGCGACGAGATCGGCTGCGTTTCCGTCGAGGATGTGTACCTGGGAGGGGGGTATATCGACTTGAGAGCGACGTGAGAACACCAAGCGTCTACGAGTATGACGAGAGGGACACGTACCGTGCCCAAAGAACTCGCGGAACATGAACGTGTGATAGGACTCGGGGTGGTCTCTCGGGAGGCCGACATACTCGTCCATGTTGAAGGTGACGACATGTTGGAAGCTGGCATGTCATGTCATCGATGCCACAGGGAGATAAGACGAATGACGGACGAGAGCTTTTCCTCCTTGACGAACTTGATGAGCGCCTTGTAGGTGGGGATCGGGGATGAACCGGTGGGGAGACCGAGGACGAATGGCTTATCGGCTGTAGGTGCAAAGTCGTTTATGCTGTGTGAGGGGTAAGGGCGGAGGGAGTGAGGAACAACAAGGAAGCAGACCGCTTGGCGATGTAGGTGGCGATGTAGTCACCAACGGCAGTGGGGTCATCACGGATGATGAGACCTGCAGTACACCGTCAGATACGCCCCACGGATACGCAGCTGCACGCTCACGCATAGCTAGCCAGAGAAGGAGAGGGGGAGCAGCAGCGAAATCTCGGAGGATTCCCCGCAGGTAATAACCCGAGTGACCCCGTCACTGGCCGCACGCTCGCGCTCGGATTGGCTGTCGTGCACATGGTCACTGACTTCCATTTATGGGTGTTACACAGTCACGTCGGCCCATCGATATCGTCCGCTGTGCACGGCTGGCCCGTGCGCATGATCAGGAAGGGATGATGTACGCTCAAGAAGATAGAAGATCGCCAGTCCCGACGTGACAAGAGGTTCCAGGACACCAACACGACCAACATATGACATATTGCTCAAGCGCTCACCCCCAACTTAGTACATGTGTCGTCATTGGTCAACACGTGGGCGCATATGTATATAAACATGCGTGTGTGCTCTCGAAGCACATGCACACAAGGAGATTCACCTCGTGATCCAATTCCCAACTTGCCGAGCCTCCCACCATGTGGACCAGACTCTTCGGTTCAGCCAGCAGCGCCAACATTCCATTCTACTGGAAACCTTTTCGAGTCTCAATTGTTCTCGGAAGGATGCAAAATTGGAAACTGTCACGCATAGGCGACAAGACGAGACAACCGATCCTTTTGTTGGTCGTGTCTCATATGCTGCAGTAGCGCGCACTGTCAAATACCACACACGTAAGCACCACCGAACTATAGATCTCAGTTCCATCGGAGATTCGTGATACTCTTGATACTGAAGGGATCAAAGTCGGGCCTTTTAGGGATATATCGGGTACAGTGGACTTCTTCCAGGGCTGCCGACTCCGACTTGGGTGATGTAGTTCATCCCAATGTCTGAACTTGGGGACCGTTTTCTGAGCTCCCTACCTTGCTTATGGCCTGTACACGGGCGCCGTCCTGCGCTACGATGCTGAGCATTCCATGCTTATTGATCTTCGTCGGAACGCCGAGAGTAGCCTTAAGCCACTGGCACGGCGACCGACAGGACTTGCGCCAACGGTAGCAGTGCAGGAGATGAGGAACAGTGATAAGTGACTTAACGGTACGAAATACTCAGCGTGGACTCGGAACGATACGAACGAGCACAAACGGCCCTCATGAGTCCGAAATGCATTTTTAAGGCACGAAGTAGTGACAATATGCACGGTAAGTATGACGTGATCGAAGGATGCGACACGGCGACTTCACCACAACTGACATGCTAGGAGGGTGTCAACTGTATTGCACAGACAAGCACATGAGACAACCGATCGGACCATTAGTTATTTTCGGAAAAGGTGAATTTAGTATAGGCAAGGCCGATACTTTGCGCGGTGGTGTCGTACACGCTGTAGAAGCGCTCACTGTAAAATAACATACGCGTAAGCATCACTAATGATATATCGATAGCAGAAAGAGGGATGTAGACGTACAGGAAGGTGTACCCATTGATAAAGTCAAAGCCTGTCCCAGATGGGGATCCGATATCGCTGACGATAAGGTAGATCGCATCAGCGCTGCCACCGATAGCAGTGTTTAGGGAACGAGGCCAAATTTGCGCGTTGGGCGTCAACACAAACGGTCTACTACCGACGGTGAACACAAGCGGCTTCAAGTTGTCATATTGTTCGGAGGTAATCTTGAGGAGGCCAGTAACAGAGTCCGGGGTACCGCCAGTCATGTTCTTGTATTCCTGGAACGCATCTGCGAACGGCGACAGAAAATGTCAGCACTGGATATCAATCGGTCAGTTTCAACACGTCACTCACTGGTGGCAATGAGAACGAGGGTGGTGCCAGTGTCGACGACACCAGCGGTCGACGGCTGGATTATATCGTCACCGTAGCTGATTGATTGTTCGATGCCCCAGTAGTCCGAAGCAAGCTGGGTCTTGGTCAACGGAACGTAAAATACGGGTCCAACTATGGCGGAGTGATCATAGCCGCCAAATATGAGCTCTCCACTCTTGGTCGTTGAACTGGATTTCGGGATGAAGTAAACTCCAAGGACTTCCTTTGAGATCGTTCCTTGGGAATGAAGGTTGTCCGACACCGTAGGGACGGTGTTCATCCCGTTGACAGTTCCCATTGTCAAGTTGACAGGGCCAAGGCCGAGAATACCATCAAGGCCATGCGCAATACCACTGGCCTGGGAAGTCACACCGATGGATTGTTGGCGGATGACCAAGCTGGGGCTGAGCGTGATGGTATCAATCCATTCTTCTCCGGAGAAGCTTCCGCTGCCGAAAGACACGGACTACCATCGCCGATATGATGAGTACGAGCCGAGTCAAGTGCAAGCAAAGACATACAACAGCTTCTCCGGTGTTTCGGCTGGTTTTAGTCTGGACATATGGCTTACCGGCACCAACCCAGGTGTTGGCACTGCCAGTATCGAGAAGAAGCGTGTCTGTAGTCAATATTCAACTCGAGACGCCCACATCTACCACGACGACTGATCCACATACAATTAATTGCAGGGCTGCCAATTCCGACCTGGACAACATAGTTAACCCCGGTGTTCGAGTCCATAATTGAGGACCGCTGTCCGAGCTGACCACCCAGTTTCATGGCCTGCGCACGCGCGCGGTCCCTCTCGGCAACATTGAGGGTTCCAAGTCCATTAATCTTCGTCGCAAAGCTCAGGGTAGTCTTGCCAGTACGACGACTGACGAAAATTGCGTCCACGGCAGTCAATGTGATTAAGATCAGGGGCAGAAAGGCCTTGAAGGAGAACATTGTACTTCCGGGGTGGCTGGTTCGAACAGAGGAGTTGGTGCGATCTCAAGCTCACGCTTGGTATTTTATAAAGTGAGAAATGGAGATTTATCTATCTGAATGGTGTCAAGGATAGAATTTAGCCAGTGAGTCAACGGGTGACGTTATCTGTGGGAGACCGCACCGCTGCAAATGAGCATTGAGCACTGGGTGGCAGGTGCCCAACGTGTCTTTCATCCAGGAGGTTTACACGTTGTGCGTGCACAGCTTGTGTGTAAACGTGTAGAAAGATTCCCTGCGAAGAACTAGCTAGAATGCATGAGTGTGAATGAGGAAATCGAAAGCAAGACGTTGAAATTTGTCTCGAAGCATATGAGTGCTTTGTCTCAGAACAAATGAAGCAATATTTCCGCGAACACCAATGCCATCGTTGGCAGGTGTTAAGTCACAGGTGTGGAGAAAAAATTTCCCGCCAATTATATAGCGCCCAAATTTACAAAAATTATACACGCGCCACCTCACTTGCCAACGGTTCCGAATGAGCACACAATACAGCATACATCTGCTCTGAATCATTCCCCATCCCTCCCGAGGCTCGGCGGATTTTCTTTTCGACGAGCATTACAGCCGCAGCGCGGTGCTCCGAGTCGTGTACCAAGCGCGTGTAAGTGCGTGTCTCCAGCACATGCAACCGTTGCTCTACACGAGGAAATAATGCGCGGCGTGGACTGATCTTCTTCAGGGGGATCAAAGTTGGACCCTTTCTTGTTCGAGGTATACAAAAGCTCAAGAAAAGGCTAAGAAATCTTTCTCCGCTTATTGTATTGTAAAACAGAGTCCGCAAGTGATCTATCTGAAGCGGGGTCAAGTCCTGGAATGCTGAAACCACGGTGGAACGAGCGACCGCCGATCTACGGAGCCTGGTCCCTCGGGACAAACCTTCAGACGTCCTTGAACTTGCAACAACCTTGTTCGCCCGACATCCACAATCCCGCCTTGCTCATTGGCCGTTCTGTCACCTGCTGCGGTTGTAATCGGTCCAGACGAGCCTGGTACCTCCGGTGGCGTCAACTGAAAGTAACCACAGTGTTATGAGTCCGCTGTTGCATTGCGAAACCCGATCCTTGCATAAAAGCAAGTGTGGCCTTCCTGTTTCCCCCTCCGCCTGTGGTTCCATAGGGTAGCATTCGTAAGGAGTATGAAATTGAACCGCTACCCCGCGACTACTTAGGTCTGTGCGCCTCAGCTAGTCACAGGTTAAACTAAGTCAAGCTTGCTGACATGGCTATATCAGCAGACAAGGCAACATGACATTTCATGCGACGCGACCTGACCATCGTGCACCTTATCTGAGATCTGCGCATGTTCTCCCACATATCTCAGAGGACCCGTCCAGTGACAGCAGGGTGACATGGCCTCGCTTCACCTACATGTGTAACATCACGCACGGAGTTGCCATGGACATACGGGGTCGAGTCACTTGCAACTGGTTTCAAGTTGACATAAAGGCTGCATGGCCTTGTTGTTTCTGCGGACGTTAGCGTTCATGTTGGTTACATGAACAGAGCAGTTGTCGGAAACCATATAGTCCACTGGTCCTAACAGCACCCGTTCAAGTTGCAGCGTCATGGTATCGTAATGTGGAGAATTTTCAGAAACCCACGGGACTCTTTTTCGAATCAGCAAGTACTGCAGTTTCGAATCTCTGGGTGGTGCAGAGAATCATTCATATGGGTTCCACGTGCGATGTAACCAGTTCCAACATGTTCGTGAAGTGAACCCTAGAGTGAAATGGGCTGTAATGGTGGACAAGGTTCATGTTGAGGTGTACCTGGCGCGTGGTAGCCTGGCAGGCACGACTGCCAAACCTCCTACAAGTTGCTCCCAATTCCAACGCTAAAACTTTAGCATGTCCTTGGCTATCCTCGGCGCCTCCTGACCGCAGTGAACCAAAACAGGCACGTTAAATGGGTCTATGTGGACCTGTACTATAACTACTAGCGATCGACACCGTTTGTACCATCTAAATTCACCACTTTCCCTCCAAACATGGCTAACGGCAGCGGGTCAATGTGAGTTGTGTTGCAAAGCCGCTCTTCTTAGAGTTGACGCTTATGTTGGGTATGGACCACTGCTTATAGGCTTTACTTTGAACTGTATTCTGTATGGTGTAAGCACTAGAGCTTCATATTCATCCTCGGATGCAGTGCTGAAACAAGAAGATACAGGCAACGGCTGTACAGGTATGAAGTCAACCTAGATTTACTGAATACTTCACCCTACTCCTGGCAGACTTTTATCTATTTCCAGACGTTCAAAAGGTAAGAATTTGTCTCTCATAAACTGAGGAACAGGAAAAACGGTGTAGTGATAAGTGGTGGATGAAGTTGTTTGTAAGTTCTCTTCGGCCTGAATCACTCGATGTGGACTGATTTTCAACCGGAAAGGCGTTCTACTTGCTATTTTTCGAGACACTCAATACGGTATTTGGAATCCAAATTTACTCACTACATTATAATTTACATTCACCCCATTAGTCGATTCCTCTAAGTAACACGAGCCCGCAGCTCTGAGTCCCCACGTGTCTCAGGAAGTAGTTAACAGTTCTCTGAGCACCTCAGTATGCAGATCTCAGCTGGACCAGAGGCTTGTCCGGTTCAAGAATGATCATCATGTCGTCAAATTGTGCAGTAATACTCACCAGCGACAAGAACTTGCACATTGGGAATATACAGGCCGAAAAGGCGGACAAAGGCAGTCAAATACAGCACAGCCCCTTCCACATCAGTAATATCGTCGTGGCCTTATCCGGCCTTATTTGCACTTTTTCGGCACTTTTTCGGTTTGCAGAAAAGGGCTGCACAAGTGGAATAAGGCCACTCGTTTTCTTAAACTCGACTTGTACATCACTTTTTCACACTTAGGATGGGCCACTTTAATGGGAAAAAGTGGAAAAAGTGCCAAGTCCATCGGAAAAGTATATTAGGTACGAAAAGAGGCAGTTAGAGTAGTAGTCAAATTCGTTACGGGTATCGAACGAGTACGGATTTTTGTACCCATGGGTATACCTGCAGGTGACTGAGTGAACAAGGGTGGACGAGATAGCATGGAGGTAGACGTCTGCATGCGTGCTCGTGCGCTCGGCGAAGGTGCATCATCCTCGTTGTGTTGTCGTGTTCTCACCGTCAGCAGGTTGTTGCGTCAGCATCCTCATTGTCGTTGTTGTTGAGTGAGGACAAAGAAGAGGGAAGCCTCATCCTCATCGTGACGTTGCATCCTCGTCGTCAGCATATTGGCGCATCGTTTCATCGTCGTGAGAAGAAGGGGTAACCTTGTCTTCATTGTCGTTGTTGCAACAGCGCCAGTGGGGACGTCATCGTGTCATTGTTGTCCCAAGGTGGATGTGGTGAGTGTGGTGACTGGCGAGGGCGAGGTACTGTAGTTGTCGTCGTTGTCATTGTCGTTGTGTGAGGTGGAGGAGGTAAGGAACTGTTGGTCAGCTTTTCAACAGTGGTCACGTGTTTTTTTGCGTGCAAAAAATTTGCAAAGTCCGAACTTCCTGTTCCTTGTCTCGAGGACTTGTCCTGGTCCATGCACATACCCAGCATCCCGGCACACGCACCCACACACTCGCTACCTGTCGCACCCACCAAGACACGAAATGGGAACGTGTCAGACGACCACAACCAAAATGGCCACATGCACTTGTCGCGCACACTTGCCCTCACATGCAAACACAAACAGGAATGCATTGTCAGCATTCCTGTTCGTGTTCACATGTGAGTGTTGCCCCCGCCCTCACCTTTCTTTAGCCGACGCTGCTGCTGCCGCAGCACCGCTGTGGGAACATGTGTTGCAATAGCATGTACCTGGTGTTTACACCAGGTACAGAGAAACTGCCCATGGGGCCTTACCTTTGGAGAGAGAGTACTCAGAGATGATAGCGGTAAGAGATCAAAAGAGTTCTAATGTATTTCAGACTCAGCAGAGTCTTATATACTACTATTTACTGATTACTTAAGCAGGTCATGTGACATCAAGTACATGTCCTTTCAACACTCCCCCTTGTCTGGTATACGGTAGATACGTAGATAATAAGTGAGAAGTACATAGTAATGTAAAGAACGTCCGCGCATTTAAGGCGAGTTGAATTCCAAACCGAGCTGGGAGCGAAACTCCTTGAACTTGACATGTCCAAGGTTCTTAGTGAACATATCCGCGGGATTGTCGGTTCCTGGGATAAAGAGCAGCTCAACCTGCTTCCACAACATCACAGCATCACGTACAAAGTGGTAGCGGATCTGGATGTGTTTGGATCGTTTTTTGGTAACAGGATTCTGTGCTATAAATAGCGATCCTTGGTTGTCACCACAAATGGGAATAGGTCCAAGGCGATAGCCGAGTTCTTCCATCATTTGATGTATCCAAATAGCCTGGCGCGTGCAGTCGCTCAAGGCCATGTACTCAGCTTCTGTTGAAGACAGAGCGGTGGTCTTTTGTAAGTGTGAGTTCCACAAGAACACACCATCCGCGAATTTCAGGTAGAAACCTGTTTGCGAGTGAGACGTGACTTTGTCTTGTCCCCAATCAGAGTCGGTGCAGGCGATGATACCTTTACCTGATTTGCCATTGTAAACAAGAGAATAATCTCGGGTACCTAGGAGGTACCGGCAAATGTATAGAGCCTTGTTAAGGTGCTCTTCTGATGGGTTTGCAGACATGTGGGCGAGTTGGGTAACCGCATATGCAATGTCAGGTCTTGTACCGATCATGAGGTACAGTAGTGATCCAATCACTGTCTGGAATTGTGTCCAAAGTTCCGGGTTGACAGGTGAATCATTCTTCTCTGGGTAATAACCCTGAGGGAGAGGGGTGTTGGCGATTTTTGCGTTAGTCATACCGCATCGCTCTATGACTTTGTCGAGGTATTCTCGCTGGTCGATCTTAATGGTTTGACCGTCTCGACGTATGTTCATTCTTAGGAATTCGCGTGTTTCTCCTAAGTCACGACAGTCCCACTTCTTCATAAAGGCGGCTTTAACCTTGTCTACAAAAGGTTTATTGGGGCCGCAGAAGATGGCATCGTCTACATAGACAATCGCTAGGACGAGTTCTTTTCCTTTGCGATAGATGAATAGGCCAGCGTCTGATTTGATGCGCGTGAAGCCGAGTTCTTTCATGGAGTGGTCAAGTTCGCGCCACCAAGCTAATCTGGCTTGCTTAAGGCCATATAGTGCGTGTAGTAACTTTAAGACCTTTCCCTTGAGATGAGCGGGCATAAAGCCTTCAGGGAAGTCCATATATAGTTCTTCGTCCAGTTTGCCGTATAGGTAGGCAGATCGGACGTCGAGACCGGTGATGTACCAGTTCTCTATTGCTGAGAGGGCGAGCATGCACTGCACTGTCTCAAAGCATACGACAGGAGAGAATATTTGATCGAAGTCAATCCCTTCTACTTGGGAGAACCCTTTGGCTACGAGCCGGGCTTTCTTTCTTCCATCGGTTTTAACATCAAAGACCCATCGGTTCTTGATAACCTTTCTGTGTGCGGGTCGATCCATGATTTCATAGACCTTTCGGTCCTTGAGCATTTGTAGCTCATCGTGGCAGGCTTTACGCCATAAGGTTTGTTCGTCTAGGGGCAACTTTAAAATGTCGCGGTAGGTCCATTCCCGGTAGTTCACGTTGGACTGTTCATGTCCATTCCCGGTAGTTCACGTTGGACTGTTCATGTCCAATCGGAAATGCACGGCTGCAGAGGTATGAAACCAATGCGTCTCCCCCTTCCCTGGTTATGCGTTCAACGTCATCTTCCGACGGAGGCATACCGCCAGGGATCACGGGTGAATCCGAAGGTCCAGCCGGTGCTTCTCCAACCAATCTGCACCAATCAGCGGTGCGTTCGATGTCTCAAAGCTGCTTGACCGGTTGCGGCGCTCTCCATACACGTTTCCGGGTCTGAGAGGTGCATGGTGTTCCCGTTGTGGGCGCACTGGGTGAGCAGGTGGAGGTGGAGGCGGACGGCAAGGAGGTGTAACCGGGGGTGCCGGTGCTGCCAGAGGTGGAGTGGGAGGCCGGGGGGCCTGTTGACGAGGGGTGGGGGGTCGAGGAGCGAGATCCACATCGGACTCGTCATCATCCCCAGATGAATCGGACGAATCGTCATTATGTGAGTGAGAACGCGGCGGGTGATTAACGGGCTGGTGAGGCGCTCCCTTGGAGCATCTGGGGAACAGATTCTCATCAAAGACGGCGTGCGCTGAAGTGTGTAGCGCGTTGTTAGGGTGCATGAAGAGGTAGTTTGAATCACTACCGGTGGAAACACCAAGGTAGATCATCAGCTGCGATTTAGGCTGCAGTTTACCTTTGCAAGTCTCGACTGGAACATGCACATAAGCGCCACTGCCAAATACCTGAAGATGCGAAAAGGTAGGCTTTTGGCCGGTGAGCATCTCGGATGGCGTTTTCCAGTTGAGCCGAGCGGAAGGGGTGCGATTATACACATGAAGTGCATGGAGTACCGTGAACTCCCAATAGGAATCGGGCAGGCAAGCCTGCAGTTGCATGGGTTGTGCTTTGTCCATTAGGGTACGGATGAAGCGTTCCGCGCGTCCGTTTTGCTGGTGAGCGTAAGGGGCGGATTGTTGGATGTTTATGCCATTATCGCACATATACTCAGTGAAAGCTTTGGAGGTATATTCTCCTCCAGCATCAGAGCGCCAGTGTTTTACGACGGCATTGAACTGAGTTCGCACATAGGCGTGGAATTGCTTGGTTGCTTTAAGTGTTTGGTCCTTTGTTTTAATAAGGACTACCCAAGCCATAGATGTAAAGTCATCATAAAAGACAACAGCGTACTTGTACTTGTGGTACGACTCAATTTCAAACGACTTGAGGTTAGAATGAATTAGCTCAAAGGGAGCGCTTGCGCGCTTCTCGCTATGAGGAAAAGTACGATTGTGTTGTTTGCCCAGCTCACAGCCGGGACAGATAGGGGGGTTGGACGGAATATCAACGTCCGGAAAGTCCTTAATGTGCTTTTTTGCAGCGCGGAGCACGTCGCACGAAGGGTGGCCTAATCGGCGGTGGAGAAGTTCATAGTCCACAAGGGTCAATGACGCAAGGTCTGCCTTGGGATGAACTACTGGTGCACGAATCCAGTACATTGTGTCGCCATGTGAGTGGAAACTAAGTACCAGATGGTTAGAACATTTGTCATAAATGTCTATGGTGCGGGGACGGGTTTTAAGTGTCATGCATTGATCAACTAGTAAGGTGCCCATTGAAATGAGCTTTACAGAGCATGATGGCATGTAAATGACTGGCGATAACCGCACAAGTCTACCTTGTTGAATAGAGTCTAAGGAAGCGTAGAGTACGCCTAACACTCACATGCGGGTTATGGTCACTTAGCTGGTAGCGGTGGTTGTGGTAAGAACACAAGATGCTATTCGAACTCAGACGATTGAGTTCTAACTTATATACTACATGTGCGTGTGACTATTTCCTTATATGGACGTCTACACTACTACGAGAAGTAAGTAAGTAATGTTAAAGAGCTACTGCGTGGTGCTCGTTCAACACTCCCCCTCGCTAAGCTGCCGGTAATAAGGCGCATAAGTGAAGAGAGCACACTTGCTGCTACAAAGTCATCCGGATGAACATCGGGTACATGACTTGTGCATTGAGTGAAATAGGAAGGGAGCAACAGCTTATGTTGCTATTGCTTTGTCATAGAAGACTAATCCTAGTTGTGATCTGAATTGGTCAAGTTTTATATGACCAAGGTTCTTGGTGAACATATCAGCAGGGTTTATGGCCCCTTCGATAAAGAATAGTTCTACCATTCCTTCACGGATGAACTCCCTAACACCGTGCCATTTAATGTCCACGTGTTTGTTACGTTTTTCAGTAACTGCGTTCGATCCCATGAAAATGGAACCCTGATTATCACCACAGATGGGGATAGGTTGTAACTTGTAACCAAGTTCCTCCATTAAGGAGCGCAACCAAACAACCTGTTTGCTGCAATCAGAGAGTGCAACGTATTCAGCCTCTGTAGAAGAGTAGGCAATGCACTGCTGTTGGCGCGACTGCCAGCTGAAGATGCAATTAGCTAGTTTGATAAACCAGCCAGTCTGAGAGCGACGGGTGTTAGGATCAGATGCCCAATCGGAATCGGTGAATGCGATCATGCCAGCCTTGGAGCTACCATCAAAGACGAGGGAGTAATAGCGAGTACCGACTAGGTACTTGCATATATATAGCGCCCTGTCTAGGTGCTCTTTGGAGGGCTTAGCTGCATGCCTCGAAAGGGCTGTCACAGCATAGGCAATATCCGGTCTGGTGCCTAGTGTGATGTATAACAAGGATCCGATCACTTGTTGGAAGCGAGATCGCAATTCTGGGTCGACTGGACCATTGTAGTCGAGAGGGTAATACCCCTGTGGAAGGGGAGTGGAAGCCGTTTTGGCGTTCTGCATTCCGAATCGCTCAAGTACCTTTTCAAGGTAGGCGCACTGATCAATCATGATCTTGCTGCCTTCTCGGCGGATCCTCATGTGCAGGAACTCGGTTGCAGGACCTAAGTCTCTACATTCCCACTTGCGCATAAATGCGACTTTTACCTCCGCTACTATGGCCTTGTCTGGGCCACAGAATAAGGCGTCGTCTACATAGACGATGGCAACCACCATAGTGGTGCCCTTCTTCCGGTATAGGAAGATTCCGGCATCGGACTTCAGACGTTCGAAGCCGAGGTCTTTCATGGACTCGTTTAGAGTCTCCCACCAGGCTAATCCGGCTTGTTTAAGGCCGTACAGGGCACGTCGTAGACGGAGCACTTTATGCTCTTGCCCAGGGATTACAAAACCTTCGGGTTGTTTCATGTAGATCTCCTCGTTTAACTTACCATATAGGTAAGCACTTCTTACATCAAGTGCTTCGATGTGCCAGTTTTCTAAGGCTGCGAGTGCAAGCATAAGCCGCACAGTCTCAAACCTTACAACCGGGGAGAAGATTTGGTCGAAATCGATTCCCTCTTGTTGAGAGAATCCTTTTGCGACTAATCGTGCGCATTTACGACCATCAGGTTTCTCATCGAAGACCCATCGGTTTGATATGACCTTACGCCCTTTCGGGGGGTCGACCAGTTCAAAGACTTTATGTTCTTTGAGTATGTCTAGCTCGCGTCAACATGCGGCTTTCCATTCCTTTTGTTCTGCCAGAGGCGGTTTCTGTAAGTCCTTTAGACTCCATTCACGTAAGGGTTTAGCGTCTGCAGTTGCTAACCCGAGTGGGATTGCCTTTGACATAAAAAATGCAGCCAATCCAGCTCCCCCTTCACGACTTAATCGTTCGACCTCTGCTTCACTCTCTGAGTCAGGAGCATCGGCAGGGGCGGGAGGTGCATTAGAGTCGGGAAGATTGCCAGGCATGCCTTGTGGCAGAGGCTGTGGCTGCCTTGGTCGGGATGGACCAGGTTCCCGAGTGTCAGGCCAGCGCGATTTGCGCTCGATCTCCTTAACCTGCTCAACCAGGTGCTTATCCCCGTAAACATTGTCGGGCCGATTTGGCACACGATGTTCACGTTGGGGGCGAGCGGGGGCAGGTGGGATCGCAGGCGGTGCCCCACGACCTTTCTTAGGTGCACGTGGTGGGGGCGGTGCTGGGCGAGGCGAGGGTGTGCGAGGAGGGACGGGAGGAGATGGTACTCTCGGAGCGGGTCGACTGGGTCTATAGTCGTCGTCGTCAGCAGCGGGCGCCGGTGGTCCTTGTAAAGGGCCGGGCTCAGCGGCGACAGGTGGCACTGGTTGTGCAGCAGGGCGCGTGCGGGGTGATGCACAGCGGGGGAATCGCGTCTCATCGAATATCGCATGAGCGGAATGGAACAAAACATTGTTGGGGGAACGCATAAACAGGAAATTGGTATCTTTCCCTGGTGCAACTCCCAGATACACCATAAGTTCGGACTTAGGGGCCATTTTGTTGGCCCGCACATCGTCCGGAATGTGCACGTATGCGGCACATCCGAACACGCGTAGATGTGCTATGTCCGGCTGCTGCTTGTTAAGCAACTCATAAGGAGTTCGCCAGTTATGGCGGCGCAGCAGTGTTCTGTTGTAGATATGGGTAGCATGTTGAATGCTGAATTCCCACCAACTCTCCGGAATGCAGGCTTCATGCCGCATAGCTTCGGATTTGTCCATAACGGTTCGCATGAAACGTTCAGCACGACCGTTCTGTTGTGGAGTATGGGGAGCGCTTTGGTAAACGCGGATCCCTTGTTCCTTGAGCATGTCATCGAAAGCTCGAGACTTGTACTCTCCCCCTACATCGGACATCCATCCTTGTACCTGTGCGGTAAATTGCGTGGACACCATTTTGAGAAAGTGTCTAGTGGCGGTCAACGCGGCATCTTTCGTGTGCAGAAGACTAACCCACGCCATTGACGTATAGTCATCAAGGAATGTGATAATGTATTTATACCGATGGTATGAATTGGTGGGGAAGGACTTTAAGTCCGAGTGAATCAACTCAAACGCGGGTAGCGCGTCGCTCAGTAGGAGGGAAACTCCTGTTGGGTAGCTTACCCATAGCACAGCCAGGGCAGACAGAGTCCTCAGATGGGATCTCTATGTCTGGCATAGACTTGACGTGCTTACGAGCATGCCGAATAACATCCTTGGAAGGGTGTCCAAAATGTCGATGCACTATTTTGTACGTAATAGTACGAGTTGTGTTTGCTGATTGTCCTTTCAGCGGTAGCGCCTCAATAGTATACATCCCCTGACCTAAGCGGCCAGGAGTAAACGGGGCGAGGGTAACACCATCACCGTATGTAACTGTGATTTGCTTAACGTCGCCGTGGACTTTCGCACCATGTGCAAGTAAGAGGCCTAGGGAGACTAGGTGGACACCTGATTCTGGTATATGTCCTACATTGTGTAGCTCTAGGATGTGCGATTGTTTAGTCGCACTATCCATCCAGCGCACTAGTACTGTTCCTTTGCCTTCGACAAAGATAACTCCTGAGGCAGTAAAAACCGCTGGGCGGTCTTTTTCTGCGAGCTTCTCATAGGTTATGTAGTCTGATCTCTCAGGGGTGAAGTGCATTGAAGCACCTGAATCTAAGATCCAGTAAATGCCTTTTGGGCATGCACACTTATGTCTCGAAGAGGAGGGGGCGCTGCAAGCGCGACATGTTATTGCACCATGCGGTAGATACAGAGTATTTGTAACTACGGTGTCCATGTCAGAAACGGAACAATTTATATTAACTACTCGAGCGGGTAAATTCGCGTCCAGAGAGTAAAGACCGTTAGTTCGAGAAGGTGCAGGTGAAGAATTCACTCGCCTGATTCCAAGGGAACCGTTGGTCGTTCGCGGGATCATCCGTGGGAAGTCCTCATCGCTGCTATGAAAAGCAGTGGCGGCGATGTCCCTATCAATCTCTGACCCGTAGACATCCACCATGTCTTCGCTGTCCCAAGAGGACTGCGGTGGTGGGTCTATGGCGCGCTTACAAGAGCGACGGCCACGTTTCGGAGCGGGGGCAGCGGGCACATCCGAGTCGTCATCGGAGGAAATCTCAACGATGCCGGACGGAAGACCAAACGTCTCAGAATCCCACAAAAGATTTTGAAGGGGAGCTTTGCTCACCTTTCGCTTCTCCCTGTCCAATCTCCGGATCGTTTCGATCGACGGGTGAACATCTAGCCTTTCGGCTAGGGAGAAAGCCTCCAGAATCCTGGTGTCAGCGGGAGCGCCGACATGCCCTTGGTAGAGCTGGGGGGAGACGTGGGCGGCGAGCCGGGGATCCACGGTGGCGGGGGTATCGACGACGGTGGTGATGATGGCGGCGGAGGCAATGTGGGCGTGGTCTTGCGACTTTGCCTTCTTCTTGCCTCGACGGGTCTTCTTCCCTTTCCCGTCAGCGCTAGCTTCCCCTTGCTGCTGCTGCTGTTGCTGCTGCGGCTTGGGTTGCTGCTGCTGTTGGAAGGAGGGGTCGTTGCCCTTCCGCTTCACAGCCGAAATCTTATTAGCCTGCTGAGCAGGCTTCCCTCCACCCATCAGGGAGCGCTGGTCCCATGAGAGGACCGCAGCTTTGTGGATGTCCTCAACGGACGGGTCCTTGGCCTTGCCGGCCGCGTCCTTCGCCTGGACGATCATCTGAGTGACGACGTCCATGGAGGCAGGGAGCTTTGCAAGAAGCAGCATTGCCTGGATCTTGGCGGGGAAATCGAAGCCCGCGGCAGTGAGCCGCGTGAAGAGGTTCTCTGCCTTTGACAAGGCAGGGGCAGGGTGCGACTGATGAGGGATTTTTACATCCAATAGCTCTTTAAAAAGAGCGTATGCTCCAGCCAGTCCTGGTGCGGAGTACTCAGTGTGCAACCCCTTCATCAGGTCGATCGCATTGACATGACTCGTATACTTCGCCCTAATGGGCTCAGAGAGGTAGAGGTTGACATTGCCAACCAACGTGTCATTCGCCCGAATCCAGGCGATAAAGTCGTTGCGGTCATCCCGAGTGGTGTTGGACGTGGGATCAGCGGGACGCGCGATCTCCAGAGCCCAAGTGCAACCGGTAGCCTGAAGGTAGGCCTTGATGGCTGGGCTCCAAGTTTGCCAGTTGGTCCCATTGAAGACGGGGATACGAGAATCTTTCGAGGAAGACGACATGTTTAGAAGAGTCTGGAAAGCAACAGCGTCAGCGTGCAGTCCAGACATGGGTTCGTTACCGTCAGCGTCAGGAATTGCATTTAAGCGTTCACTAATGCCTACGATCGCGACAGCGATAGTGAGCATGTGTTACGACTTTATCTTTTCTTTTCTCTTATCGATTATCTTGTACTACACGCACTGCGAACACTATTCCTCTTCTACGATGACTCCCCTTATCTCCAGTTCCCTTCCGTCGGCGTCCTGACTATACTCCACTTGCTTAGTCATCGTATATCTTCCTTCACATTCCATCTCCTTCCTTCGCATTCTATGCCTACCCTTAACTCCTTTTCCATGTACTATATAAACCATCGTTTATCGCCCTATGTACTTTCTTTACTCTTGAGCTCCCTTGTACTCTTACGCCTTGTACAATCTATCGCTCTTGTGGTCCCCACTTGAACCGTTGGTAATCAGCCCAACCTCCTTGAACCCTTGAACCTCGTGTGGACGACCCCACGAGCTCCTTGAACCCTTGTAGTCTTCGTCCTACTCTGAAGGACGTTACCTCTATAAGACCTCGTCGTGCTTCTGAGTCGACGCTCTCCTCGTTCCTCGCTTCATAAGGGCTACGCTCGTACCTACCCGGTCCAAGCATAACAAAAGCTCAAGAGTGTATCCCTATCGGCTACCATCGCTGTAAGCCGCCACCATTTCGAACTCTCAACGACCCACTAGCCTCTGGGGCCTTCGCCGCCCATCCCTTGCTCCCTCCACCTCAGCATCTTCATCAGAAGATGAACCCTCGACCCACCTCTTTGACCAAGACGTCCTGCTCTCTTCTGAAGCGGAACTCCTTGCCGATCAAGAACTAGCTCAGAACCTCTCTGTTTCCCTCTCCATTCCTCGCGCTCCTACCCCTCCCTCTCCCACTCCTATCTCTCGACCACCACTACCCTTCGGCTCCTTCCCACCACCGAACCCTCACCCTCCCGTTCCTCCTACTCCTCTCAGAATGACCTCCACCTCGAAACCCTCTGAACTCCGTCTCGGCATCCCCGAAGCCTTTGACGGAAACTTTGACAAAACCAATGCATGGATGTCCTCCATCATGACCTACCTCCTCGTTAACGAGGAAATCTATAACACAGACGCCAAGCAAATAGCGTTTGCCCTTTCCTACATGACAAAAGGAACGGCCGCTACCTGGGCTTCCACCTATCGACAGGCCGCCCTTGACGCTCTCGCTGCAGGAACCACCGCCACTCTCTCACTCGGAACGATGACCGAGTTCACAAAGAAATTCACCTCAGCATTTCAGCATGCCAACACCAAGGGGAACGCTCTCCACTGGCTGATGACCGCCAGAATGGAAAAAAGGTACAACGGAAAAGAGAACATTCCGTTAAACAACTACGTCATGAACTTTGCAAACCAAACCTCCATCGCACAAGTAACCGACCACGCAGTCCTTATCCAACTCTTCAAAAACGGGATACCCGTCGGACTCATGAGAAACATTCAGATGATGGAGAAAGTACCCACTACTATCGAAGAATACGTAGCCAAAGCCCAGACGTTCCAAAGCCAATACGAACACGTCCAAGAACTCACCAAACAAGGAGGAAAGACCCATACGACATACTCCTCCTCCACTGCCACCCATCGCAAAGAACGAGACCCTAACGCCATGGACGTTGACGCTATCCGCGTCTCCAAGATGACTCCAGAGGAACGCCAACATTGCATCAAAGAAGGACGTTGTTTCCACTGCCGAAAGACTGGTCACCGATCGGGTGACTGCCCTAACTTCCCCTCCGCCTCTTCCTCCACCAAAGAACGAAAGGTTCGAAAGGTCGAAGAAGAACTCCCTCAACTCCAAGAGATTGAGGACGACGACGATGAAACTACCGTTCGGAAGGTTTCTTTCTCCTGCCCTTCGCAGGATTTTTAAAAAGGAGATCTCAGTCGACGCGAGTCCCTCCTATCGTTACAGTTGCTCCTGTACTAGTATCGAAATCATCTAGGTCAATGAGAATCCCCATTCAACTCATCGACCCTTCGCATACTATGAAAGTCGTCGACACCTGCGCCCTGGTTGATAGTGGCGCCGATATCAACTGCATTGACTGGCAGTTCGTTCGAAAGAACTCCCTCCCCACCACGAAACTTGATGTTCCCATTCGGGTACGAAATGTCGACCAATCTGCCAATCAAAAGGCGAAATTCGATTCACCTGCACCCTCTTCGCCAACATCGAAGGAATCGCTCACAAACTCCTTCTCTACGTCATGAACTGTGGACGTGAAAACGTCATCCTAGGACTCCCCTGGCTCAGAGCAGTCAACCCCTCCATCGACTGGACCTCCCAGACCCTTTCCATCCCGGAATCCTCCGACCAATCCACCGAATTCTACCAAACGCACATCGCTGATCAAAAGCGACATGACTCCTTCTTCACCAAAACCACCTCCTCTTGTCCTCCTCGCCACATCAACGTCGACTCTATATATGATAGTCGACTCTATGACTACCTTGAGCATGAAACCGAACAACAGTACATGCATCGCGCCCGCCAGAACTACGCCATACATCGCATCATCCGCTGCGGCTCCTATTACCTCCCCAACAACTCCCCAATCATCACCAAATTAACCACCGCCACGGAACTCGCCACAGCTGCTGAGAAAGCCAAACCCAAAGTATCCTTACCCGCCGAATACTCCGATTATGCTTCGGTCTTCTCCAAAGAAGCCACCGACCACCTCCCTCCATCACGATCTTACGACCACGAGATCAACCTTAAAGATTCCTTCTCCCCGAAGATCGGAAAAGTCTATCCCCTTTCGCCTAACGAACAGAAGGCGACAGAAGACTTCCTAGACGAGAACCTCGCCGCTGGAAAGATCCGCCCATCAAACTCCCCCCAAGCATCTTCCTTCTTCTTCGTCAAAAAGAAGGATGGCAAACTACGCCCTTGCCAAGACTACCGCTACCTGAACGAACATACCGTTCGGGATGCTTACCCACTCCCGCTCATCTCTGATCTCGTCGACAAGCTCAAAGACGCTAAAGTCTTCACTAAGTTCGATGTCCGATGGGGATACAACAATGTCCGAATTAAAGACGGACACCAATGGAAGTCGGCCTTCATCACCCACAAAGGTCTCTTCGAACCCCTTGTCATGTTCTTCGGTCTCTGTAATTCCCCCGCCACCTTCCAACGATTCATGAATGACTCCTTCCGTGATATGATCGCAGAAGGATGGCTCGTCATCTATATGGACGACCTCCTCATCTTCTCTCCCGACAAAGCCACACACGAGGAACGCACCAAACGAGTTCTCCAGCGCATGACGGAACTCGACCTCCACTTAAAACTCGAGAAATGCCAATTTGCCACTGAGACGGTGGAATACCTCGGCATGATCGTAGAACCCGGTCGCATTGCTATGGACCCTGTCAAACTTGATGGAATTTCCAAATGGCCTACCCCGACCACCCCTAAGGAAGTCCGCTCCTTCCTTGGCTTCGCCAACTTCTATCGCCGCTTCATTCCCGACTACTCAACCGTCGCTAGACCGCTTATCGACCTTACCAAGAAGAACCAACCTTGGAAATGGTCCGATGAATGCGACCGATGCTTCTCCCATCTCAAAGAACTCTTCCTTGCTGAACCTGTCCTTCGGCTTCCTGACCACTCCAAACCCTTTGCCATTGCCACCGACGCTTCCAAATACGCCACCGGCGCAATTCTCCTCCAAACCGATACCAACGGTGACTGGCATCCCTGCTCCTACCTCTCCCAATCCTTCTCCCCTGCTGAACGCAACTACGATATCTACGATCGCGAACTCCTCGCTATCATCCGCGCCCTTAAAGCCTGGAGACACTATCTCCATGGAGCTTCCTTCCCGGTTCAGGTCTTCATTGATCACAAGAACCTCACCTACTTCCGTCAACCAAAGGACCTTAACCGTCGCCAAGCCCGCTGGTTATTAGATTTAGCGGACTTCGACCTTAAAATGATCCACGTTCCTGGCTCCCTACTCTCCGGGCCGGATGCCCTATCACGCCGGCGAGACTTTATTCCTACAGACTCCGATGAGAACAAAGGGACCACCCTTCTACCCCCTTCTATGTTTGTCCGTCTTATTGACTCCACGCTGGCCCACCATATCTCCTCTTCCTCGGCTTCCGACCCGCTTGTCCTTCAGGCACTCCGGGCGCTCGATGGCACCATTCCCCCTGCCTTCCGTTCCCGCCTCTCTGATTGGCAACACTCAGAAGGCGTCCTTACTTACAAAGGCCGAGTTTACGTGCCCACCGATGAAACCCTCCGTCACTCCATCCTCGAACGATGTCATGACCACGAGTCTACCGGTCACCCTGGTTACCTAAAGACTCGCCAGCTTGTCGCAGCTGAATTCTGGTGGCCCGGACTCGCACAGTACGTCCGGAAGTACGTCGAAGGATGTTCCGTTTGCCAGCAGAACAAGTCGAACACACACCCTACCGTCCCTCCTCTCACCCCGATCAAATCTTCCTGCACACGCCCATTCCAACAGGTCTCCTGTGATCTCATCACGGATCTCCCCGTTTCCACTTCTTCTTCATTTGATTCTCTTCTAGTCGTGGTGGACCACAGCCTTACTAAGGGGTAATTCTTTGTCCCACGAAGAAGACTATTACCGCCGAAGGCGTCGCTTCCCTTTTCTTCCACAAGGTCTACCTCCGCTTCGGCCTCTATGACAAAATTATCTCCGATCGTGGTCCTCAATTCGCATCCTCCTTCGCTCGAGAGCTAGGACGACTCCTGAACTACGACATCTCCCTCTCCACCGCATATCACCCCCAATCTGATGGAGAAACTGAACGAGTTAACCAGGAGGTCGAAACATACCTTCGAATCTTCTGTGGCAGCAATCCCTCCTCATGGGCCGATAAGATCTCCCACGCAGAATTTGCTCACAACCACCGCCCTCACTCCATCACCAGTAAATCTCCGTTCTATCTCATGATGGGATATGAACCCCGTGCTCTTCCCTCGGTACTTGCCGAATCTTCCCTTCCTGCAATCAACTCCCGCCTCAAAGACCTTTCCGCCGCCCGAGAAGAAGCATTGGCTTCTCACGAACTCGCTCGACAAGTCATGACTTCTCGGAACAACCGGGGATTCACTCCCTTCACCCTCGGAGACAAGGTCTGGCTTGAGGCCAGGAATCTCCGCCGCTCCATCATCAATCCTAAGTTCGCCCCGAAACGAGAAGGACCCTTCGTAATCACCAAAGTCCTATCTCCCATCACATACCAACTCCGCTTACCGAAGGTTTGGAAGATCCATCCCGTCTTCCATGCTTCTCTCTTATCTCCTTATCGCGAGAACGCCGTCCATGGGAAAAACTTCCCTTCTCCTCCACCTGACCTTATCGACGGAGAAGAGGAATACGAGATTGATAAGATTATACGACACCGCGGAACCCCGAAAAGCCGCATGTTCCTTATCCGCTGGAAAGGATACTCCGCCGAAGAAGATTCTTGGATCCCTGAACGGAACTTAAAACATTCCAAGACCGCTCTTCAGGACTATAAGAAACTCCACCCCTCCGTTTTCTCCTCCTAGATCCTTTCCAGCACACCATGTCTTTCGAAAACTTGTCAATCTCCACCGAATCCTCTCTCTCTGTCTCGTCCACACCCGCATCTCCCTCTTCCACCGTCGCTGAACCCGGATGGAACTCCTCTTCCGTCACCTACCACCCATCCGACATCCCTGGAACCACAACCATCGATGAACCGTTAACTCTCCCCACTCCCGTTCCCACCTTCCCTGTTGTTTTCCATCCCCCTCTTCTTGTACCTGATGACACCGCTCCAGAACCTCGCCCTATCCTCGCAGTAAACCTTCCCCTCTATGCCAATAACATGAGACCCGATACTCCCTCTCCCCGATACATACGAAACCTTTCCAACTATATCTTAGATTCTCATTTCTCTATCCCCCTCGAAGCCCACATGGACATGAACTCCGCCTTCCTCGGCCTTTATAAGGCATACCAACAGACTCAGAGACTCTCCCTCGTCACCAACAACTTCACCGCGTTCAATACCCCAGAGCTCGATAGACAATGGGTCGCTTCCTCCCAAGCGAACATTCTCGCCAACCTCCATCAAGTAATGTACCAGATGGAGTTCGGCGAATTCATCACCGATATTGACCGCTATACCTTGGAACTTGCAGTAGAACGAATAGCTTCTGCCCAGACTATTCCCCTCGTACACCCCGCTCTCACCGCGATCGATACCCCTGCATCTACCCCATCCGCATCGTCTTCTCCTCTTTCCCCCGAAGAAGTCGTTGTCTTAGATCGCGCTGAACAAGCCCATAACAACCGGAATACCCCCTTCTATGGGGCCTTAGAACGTCAACCTCTCCTCCCCTCTCACCCAAGCTATGCCCACGCCTGTTACCAATGCCACCGCATCGGACACGTACGCCGCAACTGTCCCTTCTACATGTGTCCTATCACTGGCTGTCGCCAATGGGCTCCTGGACATGACCTACACTCCTGCCATATGGCCACTCGTCGTCCTTCCCTTGCGAACCGACTCTCTACTGTCGGCCCTACTCGTACTCGTGGTACCTTAGCTAGCCGTCTGTCTGATGGCCCCTCTCGTTACCATACTCCTTCCTCTACAGAGAGACATTCTCCCCCACGACAGTCTTCGTCGTCTTCCTCCGGTTCCTCCTGAGGCTCTTCTTCTCATCGGTCTTACCGATCCGCTCGTTCCTCCGGTACTCGACGAGTACTTCCTGTCCCTCCTCCGCGCGTTTCTGCTCCATCCCCAGATTATTTTGATGATGCACAGTATGATGATCCCATCACCGAGGACGGTTACGCCAACATCACTGGGTCCCCAGGCGCTTCTTACTCAAGTCTCTATTAGTCCTTCGACGTTGTCTCGGATCTAGTAGGGGGGTAATGTTACGACTTTATCTTTGCTTTTCTCTTATCGATTATCTTGTACTACACGCACTGCGAACACTATTCCTCTTCTACGATGACTCCCCTTATCTCCAGTTCCCTTCCGTCGGCGTCCTGACTATACTCCACTTGCTTAGTCATCGTATATCTTCCTTCACATTCCATCTCCTTCCTTCGCATTCTATGCCTACCCTTAACTCCTTTTCCATGTACTATATAAACCGTCGTTTATCGCCCTATGTACTTTCTTTACTCTTGAGCTCCCTTGTACTCTTACGCCTTGTACAATCTATCGCTCTTGTGGTCCCCACTTGAACCGTTGGTAATCAGCCCAACCTCCTTGAACCCTTGAACCTCGTGTGGACGACCCCACGAGCTCCTTGAACCCTTGTAGTCTTCGTCCTACTCTGAAGGACGTTACCTCTATAAGACCTCGTCGTGCTTCTGAGTCGACGCTCTCCTCGTTCCTCGCTTCATAAGGGCTACGCTCGTACCTACCCGGTCCAAGCGTAACAGCATGAGAGTTAGGCGATTAGTGAGTTCAGCCTTGCGGCGAACGTCACTGTGCACTAACGGGGCTCATAACCTGTTGAATAGAGTCTAAGGAAGCGTAGAGTACGCCTAACACTCACATGCGGGTTATGGTCACTTAGCTGGTAGCGGTGGTTGTGGTAAGAACACAAGATGCTATTCGAACTCAGACGATTGAGTTCTAACTTATATACTACATGTGCGTGTGACTATTTCCTTATATGGATGTCTACACTACTACGAGAAGTAAGTAAGTAATGTTAAAGAGCTACTGCGTGGTGCTCGTTCAACATACCTTGGAACTCCACAACTGTGGTTCCTTTTCCTAGGATCTTTGCTCGGCCATTGGCCATTTGAGAGTAGGTGGGTGTACTGAATTCTTTATACTCGATCAGGTCGTCGAGATCACTGGTGTAGTGGGATGAAGCCCCAGAGTCAAGGAGCCACATGTCGGGTGGCATACGATGACTGTGTTCCTTTTCCTTTCCCTTAGAGGATGGCTTACAGTGATCACACATGGAGAAAGGTACAGAAGTAGTGATATTGTCCAATTTATCTACTACAGGTGTACGCGCGGAGAAGCTACATACTATCTGTGGCGAAGAAATCCGCACATCAGTACCTGCGAGACGTGGACAAAGGAATGTGGGGACTTGCCGTTTGATCGAATACTCCATAAAGTGTTCAATGTCCGGATCGATCGCCATTGGATCCCCCAAGCTGACAGCGTCTTCCTCGATGTCACCACCGGTTGTTTCGGGATCCGAATACCCGTCATAGTCATTGTCGCTGTCAAGCGGACGGAAGATTTGAGGGGTTTCCTCAATGCGTTCGAGGAGGGTGATGGAGGAGGGTTCACCAAAAGGGTCCATTTCCAAGAAGGAGGAGTGGACGCGCTTGTGGCGGCGCGTGGCAACCGGCTCAAGGGTGTGGACCACTTGAGGAGTGGGGGTGGCCCCAATCTGGCGGGCGAGGTGGACGGTCTCAAGGACCTGCGGGAAGGCGGGGGGACTGGGATACTGGATGCCGGCGGTGTGCGCGAGAGTGCGCGGGTCAGGGACCGGAGAGGAAAACTCCACGGAGGCCGGGCTGTAAACAGCAGGCTCGTGAATGAAGTTCGCGAAAGCGAACGAGGCGGAGGACTGTTCCGCGGCCGTATTGGCGCGGTCCTTCCGCTTCTTCTCCCCATCGTCTGACCTCTTTCCTCGACACTGCTTCTTCTTCCCCTTATCCTCGTCCTTCTTTTCAGAGGAGGAGGCGTCCGGCTGCTTTTGCTGCTGCTGGAACTGGGGGTCGCCCTTCTGGCGACGCACATTGGTGATCTTATTCGCCTGCACTTGTTGCGGCTTACGGCGGGTGAGGTAGTGCTGCCATGCAGCGGTGAGAGTAGTCTCCAACTCGGCCATGGTTAGGACCTTGTTGGGAGAGGCGGTAGTGGGGGCCAGATCAATGGCAGCGTTGAGCTGCGTGTGTAGCATTTCCGCGTACTTTGGCAGCTTAGCCACTGTGATGAGGGCTTTGAGGTTGTCGGGAACCTTATGCTGAAGTTCCTCGAGGAGGGAAAAGCTGGTGTTCAGCTTCAAAAAGGCTGGGCCAGGGTGTTGGTTGTCGGGGAAGGCAATCCCCAACATGTTCTTCCACTCCATGTAGGCGGAGGCGAGAGATGCGGCGTTGTACTGCTGCTTGAGAGAGTCCCAGAGGGACTTGGCGGTGATGTTGCCGGCGAAGCAGGAACCGATGTGGGGTTCGAGGCGGAGATGGATGGCCCCAAGGGCCCTGTCATCGTTCTCGTCCCATTTGTCCATTGCTTCTTCCTCAACGGTAGTAGCCACTGCGCCAGCGGCGAGTGGACGTTTCTTCATCATGGCCTTCTGCCAGGATCCGGAGGCACGGATGTAGGACTCCATGTCCTGGGCCCAATGTTTGTAGTTGGTGCCGTTCATCTTTGGGATGGAAGTAAGGGTGGAGGTAGACATGTCGATAGTAGGATCTGAAAGGATGACGTGTCAGCATTAGTTACCAATGAAGGGAGCGGGGGAAAACCGCATCACTGAACAGTCAGAGCTTCCAGAATGTAGGGTCATAGTGACCCCCTACATCTGTAGTCTGATGGCTGTTACCCCAGGGCGTTGCCGCACTGCCAGGGTGTCTGGCATTTCCACTCAAGATGGCCGGTGTCCAAAGGCATTCGCCCATGTGCAGATGACAAGCGGACAAGCCGCTCAGTCAGAGCTGCAGGGCTCATAACCTGTTTCAATAGCGTGTACCCGGTGTAAACACCAGGTACAGAGAAACTGCCCATGGGGCCTTACTCTTGGAGAGAGGGTACTCAGAGATGATAGCAGTAAGAGATCAAAAGAGTTCTAATGTATTTCAGACTCAGCAGAGTCTTATATACTACTATTTACTGATTACTTAAGCAGGTCACGTGACATCAAGTACGTGTCCTTTCAACAACACGAACAGGAACTTGACCTCGTCCGGACTCAAACCTCTTGGTATTCGATTTATGATATTATTGCAAGGGTTATTTGCATGACTGGAATTCCCGGGATCACAGGTCGCACTACCATGATGGACACTTAGCATCACATTTTTTAATCCTACTAGTACAGTGTAGTAACTATTGTACTTATCCTACTTAGTTTACTTTTTTCAATTGTGACACTTATCTAAATCGTCCTTAGTACACTTTTGCTAATTTAGTTACTTTCGGCACTTTTGCGTAACGGCCAAGTCCGAATAAGGCCATGACGATATTACTGATGCAATGGGGCGGCAGGATTATATAAACTGATCACGTGCTGGAATGAGCCAGGATGCTGATTGGCGTTGTCAAGTCCAGAACGGTTCCTGCCCCTGCGACACTAGTCTGGGTCCCAGACTACTGCGACATGTGATCCTATCTCGTCGGTGAATCTCCCATCATTAATATTCAATTTGACGCTCACATATGCTGTGCTCTAATCTCGCAGCGTCGCCCCTTCCAGAAACAAAGAACCGTACGCTACTGGCTGATATCGTACCAAAGGGTATGAGCCGACCAACACTGTCCACGTCCTCTAGCACTACTGGGCCACGGGTTGTAGTGTTACACCCGCAGTCACGACGGTGCCGAATAACCTGCAACCGGTTTCATGTTGACGCGCTGGGCCACTGCCCAGAAGCTTGGGTTTT
The DNA here is from genome assembly GCA_018397855.1 of Boletus reticuloceps. Taxonomy (NCBI): domain Eukaryota; kingdom Fungi; phylum Basidiomycota; class Agaricomycetes; order Boletales; family Boletaceae; genus Boletus; species Boletus reticuloceps. The sequence continues at coordinate 1,522,476 of JAGFBS010000001.1, forward strand.
ACGAGGCTAAACAAAACGAAGCTACTGCGGATGCAGCACCGCCCGTTGCCATACCATCTGATGTTGTAGAAGGCCAAACTCTGGCAAATCTTCGGCGGTCCTGACCGCGTTGAACTGAGACACGATGGTACTTCATCAGGTGCAGCCGCGGGGTTGGCGTGGACCACGGTGTTACTATAAGTACTAGAACTCAGTACCATGCGGTTGTCCCCCTGGTTTCCCTGAAGCATTATGGCTGGCGACGGGTCACTGTGAGTTAAGTTGCGAGACCACTCCCTTGGAATCTTCTCTTACACTTTGTTTTAGGTATGCACCAATCCTTATTGGCCTACTTATAAACTGCATACTGTACGGCGTAAGCAGAATTTCACACTCATCTTGGATGTAGCGTTGAAATGAGAGAGTGCAGGCAACTGTTGTACAGGTACGAGACAATCTAAATAGGCAGTCATTTACTGAATATTTCACGTTCCTGACAGGGTGTTGTATACTTCCAAACGTTCAAAAGGTAAGAAATAGCCGGTAGCTCGTCCCTAATAACACTGAGGAGTCTGGAAAATGGTAGTGATAAATGGTGGATGAAGATGTTTGTGAGTTCTTCCACCCAGAATTACTCGACATGAACCAATTTTTCAATCGGAAACAGGTATTCTACTTGCTCGTTTGCGAGACATTGAACACGGCATTTGACGTCGGTGTAATCTATGAGCCTTTCATCCTCAATTATGGTATCCATTTTTCCTCTGGTAGATGGGTGTAATTCTAATAGTGCATTGCATAGGTACTTTGCGGGTGGCTACACATGCACCTAAAAGTAAGAGTCAGTCTCATCGCTGAATCTTGTTTGAATTCACCTCAATTTCCAGTGATATCGACTAGTGAGCGATCTCCGATGTCATCAGACAGAGTTCATTGACTGGATATGCGAAGATCCCCTGATGACAGTCAGTCTAAAGGAATGGAATGTGTCGGTTTTAAACTAATTAATCCTCCGCAGGTGATGATCTCTTTGCCAGTGCAGCTTTTCATCGCATGGCGTGTAAAGGTCATGAGTAAATCGAACGTCTTGCCTGCTATCATCTCCTTTTTTGCTATCGCCTCATTTGGTAAGGTGGATTCTATATTTCGTAGACGATTTGTTAACCCGCCGTAGCTGGTGGCATCTCAGTTACGGTTGGGGTCATCCTCATCGATTTTCAATATGCCCTATTCTCCAAAAACGACGGTGCTGTGATCACTTGGCTCACAGCCTCGGCTGCCGCCGATATCATTATCACAGCATCACTGGTGCGTAGCTTGGTGAGTATCATGAGTTGTTATTTGGTATGGTCCTGAGTTTGTAGTTGCGCAAACGTACAGGCTTCGCTGTCACAGACGATGTCATTAACAGGATCATTCGGTGTGAGTCGTTCCTTATCAAGTGGAAAAAAAAATGGATAATCCAACACAACACAGTAACTGTACAGACTGGCTTACTTACAGCCGTGACAGCCACACTGGACATAACATTCTTCCTGGTATTGAAGGTAAGCAGAGCATTCTTTACATGACATACATCTGAATCCTTTGGTGTCTAGGGTAAGAATTGGTGAGCGCTTAGCTTCATAGGCGACTGGGGTTTGGTCCCTAAGTCTTCTTTCTTCCTTCAGGAATTTCATCCCGGACTTGGCTCTGTCGAAATTGTATTCGAACACGATCCTTTCCTCGCTGAATGCCCGTGGAGGGTGGAAGGCTGTATCATCGGTGCGGGATAATGTTCTGTTTGGACGTGAGACTGGTGGAGAAAGCATGACAAGAAGTCGTACACAGGTATTGTTTGAGCAATGAATGCACTTTTCCAAGACGACTGACGCATGCTTGACACAGATTGAGATCGTGACCACCACTGATGTCCATTCGCCACGGTTTTCAGGCGCAGTGCCCATGAAGGCCCTTGATTCAGGAGCCGGTTATGGTCACGACGATTCGGATTCCTCAGTGGCCAATATTGAACGAGTATCTGTGGAGGCAATCTAAGCTATGCTCAATTCCTCGTGATCCCTGGCGCAACCTGAGCTCTGATACGCACAACACGAAACTTGATACCCCAGAGGAGACTGGCTCTCTGATTACCAACCATTCTTGTTGATTGTAATGTGTAGGTTAGGCCGCCGTGCATGGACCCTTTTACATAGCGCAATAGAGGACATCAGTATCCAACTTCCTGGTCACATACTTGATGCCATCAATTCCATTCCGAGCTTGAGCCCGATAGATCCACTGCCTTCTTGAAATTGGAGAGCGCAAGGAAACGTGACTTAGGTTACTAGAACACCTTTCGACTGGTCAGAGTATTCGGACCACCTACCGCTCTCCCCGCGTCGCAGGGCATTGTACGGGATAGTACGGGTGATCAGTGAGTCGACTTGGACTCAGTATCTTTAACGGTCTAATTCTGTGACAGTGGTGTAGTCAAGTGGCGGACTGGCATGTTGCTGCTTCGATGGATTCTAGAAAAGACACTAGCGCACACTTCAGCTTTGTAAGTTGGTCGAGCATCGGACCGGGGAGCGGCGGGCGGACACCGACTTTGGACCTTTTTATCACTGGACCCTTACTAGTATTGAAGTGTGACATGGCATTTTTTAGAGGCTTGAATGTGCTTCGTCGCCTGCCATCTGCAACCTTTGGCCTCTCACCTCGTGTCTTTGAAACGCCAATCGCTCTCTTTAATGTCACTGTCCCAGTCCTCTCACTGCGGCGCGGTCGCGACTGTCACGGTGGCGTCTCTCCGAGTCGCAGTAGACGGTCGCTTCGAAGTTGTATCACGACCTCATCTGCTGCATTGAAGAAAACACTTGTGTGTGGTTCGTGCTGCGCATGGCAAACGCCGATGCGGGCACTGTATGAAATACCTCGGGGATTGTAGAGGGTCTTTGGACTCCGTTGCCACCTCTTTTGAAGGGGCTCAGCTGGCGTGTAGCCGACGCTCTGATCCCAGCTACGATATGTTCTTATCGTTCAGATCTGTAGACCAGGGGGACGGGTGGCGTTGCTGCCTCTTATTTGGACAGTCACTGAACGGTATCGGGTCCCGATGATGTGGTGCTTCGCACGTTATGTGACAGAACATCCATGATACACTTCAAGCGCGTGTCTTCAAGTTCCACTCAGGTTTCCTTCCCACCAACGATTCCCAGACTCTGGAAGGAAAAGAAGGTGACCAAGATACTCATACTATTGAACAGACGTGGCAGGTCATCCCATTTCGGACACAGTCAAGCTTTCGTCCTCGCCCTTTGCGAATATGGATATCGAACAGTAAGTGAACTCCCTTCAATTGATTAGATGCGAGTATACTTCTCTGCACAGTTGCTGACCCAGGCGTACAAGGTTTCGCCGTGCTGGTTATCAGGCCATAGATCACATATGCGATTACTATTATTCCCTTCGCAACATGGCTGTTGCACCACAGGTAGAGCCTGGATATATCAGACGAGCCCTCCCTTGTAAGTCTCCATCAATGTTCCATGTCTATTTGTACTTCATCCTCATGACAATCTCCACAGCGGCAGCACCCCATACAGGCGAGGCCTTTGAGAAGATCGTGCAAGACTATCATAAGCTTATCGTCCCCGGTATGCATCCACTCTTACGTCGTTTCCTGCGATGCTTTACTGAACACTGGGACATCCCGTGGGAAAATGAAACAACAACAAAAATAGGTTTGATGCACTGGCAACACCCACGCTTCTTTGCCTACTTTCCTACAGCCAGTACCTTCGAAGCCATCTTGGGGGACCTCTACGCAAACGGTATTGGACCCAACCCCGGATTTAATGTAAGCCCCGTCTCCCCACACTCACTCGAGCTCATCGTGACTTATCCTCTCCTTCATCTTTATTTGCTGAAAGTGGTCCGCTAGCCCAGCATGCACGGAGCTCGAGGCAGTGGTGATGGACTGGGCAGCTGAGATGCTCGGTCTTGATTCTACCTTTCACAATGCCTCTGGCATTGGCGGAGGCGTCCTCCAGGTAGAATCGATATTCATTCCGTTCCCGTTTGTTTTCAATCTGATTTTGTCGCCGCGTGTGTTCCTAGACGAGCGCATCCGATTCGTCGCTCGTCGCCACCGTCGCTGCACGATCACGGTTTATACGGCAACATCCCAATGTACCTGCCGAGAAACTTGTCCTGTATACAACGACGCAAACGCACTCGTTGGGGAAAAAGGCAGGGTTGGTATTGGGTCTGAACGTGCGTGCGCTCGCGGTCACAGCCGAGGACAGCTACGCCCTTCGTGGCGCGACTCTCAAGCGTGCATTGGAAGAAGACGCTAAAGCCGGCATGCATCCTTTCATGCTTAGTATGCATTTTTCATGTGACCGTCGTGAGAGATGGTTTTTCCCTGACGCGCGCATCGTTGCAGTTGCCACTGTCGGCACAACCTCCTCAGGCGCTATTGATCGTCTTGAAGAACTTGGCGATATCTGTAAGTCATCGCCATGTTAAGGAGAAAGGGTTTATCTTGAGAGGTCTCGGGTGTGAGCTAGTCGTTGCCGTGCCTTCGTTGTGGCTCCATGTAGACGCCGCATGGGCCGGAGTATCCATGGCATGTCCGGAATATAGGGATCTCTGCTTGCTCGATGACATCAACAAGTACGCAGACTCGGTCTGCACGAACTTTCACAAGGTATGTCGTCTTTCGTGAATAAATTCTAACCTCCAATGACATCACCCGGGACTCACAGTGGGGACTCGTCACCTTTGACTGTTCTACGCTATGGGTGCGAGAACGTAAAAACCTGACGGATGCATTAGATATAACGCCAGAATTTTTGCGATCGACACACGGTGACGCAGGTACGTTCGCATTTCTAGATCTTGATACACCTCTGATTTATCGATGGCGAATAGGTACCGTGATCGACTACCGCAACTGGCACTTGGGTCTCGGAAGGCGGTTCCGTGCCCTCAAGTTGTGGTTCGTCCTGAGGTCTTACGGCGTGCGAGGCTTCCAACGGTATATCCGCCAGGTGGGTTTCCTCTCTTTTCGTCATCTGTCCATCCTCTTCGACGCACTCATGCCTATTCCGACTCCTCCGTCATCGCTTATTCATACGTAAAACGTGTGCACACAGACAGTTCAACGTAGCGACACATTTGTCTCGCTGATCAAGCAGTCCGCTCACTTTCGGCTCATCACGCCGCCCTGTCTCTCCTTGAGTGTGTTCCGACTTGAACCCCCAGCACGGTCTTTTGACCAAGGACAGCTCAATGCACTCAATCGGGCGTTCTACGCATGCTTGTCTGCACGACAGGACGTCGCATTCACGCAGACGGATCTGAATGGGACGATTTGTATTCGCTGCGCTGTCGGAGCGGAGCGTACCGAAGAGGCAGATATCCTTCAGGCATACGAGGTGTTGTGCGAAGAAGCAAATAAGACGCTCGACGCTTGGGACAAAATGGAGAGAAGAGAAAAATAAGGAATGAGAAACTCTACGTTCTACAAACCCTTCCCAGTCTAGTACGAAAGGGACAATTGTGTACAAGAGCTACTACAACTTTACATCGCCAATGGAAATGAGCTTTGCGCATCCGCCTCTCGTTTGGTGTGTCGTTCTTCTCTCAGCGTCGCGATTTCATCTACAGAGAAGGCCTTGAGCGGCCACGTTATCCAGTTCCCAACAGAACGCATGTTTGGAAGCCCCATATCGTCCAATAGCTCATCCATTGTTTGTGGCCACCTTGGTATGTGAATTCAGTCAAGGTACAAGGAGAGGGAGAAAAGTGTTGACACTACGTACGTGAACAATGCGATTCCACTGCTATAGCTCTCGTTGACCCACGAAAGCGTCTCTGGGTACCGTTTGCTCAGCCACACCACTCTTCGCTCCATCTCATCCAGCGCTTCTTCGATCGTGGAGGGCAAACGCATCTTGTCTCCAAGAAAGTACGACGATATCCAATGCGCAATTACTTGGAATCCATAACCATTGTTCGTAGTGAACTGTGTTCATTTCGTAGGATATAAAGTACGCGTAAGAAAGACGTAAAGAAAAGTGTGAAGATTGATGTTGCTCACCACGGTACCATTGATAGCAAAGTCTCGTTTGGAATGTTCTTTGCGGGAACGATACCGCGATAGATCGACAATGCCCACTGGCGGCGAAGAGAGCGACGTGTATTGTCGCCATTCATTGACGTGCTGCAAAGGACGCGTTTCCCTATGCCGAGCCCTTCGACCGTTTTCTCTGGGGCAGTCATGAACACCCGACAGCATGAAACTATCGATAGTTTACTGGTAAATATGCCTGTCCAGGACGAAAAAAACCCAGTGGCAAGGATCACAACATTTGCTCGGACCGCTGCCCGTCTCGCAACATGATGGACTCCCCATCTGAGGCATAACCTTCTGCCTTGTTTGGAGTAGCAAGTGTAATCCTGTCTCGATGGACAAGAACGTGGAAGCCATCCTTCCCCCCAATCCCTTCGTTGTTGTTGTGAGTACCCCAGAACAACGAGGGTGCGTTCCGCAGTGGCTAGTCCTTAGGAATATTGAGTACATCGAACTGCACATCATGAACACAAGGTTGACTGATGAACGAAATGATAGGCCACCTACAGAACTCCATTTCAAAAACTTCCGGAAAGCGTGTGTGATCATGCTGCCGAGCGTGGTAGTGTGCAAGAAGCGCCTGATCGATGTCACTAGAGTCAGTTGTTACGCCATAGTATAACTTACTCCAAACGGGTTCGTAGGTCGATATGAGGTGACAGTATTCCAATAAGCCTTGGACGCCGCGCTGTGAGCGAAAAGCAATCCAGGGACAGTCATGGCATACCGGCTTTTCCTGATCCAGTCAGGCAGCTGTTTCGGAGATGCTAATACGCCGCTACCCTTTCGAACACGATCGTCACACTGACGCCGTGACGAGCCAAATGAGAGGAGATGCTGAACAAGTACGCGTTAGATCTACAATGATACGAGTTTGACGGATATACTTACTCTTGTGGAGATTTCCCTCCGGCTACGATAACTGAGTATTCTGGATTCGCTTGGGCCTCGCTCAAAATTTGATCGAGCCGTGATGCGACCTCGGACGTGTGTGCAACTAGTCTATGGAAACCAGCTTGTTCCGCGGACTCTGCCGACAAGGTTGTAGGAACATGAGCTTGACTGAATCATTATACATAATCAAGGCGGTCGGTAAGGTTTAAAGAACTCATCAAAATTGGAAGTACGGACCCCAGTACACAAGACGATGCGAGCATTCAACACCTCCCTGTTACCTTTCCTGGGATCGAGGACCTCGACCTCCCAGCCAACACCGTGGCTTGCTCGTCGAATATCCAAAACCTCCGTCTCGAAGCGGATTTTTCCATATATGATGTGATGTCCTCGACACAAAGGCGATTCCCTATCTCGTCACGCAACAGAGGAGGTGGCATTGTCAAGGGAGAGAACCGGTACTCTTCATGCACGCTACGATCCGCAAGCGTGTCAGACACCACCAAGTTACACTTGAGCACTCGTTGTCAGCGGCACGCACCTATTGGTGGAGACGCCGGGGTAGATGCGTTGTTTTGCCCACACGCCTCCAACAGACTTGTCGCGCGTCAGGAGCTGCACGTTCTGAAACCCATCGTGCAGAAGAGTGTAACCGGTGATCAATCCAGCTGGACCGGCACCTATAATACCGACACTCTGTTAGCGGATGGACTCTATAGTATTTACCTCGTCCATTGCCAGCGAATAACAATAACAAAGGGAGTGGGGTCTCTACACTCACCTATTTTACTTCAGTACCCGACTAACGTTACTCGTAGGTAGCTTGTACGTCCTCATCTCTTGCTTCTGCGGGGTATATTTGTGCGTTTTATATTCACATTGAACGGGTTCACAGAGCACATACACTAGGCAGGACAAAATCACAGGACGATGGGAGCATGGTTTTCCGTTTCTGATCTCAGTCGATAGCAGTGGCGCAAACGAGTCCCTCCGCCTCAGGCAAGTGCCTCATCCGCCTCTCGTTTGGCACGCCGTTCTTCCCCAAGCGTCGCGATCTCGTCCACAGAAGTCACCTTGAACGGCCACGTCAGCCAGTTCCCACCAGACCGCATCGTTGGAAGCCCCATATCTTCCAATAACTCGTCCATTGCTTGTGGCCACCTGGCGTGTGAATTCAGACATAAAATAGTGGAATTGAGAAAGCATGGATGATACGCACGAAAAGAATGTAAGTCCACCGCCGTAACTTTCATTCACCCACATTAACATCCCTGGGAATCGCTTCCTCATCCAAGCAGCTTTTGCTCTGTCTCCGCTAGCGCTTCCTCGATCGTGGAGGGTAAACGCATCTTGTCCTCAAGGAAGTACGAAGAAATCCAGTGTGCCATCACCTCGAATCCATATCCATTGTTCGTAGTAAACTGTACATTGTAGAGCATAAGTAAGAAATATGTCGAAGTATGTGCCAAGAGTGATGTTCCTTACCACGGCGCCATTGATGGCAAAGTCTCGTTTGTTGATGTTCTTTGCAGGAACGAGGCCACGATAGATCGATGATGCCCATTGATCTCTCTGTGGATGGGCCGCTAGCGGTGAGGCAAGCGTCTTGTAGTGATTCCATTCATCAACGTGTTCCAAAGGAGGGTGCCTTCCTATACCAAGCTCTTCGATCGTTTTCTCTGAGGCGATCATGAACACTGGCAACATGAGCATGCAAGGATACCAGTAACCCACCAGTAAAAATGCCTGTCCAGGACGAAGAAAATCCAGTGGCGAGGATCACAGCATTTGCTCGAAGCGTTTGCCCGTCCCGCAACATCACGGACTTGCCGTCTGAAGCATAACCCTCTGCCCTGTTTGGAGCGGCAAGCTTAATCTGGCCTTGCTCGACCAGAGCGTAAAAGCCATCCTTCCTCCCGGTCCCTTCGTCATTGGTACGAATACCCCAGAACATCGAGTGTGCGTTCCGCAGTGGGGAATCTTTGGGAACCTTGAGTACATCGAGCTATATGTCGTCAACACCATGTCGATGATAGTAATAACGAATCGCATACAGAACTCCAGGTCAAAAAGTTCCAGAAAGCGCGTGTGATCTTGCTACCGAGCGTGGTAGTGTGTAAGAAGCGTCTAATCAAAGGTCACCAGGGATCGGGATTTACTGCGCCAGGGAGTAACCTACTCCAAGCGGGTTCGCAGCTCGATATGAGGGGAAAATACGGCAAGACACCTTGGAGTCGTGATGTGAGTTGAACGTAAGCTGAAGGGCACCCCAAACATACATACCTGCTCTTCCGGATCCAATCAGGGAGCTGGACCGGGGCAGCTATTACAGCATCTGTTTTGTCGAAAACGACTGTCGCGCTGATGCCGTGACGAGCCAAATGAGAGGAAATGCTACGCAATCACTCGTTAGACCCACAACGGTACGAGACAGGTAAGTGTACTTACTCTTGCGCAGACTTCCCTCCTCCGACTACGACAACTGAGTAGTCTGGATTCGCTTGAGCCTCACGCAATATTTGACCGACGCGTGATCCGAACTCGGAGGAGTGAACGACTGGCCCCCAGAAACCAGCCCCCTCCGCAGATTTTACTGACAAGGTCGCAGGAACATGGGCTTGACTGCATCCCTGCCATCAAGTTTGTTTGTAAAAATGGAAGAGTGGAAGACGGGAAGGACGGACCCCGGTACACAAAACGATGCGAGCATAACTCAGTACCTCCTTGTTGCCTGTCCTGAGATTGAGGACTTCGACATCCCACCCTAAGCCCTCTCTTCCACGTCGAACGTCGAGAATCTCCGTCTCAAATCGGATTTTTCCGGCGAGGTACGTATCGGCAAATTTTTCCATATACGCTGTCATGTCCTCGCCGCAAAGGCGATTCCCTGCCTCTGCCTTGAGCGCAGGAGGCGGCATTGGCAAAGGAGAGAACGCGAATTCACCATGCACGCTACAACGCCACAAACGTGTCAGACGCCACAGAGAAAGAGACAGAACTCACTTGTTAATGGAGACGCCGGGATAAGTACGCTGTTTGGCCCACACGCCGCCCACAGACGTGTCACGCGTCAAGAGCTGCACCTTCTGAAATCCATCGTGAAGGAGGGTGTAACCGGTGATCAATCCAGCCGCACCAGCGCCTATGATACCAACGCTTTGTTGACGGATGGCTTCTTCAGCCATTTCGTGGAGCAGTGGAACTTGGAGACACACAACAGAGGGGATAAGGTAGACCTGTTTATTGGCATATACGAAACGTTGCATCGTATATACGCGAAGCACGCAAGCCCGACTCCCCTGGGAAAAGGCATATGCATATGTCTAACAGTTGCGCCGTAATCACGACCAAGACGGTGTCGGCAAAATCTCAGGGCGGCGGTGATGTCGGAGTTTTTAAAAGTGCGACGAAACCGCGGGTTCGACAATCTTGAAGTCAACAAAATCTTGGTTCATTTAATTTGCAAGCTGTATGCATTTTTCACTCACATTGAGATATTCTAAGACTTCAAATCAGTTTCCAAACCGCTAAGTGCAGTGTACACTCAACATTGCGCGCGAATACTGAGCCTGGGACCTCGGGCTCCATTCAAGAATTTCTCACTTTTCCATCCCACCCTGATTTTATCCGAGGTGTTGATAGCCTCCGCCGCATCAAATCTTTTCATCAACGGCTCAGTGATTGGTCTCACGAGGCGGAACTGTCGCATGCACAGGATGTTACCCTGAGGGAGTTCCAAGTTTATATTATAAAAGGCACACTCCCAAGGCTAGGAGTATGCGCTCCATTCCCATATTCACCTAGCCATGCCAACAGTCCAGTTGCTGTTAGTCCACCACTCATAATCACGTTCAGATTGTTTCTGATTCCTTTCACCTTAGATTTGGGCCAATGCTCATTGGCGTATTCTTCAATACCATGCTATACGGCGTAAGTGTGTATGACTTCGTATTTATCCGATGTAACGCTAAAACGAATCAATGCAGACAATGGTGGTGCAGGTATGACATCGCATCAAACTACGCCACAGTACGCTGATGTCTCGTCGCTCTGGGCAGACATATATATACTTCCAGACGTTCAAGAAGTAAGATATATTCAGCATACATCCCTCACAGACTGAGGACGTGGATAAACATAGGGATGCATGGTGGATCAAGATGTTTGTGCGTCATATCACCCTGGGTCGCTCAACTTGGACCTGAGTTTTGATTCCAAAAGGTATTCTATCTACTCTTTTGCGAAACGTTGAATACAGGATTCGACATTGGCATGATGTACGAACCCCTCGTCGTGCGCTACGGTAAATCTATTCCCTTTGATCCCTTGAGAATATCCTGAAGAGATGTCGTGCAGGCACTCCGCGAGCGGTTGAAATCGCGCCTATCAGTAAGCACTATCTGCACTATTGAATCACATTTGAGCTCACTTGAAATCCCAGTGCTATCGGCTGGTAAGCAATCCTAAATGCCATGAGACAGAGTTCATTGATAATGGATGTCCGAAGATCCCCTGATGACAGCAAGTCAAAAAAACTGATCTCATGGTTTCGGGCTGACGCAGTCACATCTACAGGTGATGATCTCTTCAGCCGTCCAGTTGTTCATTGCGTGGCGTGTGAGGATCATGAACAAGTCGAGTATCTTACCTGCTATCATCAGCTTCTTTGCTATCACCTCGTTCGGTAGGTTATTTTCCCATTTGATAGTGTGTTATCTTAACATTCACTATAGCTGGTGGCGTCGCAACCACGGTTTCGGTGACTATTATCAATGAATATGCTTACTTCCACCAATTTGATGGTGCTGTAATCACCTGGCTGGCATCCTCGGCCGCCGCAGATGTCATCATCACAACATCACTCGTGTATAGCTTGGTAAGTATTATCGGCTTCATCCTTAGTCTGATCCTCAAGTCTGGATAGTTACGCCAGCGTACTGGCTATGCTGCGACAGACGATCTCATAAACAAGATTATCCGCAGTGAGTCTGTTCCATTCAGGTTAAAAGACCTCAGTCGATCCCACGATCCAGTGACTGTACAGACTGGTATGATTACAGCCGTCTCCGCCACGCTTGATGTTACGTTATTCTTGGTAATCAGGGTAAGCGAATTCTCTTGCTAGACGAGGATCTGAAAATTTACACGTCTAGAATGCAACCCTGTAAGCGTTTATCATAGCGAGGATGCTGCCTATGATATTTTTTTTGTCGCCAGGAACTACATTTGGGACTTTGCGTTATCGAAGTTGTATTCAAACTCGATTCTTTCCACACTGAACGCTCGTGGAGGGTGGAGAGCCACCTCATCAGCCCGGGAGAACGTTCTATTTGGAACGACTGTGTCAATGGGAGATTGCGTGATAGACAATCACAGACAGGTACTGCGACAGCTACCTATCCATGATCATTCTGACTTGCATTAATAGACTGAAAGCCATACCATCGAGTTCCAAACTATGCGACCTGCAAACGTGTCGGCCATGAAACTCGCACCACTTTCCCCAGGAGCGAGTGATCCCGAAGGGTGCAACGTGTCCGTGACAAATGAAACATATCGGATGGAACCCTAAAAGACTTGCACTTTCTGCCCTTGCATGCACTATCCCAAATGTTTTACTGATCGTGGTGGATTCAAAAAGCAAGCATTATCGTGTCAGCGCCTGCATTGCACTACCCGTTCTCCTGATTGACTAGAGCAGAACTGGAGCCAACGCGATACATACTAACTCTTGTAAAGTACATACATATTCCCGCACTCGTGATACGGGTTTTCGTTGATGTACCCGCACGTACGAAAACTTCGATGATACCCCATCTAGGCATCTGCAAGACGACTGAAATGAAGTACGCGGTCGGTAGAACTTGGATTGTTTATCCAACGTCACACTGATCGAAACACTTCCATTCTACCTGCCCCTCAGCGAGTATCTCAATGATCCGATTGCCAATCTCCGACTCGGAGCCCTTTGTGGTTCCGCATTCGACGTAGTGTGGGAGATTTTATTTAACCTACAAGGGAGGTGCACAGAAAAAGGGTAGTATCATACTTCTTAGCTACTGAGCATGTCACATGAAGTAAATGGCGGTGACAGGCCTACCAGGATATGGATTGATGGACTGGGTCACATAGCCACATACGGCGCCACATACCTACCAAGCATCGACATCAATGATTCACGAGCGCTGAGTTCTGAGCTCAGTTTAGACACATCAATTAGTCTGAGCACCGCTCATTTCAAGAATCTAAAGGTGTGTTCGATTTTCTGTCACCCGCCGACATGCACAGCACGCACTGGCAGAATGCGACTAATGGGTTGCTGGTACATACCCGGGTTCTATATCTCGAGATTAGTAAGCTGCATTCGGGTCAGCTTTGCGCTTGACCAAAATTTCATTCAAAGAATTACATAAAGCAATATGGCATAGAGCTTTGCGCTAGCTGGGACGCGAATCCATAGTGATTGAGCCTCTGAGTCAGGGAGACCTGGGGCGTTTCTGGGACGCAGGCTGGGATCGGGCAGAGGGCAGAGCTTGGAGACAACATGTTGCACCAAAGTACAAGACAACTCAAATAAGACCTGAACAACATATTTATATACATTCTCACAGATTTCCGACATCTTTCTGTCACGTTACTTAGCTTCTCGGCCACATAACGTCTGACATTGGTCTGCAGCCAAGGATACCGTTGTTCAGACTGTGTTGTGTTTAGGCTCACGTGTCCTCCTGTGCAAACGTTGCGGCTACAAGGAGTGGCAGAACCAACGTCGCGTCAGCAAAGACCTTGGAGATGCGAGTGTTAGCATGGACACAAGGGCACACAGAAGAAACCAGTACTTTAACTGAATCACCAGTTGGGGAGATTTTCCCCCATGAAACTGCTTCATCTGGTCGAGCGCCAGAGTCAGATCCATCGTATTCTTGACCTGTGTTCTGCATGGAGCAATCAGTGGGAAGTCAAGGACGATATAGAGTAATATTAACAATGTAGACTGCGTAGTCAGCTCCACCCCTCTGTAGAATAAAAGATATTGAGAGGTAATCCATTCAACCGCGAGGTTCACTTACGACCACCATCGAGTTCGCGATCTGATGCTTACATACTCCACCGCCGAGAATGATCATCCCGCCTTTTTCGAGTTACGGGATAGCTCGTTCAACGTGCGAATATCACGCGCGATATCGATGATTAAGCCAGGGTTTCGGAAGGAATGCATATAAACAACGTCTCCTATAGCACCGTCGGTAATGGCTGGGCAAAACACAGGGATATTATTCTGGATGAACGCATATCAGCCTCATTCGGAAATTAGCAGGCGATAATGCGTATCATACTCACTTTGTAGGCCCAATAGTACACAGACTCCTCGTTGTTGATTTCCTTTCCCATGCGGTGAATCATTGTGGACGGTGACCAGACTTCACCGGAAGCCTTTTGCTCCTCCAACATGGTATCCATAATGGGTGTCAACCATTTCTCGAATTTGCAGTAGTTGGTATTGGGAATGACGAGATTTCCGATGCGTTGGATGATTTTCTTTCGAAGTTCCAACCCACTCAGGTGGAAGTCGGCCAGGTAGGTGTCACCGAAACATTTGATAAAGTCCTCTTCAACTCCGCCAGCAGTCGTCACGATCACTGAAACGTGTTTGTGCTTTACAAGGTAGAGCAGGATCTCACGGAGGCCGGAGGACATGAGGTTTGACGTGTAGCCAAGGAAGACGGTGCAGCGTGTTTGGGCTATGTTGTGGGGGCTAGCTTCCCCCAATCCGTTGACTGCGACAGGCTCCTCTGATGATCGCCATTTTCGCTAGGTGGTGTAGGATCAGTGATGGACTTGCACATGGGCAACAAAGCAAGCGTACCATACGATTAACGATCTCAACAGCCCTTCCGAAGCTGGTGGCTTGGAATCCAATCCTCTCGTAACTGCGGAGAAGATCCTGGAGCGACAGGCCATTCTCAAAGTTGGGTCCTTGCACTGGGATTCCATTTTCAAGAACATATTTCGTCGGTTCAAGTAGAACGGCTGCAATGTCTTTAAGGGCTTGGGAGGACATGTTTAGTGTCACGCCAACAACGTACGGACCAGTGACCTGCAGGAGCAATTTTCAGACAACTACGACGAAGATAAAAGGGTTTAAATCCTCTCCCCATACGCGAGATCGGAAGCACGGTATTCGGTTGGACTTATTAATGTGGTAATGCGTCCTCTGGCTCAGGTCGAAAGAGGAACTCGGTTTGCGCCGTCTTGCGTACTATGGCCGCCTATTCGGCGAGGTGGAATTCACATTTGTCAATGAGGGAAAGTCATGGAGTTGTATGGAAAGCCGGACAGGGAAGCTGGTGGAACGAGGTTGCATATGCAAGTGATCCAAACCACTGAAGCTCCATTCAGGATTCCTTGGGCCCAAACTTTGAAGCTTGATTAGTATTTTGAGATGACTTAATTGTCTAGTATCGTGTTCGCTTCCATGTTGATAGTGGTGTTCGGTTCCGAGAGAGGAAGGGAGAGGATATTTTAGATATCAAAACCACCTATGGCAAAATGAATGTTCTGTACGGAGACAGGAAGGAGCATTCTGCAGCTAGAACTTGAGATTATGTGGTGGCTTGGAAGTGAGGCAACAGCAATATACCCCCATATAGGGACAATACAACACGGGCGGCCCTTCCCGTCCTGCCAGTTTCAGAATGTACCTGCGTGACGGCACATCTCGCAAAGAGCGGCGAGTTTTTATGGTCGAATCATGGAAATGGCGCATCATAACTGCTGTCGACCAGATCGGATTGGATCTGAGCATGAGGGACGACGTTTTAACCAGAGCTCACCTGGAGATTACCATGTTCTTTTCCCTTTCTCTCGGTCAGTGTTCGAAATAAGTCACCTTTTGTTCAGCCCAGCCACAACACTTTGGGGCTAAAGGACAGACGAGTTGACGGCTTCCCCTCGGCGACGTGGAGGATGCATCGAATCGATGAGTGGGGTGAGATGCGCTGACATCCCGCAGGTCTTCCAGAAATTCACAAGCCATGCTTACCGTGAACAGTCCCCTATAGATCGTCAACAAGCGCAGCAATGCCTGGTAGGGCATATGGTAAAGCGGATCCCACGACAATGAATGTCAAGGCAAACATGCTCTTTCCAAAGACCATTGGGCATGGTTCAACCATTCGCCAATAAATGATATTCAGAGTCCAACATGCGCAGCGAAGCCAGCGAAAGAAAGCTAGTGTTCAGGGATCCTGAACCATCATGGTTGCACCATGAGAAAAAAATTACCCCAATCAGTAGTGGTGAAACATCACTCATGCGTTGGAAGTTGATCCGAGCGTTTCGTGCAGTGTGGAGGAAGGCCCGTGCCAAGAAAAAAGGGCCGCTTCGGAAACCTAAGGACGTTACTCTGCGACCAGCACGTAGTATGTTATTCGCGACCAGTGTGTGGCTGACCTGAGACCTAGTAGTCGCTGGCACTCACGGCGGTTGAGTCTGCGACCTGTTTCGGCTCGCGTGAGAACCCAGCTTGCGAAGCAGCCTCGTGGTTTGTGAACGACTCGGAGCAACACCACTTCCACACACTGGACAGAGTCGCGAGCTCATCGTCCTCGACGTCGTTAACCCTTAGCCATGAAACGAAACCAGTCATCAAGGGCATCGTCGCCGACTCCGACCACATTCTCTGGCATTTCCAACTACCGCACTGAATCGTATCGGCCCGTCAGAGATCAAGGATCCATGCCAGCGATGCCCTCGTTCGATCCCAAGGTTATCGCGAGGACTCATTACAACGAGTTACAGGCAATATCTCGTGGCATACCTTACCAAATGTCTGTACAATCTCATTGACATCGATGACCCACTGAAACTGAATACCAATCTTGCAGCACCGGCAAATTCTCGTTCAACTGCGCGCCAGAAACTCACCCGGCTCACGAGACAACAGTTCCAAGAATTGTCCACGGATGTATATGATGAGCTCATACGCCGGAAGATGAACACATCAGAGAACGAAAGTGCGTGTAGTTGGTGCATACTATGACTTTACAACGCCCATCAATTCTCGAAACCAGTACTCTGTCTGCCTCCGCGCGATGAGTTCCATCCAAAGAGGAACCAGGCACGACAAAAACTCGCCACACTTCCGGCCGCTCGGTTCGAAGATTTATCATCTGATGTGTATTTCGAGTTATCAAGACGTTACCCAGAGTTCAAAGAGGAGGTCAGTGGGGTTTCCGGATGACGAAACCTTGCTGATTTTTCAAATCCTCATCTGACAGAATGAAGTCGGAACACCTCCCGTCGGTTCTCCGGGATCAGCTTATGACGATATGCCTTCACCAGAATTCCACGCTTCACCTCGGTCGGATGCCCCTACCCTCCCTTCGGGTTCTCGGATAGCACGTATCTCTGAAGAGAGAGGGATCGATAATGGATATGGATCTCACATGTTAGGCAGACGCCCCTCGGAAGACGCGTTTGCGAGGCACCGACCAAGCGACGATGAAGTACCACCTAGACGTAGCGAAGACGCATACGGATCGGATACCAATCCCTATGGACTTGGCTCTCGGAAAAAGCTGTCCCAGGATGTTGCCCGTGGGGCAGACTTTGGTCGCAGGCCGAGCGCATCGGCGAGCATCCATAGCGACTCTACGAGCACAACAAACGCTCAGAGTGCGACCGCAACGAGTGGTATGATCATCCCGAACAAGAGCACCATCGCAGAGGAGGACATTGAAGTGCCGTATGGACGCGAAGAGGCGCGAGACAGTTCGGTCATGGTCGTTGATCGCGGCAGAGACGGGGACGGGGATGGGGATACCTTCGGTGGGATGGGTGAGGAGCATGAACACGAGAGTCCCTCCATAGGCGGCCTGAGTGCACTAGGTGCGCGATTGAGAGGTCAAGTCTCAGGAGATGCCCTGGACGACGACGAGGGGAACGGGGCAAGAAGTGGCGACGATTACTTCGATAAGGTCTCACTCGGACGGGCGTCTGTGACATCTGATCGGTCGGCTAGTGCTGTGAGGAGTATAGCGGGACGGGTCAGCGTGGGAGGAGAGGATCACGAACGGTTGAGACGGGAGTATGAATTCAAGATTGCGACGATGCAAGGCAGAATTGTGACGTTGGAGCGAGACCTCGGAAACGCAGAACAACGAGAAAAGGAACTACGGGAAGCTCAACAACATATCAAACTACTGGAGGAAGAAATTGATGGTTTCCGCAAGGTGCGACAGAATCGTAACCGATTTCCGTTTTATGTTGATTATTTGTCAGCGTGCTGAAGATCACGCGGCCGCAGTGAGAGCACTGCAAAAAGAGCTCGACGAACTTCGTGAGCTGCGAGCTAGAGAGAAGGAAAGGGAAATGAAGCGGGCCCAAAACGACGAGGAAGAGCTCCAGATACTTAGAGACCGCCTTGAACGTCTGGAGGATGAACGTGGAGGTGCTTTGTCGCAGGTTTGTCCTTCCAATTCAGCGCTATCTTACATGTATCTGACCTTTATATAGGATGACAGTGAAATGATTGAACAACTTCGTTCAGACATGGATGGTTTGATGACTGAGTTGTCGGATCTAGGCCGTCGGAACGATGAATTGATGACTGCGAAAGATGCAGATCTCGCAGTCATTCGTGATCTAAACAATCAACTCAAGGAATACAAACGCAAGTACGAACTGGCGAAGACTGAACTGAGGAGTGTAAAAGGTAGGCCATTTTCTTCATCTTGCTGGTTCTGATCAACATCTCCTTTCCTTTCATTCATAGCCACTTCTCAATTGCATACACCAGCTCCTAAGACGGACGATCAAATGCCCACGGCTTCGGACGGCGGGTTGCTTGACATACACGTCACTGCCTTTGTATCAGGAATCGATAGCCTGCTGACAGCAGGACGGTCAAATGCCCCAACGCGCGTCCTGATGCCGATGAAGGCTGTTGTAAACGCTACCTCTGCGATCATCGAAGACGTTCGAGCATACGAATTACGACCTATGCGTGTCAATGTTGACATTAATAATATCCGCTCTCTTCGTGAACGTCTCGAAGCAACCCTTTCGAACCTCGTGGTCGCAACTAAAACGCACGCCGTGAGCTCTGGAATGTCGCCTGTCAGTCTCCTCGATGCTGCTGCAAGCCACGTCTCCGCGACCGTCACCGACATCTCTAGGATCATCTACATCCGAAAGGCCACACGAGCCGAACAGGAAGAATTCTCTGTTCCCCCATTAGCTTCACAGCCTCCGCCAGCCCTTCGTTCCATTGAAGAACTGCGCTCTGGACACGAGCGTAAGTCATCGGCTGCAAGCTCAAGGCGCGGAGAGGGTGAATTGTCCGCTAGTAGATTTATGGACCGAAGAGGAGCGTCGTCTTCCGAGCCATCGAGTTCCAGCACGAACTCGCCGCCTCCACTTTTTGACAAGTCACCCATTCCCGGCAGTGGAGTCATCAGTGACGACTCAGCACCACCTGAAGATGCATGGTCCGAACTCAAGGTGCGTTGTAGTTACTGTTTCACGGTCGTTACTGATGTTTACCTCCCGTCGTGAGCAGCCCTATCTTGAAGCCCAGACCGAATCCATCGTATACGCCATCCAGAGTGTGTTATCTGGAGTACGAACGCCAATACCGGCACCGACTCTGAACGAAAACTTGACGCAAATCATCACGATCGTGTCTAGCATCGTCGCCGTCTGCAGCGGCAACCTGCCTCCCACTTCTGCACAACAAGGCGCCGAGATCTTGGAGCAGCTTTCCGAACACGCCAAGAAGCTACAGGAGGTACAAGCGCTACCAGAAGTGACGAAAGAGTCGAGGCAGATCATGGCTAAGTCGAGTTTTGCGATCGCGAACGCGATGAAAGGGCTGATGAAGCTAGGGGAGCGGTAGCCTTTTTTTTGGCGACATGCGACGCTGGCCGTTTCTCTTTCCCTCTCTTCTTTCGGTTTCGATCCACACCATCTACGCAGCGCGTTTCAGGGACCTATCTTCTCGTATGCCAATAATTTCAGTCGTATTTTGCTGATGTTTTTGTGTTATGTTATACCCTTCCACTTGTTACACTATCGTTGCATGGCATTGTCGTTTTTCGTTGCTCAATGCTGACTGTAGACTGCATGACTTGCGAGGCACCACGTTGCGCTGGCACGTGGCCCCCATTCCGAGCACAGCGTGGCCTCGTTGCCTACGAGGAACAGCCATATGTGCCCCTAATCTATTGTCTGACGTCGAAACATTGACCTTTGCAGCCCAGGACAGGCGCACCTAGTCTCGATACCCGACGTTGCTTTTTAGGAAGCGACGGGCAAACGTTGGGTAGTGAGGGTACCAAAACGGATGGTTCGACTCTCGAGACTATTAGGTAGGGATAAACCATTTTCATGATCAGAAGAACAGCCATTTTCGGAGGCTTGCGTTTCATCCTTAGGCTGGTAAGCCCTCTGCGCATTGAGTGGGTTACCCCAGTTGAGCGTTTCTCCAACGAGTGCAGATTACACGATATCATCAAGCTCATTATGTCCAAGGTCGGCTTGGTTCTTGTCGTGCGATGCCACACTGAGCTGCCAGCGGGGTTCCGTCGGATCTCAAAGTACTTGTGTACCAGAAAATCCTGATCTTGATATAGTCAGACATGGATGAACTCTGCAGTACATTGATGGTGATTTTCCGAAATGCGTTATCGCCTTGGTTGTCGCTGACTATGTACGAAGAGAGCTGTTTCAAATTTCGATGTCGGTTGAGTCCGTAAGTATTCCCAGTGACCAAAGATCTTATGAACCTATAGATCAATCTGCCTCGACATTTACTGTTGGTAACTTTGCAATTGCAATCTGAATTCTCTCCATAGAAACAGGTCCACACTGGCATCAAATTGGGCTTCTAAGAGCGGACATCAAGATGAAAATTATGTGCTGGTTTTTTTTTTTCTGTCAGCTAACATTAACGAGCCGTGCGAGTCGAGCCCCCGCAGATACTTGCTTGTACTACTGACATCATAACTTCAAGTCAATTTCCTGGTCTTCACGTGGGGTTCGCCCGCGAACGCATCTGAAATGCAGACCCACAGCAGACGGTACGAAAAGGCATGGGGCATTGGACCGCGCCATCCAAATGATCCAAAGATATCCACTACTCATGACAACGAACGCAGAAAGGCCCGAAAGGTACGGGTCGGTACGTTGGGTTTGGATGTTTTCATGCTCTGAATCCAAGTCGTTTGCTGGCGTTCCTGGTCCTAAAATACTGCTCGTCCCTCTTGACCTTTCGGTCAGTTTCATCCTCAGGCTTCTGGGTCTCTGCTATGGAGCGCAACTGCTCTCTCTTTCGTCTGTGACCCATTGATGGTTTGAGCGCATTGAGGTCTGAACTTGGTCAACATTGCACGGTGAGTTGCGCGAGACTTACTACTAGTTGATCATACTGCAGACCAATCTCTGTGACTTGCGCTTGGAGATTTTCACTCCAGGCTCTCAGTGCTCCATTGACAATGCGAGCTCCGGTTCAAACGATCATACAGAGTAAGCGCAGCTATGGCATCCCATGCTTCTACACAAACTTCACATAACAATCACCATCTTTCTGCGCTATCATGCCAAACTAGATAACCAGAACACGATTTCAACGTCGCTTGTTCATCTAAGTCTGTGACCAGACGTCACTGTGCCTCATTGCTGGTCACTAGACTCTACTCGCCTTCCTGACCGCCTTCTGGATCATTTTTTTGATCGTCTCTTCTTCTCTATTGTCTTCATTGTCTTCATCATCTTCGGAATCACTGTCTTCCCATTCTTTTTTCTCGTATGCGCGGAGGAACCCATCTTTGAAGAAATGGTCATTGTTGAATTCTTTCCTTTTTCTCTGCAAGTAATTTTCATGATCTCCTTCGTCATCCTGGATGTACGGCACTTGTTCATCGTAGAGAAGCTTGTATTTTGCAGAATGCTTCATCTGGGGGCGGGAGCACTTTCCCTGGCGTAAAGAGCAGCGAAGGACGTTGACACCATTGTATTGTTCCTCGACAGCTTCCACGTTGGTCGTGTGCCATCCCATGAAGCAGGGGAATGGTTGGTTCCAATCTCCTTTCCTGGGATCACCGCCCCACACATCACACCCGCAACAGGCGGAGGGGACGCTTACATCCCCATGGACGTACTGCGAAAAATATTGATCAGGGTCTGTGAAGACGTGAGGCACCATGCACGCTTCTGGATGATTGAGCCTGTAATTCGCATGGCAGCGAACGCAATGTTGCGGCTCGGGGGAGGTGCCGTGGCAGCAGCATCCACCACAGTGACAGGTACAGGGGCTCGATATGGTCTGGGGTGCGGCGGAGGAGGATTCGCTGTGCTCTACAGACGAGTCACCCGTTTCCTGCTCGGACGAGGAGTTGGACGCTGTGTCTGGCCATGGGTCGTTCTCGTCTTCATTAACCTCGGGCTCGACTTCCGGATTTCTGCTGGAGGACTGGAATCCGCTCCTCTCTGTGACCCGTCGTCAGGTACGGGAGCACCTGACTCTAAAGCCGGGTTATGCTGCATGTGGTGAGAGCAAGCACACAAAGTGGGTGATCACTGCTTACCACGTCAGACAAAGCCTTGGAGGACATTGCGTACAACTTGGTGATTCTCGTGAGCGAATGTTTGGAAAAAGGGACTCCGACCATAGGGGCCATATGTCACAGGCCGTTTCCGGCTGGGAGAGCCTCGACTCATTACGACGAGCTACAGCAATATCTCGTGGCGTACATGCTAAACGTTCGTACAAGTTCATTGAAATTTGGTGACCCACCAAAACTGAACGTCAATTTTACAGCACCGACAACTACGTTGCTAGCATCCATAGAAATTCCACGAGCACAATGAACGCTCAGAGTGCGATTTCAAGTTACGACCATCCTGAACAAGAGCATGATCATAGAAGAGGACATTAAAGCACCTGATGGGCGCAGAGAGTGTTTGGTTGTTGGTGATCGCGGAAGTGAGCAACCACACGAAGGTCCTTAAAAGCAGCTTGAGTGCACTAGGCGCGCGAATGAGAGGTTAAGTCTCAGGGGATGCTTTGGACCACGAGGGACGATTCCAGTGAGAAGATTCACTTGGACGGGCATCTGTGACGTCTGATGGATCGGCGAGTGCCGTGAGGAGCATGGGAGGAGAGTATCATGAGCGGCTGAGATGGGAATATGGATTCGAGAATACAACGACGCAAGGCGGGATTGTGACGCTGGCCGGAAATGCAGAACAACGAGAAAAGGAATTACTACGGGAAGCCCAGCACCTGGCACCAGCAATAGGTTTGGCAACAGTACTATCATACATCTTGTGGATACAAGGAGAGCTACACCATCTCCATCTCACTATCGCTCGTCTCTGGACTCGAGTCCCGTCCATGGATCTTTCGAATCTGTAGGTCAACTTCCTTCCACATCCGTCTGTAATCTTGTGACGATCTGGAACGTGCACCGAACGAGGTCCACGCTGTCAGCACGGTCAGTGAAGGCAGGTGCTCCAGCAGAAAATGGGCAACGCTCGCAACCGGCTCTTGAATGAGGGAGTTCACGACGGAAAGCTTAGTGATGGCCGTGTTGCGGAGCGATGACTCGTTCTCCATCAACGATGGGACGTTCCTTGCGTCGACACACAGCCCGAGATCATGTAGCTTTGGGCATCGTGCAAGTAAGAGCAGCAGACCCTTCAGGGTTAGGATCTGGAAGGACGTCCGATCATTATCGTTCCATTCATAGTATTGGTTGAAGCTGAAGGCCTCTAGTTCGGGCCATGCTTGGACCAACCGATCGAGTTCGTCGTCGTTCAAAGACACCGGATTGTTAATGTTGATTTTGAGCGTGTCAAGATGGAAGGTCATGAGTGGGCTCAGAACCTGAAAGTTAACGGGCTCTGGAAATATTCCATCTGCTATCAAGCCGAGAGATTGGAGTCTGACCCGTCGCAGAGTTCGACGACGCGTGGCTGAACTGAGAGCGGTGAAGAGTTCGTAAAACACCTCAGGTGTGGGAAGCATACGAAAATCGAAGGAGACCTCTTCGAGTGGCTGGTGCTGCGATTTCAAGTACGGGATGATGGAAGAAATATCTTCGACGCGAAGCTCAAGGATGCGCAGGTTCTCGAAAGGAGGGTGGTCAGGGGTGCTGTAGCCAGCGATCTTCCTCAGACTATCAGGTTGGTGAGTGTGCAAGTTGGCACTGAACTTGGTGAGACAACGGGAATCAGCGATGTAGATCAACGCGGCTTCGTCGATGGGATCGCAATTCAAAATCTCCACGTTTGGAGAGCGACAGATGGCACGCGATATTGCAGCTGTTACATGCGGAAAGCGACATAGATGGCCAAAGTAGAGTGACTTGAGGTCTGGGCACAAAGTGTGGTAGGACTCGAGCAATCCCAGGACGGCACTATGGTCACCACCGTCAAGCCACACGTGAAGGTGGGCGAGAGAAGGGCTTAGGAGCAAACGGATTGAACCGATCGCTGTATAGTTTTCATACATCCAACGGAGTTTTCGGAGGTTGGGCAATAGCAGCACGGTGCGAAACCACAAGGACTGCAAGATCTTCATGGAGAGTTGATCATGTTCGAGCGTTAATTCTTGGACACGTGGAGTGTAGCGTAACAGAATATCCCACTCTTTGTCGTCGAATGAAGGCTAATTCGATTGTTAAGATTTTACGCTGGCATGCACCTTCTAAGGAGAGATTCCATACCACTGCTCCCTCCACCGATGTATCGTTATATGAGGCTTTGGTAGCCAAACAAAGCATAAAAGGCTTCAAACTGTGTAACCTTCGCCAAAGGGCGTCAAGTGCGGGCTCAGAAAAAGCACGACAAGTTCGTGCAAGCATTCCCAAAGCCCGTCGACCAGATTTCCGTGTATCTTTGGGAGGAAAGGCTGTTGGATGGCGTGCTGTATCTTCTGCCAGATAGTCAACAATGCGGTCTAGTACTACATGAACCAAGAGTGCATTGTGCATGACGTTTCAGTGGTGCCGAAGTTGGAGGTGGAAACAATGTTGTTAGCCGCCGAATGGTGAGAATGAGGCTTGTGTCACCCGAGTTACTGTATCGAGTCATCGAATTTGGAAAATATGGATATCATCATTCTGATCAGTGATGGAGACTTTAAATAATCTTCAAGTTGCTCAGTTTCTTCAACATTGTCTCACTATCAATCGGTCGAGGCTGCAGCGCTGAACCTTAAAGTGTAAGCGTTCCCATCACATCGACATTATTATCTACATGCTAATCATCACAAACCAACCGAACCGTCCAACAATTACCCTTGAATGTCTTGCACAACCTTGTCCTTGTCGTTAGTGTCGACCGCACCCCCAGTCATCGCACCTAGACTCGCGTCCTCCAACGCGAGATTGGCTCCCAACAGCGGCTGCATCGATGCCCAAAATTCAGGTTCGACCTCCCCCGTGCCGTGCGTGCCAGTGGTAGCACCGCTGCTGCCACCACCGCCCTTGTCATTACTGCCAATGCTTCGTCCGCCACGCTCCACGAGCGCCGCAAATGCCCGTTCAAAAGCAGCTGTGTCGAATCCACCATCCTGACCCTGACCCTGACCCTGACCAACTTCACCGTCGGTATCGACATCTGCGTCGTCCGACAGCCAATTCGACGCGGAGGACGGTGGAAGAGATGACATGTCCCCAAAGATGGCATCTGAATCGGACAACCAGGCGCCGTCCGAGTCGGTCAAGAGTGGTCCTCCGCCCTCCGTGTCTGTTAGCCATGCTTCCGTCTCGGTGAGCCACGCGCTGGCCTCAGGGTCGGTGAACCAAGACGTTGCGCATGCGTCGTCGGAGAGCCACGTCGTGTCGGCTGGGCCTCGGGGCGCGTCAGAGTCGCTCGCGGAAGGTAGGAGAATGTCGGAATCTGGCACGACGAAGTTGTTTATCGTCGGCGTGTCGAAATCGCTGTCATGGTGCCTTGCAGGGCTCGAGGACGGACTACATGGGAGAGGTGAAGAAGGTGGGAGGGGACTGGAGGCGTATTCCTCTCCCACTTGGGACCCGTCGCCGTTGGAGGCGATGTCTCGCAGTTCGTTTGTTTCCTGATTGTCATCCCCAATTAGACGGGTGGGACTACATTGTACTGGCGGAATTGACGGATTTTCCTCAAGAAGCGCTTCTTTCATTTCGCAGCCGAGTACATCTATTCCTTTCTCGACGCTTTGTTTTTCCGATGGAGGCTCCTGCCTCACGATTCCGGAATCCCCAGGAACGATTGGAGCGGAAGCTTCTGGCACCTCGGAACGCATCTGGTTTTGTCGGTGCGGCATTCGCGACATGCAGGGTGAGGATGGAGGTAACAAAAACGCCCTCGTTCCCATACCCGTCCACGACTGAGGTGGACGCATGGCCAAGTTTGGCGACACGAACGGCGCGTTTCTACTGCTCCGCGAACTTCTAGGTGTTTGATTATTGATGCTATTGCGCTTCGGTGTCCACGGGGTCTGCGGCACGCTCTTCCGGGGTGATTTCCTTGCGCCAGAACGGTGAAACAAGGTGGGGGAATGCGGCGTAAACGTGACTCGAGTGAAAGATGGAGTGACGCTGAGAGTACTGGGGGTGAATAATGACTCGGGGTCTTGTCCAGACGGGGTAAATAAAGAACAAGAGCCAGGCGTACGACACGACGCTGATCCTGGGGGGAGAGATTTCCTTGGCGGTGTGCTCGGAGCGACGGATGGTACAGGATGCTGATGCGATTGGGGTGGGGATGACGGTATGGGTTCCACCGCATCCGAAGCGAATACGGGCAAAGATGGCTGTGGAGGAGCCATTAAGGGAGCGCTCCGCGTCACAATCGACGATAATTGGAGCGTCCGTGGTATCGGATCATTCGCGACAGCGTCATCTTCATCCGAGGATTCATTAGAAAGACGCTCTGCGGCACGAAGTCGTCTGCGTTTTGCTTTCGCAGCTTCACGCCGCCTCAACGATATTTGTGCCTCTTTGGCTTCCCGTTCTGCCCGCTGACGGGCCAGTACTTCGTCGGACAGCCGTGGAAGCATCGCGGTACTAGTACGAGCCCACGCAGGGAGGACGAAGTTTTTCAAGGGATTTGGCGCTGTACTTGTTGATGTAGTCGCCGACAACAAAACAGGGCTAGAGACGGCTGCGCCCAGTACTGAAAGGGGCTGGTAAGCTGATGGTGGTGAGGAAGCCACTGCATGCGACCGGAAGAAAGGACGAGAAGGAGATGACTGAGCGTGTCTCGAGGTCGATACCAGATTGGCAGAAAGCGATGGACCCGCTTGTGATGCATTCGACCCCTCTGCCTCTGAATGAACTGGACGTTGTCAGCGGAGGATCCGGTCCAATGAAGGGGAAGCGAAACCAACACATACCCGACTTGCGACCTGAAGATGGCCGTTTTCGAACCTTCGTATGCTTGCGAGCCTCGCGTTCTTCCATAAATTCGTTCAGATTCAAGTTCAACCTTCGTTTCAGCGAGGTTTTGCCTGACGCAATGTTCGAAGGCGCAGTCATAATCTCTGGATGGTCTCCCTTTGGCTTCGATGGACCGGAACCGAGCATGCTTGACTGATCCGCATTCTTGTTGGTGGCCAAAGATGCCGAGCGTCCATGCGTTGAAAAGCTTGAAGAACTGACATGCACGCGGGAACCCGAGGTTGCTGTGCTACGCATGGAGTCCATCATTGAGGGTAGTCGCACTGTTGGGGATGACACCAACTTTCTTCTGCGAGTCGGCGAAGACAGGACTCGTCTCGTAGTCAGAGCTCTTCCTGGATTGGATGTACGCGACGCGAACGGCGAAGGAGAGGGAGGGGACGTTGGTGTGGAAAACTGAGCTTCGCCTTGAATATACTCATCTAATTTCCGTTTGCGAGCTCGGGACGGGGTCGGCGTTGCCGGCATATCCAAGGCATGCAAGGAGGTTTCGTTACTCCTTTCCGCCCGTCCCACGGAGGCGTACTTCAAGGTTGGCGTCTCCGCTTTGGGTGTTACTGATGGCGTCAGTGTTTGAGACGATGCTGGTGCGTCCTCCTGTCCAGAGGGAGGCGTGCTCGCAGGCAGAGGTGACAAATCTGTACCCTCGCCGCTGGGCATCGGGGATTCTTGGCTCGTTGTATCGTTGGCGCTTGCATTGAGTTGCCTATGATTTGGTTTACGGAATACTGTGGTGTCAATGGTTGAAGAATCGAGAATAACGATATCCGAGTCTGCGTCGTCATCCGCGTTGCTTCCCCCGCACACTGGTTTGTTTTCAACAGTTTTTTGACCGCTACTTGCGGAAAGGCCCGTGCTTGTCGTCGCCAGTTGCAACAAGTGAGGATTAGCAAGCAATCCTTGCAACGCTGATAGGAAAACCGCCTGTTGCTCAGGGGTAGTATTCGCTACTGTATCGCTGGGGGAAGTAAAAGGAATAGCGGATAGTAATCCCAGCAGCAGATTCTGTGTTGAGTGGGAGTATGGTTCGGTTTGAGGATGAAGCTGGGAATGTGGTTGAGTTTGGTTTTGACTGAACGGGTGGGATTGCTGGTAGTGGGCGGCTGCCCCAGTTGCACCAGCCTCTGGACCCCCTGTCGCGGTGTGACGTGTCAACGGTCCGCACACAAATGGTGAATGTGTAGGTGGAGCTCGGGGAGGTCTGGATCTGGTCTTTGGCTTGGAACTTCTCCCTACTTGCTGCTTAGACTCAGATCGAGTCTCTACACCTTTCGACGAGCTCATCCCTGGTTCATCGATCCTGTCAGCGATGATGTCGACTTTCTGCAGAAATTGAATCACCAGGGAGAGAAGAGGTACTACCCTGCGACTTGACCCTTGACTTGGAAGAAGTAGAACCTTCGGGACGACCAGGCGCGCGTCGTGGAGGGCCTATGTAAAGTTCCGGAAAGTCGGCGGAACGGGTCAGAGTTTGTCGTTCCTGTTGATCACGTTGCACATGAGAAGTAGACAGCCGATTCATCCCGGCAGCGTGAGGAGGGCGAGGGGGATCAAGTGGGTGAGATGAGCCAGGTGCAGATATCGGCCCCAATGAAAGGTATGAGTGTAACATAGGTTTTGGCACGCGCTTCGTCTGTTAGAAGAAAAAGACGTTAACTGTGTTCTCGTAACAAGATTGAGTCGTCGGCACGAAGCTACGACGAAACTTCGAAATGAAAGACACGTACCTCTCGAAGCGCGAAAACTATTTCGAGTGCCGGTGAGGCATTCGGAATGATCGTGCCAGTGACAAAGACATTCATCGAATCGTTCGACTCAAGAGCCCAGGACATGAGTCCCAGAGCAACCGCGACACCACGAGGGGAGCTGGTATTGTTGGATGGGTGTGACAGACTCGTAGGTAGGGGTTGTGCTTCTAGGGGATCGAGGACATAGAGAGAGAAATCTCGTGCGGGATCTTGGAGGAGTTCCGGGCTGTAGTACGGTGAGAACCCTCCAGGTGTAAACGGCGATACCATAGTCAGCGCTCACCTGGAATCACATACCGCAGAAAGGCAAGCCTTGAGTGGGGCTCGTGCAAAGGCAAGGTAATTCGTGGCAGACAAAGTTGTCGTTTCATTGCATATGGCCGCTGGGACCTGTGATGAAGACTTGGCCAGAATATATTGCGGGTTGTTGTTAACCGTGTACAATACACGCACTGTTCCTCATTCAGAATCAGTATGACAGTCCTGAACTGATACTCACGAAAAGCTTGTATTGTTCTGGCTTCCATTCAATAAGAACTAGAAAGACAGTAGAGTATATCACAATAGTGTCTGTCATCTGCCAACTTCGGCGGAAAGATCAACGCGTGGAAAACGCGGCTGTCACAAATGTGACAAGACGCGTTTAGTGTCACGGTCGCGCCATTGCATCGAATCTCCCACTACCTTCGAGTGGACTCGGTAAGCCCGAGCCGCTTGATCGGTACAGTTGGCGCACCAGGGTTAGTATCACATATCATGTGTCGCGATCACTATTAAGACTCGGGTTGAAGGTGCTGAGGAACAAGGAGCGTCGAGGTGGACATACCACCCCAACCTTCACTACTAACGCCAAGAGAGACGAACAAGTACTGAACTTGCAATTCGTCCTCTGTGGGGAAGTGCACTGGCATCGTGGTATGTGACTCAATACTTATATATTGACTTGCCTGTCCAGACGCAACAAAGCATCACCTTTGAAGGCATTGCGTGGAAAAAACCTTTTGACCAGCAGATCGTATTCATCCATATTGGTATCTAGTGTACACGGAGATGAAGGAAGAACGAATTTGACTCTATCTGCCACTTGCAGGGTCCCCCTCCTTGTGTCAAAGTTCACATCCAAGGACCGGCACAACGGGTACGATTATCAGCTCCCCTGAGTCCCGGTATGGCTTTTTTCACTGACCTGCCGTCGCCAAGAGGGGATCTAGCTTGTCACATATGTAAGAATGTGGTTGTCGATGTGACACCAATTACATGCAAAGGGAGACACCTTGTGGTTACCAGTCCCGTTCATTCTTGCTCCCCTCTGCGCCAAGGAATTTCGGAACCTTAGCGGGGTCTGCCAATCAATCATGCAGCTTTTTCACGCAATGTTTTCAACACCAATCTTTCAATTGCGATCACTGATGCTTGTTAGTAGTCACTTCACGGATAAGGGGAAAAGGACCGGAAATTTGGAAATACCTGAAACTCCACTTACAGTAGAAGTCGCACAATTCTTGCTTTCCGGGTCCTTGGCAGCTGACCGGCGGCGGCGGTGACGCAAAATTCCGTGAATACTAGTACTTAGATAGGAGCAGGGGTTCGAAATGGAAACTCATCGATGGCATCTGTTAAACCGAGTACGACACGGTCCCAAGTGCGAAATCAGGAGGCTTGGTAGAACTGAGAATCTTGATTCAATAAACGGAGATGAAAAAAGTGAGTCCGAGCAGCTATGTGACTTTGTAATCATATGATTCCCATATGATTCAGCTTGGCACTGATCGTTCCTCCATCATGCCCGCCATTCAGTGTTTTATGTAAGTACTCTGTAATCCCGTCTATGGACGATGGAACTGGTGGAAAGCAGTAAATCGAATCCTAGTAACTAGCGGATAGGGTGACTTACTGGCAGCCAGGATCCATTGCAATGGAAGCCAGACATGAGCGACGGGGAAAGCGAAGGCTAACTTCAAGCGTGTCAATTGAGGAACTGAATCGACGAAGAGCCGCCGGCGGGAATAGCAACGACGGCGACGCGAGCATGGCTGCTGAGAACCAGCGTAAACGAGGTACCTCGTGTGATCACGCGTAGATGCATCCGCAATAACGAAACCCGGTGCTGACACAACTAAGTTAGCATGTTCGTTTTCCCGATTATAGACACTTAGTACGATGCCAATCAATGCACACTTGCCAAAAGTCACGGCAGGCCTCATAGTTTCTTTAAAGATGAAGGCCGTGGATTTTGCGAGCGTCAGGTACTAAGCGTACATAGTGTGCGATAAATGGGGCAAGATATAGATCCACAAAAACGAGTCATTCAAAGTCCAACCATTCGGTCTGGGACTCAATTTTCGGTGGAAGCGGGTAACTGCAGTCTCTCCATGCATAGCTTCGCAACGACCGAGCCATTGAGCGGTATGCTGTTCCCCTGGAACCCGTTCGGATAGTTGACTCGCGGTAGTTGCGGTTGCGTGAACGTCCTGTCATGTCCCCACGTGCGTACAAGGGTGGCGGTTGAAGAGATGTAGTCAGTGAGCGGACGCAGCGACAATAGACGACAGTACGCACTTGTTGTTCCAAACACCATAGTGCACCATCCCGAGCATTCGCGAAGTATATTCATAGTCGTGTGCGAACCCCTCGGGATAGAAGAACTCAATCACCGTCGATTTCGGGGAGGGTTTCATCCACACAAGGGCCGTCAGCCCGTTGCCGTGCACACCCATCATGATCTAACCAGTAGGTGAAACCAGTCAATGAAACAGATCTTGGCAGTTGTCTTAATGCCGCGCACTCACCGTCGTCCGCGCAGCCAGCCTGAATTGTTCCGCGTGCGAGAGCTTGTCCATGCTCACGACATTCACCTCGACTCCATGCTGATCGCGCAGCTTGTACAGCTCCTTCACAAGGTTCTCGTGGTCTTCTTGTATCAGCTTACGCCGGCCCCCCCACTCCTGACGCGAGATGTAGGTGATGACGGGTTTTAATCCTTGATCAAAGTCTGTGTCGAGCCCACTGAATTTTGTCACGGCACCCCGGATCAGGTTCCACCAGTGCACACCTCCGGATAGCGTAAATGGCTCGGATGCGATGCGACCTGTACGCATATATTCTTGACCCTTCATCGCAGCTGAGCGGTCGGTGAAAATTACACGATCAAGGATCAATGGGTGGCCCATCTCCGCGCGGTCCTGCCAATCCGCGGAGTATTCGGCGGTGATAGAAGGGAAGACGCTGCGAAGAACCCATTGGTTCATCGACGCGTAATCCTTCCAATGGTCGGCGTCTGTGTGGACGAACCATA
The DNA here is from genome assembly GCA_018397855.1 of Boletus reticuloceps. Classification (NCBI taxonomy): domain Eukaryota; kingdom Fungi; phylum Basidiomycota; class Agaricomycetes; order Boletales; family Boletaceae; genus Boletus; species Boletus reticuloceps. The sequence continues at coordinate 1,554,960 of JAGFBS010000001.1, forward strand.
TGCGACGCGGTGCAGGAAGCGAAGACAACCCATTGGTAGAGATGGATGGGTCTAATGAAGAGTACGTCCGCCAGAACCCCCAAAAAAGCTCGGCAGACCAGTGGTAGTAATGTGTGATGCTAAGAAGAATGAGCAGCGTCTCGCGTCGAGTCATTATGAACGCACAATTGTGGTGGGTCGTTGAGTATCCACTGAGCTGAGCGTCAGATGAAGTGGTTTATCATCGTAAACGACGCACCGTAGTCCCGTCTATAAGAAGTGCACTTGTTCCGAAAAGTTCTTGGGCTTCGTCGGTGGTGACAACGCGAAATTCGCGGTCAGTGGGTAGACGGGCTGCGACAGCCTCAGCTCCATTCTGGACCTTCATGCCAGTCGATGTGATGGTGTTGCGATCTGGAACGGACTCTGGGTCATCAGAGACGACAAAGACGGTCCCGTTCAGCAAAAACAGGTTGTCAAATATCGTCCAGCCTTGGATGCAAGGGTCGGTGGTTGTTTGGGTTGGGGAATAGGGCACATACCAGGGACATGGGAAACTACGGTCGTTGGTGGCACTTGCTTGGGGGTCCACGTTACACGTGTGCGCCAATGTTCTGATTCTGTGGTCGGGACCTGAACGTCCTGCGGAGCAGACTCGGTTTCCGGGATTAAGTGTGAAGCGTCCGAGTCCTGAACGTCAATGCCTGCTCTGGTGAGTGAAAGGAGTGCGATGAGTAAAAGAGCGAGGAGGAGGCATTCGCGTCTGGAAGGGGCTGAGGCTGTTTGCTTGAGCATCTGGTTAAGAAGAGGAAGTAGCGGCGCGCTTGCGCCAAGTCCCGACTCCTGGGAATATGTGATTAAATTCACGCACTCATGGGCCTCGCTGGCCGAAAACAAAAGCAGCGCATCCCCGCAGACCCTCGGAATCTGAGCTGGGCTGATGGTGAGCCCAACTACCATCACCGCGATCGCACTCATGGTCCCTCTCAGATGCCTCTCGTTTTGGCCTCTCTTATCTCTCAAAGTTTGGATGGGATGCATCCAAGGGTCTGGGATCCTCGGGTGATGGGATCAAGACGCACCTCAAGGTGCAACAAAAGCTCGATGTGATGGGCATCGGCGCACAGCAACAACGGGATCCCAATGGTATTGCGTGGAAGCAAAATAAGGACTTCGAGACGTTGTTGAAGAGGCTAAACGAGAGCGCAGAGCAGGGAAGGGGGACCCACGGTGAGGACACGGAAGAAGAAGGCATGAAAGTGCACGAGACGGCGATAGGTAAGGCATTCGTACGCGCACAGGAGGAGAAAGCAGGGAAGGAGTTGGAAAACGAGTCGTCTGCGACGACAAAGAAAAGGAAACACGAGGACGCAGACAATCCAAATGCCAGCGAGAACACGAAAAAGAAACGGAAAAAGGGGAATGAGAAACGAGAAAAATCTAGTCCTGGTGATTCCGATTCTGTTGCGCCCGCCATTGATACCACCTCTGAATCTTCATCAAAACTGCGCTCTGAACCAATACCTAAACCCCGTCCTATGGCGTAAGTTGTGCACTTACTCTGATTTGCCATTCTCACACTCTTTTCTCGTGTGCTGTCATGACAGTCATCGTGCGCGCATCCGGGCTGCAAAACGTATTGCAGGTAAATCCGCATCAGCCATCTCAGAGATTCTTGGAATTGCGCCCTCTTCCTCCATATCCACATCGGCGTCGACCACCGCGCCAACACCACCGCGCTTGTTATCGTCCACTCCTCAATCTTCACTCTCGCTTGATAATCTTACAACATCGACCAAAAGTGTCGCAGATTACTTCAAGGAAAAACTTCTCGCCCGTTCATTCTCATCCTCATCTCCTGCGTCATCGTCAGCACCCTCGGGATCTGCTACACCCGGTCTTGGTGCCACCTGTCCGGGACCTGTATTGTACCCACCCGGCGACGAGGTTCAGTCACAACGGAGAGACGTAAAAAGCCAAGCACCCCCCGTTTCTCCTCCCTTGCAAATCCCTGAAGCAGTATTACCATCTGCCGGTGCCGACAGCAATTCAGACACGTTGACAGAAAGGCAGCGCCGGAAGGTGGAACGCAGGGCCGAGAAACAGAAACGGCGGGAAGCCAAAGCTAGCCAAGCTAGACCCGAGTGTGTGTCCACCGTTGCAAAGGAGCAGGTAGAAGAGGAAAGAGCCCAGAAGACCTCTAAGAAGAGGGGAAAACGCCGTGAGCAGAAAGAGTAGGCGCCTGCGGTAGATTTCTTTGGTGTGCATATACCCAAGCTCAATTACAAGACTATCTGACTAAACATTCGTCGGTGCGCGCATGTAAGGACTACGACCCCATACAGTAATACCTTCTTACCCTCCAACTGGTCAATCTGTCCGTCCACGAATCGTGCTTCAAACGAATCGTGCTTCAAACCAAGTCCGAGACAAACGCGGTCTCGATACTTGCATTCTTTGGACAGCGTACTTGACGTGCTGCCTCTCGGGATTGATGCTCCCCCCAGCCCACAGTGCGTATATGCGTATCGGTTCGCTCACCGGGCGAGTGGAACGAGATGTCCAACGCTCTTTTTTGCCTACCACCATAGCCGTCGGGACAAGCCCTCCAGGAATGATATAATACCCTGCACCGCTGGCACGACGGCCAGTTCCGCAGTGCAGTACTTCGAATTACTATTCGAATTGAAGGCTTTTTGCAAAAGGGTACGTACGACCTCCGCCGTTCCTCTCTGCGCATCCATCTACAAGGTAAGTCGTTGCTTGCTGCTTGAGGCCTGAGGCCATCTTCGGGACCACATATACTCGATAGTAGACCGACTTTGAATGTTCCTTCGCCAAACCTCTATTGGAGGGCAAGCAAAATTCAGTCCGTCACTGCATAGCATTTATTTGAGTCCCCCCGAAATCTAGAATCGGCGTGTCGGGTTGCACTCTTGCCGCGATATTCAGTTGGGCTCGCCTGTGCGACGAGCGCCGCCTCTGAATCATCCAGCTAGTGCAGGGCTAATCGTGGCTAATATGTGAAACTACTCTAAGAATCATCCGAGTCAACTATATTAGATCTTGTCCATTAGATACTAAAGTCCATCTATTTCTCATTCCTCAGGTTCCTTTGAATCCGCTCCCATCTCAAACACTTTCACGCCATTGCGCATTGCCCCTGCGGGGCCTTCGCAGTGCATCCGCAGCGCATTCACCACCTCCGGGAACACATCTTTATCAATGTCCTTGCCCCACAGTACGTCCAGGTGCTCATACCCTTCCAATTTCTTCGCTCGAGTCCCACTCGCTGGCAACGCACTGACCATCGCCTCGATATCCATGAGACTATCCCTATTACCATACAGCAACAGGATCGGAGTTTCGATGTTCCGCGTAGGGAAGCGCGCAGGGCGGTACGCTTTCCCAGAATTTGCAGGGCCACCAAAGACAGCGACGTCGTCATCAAACATCTGAAAGGTAGACTCGCGCATGATCTGGAACCAGTGCACGACTGACTTGACGGAGGCATACGAGTATAAGTGAGCGTACGCGGCCGTTTTTTGGGTGGTGGTAATGTTGCGGCTGTCCCAGGAAAAGAGGAAATAAAGGGCGGTGTCGATGATGGAAGTGAAGATGGGCGGGTAGATGATCGCTTGCCAGGTCGCAACCGAGGAAAGGATTGCTTTTCGTCCGAAGAAAAGGTATACTGACGTCGGACTACCACATTTGGACACAGAGCAATGAGAGGGGGGCGGATGCGATAAACGTGAAAATTGACTCACGACGCCTTCATGAGTGCATCCACAATAGGGGTAGCCAATCCAGCAGGGCTCATCGCAGGCGCAAGTGCCACCAGAACGTTTACTTTTTCGTTCAACTGCGGGTTGACACTCAACGCAGGCGAATGCCTGCGCGGTGCCTTGGCTAAATCCGACATAGCCAAGGCTACCCGCGCCGGTGCGAGCGAGGATATATTCAATCGAGTCGGGGATGTCATACCAAGCAAACTCATCTAGACTGTAATTCCAGAACTTGGAGGAGCTCGGCCCGTGGTGGATGGATTTTTTTGAATACTTGTTACCGCGATTATTGCCGAGCCAAACATCAAAGCCTGCGGAGCGCACGGGCGGCGCGCACGAGGTCAGCACCAATCGTACACACAGATCCAACACATACCCTGCTCTGCAAGCACAAAAGGCAAACAATGAGCCTCGTCCGTCAGACAGACCCACACCTCACTGTTCATGAGCAACCCGTGGTGGAGATACACGGCTGGTTTCTTCGTGTCTACCCCTGAGCAATGCGCAGTGTCCGCCCTTGCGCCTAGGAATGCGGTGCAACGTCAATAGATAACCATCCTTGGTGAGGACGACATGTTCCTCATGCGCATACCCATACAGCGCAACCAGCTCCCCAAAGTCTTTGGCAGAGCGGATAGCAGAGGCGAATGCTTCCTCTGTCGTTTGTGTTCCCTGTGCGCTCGCAAAACGGTCAAAGAGCACTTGAGAGCGGGTGTAGAACCAAGCAACGACGGGCTTCGGGAGGAGAAGCACCGTGAAGCGGAGGAGCGTCTCGATACCGAGGATAGAAAAACCAACAAGGAGAGCGATGTATTCCTTGAATGAAAGCCGTCCAATGAGTGGGATGTGAGCCATGGATCCACCAAACCGGCGGTTGTAGAACAAGACGGATAATCTAGTCCCCCCCTGCGTTGGGATAAAATGGGAGGAGCTAACCTGAATTGCTTACGTAATACAACTGTATGTAACTGCGCCGCAGTTCACAAAGTCTTGAACGTTCTTGATTGAAATGACGCAAAACTGCCGGTGCCGTTAACTGATAGGCTAGCAGATCGTGTGCGATACGGTGTTGAGCGTCGAATGAAGTCCGAAAATTAACATATCAGTGGAGAGGAAGCTAGTGGCAAAACGCAAGGTACCATCCGTCTTCGAGTTGTTCTGATATAGCTAATTCCAGTGCAGGACTCCAGCAATCGACGATTGCGGCAAGTGTTCACCTGCACCACCGTATTGGTTGGTACCCCGGGCCCACAGCTCGTGGAAAGCAGGATGGATGAGCTAGTGATCACCGAACTCTCGGCTCAAAGCTTGCTAATGCAAGGACCACTAGGTAGACTGCGTCACAATTCACTAACAATTGCATGAGATTCCGGAGCTGGGGATCGAAGCCGCCCAACTTCCGATGTACACCGGAAGTGCCGGTTTGCGATGAATGACGCTTCATCGATTCAATGTAGGCAGCGTTGGCCATACCGGCTCGTTGATTGGTTGTATCATATGCGGCGCTTGCTGAAAAGGTGGCGAACATACAGGAATGTGTACCCGCTGATAACGTCGAGGCTAGACCCAGCTAGACCCATAGTTGGGCCCAGTGTCGCTGACAATGAGGTAGGTCTGCCTCCAATGAGGTGTTGAGCGAACAAGACCAAATCCGCCCGTGGGCGGTGATTGCCAGTGCTGTCAAATGTCCGGCACGGGTATGCTGGGTTCTTACCCGTACTAATCAGCAAAGTGACCCCTCCCAGGACACACCACTAGTGGACAGAACCTTTTCCCTGGGCTAGACTAGACCGGGCACACTGAGTGCCAAATAGATAGATATGTTGTAAAATAGACACTGCCAATGATCCCAATCTGGACCCCTAGGTTGGACAGATCTGTCACAGAACAGGGCAGAGCTCTGAGCTTAGACAGGAATAGTTGCACACTGCGCCACAAAGTTGAACGACCGAGAGTGCTGCTGGACTGGGAGAACGGGGCACTATAGAAGATCCCGGGCACCTCCTCAGATGTATTTCCTTGGGAGAAAAGGTCTCTGGGAACGTTATCATGTCATGTTGCTATCCGTACTAGCGTCGGAGGCATCTTAAAGGAGCTTGAGTTACTAGCCAAGCCGCATATGTGGCTAATTAAACCAGGGGCGAGCGTAACGCGGTAGCGATAGATCTGCGGCTACAGTGGTTCCCAAAAATTTCAGACAAAAAGAAAGGTATTTATTGAATAATTTCCCTAAGTTGCGCTGGTGTTGGTTCCTTTGAAAATTGATAGGTTACTTTAAGTTTGTTTGTGCGAGACCTTTTGTAATTCCAGATTAGGTGTAGGCTGCCATGTTCTCCTATTTCGTACCCGTTCCCACGATGCGTTGATTGCTGATTGCGTTCTCGCACCCAACGTTTACGTCGTTTTTCCCGTCACCAGACCCCCTCCAGTATGTACTACCGTGTCCCAAATTTCTTAGTAGCCTTCTTTTACAATTTACTTCGATCTGCACTAGTCCCGTCGGGCGGTACATACTATCCTAGCAGGGTCGCCCACACATAACCCAACGTTAACTGACATCGTGGCATACCTAATCAGTGGAAGCAGTCCAAGGTGTCACGTAACATTCTTGACAAGTTGTTCGCGTGATCGGTGAGGTCCCATTGGTTGGTAGCCTCACAAATAAGGGTCCTTAGCTGATAATATAGCCAAAAGAATGGTCAACTTTGAAGCGGAGTATTTCGGACTCTGAAACTGTCTCGTTCGTGCCGAGAGATTCATTTCTCTTATCCATCCTGGTGAGTAGAAGCTTCAGATCTGGAAAGTAATCAGTTCAAAAAATGGTCTTGAAGGGTCTATGAACATTACATACAGTTTGTCGCAAGGTGGACCCTGCAACAGTTCCTGGGCACCAGGCACAACTCGAAGCATGCAATCTCTTGGATTATATCGTCAGTCTCAGCAGGGATGACGTGCTGCAGTCCCGGTGTGACGATTTGGGGCTTCCACTCACGGGCGGGCGGAATTGTCACTGCGCTATATATATAAAGGACCAACATCCCTCCACCCTCCGCCTTTCGAGTCTCCGTTCCCCCCACACGCGCGGTCTCAGCCATGGCGTCCTCTGTAAAACGTGTCGGAAAGAAGATAATAGCCTATCCCGAAGATTCTGTGCCCGTTGTATCCACTTCTACCTACTTCAAGAGCCGGGTCGAGGATCCCAAGCAAAGTGTCAGTTGCAATCACGCGTCACTCCATCACCACCGTTCTCGCTGATCATCATCGACTGTCCTTCTAGGTTATTAATTATTTCAGCAATCTATTCCCTATCTTGGGTGGATTACGCGATATAGTATGTCTCAGAAACAGCCGTGCATGTACCAATAATCACTCATTTATATTACCACTACTTAGATGCGGGGTGGTTAACAGGTGATCTCATCGCCGGTTTAACAGTTGGTATCGTAGTCGTGCCTCAGGGAATGTCATACGCCCAGGTAAATATCACTCGTGCTCCACTCACTCTTCATCCAAGTCACCTTTTCAATCCAGCTTGCAACGCTCCCCCCTCAGTACGGTTTATATACTTCGTTCGTCGGACTGTTGACATACTGTGTACGCATTCCACTTCAAAAGTTTGACGTGGACCACCTAAATATGTATCTCCAGTTCTTTGCCACATCCAAGGATGTATCCATCGGTCCAGTTGCCGTAATGTCTCTTACGACCGCTCAAATCATCGCCGAGGTCGATTCCAAATTCCACGGAAGATGGCAAGCACCAGAAATAGCAACGACACTTGCATTTTGTTGTGGTTTTATTGTCCTGGCAATCGGGCTTTTGAGGCTTGGCTGGCTTGTCGAGCTCATTCCTGCCCCTGCCGTCAGTGGTTTTATGACAGGCTCGGCTATCAACATCGCCACTAGCCAACTTCCTGGGTTGATGGGCATTTCGGGCGTCAAGTGAGTCTTCCATCTTCACTGACTTGTCATTATCCATATTTGTCTCCATAGTTCAAGAGCTGCTGTATACAAGGTCATCATCAATACCCTCAAGGGCTTACCGAGAACCAAACTTGATGCTGCGTGGGGTTTAATAGGCCTTGTAGCACTCTATTCTATCCGCATAACTTGCACACAACTCCAACGTCGCTATCCCCGTAGCGGTAAGAGATTAAATATCTGCTCTGTGGCATCCTCGAGAGCTGACTCACCGTTTTATCAGGTCGGATATTCTTCTTTATCATGGTCGCTAGGAACGCGGTTGTCATCTTGGTGTTAACTATCGCAGCCTGGTTGTACTGCCGCCATCGCAAAACCGCATCTGGATATCCGATCAAGATTCTTCAAACGGTCCCCAGGGGGTTTCAGAATGTCGGCCCCGTTGCGATCGATTCGGAGCTAGTGAAAGCTTTTGCCTCCCAGCTGCCCATCGCCACTATCATTCTCCTTTTGGAGCACGTTGCAATCGCAAAGTGTATGTTTGAATGAGTGTATTCAGAGAAAGGCGCTGATGTACATCCAAAGCGTTTGGCAGAGTAAATAATTACAAGATCAACCCTAACCAAGAGCTGATTGCAATTGGTGTTGCAAACACCATTGGAAGTGTATTCCATGCTTATCCTGCTACTGGATCATTCTCGCGCTCGGCATTGCAATCCAAGTCGGGGGTCCGCACTCCTGCTAGTGGTATTGCAGGCGCCGTCGTGGTCATTGTTGCGCTATATGGTCTTACGCCAGCATTCTTTTGGATCCCCACCGCCGGCCTTTCTGCTGTTATCATACATGCCGTCGCCGATCTTGTGGCTTCACCCGCTCAGGTATACACGTACTGGCGTGTGTCACCTTTGGAATTCTTCATCTGGCTTGCGGCGGTTATTGTCACGGTTTTCTCTACTATAGAGTATGGTATATATACCTCGATCTCTGCGTCGCTGGCCCTCTTGCTTCTCCGGGTTGCCCATCCTCGCGGATACTTCTTGGCAAACTTACACTCACCAACCCACAAAATGGCGGGGAAAGTCGCGAGGTTTTTCTCCCTCTCCGCCCCGACGGCGTTATCAACCCCGCGGTCAAGGTCGAACCACCTGCACCTGGCATTCTCATCTACCGCTTTGAAGAGAGCTACCTCTACCCCAATTGCTCACTCATCAATTCTACAATAGTAGACTATGTACAGGGAAACATGCGCCGCGGCATCGATGTCGGTGCGATCAAAGGTTCAGGATCGTCCTTGGAATGATCCAGGTCCTACTGCCGGTGGAGCCCAAGCAGCCCAGGTAGCAAACCTTGCGAAACCAAAGCTTCGTGCGATTATCTTCGATTTCTCTGCAGTGTATGTTCGTCGGATAACACATTCGAGTGTGGCTTCTCACCGGAATTTCAGGTCCCATCTTGACACCACAGCTGCGCAAGCACTGATTGACACCCGCAACCAAGTCGAGCGGTGGGTCGACGCACCCGTAGAAGGTCAGTACACCCGTCTGTTCTGTGGCTGCACACCATTCATTGAACACCCTTCAGTTCCATTTCGCCTCAATTCTTTCTCCCTGGATACAGAGAGCGCTGATCGCAAGTGGCTTTGGCATTGGTTCGCCAAGCGAAATACCCAGCGAAATTGCACCCGTCGTCACGTATGATGACGAACATCGAGATGCATGGAAGTCACACTCTGAGACCCGATCAACAGATGTGACTTATCTGTCTCGTGGGGGGGAAAGGGTGTCAGAGAGTACGCCTCTCATGACTGAGGAAACACCGTTCTTCCACTTTGATGTCGTTGCCGCCTTGCGGGCCGCGCAGTCCAACCAGGAGCAGCAACCCTCCAGTGATGAGACAGAATTAATGAAGCAGGTTGAAGTCTGAGCTCTTTGAGCTGTGTACAGCGTAGTCACGATCTATGGTGTTCGGACGATGTATTACTATCATCTATGCCACACGAGCGCGGTCCTTCTCAACGATGTACTGTATACCGCGTTCATTGATATTCGTCGCAAAGAAAAGAGTAGCTGTGCCGATGTGACGACCGAGAGGACTCTTGCCCACGGCGGCGAACGTGATGAATATCGCAGACGGGTGTTAGAAGAGAACAGCGCAGTTCTGTCGACAGATTAGAGAAACGAAGGTTTACCCCAAGCATTCCGAGAAATGTGAAAAGCAGAAAGACTAACCGTTAGATTTCCCATGAACTTGGCCATTGACAACCCCGAGACACTGGGAAACGACGAGATCAACATCAATGTCTAATTGAGTATACTGACGCGGTGTTCCAAAACGAGTGTTCCGTGCAACCGGATGTGTCCTTGGGATCAGACAAGGATCCCACACGCTGTTCGATATCTGATCATGAAACATTCTCACCTCAGTGCGTCTGCTTCTATCATTGTTTTGACACCATGAATAAAAACCATCACCCATTCCCTGCCAATAGGCTAAATTCGGATGTGGACCAAGCACTATGTCGCCCAGAGAATGTGTTGGTAGGCCTTGGTATGGACGACACGGCGACGATACCACTGTCTCTGACATGTTGTCTCTAACGACTAGATTTGAAGGGGTTTCATTTTCGTCTTGCAGTCCTGAATGGATTCCGGATTTGGGCAAAGTGAGGACGACTCCAATGGCTTACCCTTTGGCGGGATCACGAAGGATTGACGACTGAACTGGAGTTCAAGTCAGTCTAATCCTGGACGGGTAATTTCTGCACGTTACACATTTCTGCTTTGTAGGACACTCGTCACTCGCTCACCATGACTACAGGCAGCTACTGAAGTATACAGAGCCACCCGTCACCTCCATGTAGTGATGGCTGCGACAAGTCATTATGGTCGATGGAGCGGTGATAGTGCTGGCGAGGACAAAGCTGGACCCCGATATTCCACTAAGAAGTCGATCTTTAATGGCGTTCACCCCATGAACTCGATTCATGAAATAAATGTACTTGCCAAAAACAGGTCGTTACGAGAAGGAATCGGCGCCAGTGGCGCTTGGTACCTCGAGTTGCAAATGATCATCATGATCTGGTGACTGCCGGTTGACTTGCGCACTGCAACCCCGGTGACTTTAGGATGACCGAGTCTCAGGGTTGCTCACCTTGTGATATCTACATTTCGTCCATCCATCACCCGGCTACGCCACGCCGCCGCTGCTAGAATCATTGTTACCTTGTTTACAAGGTCACTCACCCCGGAATTAGTGGCTGTGACGTCTACAAAATTTCGCCATCCGTTTATTCCCGAATATCGTTCCGTTCTTATCCGTTAATGTAAAAGCTTTACATTTATCATCGTACTCGAATTTTACTATATACCTTTCATCTTGGTCCACCATTCGTTCGTCTCTTTATTATTCTTTCGTCTTCCTTACGTAGATGTTCACTTGGATGGGTTGTAAACAGTTTCTCATCGAATGCCCGCAAGAGTCTTATGCTTTCTCGACTGCGACTCCGTGAAAGTGCGACGTAGACGTTGAAAGGAGTGAGTTCACCGGTGGGAGGGTTGCCTATGTTAACTATTACCCTGTCTACCGTTTGTCCTTGAGATCGATAATCTGTGAATGCATATGCTGCCGTCAGCGGAAGTTGGCGCCGTGTTATGGTCTTCTCTTTTCCAGCCTGAATAACGCGAAATGTTCGTTCCATGGGTACAAGAGGCAAGACTCCATCGTCTAAGCTTGGTAGTCTCTTCATTATCTTCACCAATACGAACGCTGGCATGTTTTTCAACTCCACAATCCCAGCCTGTACTACCACTCACTTATCTTTTATCTTTTTTTTTTTCTCTTATAAGCTCGCTTGTCATTGTCTGTAGTATTTAGGCTTCGATAAATTAACACTTGAGTTAAGATTGTGAGAGGTGCACGCAAATTTACACATCAGCCCAGGAAACAAGGTTCCTGCCGGCTCGCGCGGCGCTCAACAAGTGAACCATTGAGTCCGACGTGCCCGTGTCCCTGCTTGTCTCCGCGTTACGGCCCGACACGGCCCTCGTCAAGTTGGTGCTGCGCCGTTACATCATCGTTCCCTCCCTTTCTTTGCAGGCTGGAAGTTGTCGACAGACAAATGATTTGTGGAGACAAGTAATCCCGAATGACATCTGCAGCACTTCGCTAATTGTCGTCACTCGCAATGTCGACCTGGGTGTGGAAGCGGGGCTTTTCAAGCCAACTTGACCGCACAAGGAGACAGCTTGTCCTCAAGCCAGACGAGATAATGAGTAAACCACAAGGAACCGACGAGCGTGACGAGTGTTACAACAAACAACATTACCTAAAAACATATTGTACATACAAAAGATAACGATTCAAAACACTACATCGAAAAGACGAAAGCTCCACATCTTCTCGTTGTACGCTACACGTCTACGCACCATACTTCTATCTTGCCGTCCGACCGTCCTTTGGCGTTCTCCCGCGCCGTCTCGATCGCGAGCTCAAAATCGCTCTCGTCGCGGAGGGAAATCTTGGTCCCTTCCTCATCCGTAAACTTCATCCCTAACCCCGTCAAAGACGTCCCAAACTTGACCGTCACGCGCTCGACGAATTCTTTAAACGACGTCGTAGGCGGGACCGTCATCCCGCGCACGTCACCCTGGTAGTGCAGCTGCAAAAAGGGATAGGTCTGTCTGCTTCCGCCTTGGTGAACAAACCCACAAGGACATACCTTGACCCGGATGTTGGCCATCTCAAACTCGTCGTATTCTCCCGTCACGAACCCGTCGTCGCCGTCCTCGTCGTCGTACACCGTTACTCTGCGCATCGTCGGGCGGCGCGTTACCTTCCGTCGGAGTGTTCCGCCTGCGTTATTGCTAGTTCCCTTGCCCATGTCTGCACCACCCATGCCCGTGCCCATGTTTTGGTTCATGCCCATGCCCATATTCAGGTTCGCATTCATCAGACCCGCGTTGGCAGCCCTTGACGGTGCACGACTCATTCCAGAACTTGAGCTCGTATTGCTTGACGACCTGGCGGTGCTCGGGGCAGATTCCATCCATGCGGGGAGTTGTTGCTGCGCCTGTGGCTGTGGCTGCGGTTGTTGATAGAATGAGGATGCCTGGGGTGACTGTCTCTGCGACGAAAATGCGCTCGACTGAGCGTGGGCAGTAGGAGGACGAGAAATCGCCGATCCCGGGGCCTGATCGACCGTGTACGCGTCCATTAACGTGTTGTAGAACTGCGTAAGGTGTCCCTCTAAACAGAAATGCAAACAAACGACGTCAGCTCAGCCGCATGCTCATGGGAGGACCTCAAAGTGGAGAACTGCGCCCACCTTGTGGTAGCGCAGGCACAGCAGGCAGCACGAAGGGTGCCATATCTTGAGTGGCGTTCACATACCGAGGCGGCTGGGGGGCTTGGGGAAGTGGCTGCACGGGAGACTGCTGCGCAGCCGGAGACGGTCCTTTCCCTCTTGGTCTCCGAAGACTTGGTGGACTCCGAAGCGCCGAGAAAGTCCCAGCCTCTCTGTCCACCCTCGAGGAATCTGCACCGATACCCGCGCCACCACCAGCGGGCTGAGGTGTCTTGGCCCTCAGAGGCATTGCCTCTGCATTGGTCGTTGCGCTCCTTGCCAGCCGCGTCGTGTTGCTTCTACGTATGGCAGTGTTATTCCTTGACAGGTCCGACGCAAAGGGTGGTGGCGGTAGATTCACAGGATTCAAGACTGACTGCGACCGTCGGGAAGTAAGAATGGTGGCTGCATCCGGGCGAAACCCAGCGCCCGGTTGGATTGTCTCGGCACGTTCGAGAATAGTGAGGCGTGCTGCGACCGGATCTATACCTATATTTGCGCGGTGAGGGAACAGGAAAATCGTGGAGAAGTGGACGACGCACGAGGAACGGGCATGGTTGCACTTCTGCTCAACCCGGACGAGTCTACATCGAGTTTGCTCTGGTTGTTCTCATTCTCCTGTTTATCGAAGTTCCCTGGAGAAATTTGTTGTAGCTTCTTCACTCCGGTGAATTCAGTGAAGGCGTCCTTGGAATCACGCGCCGCAACTAGTTTCTATCGTTGGAGAGGTAGCTTTGATGAGCGAAGAGAAATGTGAGAGAAAGAAAAGTAACTCACAGCTTTTCCGAGATAGTCTTTGCTCTTGGAATTCTTGAGTTTGTTTGCCGATGGACGATACAGCACGCCGACGGGCTGAGTGGTGTTGGTTGAAGGTCAAATGAAAACAAACAAAGACAACGAATCACGAACAATGCTGAATACGGTGTACCCCTCTCCACGAGCTTGAATGGCTTCGTCAATAACGCTGTGCTCATCCGTGACCTTTAGTCTGCTAGCCATTTGCATATCCGCCATCCCTTGTTCTACGTAGCCCAGATTTACTTGGGCGAGGCCTTTGTTGAACTCGATTTCTGCAGAAAAAAGTTTGAATTTGAGACCAAGTTGATCATAATCACTGGGAGGGTGATGAGTGTAGGGATAATAGGTGTTAGTGAGAACTGACATGGCCTCATTTCCACGGAGATAGAGGTACGCGTCCTCAAAGTTTAGAAGTGCAATATCGTAACGTCGCAAGAGGAAATTGGACACGCCGCATTGGAAGTGCCTAGAAACGGGAGCGATGAGATCAAGTCACAATAAAACACAAAGCCACAATGTATCGTATGTACATGCGAACCGATCGTCCACTCGGGACCGAATGGTCGCCAAGGGCAGGATACTCACGCAATCGCAAGGTAAGGATCGAGGTTGGTTGCAGCGATGAAATGTTCGACTGCGATCTCGTGTTCACCGATGGTAGCGTATATGAGGCCCATGTTGGTGAGGATTTTTGAGGAGTCAGCGATACGCTGGCGTGTCGCACGTATAGATGAGATATGGTGAGTATCAAGGTCGTAAGATGCATGACGCACAGAGAAGAGGCCGAGGGATTTCGCAAAGTCTTGTTCATCATATGCTTTGACGGCGACCGCCCATAATTCTAGTTCAGCCTTGAGAGAGAGGGACATTGCAGGAAGGAGTGGTAACTTGAGCCAAGTATAGTCTTGCGTACCAGACGCAAGTTTGGGTCGAAAGGGAATAAATAGAAACAAAAGACAAGGAAGATGGACGCAGTCCACAAGGGAGCCGACAACAAGTACTCATCCGGAATTATATATTACCCCATTTGGTTCCTCTCCATCTCCGCGCGACATGCCGTTTCTCGACAAACCAGTCCTACACATGATATCCGCGTCCACATAACCACTATGCCGCAACACTGCACGACTCTGATGGAGTTGTCCCGCGCAGCCTAGTGACGCCGCCTTTCAGAAGCGAGCGAAGTGCAGTTGACCGCCTTGAATGTTTTTCCATACCTCTCACAGCACCTTGTCTATTTTGCTGGTCGAAGCTTCGTTACCGCGCCGTCATGGCCGCTGCGGTCCGCATCCAGGCTGCTGCCAGTGGTTGGACCTATACTGTAGGCTATAACTTTTGCCGCCGTAGTTACCTTCATCAGTTGGGAGGGCCTTTTCCCACCAACACCACCAATCTAGCATCGCCCATAGTAGTATGCATCCAACATTTTTACCATGAGCTCAATGGGGACCACTAATGGTCACCTAGATCTATTCTAGGTCTCAGTATTATTCAGAAACACCTTGGATGTCCGAATCCTCGGGCAATCACTGTTGCGCTGCCCTGAGAAACGACCACCAGGGGCTTGGGAATGAAGATACAATTCCTGGCGCTGCGTACTACCGTGCCACCACGCCTTCTCGAGTCTCAGGGGCCTCTTTTCCCACAGAACTCCTCACGGACATCAGATTCAATCCGTATTCGAATCATGCATCTCCTTGCGCGAAGCGAAAGACTACGACCAACCTGGTTGGTGGCTTGGCTCGGAAACAGTGACCCCATATCCATTCGTCTCAGTGTGCGCATATTCTGGTCAGTTGTCCCGTCTACTGGATACACCTCGTCATCACGGTGGATGTCCTCCAGTGGGCAGGTGACCGTCCGTTCCTTGTCATAGTGACGAGACATCACGGGACGTCCGAGGAGCCCGATCACGACGAGCACAAGCGTCTCCCGCAGTTTGATCTGTTCCTTTGACGCGAAGCACAGCTACTCGTTGCCTGCGCTCTGGAGAGAACGTGGCTATGCTAGATACCTCAGGTCCGATCAACAGCGATCGCTCCATCAAGCTTCAAGGGGTCCGTCTCGCTCCGGTGTCCGATCCTGGATCTGCTGATGAGTGCGACGAGTGTAGATGGCAAAGTGACAACACGAGGAGCTCAGACTCTGAGATGGAGGGAAGGAGAATCCTTTTCGTCCTCTATAGGTCTACTCAACTCAAATACTGTAGTACTGTACAGTATTTCTACCCTATAGATTATCTAGCAATCAAATCGTCCAGCTTGTGCAAATATTTGTAGTGTCATTTGTTAGTACCTTGTTGGGTTGGCCGAGAAAATGATGATATCTGTCGCTCTTCCCTCCAAGTTGGAGGGCGGTTAGCTTCACAGATTCACTGCCATTCTTAGGTGGCAGTGCATTCCCACCGTTGGCCCGAGTCACTGCCAGCAAGTGAGTGTTATTTCTTCCCTTGCCATCGTTGTATTGAACCAAAGCGACTCGACCTGTGGACGACCAGAAACCATGATAGTCGCAAGCACTGCATCCGCGGTGAGCCCGATCGTTTGATCAGGCGTTCTTTCTGTGCTTACATGCCAACTACGTCACAGCGTCGGGATGCGGCTGGCTGCGCGGATCCAAGCGCAATAGCGATTTTTTCCAAGCTCGTCTCCACCCCTTACAAGTCGGCTCCAATGACACTCGACATTGCACGCAGTATCTCCCGCGAGTCGTGGTCCACAGGACCCCATTCTCTCCCGACTGAAATCGTTCGGATGATCTTCCAATTCATGTTCGAATCCTGCATTAACTCAGAGGACTGCGTCCACGGTGATACTCCGACGTTGTGGCTCGACGAGGATCCACTTTCTCCATCTCTCTTCCCATACGCACTCGCGTGCGTATGCCTCCGGTGGTTTCGGATTTTGAAAATGGTTCCCATGTACTGGACACGCCTCGTCGTCGCAGTAGACTCTCTCAGTCTCGCAACATCATTGCATGCAGCTCGTATCGCACTCGAGTGGGCAGGCAATCGACCCTTGAAGGTCAGCGTGACGAGGCATGATGGCACGTCTGAGACGGACGACTCGGAACACGCGGGTGTGGGTCGTGCCATGGAATTTCTCCGTCCACACATCAGGAATATTTGGTCACTGTCGTTCAATGTAGAGTATAGTTCGTCGATACCTGCGCTCTGGAGGGAGCGTGGACGCGCTGGACATCTCAAGGTGCTCACACTGCAAGGTCGTTCCGACGCCGGCCGCGTCTCTCCATCGCCCACTTGGCTACCTACCGGAAATTGCCATGAATTCGAGGGGAGACTTGAGGTTCCGCGCCTTGAACAAGCCACGTTCGGCGGTCACTTTTTCAAAAACCCTCTGATGGCCCATCCCCGTCTCGCGAGCTGGTTCAGACATATAACCTCTTTAACCATCCATGGTGATGCTCCCTCTGGCAGAGATACCATCTCTTTGACCAAGTTCTTATCGATAATGGTGAACAACTTTGCATCGGTCCTCGAGTTGACGATCGAGGACATTCATTTCGATGACAGTCCACCATATCCAACTCTACTCACACTCAGGCCTGGTGTTCTCTGCCTCCGCAGGATTACTGGCAGAACAGCCCTGCGAGACATTCTCTGTCGCGTACGCGCTCGCGTGGGAAGCAGCTCACGGACGAACATCACCATCTCGGACTGCACCGTCGGCGGTTTTCGAGAAACCGATTCATATCTCAACCCAAATTTTTCATTTACCAACCTGACGCTTGCATCCATGGATCCGCGCGCGAGGATCGAAGACCTTGTCTACCGATGGGACGGAAAGCAACTCTCTGTGATCGACTGTCCGAGCATGGCCCGCGCCTTTCTCGACAGATTGCAAGCCGCTCCTACGTGCCTGTCCCAACTCCGGATTGTCGATTGCGACCACTTTCACGCGGGGGATGTGATTGCCTTGGTGCAATCCCGAGAAACCCAAGCAGCGTTTGTGTCGCTGCTGGGTGGTGCTGACGATGATGCGTTTACGGCGCTGGCGGAGCTTTGTGTCAGGGGGCGTGGTCCCCCCATTAGCACGAAACGAGCGCGGTGGCTGGCGGACCATGTGGCGGCGTTTTCTTGGGATACAGTTGCCAGAGATGGATTACGATATGTGTGGGATGGATCCAGTGGGAAGTTGGTGATGGTGCCTGCGAATCTCTCTGATGAGGTATGTTTGAATTGGCTCTGCGATTGGTCGTCGAGTTTGGAGGCTCACTGCTGCTTGTAGCGGTCTCTCCCCGTAGCTAAGCTGGAAGCAGCCGACACTGCAAAATAAGCTGCCCGTACCCCTCCAAGATTGGCGCACTGCCACGCATTCCAAATGGCCCTGTGGCCCACTGGCGGCGCGATGTCGACCGTGCCTGGTACTGCGATGGTCGCCCAAGTGACTTGGCTGATACCCAATTTCGAATACTTGTCCCGCTCTGCCCCGAACAGTCCAACATGTGTTTCGGAGACCAGGGTGGCTAGAGCGAATCTAATGCAAGCGAGCGTAGGGTGGAAGTTGAAGGGCGATCAGGGACAGACATATTCTACTTTGCAGCGTCTGACTTGTACAATTATAACGATGGCGTTTTGTCAGCCTACTCGGGTTCATTTCATGTGTTTCAAAGGGTGACACTGCGGCTTTCCCCTCATATTACTTTGCACGCTGGTCACCGTCACCCTCGATTGGCCTTCATTTCAATGTCCAGGACGTCGTCGACGAGGATGTCTCTACCGGCCGCGCTCGCCAAGTCGGTCGAGTGTTTGCTCATCGACAACTTTGACTCGTTCACGTGGAATCTCTATCAGCAACTCAGTCTCCTCGGTGCCAACGTCACTGTCATCCGAAACGATGCGATACCCGCTGCAGCCCTGCCCCAGCTCGACATCAAGTCTCTTATCATCTCACCCGGCCCAGGTCACCCCACAACTGATTCGGGCATCTCTCGCGATGCTATTCGGTACTTCACCGGCAAGGTCCCCGTGCTCGGGGTCTGCATGGGCCTCGAGTGCATCGTCGACGTCTACGGCGGTACGATCGCGTTCGTCTACTCTTTTTTTCTCTCTATGCTAGACATGCGTGTGCTGATGTTGCCAACGAACAGCTATGCAGGCGAGATCAAACATGGCAAGCTCAGTCCCATCCGACACGACAGCCGAGGTTGCTTCAAAGGTATCCCACAGGGCATCCTCTCCACGCGTTACCACTCCCTCAGTGCTTCCCTTAAAACCCTACCCAAGCAGCTCATGGTCACTTGCGTGACCGCAGAGAGCGGCGTCATCATGGGCGTCCGTCATCGCGAGTTCGTCCTCGAAGCCGTCCAATACCACCCCGAAAGCATCCTCTCTGAAGGCGGTGACGCCTTTCTACGCAACTTTCTAAGTCTCAAGGGCGGTACCTGGCAAGAAAACCCAGAGACGCTCGTCCTCGATGACGCGCTCCCACCCTTCCCCTATGATGCGCTCGTCCCCAAAGTCGAGAACACAACCGAGCTGAAGACCAAAGTACCCTCCATTCTGGAACGTATCTACGCACAGCGCCTCAAGGACGTGGAGCATGCCAAGGGTCTCCCCGGTGGTTCACCTCGCGACCTCGACGCCTTCCTTACCCTCCACCTCGCCCCGCCACTCGTCCCTCTCGTCGCGCGGCTCAAAGCCAGATCGCCCGCACTCATGGCCGAGATCAAGCGCGCGAGTCCATCCAAGGGCGACATCGCACCCAACGCCAACGCGGCACACCAAGCACTCGCCTATGCCCTCGCCGGCGCAGCTGTCATCTCTGTCCTCACCGAGCCCACCTGGTTCAAGGGTACCCTCCTCGACATGCGGCTCGCCCGTCAAGCCTATCGACACCCTCCCGAACCGCCCCGCCATCCTCCGCAAAGACTTCATCCTCGACGAGTATCAGATCGCAGAGGCCCGTTTGTGGGGCGCCGACACGGTCCTCCTTATCGTCGCCATGCTCCCACCGCGCGCCTCCACGCCTTGTACGCCTACTCTGTCTCGCTGGGGATGGAACCCCTTGTCGAGGTGCATACTACGGACGAGATGTGCGTCGCGCTCGAGCTGGGCGCCAAGGTCATTGGCGTGAATAACCGCAACCTGCACGATTTCAACGTCGACATGGGTACTACGAGCCGGCTGGCGGATATGGCACGCGGGGATGTCGTGATCTGCGCGCTCAGTGGGATTAGTGGGCCCGAGGACGTGCGGGGTTACGCCAAGCAAGGCGTTGGCGCGGTGCTAGTCGGCGAGGCACTGATGCGCGCTGAGGACCCGCGGGTGTTTATCCACCACTTGCTGGATTGGCCGTTGCCGGAGGAAGAGAAGGAGGATGGTCAGGTGTTGGCCAAGATATGTGGGATTAGGAGCATAGAGGATGCGCTGGTCGCGGCTGAAGCGGGTGCGGACCTACTGGGCTTCATCTTTGTACCGTCGAGCAAGCGGTACATTTCTGTGGATGTTGCACGATCGATCGCGAGTGCTATCCACGCTTTCCGGTCCTTCTCGAATGCACCTCCAAGCGAAGAGGTGAACACTGACTCCGAGGAGAAAACAGAAGCGGGAGCTGAAGCAGACAAGGAAACAAAAACTGAGAAGGAGACCGACCCCGAGGCGGAAACAGAAACAGAGGTGGAGGCAGAAAAAGTGGCAGAGAAGGAGGCAGAGAAAGAAACCAAAATGGAAATGGAAACCGAAGGTAGGACGGGAGCAAAAGCTCAAGCGGCGGTGGGCCAACACGTCGGGAACGCACCCTGGTTCGTGACCCACGCGCGCCGCCTCGAACGTACGCTCGCGAACCGTCGCCCGTTGCTCGTGGGCGTGTTCCAAAACGCACCGCTCCACGTCGTACAAGAGACCGTTGCGCGTGTGGGATTGGATCTCGTGCAACTGCACGGGTCTGAGCCAGTCGAATGGGCACGTTTCGTCGGCGTGCCTGTCGTGCGCGCGTTCCATGTCAGCGCTGGCGCTGGCACCGGGAATGCCAAAGAGGACGTAGCAAAGACGGACGGTCTGCAAGACGCGACCCGCCCTGGGCTGCATGGATTCGTGTTGCTGGATGCACAGCGAAGCGACGGGCTCAGTGGGGGGAGTGGCAAAACGCTCGATTGGACACGTGCACGGACATTGGTGGATGCAGGTGAACTGGATGGCCGGAAGGAGGTGGGCCACGTGAATGGCCGGCACCAGCAAGAACCCAAAACCGAAAGCGGAGAGGAACGTGGTAGAAAAGAGGGCAGAAAAGATGGGAATGATGCAAACCTGGATACCCCTTGTCATGCGCGCATGCCTATCATCCTTGCTGGTGGATTGACGCCGGTGAATGTCGCCGAGGCCATTGCGCAAGTGCGGCCGTGGGCGGTGGATGTGTGCGGGGGCGTCGAGCTGGCGGATGGAACGGGCAAGGATGCAGAAAAAGTCAGAGCATTTGTGCAGGCGGTCAAGGCGCCCACGTCTGCCAGAGGCGAATTGAAAGAGACTGTTGTTAGTTGAGAAGGAAAAATCTAATATTTTCTTGGATGCTATCCTATGACTGGTGGTGTGAATTTTTTGGTTCCAGACGATCGTCGCGGCCAGCCTGGGTTGTGCGGCCCATCACGAATCGACTACATGTCGCATAAATTTCGGGCGCTGCCATGGGCAAGCTCGGGCAGCCGCCAGGCCACCTGTCAATCATGACAGCTTAGCGAGGCGGACTCTGTCAAGATTCAGGCTGCGCGGTGTCGCCCCAAAATGCAAATGTGTCGGTGAGTTTAGGCCCAGACTTTGGGCGGCACATGATTCACTGTATATTTGCGTCGCGAAACCTTGGATAGTATCGCATGCCTCATGGAACCAATGCTGACCAGGCCAGTGATGCCCGGGCTTGCCCTCTAGCCATAGGGTTGAAGCTGATCGGGTAACATCTGGGGTTTGCCCTAGCTCGGACGCTCGTTGATAGGGGTGGGCACGTGGACACCCTACGCGGAAACGGACGGCGCGCAAGACTGCCATACTTAAGCACGAACCAGTCTAGGAACCCCGCCCATTCATCCCTGGCCAAGTCGAGACCCCGCTAGCGGCGCGATATCTGGGCTCCAATCCCGTTTCATCCTGCGTATCAGCAGTCAAGCTTGGGTCTGGGATACTACCCTAGGTGTCCTTGATTCTCTATCGTGGTGTCAGTGTGGTGCTGGTCCGTATCTTGTCGTTTATCGTCGGCGCTTGTGACCACCTCCCGTCCCCCTTCCAACTGCCATAGTACTCATCGCTCTTCCATGATGATGGACGTGGATTCCGATTTCCATGTACCCTTCCACTGCACGCAGCTCGCGCCAGTGCATATCGCAGGCTGGGACTACACCTCGGTGCCTGAACTCGTCGTACGTATCCTGACGTCCTCTTCCCCGTCTTCGCCTTGATCTCAATGTCTATCGCATTCCCCTTCTACCATCCGTCCCTTTCTGTCTGCTCCCCACATTTTGCGGGACAGGTGCTCCCTGAGATCGTGCCACGCGAGGATGCCCAAGCCCTCTGCGATCTCATTGCCCACGTCCACAGCGCGTCGGACCCTTTTGATATCGAACGATGTCTCCGCAAGCTCGCGCTTGCATGGGAGGACTATTACCTCCCCAAGTTCCCGGTCCCATTCTTTCAGGTCAGGGTCGCAGACGTGCGTGCCACTGGGGGGTCACTCAGTACCGCTCTGGGATTATATGAAGAGGTGCGTGGTGCATGGAGTGTGTAGGCTGCTTTGTGTGACGCGTCCTTTGGGCGACCGTGATTTCGATGCAGCAGGTGCTTCATTCGATCGTTGTGGGTCCGCAAGGCGCGTCGTTTGCGTCGTTTGTCTCCAAGCTGCGGAGCCAAGCCCATGGGGATGCAGCAAAGGAGGGTAAGTGTCTAGACCGTCCCACAGATCGCATTCTGACCTTCCTGTCCTTATCATACCCCTCCCATGCACGCAGCGATGAAAAGTGACAGCCTGCGGTTCTTCCAAAACTGGAAACCCGCACGGGCGTTCGCGAACCCATTTTCGTGGCCCATGCTCCCCGCATGTGCACCTGATATTCTTAATAGCTGGCGGATGTCCACAAATCAGAGACAGTTACTCAACTATAACTGGTTGCAAGCCTTACATCTCGATCAGTGCTGCGAGCTTGTGCCCGAGGTACGTCTTGCGTGAGCGTCGGTCGTTCTCGGGAAACACGAGTGACCCTGCCCCCAGTCTGTAGAGGCTTTGACGCGATACGGATTCATCCCTTCACTCGTCCGATTCGCACCCGGGAGCGATGTGAATGATCCAGAAGTACTCGTGAACTTGTTGCTCGATCTCGACGAGGCATGTGCTCTGTCCTTGTCCCCTACTGAAGACTAATACGCCCACCCACCCACGTCGTATGATGGTGTTAAATGGGGATTGAACGCAACCTAGGCGTATAAATCCGTCCTCCAACTTACCGAATGCGTCGACCAGCTGACGACCGAGAACATAAAGGCGATCCATAGTCAGCTCATGCGCTCCTCAAAGATCCAGATCGTTGATAATGGCGGGTGCACCCGCGCGGTGCACTATCTCAACGCGGGCCTGACGCGATTAGCCACTAAAAAGTCTGCCGTGGTACGGAGCCATCAATATAACCTCGCGTATTGCCCCGTCGAGCTGGTCGACCAACAGCTGGATTACATCTGCAAGATGGGTAGGGTATGTGTCTCCCCTGTCACTTCTCTTGCTACTTTCTCGTTGGCTAGATGTACTTATCGGTGTATGCAGCAATACATTGCGCGATGGCGGAATCCGCTTGCGACGGCGGCGTGGATTCACGTTACCTTTACGCGCTGTCACCCTTTTGATGTGAACGCCCATCCTATTCTTAGCCTTGATCTTATCGCCTCATCATCCATCTCCCCTCACTAGGCCGGAAATGGACGGATGGCGAGGCTGTTGTCATCCATTCCGCTCATCCGCCACGGTTTTCCGCCCATGTGTCTCTCGCCCCTGTGGCGAGGCGTGTATTACGAGAGCATGGTCACGGTGCGTGTGTCGTCTACTTTTCTGGTGCTGTGGGACTTTTGACTGATTTCCCACCACGCACCCTATTCCATACCTCCAAGCAGGCCTGGGAAGGCGACTACCAGCCTCTGATCAACTGTATCGTTCAGAGCGTCCAGGCGTCGCTGACGGATGTTGAACGGATCATGGCGTGACAGCCGAGTTTGTGTTTGCGTCGGTTGACCCTACTTTTTCTTTTATCTTCCCGTCCTTTTCCTCCTGTCTAGGACGATTGTCTGATGGTCTCATTCTCGTCCATGCACCCTTGTGTTATATCTTCTTCGTTGGTCGATACCACGACGATGTGTTAAGCCCTCTCCCATCTCCGAATCTATATCCTTGCTATATATACTAGGGGACTATAGTACCTTGACGGCGCTCTTTCAGCATGCAACAGTCGAAACATAAGAACTCGGGTAAGCTGCGCAACTGAAGAACGATGGCAAGTGTCGATTTCTCCCCCGACTCCGAGTCGTCGCGGTATCCGGTCTTAGTACAGCCAAGGTATGAGTACAACGATTCATGTCAAAACGTGTCACTGTTCGGACGCTGCAAAGCTCAATCATATATAGCTAGATCTCCCTGATCACCCATAGCGTGCAGGGTGATCATCGCCTTGGGTCTCGCCTACTCTCTCCTCGTGCTATATGGCTGCTGGAAGCTCCTACTGGCACTCTACCCACTGCGCTCCTCGGAACAAGTCCTGGTAAGTAAGTTCTCCTTTATGTAAATAATCGCACGACATGCACCTGAGCAACCCCCGTAAGAGACCACCCAAATTCACCTTGCCGTTCCTCGGCGCGGACTTCTCTGGGGAAATTACTACTCGGACGTACTAAATGCGGGCGTCGACGTTTCCGAAATCAAAACCATCGTATCCTCTGGGGTGTGTGGGTTCCTTCTGTTTGCATCGATTTAACCATTGTTTTAGGGCATACGGACGGTGGAAGATACGATGGTGGGCCCCTCGCACCCGCTTCCAAACCCGTTCGCCGGTGGTTTGAAGTCACACAGACATTCACATTCGTGACGTCGAGATAGAAGACAACAACCAACCGAACAAACAAGACATGGTATACACAAATGATGAGTCGAGGTCTTAAATCTACAAGGTATACCCATTTCCGTTCCGTCCACCGTATAATCCACCACGACCGAGAGACATCAAATCTCGAGTCTACTCCATCGGTGAATACTATGTTAACATTTCAGCGTTTTCCAGTATGTGCCCTCGCGAGTTCCCGGTCGAGCTCGTCGCTCGGGTTGTCCATGACAGGCGTCGGGGGCCTGTGTGCAGACACGGTATAACCAGACGTTGCCCCCGGGACGTCTCCGTACTCGCGTACGGGCGACTTGATAATCTCATCCCGGGATGGGATCGGTAGACTTTCGTACATGATGTGAGTACAAGGGTGGACAAACAACGGTATCACGACTCGCCTGTCCTGTCTACGGATCTGTCCTGGTGCCCTTGCCTGTCCGCGTACTTCTTTTCGGAATGAGGTGACTTCTTCGACGATCAACTTCTTCATCCCCTCGATCGAATCTTCCTCTTCAAACGAGAAGTCGAATTTCTGCATCAGAGAGATTAACGGTGGGGAGAGAACGAAAGATCAGGGGTCTGCGTAGGCAAGGAGTAAAAAGAAGCGTACTGCTTCGCAAATGGGTTCGTCGGCGGGGTCGTGCCATACTTGCAGGTATGGATGGTTCAGCGCTTGCTCACAGCTGATCCGCTTGGCAGGATCAAAGCACAACAGCTGGGATAGGAGATCAATGGCGAGGGGGTTAGCGTGGGGGTATAGGGTCGCGAAAGGTACTCGGGGTTTGATGGGGAGCGACCGGATGTAGTCTTGTGCCTAGACAAGGGCAACGTGTTAGCTGTGCACATTGTTCATGTGCGATTGGACGAACTCGTGGTGAGCCAACCCTGCGCAGTGTGTCCTCGGATGGGGTACCGAGATAGTGTAAGATTTGGTTCAACTGATCAACGTAACTGCGGAAAGTTGGGATCATCACATCGCACATATTGGGGAATGTCTTACTCTCTGCCTTTGTAGATCGGCTTTCCGCCGAGGAGTTCAGCAAGAATGCAACCCACGGACCAGACGTCAATGGCAGTGGTCTACACCTGGATCAGTAACACAAAAACGGGATCTGTAGAGCACCCGCACGTAGTTGGCGAAACTCAACATGATTTCCGGAGCGCGGTACCATCGCGTGGCAACGTATTCCGTCATGAATCCCTGGTTTCCGGCCGACTTGGAGGTGCCACCACCAGGTGTATACCCTCGGGCAAGGCCGAAATCACAGATCTTGAGTTCGCAGTCAGCATTGACGAGCAGGTTTCCGGGCTTGAGATCCCGATGCAACACATTTGCAGAGTGGATATACTTTAAGCCGCAGAGCGTCTGGTATAGGAAAGATTGGAAGTGGGCATCCGTGAGAGGCTGTCCAGAACGAATCTTTTAGGCGGAGTAAGCGATCGGGCGGTGGGAACGAAAACGTGTTGCTTACGATCGCATGGAGATCCGCCTCCATGAGTTCTTCCTACAAAGTGAATCGATTGCGTTGATCATTAGTGGACGCGAAGAGCTATCCATCACTGACATAGAGATACACTTCGTCAAAGTTGCCACTAGGCTGGAAAACGATATCCATGTCATACAAGCAAGTTATCTGTCCACCTGGATCAGTGACTGCGCATGTAGGATCGTGCCGAATGTAGCCTATCGCTTACGTTCTTGTGCCCTCTAAAGTGGTGGAGCAACCTTCAAGTACATTATCAACCACACTATTCCAACTGTGTGGTGCGCCGAGACACATACCTGATCTCTCGGAGGCATCGTTTGGTCAAGATACGCTGCAGAGACAGGAGCACAGATAAAATACATGCATTCATACTGTCAGAGGACTTGCCTTGGTGTTGATATTGGTGATTTTTTTGATCGCACACCCTTCGCCCGATCTCTTGTGTCGTGCTGCAACAACGCAGCCGTATGCACCCTGACCGAGCTCCTTGACGAACTCGTACTCGGCGTCGACAACAAAGGTCGAGTTGAGCGCGTTGAAGCTATGTCTCTGCATGACCGTGGTTGTCAAGGATGAAGGAATGAAATCAAAGAACCGGGTACCTTGCTGTACAGTGTCATATCGATGGCACCAAACAGTAACACACATTGACACACTGCCTCGACTCGGAACAATCCGCAAGTGGACTTGGACTCGTGGTTCAATGCATTCCAGGGTACAAGGAATATCCGAGATTACCTGGAGTACTTACCGGGGTCAAATGATATCAAGGGTACCGGCACAGCAAGTCGGAACGGAACTCACAGCGACGGCCAACTACCGAGGGGCTGACTCAAGGCTGACTCACACGATTTGGCAAGCGTGCAGGACACTAGATAGCGAAACTATCCTATGCGAGCGCGCCTCTGCACCCTGACCCAAAAGTCCACCTTCTCCTTTTCAGTATCCACCCCGTGCTCGGACCTCAGGTGGCGACGAAGGTCATAGGCACGCGTCAAAATATGCTCGCACGCCTTGCTAGGCGACGATCCAAAGGCATCATCTAGTGTCACCGTTGACGCTATTAGTGCGTCGACGTGCGGGTATGGGCAACGTATAGACGCTGCATTTTGTGAACGAGCCGCATAGGCTTTACCAGTGATCGCCTCGATATCCATAGCAGCATCTGCGTCGGTAGTGGACCCCTCCTCTTCCGAAGTCGCCTCCGCGTAGACACTTTTCGACGAGTGTAGTTTAGCTAGATGACGCTCGAGAAGACGTTTATATCCGAAAGCGCTGTTGCAATGTTCGTGAGGGCAAACATGGTTCCGTTGACCGAGATGGATGATCTTATGATGCGCTGTCAACGCCGATTTCTGTGCAAAGATATCAATCCATGCAGGATTGCAAGCACTCGCGAAGCAGTACATACTGATTTAAAGTCTTTGCCACAGCCCGCAAAGTCACATATCCAGTCACGCCCGAGTTCTCCACCACGCCTTCGCTTGCGAGGCTGAGAACCCTCGGCATCCGTTGCATTCTCGGGTGCATCGGCCCTGTGTGCTTCAATTTCCTGCTGTTCGTGCAGTTTCTGGTGGGCTCTAAGATTATGTTGCGACGCGAACGTGCGCCTATTACACTTGGGGTGAATACACGCTGGGGGATGGTCTCTCCGTGTATGTGCCTGCAAGGCTGTCCAAGTGCCAAAGTAAACAGGGTCCTTGTCGGGAACCGGTAGACAGCGGAGATGTGAGCAAGTATATCGCTTGTCTGACGCAGAATTATGAATATAGGATCACTTGAGCTGGGATATCAACCATACCATCATGCGTCTTCATGTGACTTCGCAACTGTTGATTCATTGCAAAAGATTTTGTGCATCCTGGATGTGAGCAGATGTATGGTTTCGTCCCTGGTGGGGAGTGTGCTTCACAGATGTGAGAACGCAGCTGGTGGTGCTTCGAAAACACCTCGCTGCACTCTGTGTCTGGACACTAGGAGGATCGTGAGATTGGTGGAATAGAACACGGAAAAAGGCTGACAATGTAAGATTTATCCCCTCTATGAGAATTTTCGTGGATGACAAGATGTTGAAGCGTCCAGAAGCGTTTTGTACATTCCGCAGATTCCGTACACACATAAGGTCTCTCATATTGGGGCAAATGACTCCTGCTGTGTGCCTGTAAATGGCTCTCCCGCAGGTAGGTATTTCCGCATGAGTTACATGCAAACGGACGCTACGTAGGAGAAGAATGAGAAAGTAGAAAAATCTTCAAAGCGGTGCAATCCTGACCTCGCCAGTATGTGACCGCTGATGTTCCGCTAACCTCGATGGTTTGGAGTATGATTTTGTACATTCTGGATATGTGCACGGGTAGCGTGATTTTTTGTCCACTTTCTGGGGGTGGTGCGTTGTTTCGGTCGTGGGTGTCGTCGTGGCAGCCTCAGACGGCGCTGGACTGGATGAGAGCCGTAATACAAGGTGAGAGTTCCTCCGTTTCCCAAGGACTGTCGTTGAGACGGTCGTGGTTGTCTTCATCGCAATCGCAGTGACGAAACTCTTCAATTTCGAGAACCAATCGAGAACAGTGTTTAGGTTTATTTAGTTTGTCCTAATACTAACAGGATTTTGAATCGCTCATAACCCAAGCGAACGAGATGCCTGGAAGACGAAGAGTCTGTCTTGTACCGTGTCTTGCTCTTGCCTGTATCTTCTTCTACGCTCGGTCGTTCCGAAACGATCTACTTCAACGGGCGTTCAACGGCAGTTCTCGCTTCCTCGCCGAAGACACGCTTCTAGCTGCTTCTGACTCTGTGCACGAAGCCATGCTCTCCCTTTTTGAAGCTCGCGAAGATGGATGGCAAACTGGTTTCCATCGGAATGCTATAAATCACTTGGGTACAAAATTTAAATGGCTGCAGGCGTCTCTCGACAATCGTGATATAGCCCCTGAGGAGTTTTCCGGTCCACGATCTGTCAAAGGGCGCTACAACACAGACATGCGTCCCGCTGATGTATGCGGATCCCTTGCAGGAAAGCGGATCACGATGATCGGCGGCGAGCACATATACCGTCTCCACATCCACCTCCTTCAACACATGGAACGCGCCGAGGGAAAACCGTTTCCCTGCCCGTACCACGAATTCTGCACCCATCACCATATCTGCTTGCCTTACCAGTACTTTCAAGACGATGCGCCGCCACCGCGTTACATCAAGCCGCCAACGTCCCGACAACTTATCGAAACCGAGTCCGCGGTAGTCAACTATATCGTCTCTGATACTCTGCTTTCTGCACAGGACGAGTCTTCCTCGGAGTACAACCTGCCTTTTGTACATCCAATGACAGGCGTACGATTACGTGAAACGTATTGGCTCGCGGCTGCACGGAAAGCAAACGTCGTTATTCTGGGACGTGGCCCTCTGACTGCACCCGGCGGCACATACACAGGAAACTGGTCTTTCTTGCACCATTTGCCAGACTACGTGGATAAATCACGCAAAGCCATCATGGGTGATGACAAGGGTCACGACGATGAGCCCATGTCCCAAACGGCCCCGCGATCGCTGGAAATCCTCAACGCAGCGGTGCATCTAACCGTATCTTGTTTCTTACCCGACCTGTTCCGACTCTTGCAGTCCATCCGACTGGAGGTCCATCCCAGCAGACGGAAGCGACTGATATGGCCGAGTAGTTGGTATCGTTTACCGGCCCGAGGTACCGCGAGGACTGCACTCCTTTGTCCGCACATCGTCTCAAGCGTCCAAGACATGATACAGCAGACGTTCTCTCACCACCGCCCGCCCCGCTCCTCGGCGGAGCATTCCCTCATGTTGCAGCTCTCTGCTTTCATCAACGCGGATGCCTCAAACACTACCCATCTCGAAGACCCATGGACGCTGCTCTTCAATGCACAGGGTAGGTACACGGCACGATCGTACGACATCTCACGCTAACGCGCGTCTCTAGTGTACCTTGAAAACATGGTGCTCAGGGAGATTTTACCTCGGTATGGCATCGTGTTTTTGCCACTCGATGTACTGTGGGTCGAGGATGCCCAGGCTCGCGGACATGGATGCGGGCGTTCGCATGGAGCCGTAGACACTGACGTCGACCTTGAACGGACATTGATTATCGGGGAGGCATTCTTGACAGGAATAGATTATGTTCTTCGATATCTGGAATGACATTGTCACAACGTTATTATACGTCTGCCTCACCTCGATCGAAGGCGCTTGCACTTTGAACAGAAGGACTGACATATCATCACAAGCGTCACCGATAATCGATAATCCTTCAGAGAGAAGCTGTCCAATGCCCCTGTCACATCGACCAGTTGAGAGTACGGTGTAATAACTTTGCAACCATGAGTCAGGCGTGTCGCCTGTCATTCTTCTGGCCCCGCGACTCCAAGATATACAACGTGCAAACCCTTTATTGGTACCAAGCACGGCACACGATGCCCCTCCGAAAGAAAGTGAAACACACAATTCAACCACTTTATCCGCTGACAATAATGCGCCCGTTATAGTTAAGTAACGACAAAGTAAATCATACACAAAATGAACAAAATTATACGAAGGGGAAACCTTAGTTGATGGTTGCGTCGGTATAGGCTGTCGTGGCAAAACCGACACGTCCGTTGGTAGCATCAAACACGCTGTAATAGCGTTCGCTATAAGTAATGAGACACGCGGATGAGTCAGCACTCGCAGAGGCGAACGCATAAAGAACACGGACAGGAAAGTGTACCCATCAATGAAGTCGAGTCCAGATCCGGACGAACTGCCCAAGTCGCTGACAACGAGGTAAATGGAGCCAGAGCTACCACCAATCGCAGAGTTGAGCGAACGGGGCCAGATTTGTGCGTTTGGCGAGAGGTCGTACGACGTGTCTCCGATGTTGAACGACAGGCTTTGCAGGTCAGAATATTGGGTCGAGGTTATCGTGAGGAGCCCGGTGGTGTCGTCCAAGGTACCGCCTGTCGCGGACTGGTATTGCTGGAACGCATCTGTAGGTTCCAGCAAAAAGAGGTCGGCGAGTGGTTCGTAGATCTCAACGTGTCACCCACCTGATGCAATGAGAATGAGCGTAGTACCAGTGTCGACGATACCAGATGTAGTCGACTGGATAGTAGTACCGCCGTAAGAGATCGACTGGTTGATACCCCAATAGTTCGAGGCAGGCGAGCTCGTTGTGAGGGAAGTGTATCGGACCGAGCTCGTGATCATCGACTTATCATAGCCACCAAAGGTAAGCTCTCCGGTGCTGCTAGACTCGGAAGCCGGGGCGTAGTAGATTCCGATCACCTCCTCAGATATCGTTCCCTGAGAAAGAAGGTTGTCTGTTACAGTAGGGACCGTGTCCGTGTTGCTGACTGTATCAGCGGTGAGGCCGACAGGGCCTATACCGAGGATACCATCGACGCCAGCGAAACCCGTGGCGGAGCTGGCAACCCCTATGGACTGGTCTTCAATTACCAGGCCCGAACCGAGCGTGACGGTATCGGTCCACTCCTCTCCAGAGAAGCTTCCAGAACCATAAGACACAGACTGATCATCTTTTCAGTTTGATGTAAACGGCGTGAGAGCATGGGAGACGTACAACTGTGTTCCCAGTGTCCTGGCTGGTACTTGTTTGGCTGTATGTCTTGGAAGCTCCGATCCAAGTGTTAGAGCTTCCAGTATCGATCAGGAGTGTGTCTATAATCATTTAGCTTGTGTGACTCGAATCGGCAACTGATTCACGTACATTCTGTTGCCGGATTGCCAACGCCAACTTGAGCAGTGTAGGTCATCGCAGCGTTTGTGACACTGATGGACCCATCGCGCTTACCCAGATGACCAGCATTTTTGAAAGCCTGGGCACGAGCGCGGTCCTTGTCCACAATGTTAAGCGTGCCGCTCTCATTAATCCTCGTAGCAAAGCTAAGAGTAGCCTTGCCGGTGCTACGACTAAGGGGACTCGCGTCCACAACAGCCGAGCTGATAAGAATCAATGACAGGAGAGCTTTGGAATGGAACATGGTGATATATCCAGACAACTGAAAAATTCGAGGCCACTCTTGAGCTCTTAAATACTGCGGGTACCATTCCCCACGGCGCGATATAGAGGTAGTAAATTCCTTCATATCAATCAACGAGCCACACGTACTAGTTGGAGATAACAAGCGTTATATGCCAATCCATGGGAGGAATGGTGTGATCGTGGCGAATAACCACTGTCATACCTATCAGCGCATTGAGATAGAGTACCAGTACGCACGAGGGAGGTGGATGGACAACCACAACAAGAAGGCGTCATGACGCCATACCATCTGTTACCTACCTGTGCGGCACTGGAATCAAGTGCTTGCTCCTATGTTCCATGCGGCATAGGCGAGATAACAATGAGAGCTTCCCCGCCAAGAGCAAGTTAGTTCCGTTTCCGGTTGCAGGCATGCATCCGAGTTCAAGTACGGCCACAGCGGATTTTGTAGCCTAGGCAAACCGATGTGCTGTAATGCAGTACCAGATTCCAGATGGGGCAAGCTGCTGGCAAGTGATCGCAAGCGCGTGTTGATAAGAGAAACAACAACTATATTACCATGCATGTATTGGTCCATTGGGCGTGTATAATCAACTCATGTCTGATACTATTTCTGAGTATCAATGCGATGCCACACAGGCTTATCTCGTTCTGCAGTGGAAGCAGGACGGGTCCAACAGCTGCTGCCTCGGAAGCTAGTCTCGAGCCAGCCGTTTTGGGTGCTTGCCGGAACCTTCCGGTCGTTCTCGGAAGGTCAGAAGGAGACCGAAATTAGACACCCGCATACTAGAACGTTTGGTTCGAGACTACGAAGATGGTTGTAAGGAGCAATGAGATGACGACCGGTGTGTAAGAGCAGACGAGCGAGAATAATGTCGGATATCGGTCTAGTGACGAACAGGGAATCTGTTATGTAAGTCGCTTTCCTGAAGTGCTCCCGTGCATTTGCCACGCGTGACGGCACTCCGATCGTCAACACTACAGTACCTCTTCTTTCCGCTCGAATGGGCTAGCACTGTCCATCAACATCCGAGTGTATCACATACACACACTTAGAGCAAGCATTCCTCGTTGACCCGCTCGACCCACTCCCCGCGACAGCGGTGACACCACGGTGTTCCTATCATTCTGACCCTACCAGCTACTAGACCGTGACCCCACGAAATGACATGACGTACATATTCGTCTCCACATTCACTGCCAGACGTCACCAGTGTGCGGTGTACGGTAGTTGCGCAAGCTAGCGTGTTTGGATGCTCACACTTACTCAACATCTCGTTAGAATGATTCACATAGCAGAGCTATGCCCTCTGTTGGATGCGAAACCAGCACTCACCCTTGCGTTATTTTACAGTGAGCGTTTCTACGGCCGCATGTACGACACTAGCCATGGAGCGGTCGGCTTTGCGAAAGCCAACTATACCTGTGTCGATATTAGCTGAGGGTATTAAAACTCTTCATCGTTGATGCATACGTCGAGCTTCCGTCTAGCATACCATTCATGGTGCTACTTTGCCATGTGCAGACCACGGTCGTCACCCATTTCACCACGATTGAAGTATTCCGCTGTTTACATTGCGTTAGCTGTTTTCGCACAAAACACCTTTACCAACGACAACTTCAACTATATAGATGCTTCCGAGGGTTTTCCAACAGACAGATACTCCCTCAACAGCTCGTACGGGAGTCCTCGCCCTGCGTGGCTCTAGTTGCTACTAGACTTGGTGTGAACTGTCTCAGCAAACCCAACACGTTGATTGGTGGTATCAAAGACGCTGTAGAAGCGTTGGCTATGCAATGGACATATGAGAGGAGGAATCCTTTCACAACAAATAGGATCACGTACAGGAAACTGTAGCCGTTGGCAAAGTCAAATCCCGAGCCAGATGGGTAACCAATGTCATTGATAACGAGGTATATTGCACTCGTGTTCAAGCCCATGACATCGTTCAGCGAACGGGGCCAAATCTGAGCATTTGGGGTGAGGCCATAAGAAATACCTCCGATATTGAACGTCAACGTCTGCAGCTTGGCGTATTGAGCGGAGGTAATAGTCAGAAGCCTGGTCATAGGGTCCAAAGTTGCGCCTGTCAGGGACTGGTATCGCTGGAATGCATCTGTAGGCCGCAGACACAGGTAAGCGTTCAAGTGGTTCGTGATCAACATCTCCGACACCCACCCGAAGCAATGTAAATGAGGGTGGTGCCGGTGTCGACGATACCAGCGGTCGACGACAGAACCGTAGTCTCACCATAAGAAATCGACTGATTGATCCCCCAGTAGTGTGCCGCGGGGGTCATCGTCGTGAGTGGAACATAGCGCACCGGACTTGTCATCACCGACTTGTCATAGCCACCGAACACGAGTTCCCCGCTGTTATCGCTCTCGGAAGCTGGGGAAAAGAAGATGCCTATAACTTGCTGTGATATCTTTCTTTGAGCGTAAAGGTTGTCTGTAACAGTCGGGACTTCGAATGTATTGTTGACAGAATTCTGAGTCAGATCAACAGGGCCAAGACCGAGAATACCATCAAAACCATTGACACCAAAGACCCCGCTGGCAACACCGATGGATTGCTTGTCAATTACCAAGTCGGAAGTGAGCGTGACGGTATCAAGCCATTCTTCTCCATAGAACGCTCCGGAACCATAGGTCACAGACTACGAACGACATAAGGATCAGGCTCGGATCTAACGACTCGGCGATGAAAACCTACGACTGAATTGCCAGTGTTCACGCTAGAGTTTGTAGCAACGTAAGGCTGGCTAGCCCCAACCCACGTGTTAGAACTTCCCGTATCAACCAAAAGAGTGCCTAGAATTACCCTTCAGCCTAGAAATCCAGAACGAGCAAATGACAAACATACGGGACGTGGAAGGGGTGCCAACACCGACCTCAGCCGTGTAGAAAATAACACGGTTAGAAACATTGAACGAGCCACTGCCGCTGCTGTCGTCATGGGAAGCATATTTCAAAGATTGGATACGAGCTCGTTCTTTCTCAACAAGTTGGCTTGCACCAACCGTGTTGATTTTGGTGGAGATTGTGAGGCTGGCTTTTCCGGTATCGCGACTGAGAGGGCTTGCATGCACAAAGCCTAAGGATAGCAGCAAGGACGACAAAAGGGTCATGGCGGGGAAGTACATCTGAGTCCCGTGGTATGCTGAGGAAGGAGGACAACCACTCGTGTATCTTTTAAAGCTATCACGGAACAAACCTGAAGCATGGAACACACGATCAGATTCATAATTTCCAAGGTGCCCCGGGTACTCTGATCTCTGGAGGGAAGATGATTTCCTACTTTGTGATTTTCGGATTTGTGTTCAGATGCTTGTACATGATCAAGATTCAAGAAAACGTACCACATTGAACAAGAACACAAGGCATACCTTCTCGGAGTTGTATGCTCCACTAATTCCCCGGAAATGAGTGACACAACACAATAATGATTTTGGAACGGCGACCTCACGTGTTCATCATATCCGGACGTTGATCGTATGTATACTCAGTCTTCTGGGACACCTGGCATCTGAGATGCACTAAATCAGTCACGCCGCACGGCCTCAGGCCTCAGGGCCCGAGTCAGCCAAAGCTAGTCTTGGAAGTGGCTGGCAAACTGTCTATAGACTTTCGGAATGGTAGTAGATTCAGAAGGTCTGATGAATCACAGACTAGTTATCCTCCTGTTTGAGAACATGTTTTGGTCAGGTTGCTAAATCACCTACTCAGTGCAGAGACTGTGCAAAATAAGGTTTCGATCCTTGCAGCAAGCTGTTCAACGGTCCAGGCCGGCGCCGAAGTTCTAGCTGTCCAGCTCGAAATTTACGATTCTGGCACTCCAGCGAAGTGAACAGTCATTTCGATCATTGGACTCGTCGATAAACAAACATAGACACTTATGTAAGTAAGTTCATGAAAATTCTGTACAGTCATGACGTGCCCACTGCCCAATGCCCATTACCGACTCCTTGCCTGGCCGTCGTGACTGTAAACTGTGGCTTCTTGGCGATCTAACTCCCACTGGATATTCATCCGCTATGGCAAGAGTCTGTAAGAATCTAAGATGCTGACCGTCTTAGTAATACTGACGGAAGTTATACTGTTATCCATGTTGCTTATCCTACTCTCGATAGACCCAACGATCCTCTCTGCAACCTTACCACGTATCCGTCAATCTCTTCCGCCTGTAGATTATTTACGAGATACTCTCGGTGCACCACTCGGCGAGCATTGGCCTGTTCCATCACCATCCTCACACTGTGGACTTGTGTCGGCTCGGCGTCCCACAAACCCACACCCGCGCCAGTCATACCCAAAGTGACGTCAATTTCCTTGGGGTCTGCTGGTTCCATGGAAACATCGAAAAGGTTATCCGGCAGTCCGCAT
The DNA here is from genome assembly GCA_018397855.1 of Boletus reticuloceps. Taxonomy (NCBI): domain Eukaryota; kingdom Fungi; phylum Basidiomycota; class Agaricomycetes; order Boletales; family Boletaceae; genus Boletus; species Boletus reticuloceps. Next base: position 1,591,742 of record JAGFBS010000001.1, read on the forward strand.
TGTAAGGCATGCGCACGCTGTTCTGGCGACGTTGGGTGGAAAAATTTGCTGCAAAAGTCTAGGGCGTTTTGGAGTTCTTGTTCAGATAACCGCTTGCCAATATCGGACGCCCCTTGGATGACTAGAAGGAACCAATCAATAACCAACGCCCCTGTGAGTACGCTCATACTACCTGGGCGGATAGACGTGAACGCTCGTTCGTAACCATCTTCATCGACATCGTTGAGGACATCAAATCGTGTTGCCCGAATCTGCTCATAGGCACTCAACACGACCATCTGGAACCTAGCATACTTCCTGAGGCTTAGCGGATAATCCTACGAAACTCTGCCCTACCTCGTGTAACTCAAAGTAAATCTTCTTGTGTGCCACGCGGCAGCAGCAGTTTCCGAACAGTCTCCACGAATAGATGCACAGATAGAAGCTGCAGCCGACAGTGCAGACATCATCGCGAGGTGTACCCCAGACGAGAATAATGGGTCAATGAATGCTATGGCCCTTGTAAGGAACGTGTGGTCGCAAAATGGCAGATATTCCGCGTACCTCCCGCATCCCCGACGATACGAAATCTATCCCCTCCGTACCGTGGTGCAGAGTAACTGAAATCCGCCGCAGATCGTACTAGCGTGTTCCCAGAGCTTTGAGAACTGTTGGACGATGGCATTGAAATCAAAGTTCCACGATCGATCAGGGAAATCAAGTTGGGGGAAAGCGACAACAAAGCCTGGTATCTTGTGAGCATCGAAGATCCTGGAGGCACTTTCCATCTTTCTTGGTAGCGTTTTTGGTTCACAACCACACCAATGGACGTTGTACCGTCATGAAGTGGTATAAACCAAGCCCAGCCTGAGTCGTCTGTAACACAGTCAACCCATGTACCTTGTTGGGTGTGGTTTATCTTTACACTTGCCTGTCAACGCTTCGAACCATGGGGCGCCTTCGCGCTCTGTTCCTAAACCATACGTCCCAACCCCCGTCCAGTATCCCCAGAGAGCGATGTTTCTCAGTGATTCGTTATAATGTCGATTTTTCATATATCGGTCAGACATCAACCCGGTCCGTCCTGTCGCGTCGACCAGGAAGTCAAAGGAAATCTCCCCCGAGTGATCAGATCGTCGCCATTCAGCGGATACAGGGCGTGATGTGCCCGATGTGTCTGAGAAACGAAGCGACGTCACTCTCGTCCTTTCGTATGCGCAAGCCCCACACTCCTTGGCATGATCGAGAAGTAACTTGTCGAAATCAGAACGCGTCTGATGGGTCATCAATACGAGCATGCGGTGCGATGAGATAGCGTGGAGTAAGATCAGAGACTGACCACATTCCAAGAGCTATTGTTGTGTCCTAGCGCAATGAAGTCCGTGTCTGATACAACGATGGTAAATGCATGTAAACATGGACTGGGATTCAAGGGTGGGCTACGTACATCCCTCGCGCTTGAACTGACTGAACTTGATAGCTGCACCCGGCTTTGGAAGCGTCAGAAACTTACGCGTTCGGACACCACGGATACAGAACGCCGTACCTTATGCTTGAAACCATATTCGACTAGCTTCTGCTCCGCGCCGATAAACCTGAGATAGTGGCGAACAGACGGAATAAGACTCTCGCCTACGTGATACCTGTGTGCTGTAAGGATAGGCTATGGACCGTAGCGCAAGAAGGCGACCTTGGGAACTGCGCCGCTTCCAGCAACACGACCTGCAGTCCTTCCCTTGCCAGCGCAGACGCGGTGTAACTTCCTGCTGGGCCACCGCCAACGACAAGTACTTGCGCATGCTTTGGAACATCGCGTAAAGCACAGCACAGGAGCTGCCAATGATGAGTGGTTGCTTACAGTTGGAATTGTGGACTCCATCGATGATCATCAGCTTGGAGTGACTTACGTCTCCTTGCTTTTTATACAATCTCCGTCGATGGTCCACAAACTCCATCCATCCCATTCAGTTTGGGATATTCGGGACCCAAAATGTACGCCACAGAGACGAACGAAGGCCATAGATGGAATATCGAAGGAAACTGAATGCTGTAGTTACCAAATTGGCGTGTCAGGAACTTCAAAGGTTTGATGCCCATGCCACACCATGCATGACACGCGGGAGCCGGCAATCGTGGCAAGACAGAAGTGTCGACCTATGAATTTCGAATGTCCCGTCGTGAACAGTATGCAGTAATAAACATAACATAACGTCAATCCCAATTTATTTGCTGAGCGTACTCTCGAATACGAGAGACAAAACTCTCTTCAATCTCGTGGCCGACACCAGTGGCAACCTTGAGAATAATCTCGTTCATCGTTGTGGATCCAAGAATGTCGATATGGTCACTTGTATTGGCGCCACCGCGAGGCATGTTCGACACAGGGCGGTGAGGAAGCTATGAATCGGTGGCATCCATTTTAGTTCGTTCCACATCTATATGAATCAATCGCCGCACCTCCACGGTCGTAACGTTGATTCTTGCAGGATTCCACCGAGGACGCTTCCACCCCTCGACACACATTGCACCCATACTTAAAAGACCAACCGTCCCATCACCTTCTCCGATCTTCACGCCATTGCGAACCTGCATATCGAATGTAAGAACATGCTCAAGACATTCTCGAACTCTCATGCCTTGGGAGTCAGGTTCTCGCTCGTGTATTCTGCATCGATCCAACTTGAACGGAGTCGAGAGGAGTCCAACGGGGTACGAGCAACATTGCTGGACCCCGCTTCTTCTGCCTTGGATAGTTCTGTGTCTACCAGTGACTCGTTCGGCACTTGTTGAGCGTGAGCATACCTGCCAGTTGAGAACAATTGATTTCAGTTGCGCATGATCATTATGTTGATGTAACCTACCAGTAAGATCGCTAGGACAAGCAGGATTAAGACCATCACGAAAAAGTTCCATAACGTCGCTACACACCTCCGTTTCCTTTCCGTGTCCATAGACACATATGAATTTCATCGATGGAGCATTAGGAAGCCTTGCATCACGACCGGTCAGTGGAACAGTTCGTGGAAAGAATTTCCAAGATACCTTATCTCAAGAGGGTTGCTCCATTTCCTATGGTCAAAATCATTCCTCGCCAGCACTTCTCCGTCACGTTCGATCCCAAAAGAGTAATTCATTGATAGCATTTTCTGCCGCATCACAAAAAGTCAGTTTACGAAGTAAAATGCGACGCCAACTAAGGTAATGCCTGACCTGGAAGCTGCTTGGCGTACGTTCAAGGATCCAGTTCCCAACCCTTTCTGCCGTCATGTTCTTTGTTTGTTCCGCACCAGCGTCAGTTGCAATGACCAGATCTCGGCGGAAAGAGATGAGCGCGCCATGTGAATGAGAAGCTTCAGGTTCGTCATCTGGTGCCCACGTCTCGTTGCCCCATATCGTATCCCCTCCCTTGGAGTAATGACAATGAGACATGCAATTGGTGTGCTCGGTGATAATTTTACCTTGACCCATAGGCTCGCACTTCCAGCCCAGCTACGGAAAAGTTGCTGGCGTTCACTCCTAGAGAAGAAACGTTCAAGCACTGGATCGCGCATAAGGTTATTGCATCAAAAACAAAATCGCATCCTCTTGGCACTGACCATAGGCTCCCACGGGATTCATTTCCACTGTGTCCCTCATCTCACCAGAAAGAAAAGCGGACATTGCCTTTGCCTGAGTGCATGATTGATACTATGGTTACTATGGTTTCAGATAGAGCTCGCAACAAATACTTACTGTACCCTATATGCACGTTGGTCAGATATTGCAGCATCATAGCTGAGAAATACCACGTACAAGATATGCTCCGCCGATACTAAGGAAGGTTTCGATGTGGTTCTGCAGGTAGTGTAAGTCTTTGGACGAGAATGATTGGAAGCACTGGCCTCCACCCAGTCAGGTCCACCGCCCCCGTGTGCAGGGGACTCTACCCATTTGAAACTGGTGTTACTGGGATTCAGTCACCTGGTCCATGAATGCACACAATCACGAACAAGTACTGTCAAACAAAATCAATGATCTCGTTGATAAGAGAGATGTAGAACATGCTTACAAGTGCTACCTGAGATAGGCTTCATTATGATATGAAATAAGTCAATAAAAAGTTCAACGCACTGTGGCTCCCATGGAGTGGGCGGTAATTACCACTTTCTTCCCTTGGCGCTTCCTACATATCGCAGGACGGCAGGTACACTAGGGAAGTGTGTTACTATTGAATGGAGACTTACTTAAGACCTTCAATCATAATCTTCAACTTAGAAAAGTAGCCATCTCGTTCTTCAAGATTCCACATTGATAACCGCCAATCATATGCTGCGAGATAAAGGTTGTTCGTGTCGTAACCCACAACTGCCAGATTTTCGATGATCTTGGCCCTAGTGAATTGACGGATGAAAATAGTGTGATCCAAGATGTCGAAAACCGAACCAGATCCAATATCCTGTCATAAAATTGCTAGCAGCGTTGATACCTTCTGCTGCCCGAACTTTCGCACCCGGAGTGTCAAGACCGGTGTCCGAGTCGAGCATCATGGCTGCCATCCATCTCTCTCGATTGAATACTACCTGAGACAGCATGTTGAACCCGCCCCACACTTTTTCGCGGAAGAAAGGGCGATATTCGGGTGATGTTGACCAGGACTCCAAAGACTACGAGGATATTTAGGCTAGATGGTTCAAATCAATCAGGACTGAACCACGCACAGTGGAGATGATGCCAGGAATTATTACGACAGGGTACCGTGCAGTGAGATCACGTTCCTTCATCGTTTCGCCTACTTGGAACTCGCGCCCGTCGTTATTCAACTTCCAGACTTCCGGAATATTGCTGCGCAAGCGTACCCACTCCACTTGGACGCGTGAAAAGTCTATTTCAGGTAACCTGAGCGATATGTCGTATTCTTGTATCAAAAGGAGTAGGCTTGTGTGCATCTCCTGGATATCATAGGGTTGTACAAGAATGAACCCTAGGAGAACGCCGACTACGGGATGGTGAGGTACATCAAATGACGCTCGGAGCACGGACGTACGAATAATGCCAAGCGGGAAGAGAAAACGTGCTTTGAAGAAGAAACGCCGTTTTGGACCCTAAAACTGTACAGTCATACCGAAGAACGCCTATATAATCAACGCACCTTTTTCGATTCGTGTACCTGAGCCTCATACAGCATTGCTTGACACCCGGCTTCTTGTTGAGCATCACGTAGAGTTCCTAATGCGTGCGAGCCGACATCGCTGTGTTCGTGGTCTGAGGACTGCGCAGACTCGTCGCCGCCGACTGACCATGTTTTCGGTCGTTTTAAGAGTGGCATTTTGCATCCAATACTGCCTGCGTCACGTTATATCGTATTCTTAATGAGATTGGTTGCACTGACTATGGCCACAAGCTTTGGCTGGGGTTAATCAATGTTGAACGTTGATTGCCGACATTGGGAGCGTGACTGAAACGATGGTGACGCTGCGTCACGGTCCAAACACGGGGCGACCGGATGTAGTTTTCATATCATGGTCATGTCAATGCATGTAACATTTGATGACTCCAGGCGACCGTCGCATTGTGTATATTGTTGGTGAATGTTTCGAATACAGACCGCAATCGCTACAAACTTCAAGCTTCAAGCTTCAAACCATCCCATCATTGGTGATTGTATGTACTCCAAAGATCTCCAGATGGTTCGCAAACCACGCTGCCTCTTCGGCGCTCAGCGCTGAATGGGACCCCTACCGTGAACATGCAACTCGACCAGTGCAATGCATGTCTCATCCATCGATCGCGGATTGGATTGTTCGAGGCCACCAAATCTCCTGCAGTAACTCCATTCTCGTATGCGCAGACGACGAGGGTCAGGCGGTGTCTCCTCCGTGGGGACGCTTCGCAGGAACGAGGCAGACACCCTAGTACAGCTGATCAGCGGAAGCACTTCTCCGCTCTAAAAACAGACCAGCTGTTGGATAGCACCCTCGAGAATGAGATTGGTAGAAGAAATTCTTTCCCGGAATGAGGTATGTACGCTTCCAAAAGTCGCCGAGAGGACTGTCCAGTTCGAAACAGTGACGACTTGCTTCGAGCGGATTCAGAGAGTCCGCGACATAATACTTGCGACAGCATATCCGTCAGTGATGTTGCTCAGCCAGACGATGGGAACTTCTAGACAGAACCTTTGCGAGGGATGCATCGTTTCAAAAGCGTCCGCTAAGCGTGACTTCTTGCCCTTCCCAGATCGCGAGTAATGAAGAACTGTACCTCACACTGAAGGTAAAAGACCAGGTATTGTGGATGAGTGTGGTTGGGGAGGAGTTCAAGCACGGCTTGGACGCATGCACGTTCGTCTCTGTCGGTTTCGCGAGAAAGGCTGGGATGCATTTTCACCCCGACACCCGCGTAAGCCTTGGCACGAAAAATGGCTGTGGCCGCAGCAGGCGTTTATTGATGCACTTGTTGGGAAATCCCTATCACGTACGGGGCAGGGTTGAATACGATGATCGATGCGATTGTAGACAGGTAACCTTTGGCAAATCCGATACACCGTAAATCGCAAATGGACTCAAATTAACTCGAGCACAGCTGCTTATCAGTCGCCATCACCATCGATTCTCCTGTTCTTTGGACACAAGCTCATCGCTCACTGTGACCAAGCTCACGCACACCATCTCTCGGGCAGACATGGCAGAGACTCGGACTCCAGTAAACGCCCTTCTAGTGATAGACATGCAGGTGGATTTTATCACTGGGAGCCTGGCTGTCCCAGATGGTCCATCAGTTATCGATCCAGTGAAGGAAATCATCCAACTCCCGTTCCATGCCCGATATGCCTCTAAAGACTGGCATCCACCTGGTCATATCTCGTTTGCCTCCACTCACCCGGGCAAAGCATTATTCGGACTAACAACCATCCACCCACCGCAACGCCTCGCCATAGCCAATGGTCAAAACGTGCAATGGATCGCAGAGCACGGTCTGGAGCAGGTGTTATGGCCCGATCACTGCATCCAGGCACGCTTGGCGCACAGCTCGTCGACCCTCTGCAAGAGGATCAGTTCGACGCAATCATATTGAAAGGAACGGATCCCGGAGTGGAGAGTTATTCTGCGTTTCAAGATCCCTGGGGACTGTTGATTTCCAACCTTGAGGGGCTGCTCCGGGAGAAGGGTGTGACAGACCTCTACATTGTTGGCGTGGCTGGAGACCATTGCGTCAAAGAGTCTGCCATCGATGCGGTCAAGGCCTGCGCATGGAAGACGTGGGTGGTAAGGGAAGGGGTGCGGAGCGTTTCGACGGAAGGGAAGGAGTGGGACACCCTCAAGTCTGCGGGGGTAGGTATCATCGATACAATCAGCGATCTGAAGACAAGGCTATGTGTGTAATTTATGGTGAGCATATCAATGTGTATGGTCGCGCGCATTGCACTCATATTCTCCAATAGCATATTGCAATCCACTCCAAGTCCAATGTATATGTAACATTCCTCTTATCCACTCCGAGTCCAATGTATATGTAACATCCGTACTCTCCCATCTCCACGGTGAACGCAGAACGACGACATGAATGATCGTCATAAGTCCGTGTCACAAAAAGTCCTTGCATTAAGAGGGAATCGAACCCCCGGCGGGTCGATGGCAACGACCCAGGTTACCACTACCCCATTAATGCTTGTCCAGTTAACGACAAAGTCAACAAGTTATGTTTTGTTCGATTGTCTTGCAAGCAGACGATTACGACAAAGTTTAATATGTGGGCACTAGTGGGCGCGGGTATTTACTCATGTTTGATGACGTTCTGAATCGCGGTCACGTGGTCGGGTGCGTTGACAAAGTTCCCACGGGTTGTCGATGTTTCTTCCTTCATCGCAACCGCGCGCGGTCAACGTACGCGACGGCGTCGGCAACCACGAGCTCCACGACAGCGACGACAGCGACACCATTCAAGACAAGCTCGCTATGAGCACACACCGATCATCAACGGCGTCGCAATTGAGGGATAGACTGCTTTCAAACTCTCCCGATCCAGTTCAGTCATCAATCCTTCGTGACTCGGCCAAAGGATGGGGCAAGTCGTCGTCCCCGAGTTCAAATTCCGGGACGACCCCTCTCAGGATTGCAAAACGAGAAGGCAAACCGCCCTTTCCTCTGATCGCCCGACGATCCTCGTCCAGTTACAAGCACGTTAGAAACAGTAATCTTGTTTCGAAATCGCCATTCAAAATCCAAACTCCCACTCCTTCCAGACCCTCTACATCTGCTTCCGCATCTAGCGATACTTCATCCGTTCAGCAAGGCGCTCGCCGGGTTAGTGGCGAGAAGCGGCCTCGCCCCGATTCTATGCATGAACAAGCCGAGAACGAGAGACCTTTGGCGTTCAAGCGCGAAAGGCGCCAGTCCAAAGCTTATCAAGGGCTCATTGACAAAGAACCCGTCACGAAGAGCCCTTTCAAACAGGTAGTCAGTACCGAAGAAGAGCATCCACCGCCCATCCCTCCCAAAGTGGCATTTACGCCAGCTCTAGCCCCGCCGCTCGCGCCACCATCACCATCACCTCCCCCTTCCGCACCCCCTTCCCGACCGATCACTCCATCTCGCTCTTCGCTCGTGTCGAAGCGTCTCCATGGGCCTCGAGCCGTGGACCAACCCGCATTGGATGGTAAACGACACAGACGGAAAACGGTAACGTTCGATGAACGTTGCGATGTACTGGAGTTTGATCGAGACGAGGAAGAAGAAGAGAATCCCTTTTTTTCCTCCGACGAGGATGATTACGGTGAACCTGAACACCACGAGGAACTGGAAACGCATCACTCGCAAGGTCGCGACAACGCCGTGGACGACGATGGCGCAGAACAGCGTAATTCTGGGACCGTTCAACTTGTTGATGCAGACCAAAGCAGCAACGGCATTGTCGGCAGTGCGATGCAACCTACCTCTCTTCCAGGACTAGGCGTGCCCTCAACTCCCAGTCGCCACCCCTCTCTGCCCGCAGATATGGAGACAGAAGACGGGGTCCCGTACGGACGCAGCCATCACGCAGAGCGCGCGCGACGTCGAGCCAACGTATCATCTCCCGCAATGTCTGCCCCAGGCTTCCCCTTGCACCATATTAGCCGACTCGTGCATGACTCTCCTTCGACACCCCGAACAGTGGATTCCTCGATGGATATATCTTCTGGCTTAGACATTCCTCCTGAGAGGTCTACGCATGTCGAGCGCGCGCGCCAAGAGCACCAAGTGGATGAAGTTGAAGTGGACGTCAATATGACGCCACCGTCACCGAGCCCAGCAAAGAAACCTGCACGCAGCGAGCACACCAATCGAGGTTCTCTCATTCCACGCTTCGAATTACAATTGCCGAGAGATGAAAGCTCCCCCAAGATTAGTCATGGCAGTGGGTTTAGACGTCCCTTTCAATTTCTGACGCTGATGATTATGATGTAGCCTTCTCTCCTGCGGACCCTTTCTCTATATCAAACGTGAATGATGATGTTGGCGAGCTGTCCTTTACTTCATTCGACCCTCTAGACCCTACAAATTTGTCTATCGGTCAGTCGGAGGTGTCCTTGTCGAATCTGGACTTGGAGGCAGAACTTCAAATGGTCCTCAATCCACCACCATCTGACAACACGGATGCTGTCCCCGGACTGTTGGACCTCATCCCACGCAATGCGTCGTTCACAACGAGTACTCCTCCCCTTCCTAACCCTCACTCTTTCTCCACCTCCGGTTCATTCCATACCCCTGTCCCTGTCCCCACTCCTACCATCATATCGCGCACGACGTCTCCTTCAGAGGCGACACATCAGTACGGCTCGGGTTCGCCCACCAGCTCGAACATGTGTCGACTATCTGATTCCCTGCTCAACATCCCATCCAGACTCACTGGCTCTCCCGCCCTCAGATCCGTATCACCATCCATGCGGACAGGGTCTCCCCTGCGCGAGGTTGCAAGCGCGCAAGATTTGCATAGCGAGTGTGTGCCAAGGACGAGAATTAGCAGAGAGGGTGTTCACATGAGGTTGATGCGGAAAAGGAGTATGGAAAGCCCGTTGGGGTCACCTGCCCCTGGTTCCCCCGTACCCCATGCGGAGCCACTCGCAGCTGAGAAAGTGGACGGAAGGATAACCGATGGACAGAGTAATGTTGCACCAGATGTCGGAGGGTCGGACAGGGAGGACGAGCGACGCTTGGACACGACGTCTGGCATTGTTGATATCAGTGCCGAGCTTGCGATCATCCAGACCGTCAAGAAGCGCACGATAAGTTCTGCTACTGTCAATGCTGACGGACAAGAAGATGTCGAACATAATGATGAGGACACCACGGATGGTGATGCATGGCCTGCAGTCGCAGATGACGACTCACTACCTACCCGACCATCAATAGCGGAGCCGCTTCGATCACAGTCTACACCACCACGGCCGCAGTCAAGTTTTGGTATGCTCGAGACAAGCTTCGACCTCAATGGAAGCCGAGGGATGGGATTGCGAGACTCGGTGGGATCCATCCAACTCGGCGAAATGCGGTCTGCCCTCGACCGACTTATGGACGATGTCAAAGGCAGTTCTGGCCCGAGCACCAAGAAGTCAAACGCACGCTCCCAGGTTCGGGCGGAGTTGGTGACGGAAGGTATCAAAGCCGGCCAATCCAGTGCCAATACAAGCTGTAACACCGGAGACGATAGCATGCAGACAGAGACCGACATGGATCTCTCGATGGACGATTTTCGCAGCGCGCCTATATCACAGCCTTCACGACCCTTGCCGTTACCAATACAGCGCGCTGCGACAGATTCAGTTGTCTATACGGGACCATCGTTCAGGAGTCCGGTGGAGGAGCAGCCTGCACCTGCTTCGCCAACCAAGGATGCCATTAGGGCAAGGGAGCAGTTGATTTTGGAGAAACGAAGGCAAGCGCGGAGGAGGGATCAGGAGGAATCGGTGGTCTACTATACACCACCCCGCCCAACGTCAATGCCACCGAGCGCTGATCGCCCGAGCCGAAGGCGTACTCGCAGTACTGGTGACGCCGGTGCGCTGACGAAGAGCGATTTGCTGCTCGATATTGGAATATCTGACACGGAAGAGGAACTTTTGGCGGATAGCATATCGAAGGAATTGCGCAGACTCGATCCTGAGCGTCGTCAGGGTGTAAGTTCTTTCCGAGGGGTGAAAAAATGTGATTTCGCTAATTGTATCTTGGATGACAGAATTACCGGGTCCGCGAGCATGAGGCTATTTTTGCCTCGGCAGACGCTGAGCAGGTCTCACATACGTCATTTGCTGGGGACAGCAAGGCTTGGAAGGCTGTCAGACGCCCTTCTGACATGGTGCGTTTGACGTCGATGTCATGTGCCGAATACTCTAATGAAATCAGAACGAGTATGCTAAGCAGATTAGAGAGTATCGGTCTCAAGAAAAACCAGGAAAGGCACATGGTAAAGTTTTCATTAGAGGCAAGTATCGGTTCTTCCGTCTGTCCGTGTTTCCTGATTTCATTCTCCTCAGTACTCGGCGTGAAGGGTCTGAAGGTTCCTATACCGCAGCACGCCACGGCACTGACGTGCACGTTGAACAATGGCATCCACTTTGTCACTACACCGGAAACACGGTTGTCTTCTGACGCGCGCATCAACCAGGAATTTGAGTTGTATGTCAATTTTTGCATTCCTTCCATGCCAACTTACGTTTCTCCCATCAAGGATCGAGCATAATAAGCTTGAGTTTACACTCACGTTGAAGATTCGACGCGATCCTCACATTGTCGCCCAGTTTAAAGCCCTCTCACCACCGCCTGCGCGGGCACCTCCGCCGCCGCCGCCGCCTCCACTGCCGAGGCCCAAGGGTGGGATGTTCAGTTTCCTTTCGTCATCTCCGAAAAAGACGGTCGTGCGGTCCACGCCGCCTCCGCCTCCTCCTGCACCTCCGCACAAACTTCCGGATAATCTCGCTCGTTACCTGAAGCAAGACGGTACGCTTGCAAGAGCTTTAATTTCCTTTAAAGACATCGCAGCGCGATGTGACGTCCGTCTACTAGAGATTAAATATCCCTTGATTGGTCAGCGTTCCGAGAGTTCGGGAGGTGCCACGACGATGGAACTGGGAGAGATCGTTCTTCAGATGTTCAGATTACCGTCCCTTCCAGGTGTTACGTCCAATCAACTACCCCAGAGCATGGATGAATGTCTTCGCAGCCTCAGACACGTCGCTTGGCATAAAATCACCTACTTTGAGGGTACGCTGACGCAGAACGGCGGTGATTGCAAGGTCAGTATTGCTACGGCTTGGTAACTATGTTGGATCTCACCAGCATGCTTTCACAGACTTGGCGACGACGAATGTTTAGAGTAACTGGCGCTAATCTCATTGCGTTCAACGACGTGACGAAGAAAGCCATGGCCACAATCAACCTGAAAAAGGCCATTGCGGTGGAGGACACGCAAGATGCACGATTAGCCGCACTTAGTCCTGACGGTCGATGTAGGGATGATTACCATTCATTGATTGCGGTGGAACGTTCCTTCAGACTTGTTTTCTCTTCTGAGCAGGATATTTTATTCTTTGCTGATTCAGACGAGGAGAAGGCGAAATGGTGCGCCGCTCATTATGGTCGCTGGATCCTCACTGACCGGTACTGTCCAGGCTGGAAGTCCTTCGTGCCCTGGTTGGTCACATACCACCGAATCCACTCTGGGCGGAGCTCGTTTGGCAGCGTCAACAAGAGATAGCTGCACAAACCCAACCAAGTAGTTCAACATCATAGCTTGTAGCCATTGACGATGCAGTACTCGAGTAGGTCCACCTCTTTCTTCTTTTTTTGTCTTCTTGTCTGCCGCGTCCGGCGATTCGTTTTCGCTTAATTATGTCGATTTTTTCATCCTCGAACTTTGATCGTGTCTTCATGACCGTTTTTTTCTTGCTATGCTACGTACGCGGTGAGCTTTTAGTGACCAAAGGTTCCACATGCTGTTCCTTTTTCCTGTAAGACTATATAAGTATGTTTATGAATGCCACAAGCTCCGAAACCCGTGACAGGATGAGGGGATTGTCCGGAATTGAATATAGATGTTTGCCGCACCTCAGCTGTCTACCACAGGAATTCGGTGCCAAGTTCATATCGGCAACGAAACAAACGCCGTGTACGTTCAAATGACTTTCCCAAGCTGGATTGAAAGTGTTTGAATGTTGCCAAAGTATACTATCAGCAATGACCCTGGCGGGCCGGTGACTCGGAAGTGACTCGGTGTGTGCGTCACTGGTTTGAAACATTGTTCAATTCGTCATTTCAGGTGTTCGAAGCCTTTTTCTACGCAGTGATTCTGTTTAAAGTGCCATTCTGCTTCGTCGAAGGCACAAGCATGACCGTAAGAACTTAAATATCCACCCTACTAGCTCGGCCATTTATTTGGGTCTACGGCACACCACGCGACTCTCGATCGAGTGACTCGGACGACCCGAGTTCTCGCTGACCGTCACTGACAGACATCTCCACAGCAGCCGTGCTCCACTTCAACAACGGCTGTTATGTAAATATCGTCTTCCCCTGGCATCTACCCAGCAACAAGAACACGGCTACTCCTTTATGTAGCCACTTTGACGGATGTCAGGAAAGGAAGGGAAAAAAGCTGGTTCGGGTACTACGCAGCTCCCGGACAGTCTGTTCTGGTGACACTTACGCATCTGTGTTTCCCAAGGTATATCAAATTTTTATGCGGTTGTCACCAACTAGTTCAGGAGGAGTGTTTTAGGGTGGAACTCTTGTTGCCTTATGGGGACTACACACGCAGACCGTCGACAGGTGAGTTTTCTCATCCAGATCTTACATGTGTGTGACAGTCAATGGGAACAAGATGCTCACGGCTATCTTATCGTGTTCTCAGCCTCGAGGCGATGTTTCCCCGGTAGAGCTTCATGAACCAACTGGAACATCATTTGGCATATGCCTCTTCGAACTCAGCACAGATACTTTTTGCCTTTGTGAAGGTACACTCCTCACGAGCGACGTACTGTGCGAAGTACCACTAAGCATAGCAAGAGCGAAGGGGAGCGATCTCACAGCGGCCTGGATCCAAATCATACTTGTCTCCCTGGGTATGTTTGATATCCGGTTGGGGTTCATCAGGTGTACCTCGCCTTAGGTTATAAAACCTCATCGTGGGCCAACCCGATTCTTTCCATCCCTCACTCACGCCCCATGATGTCAACCAACAAAGTTAAGCTGGAAGCCCTCTTGAAGTTGATTAACTCGGCAGCTCGGGTGGCCATTGAAGAATATGAGAAGGCCGGGGGTGATGTTCCCTCTATTGACTCAACTGAGCCTCACCCATTGGATAACGCCAATGACCAAGTCGCCCTGAAGAGTACCATTAGGACACTCGAAGGTGCATGTGCCCAGCTGTGCACCACCCTTGCACCCCCTTCGCACACCGCCATCAACGTGCGTCATATCTGTCCGCCTTCCTAACACACCAATACTAATAACCATCACGCCTAGCTTGTACAAGTATACGATCACGCTTGCGTCCGTGTTGCTCTCCAAGAGAACATTACCGATATCCTCGTGAATCATCCTAAGGGCATCCATGTCAACGAGCTATCGAAGATTGTCAAGATAGATGCAAGGAAGCTGACACGTTTGATGCGTCTACTAGCCACCAGAGGTTGCTACAACGAAGGTCGGTCGTGTCGTATGTTGGTCGGAGCAATTCCACATTCATCTTGCCTTTCAGTGGAGACCGATAGCTATGCAAACAACCGCCTTTCCCTCATTCTCCACAGCGAGAACCCAGTCCGTCACATGATCGGCCTTCACGTTGAAGCAACTGCAAAGGGAGCCGCTGTGTTGTATGAAACCTTGAAAGACTCAAAGACCGCTTCCTCTGAGGACCCTGACCATGCCCCCGTCATGTATGCCAACAATAAGGAGGGTATCACTGGGACATTCTTCGACTGGATGAGACAAGAGGTGACGAAATGTTCAACTCGGGTGCAATCAACTCATATCTCATCTCATGTCTTAGGACGCTCGACGAGAGGTATGTTTGCGAGGTTCCTTTCATACCTCCAGGAATCGAACGATGTGATAGAGTTACCACCGGTCTATGAGGGGGCTCAACGGTATCATGGGTTCTCTCGCGGTCCTGACTCGTGGGTACCATCGGTGTGATTCGAGTAGTCAACTGACCGTTCACCTAGATTTCCCCTTTGAGAAATATTCGACTGTTGTCGACGTCGGTGGGGGTATCGGAGCCTTTTCGCTTCCTCTCGCGAAGACACACAAACACATCCAGATCACGATCCACGATTTGCCGGAAGCGCTTGTCCAGGCTCGAAGCGTGAGCATCCTGCTTCGAAACCATGCGGAGGAATGGTCTAATTTATTGCAAGGTCTGGGCAAGAGATTGCCCCGATGCAATCCAAGAGAACCGAATTGAGTTCGCTGAGCTCAACTTTTTCACACAGATTCCCATCAAGGGCAAAGACATCTACTACGTGAGTCTCCGTCTGTTGTGCCATGGCGGCTCGGGCCTCTCACGATGTCTGATGAAATGGGATTTGGGTAGCTCCGCAACATCATCCACGACTGGCCCGATCACGAGTCGGCTCTCATTCTTCGCAACCTTCGTCAAGCTTTGGGGCCCCACAGCCGTGTCCTCATCCGTGAGTCGAGACTCTTCGGTGTCAAGCGGTCGTGCTCACGTCTCAACAGACGACTACGTTCTTCGCGAACTCAGTCGTAAACGAGCAGAAGCCGAGGCTGCGTCCCTCGGCACTGTCTTGGTCGGTATCTCCTAGTTCGGTTCTACTTGACACACGTTCTGAGTATCCATACTAGGCCCCTGAACCCATGCTTCCCAACTTTGGTGTTGGCAACATTCGTATGTACCAGCAGGATCTGACGATGTGGATTCTGCACAACGCCAAGGAGCGTACACTGCAGAATTTCTTGGAACTTTCGTAAGTGGAATGGTGTGATGGGCTAGGCTGGGAATGCGTTGACACCGGGCCCTATACAGGACTGCAGCTGGTCTGAAGCTTGAGAAAGTCTGGGATCTCGCAGAAGCGTGCGTCCTGGAATTCTCGGCTGCGTGAGACTCTCGAAAACTATATCATTGGAGCAACCCTTATCTTAGCTGTGTGTTCATCCACACGTGCTATTTGCGTCCATGGGCTGTGGGGTAGGGGGAATTCCATATCGTGGCTCATTGATGCAACACCTATGGTAGTCGTGTGTTCATCCACACATACTATTTGCACAAATGGATTGTAGGGAGTATACGAGGGTGTTCACGACAGTAGTTGCATGCATCCACATCATGTATTGTATTCAATCCCAACAGCAAAATCACACCGTATCGACAAATCTGATATCTTGAGATCCTAAGTGCCTTGATCGTGTGGGTATTACCACAACGTCTGAAGTAGTTTCCACACTTTCACCACGCCAGTTCCAATACTGCGGTAAGAACAAAGCAATTAGCCTTCTTTAGGCGAACCTTGCCGTTCTCACGTACTTTGCTTGTTCAACTTGGTGCAGCGGAACCCACCGTGCTGGGTCAGCCTTCCCAGCCTCGGAATCCTCGGATACCTCCAAGTGTTTTCTGTTGCTTTTCTGCACCGCCTTGTTTCTTCCCTTCATCGACGAGTCAGACTTTTGCAGCAGTTTGGGAGGTTCGTCTCCTCCGCCTTTCATTAGCACCCATTGGACACGGTACGTTTTCCGAATGTGTGAGAAAACGTGGACGACGTCGCCCGCGGGCTTGACGTGCACGATCCGTATTGCCCTTGTGCACCATCCTTGTCCTTATCATCCCCGCTTTCCAGCTTTGAACGACCCTGCAGACTCGACGCCGAATATAGACGCAAAGGTGGATCGACGAGCAAGTCCTTGAGAAGGCTGTTGGGAATCTCGGCCACTTTGGCTGCGGTCGCAGACGCACCCGAGATATTGGGAACCGTTGGAACTCGTGGAGTCCTGCGAGAAGTCCTGAGGGTCGAACGGTATTAATTAACTTCTGCTACCCCGGGCGTACGTGGAAAAGTACGTGTGTCTGATTACGAGATGGGGTACTGACCTCCTTCCGGCCGGCGGACGAGCAAGAAGAACCGCTCGCTGTCGTCTGCCGTGCGCCATTCGATCGCATTGACGGAGTCGAGTTCCTCGCGTGCTTTCTTTCGCTCGACTTTCATGGGGTAGATGGTGACGAGAGCCGTGTCAGGCTCGTCCGCTGGGAGGGGATCACAGAGGGTGCACAATTCTTCAATGTCTGCCACTTCCATAACTGGGTCCTGTCGGGGAGATCATTGAGAACGATACAAACTTGCAAACGGAAAAAGTTTTTTACGGAATCGGGCTGTGTTTTTTGGTATGCGCGACACCAAGGTTGTAGAGGGCAGTCCCCACATGCAGGATTTTTGACTTTGCACACAGTACTCCCCAGCTCGATGAGTGCCTGATTGACATCGCCTGGACGCGACGAACCCTCCACAAAAGCTTCTGCGCCAGCCCACAATATGTCCTGAGCCTGCTTCACTTTTGGCGGAGCATGTAGCGCCAAAAAACGTGCAAGTAGTCGAATAACATTCCCATCCAGCTAGCAAGTCCACTGTCCGTCGAGACATCAAGTTCGAAGACGATCTGAAGACTTACTACGGGAGCACATTGATTGTATGCGATAGAGCAGATTGCGCCAGCGCTATAACGACCAATCCCGGGTATCTTTGCTTGCATATCCTTGGCATTGTCTGGAAGTCGACCACCGAGTTCCTTGACCACTTTCTGCGCGCCACTCAGTAAACGGGCAGCACGGGAGTAATAGCCGAGGCCTTTCCATAGGCTGTTGACAGTGTCGATGTCCGATGCGGCGAGGTCTTTGGTGGTCGGGAATCTTAACAATATGAAAGCGAGGTTCGACAACGAGCATGCAGAGAGGGAGATGCACGCACGTACTTGGCCATCCAATTGTTATAGTAGGGTATCACAGTAGCCACCTGAGTCTGCTGCAGCATGACTTCTGACACCCAAACCTATCATGGGGACATCAATGGACCTCATTGGACGACAGGAAACGTAGAGGACGACGAACCTCGTACGCGCGCTGCGCTCTGCCCTCCGCATCCAGTGATCGATTGAACTGCTTCCGCCAGGGCATCCCCCGGACCTCGTGTATTTGCCCATACCAATGCAACAACGCCTCTCGAATTGGCTCGACGCCCGTGACAACGTGCCAGGACGTTGGATGTGTAGCCTTTGGATTGCTCGTGCTTGGTTCCACACCTTCTTGTGCGATGGTGATGGTGCCCGTGGCCGTAGCGGATGGGCGAGCGCGCTTTGACGTGACTTTACGCGCCTGACGCGTCTTTTTGCTCTGGGGTTTGGGTGCCTCGCAGTACGATCCATCGGACGCGTCTAGAAACTCGCTGACGTCGGTGTCGGTACCGGTGTTGGTGCGAGTCCGTTTACGTTTGGGCATGTTTTGGTGGTTGCAGTTCTGTCCCGCCGTTTCAAGTTCACTCGAGGGAGAACTAACACCCGGGCAGCAGAAACGCAGACAGGACCTCCTTCACTCTTATGTCTTTTTCCGCTGAGAAGTCGCCTGGTACTGGCTGAGAGGGGAATTTTGTACGAGTAGAATCACTTTGGAGCTGGGAGACTCGGACGCGTCTAGCGGCGATCCAATGATATGCACAAACATTCAAGTTGCTCGTTCGTCAAACCTCTGGAAAGTGGACCAACCAGTGGACCCTCCCATCCCCATCCCTGTAAATATCTAATCTATCATATCGGTACTCATCAGTGCTAACCTCTGCCCTCAACCTCAGGTCGGGGATTATGGCACATCGATCAGAATGGCGAGCTCGACGTGGAGGGTAACATCTACGATCCTGGTTTCCAGGAATATCTCAAGAGCGAGTTGAAAATGGACCTTGATGCTACATCGTAGCTTTCACCGGCGTTATATTCTCATCGCATTTTTCTTCAGAAACATTCCTACCATTGTGTCAGCATCCATCAAAGGAACCAGGTCGTTCCAAAGAGGTAAACGTGGGGCGCTCATCAATGCATTATTCTCCACTCCCCTCGCCAAAAATTCCCCCCCAAACTCATCCAGACGAAGATCCTCGAAGCAAAACGCTTAGAAGGCAAAAAAATCATCACGAATGCGCTAGCATGTCCTGCATACCTCTTGTATCTATCGGATAAGTGTAGGCATCTCTGTTTCCCTGCCTAGCCCTCATTCACATGACCTTGTCCAGCCGGGGAACACGTTTCTGTAACCCTTTGCGGCAGTACTGTGGTGCCAGATACGGTATCAGGCGAGCTTGGAGCCGGATGGTGGACGAACAACGAGAGTGCGCTGCTGCGCAGAGCCTTCAACCCCAGGGGTGAACACCGCTTCACCCCTCTCTTTTCACTCCGCGAAAAGGTCAAACGTAGCTCATTCTTCTCCTGGCCGTTCAGAGGTGAGGATGAGCCAGCGTCTTCTGCCGGCGGAGAATACGTGTAAGTAGACACCTTGCTCGCGTGCGTTTGAGTAAGTCGGTGTCGATGCTGATCGACGCCCCTCCGCTTTTCAGATGGCAAGATGTCTATCAGCACCTGGAGGCCGCTCGACGAAGACGGCGAAGATACCCTTTGTATCTGATTCCTGGTTCGTCTCGATCTCTGCTCAGCTGGCCTAGAGCGACAAAAGGCGTATATCTGCACCATATTCTTTTACTTGTCTGTCTGTGTTTCTTTCTCTTTCATTCCCATCGTTATCTTCCCCCACATAACCTTAGCAGGGATGATCCGGGGGTCTTCTCGAAGACTCATAAGCAATTCGACGAGGTTGCTGCCAACGTTGACTATAGTGCGCGCCGGCTCGTTACCACAAAGGACATAGAATTGAACTTTTCGGTGAGACGGAAGCAGCAAGCCAATCGATTCAAAGTGTATTCAAATCGTTAAATGGCAAGAGAACGCTACTCACTCGGCATAGCAACTGTCGGGCCGAGAACTGGAGAACGGAGAGTGGACTTAGACTGCTCCATGTACACTGATGACTAGAAGTCAACGTTTGAATAGCTGTGGAGACGATGGATGGACTGCGAGGGCGTATGCCTGCTACCGCTGCCTTCGTCACGAGCACGTGACCAACGTGCGCACGACGCGTTTACCTTTGGACAAGACCGTGAAGCTTCTCAGGCCAGGAGAGAGATTAACCTCGATCGACAACGAGGCCTTTGTCTTAGATAACAATACACCAATGACAACGCTTTGCATCCAACCAGCTCTCGCTCGTCTCGGTCCACCCGAGACATGCCCAAGATCACGAGCACAGTATGATTCAGACGGTAATGGCAGCAAAAACAAAAAACCACGAGTGACCGTCAGGGAAAGAGCCGCGTCTGTCCACCAGGCAGAATACTCCTGCGCCGACGCGCACGCTCGAGCGGTGGCAAGTCGTCCTCCCTCGAACGCATACTGAGGTCTGGGTCTTGAGCTAGGACATTCGTGCGGTGAGACGTGGATTGCATTGGGAGGGTAGAACAAGACGTTCACGTACAGAGTGACCCATCAATACCACCTACGCCTTCATCGTTTTCATCAGCCTCGGAGGACACGTGTATAGGCATCTCATAGTCCGGGCTAGGAGAAACGGGAATCAAATGCTTTGGAAGCATGGACCGACGCTAAAAAAAGTATAACCGCGATCATAGTCAGTGGGCAATGGGGATGAAAGTACATGGGGAGCACCTTGAGGTGAACACCCGCCACGTTGATGAGGTCCACATCGATCTTGAACCTCTCCTCGTCTACCCTGGCACGTTTTTCGACGCACTCGACGACCCATGCGATACCGATGACGACAGGTTTGGGGTCATTCAGCAAACTATGTCACGACCGTGATAACATTTCAGCGGTAGCTGTGTAAGCGACGAGCGGAATGAGATGGGCAATGAACTCACCGATATCGTGTCAACGTATGAGGGTGCCCATTCTTGTAAACGATATGCGTGCACCTTGAGCCAAGACGGGACATGATCTAGATACACAATTTCAACCAATCTCTTCTCTTTTTCTTCGTTGATCAACGATCCTCACCTTGGCACCTAGTCCCTTCAACATATCGATAAATAAACTCCCCGCATCGTCCCCTTGCTCCGTCCGCACATCCACGAATATTGCGCACCGCTTCAAGATCTTGAGGGTGGATGTCTTGACGCCGCCCGAACCATCCACCGTCCCACCGTTTGGCCCTGCACCACTGCTCCCATGTACCTCACTGTTCCCACTGGGACCCACACCAGTACCACCGAGCGCAGGACTTTCCTTGCCTACCGCCGCACTCGAACTTCGCAACCCAGTACGCGTCCCAACCGCTCTCGGGTTCGGCGGGGTAGGCATCTGAGGCAAAGACGACAGACTCTCTGAAAGAGCATGGAGTGCCGACGAGGCTGGATTGAGCGTCGACGAAGACACGGCTCGCTGCTTTCCCTTGTCCACCGAAATGGGCGAGGTCGTTAGATCAATTTCGACGCCATTGCTTGCGTCCGGGGGTGGTGGTTTTTGAGCGCCAACATCTTCACCTCCGGCCATCGACGGCGAGGCCAAGACGTTTTGCATGGCTGAGTCTTGTTCGGGACTATCATCCGCCGCCGTGTCTTGCGACATGAATACGTCTTCGCCTATGAAACCCCCAGCGCCTCTCGCACTGCCCGAGCCCGATCTCGGCGTGTGCTTGTCCGCGCCGAGATCATCGTCACCCCTGTCCAAATCGCCCGTACTTCGCGATCCTTTGACGGGACTACCCATCACGACGGGTAAACTCGGCTTCTTGCTCGCCCTGTCTCCAGCCTTGCCAAATATCCCTCTCACCCCCCTCCCTCTTCCTGAACCTCCAACTACAGCCCCACCCCGCATCCTCGCTGCCGCTGCCGCCGCCGAACCAAATCCTGTCAGGGTCGCTGCACGCTTGAGCGACGAAGCAGTGGGCCGCGCAAACGACGTCCGTGTTCCCTGTGGAGTAAACGCCATGGGCAACGATGCATCATCCTTGGCTTTCCCCTTCCCTTTGTTGTCGTTCTTAGGCGAACTGTCTTCCTCGCTTGTCCCCTCCCCCCTAGAGAACCCCATACTTGTGTTTGGGCGGCTGGGCGGCGGCGCGGCTAGCTTGTCCAATGCATGAGAGAGGGTGGCGAGCGAGCGTCCCGAGGTGCCTCGAGATGTCCCCGTCCCTCCAGTGCCGGTGGAGCCCAGCGAGAAAACGAATGGTTTGGTATTTCCAGGTTGTGATGTTGAAGGTCGCTTCAAGGGCGATGCAAAAAGAGGAATCTTCGATGGAGACGAGGAGGTGACTCTCGACGGACCCCCGGTGCCGGTCGACGTCGATGCCGCGGAATTGCCGGTACTAGTGGTACCCGTCGTTGATGGCTTCGCTTTAACAAACGTAGCAAGTGACGTCTGTTTCAACTTGCTAGAGTCAGACGGGAGTTTTGACACAGAAGCAGACCTCTGAGCGATCAGTGGTGGCTTCAATTTTGCGGTCACGGCACCAGTCGATTTCAGCAAGCGAGGTTTAGACTCGACCGCAGACGAAGGTCCTGCGACAGTATTCGTACTCGCATCAGGCACTGACAAACGCCGTTAGTACAGAAAAGACCACATATGTGGCACTTACCCTCTGGTGTGGTATCTTCAATCTCTGCACGCCCAACCTTCACTCTCTGCTCCTTCATCGACACACTTCGTGTGACGCGTTTTGGCCCCTGCTGTACGGAAGGTCCTCGCTTGGGTTTCACAGCTCCGATAATACTAGGACGGGTGGTAGGCATAGCGTTCGAATCCAGTCGTGAACCAGGCCCCGAAGAGAGACCTACATAGGCGGCAGTCGACGCCCTTGCTGCACCATCTGAGTTGTTCGACGACGCATCCTTTGGCTGATCAGAACCCCCAGCTAGGGTTACAGCCCTCTCCGAATCGTTCGTGTTCTGGGGGGCCTCCGGAGATATCAATCCCATCGAGCTGGCTAGAATCAAAGGGGACCTAGCGAGACGAGACTGGAGAGTCGCGGAAGAACCTGAAACCACTGAAGCCCGGCGCGACGTGGATGCTGCCGATGAAGGTTGATTAGATACGTGAACGAGAGGCTGGAATACATCCCGAGTTGTGTCAGCCATCAGTGGAATAACCAGGGACCCAGGAGAGTCAGTATAGGTATCCTTGCCCTGGTCATCACTAAATGCGAGTAACTTTGCATTTGCCTTCTATGCGCGTTAATGTGGTGTGGCAATAGACCATTTACATACCGAATAGCAAGGATGTAAGTGGTCAGAAATGCCCTCTCAGCATGCAGTGGACATACTTTGGCTAGTAAACTTTGCATTTGAGGCAAGTATTCTGTGGGTGGCGAAGGTGGAAGAGGTGTAAGAGGCGAGAGAGGAGATGGGAAACCGGAGCGCGGAGGTGCGGATTCGCGGGGTGTGGCAAAATTGACTGTATAACGGAACACTGGATTTGCTCGAGGGGTAGTGATATATGTAGAATTCGTAAAATGCAGGAGGGCAGAAGCATCGCCAACATCGACATCCATTCGCTCCCGACCGGGCGGTGGTACCGATGGCGCACGTCGAATTTCAACCACGCCTTTGGTTGGTGAACGACATGGGGAAGGTGGGACGGATGTGAAATCGATCGTACGGACGTCGTTCTCAACGCCAAGAGGTACCGATTGTGCACGAAGAGGGAACATTGAGGTTACTTTCTTGCTCGGGGATGTTTGCTTCGTGGATAAGGCACGCTTATGGCCTTTGGACCGAATGGGCGTACGGAGATCAGGGTCTCGCAGAGGTTCGTGGTACTCTGAATGTTCTTGCCTACGACCTAGGAGTTGAAATGCTTCTACTTTGGCGCGCTTTAACTGGCGCTGGCTACTTGGACTTGAAAGAGCACGTATTGTCTCTGTGTCCGGTGACACCCTTTTCTTCGCGCTCGTGGGCCACATAGTAGTCTGGTTCTGGTTGAAGTCCCCGTCCTCGTCGTGTATTGGTGTAAGTTCATTCGTCGTAGGACAGCGCGAGCCACTGTTGGCAGTGGAGTCCGAACTTGTAGATGCATGATGCGACATACTGATGCCGTGTTGGCCATTGAACCCTGCCTCTCGTTGTCTCATGCGACGCCCTGGGATATCTTCGCCACTACGTCTGATGATGGACTTCCTGCCAGTCAGGATTCACGAAAGAAAGGGTAAAAGGAAGTGAGCAGAGAAGTCGACTAGTCACTGATCAAATTAAACCGAGCCTGAACACGTTTAACGGGCGCGGTCACGTGACACGTGTCCGAGTCTCAGTTACTTTTGCTTGAACGACATTCTCTGTACTACGAAAGCAGCAGAAATCAAGCTTTCCCCCAGAGGCTGGAGCCTTCGGTCCGCCAGCCATTTCTGCCAAAAGGCCTGGAACATGCACATGTGGACAAATGTCAGGGGATGAGACATACATTACCCGAAAGTCGCGCGAACCGCCTGAGGTTCTGCATCGTCTGCCGACGAGATTCCATCTCTTAAATCGTGCATCGACTCGGATCTGAAAACACGGTGGTGCCTCAACAAACAGAGATGTGATACCACAGTAAATCCTGTATCACTGCATCGCCAGTACTTGCAAGCCTGAATATCCAATGATTCCGTTGGAGCGTTCTGTAAGTGCCGACGAGCCACCAACACATTGTTGGCCTGGTATAAGACACGAGCTAAGCGTGTCCTTGTGACAGTAAGACCCGTATTTCTCAACCACCGGTCAGAAACACTCATCATTCCCGTTCTGTGTTCTTTCACTTTGATGGCTACTACAACGTTGACCGCCCCTGACGATGCTACGAACGCTGTAAAAGACGCCAGAAATTGCACGAGAATCGTGAAGATCATCGTACGTTGGTTACTTGTTGTACTCGACCTGTCCTCCATCTGACGTTGCGATATATTCAGTGAAACATGTGCGATTTCAAACGAATTGAAGATAAAAGAGTGGTCGTGCCTCCCCGCACGATAAGCAACCCCTCCCCTCTCAAGAAGGCTGAGGCCCTCCAACCGACACCCAGGACAGACTCATACCCGCACTGAGATAGACGGAGCAATGAACCACGAGCTGGCCATGGCATGGTTCCTGATGCAAGATCTCGCAGACCACGTTCTCGGACACATAGTATCGACTGATTTGGCGAGAGATATCTTACAGGAATTCGTCCAAAAGAAGGTCGTCCAAGTCTTCGACGGGACGGCCCCTCGTAACCTCAAGTTCCCATTAGACGCGAAATCCGATTATGCTCAAAGAGCCGTTCAACAGGCATTCAAGCACGCTTCCCGGTACGACTGTATTCGGGACAGACAGAGCGGTCCCGGAGAGCCAGAATCCTCGTCTACGAATATGAAAGGGAAAGGGAAACAGAACGAGAAGACCTACTTGTTCACTTGGACTACGTTCCCAACGGAACCTCGTGAAGATGCGCTCGTCTCATTCCTCAACGACATTACCGATCGTGCGTTCGCCTTCGCGAAGCCCATCCTCGGGGTTTCGAACCAGGAGTTGCACCATCGCTTTGCAGCTCCCGAGGATAAGTATCACGCTGTGCCACTATCATATGAGCCCGACGGAGAGGACATGCGACCCGACTGCCTTTTGCTACCGATCGAGGCATTCTCAGATGACTTCAAGAAGGTCGATCCGAAGTACGTCAACTTCACTGTCATTGGACACGTAATGCGCTTGACCCCTCTGACGTAGTACTATGTGTTGATTGTAGTCTCCTGGAACGCCAGGATTGGTGTACCACATCCTTGTATTGCCGTGATACCTGTTTTGCTGTATAGAGGATAATTCATGATATTCGCCCAGTCGTCTTGTGAAGCAGACAGGAGGATCTACAATCCAGGGAGAATTGAGAGGGCGCCTGTCATTTGCATGATAGACATTCACCCTGCAGGGAGTAACCCTTGTACAATCAAAGTCACATACGTTTGTGAACTCTCTTGCACGTTCCCGCCGTATATAATTGGCACCATAGTAGGCACAAGTGCCACACTGGCGTAGCTGGATTGCTCACCGATTATCATGAGATTTATCACGTTTACACTCCAGCACCATGGATTCTCAGTCCAAATTGCTGTGCAACATATGTATACACTGCCTCGACTTTAATTTAGAGTCCACATGTAGGGTTTACTGCAACCATTCATCGCTTCCGTCAAATGCTGCAAGAGCTGTACATACATACACTAACTTTGAACTGGTGCCAAAATCAATATTCCCGACATGTACGTATATTTTCCTGTGGCCGCTTCTGCTCCTGCAAGTGTCAACTCACTGGCACCTCGCTTTTGTAGTGACTCCGATTGACATATAATTCTTCCTCCGCATTGTACACAACTGAATTGCCCCGTTCCACGACTCATCTCCGACGTGTCGAATTTTCAGCTGGACATGTTCGTCAACAAACGTTCACTACATGATGCAATGTATTAATAACCACTAGCCACGGCACACCCCTACCATCGCACTGCATAACGGTGGACCTTATGTTGTTTATGGTCGCATGGTGACACGAGCCTGTGCTGTACTAGGCTGTCATCTGAATCCACCCTAAAAGTATGCATCCTGTGGCAAGGAACCAACTTGAAGCGTTAAAGGTCTTGTTGCTGTAATACTCCGTCCAACCCGACCATACCTACCCAGGACAATCCAGATGAAATGCAGATCGTAGAATCCAAAGCCGCCGCACAAATGAGTCGACGAACCCGTCACGTTGAGACGTGATGGTACTGAGACAGGGATCTGCCTTGTATGCATCAAGGGTCCAAGGGATTGACCTATACATATCGCTGATGCCAATCTCAGAGTTTTGCCCCGCACCGGAAATTGTTTTCACTGGATCTGAGTCGCGGACTTGTAACTTGAATAATCAGATCTGGACCTACCTATATACATTCACTATTACCCCTGCTGCAGGGCATCGTAGTTGCACGGGCACTGCCAATGACAGTGAACTATCATGTGTCATGACCCATGCAGATTTCATGTATTCGGGACATAGTCCAAGCCACACCAGTAACTACGCAACGCGTAAGTTTCCATTCGCCAGCATCGCCGTTGCGATCTCCAGTTGGGTAGCATTTCTCGTCGTTTTACTGATGCGGGACAGCTCTTCTTGGTATGTCCGGCAACAGTGGAATTATGTGGTATGCAAATGCTCGTTGCCCACGCATGCTTTTTCGTGCTGTCTTGGATGAAAGTAATAGTGCCCGGAGGAGAGAATGCAGAGTGACAAATGGATGTGTAGCGGGCATAGCATCCACATGTAGATCCGGATTCTGCTGCGGTCTGACGAGCTGACGTAGCCTGGCCACTCCAACTTGATCGGTATTCCTAAGTGCTGATTCATGGCTTAGTGAGCAGGACATCGATGGGGATCAAGTTCCGTACAAGCGCGATCTGGTCCAGTCAGCCTCGGAGACATCTTTCACACTCTCCTAGACCCGTGTCTTGATCCAATGTCCGGATCCTAGTCTACTAGGGGCGGTGGTTGATAAGAATGTTGTGCCTTGGCACGTAACGGATCCTCATACACTCCTGTGGCAAGCTGATGATTAGGGCATAATACTCACCCACTCTTCGGCTCGTTATATTGTTGCGTTGGTTAAATGAAACCATGTCGTTCTTTTCACTCTCGACTCGACACACTAAAAAAAGCATTGTCTCACCCATGCGCTTGCATTTGCCTGTATTTGGAGTCTTGCGATCCTGCTCTGACACCGCTGTCACTCGATCTAGAGCTGATGCAGCGACAGAATGCTGAGCTAGAACAAAAGGGAGGAATAGGAGCACCACCTCCATTGGCCCAATTCCCATACTAGCAGTGTGGCTGAGACCGCTTGCAGCTTTGTGGAAACATTTTCTGGAATTCCAGGTGAATGCTATGACTACGGCGATGTCAAAAGGCTGTTTGATCATGCAGCGTGGTCCCCCGAGTTTCATTTCTAGAATTGAGTACATGCCAATGCATATTATTACAGCATTGGCGGCACCGATAACTGCGCGATCAAGGGAAGCAATCATTCCGTGCGACAGATACGATAAGCAATGTGATGCGCCCGCCGTCGGCGAGTTGCTCAGGGAGGCTGGGTGGACCACCGCACTGATAAAGCTCTCCATTCGAATAGAGCAACGCCCTTTTGGCATCGTTCTAAGAGGAAAGCCCGGCCAACAATAGGTTAAATTTTTGGAGCTTACTGGATAGGGTAATCGAGATACGCCAAGAGTAACCAGCGGCGCAATGTGACGGTCTGTGGAGTGAGTAAGGGGCGGGGGGACATTACATATATAGAATGATATGGTCCAGCCGTGCTCCAAGCTACCTGCTCGCGGTCATGGGATCAGGACTCTGTGAAGTCGGGTCTATGTGTTGCCTCGCCAAAGCAAATGGCATGGCATCGTCCTATCAATGAAATGAGCGTTCGTTGTGGCAAACTGCATGGCAGAGAACGGTCCCAGGCTACAGCCGATCAATGTCGAGATGCATATCATGGCGACGTGCCCTCCATCTAAGAGGAGTGTGCGGAGATTGCTGCCACTTGGTTGCCATCGTGTGTCCTTCAAAAAGTGTGTAGATGACAGAGGAGTCTCGTGACCTGTTCTTGTCAAGTTTCCCTATTATGTCAGTGACAGTCGTGTGGACTTGCTCTAGGCTATGGGCGTTCACGGCCTCACCACCTATCTTCGCGAGAACCAACGTGCCCTTGGGAAAACTAAACAGTTCCCTCCAGCGCGTGTTTCAGACAATACCATAACAACGATTGTCGTCGATGGCTTGTCGTGAGTACAAAGTCCACCCCAAACTCAGACAGTCACCTCTCAAATCGTATAGCTTCATTTTCGAACTCTACCAACAGTCGCGCCTTCCATGGGTGTACGGTGGTGAATGCGACGCATTTGCACGTTGCATCGTACAGGTGCTGAAAGCATGGATTGCGGTTGGCCTCAAGGTCTACTTTGTGTTCGATGGTAGATTTCCATCTTTCCTAACAGCTCCGTATCTGACACGAACATCATGTTGACCAGGCGCAAGGCCAAACCTCAAGATTCCGACTGTGGTAAACCGCCTTACTCGCACCAATGTCCAGAATTCAGTCTTGTTTTTCCGCACTTCACCCACATCCCGATCAACTCCACGCTTCCTCCACGAGAATCGCATCATCCCACCGCTCGTATTCTTGTCGTGCATAGAGACTCTAGAGGGTCTCGCAAAAGAGAATCCTGAGCTCGAGGTCCATTTCGCCGATGAAGAAGGAGATCCATACGCAGTTGAGCTAGCCGGTCGTCTCGGTGCCTATGTCGTCGGCAATGACTCTGATTTTGTGATCCTCAACTCTGGTCGGTATGCAGGTTATATTGCATTGAGAGAGATGCTATGGACTGCTCCATTGCCTGTCAACGAATCTCCGAGCGCACACGAGGACCAAGAAGATGGTTTTCAAACAGTAGTAGGCAAGACCAAAAATCGAACCAATCCTGCGTCACGACAGACGTCCTCCGGGCTGATTCCACCGGAGGGAATTTCATTATCAGATCTAGTTCTCTCCGTGGTCGTCTATACTCCATCGACACTCGCAACTCATCTGAAATTACCGACAACCCTTCTCCCATTGCTTGCTTCTTTGATCGGAAACGATTTCTCTAACACGACGACCCAGCGCAATGTTCAATGGCTGTTTTTCGAAAGGAGTCTCACCCTCTCGCAACGCATTACGCGCACTGCCAACACACTTTCTTCCATTGTCAATGCAGCCGTCCAACAACGTAAAGCCAGGCACCGGGTTGGGTCAGTAATGGACCTTATTGATCGCACAGTTAATGCCCTTCTTGTTCGTTCTCCAAGCAGTCTGGCTATGGGCGAAATCGATAGCATCGTGGACAGGGTCGTGGATGCTACTCTGCAATATGCCATCGATAAATATGAAGGAGACGTGTATGGTTCTGCAAGCTTGTGGCCAACACCAATCTGTGTATTGCACGGAGGTGATACATGTCCGTTGCTTAACCTGTTCTCGCGTGCGATTTTGCACAATCGGGAGCCCGGCAACGTTGATGGCACGCCTCCGGAGGACAGCCTTCTCATGCTTCGTTCGTTGTACCTGAAGGCGTTCCGAGCAGGGAAGTTACAACCGCAAATCACGGACATTCTGAGCACTGGAACCTTCTGGCCAAGGATCTTTCTCGACAACCCAGATTTTGAGAATGTTGCCACATCCATCGGACGACCAATCCGATCGTGGGTCTACGCCTTGCTAGATGATGGCGTGGGACTTCCAGAAGCACCCGAAGAGGAACTAGCTGCAGTGGATGGTAGCGTATCTGAGGGTGATGAAACCGAAGAGGATCCCGACGAGCTGGTTGACGTCGTTGAGGAAGACTCAGACCCAGACGCCGACCTCCTGGCACCTTTGCGAGGCGAACTTCGGCGTTTACGCGGCACGGAGCAAGACTCTTCCGTAGCTCCTCCCACCTCGGCTTCTTCTCGCTCCCGCTCACGCCCACCGGCGCGCCCGAAATATGTCAGCGAGTACGTTCGTCGCGGAACCCGAATAGCTCCAGAGGAGGTGTCGGTTCCGGACCTAGCAGCTCTGATGATGTCATCTGATTTTGACGAAAGCATTGATACGGAGGCTTGGGTACCTGTTCAACTTCGGAGCCTGGAGGAACGGATGGCACTGTTCTTGCATATCTTGGGGAGTAACGTTCCTGCTGTCAAGAACGTATCACCTAACCGGCTTATGGGTGTCCTCGTGTTGAGATGGATCGTGCAAACGCTCCACCAGCGGGCTGTGGAAAGTGGCATGAGTAAGGAGCGGGAACAGGAGAGATGGACACGCCACGAAGCCCATGCACTCCTTGCCTTTTGCGAATCGCCGCACTCCATGAACGTTGACGACACAACGAGCCACGCCAATGGCTTGGCTACCAGCCTGCCAACGACCATACCGTTGGCAGATAGGAACGTACAGCTGATGGCCCAAGTCCTGATGGCCATCGAGACCATCCACCTCCTATCACAGGTGTTGTTTGTGACGGAGCAGGTACCAGCCAATATCCAGGCACTGTCTGGGGAAAGGTTTCATGCTTACCTGACTACACCGGTTTCTGAGGACAGTCTTGGCTCCTGATCTATGGGATGCCTGTACTGCTTCGCTGGAGATGTTTTTGCACTGGAGAGGCAAAGGAAGGGGAAGAAGACAAGGGTTGAGCAGGTGAAGCCAGCCGCGAGGGCAAACAATAGAACGACGACGGCACGTCCTGGACAAGGATTTTTCTCGGTGTTGGTCGACGACATTGCTTGATATATGGGACCTTGGAAACGCAGAGACTTTTTTTTTTGACTGTAACCGACATCGTGTCATTGTAATCTTATCTCGAGGTGACGATAGTTGTCACGAAATACCGCATTCATTTGCTGTTCAAACCATACCACGGTGGACTTTTTCGACAGGAATTGCATAGGAAATTTTCTAGAAATTGACATTGCCATACGTTTTGTGCTGTGGCCGACGCCATGAGGCTGTACATTGAGCGGTGTTCGTGTGACTTGTCGGGGTTGGCACTGCATTTAATGGCTTTGACTATCATGATAAAAGCTCGGCTTCGTTGGTATTCCAGGTGTCGTTTACCCCGCACTCTTTGAACCCAACCTTTTGCATAACTGCCATGGGCTGTCACCACGCTGCCAAACCCCATTCTTCTGGAACGAACTCCACTGACATCCTCACCTACCGGTACAATGGGCAATTGGTCTACGTACCAGTGGCACCTGGCTACAACGTGAGCCACTCCCTAACAGCGTGCTCCGAGGTCGAACAAGCTAACCGCTCCATGGGATCCAGGAAGCGCTCTCACACGCGCGCGATGCATTCCCGCAGCTCAAGGACCTGCACGACGCCTCCCTCTCGCTCTCATTATTGGCTCCCACCCCGGGGCATGCCCCAAGTTGCATCGGTATCAGCGCACCTGCATGGCCCAAACTCGTCGCACACATGTCACGCTACCAGATCGTTGACGTCCACGTCAGCGCACAGCAGTCACAGGCGTGTGCGGTGGCCGCGCAGTCGATACCAGACATCACCATCACCTATGCAGATGCCTGAGGACTCGGACGCGGATGCAATCGACTCAGACCCCGCCCCGCCGTATCAGAGATCAGACGACCATGACGTGGAGGACGAAAAGGCGGCGTGCGGTGCACGTGCGGCACGTCCGCGATCGCCATCGGCGTCGACGTTGCACCGCAAACGGAGTTGGTTTTTTCAAAGGCTTACCGGACAATGAGCGATGGTGCAAGTTGAGCCATGGATTGAATTCTTGCTGCGCGACGTTTTCAAACGGTTTGCGGACGATGTGTTGTCCAGAATTATACCCCAGAATTATACCCATAGATACTGTACGCGATGACATTCGAATTCAAGAATCCTGTAGCATACGTTGACCTTACTGTATTCGTTGGTTGGTAAATATTTCGGACGTCAAATATATCTGCCTACTAGCTTACTGTGTGATCAAATACCTAGATATGAACATGCCGTTCTCAGTGGTCTGTTGGTTGATCAACAGAGCCATCTCAACAAAGTTGGGAGCCTGCCACAACTACTAAAGTACAGATTTCATGTCATATCCTGTATACAGAGGGGGAGCCACAGTCCCCCGAATCTCAGGAACAGAGCAACGGGCCCAGAAGCGGACAGAGGGGCGCTTGGCAGCCTCTACTCGCAGAACACACAGCAACCCCCTGTTCTCGCAATTGTGATACGCCAACCGCTGGAGCGCCTTAAGGCGCTTCCCCTCGGGGATTTCTATGCTACAGTAGATTCCAGCGCTCCGGGCCTCATGCGCGCTCAAAGATATCATACAACCAGCGCTAGTGTTACAGCAGTCACAAGGCGTTTGATCGGAACCCTCTTCATTACAAGGGCGCTTAAATATTCACAAACATCCGAAGACGTCGGGCTTTACGTTCTATCCAGTGGGCTGGCGGCACACGTCAGCGATGGCACACGCACAGAACGCGACCACAACCACTCACTATCGTGCTAGTGTACTAGGAGCGGCTGTACCGCAAAAGTGCCTTGCTCCGGAACGTGGCGTTGTACTGCAATAGATTGTTGATGTCCCTCACCCAGTCATCTTCCTTTCCAGGACCCACGCCTTCCTCTGGCCTTCCTTCGCCATCCTCTGAAATCGATGATCGGTTGATACAAGGGACAGGGTATGGTGACACCTGCACTGTCACTGAATCCCCCGGATTTAGGACATGGGAAACGCGCCCATCCATCGACACCCCCGCCGCAGCACGGCTACGGTCGCTAATCTGAAAGGGAAAGGTAAAACATTTTTTAAAGTTTGAAGCAGGGTAAACCAATGAACAACTTACACGTAATGTGACAGAGGACGAGCCTGGAAAGACAAGTGGACGGAAGGAAAGGCTCCGCGGACATATGGGGACCAAGACCACGGCGCTCAGGGAAGGGTGTACAATGGGTCCACCTGCGGAGAGGGAATAGGCCGTTGAGCCTGTGGGGGTAGAAACAATCACGCCATCAGACTTTTCGCCAACATCAGCATCATACCTGATCCTGCTAGCCGACCGGACGTACCACTGCCTCTGTCAGATGTTGACCATCAACAAAGATATCAATTGTGTTCAGATGGGGACTGGAGCCACGGTGCAGCGCAATCTCGTTCATGACTTGCCATTCTGAGTAACGGATGTGGCCAAGGTTTGTCGCCAGCAGACCAGCATTCGTGATACGCACCATCATTATCCATCTGTTTCTCGTCTTTGTCATAGAACGTGCACGATAGGCGCATTCGGTTGAGTAGGGTCGCCTTGCCATGAAATACAGCTTCTAGGCCCTTTGCGAAATCGTCTATATCTGTTTTCCGGCAAGATGCTCAACAAGCGTGCTCCGCTGCTCTAACCGGGTACTCACGGAAGGGCAATAGGAACCCTAAAGTGCCCATAGAGAAACTCAGCACCGGTGGGACAGCTCCAAGGCTAAATAGCGATGCGGCATGTAAGATCGTCCCGTCTCCTCCGAGCGTGACAACCAAGTCGATCTTCTCCGACCGAGGTCCGGGTCGCCAAACTCCTGCACCCTCGGGCTTGTCAGGTCGGTCTTCTGCAAATACCTTGATACCCGGATACATCTTATTCACATGTCTGCCAACGTGCATGAGTACGGAATGGTGAAGACGAGGAAAGACTGACTGGAGGAGGTCGTCGATCGCTTTTATGACTGGGTCTGTCGGAGCTTGTTCACGATGAGGATAGATCGTGGAGGGTCGTTCTGTTGGCTATGATTTCAACTGAGCAAGGGACGAGAGCGCGGGAAACGAGACGAACGCTTGAGCTGGGGGTGTCGGGACCGCTACCGAGGACGTGCTTCTCGTCGCGCGTAGCAACACACGACCCGCAAAGGGCCGCGAACACGGCGTCGGTGCATGTCGGAATCCTTGTGAAAACGAGTTATGGAGAGCACGTTGGGCTTGACAGAGAATGTTCATGACCGCTAGTGGGCGTGGTGGCAAGTTGGGGATGAGTCGGACGAGCGTTGCCGAAGATGGATTGCTCACGGTCCTTGCTCAAAACGTTCACTCACCCAGTCGAATTCTCAAGATCTCACCATCCACGATTATCTGCGGGTCCCGTCGCTGCTGATTTAGATATCTCAGTCGTCCATGTGGTTTTGGGCTGGAGGTAGATGTTCTGCTTCTCAGGCTCATCTTTCAAGCTTTTACGACCGAAGTACTGATTGGCGGGCGCCGCAACGAATGCTCTATTTCTTTTTTTTTTTTTTTTTTTTTGAAAAAGCTTCAAAAAGAAAGAAAAGAAGAAGAAAAAGAGAAAAACTATTTCTGTGGACCTATAGGATCAGTTGGGAACACACTTGGTGCCCTCCCTCACGTGGTCATAGTAAAACATGCATACCAACATTTAGGAGGCATGATGGCCGAGCGGTCTAAGGCGCTGGAATCAGGCTACGATGTATCCATCCAGTCCGAAAGGGCGGGAGTTCGAATCTCCCTCATGTCAAACCTTTTGCTACAAGTGAGTTTTTGCTTGACAATCCCTCGGAGAGACGTGATAGAGATCTAAACCTACAATATGACTAAATGCATTATGGTATGAGGCTAATTATATGTCTGACTTGGCATCTGGTGGTCCGGCTATCATCTCCCATGCCTTCTTACACAGACGACGTGCAAGGATGAAAGGTTCCTGCGAATGCCCTTTCTCCAACACCCGACGTGCAAACTCTCGTTGTGACCCAGATTCAAAGCTTCGCCGAAATATGTCCAGGACTTTGGCGGTTGGAGCAAGAAGCCTACGCAGTGGGTCAAAGAGTGGGCGGAGCGATGAAGGGATCTGGGTGAGAGATGAATTTTGCCTGTATCTCTGTGAATGGTCGATACTGAGATTCGAAGCGTTCGCACACACCAGTGATAGTGTAGGTAATCTGGAGGCGGTACGGAACTTAGCGTGCCGTCCAGTTCGACTCTGATTCGCCCGCGAAGTTGTTCTATCCATATTTGCTCATTCTGCTGAGTCTTCTCGTTCTGAAGTTTGTCCTGAAGATAACGGTCCTGGGATTTGAGGCTTTGTGACATGAATTGGCAGTTTTTCTAATGCGTTCTTATTGGAAGAGGTCGTCCAGATATACCACCCCCGTTCCCAATATCGTGTCTCATCTTCATCAGGCTTTGTCGATGATTCGGAATCGTCAGGATAGCGCTCCTGCATGGGCTGACCTTCTGGAGGAAGAGGAATGTCATTGGTTTGCCGCGTTCTCCATCCCTTGCCGAGTAGGTAGTCGGTAACTTCGTGGGGGTAGACTTTACGAAGACATATGCTGTACGTTTTAGGCTCGTGACTTCTGGGATCTTCCACGGGCGGTCTGACTAGCGTATGTGATGCACATCTCGTCCATCTTCTCAGGCACTTTCCCTGGATTACACAATCCGACTCAGAAAGGGAGGTATCAGGGTTGCATGTGGGGAATGGCGCACCAGGCGGTGGTCGACTCAGCGATATCAGGGGAGAGTGCACAAAACTAATCCTCGCGGTAGTATTTTCGCCTCCACCTGGAGGATTCATCGTTGTCGGGTAAGTATGGAGGATGGCACAAGTGTGCTCGGAGGTGTTAGTATACTTACTAGTTAGTCCCTAGCCTTTGGTCTATTTTGAATCGGAGCTGATATTAGGTCATATAATTTCCCTTGAGTTATTTTCGATTTTCTTACACCCACGTCGTATGAAGCACCGTCATCGCAGCACACGCACAGAAAGCACCTCGCTTTCGTATTTCCTGCTGTGGGGAAAGTCTCCGGAGACGCAGAGTGATCCCTTCTCGCCTGCAACGGAAAGCACCCAGCTTCAAATTTGCTGAGGAGGGCGAGATACGGTCGGGCAAAGATCGATTTACTGGACCGCGTCTTTTTGTTCGGGGACAGTTCCGTTTGCCCACTCTGTTGCAATCTGGAAGTCGAGCAACCCTATTGCAGCATATTCATGCGAAGATATGAGCGTGTTTTTTGCTTGGGTTGTTTGATGGATGGCTTGCTCTTCGTTGCTCATGGATATAGTTATGCGGTAGTTGGCGTCCCAATTCAGGGTGCCTTCAACTCAATGGGGCTTACTCTCGTTCGACGTGGGTCTTTTATCATTATTTTTTCCCCCTCCGAACGCTCGTCGTTCCATGTTTTGTCGTGGAGATGCTTGACCCGAGGTGAGTATGTCTATATGCTCTGAGGAATGATGTCTTGGGATTGTATGGTTTGAATTTCTTCAAGGAGAATACCTTGTCGTACAAGGGCGTGCTCCACATATGACACTTCTGACCTTTCTTTGGTTTGCCTTCCCCTTGAGGACTCCAATACTGACTGATCTTCCTGTAGGTGGTTTGGTGATTTGCTTTGCGGTGTCATCGATGGGTACTTTGTCAATTGTAACTGTATTCCGCTCATCAGTCACCGTAGCTTCGTAACATGCGATATTCTATGCTGCATGCTACAGTACTTAAATATAAGTGACGACCTTGCTATTGACTTGATTTGGATGATTCATTGGCTGTTTACTAATCGGCGCCTCTCTGGCCCGGCTTTGCCGTGCTTCTTGAGCGATGCGGCACGACGCGGCTTGTTCCGTATGCCCGGCATTGCTTCAGCCAGCCAATCCGGCATAGCATGAGGTTCCTCGGCAGGCAACGGCGTACTCGGCAGCCTTGAGGTTCCTGTCCCCCTTCCCGGCTTCCTGGCACATAAGTAGACCGATGGAAGGTGATCTGGCTCGCACTCTTGTCTCTCAAGCACACCCGACCCTTCTAAGCTAACCGTTCAATATGCCCTCGCAAGAACTACTTGAGGCGCAGTCCGAATGTTCTACCGTGCAACACACTACTCTCCATGAGCCAACAGTGCGTACATTGGCAGCCGCGTTTTATACGCCGTTAGAACGGTCAGTAACACCTGACATTCTTCTCCCCAGCCTATTTGTCCCCCCTTCACCGAGGGCTCGCCTGCGAGTGTCACTTCTCCCTCCGCGCAATACGCGAACCCGACAGGGACAGGAACACTCGCTCCCGAGTTTCTCGCGACGCTCTGGCGCCTCCGGCTCGAACTCGCGATATTCAAGTTGGAGCGCAGAGCGGTACGTATTGTATCGCTCGCACCAGCGTGGCGTGTGCGATTCTATCCGACGATGCAAAAATGGCTCATTCTTTTTTTCGCCCGGTTTCCCAGCTTCCGGTGTTGAACGTATTTCGCAACCGGCAACCCCTTCCTGGTCACGCTGTGCGGCCGCTGCGGAGGTAGGTTGATTCCGATGTCTCTGCGTCTTGTGAGCGGCACTCAAGGGCATATATAACGCTATAGTACTGGCAGTGATGTCCAACGGAGCTGTCCAGTGGCACAGTATGATGCACCGTAAGCTGCCAGTTCATCATGGTTTGACTGGCGTGTTATGAAACTCATGCCTTTTTTTTTTTTGATGGTTCTCAGACAGAGACACCGAATATCGGATGCCAATGCCACATCGTCACCGGTACAAGCACTAAAAGCACACGCGCAACCTTCAGAGTGGCACGCGCGCTGTGGGGCACACAAGGCATGGCTCAAATGGCGGGGTCCGTTACCCAGGACGAATACCCTCCGGCGACACCACCTGCGAGGAAGTGCTGTCTTTGCGCAACGATGCCGACACGGTCGGCGCTTGGTCACGCTCTTTTGGCTGCGACAGCGTGTCGATCCCCACGTTATCCGGTGGTTGAAATTATGTTCTATCGCCTTGCATCCTCCGCGAATTGGTGGCCGAAAAGCTAGGCCAAGGAGGAGAAACGGGGTGCGGACGTAGTTGAGAGTCGGACGTGGGTAGGTGCCTGTCTCAGATATTATTGCCGGTGTAAACATGCATGTATTGATACGTCAAGAACGTATTGGCTATGGCTACACTCAACGTGGAGGCCAGGGGATAGGTCGTCCCAATGTGCCAAGCTTTCACAAGTGTACATACGTTTATGTTCCACGTAAGTACGAGCTGAACTGCCAGTGGAGAGTGGCTATCCTACGATCTACCAACCCATTCTAATCAAGCAACCCACTACTCCTGGACAGACCCAATCATACCGCCTCAAGTGCACTCCCACAATTCTTCTTGTGATCCTTCCAATCCGCAAGTTGACATACCTTGGAGCAGTATCGTGCACGTTTGCAACGACTGCAT
This sequence comes from Boletus reticuloceps, assembly GCA_018397855.1. Lineage (NCBI taxonomy): Eukaryota > Fungi > Basidiomycota > Agaricomycetes > Boletales > Boletaceae > Boletus > Boletus reticuloceps. The sequence goes on from JAGFBS010000001.1 coordinate 1,630,495, forward strand.
GCCAGACCACCCTCCTTGCCACAAGACCGACATTGATATTCCCCGCCAGTCGCATGCGTCTTACCAACGTCTGCGTTCCGCTCGTTCAATGAGGTCTTGCGCGCGGCCTTCCAAGGCTTCATCTTCCCCGGAACCTTTTCCAGGACGGCCACAGGTACGGCCACCTCCTTCAGGTACGGCACCGAAAACAAGGGACTGAAAGCTGCCCGTGTCAGGTAGGGTGCGACCCGTTCGAATACCTTTGGCAAAATCTCGGTCCCCACACCTGCGCCGCAGGTACACAGTGGGCTCTGTCGTTCCCACCTCCCAGTGGTCCGTTCGTCGGGCTGCTTTGCACGGCTGCGGTATGCACAGCTCGTCTTGTGCGGCCACGTCCGACACCGTTCAGTCAGGCGCGGGAGAAGATGGAACCACGCCGCTGTCTCGTCCGCGTCTGTAGCAATGTATCGGATCCCAATGTCCTTTGGCTTTCTCAGCATATCACCCGTAGACGTGAATGCATCACATACCGCGATACCCAGCGCCGCCCGCACGGCAGGTGTAGTCAACGCCACAAACGTGTCCGCAACCACCGTGTGCGATCCAACGTCCAGGCGCATATATGCAACGACAATATAAAGATACGGCACCCCGCGTCGTGACGTGTCGCACAGCCCGAACACTTTTTCAGGGGTTTTACCTGTCGCCCCTGCTGCGGCGCCCAAAAGGACATGCAACGTTTGTTTGAGGTGTAGGAGTGTGTCCGGTGTAGACATGGAGGCGAAGGTGCTGCTGTCTTTTGATGGCAGTTCGGAATGGGCGCAGCACAAACGCTTTTTCTCGGGCCCCGAGAACATGAGGTTGATGTGCAAGTCGCACCAATCGAACGTTGACGGGCCCTCAGGAAGCTTGAACATGGGGCACCGGTCGAGGTTGAGGCGGTGAATGCTCCCTAGCATGGGGGTGCTGTCGTCGTCGGGACCCGATGGTAACGGCGCGAACCGGTTCAAGAGATCGCGCTCGGGTCGGACGTGAAACGGAGCGAGGGGCGCGACGACCTGGACAAGGACAAGGTGTCAACGTCGAACAATGCAAACGGGATGCGATGGTAGGCGTGAAATGCACCAGCACGACTGACCTCGATGTACGACGACCGCCTCGCAACACGCAATTTCGCACCCGCTATGTCGACGGGCAGCGGGAACTGAACGGTAAAAGAGTGCACTCCTATCCTCACGCGCGCGTCGAGGCTTGGCGTCGACCCTGAGCCGGAGTTCACTGTTGGGACTGTCTGAGAATTGGCAAGGGCCGCTCGTGCGTTGGGATCAGTGACGTCAATGCGCACGGTGAAGGACTGGACAGCAGAAGACATGTCGTCCAACTGGACGTGTACCTCCAAGTGCGTTTCGTGAGGCATATTCACCCGACTAGTGGCTTCCTCGGAGTATAAATCTTCCCTCGTGTTCTCCTGCCAGTGACCAACCGTAACCGCACCGGCGGCGACACCTGCATCCCTACCCGTGCTCGTGCTCTCGCTTGCGCCCACGACTGGGCGCCTTGCAAGCACAAACACCCGCTCTGCGTTCGTCAACTGCGTCCTAAACACCGTCAAATTAAATCCCAGCCGATTCGAAAACTTGGTCGTCACCCCCACGTTTGCACGCAACGCCAAAGCGACCGTGGCCATCGGGTTCCGCGCAAAGTCAATCACTGAGCTGGCTGCGACCGAAAACGTGATGATCAATGGCGCCTTGGTCGCCATGGAGGCTGCATCGCATCCGCATCCGTTCCTGCATCCGCATTGCCCTGCACGATCACGCCCGTTCGGTGCTCACCCGTGCCAGAGACGCGCAACGATCCGAACGTCGCCGATGTGACCGCAAACCAGTTTTGGCGTGGTCCATCGTGCATGTCACACTGCAGCTCTGGCGTACCGACGTCCTTAAAGTCGGGCTCGAGTGGCGCGATGGCGTCGCGAGGGACGACGAGCACGAGCGTAACGACCTGCGGGATACGTGACGGAGTCCAATCACGGAAGGGTGCAGCAGTGCCGCCTGGATGCTCGAGGCGGAGGCGGTCGAGAGCCGGGACAGACATCCATTCAGTGGTGTACACGCCGAGGAGATGGAGCTGACAACAGAGTTCTTGGTATGCATGTTGTCCGGTCATCAGCCGCCTATCCGTCATCACGAGGTCCTCAAACATATCCATCGCACGCCACCAGTCGGTCTGTACCCGCGTCTTCACGAAATGTGCCAAGAGGCCAAATGAGCGGCGGTTGTAATGTAGGATGCCACAGCGCTGCAGTGTTTGGCGCAAACGCTCTGGCGAAAGGGTGAGGAGTTGAAATCGAGACTCGATGTCCTCGTCAGGGAACATGTGAACGTATACGCGGAAAAGGAAGGCGGCGAGGTCTTCAGGGGCAAAGCAGAGGCGCAGGGATGATCTCCGTGCGTCGTCGGGGTCCTGTGTCCTAGGTACCTTCGAACCCAATCACTTTCCAGGACAACCGTTCGTGATACTGTGTTGCACCTTCACTCATTGTGAGAACTTCGTGGACATTGGAACGCGTGGTGAATTGCGATATGAATGTGGTGGGGATGATACCCAGAAGGAGGGCCATGGTTGCGAGGTCTCCGCAGAGATGTTCCAGAATAGCCTGTGAAGGATTGTCTCCTGTCCTGAGAAGGGCTTCGGTATACAGGGTCGCCGAGGGAGTCTTGTACAAGAGCGGCGCGGTAACGACGAGGACATTGATAAGCCCAGCGTGGTCTAAAATATTCGACGTATCGATCACGTTGAATGACAGCGGTGCCTCCGACACGGGATTACGCCCGTACGCGCGGTCGTCGAGGGTGATAGTAGACAACCGCCACGCGCCGACGTTGTACGGCGTGACCGGGGACCGCGTCACCTCACAATACTTGAGGGCTTGGCAAACATCAACGCATCGCCGGCAAACATTCGAATGACGAATGTGGACGACGATGGATTGTTGCTCTTCAAGCGCTTGTTCATGGACGTACACCAGCGGGAAAACTGGCTCTGGCGACGCGTACAACTTCGTGTGGTGGGATGTTTTCGTGAAGACGGGTGAACTTTCCCGAGGCAAACGCCTCTGCGAGATGGAACCCAGAGAGTGGATCAGTCCCATAGTGCACAGAGAACTTGTCCCCGTCGATAGAAAACGCAAAAGTGGGATTGACACTCAAGCGTCGCTTCGGACCGCGGCCTTGGCCCTGCGCGCTGTCGTCGGTGCTCCCAGCAGACCAATAGCTACGGAATTGGTGCGAGACAGCTTCGCTCACGTGTGGTGCGAGGGGTCCCGCTGAACGAGCTGCGGTCGTTGTACGGCCGGATCCCACATTCCTAGACATTTCTTTCATGCCATCGACGATGCGTTGTTCGAATCGCCTTGCCTCCTTGGAGCAGAAACTTGCCGTGTCGAGATATGTGGACCAGACGCGCCGAAGCGCGACCCGCGTTGCCGTGTCGCATGTGGTGAGAAAGTGGCCATATGGGCCAGCTTGCCAAGTCTCTGCGCTTTCCGCCAAAGTGATGAGCTTACGGCACTGTTCGGACAGTACGGAGAGTGAGGCCTGGTCGATGAATATGTGGTAAAAGAGAGTCCATAACTTGTCCAACTTGTCGAGCACACCATCGTCGGCGAGAAGGGTAAACAACAATGTGTTGCGCGCTGGGATGAATAAGTGGGAATGTTCGAGAAACGAAACAGGGCGAACTCACCGAGTATGGCGACATCCACGTCGCAACAAGTAATATCAAACGTACGTTGAGCTACGGTGCGTCAGGTCTGGCAAATCGAAGTCGAGCAAGACTATACATACATGTCAGTGGATTGGACTCATTGGCATATATGGTATACAATATGTGTCTTGGATCCCCGCACGCAAGAAGCAGGATGTCGGCTTTGCTTTCAGGGGACAGATTTTCGGTCAAACAGACCGCGGATGTATTTCCAACAGGGTAGAAAAAAGTGACGGTGGGCCAAAACAAGGGATGTGACATTTCTGTGGAAAGGACATCAGCCGGAAGTTGGAACCTAGTAGAGGCGAACGTATCATACTCGCTGGAAGAACGAACACGGTACGAAGCAGGGCTGGGCGGGAACGTCGCTCTCGGTGGCGATTTGGAGGACGAGGCTTTTTGAAGGTAAATGGATCACAGCCAAGGTGGTTACACCGCGGCGGACAATTGTCTTGGATTCTTAGCGCATGGCGAATCAAAGTCAGAACGGACCGTGGCGCCATGACCGCCACGTTCTAATGCCGTTTCAGCGAGGAAGTCGAGCAATACTCCGTCCGCTTCGTACTGTGCGTCGCACTCGCCTCCGATCTCGTAAATGCGCAAAGTATCGAGATCCAATCGTCACGTAGCTGTTGGTCATGAGTCTGTTGACCAACAGCCTCTCGCACTAAACCTAGTTAAAGATACTTTCGACTTACCAGTAGGCACTGGGTTGGGATTAACACCGTCGGACGCCGGGTCAGCCTGGCACTGGGATACGTGCCTAGGGTCAGTGGTCATGACATGATCCGTCAGCCTCTGGCAGCAAATGCGAAGTCCTTGTCCTTCCTAAAGTTGTTAACTTGACGACACGGAAAGTTGGAGTCTTGCAAGCCTTCCCGACGTGCCAACCACTACTAATGTCAGTCCGAGGTAAGTAAACGCCACCGATGCGCACAAAGAAGGTTTTGTCTTCCTTGAAGTTGGTTCCTAGATTTATGAGCCTCATGCATCATTCACTTGTTCAAATGAGCACTTATGATTGCACATAGCCCCTTCCGGTCCCCAAACCATGGCAAAACAAATACATAACCATTCTGTAAGATACTGAGATGCGTAAGAAGATGCAATTGGCGTGGTGATGCTTGTAAGAGATCCCAAAGGGTTCAAGATGAGTTTTTTTTTTTTAGCCGAAATGATAATCCGAATCACCGAATCAATCAACGTCCATAGTGGGCGTACCTCCGCCAGCCCTACCACCGTGTCGACCCCGCACACCTTTCCTTCCACCACGCTGCCATCGCTGAACATCTGGCCGCGAGTTATTCTGTTGACTGTACACCTTAGGATCGACGCCTGGTGGTGCGACGAGGACTGTGGCACGAGGATCCGAGTTCATGATTAAATCCGAACGCAGTTTTCTGTTTTGAGATGACGGATTTGATGGTGTTCACAAGGACAGAACCGAAAGACTCACGAGCCGGCATCATCACCTGCGCCCATCAGCACGTCCACGCTCCCATTCTCGTTGACCAAATCCATACCCCCCAGTCTTCCAGAAAGGCCCACAGATTGTACACCTACAATCGCAACGTGGAGTATACGACCGTCTGCGGGTTGTTTGTCGAACTTGGCAACGGCAGCCGCAGCCCCCTCGGGTTGCTTGAAGGTCAGTCGGACGGAGGGATTATCAGATGCTTGATGGTTCACTGAGCTCGGAGGAGATGATCGCGCCACACCGCCGGAAGATGGCCTGTCGGGTATCGGAAAAAGCCGAAAGGCAAAAACAGAAGACGCACCTCGACATCTGCAGGAGAGGTACCTTTGACGAGACCGTCGACCTGCACGACATTGCCGTTTGCACTAGTACTAGCCCCCTTGATACTTATTCCACCAGTAGCCGTGGCATCTCTAATTGCGCGTTGGACGAGGATGGAATCGGGCTTGCGGGGGGCTGCGGCAGAAGCGGACAATCGGGCAGAGAGCGAAGGCTTGTCTGGGTCTTCGTACAAGTCATGGGACCACTGTGCGTCTGAATCGCCCTTTGGTGGTCGAGAGGGCCGTGTCTGAGAGCAATAAAGCGCGCGTATGCAGAGAAGACCCAAGGTTTATTTTATTTTTCAATGGACAGTCTTGGAGGATGCGAATCGTATAGTACGCACATAGGGCGAGGTTCGGTTTGCAGACTTTGGACGTACTGGGCCGCCGTCGGCGGTGGTGGTAGTGGTGGTGGTGGAGAGACGGGCTAAGAGGGACATGATGATGATGGTTCGGGAGAGAAAACACAGCAACTCTTCCAAGACTGCTGTGTGCGCTTGTTTGGCGTGTGGCAGAAAACCAGAAACGACGTTTGCGCGTCCACTTGAACAACATTCTCAACAGCGAGCTCGACCCTCACAACGCTAGACCATCAAAAGACGCGTACTTACCACACGTCTTCATTTTAAACGAACCCCCGTCACCGAACTGACACGACATGGGTGGAGCTGGTACGTCTTCTTTTTAGGGCACTGGCCCCATTTCACTCGTTAAACAGGCTGGCTGTTCTGTTCTCGGTCCTTATGGCTGCCGGGCTGCTCTTCACGATGGTCTTCTTCGTACGTCGTAGCTCGTCAAACCTACATGTGTTCTGACTCGCAATACAGATTATCATGTTTTCCGACCTCGAGTGCGACTACATCAATCCCATAGATCTCTGCAATAAGCTCAACCAGGTAATGGAGTGACTGGACGTCTTTATTTCCACGCACTCACCACGTGCAACCCTAGTTCGTTCTGCCAGAAAACATTGCTCACGCTTTCCTCACCATTCTTTTCTTACTCTCGGGTCAATGGGTTGCATTCTTGCTCAATCTCCCACTCATGCTCTATAATGCCAACAAGTATGTCTTCTGATCACGTGCTCGTGCATGGCGTTTATGTACAAGCGAATAGGATACGAAACAAGAACCACATGTATGATGCCACGGAAATATTCCGTACGCTCTCTGGACACAAGAAGGAGAGCTTTATGAAGCTCGGCTTCTACCTCTTGTCTTTCTTCTTCTATCTCTATCGGTGGGTATCCCCTTTTTTTACCGTCACCTCCCAAGCTTACCTCCGAATTAGCATGATTGTCGCACTCATCTCAGAGAGCGAATAACCGCCTGTCTCGTTCCCTAAGCTTGAGAGAGGTATGCATGGGGAGGCTCCGACTAGGCGATGTCGTCTTGCCTAGGAAGTGAGGTGCATAGACATCTGATCTGCGGTAGACGTGAATGTCTAGATATACATGAAGAGCTTCGGTGGAGCAAGGGGTTTCCCATGTTGTACATCGTCTCGTTGGATGCTATGATCTTTGATTCTCTAATCACAACGACTTAGTCTGAACTCGGATGTTCTGACACCGTCAAGCTACTCGAGCAAGGTTGTGGTTCAGCCAACGCCAGATCCCGGACAAGCTGCTCTCCAGATATGTCAGAGCCACTTTAACTGACCAATCCTTGGAACTGAACTGAGCTCCGACTCGGCGGCCCGCTATAGTAGGTCATCAGCGCCTCGTTTCGTACATCGCAGTGTCTCCGTGGTGGAGGCCGACAGTCCGAGTCGTAGGTAGTACGCGCCTTGGTGTCTCGTCGTCCCAGTCAGCGTCACTGGCCGTCAGAGATCATTCTGACAGCCTCATACTCACCGAAATCCAGCAGATAAGCGGATGGCGGTGTCAAAGGCTGGAGGGAGGACCGCTGCCGATAATTTCCATACCACGGCGACCAATAGCACAGTCACCACACCTACTTCTACCCAATCAAACAGCGTATAATCGCGACTCAGGTGATTATTTAAATAATCATTTGGTGCTTAGGGCCCCGACACGAGGCGAAGATCCGAAAATTACTACACTGCGCCGCGATATCCACTCTCGAGTCTTTCCTCTCAGCTTCTCCCCCGCTGCACCGGCCTACCTCGGTGAACATTTGGCGTACCTTTGTCGACGCCTCTATATATCAGTCTCATCCCCAGTTTACTTCTTACCCTGTTCCAAGCGCCATAATCATCTCAGACCCGCCCGCTATCGTCCACCGTCTCAACCATATCAGCTTCGTGTGTCCTATTACCATCTGCGGTTGTGATACGATTTGCACGGTGTTCAGAAGGAATGTTGTCGCAGGTAGATGATACTTGTGATGGCATGCCATAAAACAGATCCAGTGATTTGTAGCAAGGTATACTACTTGACGCAATTCTTCTTATGAACTTTCCAGTCTTTCACCTGGCACTCCTTTGAACAATATCTCACAGTCTTACACTTGCCGCATAGAGACAGCGACCCTCCTTGCTTTCCGCATGTTTTGCATCGTCCCTGGTCTGTTGAGGCGTCCGACTTTGTCCCCACCTTCTCCAGGTACGGAACCGCAAACAGAGGACTAATTGCCACTCGAGTCACATACTGAGCGAGAGACTTGAACTGTTGCGGGAGTGTCCCCGTTCCAACCCCAACGCCACAGGAGCAGAAAGGACTCTTCTCGGGGTCTGCTCCAGCGTCCGGATGTAATGGAATCGTTCCCTGCGTCAGGTACTCGCAGGAAGATCTATGCTTCCAGGTTCGGCAGCGTTCAACAAAGAGAGGAAGAAGGTAGCGCCACGCCTCTGATTCATCTGGATCGATTTTGATTGCGACGACATCAAACGTCCTGAGGTGCCTCAGCGTATCTTGAACGGTTGTCGTTCCTGGAGCAACCCAGGCATCAGCGAGGACTGTATGTGAACTAACATCGAGCCGAAGATTGGCGACGAGAATAACGGCGAGAAAATCTCCAGTAGATGTGCTCTGCAATGCAAAGACAGATTGCACCGGCCCTTGAACTCCTGCGGCAGAAAGCAGCAGACTGTGAAGAGAATCTTTCAGGTCCACGAAGGTGTCCTGGAGTGATGCGGATTTCTTCTCCCGCACTACTCGTTCCCTGTTGGAGAACATGAGGGAAACGTGCGGGACCAGCCACTCCAATGTTCCCTGACTCTTCGATGGCTTGAACGGAGGGCAGCGATCGAGATTCACCGAACGGACATCCCCTGATGTTGGAATCCCGCCATCCAGCACGGTAAAGAACCTCTTTGCTGCCCCACACTCATTTTGAATGCGCATGGACCTTGCCAACGGTGCAATGATCTGCCAAGCTCTCAACATATGTTCCAATTATACATTATTACCTAGGAGCGACGAACCTCTACGTACATCGACTTGCGGGCAACGCGTAACTTGGGGTTTGCGACGTCCACTGGTAATGGGAAGTAGACCTTCTCCGTGTACTTGTCGATGCACAAGCGAGCCCCGTGGAGCTGCACCTGTTCGAGCTTCACAGACGAGCCAGCCGCTAGTGAAGATTGACCAGCTGGGTCCGTAATATCTACCCGAGCGACGAATGAATGAATCGCTGTACGAGATTCATTCATCTGCACACCGAAGACCCGCTTACTCTCCAGAGCCACTTGTGTCCGCTGATCCGTCGCAGCCGAGTAAGGGATCGGTGGAAACGGGGGCTCAGCAAGTATGTGGACATGTGGCGAGGCTTCCAGTGGTGCGGAGAATATGGCTTGCAGTAGGGATGGGGTGAGAGAAATGTGTGGTGAAGGACGAATTCTAAACCCAACAGTTGCGTTGTACGATAACATCAATGAGCTCGACGAAGAAGAGAAGAAAGCAATCAAAGGAGAGGAGGTTGACTCCCCTTCCTTGTCTTCCACAATGGTTGCGGTTTTCGCCTGACCTGTTCCAGCGGTTTCAAGTCTTCCATAGGCTGCGGAAATGTCCGTAAAGATGTTCCATAGGCTCGCATTTCGGACCTCGCACTGGAGCAAAGGCGTTCCCGCCGAGCGAAGTGCAGATTCGACGGCTTTGATTTTGTTCCGGGGGATCACAAGGACGACCGTTACTACTGCCGGAATCGACTCCCAGTCTCTGAAGATTGCAGATTTTGTTTTGGCTTGCAGATCCCGGATGTATGCCTTCTCCATGGAGGTGAACGTTACGATATCTAGGAGATGGAATTGACAGCACATCTCTTGGTAAAGGTTGGAACCCAGTATAAGACTGGTATCTTGCGTAACTTGATCGTCAAACGTCTCCATGACACGTGTCCAGTCCGTTTGTACCCGCGACTTGATATGATTCAAGAGCTGTACGAAGCTCCGACGGGTATAGTGCACGAGGGTTGCCTCGAGGAAGGCCCTGGTGACTGACGAAGACATATTTTGCAGTCGACGAGCCATATTTTCATCCGAGAACATCTCAAGGTAGACTTCAAAGAGAAGTCGACCAAGCTGGTCTGGTGCGAGTGATATGAGGTACTCGCCACCGATGGCCTTCCAAACAATTTGTTCATGATATTGAAGTCCGCCGAACAATTGCACGAGAGTCTCATGGACGTTTGAGCGAGTCGTGAACCGCGATAGGAAAGCGGAGGGGATAATTCCCAAGAGTAGTGACATTGTTTGCAAGTCACCACAGAGTCGCTCCAAGATGTCTACCGAAGGTGCATCACCATATGAAAGCAACGACTCAGTGTATAATGTTGCGGAAGGGGAGTTAGAGAGGATGGGAACGGTGACCACCAATAGGTTGAGGACTCCAACATGATCGGAAATATTGGATGTGTCGATCACGTTGAACGTGGTTGGGGCGGGAGTAGAAGTGCCTTCTCCGTAATGGTCTTCTTGGAACTCTATTCTCGAGGTTCTCCACGGGGAGCTCAAGATCGGAGTAGCAGTGGCGCCGCATGAGTTAAGATGGCCAAATGCCTGACACAACCTGAGCGCGTCGCCAACGAACATCCGAACAACGAGCTTTGATGACATCGTGGGAGTCGCCCTAAGGAGCTTGGTGACTGAGGTGCACCACTGAGAGAACTGGTTGCGCGCTGCTCGCACCAGCTTCTGCACTAGGACACTGGGCGTCTCGCCATGGGAGGTCGCGAATACCTCTGCAAGATGAAATCCTCCGACGGGGTCCACCCCATAGTGGACAGCAAACTTCTCTCCTGCCAGGGAGAAAGCAAAGGTTGGGTTGACAAACGTGGCCTGCTCCGTATTATGCAGACCATCATCTGTGACCCCAGCCGACCAGAACTTGCGGAATTGCTCGCCGATTGCGTTCATCGCGAAGGGTAAAAGGGGCCCAGCGGAACGAGATGATGTCACAACAAAGCCATCCCCATTTCTGTCGTTGACCTCTTTCATACCATCCCAAAAGTTTTTCTCGAACAATTTGCGGCGGTCTGGAGTGTAATTGGCTGCTTCGACGTATAAGTTCCAGAACCGACGGAGTTCCGCAAGCGTTCTTTTGTCGCACACGGTCAGAAAACGTGCGTATGGGCCAGCGTTCCACGAGTCGAGATCCTTTGCCGACGTCACGAGTTTGCGACACTTCTCAACGAGCAAGGACAATGATTCTTGATCCAACAGGAAGTGATAGAAGATATTCCATATTAGATCAATCCTGTCTTGAGCGCCTTCGTCGGCCAAGAGCGTAAACAGGATTGCATTGCGTGCTAGTAGAGGAATTAAGTTACGGCTCTTATAAACACAGAGGCATGCGAGGGCCTACCAAGCACAGCAGCTTCCACATCGCAGCAAGTTACATCCAGTTTCTGTGGCTCTGCAGAAGTTGAGTTAGTTTTCTCGGCTCCAGGAAAATGAAAAGACTGGGAGCCATGCACCAATATCAGAGTCCGTATCGTTTGTGTGTACAGTGTACAAGATGTGTCGAGGATCGCCACACGCCAGGAGCAAAACGTTTGCTTGTTGTTCGGGCGGGAGGTGTTCAGTCAACCGCACAGCGGACGTGTTTCCGATCGGATAAAAGTATGTTATTCCAGGGAAGAATAGAGGATGCGACATCTGAACAGAAGTTCGAGGATGAAAACGTCTAGACTCGGACTCGTGCTTCAAGTCAGCCAACTTTACGCCGCCGACCAACCGCCGGCACAGTCCCGTTTGCCATGTTACGCTGCCAAGCGACTTTTAGTTGAGCAAGTCTCTTTATTTTCACATGCTGGACATCATGTCGACACATTCACACCCACATACTCGACCGTCTCCAAAAGAATTGTCCATGACACGGTACACGCACGTACGCACCCTAACCATGTTAATACAGGTAACGGAATCCCCTGCGACGCCGGACAGCTTCCTCGAATGAGATACCTTCCAACCTGGCCGTCTTCTCAATTCGCTCCCGCTCGGGACCCTCCACGAGCTCCCGTTCTTCCCGCTCCATCCGTTTGTTCTCGTGCATCAGCATTTGTCGCATGACTAGGCACGCACGCATGTGAGTATGCATTTCATCAGGAGTGAGAGAGACAAATAAAACAGGTGGGCGTATAAAGGCATGTTTCGACTTACCCGAAGCCAAGGCAATCGAGAGCACGAGAGCGCAGATCGCGATGATCATCGACTGATGATACTCGGGACCCCAGCTAGCTTTCCATATGTATGACCCCATCCTGCAGGGACCCAGTTAGTCAACCCACCCTCTTGGATACGAGGAAACCAACACACAAATTCCCGAGGTTTCCTACTCCATTGACCATGCCAAGCGCCACTGATCTCTTCGCAGGTGGACGTGAAATCGTATTCGAAACCCAAGTCAACGTTAGCGCAAAACCTATTTGACAAGTTTCAGGACCTCGACGAATACGCATTACATATCATACGTACCACAATAACCGAGGGCCATGAGGAAAAGCGAAAAGTATCTTCCACCAGTGGACATGGTCACTGAAGCGATGATGTACCCGACGATGATGGCCCACCACCAGGCTGTGAGATGGAAATAACGCTCTCCGGTCCGGTCTATATGCCTCGGGATGAACAGTCGACTCAACTTTGGATGAAATTGTTACTTACCACAATGCCATGCATTGATTACACAGCATATCGAAGCGAATACCCACGGAGGTCTGTACTCGATTGGTCAATGAAAAGAAAGGCCAAACTATCGTCACCGAACTTACGCAGACATCAAGAGGGTGATAGTTGTGTTGTACCCAAGAGTTGCAGTCAAACTGTCAAATAATTTGCTGGAGTCATGTTAACACATTGCGCACCTTCTGAAGACTCACGTCGGAAAGAAGTTGATAAAACTCAAACCCAAGAGCTGCGAACAAGCCATGAGCATGAAGATCCAGACCTTGACATCGCGGACCGCGAGCTTGAAGCCATCGAAAATTACTATTGGCCACAATTGAATGTCGTATATTTCGTATCCCGTTAAGAGGAAAGATGAGGGAATCAGCAAAAACCAGGTCAGCTCTAGAATAAGGCACACTGACGTCGCGTCGGAAGAGTCTTGATCCGCCTCTCCTGCATCCTCTGCCTGCCTCACTTGGGCTAAGCGCCGTTCTGCAGGAGACAACCATCGTGTGTTGTGAGGCTGACAACACAAAGGAGTCGGTCAATTGAGCAATGTCGTTGAGTCTCGACACTCACAAGATCTGGGAGAAGCCATCTGGAAGAGTCACGAGGAAGACGATTAAGTTGCGGAGTACCTTCCCCGACTTTGGAAGATGAGACACGCACAAGGTCTGCAGTCCAAGGAACATCGTGATGGCACCCTATACCCAAATACAACGCGTCCTGTCAGCGGCACCTAAGAAAAGGCTGAGAGAACCTAAGGTCACCTCGATATAGAACAGCCTGGAAGGTCCATGGATCAGCCGGTGCATCACGAGGAAATCCAAATTCTTACCATCTCCATGCGGCGATACCAAGCTTTCCTTGCATGTTTGCGAGAATTCCAGCTGCTATGAGCTGATAACAAATTTAACTTGGGAAACCATCTGCACAGAAATAGGATTTACACTTCCAAATGCGTTGGATATCAATAGGCCAACATAGAAAACGGCTGAGCGTAGTGCCAGTTCCTATGTACATGAGTATTTGAGAGAAGGTAAGGGGGATCACCAGCCTACCTTCCTGGTGTACCATCTCGACAACAGGTACATCGACCCCGGATAGAAGGCCGCCTACAATAGAAAATTGAGTCGTATGGTGATCTACTGTTTTAAAAACCATGCTTACTTCAGGAAGTCCGATAAATACACGACAAGCCATGATGCCCGCAAAGTTTTTCGTAACCTAGAACACTTTGAGTGATATCCACGGTCTCGCAACAGATGGAACCAACTCCTGTCAGCGCGCTCGTTAAACCCCATGCCACGACGCAGGCTCCAATGTATAGAGAAGGTCTTTCATCATGGGGACGCCGTCAGTGCATGTGACACCAGTCGTTATGTATTATGTACAGACCTTGATATATAGCCTAAGATCTGAATCAACTTTGAGCACGAATATGCGATAGAGAATAATCAATCGAGACATACCATGTTGGAAGGGATCTGCGCGGGGCAGTAAGACGCATAGAGAATGGCAACGACAGTTTCGTACTCAATGTCTATACCGGAGTCAGCATAAACTCATGTGAGGTGGTTGACCAGATTACCTGTCAAGCCGAGATCTATCTCTATACCCTGAAGTCTTGCAGCGGTGACAGCCACACGCTAGACACTCACTCATGAACAAGCCGGCAGACAGTGACCATAGACAAACTACGTCGATATAATTCATCAAAAAGATGATGACGAGAGTGGGCATCAACCTCGTGTCGAGCCTACGCACGAAATTGCGCTCTGCTATCCGCCTGTTCTCTTCTGTCAGCAGGACAAAATCGTCTTGCTCTCCATGTCTCGTGCCGACATTTTCCGTGAACGACTCTGACTTCTTCTGGTCAAGCGCCATCGTTGGACGTCTAAAGGGTAAAAAATGGCAGAGTGAGGGTGGGGGTCAAGTGAACCGATCCACTACATTCCAAACCATCCTTTATATACGTGCAACACGCGGGAGCCCGAGCTACGAACTCATGACCTGTGCAAGTGAGAGTGTCAAGAGGGGTTCAAAGCTGAGTACAATCTTGGAGATCGGACATTCAGATCGAAATAGCTCAACTGCCCCAGAACCCATCCGCCTGAACACAACTCGCAAGGGCATTAGCCAACGCTGAGTGTTTCATTGGAGCCACAGGTCACCGGATCATCGATCATCCAGTTCCATGCGAGGAATAACCCCACGTGAGGGAATGCAAGTGTCTACCGGTATAGCCCTCTTTTCAGCAAGGGATTGGAGAAGAAAGAAAGAAACTGGCAACGCAATACATAAGTAGTCAAGCATAACGCGGAGCATATCAAGACCTACGAAGCTGTCAAAACTATGAAATTGAGACAGAGCGTGCGTTCAGAGTTCCATGTATCCCCGTGATTTGTTGATCATCATCATCATAAGACGAGCAAAAATGGTGGCGTTGCGCCCGTCCCCATTGAGCGTGTCACGGGTGTAGAACGCTGGCCTTGGGAGTGGTGTTGCCCCACAGGTATAAAATTTATGTACTCCCGAAAGAAATAGAGACCGCTTCCTCTCCGATGGGGCCTTCAGCTCCTCACTGAAGTCGTCAGAGAGTCAAAGGAGACAACCCAGTGCAGCTGCGGCGCAACGGACAACCGCCTCTCCAAACGAAGCCTGTGACAGGGAAAACTGTTCATCAAAGTGTATGCAAGCACACTCCATAGCATTATTAGATATGTGAGTGCCAGAGACGCTGGGATGTTGACCAATTCAATGTAGTGCTCAGCACACGGTGACAGTAAAGGCTTGACAGCACGCCGCTGACTAAGCGCGTGGACTCTCACTAGATTTCGAACAAAGTACTCTAACTGGAATGGTACATCCTAGTAGAGATAACGGAACCCCATTCTACGTCTCACAGCCTCCTCGAACGTAATCCCCTCCAACTTGGCCGCTCCCTCGATCCGCTCTCTTTCGGGTCCATGCATTAAATCCAATTCTTCGCGTTCCATCCGCTTGTTCTCCCTCACGAGCAACATACGTACGACTAGAGCCATTTGGGTTGGTGGGTCAGTCACAACTTAAAAACGTCTTCAGCACCAAAAATACCCACCGAAACTGAGGAAACTCGCAAACGCGAGCGCGCAGATCGCGATGATCATCGATTGATGGTACCCGGGTCCCCAGTTTGCTTTCCAGATGTAGGCTCCCGCTCTGGTGGGCAAGTTTGTGAGACTGGGCGAATGCTAGTAGGACGAATAATACGCCACGTACAGATTACCTAGGTTTCCGAATCCGTTGACGAGGCCGATTGCGGCGGACCGTTTGGACGGTGGTCGAGGGACGGCATTGGCCACCCATACCAACGTTAGTGTGAACCCTACGAGCGCGCCAAGGTCAGACGAGGACGAACGTTAACGTTGAACGACTGGGAAAAGCAGGCACATACCACAATATCCAACCGTCATGAGAAACATTGAAAAATATCTCCCAGCCGTCTCCATTGTCGACAAGGAAATGATGTAACCAATTATGACAACCCACCACCAGCCGGTCTGGTGGAAGAACCGTTCCCCAGTAACGTCTGCGTGTATACGCGTCCGTCATCACAATCTAGTCGGGTAAGAAAGGATGGGGGGGAACTGCTTACCAGAATGCCGCGCATTGATGACTGTCACGATAGCCGCAAAGACCCACGGTGGGCTAACAAAACGTGGAGAATAAGTACCAAGAATAAATGACATGTCACGATACGTACGCTGACACCAACAAAGTGATCGTCGTCGAGTAGCCGAGTGTGGCAACCAACCTGGAATCAAAGCATGAGTAACCTAATTACAGAGACCCCGTCACAAAGCACTCACGTCGGGAAGAAGTTGGTGAAACTGAGTCCCAACAATTGAGAAGCGCACATAAGCATGAAGGTTAGAACCTTGGGATCTTTGATCGCCAATTTTAGACCTTCAAAGACCCTGCAAACGCGGTCGGTACTTGAATCTCCGGGGAGGCATGAACAACGTACGACTCTTGTTCAGAATCCTTGTCGGCTTCGCCAGCATCTTCCGCAAGCCGGACTTGTGCCAAATGTCTCTCAGCGGGACTCAACCACCTGGTGTTGTGCGGCTACCGGTGAAAAAAGACTTAGGAACGCGTGAAAAATAGTACTTGGGACATACGTAATCTGGAAGCAGCCACCTAAGGGATTCGTTAAATGAAATGGAAAGAAGAACCAAGAACCGGACCCACATGGCCTGGAAACCGATGAAAACCGTTATAGCACCTTCAATATAGAAAAGCCTGCATTTAAGAATGAAGATGATGTCAGATGCATCCCCGCCATAGAACAGCCGTCAATCCCAACCATCTCCATGCTGCAATGCCCAACACCCCGTTCATGTTTCCAAGGATACCTGCAGCCCAGAACTGGAAATCACCAAGAAATCAGAAGTTGAACCGAGAGACGGAATATAAAGAGGCTCACGCTGCCAAATGCATTCGACATCAGCAACCCGGCATAGAGAATAGCAGATCGGAAGGCCAGTTCCTATAGGAAAGATATAAGGCAACTTAACGACGTGCAGAGAGTCACTAGCACGAACCTTGCGCGTATACCATCTTGACAACAGATAGATGGCGCCAGGATAGAACGCAGCCTGAAATGGCATGTAATGTTGTCATCTACACTTCGGTAACTTCCGCAACCTTACCTCCGGCAGCCCGATGAAGACACGACAAGCCGTGATACCAGCGAAATTGTGTGTGGCCCCAGTGAGAGCACTCGTCAAACCCCACAGGACGACACAAGTACCGATATACAATGTGGGTCTACGAATAACTGAAGGTCTGCGACCATTCTGTCTGGTGGCGAGCAAGTGTGACTAACCTGGAGATATAGTTGAGAGCCTTGAAATGGTTTCAGTCAACCAATGATTGCACTGACAGAGATCATTGTTAGACCGCTTACCATATTAGACGGGATCTGTGCCGGACAATACGATACATAAAGGATCGCCACCACTGTATCATACTGAACATCTTACATCTTGGTGAGTCACAGAGCCTCAAAAACGAGTGATAACATACCAGACAAGCCCAAATCCGTTTGTAAACCTTTGAGCCGAGCAGCCGTGATCGCGATACGCTGCAATACCACACATATATCAACTCAACATACGCACATTACTACACCACACGCGCGACGCACATCAATGTAGTTCATCAAATAGATAACGACGACGGTGGGTAACAAGCGAAAATCGAGCTTCCGAAGAAGTCGCCGTTCCGCAGCTTGTCGTGCTTCCAGCTGTGGTGCTTCATGTTCAGGACTCGGACTCGCGCTGACCGCGACTGCGTCTTCCTCGTACGAGTTGCGTTTCTTCTCTGGGTCGACCGCCATGAGGAATACCAGGGGGAGAAGTGGTGGCCTTCGACTTGCATGCCAGTGGCCTAGACCCCTGGAATATAAAGGGTACGGAGACTCCGTAACCACCGCATCACTCGTGACTTGACAAAGGCAAAGGCGCTCGCCCGGCTAACGGGATGTGGAGACTTCTCATGATCATTGGAGCATGATCTTCTTTGGCCAGGGGCAATCAGAACATCTGGTGGATTCTTGTTACTGGAAAGTAGGTATCATAACGGCATCCAGTAGTTTTGGAGGTCCGCAAAAACAGAAGGGCAAAAGGTTCCCAAATGCACCGTCAATCGGGCCGACTCATGTAGCGGGGAGATCCGTCACGGAACTAGAGCGGTCACAGGATTGAGCTACCCTCATTCTTGACGTGGTTCTGAAACCCAATTGTTATACGCGAAGTGGATGCAGTCGAGCCGTAGAGCAGAGATTAATTGTATGCAGCGTCAAATTGACAGTGAAAACCAAGACGTGTTGTGATATGATGAGTTGATATTCTCTCCTCCCCTCTCAGTCCTTTACAACCCGACGACTAGTGCGCATGTTTGTGTATGGGGAAGCACGATCAGTCACACGGTCAGAATCCATGTGTTCCCACCCGCCCTAGTACGAGGGAAACCAATGATGTCCCCAGTGCCATAGTCCGCGGTATTGCGACCGCACAACTTGTGAGATAAGAGACAATAAGTCTGTCCACGCTCATTCCGGCACATATTCGAATGCAGGGAACATTGTTTCCGATCAGGCTACGGGGTGAGGTGGGAAGAGAACGTGTTGAATCAATTTGCCGATGGGAGTATTAATTGACACGAGGATAAACGTGCGGTTTCGTTCGATCACGTCGTGAATGTTTGGTGATGAAACTGGCTGTGATAAGTCGATGCTGCGAAACCCGACGTCGGAAATCGTGTGGGTGGATCCAGTTAGGTACCCGTTGGCTGTGGGAATCATCTCTGTCTCCTTCGAAAGCGACCAGAGTGCATGTCAAAGGATCCTCGACTGGATGTTATATATACGTTTGAAAGACGTTACATACGGCGCTCAACCTGGTAGGTCTCCTCAAAATCTTCCTGAATCTTGAGCATGAGAATACATGCATGACGAGCAGAAGATTCCGATAAGTACAACACGAAAGGAGGGCAATTGTGATCTGTCGAAGACGACGATGACGTCGTGAATACAAGATGTAAATAACCTGTGTTGTCGATAAACAGGTACAAATAGCTGTGCAAGGGAACACTGCCACGCAACCTTAACAATGACCATCACCACAGTGACTACACAATGGCAAGAAAGTCGACCCGAAAGGTGCCTCAAGGTAGGGCACGCTCCAGCACTCCCATACATCCTTTGACTGCGATCAAGCAGCCATCCGTCTCCATCGCCCGCTCAAAGCAGCAGCGCAAACAAGAACACTTCAAACGTCAGCGTAGACGACTAGCATTCGCAGCTCAGCGCGAGAAGCGCTCTGGATGGATCGAAACAGCCCGTGATACCCAAATGATTGTCCTTGGCGATGGCAAGTACATCACACAGAGACCTTCCACCCATTTCTCTCCGTCAGTGGCTTCGTCACCTTTTCAATGCAGGATGCCAGTGGCTATAGTCAATCCCCAAGGAAACGCACTCCCCAATGTAATGCAGTCTTTCTACGACATCGCCCCCCAAATCGTCATTAGCCAACAGGGCACCACATTTTACCCTCATTGCTCGCCTGACCATGCCAACTGGCGTGGGTATAGGGCAAGCTCACCCACTTGCGAATCAAGTACCATTCGATTTGTCCACAAGTCCACTCTTACCGCCGCAAGACACTTGATTATCGAAAATACGCGATATACCAGGCAATTTCCCAATGCACTCCCCACTTCCTCTATGGGTGTCCTGTCTTTTGCATCTGCGAAGCGACCAGGTGGTGGGTTCTTGCATGGAGGTGATGAACAAGAAGAAACTCTTACACGATCGACATCACTCGTAGCTAGCTTACGAGCACCGCAGGCAAAGGAATTTTATCGGACCCACAGGAAGTTCCTGAATGCCGATGGTGCTGGTCTGCATGATCATTCCATGGTGTATAGTCCTGGTGTTGTCGTTTTTCGTAGAGACGATGACGATGTACGATGTCGATGTCGATCCAGCACTGTCGGGTCCCAGCTCGACCATCGCACCCTATCTTATCAATGTCCTTTCAAGTGTACCCGTGAATGCAGCTGCCATTCGTCAAAATTACCTCATCACCTCTTCAGATGCCCATGTCTTTGAGGAGGGTATACGAAACACAATGCGAGATCGCATGGCACGCGCATTGCGTATCTTTGAGACTCGTGGTGACCGTGCGCTCGTTCTGGGTGCATTTGGATGTGGTTCCAGCCAGAACAATGTCGAGATGGTGGCCGAACTTTGGGCGGAGTTGTTGGTCTGCGGAACCCGGGAAGGAAGAATAGGTAAAGAGGAAACGGAGCCCGCCAAGTTCAAGGGGGTTTTTGAGGTGATTGTTTTCGCAGTGCCAGGTAAACTCTTTGCACCGTTCCAACGTGCGTTTGAAATGAAGGTCCTCGAGATGGAGGTGATTTTAGCGGCAAGTGAGTAGTCGAGTGGAGTTTGCGTGCTTCGAAGGTTCTGATGGCGTCTATGTTTCTACCTGTCGCCTTTCTGTTCGTATAGCTGGTTTCGTATTTCGTTCCTAGTCGTCTTTCCTTTGTACTGATTATCAACGTCGATTACCTGGCGGGTTTAATTCAAGTCGTGGTACAGTCAGCAGGACCCACGAATGTATCAATGGTCTATTATTATAAAGGAACTGATTGATATCCAACTGAGATCGTCCAAACCAACTACCACCTTGTCCTGCACTATTGTCCATACCATAGCCATCAGATGATGACGACCTTGTCAAAGATCATGATTTGTGGTATGGTTCCATTACGAGCCAAAAAGTTCATACCATTCCTGATCGATGATCTTCGATCTATAGGTAGCCCTAGATGGGCCCACGACGAGGTACATGCGCTTTTCGACGGCATCGCGCAAGTGATCGTGTGTACACTAACCTCGTAAGGAGATTGGCCCATATTGACAGGCATCCGATACAGGTGGACGATGCGCCTACCCGTGTCGAGTTCTTTTCCCGCTTCCAACCTGGCGGGCCATACGATGGTACCGTGGGGATCTACCGACGCAACGTCTCTGCAGCTCGGATCGGGATTTTTGATCGCGAACTCGTGGAGGGGCTCCCGCCCAGCGTGAAATGGATCGCACATAATGGGGCAGGGTACGATTCCGTCGCCGTGCATGCATGTAAAGAAAAAGGTGAGCGATTGTCATGGGCACGCCTTCTGCAGCGACTCCATCTCAACGTACGACGTCTCAGGCATCCGCGTCTCCAGCACCCCCGGTGCAGTCGACGAAGCCACTGCTACTACTGCGCTCTACCTCATCCTCTCTACCCTGCGCCACTTCTCCAAAGCCGAACGCTCTTGTATGCTGGCACCTGGAAAACCCCCATTTCTTCTGGGAACACGCATGACCTGACTACGCGCACCATCGGGATTCTCGGGCTGGGCGGGATCGGTCTACACCTCGCCCAGCTCGTGCACGCCTTCCCGATGCGCGTGCTCTACCACAACCGGCGTCACCGGACCGACGTGCCGGAGTGGTGCGAGTATGTCGAGAGCCTCGAAGAACTTTGTGCTCGATCGGACGTACTGAGCGTCCATGTTCCACTGCACGAGGAGACGAGAGGACTCGTCGGGGAGCGCGAGATGAGGGCGATGAAGCGCGGGAGCGTGCTTGTGAATACGGCGCGTGAAGGGGTGGTGGACGAGGAGGCAATGATTCGGGCGCTGGAGGACGGACATGTACGTGTGCCTCTCTTTTTTTTTTCGGTATGTGACGACGTTGGATCTAGTTGGCATCGGTCGGGCTGGACGTGTACCCAGACGAACCGCGAGTGAACCCTCGGTTGCTCGCGTTCCCGCAAAACGCGCTATTACCGCACACTGGGACGCGCACGCGAGACACGGAGCGAAAGATGGAAGTGCGGGCGATGACCAACTTGAGGGATTTCTTGCTGACCGGGTCGGGCAAGGACCTCGTCCCAGAGCTGAGATGACTGGTCGGAACCCCGGACCGAATAAGCCGAGAGTTGTATGACTTGAGAGATCGGCTGATCGGCTGGACGCGCCAACTTAGTCCCGTCACTAGATATACCATCCATCCCAAGTTTGATCCATTCCAGTACCTATCCCAGATTTCTTTCCAAGATCGCTTGCGATGGCTGGTCAACGACGAATTATGCTTTGCGGTTAGATCTGTGATGGCACGTGTGATGGCGATGGAACGCTGATGGTCGATTGTCTGTAGGAAACATCGTCTGGGCGCACGAAGAGGTCAAACAACTCTTCGACGGCCTCGCAGATGTCGTCGTGCGTCTCCCTTCTTCCCCATCGCATCATTTTCACCATGCAAGCAGAAGACGTTGACCCCCTGCCCTTACAGCTCATGGACTCGCCCAACCGCACCGACTTTCTCGCAGGCCTGAAGCCTGGAGGCAAATACGACAACATCCTCGGCATATACCGTCACAACACCTCCGCAGACCAAATCGGCGTGTTTGACAAGGAGATCATCCGTGCGCTCGCCGAGACGGGCACTGTCAAGTGGATCGCGCACAACGGGGCGGGGTATGATCAGATCGACGTATCAGAGTGCGCCACTCAAGGTACTATCTCGCTCGTCCATCGTCCCGTGGGTCCCCCACTCACCTCTGACGACCGTGCACAACTGCAGGCATCACCGTCTCCAACACCCCCGGCGCCATCGACGACGCGACAGCCACCACAGCCCTCTACCTCATCCTCTCCACCCTCCGCCACTTTTCAAAGGCTGAGCGCTCCCTTCACGCCGGCACATGGAAATCCCCGATTTCCTCCGGAAAAACACACGACCTCACCACGCGCACCCTCGGAATCCTCGGACTCGGCGGGATTGGTCTCCGTCTCGCACACCTCGTCCATGCCTTTCCCATGCGCGTGGTGTACTATTCGCGTCACAAACGGACAGACGTCCCCGAGTGGTGCGAGTACGCCGAGAGCATCGAGGCACTGTGTCAGCAGGCAGACGTGCTGAGCGTACACGTTCCCTTGCGCGAGGAGACGGTGCATCTCGTGGGAGAGCGCGAAATTAGGGTATGAAGAGGGGAAGTATCATCGTCAATACGGCGCGGGGAAAAGTGGTCGATGAGGAGGCAATGATTCGCGCACTCGAGGACGGTCACGTAAGTCCTCCCTTTCCTGCTCGTCCAATATTGACATGCCAACGCTCCCGCGCGTGTTGGATGTGGTCGACAGCTCTCGGCAGTCGGACTCGATGTCTATCCCAACGAACCCAACGTGAACCCACGCCTGCTCGCATTTCCTCAGAATGCGCTCCTGCCACACATGGGGACAGAAAACCAGGATTCCCAACGCCAGATGGAAGTCCGTGCGCTCACCAATTTAAAAGACTATTTGCGTGACGGGCGGGGCAAGGATGTGGTGCCCGAGTTGAGGAGCCGATTGTAGCGTATAGACGCCGTCGAGATATCAACGCTAGTCACGAATATGAAATACACATGCATCTTGCAACTGTCACGTTGTGGCGTAAAGACGCTCGCCAGGTTCGCCGATCATTTATGCGCGGATCACTGCGATACTGTCTCACATGAGTCACCAGTGTTACCTATCGTCCCCTATAGTTTCACCCGTGGGCCTACTTGACCATGACCCACCTCGCCCTTGGCCCTCTCACGCAACTCGCGTCGGAGAATCTTGCCCGATGCACTGTGTCAATCGCAATGTACAAGTCGACCCGTCAGTATCACCGCCCCAACATTAAGAAAAAACCCCCACCTTTTCGGGATTCCATCCACGGTGATGACACCTCCACGTAGCTTCTTGTGCGCTGCCACCCGATCAGCGACCCACGCCTGCACCTCGAGTGCAAGTACAGCCGACTCGCGCGGTGTGATGGGGCCCGTGGGTACGATATATGCCCTGGAACGAGTTCAGACAGGGGAAGACGGGACAAAATCGTGTTCAACCACCTTGGTAACTCGGTCGCTTCCTCTTTGCTATCCACGCCGACGACGGCGGCATCTGTGACGTCCGGATGTTGAAGGAGTAGCGCCTCGAGCTCCGCGGGTGCGACTGCGACATCCCCAGGTTAATAGTCCATCAAGAAAAACGACGCGTTGATGCCATGCGAACCGACTTGCCTTGGAAACCCTGGTTGAAGCACGCGAGGATCAACATAAATGCTATGGCCCTGACCCACGAGAACGGGCACCCACCTTGTACTTGATGAGTTCTTTTCGTCGGTCGATGATTGTGATGAATCCCTCGGCGTCGCTGATCGCGATATCCCCTGTCTTGAACCATCCATCTGGCGTGATCGCTGATGCCGTCGCACTTGGATTGTTCAAGTAGCCCTAATGGTGACCCTGCATGAGCGACTTGCGAAAAGGTATCAGCTCTATAATCACACACACCTTCATCACCGTCGGCCCTCGGACCCAGATCTCGCCTGCACCTTCAATGTCGGTAATGATCTAAGACGTATCAGTGAAAGATCGTCAGCAGACAAGCAGCACGTGACACAACTAAACATGCTCACCTCTCCCGCATCCTCACGAACTAGTTGCACTTCGAGGTTAGGGAGCACGTGGCCAACAGAGCCGATGTGTGTGTTGGCGTCCTTCGGATGCAAGACTATCATCGTGGGAGAGGTCTCCGTGAGACCATATGCTAAGTCACGTAAAGAAGTCGGGTCAGCATGATTGTGGAAGGGCAGATGAGTGGGCGCACCTTGAGAGACGATGACGTCGGCACCGACCTTTTGGAGACGTGTTCTTATTGTCGCCACGAGGTCTGCCCCCAAAGGGGCAGCGCCGGAGTAGAGCGTGTGTATTGAGGTCATATTATACTTTTCAATAGCTGTTCACGGATAAGTTTTTGGATTTCAAAAGAGTCAGAAGCACGTGCCTTTATGACGGGCGAGCACAACCAACATGGGTGGAACGACTAACACAATCGTGGCCCTATATCGTTCCACTGCCTCACAAAACCGCACCGGATCGAAACCACCCATGACCACCGCTGGTGTGCCCAGGGAGAGTGGGAACATCAACAATTTGATCGCACCATAAATATGGAAATACGGCAACGACCCAAAAAACACGTCCGGGTGCGGTCCCTGGGTGTCCTGCGGGCAAAAATGGTGTCAGACACGGGATCATGGTGGGCCAGCTCGGTCTGAGAATCTCGATGAGGGAGACGAGATTGTAGTGCGTCGTCTCGACGCCCTTTGGTTTGCCAGTGGTTCCAGAGGAGTAGCAGAGATACAACGTTTCGTTGGATCGCTCTCCGTCGAAACTGACTTCTCCTTGAAGCTCACCGCGCCCGAAAAACGCATCCAGACGGACGAGGTGAGCAGCGTCTGTGGACCCTGGATCAGGTACACCGGTGAGCCAATTGGAGGTGATCCAAAATGACTCTAGAACGGATCTCGGATTCTGTGCAGCCAAGGGATTTGAGGGCATCTAAGACGACAGACAAGAGCGATGGGTAGGTAAAGATGAGGCTGGCGTTGGCGTTGGCGTATTGATAGGCCAACTCGGATGAGGTAAAGGCGCTATTGGCCAGTGTGGTACGGAAACCAGCGGCAGCGACACCGTGCAAGAGGATGGGCCAAACGATGGTGTTGGGAGAGAAAATAAGGACGGTGGCTGGGGTGGTGGGATTGGGTGTGTACGCGAGGGGTGCAGGGAGGTCGTGAAGGGAGAAAGCGAACTGGAGGGCGTACGAACGGAGGGTAGCGCGCGAGAGGACTGTCGCGGTTGCTGCATCAATGAACGCGGGAGAACTAGCGGGAAAGCCACCAATGAGATGTGGGGTATCCGGTGTTGTGCCTAGGAGATGAGTGAAGATGGACCTTCGAAACAAAGGCACGTTTGGGTATGGAGAAGTCACCAACTTCATGATGGTGCGAAGAAAACAAGGAGGATAGCTGGCAGCCGAGGTGCGAGCCGGCGTAGGATTTAGTCGATGCCGTACGGAGTCAAGGCTTTACGGGAATTGGACCAGCGTTCGCTGTTGCCGAGACTACCTCGACCAATCGTTTTAAATCCGTGTTTCCGACCACAAATCTGCGGATCCGTAGCTCATCCCCAGTGAAAATTGACTGTGTCCGGGTATGCTTGAGTCAAAACAACTTGAAGAATGAGAGTGTTCTGCATGCTTAGTAAGGTAGTAGGATTTCCATCGCAGTACAGCCACAGTCATCTGAATCCCTCTTGTGGTACGATCATAACATAGTCATGCCAACGGTGGTTCGTGTAGTTGGGGTCGGCTAATGTAATGGACGACCGGGCATACGCGACAATGAAAGCATGTCATGAAACGAGTCCGTGATTTCTGAGATCCAATTATTGTCTATTGCCCCATGTGATGGCATCGCATTCGTCGGATGCTGAGAAACTGCCAGTGTGGCACTGAAACAAAGAGTGCCAGTTTCGATTACGACCCCGTACAATGTCTTTCTTCCTCTGCGTAGACTGTGGTGGGTCCAAGACGGCCGCCGTCATCACGAATCACGATGGCGAAATCGTTGGCCGCGCCCTCGGCGGCCCATCCAACTTTGCCTACATGTCCGCGGCAGACTTTCAAGATGCTATCCGAATGGCCGTCTCAAACGCACTCAAGACATGCGTCTCTCCCCCCGCGACTGAACCCCTCCCTCTCCCCGTCGGGCCGGGTGTGTTCGCCTCTGCCTGGTTCGGCATCTCTGGCGTCGACTCACCTGCAGCTGCGCACAATGCAGCCAGCGCCATCGCACCGTTGATTAACCTCCCCTTGGACGGCCCCAATCTTACAGTCGCCAATGATACACATCTCCTCGCTGCACCGCTTCGACTCCGCCACGACATCAACCACGCCGTGACCGCCATCGCTGGCACCGGGTCTTGCGTCGTATCCTTCACCCAAGACGCCGCTGGCTCCCTCGTAGAACTTGCGCGTACCGGAGGGTGGGGATGGATTCTAGGTGACGAAGGGGGCGGTTTCCATGTCGGCCGAGAGACGTTCCGGCTGATGATGCACGATCTCGCGTGTTCTTCTCTGGGAATGCCACCCATCCCAAGAGCAACCTGAAAGAAAAGGTGCTCGCGCAGTTCGGGATCACGGGGGAGGAGAACGCAGCCGAGGTGCTCCCTGTGATACATATTCCCGAACCACATTCCGCATCTGAAACAGCGAACGTACCCGCGTACCAGCAGGTTGCGCGCGAGAAGCGCCTCTCGCAGCTCAGTCCATTGGTATTCGAAGCGGCGTTCAAAGAGGGCGACCCGTTTGCGTTGAGGGTACTGAGGAACTGCGCTGGCGCGCTCGCAGATCAAGTTGCAATGTTGTGTCTGACGTCCAGGGAGGACGTCGCGCTGAAACCGAGAGGCGTCAAGCCAGAAGACGCAATCTTGTGTTTTGGAGGCAGTTTGGTCGGGGTCGAAGATTATAGGGAGCTGGTGTTGGACGAGCTGAAGAAGCGAGGGTGCGTCTTTCGGTACGTCGAGTTTGTCGAGGACGCGGCGGCTCTTGGGGCCATTAGCTTGGCGGCGACGGGGAAGAGCTAGTGTATACAACGCCTGCCCTAGCGTAACATTCCCACGCCATTCCCTATGAATACGATGATTTCTTCTTGTTTTCTTTCCTCATGTGCGGCAACACGGCCAAACTTTTTCCCCATGTTGCTCATGGCTGCGCACTGTTCACGCGGCCGTTCGAGTGTCAGGCCGTGTCACGAGCGATCTGGACGTCTTAGCACCCACTTATCGCGTCTTTGCGTCCTTCCAGGACAAGAAGAGGGGACGGGTCGGAGGTTCCGTACATGACACTTCTTTTCATAGTTACTAAAGCTTTTCACGTGCAGTGTACCTAGTATCATTGACCGAACAAGCTTACAACCGATTCGTTGCTCATTTTCTCCTCCCGGTTCGAAGCGTGGTGCTCAGTCGACATAGAAAGCGCGTTGAGCGTGCGCGACGGTCTTGGGACAGGGCCACATCGGAAGGGAGCTGGGGAACAAATCTATATATGCCTCAGGGAGCTGGCGGCCGCCGAATGTAGCCCCGTAATCATTGTGAACGCAAGCAAATACACTTGCGACGCTCTATTCATGTTCCTCGACGATGTCGCTCAGTTGTGTTCGCAGTTCTCCAAGCTCTTCCGGGATCCGCACGCATATGACCAAAACAGAGAGCTGTGGATGAAGCAATCATTGCGCGACTTGTGGACAACTGTGGGTCACTGTCCTCCAAGATGACTTGGAGTTACCTTTGAGCTCGCGAATTTGGTGGTGCCCAGCATCAATATTCACTATTCTCCCACTCCACGCTGCTGGCCCGTATCGGAAGAGCAAGAAAAATCTCATGGATCTTGACATCTCTCTCTTAACTCTCATTCGCGCGCGCAACCGAGCTCGCTCTCAGATGAAGACTCGCTACACCTCTAGGATTTCCTTTGCAGCCGTCGGGCGAGTAACTACGGGAACTAACAAAGGTAGAACGCGAAAGTCACAGGATACAGAACGATACCAACATGCCCCCGGACATGATATCCGAGACCGCCACGGGCGAAGCGGGTACCATCAAAGGCGCTGGATTCCAGCGCCACACAGTTTTGGGGTAATAAACGCCTGTAATATTGGGCGCTGATGGCAAAGTTAAAATGTACTTCCTGGTTCACTTATTTTACAAATGGTCTGGTGAAGTCAATGGGTCACCGACATGTGTTCCAAGGCTGGAAGATCCGGTGGTGTTTTATGTACAAGCACGTGACACGTACCAACTTGACACGAAAGAAAATAAAGTGGCACATTACATTATTAGGTCTCCCTACGATTTTTCTGCAGATGACGGTATGTGAAACACTATTTCCCCAATCCCACACTGAATAGAGCCGCTCTACCAGAGCCATGAAAGAGCGCTAAGCATCGTGTACAATGCCTACGCCAAGCTCACTCACCAGGAGTTGATTCTCTTCCTCAAAGTTCGCAACTTGCCCACGTCTGGCGCAGACCCAGAGCTCGTGTCACGATTAGCACACCACGACTTCCACACATATCACTTCCCAACTGCATCGGTCGAAAGCTTATCATCCTCTGATTCAGTCGAAGACATGAAACCAGACTCGGAGTCACTCCAATCGCGCAGAGCTGACCTCCCCATCGAGATTTTAGCAGACATCTTGGACCATCTAGGCAACTGGCCGCTCTGTCGAGCCCTCGGAGTGCCCACTTCTCTGTCAGTACCCCACGAGTGGAGCACCGCCTGTGCCACCGATCTCGCCATGCTCACTGGCTCCGTGCCACTCATCCGAGCCTCCGATCCTGCTCTCAACCCACCTACGCGACTCGGTGCTGCTGTCGCTGTTCGCTTTGGGTACGTCAACGTGCTCGAATACCTGCTCACACTGCATCGGCCCATCTTTCTATCTGTCATTGGCGACGACTTGATTCCAATTACGGCATCCAAGCACGGTCGCACCGCTGTGCTTGCGTGGTGGAAGCATGGCTTCGAGCACCACCCCGAGTTGATACTCCCTCCAAAACAGGGTACCATCGCTGAGGTCATTGACGTCGCCTCGCGCAACGGAAAAATCGTGTCCCTCGACTGGTGGGCCAGCTCTGGTCTCCCTCTTGAATACACCGAAGCCTCTCTGGAGCAAGCGAGCTCAAAGAACCACATCGCCGTGCTCGACTGGTGGAAGCGACAGCATCTACAGAATGGTTTGCCTCTCAAGATTGGTCGTTCCATGGACATGGCGAGTGCGGCTGGGCATGTCGGCGTGCTCGAGTGGTGGGCGACGTCACAGCTCGAGTACCAACATGATCGCCACGTCATGCACCACTGCGAGTTGTCTTGGCAAGGTTGATGTCTTGGGATGGTGGTTGGGGAGTGGACTGCAGGTTGCTTTCGACGGAGAGGCTCTCACTGGGGCGACACGTCACAACCGCAGCGAAGTTCTTGATTGGTGGGATAAGAGTGGGCTTCCTATCCAGTATCGGATGTGCGACATCGAAGAAGCCTTGGAGGATGCTCTTGGAGGTGGAGACAAGGCGAGGAGGTGGTGGAAGAAGAAGGGTGTCGACTTTAACGCCAATGACAAGGAGTGGATGAAACTCCAGAATTTGAACTGATGTTCATCATTGACCTTCGCTTTTCAGGCGGACTATCGCTATCCAAAAACTACTTACCAATACCTCTGCCAATATTTATACATTCAATACCAGTGTTACTAGGGTCTAGTCTGGCGATGTATTTTAGGGATAATACAGTGAACGTGGTTCATTTTATTCTTGAACAAGGACCTCATATGCGTCCTTGCCAATTGCTATTGGCGGTACCCAGCAAAAGTAGATCGTACAACCCCGCGGTTATTATCCCTCGTGAAGATGCCTGTGAAGAAAGTGAGCGGGATGATCGTCACTGACACGCAGCTCACATACTGTCCCAGTACTTTGTTCATCCGGAACATGTCGATCTTGTCGACGGCAAAGACAGCACGAAGCGCATCATCACACATAATCTCCTTTTTGTTTGAAGGGTTCTGAAGCTCAGTGCTGACGGATATATTCCCATAACTTCTTGACGACCTGCGGGCGAGACAGCTTCTCCACCTGCAAGCACCGCAGACAGCGGATCACTATAAACAGAAACACCGTCAGATACAGCACGTAGACGCACACAACTGCTTGTCGCATCACCTGAGCGTATATTCTTTTGCGAACCCACCCTTGGCCGCACTCCGCTTCTTGGGCTTGCCCCCACCACCCTCGTCGTCCTCTTCCACCGTCTCAGCACTCTTCTTTGCCTTTCGCTTCGTTTTCCGTGGGCTCGACGCGCTGGCAACCACCGCAGCACCCCGCCGCGACCGACTGTTGATCTCCGTCGACAGTTTGCGTGCCAACACGGCATCGCTCTCCTCGACGCTCTTCTTGCCCTTTTTCCTCTTTGGCGTCGACTTGGTCGCCACACTATCGTCCTCGGCTTCCCCGGCATCCTCGCTCGCCTCGGTAGGCTGCACGTCTCCTTCGCCTGCCTCCTCATCCCCGTCCACCACCTCCCGTTTCCGCTTCGATCCCCCACTCGACGCAGCCCGGTTCACCTGCTCGAATATCCGCGAAATAACCTGGTCGACGTCCGCACGCCGCGCTTTGAGCATGTCGGGTGTCAGCCCCAGGTACGCATACCGCGGGTCCTCCAGGAGCGCCTTGCGGACGCGTTTGGCGCTAATCGTGGAGAGGTCCGTACCGGGACCGGTTAGAATACGTGTGATGGGCTCTTCGAGCGCTTCAGGGTCGAGGCTCATCGTGTCTCGTGAATAATAGCCAACAACACAACTTAGTTGGGGCAGTGTGTGCGTCAGTAGTCTGGTGATATGTTATGCCCAAGCTTTTGTGGTGGTGGAAGTGTGGGTTTCACCTGTAGCAGAGCGGTCGAACACTGGTTAATACTTGAAGTAGCTCAACGTTGTCGTCGTCGTTGAGTAGCACGCGTGTGTCGACCAAACGAACCACTCTGCCAGCTCACCAAGCAAGACCAAACACGGCTACGAGTCGATGTCAAGTCTGAGGTATCGATAAAATGGCCAATAAATATAAATCTCAGGAGGATCCCCCGTTCATCGCCAGATCAACCAGTCTTGTCGTGCAGGATCACCAGGTGGAGGAAACATCCCGAGATTCTGCCCCTGCTCTCCAGGTTGTCGTTCCTCTTGTTCTCGCCGTGCGCGCTCCACCATCCGGGTCCGGATGTAGATCAGGGTCGCAACGACGAGACACAGGCCAACAAGTAACATCGTCTCCGCAAACTCATCCGCGACCTCCTCGCCCCGGTGTCCACCCCGCAACGCCGCATCAAAGTAGTCTTCCGGTCCAAAGTCGCCCTCACGCTCGTTCTCGGCATTCCTCCTTTCCCTTGCCCACTGAAATAAAGTTGAACTTGGTCAGCGGAAACGATTGCGCGAAATGTAGTCAGCAGACCTGAACGGGATCATCCTCTTCTTCGCGACGGGCTACGCCCGTTCGACGCCTGTGAAACTCTTCTCTGGCTCTGCCAATGTACCATGAACCGTCATCCCGGAAATCGTCCTCCACTTCCTCAGTGGTGGAAATGACCCGTTCGTCCGTGGCATCAGCTTGTGAAGCGTCAATTTCCCGTTTCAAGTTCGTCCTCTCCGCGACAGACACTGTAAAAAGACATTTGTCAGTGCCAGGAGCGGTAAAGTGGTGAAAGGAAATGGTACATCTGTCTTCGTCGTATCCCCACAGAGAAAGACCATTTTGTCCACCCTGCAACGTATGCCAAATGCTTTTGGCATACAGTTTAATCAAGGATAACAATACGGGAAGGTATGCTTCGCTATTCGTTTCCAACGCTTGATCATAATGTCGCTTTGCGAGATGGAAATCCTATCGGGAAGCTCGATGTGGATCCGGCTTATGCTTCCAAGTATTATCACTCACCTGGGGTACACCCTTGCCGTTTTCGTACATCCATCCTAGGTTCCACAAAGCAAGCGCGCTCTGCTGCGTGTCTGCTGCACTCTGGTAATATTTGGCGGCCTTTTCCAAACGGACCGATTCTGGCTCGTCTGGCACACCAAGCCCGTGGTAGAAGTAGTCCCCGACTTTGACCAACGAGTCAATGTTACGCTGTGCAGCGGAGCGAGTCCACTGAGTCAGCGCGAGTTGCGCAGTATCGTTGGACGCTTCGGTGGGAGCGAAGCGCGTCAGACGCAGGATACTTCCTGTCTATGAAATACAGACACCGTGTTGGCTCCGACCCATGGCTGATGCAACAATGATTGAACTTACCTTGATCCAAGACATACGCGAGGTTGTTCTGGGCCACTTCTGAACCTCTCTCTGCTGCGATCCACCATTTCAGAATGGCCATTTCCTTGCTACGCGCGGTGCCGCTGTTCCAGGCAAACTCGGCTTCGTCGACTAGATCTTCATCCCAAAGCCCGCGTTCTGCGACAAGTTTGTAAAATGAAACTGCGTTTGCGCACGAACCGGCTGCATAACCTTGCGGCAGTCCAACGGTGTGCATATTCATCGTGTGGATCTTGGCGAGGTAAAAGTGAGCTTCAAATGGAGAACCGAAACGAATGGCCGTCTCAAAGTAAGTCCCTGCCAGCTTGATCTCTCCCCTGCCTGATTCGAACATGAGGTTATTCAGCGAGAAACGTATCGCATGCACGTACTATATTGGTGTTTCCCAATGTTGACAAGTGCTTCTGCCAATTCTTGCCCCGCCGCATGCGAAAAGTATTCCATGGCCTTGGGAAAGTCTTGGCGTCCCTTGACTAGGCCAGTCTCGCCACATGATACCCAATTCATTATGGGCACTCCCGATCACCATACTCCGTCCCGCGCTCAAACCACATCATCGCCGTCTCATAGTCCCGCTTCACACCCTCTCCACGCAGGTACATCCTCCCCAAATAAGCGGCACTTTTCGCGGCCCATCCGGGTTGGGTGACACCCTCGGCCTTGTCGTTCAGGACGTTGTGCTGGAGCGGATGGATTGGATCGCGTGGCCAAACTTGACGCGCAATCTTGAGGAAGTAAGACCGAGCGATATTAAAATCTTGACCGATGCGCCCTACACCCTCGGAACCAGAGCCGATCCCACCTGCGGTCGCGTAGATACTCCCTTGATAGAAGATCTTGCCAAGCTTGTATGCAAAGTCCATTTCGCCGCGATCAGCGTTAAACTAGAGAGGGTGTGTGAATAGATGTACTCGGTGCCAAAGGAAAACGCACCATGTAATACTCGAGAAGGTCCTCCCATGTTTCACCTGCGGCCTGAGCAAAACCTGCCTTGACAGCCGGCTTCACAACGTTGAGCCCTGTCGATGCAACGCTGGCGCCTGGTCCGTACACCCCTCCGTCCAAATCGGAGAGCCGCGTATGGGTGTAAGGTAGGGTAAGACCCCCAGGAGGGCCTGACAAGAACATCTCCATGGCTGTCAACACGTGTCAATGCAATCTTTCGAACCACGGGATACAGGAATCATGTTTACCAGTGTCAGCCGCAGCCTCGTACCATTCCACAGCCCGAGAACAGTCCTCTAGTGTACTGATACCACTCCAGTAACGGTATGCGAGCGCCATTTGGGCGCCTTTGTGTCCTCCCTGTGCGGCGAAAGTGTAATACAACATAGCTTTGCCTTGATCTACCGGTACCGTGTCTGCGTATCCTGTGGCATAGAAGAATGCAAGGAAGGTTTGTGATGTCGTGTTTCCAGTCAAGGATGCATGTGTAGAGAAATACGAGTACGCGAGCTTGGGGTCCGACACAAAGTAGACATTCGGGGGGAACTGTGAAAGATGTCCCCTCAATGCAACGCACTGTTGCGATTTTTTTTGGAAAAATAAAAGAACGTACGAGGGACAAGCGACCGAGAGTGTAGAGTGCATCCATATTTCCAAGCTCGGCGGAGTACTGGAGCAAGTCGATGACCTTGATCGCTTTGCCACTCATCTCCTCATCCTTTTTCCGCGCGGCTGCGCCCGAAGTATCCGTCCAAGAGAAAAACCGCAACGGGGAGTATTTTTGGGAGAGCTTGATTGCTATACGAATGGCACGACCGATGGGACCTTGTCCCTGAGCACTGGGCAGATATGATGAGAGAAACGACAATACTTGTGAGGTACTTGATTGAGAGAGTGGGTCGTGGTCATAGGGCGGTGGATGTGCGGTGAGATTGGAGAGGGTTATCATTGCAACCTTGAAGGCATGGGCAGCTATTCGAACATTAACACCGCGGTCAATTGCAGCAGACATGAATCAAACCTTCCGTTGCTTGTTCAACATCCGCCAGTGCGCGTTGACGTGTCTGCGAAGTGGTACGGTCAATGATACTTCATTTGTAATATGCATGAACTTACGAGTGCTTCATGAACACTCTGGGCACCGAACTCAGATGTGGGTTCGGGCTGCACCTGACAAAACACATTGGTTAGGAGGACAAACGGGCATTGAGTGCCTGTCTCACATTTTGAGCAGAAGACGACGTTTCTGGTTGCGCAGAGACAGAGAATGCAGCTAGCGCGACGAGCCCAAAAGCCAGCCACGTCAATCGACGTGTTCGTGTTCTGCGACACGACGTCATGATGAAGGACACCACCAAGATTGCCTCAAGGAAGTGAAAGGCGTCGTAAAGGTCGTCGTAGAGCACAGACAAGTAATTGGAATGGTTAGTCAAACAATGGGGTCGTGTGGACACGCGACAACGCCATACACTGCCACGGAGCGAATACCCAGTTGCCACGTTTTGCTCTTGCTTGTCACGATCTTATCTTATCTGATTACAATTTCAGACTACATTGACTGGTACAATTTGAGACCAGCGTTTGGAAACTTGAAGTAGAACTTGACATGGGGCTCTCAGCTGACGCTCAGTCCAGCTCCAGCTTACTTTATCCACCAGGTGTGTAGCGCCATGACATTCCTCGTTCAGCTTGGGTGTTTCACCAGCATCCTGGAGCACCATCATTATCGCACTGGTTGAGAATCGAGTGATTACAACTCGCTCGAGCACGCATACCCATGTGTGTGCTGGTCGGGCCCTGGCAACTTTGCCCCAAATGCCTAGATCGTGGTGTCTTAGCTTAATGTGTGCACATCGATAGTGGGACGAACGAGGACGCTAGTCTGACGACTTTGGTTTCATAGAAACCTGTTGAGCAAAGGGCAAAGGTACAGGACAATCAACCTTCGCTGTTTTCAAACATCCGGGCAGTTAGTGACTGATCCTATGCGATACTTGACACAATCAATCATCCTGCAAGACTCGGAGGACCGGATAACACAGTGGACGGAACTTGAAAACGGAACTTGGCTACGGGTCGAGACTCGTTCAAAATACAGAATGTTAGATCACAAAGTTCAAACCAATCAAACTCCATTGGGCCGGTGCAGCCGAAGTGCATCGACAGCATCCCTCGACAACTTCAAATTCGTGTCCAGCCACATCAGTGCCGTATCCATACGCAAGCGATTATTTCAAGCGTCCGCCGAGGGGATACCAAGACAGGGATGCCTACACCTTTCCGTCCATAATCTAGGGAGAGGTCGGAAATGTTCCAGATAAGGACGAAAGACATACGTATGAAGCCGAACTCGAGACCCCCTTGAGCCTCTTGCATTCTTCCATGACGTTGTGTCCCAGAGTGGTGTTCAACGTACCAGCGTCACGATGCTTTCGAAGATACCTTCGGAGCACAATCAATGAGCCCACCGTAAAAGGAAGTTAGGTACTTCATATCCCACCGCAGACAGGTTTCCTCTTTAAAATCTTGGTAGATTTTGCGATTACTTTTGCGCTTCAAATGACCCACGCACGTCAGATGAAACATCACGAAAAAACAGAGTGAATCGCGTACCTCAAGTCTGCGCGCGACTTCCTCGTAAGCATGGCTTTGATGAACCAAGAAATGATCCCCGAGGACGAAGAACGACATTCCGGAGAGATACATCTCGTACAAACAAGCGGCCTTGTTTCCTCCATATCCCACGAAGCGCTCATCGCACCTACGAAGTAAGAAACAGCATAGTATACAGCAGTGCAATCACTGAATGCTAGCACGTACCAAGGCGGTCCCTCTTTCTTAAAGATGACGTATGGCTCGTACGCAGACTGGTACTGCTTAATTTTGTACACTTCTCCCGGAGCGGCGGTGTAAAATCGCGGATAATCGCTGCTGTTATGCCCTGGAGCCCAAGATTTGTGAAACATGTTGATTTCACCACTTCTGACAAGTTCAAGGAGGACCTGAAATGGATTGATCTTTATTGAGATAGAAGTAAGTGTTAAAGGAACCTTTTTATCACTCGGAAAAGTGTCCGGATCGATGCCATCTTGTTGATCGAGGTATTCAAACGCCGGAACTACCAACGCTGCATAACCATTCCGGAGGCTACGCCCAACCTCACCATCTAAGCCTGCTCGAATATGACTTCGAAAGTCGGTACAAATGGCGAAATCGACGTCCAACATCATAACAAATTCCGTACGTGCGAATAATCGGGCAGCATTGCGCCAAGTATTCAACTGGCGAGCGAATGGGGAGAGGACGAGGTGTACATCGACGGAATTGGACATTCCTGGAGTGGTCGTATACAACTCGTGTAACGCATTGAGGACAACATGAGTATCACTGGTGACCACGTGAACGGCGGCAGATATCGGACCTGGGCATGTTATCTAAAGTCAACAACTGCAAAAGAATATTCTCGCACCTTTATATCGTTTGACTAGTTCCCCAAAGACCTTGAACCGATTGAAAGTAACGAGAGTCGTGATGGTGATGTCGTCGTCTTCGAAGGTCGCCAAACCTTTGTAGTAGAACGGAATGATTTTGCACGGTTGCATGCTTTGGGAGAAAGCTTTCGAGAGGAAGACTGATTCCCTCATAGCGACTGCGTTGCTTCTGAGGTCATTCTCGACCGCAGCCCGGGCTGGCCAGTACAGCGTCTCTTCAGGGAGGTTCGACGGGATCGAGGCGTGCTTCAACTTTACATCATCTCTCGTACCCGCGGAGGTAGGAACTTCGAACCATCCTTTTATCTTCAGCACTGCGGCCATTAGCAGAGAAAATGAGGTGTAGACGAGAGCACTGATTACATAGACGGCAACGAGGATGTGGACGAGCCTCCTAGCCATGGCGAGATCCAACATGGCCAGGTGTTGGATTCGACCGGGGTACGGATAACAGAATCTGCCAGGGAGATGACGGAAAAGTTGGCCGACCGGCAACGTTGATTGGCATTCTCGAAGTCACGAGGACGCACACGGCTCTCTGCCACTTTGTGGAACTCAGGAAGGAACCGTCCGTCTTTTATTCCTTGAGCTAGTATGGGCACGTCCGGTGAGAGTCGTGGACCTTGTCGCGGACTCGCGTTATTGAAGTGAAATTGTCCGAACTTCCGAACACGGCCTGCCAGCATGACTCCTACCCCCCCCTCAGAATACGAGCTTCTGGTTTCGCTCCTAACCAAGTGTCCGTGAGTAATCTTATGTGGCACATATACATCGACTGTATGTTTCCAGTCAGACGATTGAGGTCCTTCCGGCCATGGCTCCATCTGGATGCCAGCTCAGAATCCGGGTGATATCAGGTCGGACTCGGAATCGTCCATGGCTCCGTTCCTCTTTGTCGAGGGCAACCTCGGCATCCCACAAAAGGTCCTTCACAAAGTCTATCTCCATGCCGTCAGTGTCTTCAAGTCCGCTCGCAGCTGCGTACCGACACGGCCGACCATAATGGTCCAACGGAACCATGATCTCGACGCTTCCCTCATCCGCATTTTGGCAGACTCATCGTCCATTCTGCTACTCGCCAACCCATCCCATCAGACAGCTCTTAACGCTAGAAAGCATCTTGTTCGAATGCATTTGATCGATCCGCACGCTGAACTGTGTTTCACCTCCTCCCTTCTCTCTTCCCAGCAATGTGCCAAGCATGCCGAGTTGTGGTATCACAGGCGATGGCTTCTTAGTGCCGCATATGATGCGAATTTGTCGGCTATTGCCGGGGTGGATTCGTTTGGTCCCATTCGATTCGCATCAGGAGAAGCACTCCGTCAAGAACTCCAGTTGGTATCTCGAGCTTGCGAACTCTATCCGCGAAATTACTTCGCATGGACACATCGGCTGATATGCATGCGGAGTCTTCTCTCGGATTACCTCACTGGTATAGATATCGTTGGCTTTATTCCGATTTTCCGTAATGAAATCGCGGGAATCAAGCAATGGATCGACCATCATGTATCCGATTATAGCGCAGTTCATACCATCCTCGGACTCTCTCAAGCCGTTTTCCAAAGCGGAGACTCGTCTTTGATGGGAATAATTATTGAGGAAAATTTATTGGATCATGCTATCTCGCTTGTACAGGGATATCCCTCTCATGAGGCCCTTTGGATGTACACCCGAACAGCCCTTTCAATCTCGGACTCACAGCAAGCACAACAAATTCAAATGTTCATAGATCATTTTGTCCAGCCCTTTGTGCAGTTGCAGTGCTCAAAGACTGGTGTAGAGGAAGATCTTGTCAAGGTTTCACAATATGCCAGACAGCTTTTGAATAGAAGAGGAGACTATAAAATCTCTCAAGGTCAGTTTAAACAGGGCTTTAATATAATTTCACAATGACAATCACTCAACATTCTAGAGGTGGTTGAATAGTTCACCTGCATACTGCATATGTACTTTGCAATACTTGATGTATTATTCTAGAAGTCGATCTCATAGAGTTGATTCTTTTACCTTTGTCTTGGAACACTCCAATGATCAGGCTACTCAGCCAATCCAGTACTGTTTGTAATGTGAACAAAATGTTCTTTCATGCATTTAAAAGACACAATTCACAAATAAAATTGCTGTCTTAATTGGAAGGTGAATCAATACATATACAGGGTAAGCACAAACAATAATGATCAAAGAAACAAGGAATTCTGAACAAAGTACAATATCCTCTCATGTCAGGTTGCCCAAAAGAAGCAAGAAATGTCAATCCAGACTACCTAACTCACATCTTTTTCTTGTTCTTCACTGGAGATTGATTGCTACTTCCCTCAGTCTCACTCTCCTGGTTCTTCCTCTTTCCACCCACACTAGCTAACTTCCCACTCTTGGAATGAGTATCATCATCAGATGCAAAAGGATCCTCTACAACTTTCTTTTTGACAAGAGGTTTAGACTTTCCTACACCTGACTTGGACTCCTTGGAAGGATTGGCTGCAGGAGTTTTTGTAGCTTTGGAGACTGACAGTTCAGTGTAATATGCCTCTTTCAGCTCCTGCAAAACAGTTTCAACTTAGTACTTCCATATCAATTAAACAAACCTTGATCTCAGAATCCTTCAGCAATGACACATTCTTCCAGACCTACCAAGACTTCAATCGACACACTAGAGGAAGAAAGGTTACCTACAGTTGAAGGTATGCCACTAGGATGTTTGCTGTCCAGGCCTTCGAATACAAATTAGCTTGAAAACATAATTGGAGTAAAATAGACTATACCTATTGTTGTATATAGATCAGACTTAACTCCACTGAGATTGAGTCCATGTTGTCTCAGAAGTACTTTCATGACCTAATGAGAGCTTAGCAACCAAGAACGAACTTAATTTTGAACCATACTCCAGTAACATCTTCCTTGTCATAGACATCAGGGATGTATACACATATGAGATGCCGATATCCAGGGACAGCATCCTCAGAAGACGTAGCCACCTTCGCACAGAAGGCAGAAGTGGAAGATAGAGGACCAGAGGCCAGGGAAGCTATCTGGATATTAGCTGTAGGATAGCTAGAGGCATATCATCTTACATGCTATCATGCTCCAAATTGCATCCACCTTGTCCGATGGAACAAAAATCAACCTAGAACAACAATGACTCGTGATAATAAATATGCCTAGAAACATACCACTTTCCACACACGTAACCATACTTCCTGGATATATCCTTCAGTTTATCAGCAGCTTCAGTGTGCACCTGCACTAGATCAGGCCCTCAGAATGCATGCAGTAGGGCAAATTGCAGACCTGCTCTCGAACTTCTTTTTTACTTTTCGTACCTGCTTTCTTGTTCCTGAATACAGGAATTGATGCGTCATTCTAACGGAATATCAGATAAATAACGGCGTCACAAGTCATCCGTGTTACTTTGATTTCCTCGATCCTGGCAGTCATTTGTTGCACTGGATTGGATGACTCGAGTCCCTTGTAATACAGCCAGAGTGAAGTACTCACAAAATGTCGCAGCTTCCGCAATAGCGGCTGCTTCATTCTCGACTGAGGGTGTTTTGTTGTCTTGCTCCCGTCTTGCCCATATCCACTAGAACGGTGTGTCAGTGTTGCGTCACTTACTGTGACGGATGCGCGTCCTTACCGGCTTTGTACCGTCATTCTGAACCATGGACGGCTTATACTGCACATACATGAGATACGAACCCTGGAAATGCGCGAAACGAATACCTTTGCAACGAACTCCTCAATGGAGAGTGTGGCCCTAGGAGACCAAGAATACGGATACCCGGCGAGTATTGTATCTTTGGATCGTGCTGCGCTCATTGACATTTTGTTTTTTGGGACGTGATTCCTTTGGACTAGTTGAGGGACGAGACTGCAGGAGCAGCGCTACTGGCGACTGTCACAGTTCGTGTCAAGTTCAATGAATTTTATTTGGCGCAACGTGTCACGTGACTTGGCCTATGCCTTTCATAGTGTAGTGGACGTAACAAGAGCTGTTAGCCTAACAGTCAGCATATGATCGGGTGCGTTCTGAACTGGATCAGGTGTGTGCGACTGCTGGCTCATTGCAAAAAGGTCTCCGACGACGGGCCGCGCGGCCCGCATCTTGATGACCTACACCACTACTCTATATCACTACAGGTCTGAACAGCCAACGGCGACAGCGCATGCGACCTCTGTGGCTTTTCATCGTAAATATCCCACAGCATCTAAAATAACCCAAAAGATGAGCCCCCCATTAGTTTCGAGTTGCGCGGAGGAAAAAGCTGCCCACGACAACAGCGGAAGCTCTCATCTTGGTGGTGCGTTCCCTGCGACCTAAAGATAGCAAAGAGCACCTCAAAGAGAATCATCGCATGAGAACAAACCTCCCGACACCGAGATTGATCCTAAATGTGGATGGGAGAAACACCAAGGAGGAAAAATAAGGTTAACTTCTCCCTCGGTATCACGCTAATCCGCCGTGTGCGGAAGTGATAGCTACTGGAGAACGCCACAGTTCTCAGTTATGACTTTCTCATGTCGAACGCCGTCAGGAAGGGACGATATTCCGGAGGCTGCGCTAAAATCAGTATTTGGTTCCAGGCATCAGCTCGTTGAAGGAAACTGCAACTGGCGCCGAGCATGAAACCACATGTCGTTCAACTCCTGGATGCATTTTGGGGACACGCCAGCAGAGGGATTGCCAGTTGGTTTATTTCCAGATTTGAACCAAGCGCACTCCGCCCGGTAGCGCAATTCCACCTACAATTACAGTCCTGACACAAGGGATGGCCTCGCACGGCATGAGTCCCCACTAACACGAGTAACCTCCACGCGGTCCTACTGAATCCGTAAAGGAGAGGGAGATTGAACGGGAGAGGATGTCACTGTCCTCTTGCGCACTGGCTTCAATGGGACGTTAAGTGAAGCCGAAATGAATCGTTTATCACTTCCTTGGGTGTCTACCAGCCTTAACGCAACTTTTGTAGACTTTAACTTCAGAAAGTACAAGAACGCTGCGGCGTGGACGACTGAAAAGTCATCGACGTTGAGATGTGACATGTCTTGACATGCGACACGCCACCCAGTTATGCTATCGCAATGAGGCTATTCCGAGTGGAATAGGTCGCATGGCTGCACAACGGAGGGGAAATTTCCGCAGACCGGCCTCCGGCGAAATTGATCACCACAATAGGGGGTAATGATGCCAAACATAACTCACTTAAATGACCTGTATAGGGAAGTTTTAGCTTCGAGGTCCAAAGAAGAGGAATGCCTATGCACTAGAACCCTATTGATCGAAGACCTTGCTCGAACTATCAGGTGGGTGTGGGACATTCGCATATTTTTACATGGAATTAAGTGAGGGTCCATGCGGCTTAGGCTTAGAACTAGCACCCTCGACACCCCAACAGATCTTCAGTCCTCGCACTACAAAGCTGCTGTGAGGATGCCACGGTACAAGGTTGTGGATACTAAAAGTTGAGGTAGCCACGTACGATGTTTCCACCACGTGCAGGGAAGCAAGGGAAGTGTGAACTGCGTCTCCACCTCCGGCACCGATGTGGACGTGCTTGGTGCAGAGCGTGGAAAATCTCACAAGACGAGAGAACCAGGCTGTAGATTATATTGGTGCTCCTTGGTCAGGCAAACGCTCGATAGCGTATCGCCTCGCGACAATGTACATGAGTGGAACTCCTGGAATTTTCCGTATTCTCCGCCGGAGCTCACGGTCGCACGTTGCGACGATATGGCATTTATTCGCTGTCACGCGCTTGCACCAGGCAATCGTCGGCATACGTTCCAGTATGACTGCAGCGGAGGCGCTCGAATCGAGGATCACGAGCCACTCTTGAGTGACCTTTCAGCTTTCGAAGG
The DNA here is from genome assembly GCA_018397855.1 of Boletus reticuloceps. NCBI lineage: Eukaryota > Fungi > Basidiomycota > Agaricomycetes > Boletales > Boletaceae > Boletus > Boletus reticuloceps. The sequence goes on from JAGFBS010000001.1 coordinate 1,673,719, forward strand.
TCGGAAGCAAAAGACGACTCACCGGAGAGCCACACGGTAACGGTGGCCCAATTTCTCGAGCTCGGCCATCACACAATCTGTCACGCACGGTATACCTTACCAATAGTCAGATAATGCAATCGAACTGGAGAAAACACACATTTTGCATAGAGGCAATCCATCATGCCACTAATAAGTTCCAACTTGTTTTGAAGGCTGAAATTGATAAAGTTGGTATCGATAAGCACGCGGTATGGTGGGACTAGTTCCGCATTGTGCTGGAGAAAGAGAGATGACGCAATTTGTGGGCTGAGGGGCATAGTGAAACACTGTGAAGCATGCAACGTTACGACCACGTACACCCGGCGGACTGCTTTTGCTTTTTCTTCTTGTTCCTTTTGCTTTTGCTTTAACTGATTCTCCTTCCTGTAAAGATGTAGTTTATACGCGTCGCATAGTGAAAATAACTGTCATACAAACGGGCGTCCTTAGGACTCAGTAGTCGTTTGATCGTTGCGAATTTGCGTGTCTTTTTGGCTCTGCCCTGCAATGCATTTGAAACCTATGAGCATGGAATAGAAAATTGAGCTCTTGACATACCATTGTCTGATACACCACAATATCAATGAGAAGTAGTCTTTTGTATGTTATTGTTTGTCCTTACTCCGAATTATATATAACATGTAAGTTAATAATATTCTGAGCGGAGCTTGCAGGTTATTGTATCGACGCTCCTTTGGTACTTTTCCTCCGATTTTTTGACATGCCTCCCTCGCACTTGTTGCTTGTGGTTCTGGAATTTTTGTGAGAGGGTGCCCGCGTTATTGGCCTTCCGAGCGACAACAGTCTAGAAGCTCCCAACAAATTGTTGTTGCCTCCTTCGCTACCACATGATTAGTTTTTCCTCAGGTGACGTTTCGTTCCTCAACCAGGAAATGTGTTTCGGGAAGCATTGCAAGATTACCCCCTAAATTCTTGTCACAGGCGCCAAGCAAGACGACCAAATGAGTATATTTGAATCTTCACTTGACGTGGCAGTCGGGGAATCTGTGCGTAAAGATCCGCTTCCATCCGATCGGCCCATGAAATCAGTGGTCTTAAACCACCCGCCCACTTGACAGGAATGATAAATGATTACGCCGACATACTCGCACAAAACTTGCACAACACTGTATCCACAAGCGTTGAGGCGAGTGGAACGATGCACTCACGCGCTCCAAGAGCTCGGCGACCTGGGAGCGCGGGTGATGTATCATTGAAATTCTACGAGGGGATTCCAGTAATGTCGATACGTCACACGCTTGTCCCAGTGACGCATATCTCGGTACCTAACGAGTGATGCTATCAGTTGGATTGTTGAGGGTGCGTGTATGTAACCCGACCGTGATGTATTGGGCCACTCTGAACTGCGGCGCAGGTGCCAGCGGTGTATCGGCGCAATTCTACCCGGTGATATAGATCTGGTGCATATACGGCCCCCGATGGTGCATGCATTGACACTTAACGAATGATGCATCAGTTGGAGAGGTACATATGACCTGAACGTGATATATTATGGTAACGGCCAGAAAGGGCCAGTTTGACCCGCGGGCGTGAGTGAGGTTTCGATGCAATTTTGCAAGACGGATCTGGCCAATAACTTACCTTGGCAGGGGACCCACCCCCCACACCCGCGTCATGTATCAACAAAGGTCACCGCTGATCGGAAGGCTCGGCCGTCTAAAACGGTCGACGGGAACGGCGGGACTGAGGGGGGACCAACGGTCTGCCTCTCAGGGCATTCGGAAAGTCGGGGACGCGGCAGGGCACGGGTGCTTGTCCTACATAGGGCGCACAGCCCCACATGGACAGAAATGGATTTAAAAAAACTTGCGTTGGTATGTGCACACGGCTCCCAGTGATGCCTACCCTATTTGGTACCTAGAGAGTGGTGTGTCGGATCGTTGATGTGGCGCGTATATAACCTGTCGGGATACACTACCTGGGATAGCCTTGTTAACCTGTCAGTGCGGGTGTAGTGTATGGGGGTAAATTTGGCCGATTAGCTAACCCTGTTTGATAGATTTGTATCTACTTAATTTAGATAACATTTATCGCTTAAATTTTATTGACTTGTGTGAATTGGATGCTTGGATCTCCGCTTGACGTGGCAGTCGCAGAATTGCGCTTATCATGATTTCCATGGAACAGTACCAGCCCATAAAACCAGGTAGGACATGGGGGTTTACACCATACAGACTGCCCAGTTGTCAGAATTCGACCCCTGGACTTCAACAGTCATTCTAAACATCCTAATAAACACACCGAAATGCTTGCACAAGACTCGTACAACACTGCATCCACTAGCGTCAAGGTGAGTTCATTTCCTTCATCGCGACTCATGAAGCACTCAACCACTCCAACAGCTTTCCTGTATTCCCGATGATACGACCGGCCTCGAGCGCATCATGCTCGCTTCACAGGGTGATCTGCAGCGTTTGCTAAGGTACCCAAACACACTCTCCCGCCGCCCTTTTTTTTCGATATTCATGGCGTGCTTGGTTTTATAGCACGTTCTTTGCACGGCCCATTCACGTGGAACGCATCTATGCAAACGCGTCCCCCCGTGTACGCCCTGCTTCGTCCCAACACCCCATTACACAATCTCGTCAAGTACACCTCTTGTGTGCCAGCCGGGTCGTCTGCATCGCGACGTCCATCGTCACGATCACCTCTCCCGATAGCGAGCGTTTCTTTCTAGACGACAAATATCCCATCGGACAGACTTTTCGGCAGCTCCGTCGCAGCCCGCAGTTTACGCTCCTCAGCGTCGAGACGCCAATTATCAGGGGGAAGCGTGAGCTACGCCGGAGGTATACCCTCGAGACCGAGGGTTTCCATACGGAAATTTTGGAAGTATTTCCGGACAGGGATATGTTTTACCGCGGCGAGGACTGGCTTCTCGACGCATCTGACGCAGAGGGGATCCCATGCAGTGTGGCGGAGATTGTTAAGCCGGACTGGCGTACCGTGTATACCGGTCGTGTTGTACATTAAATAAACGACGGAGGAAGTAATGACTTTGTCCATGCGAGTCGACGTGTTCTCATTGTAACTCGAGACCGCGATGCGCGGCATACATACTTGCCAAATTTGCAGAGTTTCTGTGTCCCAACGGTACATTGGCCCTATCTTGAGAAAAACACAATCAAGCCCAAGGAGAGCCAAACCCATGAAAAGGAAGGTTTTGTAAGGTAGTCGTTCTACACGACTCCCGAACGTGCACAGCGCACAACTTTGAGCTCCCGCGATGGTAAACTCAGCTATAGATTGGTTACCGAGGCTGACGCCACTAGGGAATATAGATCAAAATTGGGCCATGCAAGGCTCTGATTGGTCCGGTCACTGGTGACGTTTCTTTTAATATCATCACCCTTTTAGGTCGATTTGATTCTGTTCCTCGGACTACCAGCTCACCCAGTCACCCAGTCCCTTTGCGAGTCGCAATACATGTGCTCGAAACCAAGCGACAACAGATACGGTTGAGGCGTTCCTCCATGTCGGTAATATTCCCATTCTCACGGATCAACTCGGCTGTTGTTTACCCATCGCGTCCAAGTTGTACAGCACATGTACGTCCCTTTTTTTTCCCCCCGTTTCGTGGCAAGGTGATTTCTGTGATGCCCATTGACTTGCGTTGTGTTCTCCAGAGATGCGATCCTGCGGACCCGCCGCAGTCAGGTACCCAATCGTGTGCCAAGTCGGAGCACGCCATCTTCTGTCCGCGGACGCTGCCCGTCGAAATGCGCGGGAGAACCATGGACATGGGCCATTTCAGACGAGGTGCGTGTGCCCTTTGTCATTGAATTGACTGGAAGACTTCCTCGTGTACATGGACTGCGGTCAACGTTGACGAACAGCGCGTTTAATGGAGATCAGTTGTCGTCAATCCGACATAATGACTTGTTACCTGACATGGTGCAGAATTTCTCTCCATTTTCCAACCATGTCATGGATTTGACCATGTCGCAGTGCCAATGCCCTCGTGGGCGTAGGGCGGAGTCATAATGATTCGTGCTTCGAGCGACATCAAAGCGGGCCAGCGCAGGTATAGTGACATTGGGCCACGTTCACACTGACAAACACGACGCAGTGGGTAGACTCCTGCTGGATTTCTTACGCCTAGGGTCAATCGTAGCTCGACTCGAAGTTCGTTATCAGATGACCCTCGTTGATGGGTCTGAGGCCCATCAGGATATGGTCAGCTGTTAGCCGAAGGTCCTGATCATGAGTGATGGATTCCTGATGGCTTTACGACATCGTTCCCAGGGGCGGGATGTTGGGACATCTCGATGCGCTTCGGGTCCGCGCAACTGAGCCCCTCGCTTCTTTTTGCCGACGCTTAAATCACTGCATCACTGCACCTTAATGAATCAGGCCCACTGTGGCATTGAAAACACTTGTCCATCACCGCAAACCACACATGCATATGTGGTCACTAAGTACCCGACATTGTCGTTCCATATGGTCACCAGCGCTTAGCCCCCGGTTGTAAGTGTAATGAGTGCACACTGTAGCTGTGGATGGGAGATGACGAAGTCATCACAGAGGATGAGAGGTGAGGAGAAACCCCTGTTTTGTTTTATCAATACAGGTATCAACCCACGGCTATCCTGTCTCGCTGAAACGAGTGTCCTCCATGTATGGCGGAATCCGTAACGCTGCAATGACTTGTTATAGTACTCGACAGTAACTGCGCCATGCGTCCCACTGCCAGGGTCGTATCTTCTGTCTTTCCGGAAAGACATGCATCGTTGTTCTGATTGCAACCCAGTCTACCAACCCCACACGCGTGGACACACCTACACGCACACATTACACCGGTGACCTATTCCCGCGTAACGAGGGTAAGACCATCACGCTTGCTCTGTTTCGCAAGTCCGATGGACACGAGGAACGGGATCAAATGCAACTGAGTATGGATCTCTCACCTTATCGCAGTCCATACATATCCATATTCTCGGCTGTTCTCTTTCGTTTTTTTTTTTATCTCTCGGGGGTTTCTCTGAATCTGTCTTTTTATCTCCTGGAAAAAAGTATGCGAAATGGGACCCGGTGGAAGCACCTCAGCCAGACTCTGTCCCATCGAATCCTTGCTATTTCACGACATCGACTGTTTAATTGCTTCACTAGAAAGTGTTAAAAAAAGGTGGCCTAGGCTGCTGAAGACCCCTCGCGATCCGGTACGCCTGTCACAATAGTGAGTATGGTACCTGCCTCATCGTGCCCTGCGAAACACCGGCACCATCACCATCTGTCGTCCAGGACCAGCGGCCTGGGCCACATACTACCGTATAGTAAGGATATCCACGGGCGATGGGAACTCGGTACGAGTCATCATGGGACTTGGGTTGTATTGGGTTTGGAGTGATCGAGGGGCGTGTATACCGACTATCAGATACAGATACAGATACCGAACACTGGATGGTGGATAGGGGAACGCTCGTATCATCCGCATGCCATGATTAGTAGAGTACCGGTCGCGTCGAGGGACAAACTTGAAGTTGACAATATACCATAAGCGCTACACGACGCTCAAGCAACACATGCCGAGGCGGTAGATCGATGCCTCCACGTTCGCTTGCTGTATGAGCCGTGTGTATGGGAACGTGAGCCTCAGCGAGAGAGAAGTCACAAAGAACCTGGCAACGTCAGGGTCGACAGAGGGATGAACACGAAGGATAAAAACAGGCCGTCCAAAAACAAAGCGAGGAAGCAAATCTGGTCCTCGACGATCTATTTCCTCGAGGTTTGGCATGTCGGGGAACCAGAAAGGGTAGATCATGGGGTCGAGTAACGCAGACCGGAAAGCTTTGCCTCTTTGAATGACTGTCGGGAGGACATAGGGTTCGCGCTGTGAAAAAACACCCTTGTTTGGGTCTGGTGTGGGATTCGATGGACCGGGTGAGCATAGTGTCCAGATACCATGAGAATGAACCATTGCATTTCCCAGGGGAGATGGCAGCTGTTCAATGTGATCCTGTTAGATCACTATCTATGCGTGTCGCATTACTACGGTCCAGCACATAGGTACCCTTGCGACCGCTCTAGCTGGAACAATGAAGGACGACAATACAGCGAAGACGGTGATACAAGGCACGGATGATAACTATGCAGGGGTACCAGGCAGCTATCTCATTAATCTTGCCCGACCACGACGTTTTGGACGAAAGCGTGACACGATGCGAATAGTAGACGTAATGACACTCTTACAGGAGGGCACGGGGAGGAACGAGATATTCACCAAAGTCGACTTTCAGGCAGAAGAGGGTTACACCACTGAACATGGAGGGCGTAGGTAGTTGGGGCTGATGTAGCGCACAACCAGATCGAACGACTGTTCTGCCTCGTGACCTTGGGGATTGAGCATGTACCTTGGTGTGGCGGTCAGAGATGACTTGAGAAGCGCATGCGTATCACAGCTATGCCATTTAGAGCACAACCAGGAACATACCATATATCAGGAAGGTGGTTTAATCTGATGCAAGTTTCTCTCATCACGTCCGATAGGAGAAGAAAGGAAAGATGAGCCAAATGTCCATGGAATGTGGGCGATAGCGGCTGAATGATATGAGTGATCGCATAGAATGCACGTGTGCGCGTGAGTGAGAATGCCAAAAGAGAATACGGAGGCGTCTCGTAGTTGCACTGCGTGTTTATTGCCGTATCCTGTGTGTTATTAGCTGTCGACTGCGATAACGCAGAAAATACGATCACGTGACATTCCAGATCCGATGATCGCGCAATGCCACCTGTAGCTACAGGGTCTGTAAACCATGTCAACTCCGAGCACTGCTGTTTCAGCACATGTACGACGCCATCGGGGATGTCACGTACTCCAGAGAAGATAGAGTCTCGGTCGCGGAGACTATAAAGCTACAGCTCAGTGTTTGCGGTCTACAGAAGTCTGCAGGCGGTTGCAGTACATGACTGCGACGAAATGAGTCGGCGTTGATTCCAGGATCAAGTGATTTACCGGTTGTTTCCAAAGATGTCGACTGGGCGTTGGTTTGCATGCCGTGATGAATGTGCAGATCATGGCAGGCCTCGTGATAGCGATATGAACGTCGCAACTTGCTGTCATGGGAAACGGTGGAGGAAGTATTTGGCAGAGACGGCCAACGTGGCATTTCTGTGAAAAAAACGTTCCCCTGGCTGTGTGTGAAGCTATGTTCATAGAACAAGGTCGTCGAGTTTGAGGGGGAGATGGTGTTGCTGTGTCAAACGTGTTCGGTGTGTAGTATATCCGACGAGAGGATGGCAAGGACAGCTCATTGCTGTACCCCTAAAATTAGCTCGCAGTAACCCCCACAGAATTATTTGGGGGGTCATAAGGGGGGGGGTGTTGATCTGAGATCTGGCGGAACTTAACCGGCTATAGGATGGTGTCCGAATATGGCAACGGAGTTGATCAGTCTTGAGCTATGATGTTTTTTTTGCGCTGTAGAGTCCTCCAATTCAAAACGCGGCGAATCTCTCGAGAGACATAAAAGACGGCTCGTCTCACTCGTCTCCTCTCCCCAGCATCGCAATGTCTTCCCTCCTCGCCTCCTACGTCGCCCACATACACGAGCTTGACTCCTACCTGTGCGTCCTCCCTCTCCTCCTCCCCGTTCCCACTAACCCTCCCCAGCTCTGGTACGCCCGTCACCCTCACAGGCGGCGACCTCTCTCTCGCACAGATTGCGGCCATTGCCCGCCACATCCCGTCCCCCACTGCGTCTCCCTCCGCGCCGCCTCTTCGCCTCTCTTCCAGCGAGCAACTCCGTGCTGCCCACAACGCTTCTCGTCACGTCATCGCTTCCAAGGTCGAAGCCGGCCTTTCCGTCTACGGTGTATCCACTGGCTTTGGTGGAAGCGCAGACACACGCACAGACGACCCCATCGCACTCGGGGCTGCCCTCCTCCAGCACCAGCATTCAGGCGTATTGATCCCTTCATCTCGCTCTCGTGATGCCTCTGTGTCAGGTATGCCTTCCTGCTCTCCATATCTCATTCCACTCATCCCCTAGCAGCACCCTTACCTCTCTCCGATCCCACTCACTCCACCACGATGCCGCCCGCATGGACTCGTGCTGCCATGCTCGTCCGCACCAACTCCCTTTTACGGGGTCACTCTGGTGTCCGGTGGGAACTCGTCCAGAAGATGGTTGATGTCATCGAAAAAGGCATCGTACCACTAGTTCCCCTCCGTGGAAGCATTTCTGCAAGTGGCGGTCAGTGCTTCCCCTGTATCATTCCCATCATCATCGCTTATCAAGTACCCAGACCTTTCATCACTTTCCTACATTGCTGGTATGCTGATTGGCAACCCCGCGATCCGTGTATGGTTACTAGCGCCCCCGATCCCTCTGTCCATTCCCGTTCAATTAAATGTTCCCACGCCACGCTTCCCAGCTTCCCTTGCAGGCTCGTCGACCTTCACATCTGGTGCCGCTACTCCCGCCACGAGTTATGGTGGTGCTTCTCCCATTTCTCCCACTTCCCCTAGCACCCCAGCATCCTCTGTTCATGAAGATGACTTTGCCAAGTCCAACTTCATTCCTCAATCAGCCTTTTCCTTCTCTTCTCCAGACCCTGCTTCCACAATATATACTGCCCCCAAAGCACTCTTCCTCACAAATACGTCCCCTCTTCCGCTCGCATCCAAGGAGCATCTCGGTATCCTCAATGGCACTGCCTTTAGTGCTGGTTTGGCCGCTCTCGTCGTCAGTGGTGCCAGGGACGTCGTTGTTCTTGGAGCTGTAAGTCCTATCAGTCGGACCCGAATTAAGATGTCAACTCACGCCTTTATAGTTCTTGACTGCCCTGTCCGTAGAAGCAACATTGGGCGCTCGTGGCTCATTTGATCCTTTTGTCAGCTATGCTCGCCCCCACCCTGGTCAAATCGAATCTGCCCACCTCATCTGGTCTCTCCTCTCCGAATCCAAATTTGCTCAGGGTCACGAACTTGAGGTCAAGATCGAGGAAGACGATGGTGTACTTAGGCAAGATCGCTACTCCTTCCGTACCTCTCCACAGTGGTTGGGTCCTCAGTTTGAGGATATCAAGAGAATCGAGGAAACCATCCGCATTGAAGTCAATTCGACGACTGACAATCCACTCGTGGAGCCCCCGCACGAACCTGGTGGACAAGGTATATACTTCTGATTTCGACACATAACCCTCGACTAACGTGTCCCAGGTAAAATTCATCACGCTGGCAATTTCCAAGCATTGGCAGTCACAAACGCCATGGACCACCTTCGACTCTCACTTTCACACATCGGTCGACTCATGTTTGTACAGCTCACCGAGATGATTAACCCCGCCATGAACCGCGGTCTACCCGGCAACCTTTCCGGAGGTGACAGTGCGCTGGATTTCGGGTGCAAGGGCCTCGACATTGCCGCCGCATCGTATGCTGGGGAGTTGAACGTCCTCGGCGGAATGAACGTGGGTGTGGGAAATGTCAGTGCGGAGATGCACAATCAGAGCGTCAAGTCAGTGGTTCTCTCTTGCAATGTTCCCGCTATTTACAATGTGTCGCTAGCTCCCTCGCCCTCGTCTCCGCTCGGTATACACTGACAGCTCTCGAAGTGTCTCAATTAATGGCAGCCACACACTTGTTTGTTGTCTGCCAAGCGCTTGACGCGCGGACGCTGTATGTCGAAATGAGGGAGTTGTCTGCCCAGGTCGTGCGCGATACCCTGCGTCAAGAGTTCGCTCTCTCTGGTGCGGACCAGCTCGTGGACAAGATTGCACACAAGGTGATGCCCCAGGTCTACGAGGCGCTCGACCGGACGACGGGCATGGACACTGCGCCGCGGATGGCCAAGGTGGCCAGCGAGGCGATCTCCCCGCTCATCGAAGCGCTCGCACTGCTCGACCTCTCTGCACTCGATCTGGGAAAGGTGGCGTCGTTCCGCAAAACGCTGGCGGGCAAGCTCGCAACGCTCCTGACGGAACTACGGTGTGCATATTTGGGAGTGTCCTTGGCGGACGTACGGAGGGGCCGTCCGGGATCGGTCTCAACGCCCGCACCTACACCAGTCTTTGAAATTGCTCCGCGTGGTCGAACGCCTGCATCGGCGTTTTTGGCGCCTCGCACGCGTGTCCTGTACGAGTTCGTCCGGGCGGAGCTGGGGATTAGGATGCACGGTGCAGATAATCTACGGGGGAGCGTGTTTGGTATGCGCGACTGCACTTTACCTGGATTGGAAATGGAGGAGGCGGTGATGGGAGGGTCGGTGGACACCACGCTCGGCGATAAGGTGGCCGTGATCGTCGAAGCCATCCGGGATGGACGAATGGCGCGGGTACTGGCGCGGGCGTGTGCGGGGGTAGAAGCATAAGCGGACGCGGACGTGTCAAATGGGCGCCGGAAGTCCATCTGTATGTATGTAGACATATGATTGTATATCCTGCATCTCTTTCATACCAGGTCACTTTACATGTATATAACAAGTGGAAGATACGTTTTCAAAGGAGCGATGGCGAGACGAAACGGACACAACAGCATCGGATTCGCAAAAGACAACTTGGACTTGGACGCGGCTGTTGAACGATACCCGCGCCGATGGACGAAAAGGTTTGGACACGGTCTGGATTTGGGTGATCTCAGGCCAAGCTCTGCCAGCAGCGGACTTGGCACTCCTTCGGTGAACGTGTCGATCGGAGTCGACGTTCAAACGTTCAACTTTACCTCAAACGCGGCTACATAAATTCAATTTTTGGTTTACACGACCAAATCGAGATGTTGGAGTAAAGGAAACAGACGGAACCTCTTGTTTGATCTGGGCCGGTGACCGTGTGTTCTGGTTTCTCGACACTATCTAGATTCTACTTGCTTGAATGTAAGCACCCCCGACATCTATCTATCTAGAGCTCGAGGATCACGGATTCATTGAGAAGAACACGGTTGGAACGATTAATTCGGAGGCATACCACGAGCAGGAGAGAGAGAGAGAGAGCACTCGTTGTTGAACAGGGGTTGCACGCTCATTGGCGCCGGAATGAGACTCTTGTTGTTCACAACGTAAAATCGATTTGAATTTAGCTTACAGGTAATAGCATCTCATCGTTTCATACACTTCTTCTTTCGTCCATATATCCTAGCAACAAGCACGGAACACGTGTCCCGTACACGTGTCGGTACATGATCGTTTGGAAACAACACAGCGACTCGGCCAGCTCATTTGTCACAACACGGATGATGGAGTGATGCATGATTTCCACGACGGCTTACAGATGGCCGGTCTAGCCCGACGGTGACGGCAATCGCGTGAGAATACGTGATGCAGACGGAGAAAGGGACGTACTTACCATGTGTCGTTTGCCGCGGGCTTCCATGCTGGAATCCCGAAAGACTTTGCCAGCGATGCGTTCGACGCGGCCGACGAGACGCGTGCCGATAGATGGTGAGTGGGGTCCACCTGGCTCGGCTGCGGGGTCTGTGTCTGATTGAACTGGGGCTGGGACTCCGAGGGCAGGGACAGGGCTGGTTTCAGTCGATGCCTCCGTGTCAGGGAGAGGGACTCGAGCTGGGTGTATGGCTGCGGCCGCGACTGTGGCGGCGGTAGGTCCGGACGTAGATCCGCTGGCAGGCACCACCGACGACTTGGGCTCGGGTGTCGTACTCGCGAACGAGCCCGCATACTCGTCCCGTCGCGTTCGTACCCGCGGCTTTCCGTGCGCGCATGCGGGTGCGGGCGGGCTTGGGCAGAGCTGAGTGGAGCGATACCCATCCACGGTAAGCCTGGAATATGGCACGTGTTCTGCTCCATGGTGCAGCCTGCCATGCCGGGGTCATACCCTCCGTAAGGGTCGTCCCCTGCGCCCGCGAGTTCAGCGTCAGGTGCGGTCGTAGGGGGCTGGCGCGAGGAGTAGCCTTCTGCAAGCTCGCCGCCATGGTCCCCAGCGAGAGGCGTGCCTTCGTCTTTCCCCTCTTTGATGGGTTTTTCTGCGCCGCGTTCGCTATCTGAGATAAAGTTGGCGCTCTGATGATAGTCGTCTGGCGGGGCACATATTATTTACACGAATAATGTCAGAATAGGGAGAGTTGGCTGGCGACGCACCGCGAGACATGGGAGGTAGAAAACTTTGAAAAGGGGTCATGGTCTGGGTGACATATCATGACGTCATGCATGCATCTCGATTCTCATGTCCGGTTGTGGCTAACGTCGTCACAAAAAAGGTACTGATCAAACAAAATTGGACGACATACGATATCAGGTCGTTTTGCCGTGAACTTAACGATTCGGGTGACTATCCTGGAAGAGCGCCAGGAAAAGCGAATAGGGAACAAGGTAGTTGTGACGGATGAGCCCAGTGTAACATGGTCAACTCTTAGAAGGGTCGCTCAGGCTGAAACGTCTGTCGGTGTAACAACCTTGAAGGAAGAACATTGGAAGAGAAAGCGATGCAGACCGTTACATGGCAATGCCAGGTAGCGCCGGGTTTAGAGTTTGACTTTCCAAATGGCACGTTTCAAAGAGGGTGTTTGGGTGGCAATCGGTTGCGATGCAAGTTACCAACGGGACGCGAAGAACGGTCATCGATTTGTTCTTCATGGGGACGAGCAATCGAAACGCAACGTTGTCCATCTGAGATTCTACCTCTTAGTGATACAGTACCAAAGCATCGCATCTTCGGAAAATTAGTTATTACATAAAGCATACCAGTAGCATAAACCATAGCATAGTCGAAATTTGTATACAAGGCTCTTGAAAGCTAAAAACTGCCTCAAGGGGGCCATAATGGGCAATCCAACCGGGTCCCTGGCCAGCCAGGAGAACAAGAGGTCAAAATAAGGGCCATCTCAAGCTGGCACCTACCGGGGGTATTCGGCCATGAACGTTGCTCAAACAGGCCAAATTATTGGTGGAAAGTTACATATGTACCTTTCTTTACCCTCATTTATTATATAGGGAGGATCAGCATATTGCTCATTGGCAGAAGTCATTTACCCATATGATGTGTTGGGATCACGAAGAGTGCAAATGTCAATCCACTAATGCTCAGTTGATAGGCACCATCTATGTAAACTTTACCTCTGATGTCGTCTTGAGCTTGCGTTTTGGTCGGGATTGGCGAGAATAATCTGCAGAAATTTGAAGGAGCAACTAAAGGGAAAGTGAATCAGTGGGGGTATGTAAAAATATGCGACTTACTCCCGCTCGTTCCATCAGTCTTTTTTGCACGCCGCCACTTGCCTTCCTTGCCAGAAACGTCGAAAATGTCGCGGCGGTGTCTAAAATACGTGTGAGCGTCACCGTGGTGGGGAGTGGGGGAGGACCACAGACAATCGTATAGAGCCATTGCCTTGTATGCCTACGTTTCCTGTTGTTGGACGGCCTCTGTGGAGGAACTAGAAACAGTGAAAGTGTTGAATACGCCGATGAGGGGAGAGCTCGCGGCGGCGTTTTGGTCGGGACCGGCGATGATCTGCAGAAAACTTGAAGGAGTGACCAGAGGGAAAGTGAATGAGTGGGGGTAGGTAAAAGATACACGACTTACTGCCAATCGTCCCGTCAGTCTTCTTTGCATGCCACCACTTGCCATTTTTGTCGGGAATCTATCGGGGGAAGAATGATATGACACCAAGTCAAACCGAAGATCCATGGAATGGTTTGCTTCGCAGTGGCCTCCTCGTGTCGAGAGTTTCACCCCTGCTGAAGGAAACTTCGTTTGGGTCGCTAGGATCAGCCCTACCTAAAAGATACATGGAAGCAATGCGATGAAGAGTAGAGGAAGAACATAGACAATCGCAGAGCCTGAAACGATGCTCAGACCTCCTTCACGCCGTCGTCGCTCATGTACAGACACTAAAAACGTTGCTATAGCCGCCAGCTGCACAGTACTGCCAATCGTCCGGTCGGACGATCTTGTCAGTCAGATCGGAGATGGTCATTGAGGAGAGGTAGGACGGTCGTCCGGGTTCCGAGTCGGGTCTATTGCCTCCATGTTAGCGGCTGGCGGATGGAAATTACGGCAAGACGAGATACGGTTCGAGTGCGGGGCGAGGTTCAAGGAGCGACCGGCGTGAGCCTGATGCGTGTGCGATGGAACCTGGCTCCAGCGCTAAACAGCGTTACATTGGGAACCTTCATTGAATGGTCTCTCGAACGACGTTACCATTTTGTCGCCAGCCAATCGTGATGTCTAGGGTACGAAACCAAGATTATATATAGCTAGAGGCTGCGTCACTGTGTAACTGGCCAGAGACACCATTTTAGCTGAATGGTACCTACCGAATCGCTACCGGGGCCTTCAAGATCGCAGTATGTGAGTCGAATCGAAGTGAATGGTTCGACTATCAGGCCACCTGAGCGATGAAAAATTGTTCGAGAGTAGTTAGGATCAAACCATCACGTTATAGTAATGCTATTACGCTTGGACCTTGGCTTTGCGGCCAATAGAAAGAAGGCAAGCTTGGCAACAGAATGGTATCTTTGGACTGCGCTCGTGAGCCGTGACGAGCGGTGGAGGGGACGGAGACGAGCGCGATGGAGATGGAGACGAGAGTGACAGAATGGGGGGTGGGGACGGGCCGCTGTCCGACTCTACGAACTGTCCTGGGCCAATTGTGAGCTGCGAGGGTAGGTGGGAACACCTCGCACACCATGCCAGGGTTCAATGGAACCCAGTGGAAAGCGAGGAGGAGTCTGACCGCCAGGGAGGACGACCAGGGTGCGGTGGGTGGGTGAAAACTCCAGCGCGAGCTGCGCTACTCGATGAGCCAGCGAGTGCGGGAGGTGGCGCGAAAGAAAGGCGCGCTGCACCACTTTCCCTCGCTTGTCCGCTCTGGCGCTTCACTCATCCCAGTGGTTTCCTCGGCTGCTGGTTCACTGATGGGCCACCTCCACAACTTGTAGGACCAATACCATTCCAACGCGGACACCCCGGCTAATTATTCCAGCGAGCAGTCGTTTGAGTCAACAAACACGAATGGTGAATCTTACCTTTACCCGGGCCGTGCGCTCCAGGCAGTTTAATTCTGGAGTCAGTCGATCAAGCCTAGGCCCTATGGTTTCGTGTCCCACAATCCTGAATCTCTCATACCGCTCGCTTCGCAGACTTGTCTCCTGAAATATGCCCACCTCAATCACACACAGTCATCCTCAACCTAGTCCCTCCCCCACCTTGCTCACGACAGCCTCACGCATCATCGTCGTCGGTGCTGGCACCTTCGGTCTTTCCACGGCTTTTCATCTTCTCGGGCGTGGCTACACAGATGTGACAGTTCTTGATCGAGCGAGAGAGCTACCTGCTGTAGATGCTGCGGGCACGGACATCAATAAAGGTGCGCGCCCACTGACTGACTGTGGCAGGCAGCAATGAGGAACAAGTTGTTAAGAACATTTCGAAACAGTGATCAGGTCATGCTATAGCGACATGTTTTACGCCAAACTGGCGAGAGAAGCGATGGAGGCATGGAAGCAACCTATGTGGGAAGGCTGTTATCATGAGTGCGTCTGCTTCGTATCCACTAGTGTCGTGCTTTCTCACGCCTGTTCTTGTATTGTACGTCGCTCACCACAAGATGCGGCGTCATTAACGTCGGCGGCGATGAATTCGACGATAGATGGAAGGAGAACGATATGAAGCTCGGTGCACCCGTCGAATGCCTCCCTGACGCCAAGGCTATCAAGTCCAAGATTTTATCCTCCCTACGTCCCGACACCGCCGCCACTCTGACGCACTCGGATTCGGACTCAAACGAACGACGCGTCGGTTCGTTCACGAGTTATCGTGGTTACTTCAACCCAGAGGGAGGTTGGGCAGAGGCAGCACGGGCGGTAGAGATTCTTCTCTCGCGCGTGAAGGAGATGGGCGGGCGGGTGATCGAGAACCAGGAGGTTGTCGGACTCGTGAAAGATCGGGACGAGCGGATCATCGGCGTGAAGTGCAGGGACGGAAAGCAATTTGAGGGTGACAGGGTTATACTCGCCATCGGATCGTGGACTGCATCGACGTTTCCAGAGTTGGAGCTCGACTCACAATGCTTGGCAACTGGGTGAGCGCTTGTATGGATTCTCGGCGGGTTGAATGACTGACCCATTTGTCAGCCAGAGCATGGCAACTATACAGCTCAGCACCGAAGAAAAGGAACGGTACAAAGGATGTCATATATACTTAGATTTCCAGACTGGGCTCTACACATTCCCGGTGAGCTTTGTCTTCCAAGATCCTTTCCCTTACGTGACCGCTTCTTGCTCCATCAATGGCCGGTTTACTCTTTTTCTGGTCCCAATCTTCGTATTTATCCCCTTGCCTCTGGTACGGTCACATTTTGGACCATACCAGTGGGTCACGGATGCGTCCGCGGGAAGCGCATCAAAGCATTTCTCATCACGTTGTCATGCACCGACAAACCATCTGCATATGCGGCATCAAAGATGATCAAACAACAGAAAAATAGTATCGACTTTTGGGGTATAGCACGGAAGAGATCCGTCCGGTAGGGCGTTTCACGCTCTCCTTATCTCTTACGCACTCGTGCCAGTCATGTGCCATGCTTCGAATAATGGGTGCTCGACCCCTGTGGTTGAGGTTTTCAGTTCCAGATAACCCACCTCTCGTGTGTTGTGGGCCGGGTCAGAGATGTTAGCGGTTCATTCGCATTTTGCTTAGTTTCATTATACAGATAGCTTCGCTTTCATCATTGCTTGATTGTGTCATGGTTGCGCCTATCTGCTTCCCCATGATTGCATATGGGGTAATTTCTATCCCTTGTTTATCCCCGGCAATCCTCTGCCGTTTTGACCACATGTTTGTGTCTTGTGATCGCTTGATGCAACCTTGCTTTCCTCATCTTCTAGTACGCTCCTGTTTCACTGTCTAATTACTAATCACACCCTAAGCCAACCGAAGATGGAATCGTCAAGCTCGCCATGCACACGGCGGGACACACCCACATGATGTCTTCTTGGCAGGTCGGAGGTGATATCGACCACACCCCAGTCAGGAAGATATCTACGCCTCGCACAATCACGAGCCACCCTAATTTGGGCGACGGTTTGCGCGTTCCACGATCGGCACTATGGATATTACGGGAGCGTCTCAGGCAGGTGTATCCCGAGTTGGCGGAGAGGCCATGGGCTGGGACTCGGATGTGTTGGTAAGTGGTTTTGTTTTCTCGCTGGTGTTTTTCTTGCGTTATCCTTTGTTCGCATTCTGTTTGATCTATCCCTCGTTTGCGTGCATACGAGGTCCTGGATAAGATCCAGAACTCTGTTTGGACACGCGCCGCAGTGTCTACGCGAGCTGAGCATACAGCGCCACGCGTGTGTTCGTACGCGCGGAGACGACTCCTATTACTTATGTCCTCTTGCGGCGCGTTCTCGGATTCCGTTGCAGTTCTATTCAAATTGTGATGATAAGGCAAGTCACGATGGGCCTGGGACGTAAAATGATTTTGGTCATCCTGGTACTTCCACTTCTCCGATCAATAATCTTAAACTGTGTAGGATGATAACGGCGATTCAAATGCAGGAAAGGCTCAGTCGTCACACCAGTTTGCCGTATCTTCCACATAATGGGACATGAGGCGTTATACCAGATCCATTTTGAAATTTTGCTAACGATACTGTCAACGAGGGGCCGTCAGCCACGTCCGAAATGGTCGAGACCCACCTGGAGGATAAGATCCTTCCGTACGGTGTATCTTATCGGGTTTCTTTCCATTGGTGTCAGATTATGTTGCCCTGCATTCCCTGTGTCATGACGTGACACATCAAGGCTAGGGGAAAGATGATCGGCTGAAAACTGCTCGCTGGCATTCCTGATCATCCTCATTGTTGGTCCCGAATGTGGCGACGCATTCGATACGTCAACCTTTCGAAATGGGACGGGTGTTACGACTATTGATCCGGATCTTCGATTCATTACGTGGCAGAACAGCCAGGCGCAGGCACCTAGACCGGCTGCCGGTTGAGGACCCCCTCCTTTCCGATTTTATTTTATTCATCTTTTTGAATATTTTATTATATCCTTTCATTGTTCTTTAGCAGCAAGACATTTGCAATTTTTGAGGAGCTTATTCCACCACTTGCAGGTACACCGACTCGCCGGACGGAAACTGGATCATCGGGTCTTTTCCAGGAGATCGTGTGTTGTTCTTCGCTACGTCTGGTAGTGGGCATGGATTCAAGGTGAGCACCACCTATGATAGTATGATAAAACGAGTTTGAGGCGCACCGGCGAGCCTCTACGGTACTGCCATCGTCGAAATGCACAAATCAGTTACTAAAAATCAGTTACTAATGTATTCCCCACTCTCTTTCTCTCAGTTTCTCCCAAACATCGGTCGCCTCGTCGTCGATTCCCTTGAAGGTACGCTCGACCCTGCGACAGCGGCACGGTTTGCAGTCGACCGGGATGTGTCGGGTGCGACGAATGGCGAGCGCGCGTCCAGAGTCCCGCAGGAACTGGATATAGCGGAACTTTGTGGGCCGGAGGATGAGGGTATTTGGTGAACCCCTGGCGCTCGTAGACACGGATGGCACGCGGTCGACGAAAAGCTGTGACGTTGTTACCAAATTCAACAACGTTCGTGCAGTATAACACTTGTGGCAAGGACCCTGGTCTCGTTCAGACCGAATTATCAGACAAGACATCGAAGTGAAAATGACGATCTGCTATTCTGGGTGTGAATTTCGGCCGCGTGCAGTTGGTCAGACCTTCGGAGCGCCGTTGAGCATTTCTGTGGAACCATTGCATTGATGACCAGTCCATCACGATCGAAGTACTTCATCTCCGGGATACAATCTTCGAGAGGTTTGATAGAGCGATCGGGACATTGGGAATCCGAGACAAAGCGACCGCACACGAAGGGTGTCGGTCGGTTTTGCATTTTCGAGACGTTCGATGATCTAGTAGTACACATGTGCTGGACGGGGTATCCACTAAGTTGTTTACATCAGAGTACGACGCGTCTATTCAATAGTTCAATTGGTTTGTGGTGCACATCTGAATCATGACGTCCAAACGTGTTGCTCTGTCTGGCGTCGTCATCCTCCTCGATACAGTTTGCCTCTGCGAGTCTGTGAACACCCCTTTTTGGAACATGCACATGTGGTCAAATGTCAGGGGATGAGACATACATTACCCGAAAGTCGCGCGAACCACCTGAGGTTCTGCATCGTCCGGCGACGAGATTCCATCTCATAAATCGTGCATCGGTCTGGAAACATGTTTGTGCCTCAACATTGAAACAGATACCATAGTAAATTCTGTATCACATCGCCGGTACTTGCAAGCTTGATTGTCCAATGATTCCGTTGGAGCGTTCAGTATCCACATTCACAAAGGAAGAGGCAAACTGGTCCATGCAAGTATGTCAGGGGCAGAACATCCAAAATAGGTAACTCGGTTATGGACATCGCCTGTGACGCAGCCCATGTCTGTCCACCAAGAACAATCAGTGCCGACGAGCCACCACACATCCACA
This sequence comes from Boletus reticuloceps, assembly GCA_018397855.1. Lineage (NCBI taxonomy): Eukaryota > Fungi > Basidiomycota > Agaricomycetes > Boletales > Boletaceae > Boletus > Boletus reticuloceps. The sequence continues at coordinate 1,693,169 of JAGFBS010000001.1, forward strand.
CAGTGTTGGCCTGGTATAAGACACGAGCTAAGCGTGTCCTTGTGACAGTAAGACCCGTATTTCTCAATCACCGGTCAGAAACACTCATCATTCCCGTTCTGTGTTCTTTCACTTTGTGCAATGGCTACTACAACATTGACTACCCCTGACGATGCTACAAACATCATAAAGACACCGGAAATTGCGCGAGAATTGTGAAGATCATCGTACGTTGGTTACTTGTTGTACTCGACCTGTCCTCCATCTGACGTTGCGATATATTCAGCGAAATATGTGCGATTTCAAACGAATTGAAGATAAAAAAGTGGTCGTGCCTCCCCGCATGATAAGCAATCCCTCCCCTCTCAAAAAGGCTGCCTCCAACCGACACCCAGGACAGACTCATACCCGCACTGAGATAGACGGAGCAATGAACCACGAGCTGGCCATGGCACGCTTCCTGATGCAAGATCTCGCAGACCACGTTCTCGGACACATAGTATCGACCGATCTGGCGAGAGATATCCTACAGGAATTCGTCCAAAAGAAGGTCGTCCAAGTCTTCGACGGGACGGCCCCTCGTAACCTCAAGCTCCCACTTGACCCGAAATCCGATGATGCTCAAAAAGCCGTTCAACAGGCATTCGAGCACGCTTCCCGGTACGAATGTATTCGGGACACACAGAGCGGTCCCGGAGAGCCAGAATCCTCGTCTACGAACACGAAAGGGAAAGGGAAACAGAAGGAGAAGGAGAAGACCTACTCGTTCACTTGGACTACGTTCCCAATGGAACCTCTCCGTGAAGAAGCGCTCGTCTCGTTCCTTAACGACACCACCGATCGTGCATTTGCCTTCGCGAAGCCCAAGCTCGGGGTATCGAACCAGGAGTTGCACCATCGCTTCGCGGCTCCCCAGGACAAACATCACGCTGTGCCACTATCATATGAGCCTGACGGAGAGGACATGTGACCCGACTTCCTTTTGCTACCGATCGAGGCATTCTCAGATGACTTCAAGAATGTCGATCCGAAGTACGTCAATTTTACGGCTTCGCGCCTTGTCGGAGAGTCGAAGAACAAGGACCTGGCTGCGGGGATCGAACAGATGCAACGTTACGCGCGGGGCCTGAAACGGGCGCAGCCTTGGATTTGTTATGTGCTCGGGATGACGGTCACCAAAGACAAGGCGGTGTTCATGCGCGGAGAGGGCAGCGGGACGGAACGTGTCGAACTGATGCTGACAGATGGTCGCGGTTGCATCGAGTTCATACGGATTTTGCTTGGTCTCGCATTGGCAGACAGGGTAGACCTGGGCCACAATCTGGACGTGGAACTGAAACGGAGAGAACAAGCCTGCAAGGCCCTAAACGTAACCAGGCGTTCAAACGCATCAACGTCAATAGGCACGTCACAACGACCTGTGCATGATCACATAATCTCCGTCGCAAATCCTCTTGAACGAGTGCGCATGTCTGAGTCTCAACCTACGACTCGTCCTCGCAGCGATTCAGCCGCTTTCCGCTCACCTGTAACCCGATCTTCTTCCACAAAGAGGGATGTCTCCGAAATCGCAGATGACGCCGGCGAGGGGACGCAATCGAAGAAACGGAAGACTGAAGAGATAGACCGTTTCGTCTTCTACCCGGTCGCTGTATATGGATACGAATGCTTGGGCATCTTGTTCACGGCCAGTTCGATTCGTGGAAGGGGAACAACAGTGTTTTGTGTCGTGGATCTCGGAGACAAGGACAAGCGGCTGGCGTTGAAAACGGCATGGCAAGATGTCACCCGTGTGGCAGAACAGGATGCGGTAATGCAACACTTGACGAACCATGGACTTCACCCTAACGTGATCGTGCCGTTCAAGTACGTGGTACTCTATATATCCTAGGAAACGGTGTATTGACGCATGTTCAGGACGGAAAAGATGAAGAGGGACGACGAGATATGCACGACACTGGGTGTAATCAGGGGCTTTCTTGATGCCCAGATCGAGGAACTGGGTGTGGAGAACCGTGTGCTGACGCTATCTGTCTCCGACTTGAAGCGACCGGTGAAGTATTTCTGGGGTGTGCACGACTTTGTACGAGGATTACGTGGTGCATTGTTAGGTACGTTTCACTTTTCTGCCGTCATCGTACGCTGATCCGACGACAGAGAAGGGCACGAATATCTCACGAAGATCGGTATCTTGCACCGGGACATCAGTGAGAATAACATTGTCCTTGGGCTTCGTCCCGAAGACGAGCGAGGCTATTTGATCGACCTCGACATGGCAATCCTGCAGAATGCTGAAGAGCCTACGCGACCTGAACTAGTCAAGCCTCTGCCCCTAATTTCTAGATGTTCCACGCCGGAGTCTTCCACTCTTCCTGATCCCGATGGCAAGAAACCCACGAGAGCTCTGCGAACGGTACGTGTGCTATCGATTTTTTGTCCTCGTCAACTTACCCAGTACCCCAGGGAACCTTTCCTTACATCTCCTACAACGTCCTCGGGGGTGGCAGGCATACACAATTCGATGATGTAGAGTCCTTCCTCTACGTCCTTCTGTTGTTCTTTTTTTCCTACGCAGGGCCACTTTCTGTTTCGGAGTTACACAATACAGACGAGGCGGGGTTCGTTCACTCTATTGGGTCTGGCCGTCCCTCCCATATGAGAAGTTGGCCCGACAAGTACGCTGGTTGGGCTGATGGAAAAACCTCGGCTATAGCCGATCAAAAAGGCTTCAGTATCACCAATGTCAATGGTGCAAAGCGACTCATTCAGAGCACTGAACTCGCAGAATGTCTGCAAAATAATTGGCCAAAGGAACTGCATAAGCCGATCCGCGTTCTGATCGTGAATTCTTTCACGATATTCTATAACAGTACGCTGCACAAGACTGCCAATGGATCACGCACAGAAGTCTCGCACGTTGAGTTCATCAGCGCGCTGGACACGTGGTTGGACATGTACTCCCATCTGGAAGACAAGTTCTCAAACTGTCCCTTCAAGCAGCCTGAGGGTATGTTCAGCTTTCCTTGCTCGGTATATACTTTGCTTAACGTATTTCGTTCGACAGAGTCGTGACATATCCCAGGATGGACACGTAACACGCTTAACCTTTCTAATATACTATGCGTCGATTGTACTCTCCCGGAACGCCAGAATTGGTGTAATAATGGACTTCTATCCTTGTATTGCCGTGATACCTGTTTTGCTGTATAGAGTATAATTCATGATATTCACTGGCAGGAAGTATTCAGATCGATGATGTCGATATCTCGAAAGTCGGACTAAAACAACTCAGGAAGGGGCTAGCAATTATTTCACAAGACGCTGTGAGTCCTCACAGCATGAATCTTTGAACGTGTCGCTTTGTTAATGAGTTTCCCAGTCTCTGGTCCTCAGGGACAACCTTGACCCGTTCGGTTTGTATGACGATGCGCGGCTTTGGGATGCCCGGAGTACGACGTGTCTATTCAATAGTTTGGTTTATGCTGCACATCTGAATCACGACGTCCGAACGTGTTGCTCCGTCTGGTGTCGTCATCCTCAATACAGCCTGAGTTTACCTTTGTGAGTCTGAACACTGGACCTTCTTGGCTTTCCGTGGATCTCCGGAACATGCACATATGGACAAATGTCAGGGGGAATGAGACACACATTACCGTGACCCGAAAGTCGCGCAAACCGCCTCGTCCAGTGACAAGATTCCATCTCATAAATCGTGCATTGATCCGGAAACACGCCGGTACTTGCCACAAGCTTGATTGTCCAATGATTCCGTTGGAGCGTTCAGTATCTGCATTCACAAAGGAAGAGGCGAACAAGTATGTCAGGGGCAGAACATCCAAAATAGGTAACTCGGTTATGGACATCGCCTGGCGATGCAGCCCATGTCCACACCAGATTGTCTTGTCTGTCCACCAAGAACAATCAATGCCGACGAGCCACCACACATCCACACAGTGTTGGCCTGGTATAAGACACGAGCTAAGCTAGTCCTTGTGACAGTAAGACCCGTTCAACGTCAAAAGGTACGTCACGACGACCTGTGAATGATCAAATAATCTCCGTCCCTGATCCTCTTTCACGACTGCGCATGTCTGAGACTCAACCTACGACTCGTCCTCGCGGCGATTCAGCCGCTTTCCGCCCACCTGCAACCCGATATTTTTCCACAAAGAGGGATCTCTCCGAAATCGTAGATGCCGCCGACGAGGGGAAGCCATCGAAGAAACGGAAGACTGAAGAGAGTGCCGCTGAAGGTGTAGACCGTTTCGTCTTCTACCCGGTCACTGTATATGGATACAAATGCTTGGGCATCTTGTTCACGGCCAGTTCTATTCGCGGCAGGGGAACAACAGTGTTTTGTGTCGTGGATCTCAGAGACAAGGAACAGCGGCTGGCGTTGAAGACTGACATGGCAAGATGTCACCCGTGTGGCAGAACAGGATGTCGGTAATGCAGCACTTGACGAAACATGGACTTCACCCTAACGTGATCGTCCCGTTCAAGTACGTGGTACTCTATATGTCCAAGGAAAGGTGTATTGACGCATGTTCAGGACGGAAAAGGTGAAGAGGGACGACGAGATATGCACGACACTGGGCGTAATCAGGGGCTTTCTTGATGCCCAGATCGAGGAACTGGGTGTGGAGAACCGTGTGCTGACGCTCTCTGTCTCCGAGTTAAAGCGACCAGTGAAGTACTTCTGGGGTGTGCATGACTTTGTACGAGGACTACGTGGTGCATTGTTAGGTACGTTTCCCTCTTCTCACCTCCCGTCATGGTATATTGAGACGATGACATGCAAGGGCATGAATATCTCACGAAGATCGGGATCCTGCACCGGGATGTCAGCGAGAATAACATCGTTCTCGGGCTTCGTCCCGAAGCCGAGCGAGGATACCTGATCGACCTCGACATGTCCATACTGCAGAATGCTGAAGAGCCTACACAACCTGAACCAATCAAGCCTCGGGTCCGACGTTGTAGACGCTCCATGGAGAAATCTTCCATCCTTCTGGACCCGGTAGCAAGAAATCCATGAGAGCTCTTCGGACTGTACGTTCCCTACCAATCTCTCGTATCCATCGGTTTACGAGCATAGCAGGGAACGTTTCCTTACATGTCGTACAACGTCCTCTGGGGTCGCAGGCATACGCAATTCGATGATGTAGAGTCCTTCCTCTACGTCCTTTTCCTGTTCTTTTTCTCCTACGCAGGGCCACTCTCTGTTTCGGAGTTGCGCAAGGCAGACGAGGATGGGTTTGCACAATCCATTGGATCCGGCCGTCCCCCCCATATGAGAAATTGGCCCCAAACATACGCTCGTTGGGCTGATGGACACGCCAAGAATATAGCCATTCAGAAACGCTTCGCTGTTACAAGTGACGATGGCGTAACAGACGTCATTCAAAGCGCCGAATTCGTGGATTGTCTGGAGTACAACTGGCCAGAGGAGTTGCATGTGCCGATCTGCGATCTGATCGAGGATTCTTTCACGTTATTCTACAACAGCACGCTACGTACAGTTGCCAAGGGATCGCGCACAGAAGTCTCGCATGCTGAATTCATCAGTACGCTGGACACGTGGTTGGACAAGTACTCACACCTGGAAGACAAGTTTTCACACTGTCCCTTCAAGCAGCCTGAGAGTATGTTCAGCTTTCCTTGTTTAGTATATACTTTGCTTACCGTGTTTCGTTTTCTACAACGATATGTGAAACGGAGCCGTGACATATCCCAGGATGGACACGTAACGCGCTTGACCTTTTTGACATACTATGCGTCGATTGTACTCTCCCGGAACGCCAGGATTGGTGTACTACATCCTTGTGTTGCCGTGATACCTGTGTTGCTGTATACATAGAGGATAATTCATGATATTCGCCCAGTCCGACTGTCTTGTGAAGCAGACAGGAAAATCTACAATCCCTGGGAGAATTGAGGAGGCGCCTGTCTTTTGCATGATAGATGTTCAGGGGGTTCATCCCAACGTGGCCCAAGAAGTGACCCTCGTACAATTAAAGTCACATACGCTCGTGAACCCTCTTGCACGTTCCCGTGTATATAATTGGCACCGTAGGCGCCAATGCCGCACTGGCGTACCTGGATTGCTCACCGATTATCATGAGATTTATCACGTTTACACCCTCCAGCACCATGGATTCCAGGACGTGCAGCTTTTCTCCCTGACGCAGTTTCGAAACAATACATCTTGTCTGTCATAACGCAGGAAAAGTGAGAGATCATCATACAAAAACGGATGCCGCGTAACAACCAAGAAACGAAGTAACATGCGGGGACCTACTCAACAGACCGAAAGAAACCTGCATCAGCGGTTATCCAATCATGATTGGCATGGACACGATCCGCTTCTCCAGTACAAGTCCAAGTCAACGGCGTCAACCCACGGATGGAACACTCCGAGTCCCTTGGGCAAAACTGACCTCGTGCACGATCGAAATCATCCCCACCATACCATTGAATGCCGCAAATTGCGTCCCGGACGCGAGAGTGTGACACCGTTCGGGGTCGATTCATTCCCCACTGCCAGCAGACAACTTACAAGAACGCAAACCGGGATGGGTGCAGTATTCCTGGATGATGCGCACGTCGCCGGGTGATTGAATGGCAAAATTCGCGTTCAATGCCGTCAGACGATAATATTCAAGAGGATAAGTTGTCCTAGCACCTATAGAAAATCAGTTACACCCCACCCCACGACGATAGAACGGACCAGAAACAGGGGTGGAGGCATCCCGACGACGGAGATATACGAACTCAGGAAGCAAATGTACTTACTGGCGCATTTGGTAGAACTTGCATGGCGGTATTCGGGATATGTGGAGCAATTATTTCAGCAGATTAGATTAACCTTAAATACTGCCAAACGCGTTGTGGTATAATACAAGTGAGTCGTGGTGACCAGCACAAGCACGCACTGAAAGTGGAACCCGCCATCTAGTAATCAACATGGAACAAAAGATATCCTCCTCATACGGGTATCTGGTCGCGGTATCGCTGAATAAATAGTCGAGAAGTTAGGGTGTATTTAGGTTACGCCCTTGCCACGCGGCGGGGATGCACGCTCCGGGATTATTGCCTGGAAGCTAACGATTTAACATCGGTATTGATAGCACGGCCTGATGCTCACGTACCGAAACAAAGAAGGATGATGGACAACACAAACGGCACAAACGGAAGCCAGAGTGAAGCAAAAAACAAGATGGCGCGTGATCTATTTTCTTCGGTTCTCTGTAGAAATAAGCAGACATTCAGGCTGATATATAACGTCAACTTACGACGAGTAGAAAAGCCTTTGGGATGTGGGAGGGAATACCGCGATAAAAGACGAGCTGTGTGAGGAGGCCAGCAAGAGACAAGGCCCTGGAAGCGGGTATGAACCTGAACGATGCCTGGCAATCGTCAGGGAGGAGGTGAATGGCCGAACTGCCATACAACACGAGTGCCTGCTATATTGGAGAGTGAAGTAGGAAATATTTCCAAAGCCGAAGAGAACGTACTGCAAACATCAGACGGACTACTTGTCTCTGATAATCCAATTGGACTTCGTGGATATGGTCATGCTCGACGGGTAGCCATGGGCACAACCAACGATATGAGTGAGATGTAATGAGTGGCAAGGACTTTGATTCAGCTTGAGATGGCACCTGCATCCTGCGAACTCTGTTCCCACAGCTTCTTGCCAACTTTACTTTATAGGACGATGTTTGCGAGGACAGCAACGACCTCATGCTGAACGCATGTCATCGACACTGCCTCGTAAAAAAGCGTGGAGTCCTCGTGTCTTCCATCGGTATGACTTGGATGCGGCGGTACACGTGTGGTTGAAGGTTCATTGTACAGCAAGTTCGCCGTTCAAGCAACACCACAATTTGTACAGCTGCCAGCCCGATACCATGAGGTCTCTCCATCATATCGCATAGACGGCCAGCCGCTTTCTTCGCTCCCGCCAGCTCCTCCCTTCACTCTCTCCGCCCCCACCCTCTCTCCACCTTGGTATGTCAAGAGACACCACAACGACCGAAGAATCCCTCCCTGCACCTGTCACTCAGGCCAGTGGTCATGGCGCTCACTCGAAGGGACGGATCGGTGTTGGACGGAGCGCAGTAGGTTCCTTCACAAACTTCAAAGAAATCAATATCAAGCCAATCGTTTTCAATAGGCACCTCCAATTATAGCTCTAACCTCTGGCTTAGTTGCCATATCCACCAAGAAACCCAGAGCCGTGTTGCTCTTTATCGGTGCAGGCACGGTTATCCTTGGGTTATATTTCGTCGTCCCACCTAGAGACGATGAAGTGAGTAACCTACTCTGAAGTTTTCGTCGAACCGACCAACAACGTCACAGAAAATTCATCCGATCATGTCTACTTTCCTTCACAGACTGCCCGACATCATGACTGCAATCGGTTGTGCCCTCATCTTGCTCGGCATCGGCGTCGCATTCCCAAACGAGCCTGCTCTCATCCCGCTCTTCTTGTTTATCTGTTTCGTTGCGCTGGCAGCACTCTTCAGTATGATACTTGCTGTGTGGATCACAGCCACTTTGTATGGTGCTGCCCTGATTTCACTGGTGACGTTTGTCGTCCTCGCATTCATGGCTTGATCCGCACCAGTTTTCGTTGAGAACTCATGATACAGGCCACGTTGATCGTGTATCATTGTTCAAGTTGGCGGATGCATTGATTATTCCCATTTCAAACCTCGACACGAGTAACACATATTTCGGTCTTCAGCTTCAGACATTATTGGCTTCTACATTTACTTATCATTCATCTCTATCTGTCCACTGCCACATTGGTCACTGGAACGACACTTTTTAAAAATCTTCCAACCACATCTATATGTCATCTTACCGGGCTGGCCCTTGACGGAAGCTGGTATAGTACGTCATCTGGTGTAGACCATCGTGTATGTATCGTAGCGTAGTTGACTATTGCATTGGCCGGGCTGGCCCGTGCCTGAAACGGTGTTACAACCACACGTGATCACTCTGCACATCCCACAATTGGATCACAATGGAGTGCAGTGGTATAAATCTGTTACGCCTTTGTGGGAACGTCTTCTCAGTGACACCCCCTCGTCCTAACTTACACACTTCTTTCCCTTCTTACGAGTCTAGTCACCAATTCGACAATCATGACTACGATGAAGAACGCTGGCGATACTCCCGTCACAGAACCGGACACAGACGCGGTCGTCGTAATCGTACGTTCAATCATCTCTGGCATCGACACGTCCTCATTTTTCCTTGATGGGCTAGCGGAACATGAACTCGAGAGCCAAACCTCATCCCTGCGCATGTGTGCACTGCACATTCGGACGAAATAAGCTCAGGACGAAGCACAACTTAGCTGGCGATCTCGCCAGCCATATGTTTGGCCACTTGGTGTCTACTGAGGTGGCACGAGATGTTTTGACCACCTTCATCGTCGATGGTGTCATCCAGGTTTTCAAGGGGGTGGTCCATCACAACGAACAACTACACGAGGGTCCCTTTGATCCACACTCGGAGGATGTCCAACGCGCCCTTGAAGAGGCGTTCAAGGTAGCCACAGCGCATGATTGCATCCGCTTGCGTCCAGGGGATAATGCACCAGAGCAACACGCGCCACCAGCTGATCAGGAGGAGAAGGAAGAGAAGACATACATATTCCGGTGGCGCATATTACCCCAAAATCCATTCAGTCCAGATGAACTTGTTTCCTTCTTCAACGAGATCACTGATCGTGCTTTCGCTGCTGCAAAGCCTCATTTCGCCACGAAGATGGGATTGCGGCATCGCTTTGCGGCCTCCGATGACGAACGTCACTTTGTTCCGCTAGCATATGACTCGAACCAGGATATACGACCACCCGACTTTGTCTTGCTGCCCATTGAAGCTTTCTCGGGTGCAGCCTTCAATGTCGTTGACAAAAGATATGTCAGTTTCAGCGCTGCACGCCTTGTCGGTGAAACGACCAAACATCTGGCGGATGGCCTCGATCGCGTGCAGCGGCACTCGGAAGGACTGGAATGTGCACAGCCATGGGTGTACTATGTCCTCGGAATGACGGCCACGCTAACCCAGGACGCTATATTCTTCTCGCGAGTCGACCACAGCGACTGGGAGCACCTTGCGTTGCTGCTTTGGGATGGTCGTGGTTGTATCGAGTTCATTCGCATCTTGCTTGGTCTCGCTTTGGCCGACGGTGTTGATCTTGGCCAAAACCCGAACATTCAACTGATGTGTGTAGCGCGCACGTTCCAACTCAAAGATCGTGGCCCCCCGCCAGACGAGGCGTCCTCAGCCGCAGATTCCGATTCCGACTCGGATGAGGCCAAGTCCGAGACTTCCAACTCTTCTTCTTGCGATAGCGCTCCGGGCATGCCTTGCCAGAACCCAGCGGAGAAAAGGGACCACTCCCAGATTGAAAAGGAGGATGACAATGAAGAGGACCAACGATTGAAGAAACTCAAGATCGTCGAAGACATTTGAGCAAGGTGGGTTTGTGGTTTCTCTTTGCGAATGAGCGGTTTTTACTAATTGAAATTGACATTCTTCTACAGGAACCAGGAGTGAGATTGCGAGCCCCAAGTTGATCATTGTTTCTGTTTCTTACTATGCGAATTTCCAGAATGTCAGTGCTAGATCACCTATGTATATTATCGTATTATGATGCGGATGCCTTGACCTTTATTCTCGAACTTTCTGTGAGACAGGGATAACCAGAGGAACGATCCTTTTGAAAGTTTGACATGACATTTAGGGCTGCTAGCCAATCTGAGCCTCGTGCGACGCTGAACTCCGCATCGAGGAAGTCATAAAAGACCAAAATTTGAACACATTATCCGTTTGCCATCTCTTCGCACGACCAACCTTTTGACAAGAGAGCGTTGAGCTCGTACATGATTTTCACTCAGAACACACGCGACGAGTCAGTTCCAACTCGTTCCCTCATCTCTCTCTTCTCCTCGTCGTTGATATCTTGATCTACAGTTACCTGAGCGACCTCGTTTTCTCTCTTCATCATTAAAATAACCCTGCAATGCAAGGGCCTTTGGCAGTGTTCACTTCCCGAATTCCGACAACAGCCCGTGTGCTGCCCGCGCTGAATGGCCTTGTCCGTGCTCGTCACCCATCCACCCGCTTTTTCTCCACCACCCAATTTCGCTCTCGTATCGCGCCCACCAAGCCTCTGCGTGCGATCGCCGCCCCAGCCGTCGGTTCATACACACCAAAGGATGGCGAACATGTCCTCAACTCTCCCTCAGAACTTGCTCGGAAACTATCCGCCAAAGTCCTCCCACAACTCGACCGTCCAAAAGTTAAAAAGGTCGTCGTTGTAGGCAGTGGTGGACTCTCCATTGGCCAGGCTGGCGAGTTCGATTACTCTGGCTCACAAGCCATGAAAGCCCTCCGCGAAGAAGGTGTCGAAGCCGTGTTGATCAATCCAAATATAGCCACGTGGCAGACTAGCCATCAGTTGGCCTCGGAAGTCTACTTCCTACCCATCACCGCGGATTATGTCGCATACGTTTTGGAAAAGGAACGGCCGGATGGTATCTTACTCACCTTTGGGGGTCAGAGCGCCTTGAACGTTGGTATTGCCCTTGACAAGATGGGCGTCCTTGACCGCCTTGGCGTAAGGGTCCTCGGAACACCCATCAAGACACTCGTGATTTCCGAAGATCGTGAGCTCTTCGTGCAAGCTCTCAAAGGTTCGTACTCCCTTTCTCCTGATTACAACTTCATTCTCATGTGACGTCGGTCAGAAATCGACATCCCAGTCGCTCAGTCTACCGCTGTCTCCACTGTTGATGCGGCCCTCGAAGCTGCAGAAAGGATTGGTTACCCTGTCATTCTTCGTTCGGCCTTTACTTTGGGTGGCTTGGGCTCTGGCTTCGCCAATGACCCCGTCGAGCTGCGAGATCTCTCCGCCAAATCTCTTTCGCTTTCTCCTCAAGTCCTCATTGAACGTAGTATGAAAGGCTGGAAAGAACTCGAGTATGAAGTCGTTCGTGATGGTGCCGACAACACCATCATCTGCTGCAACATGGAAAATTTTGATCCCTTGGGAACCCACACGGGCGACTCGATCGTCGTTGCCCCGAGTCAGACTCTGAATGACGACGAGTACCACATGCTGCGCAGCGCCGCGATCAAGGTCATTCGGCATCTTGGTGTCGTTGGGGAGTGTAATATTCAGTATGCTCTCAATCCCGACTCGAGGGAATATTGCGTGATCGAAGTGAACGCACGGTGCGTGTAGGCGTATCAACATTTGAGATATACTCATGTACTGTGCCAGGTTGAGTCGTTCATCTGCATTGGCTTCCAAGGCGACAGGATACCCTCTCGCCTACACCTGCTGCCAAGATCGCCTTGGGGCACACCCTTCCCGAGTTGCCGAACGCGGTCACGAAAACGACCACTGCATGTTTCGAGCCATCTCTCGACTACATAGTGACCAAAATTCCCAAGTGGGATCTTGCCAAGTTCAGTAACGAGGTCAACCGTGAGATCGGTAGCGCTATGAAGAGTGTCGGCGAAGTCATGGCCATAGGCAGGACTTTCGAAGAGAGCTTGCAAAAAGCCGTTCGCATGGTCGACCCCAGGTGGCGAGGGTTCGAAGTGGTCGGGGGGTTGAAAAATTGGAGGATGCTGCCGAATTGGAGCGAGCGCTCAATCGCCCAACGGACATGCGGCTTTTCGCGATCGCATATGCGATGTATAATGACAAGTACAACGTGCAAGAGATCCACGACTTGACAAAAATTGACAAGGTATGTTGTACGCCAGTCATCACTTCTCCCATCATGTTGTTGATGGCTTATTCCCTTTCAGTGGTTCTTGTACAAGATTGAAAACATTGTCAACACATCTCGGGCCCTCTCCTCCCTCGGCAAGCTGTCGTCTGTTCCCCCTCCCTCATATTAACTGCAAAACGACAAGGATTCTCTGACTCCCAGATCTCGTCGCTCCTGAACACCACAGAGGACGGAGTTCGCAACTTCCGTAAAGCGCAGGACCCGCCGATCACTCCTTTCGTGAAAAGGATCGACACGTTGGCAGCCGAGTATCCTGCCCACACCAACTACCTCTACACAACATACAATGCATCCGCACATGACGTCACTTTTGATGACCACTGGTACCATGGTGCTTGGCAGTGGCGTCTACCGTATCGGGAGCAGTGTCGAGTTCGACTGGTGCGCCGTCACTTGTGCACGCAAGTTGCGAGAGATGGGCGATACTATGAGCGAGGACGGCAAAAGTGTTGGTGGGAAGACGATCATGGTCAACTACAACCCCGAGACAGTCAGTACGGACTTTGACGAGGCAGATAGGTTGTACTTTGAGGAGTTGGGTTGGGAGCGCGTGATGGATATATATGAGTTGGAGGGCGCGAAAGGTATTATTGTCAGTGTTGGAGGTCGGTCGCTTCTTGATTTGTTAGCACAACGCTAATTCGCTGTCCCATCAACAGGTCAACTCCCGCAAAACATTGCGCTTCGGCTCAAGGAGAGCGGTGTCAACGTTCTCGGTACGGATCCCTCGCAGATCGACAACGCCGAGGATCGTCACAAGTTCTCGAGTGTCCTGGATTCTATTGGTGTTGATCAACCCCAGTGGACCGAAGTCACATCGTTGGAAGCTGCCAAGGAATTCGCAAACCGTGTTAGGTTAGTACTTTACAGCTTAGATCGTTGCTAAAGCACAGTCAACACAACGTCTACAGTTATCCGGTCCTCGTGCGACCTTCATACGTTCTTTCTGGGGCAGCGATGAATATCGTGCACGAAGAATCCGCGCTCTCCCACACTCTCACCGCAGCGTCCTCAGTTTCTCCTCTTCACCCCGTCGTCATCACAAAATTTATCTCGAACGCTCAGGAAATCGACGTTGATGCTGTTGCTTACAAGGGCCAGCTTCTTGTGCATGCTATCAGCGAACATGTTGAGAATGCCGGTGTCCATTCTGGAGATGCTACCCTTGTCCTTCCTCCATACACGTTGAGCGAGCGCGATCTCGACAGGTTGAAAGACATCGCGTCGCGAGTTGCTCAAGCATTCGAGATCTCAGGACCTTTCAACATGCAGGTGATTAAGAAGCCCGCCTTCAAGGCTGGTGAGGAGGACGAGCTCAAGGTTATTGAATGCAACCTCCGTGCGTCGCGTTCGTTCCCCTTCGTCTCCAAGGTGTTGGGGCACAACTTTATTGAGACGGCTGCTGCTGCGATCACTGGTGTCAATGTTCCCGAGCCTGTCGATTTGATGAAGGAGAAACGAGACTACACGAGCATCAAGGTTGCCCAGTTTTCTTGGACGCGACTGGGTGGTGCCGATCCTTTCCTTGGCGTCGGTAGTGTACCACTCCTTTTGTTGCTTTGCATGTTATATAGACTGATAGTGCTCTCTTAGAAATGGCAAGCACGGGCGAAGTCGCTTCCTTTGGTTCTGACATTTACGAAGCATACTGGGCCTCCCTGCTCTCTACGACCGGATTCAAGCCTCCCCGCCCGCGTTCCGGTGTCCTTATCGGTGGCTCACCTAAAACGCCGGAGCTCCCCTTCATCGCCAAAACGCTCCACTCGCTTGGTTTCAAGCTCTATGTCTCCTCGCCCGTGATCGAGGCTACCCTGACCGCCATCCCCACGTCACCTGCAAACGCATCTTCTTCCCCACGACCGACAAACGTCGTCTCCGCGAAGTCTTTGACGAGTATGACATTCAATCTGTGATCAACCTCGCGCAGGGACGGGGCAAGGGACGGGAAGACGAGGACTATGTCGCCCGTCGGAACGCGGTCGATTTTGGGTTGCCGTTGTTAAACAATGCCAAGTGTGCGGCGTTGTGGGTGGAGGCGTTGAGGCGGAAGATGGGGCCAGACGGGAGGGGGTTGATGGGTTATCAGGAGGGGAACGTGCCGAGCGAGGTGAAGAGCTGGAGAGAGTTTGTAGGGAGGAAGGCGTGAGGTGTCGGGTCTAGGTCTGGTTCTGGTTAGAGTTGTATTTGTAAGATTCTGTGGGTAATTCAACTCGGAAGCGCTAGACATCGCTGAACCGAGTGGCACTGAACATCGCAATGGTGGAGTCGGTCAAGAAGCTACCGTTGGAGAAGCGGGTCGTGCTTCACGAGACAAATGGGTCAATATTATGAATCATCCTCATTACAACAAAGGGGTCCAGGTATCACGGCAATACAAGGTACTGGTAGATGTCCATGTAATACGCCAGTACTGGCGTTCCGAGCAATATGCCAGAATGTCATCGTACGATAGGGCCTATCCATCCTGGAATGTGTCACGAGGACTCTGTTTCGCATATCGCTGTAGAAAAAATGAAACACGGTAAGCAAAGTATATACCTGATCAAAGAAAGTTGTCCATACCCTCAGGCTGCTTGAAGGGACAATTTGAAAACTTGTCTTCTAGATCAGAGTACAAGGTCAGCCACTTGTCTAGCACACTGATGAATTCAGCATGCGAGACTTCTGTGCGTGATCCCTTGGCGGCTGTACGTAGCGTGCTGTTGTAGAATATTGCGAAAGAGTTCAAGATCAGAATGCAAATCGGGTCATGCAGCTCCTTTGGCCAGTTGTACTCCAGACAATCCACGAATTCAGGCGCTTTGAATGACGTCTGTTACGCCATCGTCACTTGTAACAGCGAAGCGTTTCTGAATGGCTATATCCTTGGCGTGTCCATCAGCCCAACCAGCGTATGTTTTGGGCCAATTTCTCATATGGGGGGGACGGCCGGATCCAATGGATTGTGCAAACCCATCCTCGTCTGCCTTGCGCAACTCCGAAACAGAGAGTGGCCCTGCGTAGGAAAAAACGAACAGGAAAAGGACGTAGAGGAAGGACTCTACATCATCGAATTGCGTATGCTTGCCACCCCAGAGGACGTTGTATGAAATGTAAGGAAGGTTCCCTGGTATACTGAGTGAGTTGGTGAGGAGATGATATCTGTAACACACATACCGTCCGCAGAGCTCTCATGGGTTTCGTGCTATCGGGCTGAGGAAGAGCGGAAGACCTCTGCGGGGTGAGGGTAGAAATTAGGGGCCGAGGCTTGATTGGTTCAGGTTGTGTAGGCTCTTCAGCATTCTGCAGTATGGACATGTCGAGGTCGATCAGGTAACCTCGCTCGTCTTCGGGACGAAGCCCGAGAACGATGTTATTCTCGCTGACATCCCGGTGCAGGATCCCGATCTTCGTGAGATATTCGTGCCCTTCCATGTCATCGTCTCAGCATACGATGACGGCAAAAGATATAAACCTACCTAACAACGCACCACGTAGTCCTCGTACAAAGTCATGCACACCCCAGAAGTACTTCACTGGTCGCTTTAACTCGGAGACAGAGAGCGTCAGCACACGGTTCTCCACACCCAGTTCCTCGATCTGGGCATCAAGAAAGCCCCTGATTACGCCCAGTGTCGTGCATATCTCGTTGTCCCTCTTCACCTTTTCCGTCCTGAACATGCGTCAATACACCATCTCCTTGGACATATAGAGAAACACGTACTTGAACGGCACGATCACGTTAGGGTGAAGTCCTTGTCTCGTCAAGTGTTGCATCACTGCATCCTGTTCTGCCACACGGGTGACATCTTGCCATGCCATTTTCAACGCCAGCCGCTTGTCCTTGTCTCCGAGATCCACGACACAAAATACCGTTGTTCCCCTTCCGCGAATAGAACTGGCCGTGAACAAGATGCCCAAGCATTCATAACCATATACAGCAACCGGGTAGAAGACGAAACGGTCTACACCCTCGGCAGTACTCTCTCCAGTCTTCCGTTTCTTCGATTGCTTCCCCTCGCCGGCGTCATCTTCGATTTCGGAGACATCCCTCTTTGTGGAAGAAGATCGGGTCGCAGGTGGGTGGAAAGCGGCTGAATCGCTGCGAGGACGAGTCGTAGGTTGAGTCTCAGACATGCGCACTCGTTCAAGAGGATTGGGGACAGTGATTATTTGATCATTCACAGGTCGTCGTGACGTGCCTTTTGACGTTGATGCGTTGGAACGCCGTGTTACGTTTAGGGCCTTGCAGGCTTGTTCTCTCCGCTTTCAGTTCCACGTCCGGATTGTGGCCCAGGTCTACCCTGTCTGCCAATGCGAGACCAAGTAAGATCCGTATGAACTCGATGCAACCGCGACCATCTGTCAGCATCAGTTCGACACGTTCCGTCCCGCTGCCCTCTCCACGCATGAACACCGCCTTATCTTTGGTGACCGTCAACCCGAGCACATAATAAATCCATGGCTGCGCCCGTTTCAGGCCCCGTGCGTAACGTTGCATCTGTTCGATCCCCGCAGCCAGGTCCTTGTTCTTCGACTCTCCGACAAGGCGCGAAGCTGTGAAGTTGACGTACTTCGGATCGACCTCCTTGAAGTCATCTGAGAATGCCTCGATCGGTAGCAAAAGGAAGTCGGGTCGCATGTCCTCTCCGTCGGGTTCATATGATAGTGGCACAGCGTGATGTTTGTCCTCGGGAGCCGCAAAGCGATGGTGCAACTCTTGGTTCGAAACCCCGAGGTTGGGCTTCGCGAAGGCAAATGCACGATCGGTAATGTCATTGAGGAACGAGACGAGCGCTTCTTCACGGAGAGGTTCCATTGGGAACGTAGTCCAAGTGAACGAGTAGGTCTTCTCCTTCTCCTTCTCCTTCTGTTTCCCTTTCCCTTTCGTGTTCGTAGACGAGGATTCTGGCTCTCCAGGACCGCTCTGTGTGTCCCGAATACATTCGTACCGGGAAGCGTGCTCGAATGCCTGTTGAACGGCTCTTTGAGCATCATCGGATTTCGGGTCAAGTGGGAGCTTGAGGTTACGAGGGGCCGTCCCGTCGAAGACTTGGACGACCTTCTTTTGGACGAATTCCTGTAAGATCTCTCTCGCCAGATCGGTCGATACTATGTGTCCGAGAACGTGGTCTGCAAGATCTTGCATCAGGAAGCGTGCCATGGCCAGCTCGTGGTTCATTGCTCCGTCTATCTCAGTGCGGGTATGAGTCTGTCCTGGGTGTCGGTTGGAGGCAGCCTTTTTGAGAGGGGAGGGATTGCTTATCGTGCGGGGAGGCACGACCACTCTTTTATCTTCAATTCGTTTGAAATCGCACATATTTCGCTGAATATATCGCAACGTCAGATGGAGGACAGGTCGAGTACAACAAGTAACCAACGTACGATGATCTTCACAATTCTCGCGCAATTCCCGGCGTCTTTTACAGCGTTTGTAGCATCGTCAGGGGTGGTCAACGTTGTAGTAGCCATTGCACAAATGAAAGAACACAGAACGGGAATGATGAGTGTTTCTGAGTGGTGGTTGAGAAATACGGGTCTTACTGTCACAAGGACACGCTTAGCTCGTGTCTTATACCAGGCCAACACTGTGTGGATGTGTGGTGGCTCGTCGGCAGTGATTGTTCTTGGTGGACAGACACTACAGTCCGGTGTGGAACTGTGGAGTCGGGGCTGGTGGACGCGGTCCTACCCATTTTGGATGTTATGCCCCTGAACCAAAGCGTCCTATGAACCACATGCACACTGAACAGGTCTTCAATGAAGAATGTACATACATACTTCGAGTTGTCGCCTATAAATACATAGATAGATATGTTATCTGGTAGTAAGCGGCTACCGAACGATACACCGTGAACGTTGATTGTTTCAGCTCGGACTCGCGATGATTTAACTCATTTTTTCACCAAATCGTCTGAATCCACAACGCGCTTCGTCTTCCTATAGTACGAGTGCTTTGAAGAGCTGAAAACGAGGAAACTTGCTTGGGTTACTGTTCGCGCGTACTCGAGTGACCTCCACCTAGCTAATGAAAAAGCAGTTCTCGAGCCTATACTCAAGATGCAGGTCGATGCGTAACTTAGCCCCGTGTCAATCATAAATTACTAGTTATCCCACTCTATCGAATGATCTGATTTGTTCTGGTCCAATCTGAAGAGGGATTCCATCTCAGTGCTATATATGATAGTCACTTCAATGATATAAGGAGGTATGGTCACACGATAGTATTACGGTCCACTAGTGGTGACCGTTTTTGATCCCCATCGCCTCAGCATCTTACAAGTGCAGACACGTTCCTAGGGGTTAAGGTCGCCGTTCCCGGTTTTGGATGCTGTAAACCTTGATCTTGGCCCACGCCGAATGCTTCAAGTTGCGCTCGTTTCAGGCGTTGAACGACTGTCAGCGAGGCACGTCCTGTTCAGACTCACTTCGGGGAGTACCTGGTACGGCAATGATGATAGCAGCGATAACAGCAATGGGACCTAGCCGTCTTTTCTTTATATCTGTCGTTCACTGGCATGTCTCATTCAGAGTACAAGTCTGAGGCAACCACTGACCCCATGGCAGAAGTTGACGGGCGAGATGCCCCCAGATTCTTTAAGCAAGTACCCATCTTCCGCAGGTGCCATGGTCTATCGCCACCATTTCCCTCCGCTATCTAACTGATAATATGCCCTAGATTCTTTTCCATCAAGAATAGTAACATTCTTCCCCCAAAGGCCTCCGCCCATGACGCGAATCTCATACCCGAGGCGTCAGCGAGCTTCTTCAGCCAACTTTGGTTTATGTGGTTAACCCCCCTGCTGTCACTCGGCTTTGCCAGACCCCTCGAAGCGTCAGACTTGTACAAACTGCCAGACGATCACTCATCGACTCGAGTTGCGAACGCCATCCTCACATCCTTTGAGCGCCGGCGCAAAGAGGCGGCGATATACAACAAGCGACTTGCAAATGGTCAGGTTGGCCCAGGCGTCAAGTCTCTATGGTGGTCGATTCGTGGTGTCCGTGCAGAACAGGAAAACGTTTGGAGAGAGAATGACGGAAAACGCAAAGCCAGTCTCGTCCTTGCCTTGAACGACAGTGTGAAATGGCACTTTTGGTCCGCTGGAATTTTAAAGGTCATTGGTGACACTGCACAAGTCACCTCACCTCTCGTAGTAAAGGTATGAGTCCCCTTTCCCTTTACATCTCATATATTGATCGTTGGCGCAGGAAATCATTTCCTTTGCTGCAGAATCGTACGCTGGGCATATAACTGGCATACCCACGCCACCGATTGCAACAGGCGTCGTACTTTCTGTTGCACTCTTCGCGTTACAGCTCATTGCATCATGGTCCAACCAGCATTTCATCTATCGTAGCACGGCATGCGGTATCCTTCTGCGCGGTGGTCTCATTACCGCGATCTACTCCCGAGCTCTTTCGTTGTCTCCTCGCGCCCGCGTACAGATGACAAATGGCAGGCTCGTGAATCACATCTCCACCGACGTATCCCGCATCGATTTTTGTCTGGGCTATTTCACGTGTCTTGGACCGCACCAATCCAACTCACTTTCTGTCTCGTTTTGCTCCTTCATCAACCTCGGTCCAAGCGCGCTGGCGGGTTTTGCATTTCTCGTTCCTGCGATATCAATCAATACAATAGTGGCGAATCATTTCTTCTCCATCAGGATCAAGAGCATGGCCTGGACTGATAAACGCTCCAAGTTACTCCAAGAGATACTTAGCGGTATAAGGGTGATCAAATTTTTCTCATGGGAGATCCCCTTTTCGAAGCGGATTTCTGAATATCGCAAGCTCGAAACGGTGTATGCTAATGATCTCATCTTGCTTGGTATCTTGGCTTATCTGTCTTTTAGCCACACACGAACCTTGCTATTTTTTCGCGCTGGATTGTCCGGATTCGCCTTCTCCCTTCCAACGCTAGCTGCCGTGATCACATTTATCACCTACTCCATGACTGGCCATTCGCTGTCTGCTGCGAACGTCTTCTCGTCTCTTACATTGTTCCAGCTCATCAGGGTACCACTCCTGTCCCTTCGTGCGTGGCCCCGTTGTTTATTTGGGTCAGACTAACTGATACTACTATGTAGCTATGGCCCTCGGCTCCATTGTAGATGCTTCCGCTGCATGCAAGCGTCTTTACGAAGTTTTTGAAGCCGAAACGTCGGACGAGACAGTCATAATCAACAAGGATCTGGGTGTGGCAGTGAGAATAGCTGATGCAGACTTTACCTGGGATGGTCCTCCGACAAGATACAAAGATCCCAATATACAGCCCGTTGATATGGCCAACATCTTTGCGCTGAGAGGTGTTGACATGGAGATCCCTCGCAGCAAGCTCGTTGCTATCGTTGGAGCGGTGGGGGCAGGTAAAACCTCATTACTCCAGGGCATCATCGGTGAGATGAGATGGATTACTGGTACCGTCGAGCTCGGTGGTACAGTTGCCTACTGCGCTCAGACTGCCTGGATCCAGGTATGGCTTGTTCAGGGTGCTATGGTAGAGGACTGACCCCTCGATCCAGAATGCTACGATCCGAGAGAATATCTGTTTTGGACGGCCATTTGAGGAGGACAGATATTGGAAGGCTGTCCGCGATTCTTGCCTAGAGTCAGATTTGCAGATGCTCCCTGACTATGACCTGACCGAGGTCGGCGAAAAAGGCATATCTCTCTCTGGTGGTCAAAAGCAAAGAGTCAACATCTGTCGGGCTATATACTTCAACTCGGATGTCGTCATCCTTGACGTTTGTCCTTTGTTCTTTATCAATGTTTGAATTTTGACATTTCTTAACCAGGATCCCTTCTCTGCACTTGATGCTCATGTCGGAAGGGCTGTATTTGGCAATATCCTCAAAGGCGGTACGGCAGGAAAAACTCGAATCCTTGTGACGCATGCATTGCACTTCCTCCCAGAAGTCGATTACATCTACACATTGGTCGACGGTAAGATTGCTGAACATGGTACCTTTGAGGCATTGATGGCTAGTGATGGCGCATTCTGCAAATTGATGGAAACACTTGGTTCGCGAGAAAATAACAACAAGAATAGTGTCGAGAAGATTGACATTGCTTGCGACGAGAAGAAAGGGCGAAACGTCAATATTAAGGGCAAAGCCACGATGCAAGAAGAACGGAATACCGGCGCTATTCCACTTAAAATGTACTGGGAATACCTGTCTGCTGGGAACGGCATGATCGTTGTGCCGATTGTATTCTTAACCCTCGTTCTGTTGCAAGTCTCGAACGTGATGTCATCATATTGGTGGGTGTCCCTTAGCTGTACTTTGTATATGTCCTCATTTCAGCATCACCAGGCTTGTCTACTGGGAAGAAGTGAAATGGAATTATCCACAAGGATTCTACGTGTGTTATCTGCTTCATCTGATGGCGGTGTCTCATGCGGGGTTGGCAGATGGGCATCTACGCTGTTCTTGGTGTTTCGCAATCGCTAGCCACGTTCTTCACAGGAGTCTCCTTTGCAATAATGACGTTTCATGCATCACAAGAGTTGCATAAGGTGGTTTCTACTACTAGTGTTCACATCGAAAGTACTCATGCATCAAGCTGCTCAGAGAGCTATTGCCAGCGTTCTCCATGCACCTATGGGTTTCTTTGAAATTACCGTGAGTTGAGCGCGTCGTATCTTCGGTTGCCATTGCTGATCTTTGTGTTTCTCTTAGCCTCTTGGTCGCATCATGAATCGCTTTGCCAAAGGCACGTTCACTAAACTTTTAATCCCCCCTCGTTAAATTATTCCACAGATATCGATACTATTGATAATCTCATTTGTGAATCATTTCGTACGCTGAGTCTGCCTGCCTCCGGGATCGTAGGCGCTATCGTCCTTATAACCATTGTCTTGCCTTGGTTTATTTTGGTGGCTTTCTGTATCCTGGTTTGCTATTTGTATCCTGCGTTCTTCTACCGAGCAAGCGCCAGAGAACTGAAGGTATGTCCCTGGTATTGTATGTTTTCATGTAGCTTAATTTGATTACAGCGGCTGGGTGTGTATGCCTTTAAACTTCAATTCTTGGCTTGTACAACTGATGATCGATCATAGATGCTATCCTACGTGATTCTTTATACGCCCACTTCTCTGAGTCACTTTCGGGATTGACGACGATCTCAGCATATGGTGAGACCGATCGATTCAGGAAAGAGAACATCGAACTTGTTGACATCGAGAATCGGTTAGTAATTGCAATATGCACAGCAATGGATTATTACCAACGCTGACTGAATTTCCAGAGCATATTGGTTGACTATAGCAAGTCAGGTGAGGAAACGGAGTTATAGTGCCCTTGGATGTCCATTCACTCTTCGGATCAGCGCTGGCTTGCCATGCGTTTGGACTTGCTTGGAGCAATCCTCACGCTTGCGGTGGCCACTTTGACAGTCGGTACCCGTTTCAGTATCTCACCAGGACGGACCGGAATGGTTCTGTCGTATATTCTGATGGCGCAACAGGTAGGCGTACCCTAGGATTGAGTTGATTTTGGAGAACTGATATGTCTTGTCCAAGAACTTTGGATGGACAATTCGTCAAGCTATGGATGTTGAGAATAACATGAACTCCGTGGAACGAATTGTCCATTATGCCAACGAGCTCGAACAGGAACCCCGCTGCCAGATCAAGGACAGCACTGCTCCTCCTCCTTCTTGGCCTTTTGAAGGTCGAATTGTCATGAAAGATATTTTCATGGAGTATCGGCCTGATTTGCCCCCTGTGCTCAAAGGCTTGAGTATGGACATCGCGTCAGGAGAGAAAATTGGGATTGTCGGCAGGTTAGTCGATTCCCTGTCTGTGACTTCTTTCGTTGACAATTTACATAGAACCGGAGCTGGGAAATCGTCGATCATGACGGCTCTGTATCGCCTTGTTGAACTCTCATCAGGAAGTATTCAGATCGACGATGTCGATATCTCGAAAGTCGGACTAGAACAACTCAGGAAGGGGCTAGCAATTATTCCACAAGACGCTGTGAGTCCTCACGTCATGAGAGCACGGTACAGCATTGACATGTTCTTTAGTTCCTTTGTAATGCTATATACATTAATCTTTGAACGTATCGCTTTGCTAACAAGTTTCCCAGTCTCTGGTACTCTCAGGGATAACCTTGACCCGTTCGGTTTGTACGACGAAGCGCGGCTTTGGGATGCTCTTAAGCGAGCACACCTTGTCGACACGGACGAGGAACAACTTCGCTTTGTCTCGGCGATGTACCCGTGGTGATACCCAGGCCATCGGCAATCGCTTCAACCTAGATACTTCAATTGATGTTGAAGGTAGTAACTTGTCAGTCGGCCAGGTAGAGCTCCACCCATTTCTCGTTCTTTTTCTGGTTGTTGACTGCTGTTCAGCGAGCACTGGTATCACTGGCACGAGCTTTAGTCCACGAGACAAAGATCCTTATCCTTGATGAAGCTACAGGTATACTTTGACGTTCTTCTCATTAACATAATAGTTCATGTTCTATGCAGCATCCGTTGATTACGAGACCGATGGAAAGATCCAAAATGCTATCGCGACAGAATTCAAGAATCGTACAATACTTTGCATCGCTCGTAAGTCCGTTTGTGTCATTCATCTTCTCCTTGGCTGACCGCCATCTAGATCGTTTGCGCACAGTCATATCCTACGACCGTATCTGTGTCCTCAACGCTGGCACTATTGTTGTATGTATTCTTTGGCTTTGGCGTTGGAACGCTTACTGAGACAGAACGATAAATTAGGAATTCGATACGCCGGCAAACCTATTCGAGATTCCAGACGGAATATTCCGCGGAATGTGCGATAGGTCTTCCATCTCACTTGAAGATATTCTCTCTACGTCGAGCATGAGCCCGGTGGTCCTCATGGCAGGAAACTATAACCTCTTCCAAAATACTTGTCTTGTTGGTGCAAACGCATGTCCCGGATGATAACTGCAGCACAAGCACTATGGCACCTTAGTACGTCTCGAGTATCGTTAAGTACCAGTAGTCCCGACTATCAGCATGATCAAGCCAGAATTCCGCTCTCGCATCCAAGATTCGCCCTGCTGTCAAATATCTGATTCCACGGCACTCACATGGCGAACTCAACTGCGGTAAATGGGACAGGGTCCACGGTAGTTGTGCACGAAGACTCGTCCATCGAGTACGTCTTCGCATCCTACCGAAACTTTAAACGTTGCCTCATTCAAGTTGACGCATCGTCTCCTCTGCGACTCGGATCCATTTTTCCGTTCTTGGGCTGACGAGGCACGAGAGATGTACCGTTCCCATGGATGCCACTTGTCGGCTGTATTTCACCCACTACCTTCGCGTCGCCGTTTAACAAGACACTCGCCATTCGCCGAACGTGTCACTGTCAAAAAAACGGGCTGCCAACGTCGACGTCGACGTGCGGGGAAGCCCAATAATCAGCTCAACTCCCTCCGGCCATCGTCCAAGACGACGTCATTCACAATTCAAGATAACACCGGTAGGGAATAGGGTGACAATCAACAAAAACAAGTTGTGGACCGCATCTTTTCTTTTCGAACACACACCGCTCATCCCACTGATATATAACAGCTCAGTAGACTCATACATACCATGTTTTCGGAGCTTGTTCTCCTGGGCCGCAGTGTTTCCGACGAAACTCGTATCATATTCGCATCAAGGCACCGACCGTGTCACAGAAACACGCATACGAATGATCGATATGCGCACGCGTTTCGTGATCCGGTCAACAAGTAGACATCCCCCCGCGTGGTCAATCCAGGTCTTCCGAGACATCCTACAAGTTCAATCATTGCAGTTATGTCTCGCTACTCGAGGCCAAGTTGCAGGCGCGGCGACGCTCGTATAACCCTTGGCCAGTCGAAAAGGACAGACAAGGAGCGGGGCGCTATGGGGTGCAGCTTTGCCTAGTAGGTGATCGCAAGCACGAGTTTATTCGCAAAAAGGGCAGGCAAGTTCCAATAGATTCAGATTCAGATTCAGAAGCGTCCGATCGAACAATGGCCCCTGGCCCCGTTCGGGCTGGTCTGGCATTGATATGGATACTCTGTTTCAGCCCTGTGGATATCCCCCCATGCATCATTGATCTCATGCCGTACATACCAAGCCCTCTGTATATCGTTGTCACCATCGGGTGTCGATATCATGTACCTCAGAGACCACACCAAAGCAGAGCGTGGCAGGCATCAGTCCTTTGCCGCTGTTGGCGATGACGATTATGACAAGGGATGCTTCTCCGCACGAACAGCGACTCTGCACTGCGACGAGCGCAAGATCATACACATGGATTTGTTATTGGTATTCAGCAAAACTTGGCCTCTGTTATACATATGCGTTGTGTGCAGCTATGCGCGATGATGCCCAATGCGAGATGTCCGTACATGGTAAGTATTGAATAAAATGGGGGAATGGGAGGTAAGGGTATACAATCAACATGGCCAGTATGACAAGTGCCCAAGGGAAATTGTGCGGGTCAGGCCATGAATGCGAGGACGACAAACGTCACCAGCGAACACAGTGCAGCACCATAGAGGCAACTGTGACCCACACAGCAAGTATCGCACCAAAGAGTAATGCCAACGCAGCAAAGGAGATGAACGAAAAGAGTGGGATGAGGGCAACCTCGTCTGGAAACGCGGCGCCAATGCCAAGCACGATGAGAGTACAACCGGCTGCAGTAAAGACGTCGGGCAACCTCCGGAGGAAAGCAGACATGACTGGATGGGTTTTCTGTAGTGTTATTGGTTGGTTGCGTGCGTGCAAACTTGAAAGCGGGCTACTCACTTCATCGTCCTTGGGTGGGACGACGAAATATATCCCGAGGATCACAGTACCTGCACCGATGAAGAGCAATACGGCCTTGGGCTGGCTGGAGGATACGGCAGCTAATCCAGCAGTCAAAGTTATAAGGGGGGGTACCTATTGAAGGTACCTGGCTCGATAATGACGTCGTTGAAGTCGATATGAGAAGACTTACCGCGCTCCGTTCAACATTAATCCGTCCCTTCAAGCGAACAATGTCATCATTGGTAGTAACGGGTGCAGGGAGCTGGAAACGGGATGTTACGGACGTTGTTGTACCTTCTGGTACACTGGGAGCGGAGAGTGAGGCTAGCGGGACAGAAGATGAAGGGAGAGGCTGGCGGGAGGGGAAAGAGTGGGAGAGACGAGAGATGGAGAGAGAGGCTGGCGAGACGGGACACGGAGGGAGAGGCCGGGATGAGACGTGGACAGGGATGGTAGCGGAACGGGACGAGGAGGAACGCGATGGTGGGGGGACGTAAAGCGGGAAGCTCGCGGGACGGGAGAGGGAGGGAGGGGGATATTCACGGTACGGGAGAGGGAGGGAAGTGATGGTGGGACGAGACACGGATAGAGGAAGAAAACGATACTGCTGCGCGTGGACGTGGACGTCGACGATCTGGTAGCGTGACATGTGTGCGACGAGTTTGGGCCATGTTTTTGCGCTGATATCGATGCAACTTGGGGCATGCCCCGAGGTGGGAGCCAATAATGAGAGCGAGAGGGAGGCGTCGTGCACGTCCTCGAGCTGCGGGAATGCATTGCGCGCGTGTGAGAGCGCTTCCTGGATCCCGTGGGGCGGTTAGCTTGTTCGAACTCGGGGCACGCTGTTAGGGATCCGGTGGGGCTCACGTTGTAGCTAGATGCCACTGATACGTAGACTAATTGCTCATTGTACCGGTAGGTGAGGATGTCGGTGGGGTAGCCCATGGCAGTTGTGCAAAAGGTTCGACGCAAGTGTGTTCAAGGATATCACGAAGACACGCCGAGTCCACGTTTTTCTCGGGGCAGTGACATTATAAGTACGAGCTGACGGGCTGTGAACAGTTTGAACCTTAAAGCTGGACCATCCGCCAAGCAGGATGCAAGAGCCTCAACCTGATGCCAAGTCCTCGCCGCTCATCGTATCTGCTCATGCACATCGTTGGTATTGTCCATGGCTGCCCGACGACCATGCCATCCAGGACATCCATCAAGTGCAATCGGACTATCGGAGACATATAGTTCGTCTGATGTTGGCAGTACGCTTTCTTCAACTTTGCAAATGTCTCCCCACTTCACTCTCCAAGATAGCAGGCACTCGTTTTCTATGGCACTTCGGCCATTCACCTCCTCCCTGACGATTGCCAAGCATCATTCAGGTTCATACCCGCTTCCAGGGCCTTATCTCTTGCTGGCCTCCTTACACAGCTTGCTTTCTATCGCGGAATTCCCTCTCACGTCGAGGCTTTTTCTTTGACTGTAAGCCGATGCCGTTTACAAGTCTAATAGTACGCTTATGTCTCCAGAAAATCGAAGAAAATAGATCACGCGCCATCATGTTTTTCGCCTCACTGTGGCTTCCGTTTGTCCCCTTTGTGTTGTCTATCGTCCTTCTTTGTTTCGGTACGTGGACTTGGGGCCATTCTATCAACGCCAACGTCTAAGCGTTCCCTTTCAGGCACTAATCACGGTGCATGTATTCCGGCCGCGTGGCAAGCACTCAGTCCAGGTGTGCCCTAACTTCGCAACTCCTCGACCGGATACCCCGTATGAATACATCTTTGTTCCACGTTGTTTACTGTGGCTGGCCCATCGTTCAGTGCGTGCACGCTTGTGGCTGGCCAACGAGACGGACATGTATTACTATCGCACCACGCGGTTAGCAGTATTTAGGCTCCAATAAAGCTAGTCACTAGCTTGTTAATTGTCCCATGCCATGCAAAAATTCTTGAGACTTCATATCAAATTTACGTCCAAGAATCTTCACGTGGAAGTTCGGAACCAGGTTTGCACTTAATGCTCGGCTCTGACGCGGTATGTAGGACTGTCTTAGAGCATAGGAATCGCAAGTACAAGTCCACCGTACGTGACCAATCACTTGTCCAGTATGTTGATAAACTGAGCATGCGAGAGTTCTGTCCGTCCTCATACGAGGAGCTGGCCCAAAAAGCTCGCTGATTGGGCAGAAGGAGATGCACTGGACATACCCAAACAGTCTTGTCATATCATGCATCCCGAGGGTGCAACGGATGTGGTCGAGAGATCCGCCCTTTTAGCGTTGAACAAGAGCGTCAAGAATGGCGCAACCCTGGGAGATAGATGCAGGTCGAACGAACCCATTCTCGTGGGCATCTTGAAGGTCCTTCTGGGCCGCCTGCGTAGGAGAAAAAGAAGAACAGCACATAAATGAATGACTCCACGTCGTCAAAATGCGTGTCTCTTCCACCGCTGTACGTTGCAAGATACTATGTAAGGGAAAGTGCCCTGGAAATGGTGAGTCGGTAGCATCGCAAGAAGTATGAATATGTTTACCGTTCGCAGCGCTTTGACGTGTTTCTTCTCCTCTGGTTTGGTGGCCATATCTGCTCGGCAACTTCAACCAATTCGTCCTCGGTTTCAATGCCTGCATTCGAAAGTGGTGTACGTTCCTCTGCTTTCTGTAGTATGGCCATGTCAAAGCCGATCAAATATCCTCTCTCTTCCCAAGGATAAAGGCCCAGAACAAAGTTGTTCTCGTTGATATCTCGGTGTAGAACCCCGATGCTCGTAAGAAATTGATGGTCCTTTCATCCGATTGTATCAACACGAAGCACAAAGATGACGTGTACGACAGACCCATACCTAATAATGCCCCGCGTAACCCTCGTACAAAATCATGCACACCTCAGAAATATTTCACTGGTCTCTTGAACTCCGGAATAGAAATTGTGAGCACCCGGTTTTCGACTTGCACAAGACCCATCTGTTCGTCAAAAAACCCTCTAATCGCGCCAAGCGTCATGCACACCTCTCCCTTCTTCTCAGCCTTGAACGTGTCAGCTAACTGTACCCTACCAGGGCGAGACACCATACTTGAGCAGAACGGTCGCGTTAGGATGAAATTTATTTCCCAATTTCTTCATCACAGCGTCATCGTCGGATCCTCGCTCCAGATCTTGCCACGACATCTTCAAAGCTAGCCTTCTTTTATCGTCACTCGAGCTGAACGTAAATAAAATCCCCAGACACGTATGACGGTACACGCGTAGCGGGAAAAAGACCATCCGTTCTTCCTGCCTGATAACTGTTTCGTGTACCCACGGCTGTGCGCGCTTCAGTCCCCGCGCGTACCGCTGCACTCGTTCGACGCCTACAACCAGATCTTTGTTCTTCGCCTCGGCGATGCAGTAACTTGGGGATATCTCCATCTGGTTCATGTGAGAGTGGCATAGCATGGTGTTTAACGCTGCGAGCCGCGAAGCGATTGTTCAGCTTTTGGGACCACACTGGCGAGCTTGGGACGCGCGAAATCGAACGATCTCGTTGAGGAAAGTGACGCGTGCGTCTTCGTCGATTGGCTCTGCAGGGAAAGTGGTCCAGATAAATGAGCAGGTTTTCTCCCTTTCCTTTCGGGTTCGTCTGCTTCCCTTCTCTTTTGGTATCCGTGGGTGATGACTCTGGCTCTCCGAGATCGTTCTCGGTAACCGCCCGGATGCAACTGTGCATTTCAGCGTCCTCGAAAGCCTGCTCGATAGCACGCTGGACTTCCTCGGAATTTGGATGGAGGGCGACATTGTGGCTATGTCGACTTTGACATAATGTGACCGAATACGTGGTCCGCGAGATCATCCATAAAGTAACTTGCCATTGCTAGCTCGTGGTTGAGCGCCACCTCCATAGTGGTGCGTGTGTGCGATTGGTGGAGGCCGACTGCTTCATTGGAGAGAGTTGAGTCTCACTACGGACGGGAATGAATATTAGGCGATTATTATCAACTGAACTCCTGACTTGTGTACAACTTGGAGGATTCCAACGTCGGGTTCAAGCTAAGGAAGGGTGAATAACAAGACGGCCGTCACCTTTCGACGGGGTCTCCCAAAGCAACATGGCATTCTGCTCTTTTCGTCTTCAACCCACCCGCCCCCGTTCTAGTACAACTACGAAAGGTACGTAAGCAAAAGGACATGCGATGATGCAGTCGGCGAATGCGATAAATACTACATACACATGGTCAATATGCGAGTAAGGCAGGGAGAAATTCCCATTTGTACTATTGACTGAAGGGCAAAGGAAAACAGAAGCGTTAACAACAAACAGAAAAATGAGACCGAGGCAATAGAGATGAGTCAATTTTTGTGTCCACGCAAAATACTTGGATTGCATCTAGCCCTAAAGTGCGATGTCGAAAGAGCGGGGATGAGAAACGCGGCAAGAGTTGTGCACCAATTAAGCGGCGATGGGAACGGCGGACTTGGTCTCATTCTTTTTCCCTGCTGCTGCTGCCACTTCCGCGTCGTAAACGGCCTTCTTCGTAGCCTCTAGCTCCTTAATTTGCCTTTCCAGTTTCTCCTTGACGTTATCTGCAACGGCCGCACCCTTATTTGGGACATTGAACGTCATGCTTCGATGCACGCTACCACCCATGCTACCCGCCTCGGGGTTTGGCACGTTTACCAGCGGTCCACTGGTGGATAAACCGCGATGGAACGATGTCGGCAATACGCGGCCCTCTGGGTGTTGGAAAGGACACGCAGAACGAGTGCATGCAGCACCGAAACGGCATTGTTGATTAGAGTGAGTGTTGGATGGGCGCGGGGGGTGTGAATATGTGCAGTTGGGACGGGTGCAGGAGGCACCGAAGCGGCAGGGGATGGGGTTGGAAGGTGCGCCAGTGTAAGCTGGCGCGGTATGGGGATGGGGATGGGTTGAGGGTGGTTTTTGAGTGTCGGCGCCTGAAGGAACCAAGTAAGCAGAGGAACTGAATGGAAAAAAAGCTGTTACCTACCAGGCGCATTGATGGCCGGACTGACATGTGATTTAATACAATCCTTGTCTTTACAATCCTTGCCCTTCTCACATGCATCCGTGCTCAGTACCACACCACTCTCGGCCGTGGCGACTGGCGAAGGATGTGAATACCTGCACTGCGAGTTCGTGCATTTGGTAGCAAACTTGCACAATGTTGGAGATTGGGGGCGCTCCGGTAGCGCATACGGTATCCGTTGCTGCTGAACGAGGGGCGGTTGTTGTACAGAGGCAGGTGTTGGTGTTGGTGCGACTATGGGCACGGAAGGCTCGACAGGTTGACCTGCAATAGTCTCGGATGGAGGTTGAGGCTGCACTTGTGTCTGAGTAGGAGTGGGCGATCCGGAGGATGGTGCAGGTGATGCTCCAACAAATCCACCTCGTCCTGGTCCTCCACCACGACCTCTCCCACCTCGTCCACTACCCCTTCCTCGTCCATTCACGCCTTGCGTTGGTGCTTGTCCTTGACCAAAAGCGCCGCCTCCTTGATACATAGCCATGTCTCCTTGTTGCATCCCTGGGAAACCACCGCCCATCATCTGCCCTGTGGCAGGATTGAGCATTCCCATCGAGGTGGCCATCTGAGCCATGAGCGCCATCTGGCTCATCATCATCTCCTGCAGCACCAGCGTGTTCGCATTTACATTAGCCGCGGTCATATCCATTCCAACACCATTTTGGAAGCCCATCATCATGCTCGGGTCGGGCGTTGCCACACCGGGGGGGATACCACCATTCGTAACGGCATCGATGCGAGCCTGGATTTCGTCTCCGTGCGCATATGGTTGGTGCACGCCGTTTCTTCCGCCTACACGGTCTAATAGACTCCTTCCGCTCGCACCCGGACCAGCCTCAATTCTTGAACCGGCACTTTGCATCGCGCGAGGGCCGGTTGGCACCTCCATACGACGCGTTTTCGATGGGCCATGCCCAGAAGGTGAGGGTGACCGTACGGATGCTGTTCGTTTCTGCCCATGACCAAGCGTCGAGGAGAGCGCTTGTTGATAGAGAGGAGCGCCACCCTGCGCTCCAGTGCGAGGATTAAGTGGTCGTCGGTGGTCAGTTGTCAAGGATGGTGAATGAACGGGGATTTCAGATGTAACTTGGGGTTTTGACGTGGTTGCTGGTGTGAGGGAAGGAGAGGTGGACGATGATGTTAGTGGTATTTCCGACTCCGGAGCACCTTTGGCTGCTTCGACAAACAGCCAATCGGTGAAGCTAGGATCTATTGAAAATTGAAAGACAATCAGCAAAGATACGAATTATAGGAGATGAGGAGTTGGAGGGTCACACGAACCAAAGTCTGTTCCAATTACTACGATGAACGAACAAGGGCAAGTCAGCTGGGCGCGACATGATCGGAAATGCATATAATGCTTACAATCCTCGAGTTCAGATGTTATTTGAGCTGTAGTGGCGGACAAGGTCAGTACTGATCCTACCAATGCTCCGGAGCAGGAAGCATCGACGTACCAGCAGTCTTGTTATTAATGATCATAATAGTGATATACTCTGCCATGACCGGGTCTGAATAACCGCCTTGATAAGCATTTGAGTGGGCGGAAGTGGTTGTGGAGGACTGACCAGCATCAGGACTGAATCCCCGCTTCATGAGCTCGCCCTGTATCGCATTCTGTTGGAAAAAAAAAGGGTCAAGTCAGCTGAAAAATGCTAGAAAAAGGCGAACTCGTACGCACTTGGAGAGCATTGGCGCGTTCAGTCCCAATTGTAAGGCCAAAGGGCATCTTGGTTGAAAGTGAAGGACGGAGGTCAACGACGGTTGATTGGCAAGAAGGAGCGAATCAAAGGTGGCAGGACGCGGGAGTCGGATGACTAATATGCTAAGTACTTGTCAAATTCGTTGTTATTATTGCTAAGCTGATTATGACCCGGACCACCTTGAACAGAACTACGTGCGGCCAGTGGCCTCTATTCTACAACGACACCGACCCATTTGGTGGTCCGAGTATGTCATATAAATTAACCCAAGTTGACTCGGAACTGAACATCATGACAAGTCTACGCAGATTCAGATTCCGGCGCTGGTGCTGCGTCAAACAGACGTTCCACGTCGTTTTTCTCCGCTGACGGGAGATCAGCTCCGCTCAAGCCACGTCCATCGTCTTCCTCGCTTGACCCTTCTCTCGACGAAATTTCACCTCGCATTTGCATTCCCCGCAAAGCTTTGAGCTGACGTTGCTCAGCTTTTTGCTTCTGAATAATTGCCTCTCTCTTTCGCTTCAATTCCTCCGGTGACAGCACTGGTTTCTGCCCAGGGACGGGTGCAGCTCTGGGGAAACTGCTTTAGCATCAAACACGTCCATTTTCTTCGCAGCACGTCACTTACGGCCGTTGAGCCCCCTGATCGCTTGGAATAGTCGACGGCCCAGCAGATCTGTTAAAATCCAATCTCCTGTCACGGTCACCCGCCAGGAAACTTGAGAGTCGCACTCACTTATCTGACGCTTTGTGATCCGACGTCATCTTCTCTCCATACAGCCACTTTCTGTCCCACGTCGGCTCGATCTCTTGCCAGTACCGAAAATAGGCTTCCATCCTCTCTCTCCGCCCGCTCTCCGCTTTCACGAGATCCCGAACATCCCTCGCCCTTTTGCGAAGTTTCACAGCGGTTTCGCGTATACCCGTCACATTATCCAGAAGGGCGACATCTTGTGCGGAGATTTGTTGCATGATCGTGACACAACGCTTAAGGTCGTTGACATTGGCAGGCGGGGGAGTCTCCGAGCGCGAGGAGACAGGCGTGGCGAAATCGAGTTGTTCCTCCTCAGTCATTTCGGATTCGGTGCCGCTAAATAGATCTTTGTCATACGAAGCCACGACAGGTGCCTTCCGCGCTGGAGACATCGACCGCGGAGCTAATGATCCTGCGTCTGGCGGTGGTGGATCTATATAGTCAACATGGCGTCAGATACCAGAGTAGAGTCCTGGACGTCTATTTGTACCTTTGGCGCTCGGCTGTGCTGATGTATCTTGGCTAGGTTGGGCGTCTTGGGGCGCTGCGGGCGGTAACGCCGGAACTTCTTCTGACACGGCTTCTCTCTTCAGTCGCTTTCGCGATGGACCCTCCTCAAGATCATTCTCAGCTGGTCTACGTTATATGGCATCAACTTTCCATCGAAGAGCGTTGGGTTCCCCGCTTACCTTATTTTCTTAGGTATCTGCAGGCTCGACAACTGTTGAATAATCAATTCGCTCTTCATGTTCGCTTTCACTTTGTGGGCCTGCGCGTCGTTAGCACGAGTCTCGTGGTACGGGTGAGTGCAACGCATACCTTGGCGAGTTTCTGAAGCTCGGAACGAGGCAACCTTCGAAGGGCTGCCTCGCTCAGGTCTTCATCTGACGCCGCAGATGTTTTTGGGATCTTTAGCTTGATTTTCAGGCCAGTCCGAGGAGCCACAGTCTTCGCCTTGGTCCTGGGTCGTCCGAGAACCATGTCGTATGTTCTGCAAAGGGGTGTCCGATTGGTATGAAAGAGTCGCTCGCTGGTGTGGGGGGAGAATGGGAAGAAACGATACAGGTGTGTCTTACAGTAAATCTTGTCGGGGTGGTCCGTAGACGAGAACAATACTGCCACCACTTGGACCTACAGCAGGCATATAAGCGATTGAGGTCCCATTTTGGGACGATGTCAAAGCAACCCAGCATTTCTGTCAGACACGGCAACGCACATGTCAGACACCTGACTGGCACCTTAGTCTAGCTGGATTTATACATATCCCATTGGGTCCCTGAGCTTGGACCGCATGATGGTAAGGCCAACACGGAATCACTGACTCGGGCTATATCTACACTATGGCTCATCATAGTCGAGGTAACATGCCATAGTCTATCCGTGGCGAGTCTCTGAGACGACATGTCAATGGGTATACGGTCGACAAAAGCCTGCGCCCGAGATTCGGCGGATGCCATTATGTCTCACAGTTCGACCCCGAGACAAAGCAAGCACGGACGAAGCATACTGGTAAAATTGTGGAACTCCACAATTTTACTGCTTTCGTCCTCGCTTTGTCTCGGGTTTTGACTAGATCACTCATTTAGACATGGAACTTGCCGGCCAGTCAAATCCTGTGTGTGGACTTGTGAATACAGGACAAGGAGTGCACGTGTAGACGTGCCGACCACAAACACAATTTCCCTGCTCAACTCTTTCCCCCCGTTTCCCAACTTCGACGTTCGATTCCACCATCACGACATGACGCTCGCATTGGACAGCCCAAAGCTTCGCGAGCTCACTCGCACTCAACTTCAGTCCCTCGCCAAGGTGTGCACGTTCGTTCCAGTCAGCATCCCTCAACCGGTAGACGCTCACCCCTGTGACATGGTTCGCAGCGAGAGGTCGTTCGCGCCATTGGCAAGACAGAAAATATCATCCGCAGACTCATACAGAAGCATCCTAGGGGTGTGCCAGTACCTGTGTACGTGTCCCCCGCATGCTCGTATAACATGCGAGTCTGGGTCCATGTACTCACCTAATTGGACCTCAGTGACGCGGACAACCCTGGATCTGCCTCGTCAGCCCCTCTGAAACGTCATGTGCTCGAGGGATCCTACAAGGGTACACCTTCACTCTCACCGGTACCAGGAACCTGTAGAGATCCTACGGATCCCAAAGGTACATAGATATAATCCTGTCTTGTGGCCCTCCGTCAGTGTCAGCGATGGCCGCTCACCACTTTGTCGACTCATCTAGGTAAAGGCAAACAAGCCGCAGAGGCGGCTTCCCCCTCCCCCTCCAGTTCCACAGAAGCTCTGGAACTTCTCTATCCCGATGGTATTCTATTAGTTGTCCATCTCAAACTCAATAACTCACCCTCTCACTATGCCTGTTAGATTACGACGAACCTGCGGCCGGCCCGTCCAATGCAACCCCCGAAAGTGCCTCCACATCTCACCCCGTGGTCGCCCAGTCTACAGTGCCATCGGATCATCCCCCTTTCCCCTCCGGAGAATTATTCTCCGTTGCACCACCGGAACACCTACCCCACGCAGCCCAATGCGAGGACAACGACAACGACACACACAACCGTGCTTCACCATCTAATGCGCCTAACCCCGGCTGGCAAGCAGACGAAGAAGACGAATACGACAGCCTCTTCGGTGGCGTAGACTACCCCAAGGGCGCCCCAACCCACTACATGGTCGTCGATGCCCTGCGCCAATTCACCACCCTCGTCAACACGATCCCATCCACGGAGACGCGCATCGCCGAAGGCCGATGCCTCCTCAAACGCACAGAGATCCTGCTCGAGAAAGCGATGCCGGATGCACGTGAGTTGGTTGTCACGCGCGAATATCTCGAGACGTTCTTGCTGGGCAAAATGAAGGAAAAGCGGGAACTCTGGGACGGGACGGCGAAAATGGGGAAAAAGGACCGCAAGCTGCGGATGGAATGGTTGCGAGCGGAACGCAAGGCAAAAAACGAACGAAAGTGGAAGGAAACCAACGAGTTGTATAAGAAAAAAGGTCTCAAACCGGAGCCGTTTTCGGCATTTGCGTACGTGAACAGCTTGTCGGGGCGGTGAAACATGGCACTCACCCACCCGTAGATCGCAAAGCGACGAGGAAGTCATCGAAAGCTTGGAGACTACCCCTACAAGCAGCAGAAGCGGAAGTTCCAAGAGGTCAAGAGAGGAAAGTGTTGACGGAAATGCTGATGGAAATGCTGAAGCCGATGGTGAAAGTCAGAGGAAAAGAGCTCGCTCGTGATCCATTTTGTCCACCTGTATACCCGTGCGGCCGTGCCTGCTGAATATCATACTACATGATACATCCATAACTAGTATTCACGAGTATCAGATGTGAACGCTTATGACCAACGGTACCGCGCACTTGCGAACAATCAGGTCAGACATGTCAAGATACCTAAAAATAATGAATAAAAATGGATATGTTATTGATATACAATCATGGTGAGGTACGCACAACGCATACCCCTCATGTTTAGCGGTTGTTCACATCCACCTCCTGATGCCACCACACGCGCAACGAACAGCTCGGGCATGGAGTCGGACCACACGCCCTTGATGAACGGGGCACGATCGACTACTAGTACATGCAAGATCCCGGAGGCACTGTCTAAAACGAAACAAAAGTGCACCCGATCGACAGCTAGGAACAAACGGCTCAGAAAGGTCCCCGATAGTGCTGCGGGTACTTACTCATCCCGGTCATCATTTGATGATGCAGACACGGCCACAGACGGGGCATGCACCCGCCCCACCGCTCATCACCTCGTTTGTCGGCGCAGATGAATATATGTCCGCTCTGCGAGAACGATGAGCCCGAATATCTTGCGGCGCAGCTTGCAAAAGTCGGCGACTTGCCGCTCTAAGACATTGGTGGCACTGCAGTTTCGGACTTCCGGGTTTACGCGTTATGACTAAGCAATGACCTCAGCAAGCTGACTGGACGCTCTACTGCGTCTTGGTCAGTGTAAACCAGTTTGCACGCGGGCTATCCAGGAGATAGCTCGGACATAGAGAAGTGGATTGATTCAATCATGCGGAATCAGTGGGGAATTGAATGCGCAGATTCCATTGTGTCACTCTTTCACTTTCATGACGAAACATTTCATGACGATGTGGATGGTGAATGGACGTTCAGT
The DNA here is from genome assembly GCA_018397855.1 of Boletus reticuloceps. Classification (NCBI taxonomy): domain Eukaryota; kingdom Fungi; phylum Basidiomycota; class Agaricomycetes; order Boletales; family Boletaceae; genus Boletus; species Boletus reticuloceps. The sequence goes on from JAGFBS010000001.1 coordinate 1,731,359, forward strand.
GATTGCACCCTGGCAGACGTACGCAGAGACCCGGACATTAACACTAGTAGCTCTTTCTAGAAGCAACCATCACCTAAGAGGTCAAAAGCCACAACAACGGCACCTATAATGTATGAGTGTTCCAGAAATCAAGGCAAGGGCGAATGACTGCAGTAAACACACCTCCGACAACCCATGCCTCTACCTGTCGCTGATGCTGCAGTCGACATTCTAGGTGGCACGCTCAGCGTGCATCATCAAGAGTTTGACATACGTTCGGCCAGTAAAGTAAACCACCACTCACCACATTCATGTCCCAGAGTTGATACATGATAGACAAACACTGCCCACAATGCAAGGCTTTCGGAGATGGTTCTTTTAGGTCTTGTCCCTGAAGTCGGACCATGCCGCAAGTCCTCATTGAACTCATACCTCGTATGCGTTTCCGAAACCCCGACGAAAAAGACACCAGGATATAGACAATGCCGTGGCGGCATTCCAGAATGCGTTGTCGATCTAGCCCTTGTGTCCTGAAGATAAGTCAGCGCAAGCCGAGACAATATCAAGAACGACCTCACGCTGTGGGGCCCTTAATGATCTCTCGATCGCTCAGCTCTCTTTTCCATGGAAATGTTCCGTCCGGGGAATAAATGCGGCTGCAAGGTCCTTCCCGCGCGCGAGCTGGTTTAAAAGCTCGAGTCATGCCTCCATGAGTGCATTCTCGATCTGAAGCGCTGCATTCATTGTGATTCAAGGTTCTTGATCTGGTACGCAGGAAGCACGTTTACTTACCTAGGCCAGACCCTCAGTCCTCCAGACGATGCTAGGCGTGATACACAGCCCTAGGAAGGTGGAACGAGTGTGTGAGCCCCAAGTGAGGTTTTCACAGAGGGAGATGAACCCTGATGACAAGTCAGAGAGGCAGTCAACAGCCTCGGTGCAGCTTGGAGAGGGATCAGTGCCATCTAAAATCTGCCTGCTCCACGATCATATCGCCACTGGACTGATCATGGTGTCCCACGAGACAACACAGCAAACGAGTTGCAGAGTAGCTGTACGCGACAGGAGCAGAAGCATCCTCTACTTCCACGCCACATCGAGGGAAGGATACCGAGTCGGGAAGTGCTGCTCTGGCAACCCTGCGCTGCGGATAACGAGGCGACAGCAAGGAAGCTACCTAATCCAGTTCAATATCATGATCGAACCCAGCAGTATATCAACAAGGGAAACACGACAGCTGAGCAGAGGCCGGAACCTATCGCGAATACGTGAATACCCACCGAGAGCAGTAGTCGTTCGCCGTGGATGTGGAAAGGAGGCGAGAATGCGTGATCGGAGATAGGCTTTTCTCTGACCATGTCGGTTGAAGAAGCTTCCTTGCTGTTTGTTTTCTCTTTTTTTTCGCGGAGACGTATCACGACTCGAAGAATTTTCACGAGCCTATCTGTTTGCACGCTGGCTTGAACGTTCCTTCACGTCGCACGCACTGACGCGATTCTGGGAAGAAGGTCAGAAAAATCATGACGAGGCCGCCAAGCACCGCACTAAGTTCGCCACAGAAAACCTCACAGTGATGTTGCCGTGTGCATCGAAGAACGGGACAACTGGTCAAGTTGGTCACTACGTGACTACAAGGGAAACCGTATACGTGTGTGTAGGTAAGAAGGCGGTGTGTTTCAAGCACTGAGTGTGAGCAGATCCGTTCGACTTCGCATCTCCTCTGAGCCACCACCCGCTATGTACCCTTGCCTGCTCGAACCGCTACTTGATGTGCTCACAAGGCGATGTACATATAGTACATATTATGCCTTCCTCGCGTGACACGCAGCAACCACGCGCCTTCCATTCTGTGCCATCATTTTCATATCTCACGATCTCACCTCCGTGAGGATCATATCCATGGACCTGGATGCGCCCCAATCACGCTCGGGTGGTCATGTCGCACAGGCGGTGGAGTACTCTCTCAAATTCATCCCCACCACACACGGGAACGAACGCACGACAAGCCATGAGGCGTCTGGATCCAACTCTTTCCACGGAGCCGTTTCAATGTGCACTCCTTACCCCAGAACGTGGCCAAACACAATCATGTTTTTTACATGTAAATTGTATCAAAAAATGAGATTGTCGTGACCAGTTAGCCGTAGGCACGCGGCACGAATGTATAGGAAAGAAGGATGAGGGGTACATAACAGCACTCCAATTGACTGTATCTGCCACCTTTTTGCCCCTTGTGACCGCGCAACGTGCCCAATACCATCAAACCTTGCTGCCTCGAGGCGTACTACTTCCTTGCTTTTTAGAACCCCGCACAGCGCCACGTAGGGCCCGTCAAGTCATGCTTGCAGTCCAGTCACTTGTCCGTTGCCCGCATGGCCAAATCGTTCGCGGGTACTGAATGTTGAATGTCAAGGCAAAAGGTCTTGATCATACAATAAGGGATCTTGCCATCTCTGCGTTGCATAAGCCAACACGAGCGAGTGAACCAGCGCGTCATGGTGACAAGAGCAGGTGCTTGGACGGCGCGGAGATGTCGACAGATGAAGAATGATAAGATAACAGAGTCAATTTAGACCTCGATCAGTGTACAGCGCCAGTCTGCCTCCGCGGAATCGAAGCACCATCTCGGTGGCGCCCGCCCATTCGCTGAGACGTCTTCTCCGCTCTACGGTAAACTAGACCTTGCCCCCATATCAAGAGTGAGAGAGTGAAAGCGGTGAATCCAAAACATCACAAAAACGTTGCACCTATCTTCTTATCGACACGGAGGCCTGCCACAACGCTATTATGCGAAGCACAGTCGTACACGAGACTTTAGTCTAAATGTATTGGCAGCTGCCAGCCTCCCCTTGGCTGCCATTGTGGCAGTCCATTCGTTGGGATAAGCGTTCCTGGATATATATTCCGTGGAAAGCAAAGTGTCGTCACGGGCCGAGATGTACCGTTGCGCGGCAATACTATCCCCGTGAGACGTTCCCGGCGGAAGGAGCATGAGCATGTACTTATAGCGATCATCGGTATATGGTGCGTTTTGCTGGCAATCATACCAGCCTTTGCTATCTAGCACCAAACGAAATGTACACAGGTCAACATGTTGCCTACAGTCATCATTCCAGCACCATACCTCGTATGCGCGCAGAGCCTGACAAGGAGCGTGCTAGGAACGCCATCCAACTCGTGATCTCGTTTGACGCATGGCCAAGAAAACCTGACCTGGCCGCTCCGTACAAGGTGGAACGCACCACATCCTAGTAGCCGCGTTTTCGTCGTCATAACAGCGAGGCAGTCGCCGACCTGTTCGAACTTTGACAGATCCATTCAAGACGGTAACGAGTTGGTGTATATCCTGTGCTTATGATGAATGATACGATCATCGGAAGGTAGGTAATGAGCGAGGGCGTCTATGTCAACGTTTGGCCATGCTGTGCCGGTCAGAACATCAACCATTGAACATGACACAAGTCAAAACGTTCGATAACTGATACGCCGACCAACCACCATTTAAGAGGGTTGGATATGAAGTACTGCGGGTCGTGCACGTTGGAAAGGTATTAGTGCGGTGAAGCGGAGAAGAAGGGCCGATCCTGTGAATTATCGGCCCCTGGACGGCTTCATTTTTTTTTAAAGGTTGAGTTGATTCTGTCAGGGAAAAAGTGAGACTTTATATTATCCGTTTGGTTAGGATGATATGGTGCGAAGATGAAACGAACCAGTCAACGCGCCAGGGAAATCGTGCACTCGCGCCACAGTCAGGCACGTGCAGTTGAGATGACCCGAGACTTGGCGATATGGGGCGACTCCGCGACTTCCTGCCTGCGACTGTGGTACATACCCGTCAACGTCAAGGATGAATTGCCAGTGTAGCCACATAGTGTCGAAATAGGATAGTATAGAGGACCAAGGACGGATGTTTTTCGTGGAATCAGACCCAAGACCTTCAAGCCAGGGTTAGGCTCGAGTATGAATACGGAATCAACGTGTTTCGACAGATACCTGAAAAAGGCCATAGTAGTAGGGACACCCGCGGGCGCCGCACACCAGCCCGCTCGGCGGGCTTCTAGCCTAGAACTGAACCAAATCGGCGACAGTCACCATGTCGATGGTCATTGGTAACCGACACGCTGTGCTCACCAAACGTACATCCGCTAAACGACCCTTCAAAGTTCCTATTAACAACTTGGTCGATTGCCCGTCGCCGTCGTCAAGTATCAGACTGACGATTCTGTAACCTTGCGATTTGGAATTGGCAGACGCGAGACATTTCTCGAGTCTAGACACTGGGTGGACACATTGTAGACCTGGATAGCAGCATACAATCTATATCGATCGCTAGTGTCAACGCCCAGCCATCCACACGGTCCCGAAGGAGGTATCCATTGACAAGTACAAAAAATACGATACAAATCAATGCCATTGCGACTTTCAAACCGAAACGTCAGCTGAAACTACGCCCTGTCGACTCCTTTAATTGTGAACACCACCGCCACTGATCAACTGGCGCCTGTCTTGTCATTGTCAGGCGGATCCTGAAAAGCGCGCCCCTGGTATGGTCAAGTCTGCGCTCCTGTCCAAAATGTTACCACCGCTGTCAACTCTGGCAAAACGCGCTGCAAAACTATCATGGGTCTTTTCGGTCCGTCGCGCGTAGTTGCTTTGCACGTCCAAACTGATCTGGTTTGGCTGCTCGAGGGGATCCTGGAGCCTTATCGCGATGTCAGATGAAGTCATCATGGGTACGTCGACTGCTTCTTCATACACGGAGACAGTCGTCAACATGAAAAGGTTGCTTCTTCGAGTTGCAAGTACCACAAGGCTGTACATTTGATTTGAGAGAGGCATGAATCATCCTGCGTCATCCTCACCGTTAATGAGTGTGCCTTATCTCTGACACAATTTGTCCTACCCACGCTCGACATTGCTGGCAGCGTCATACGCTGGATATGAGAGAAACGCCGAACGATGTCGTCATGTGCGCGGACAACGACCAACGAGTGTTCGAGATATCGGCCATCCGTATCAAATCGGAGTTGGATAGCAAACGTTGCTGCGGCCATTGGCCTATCGCACAATCAATCCTGATATATCTGGCCTTATCGCTGGATTTGGGGGAGTAAACGATCAATCTGATTCAGGGAACAAAGGAGGGTTCCGGAACACCGCGAGGTCGCACAGAGTAGGCAGTACATACTATCTCAACTCGGAGACAGCAGCGAGCCAAATACGTGCGGATTCTCTGCTGATTTTCCCGTACGTCCGACATTGAGCCCCTCATCCATGATAACTTACGGCCTCATCATGGGTACCAACATCGCCTTAAAAGGACAGAGGTGTTCACATGTCCAAAGAATGAACTTCGGCCAATCGAGCGGAGCAGACAGTGTTTGGACCCCGCTACCTGGCCTGGATAACAATCAAAGGGTTGGGTCAGGGTAGGTCGGTAAAGGATTACAGGGACCCCAAATTTGTCATCGCGATGGTGCAGCTTGTCGCGTCTGCTAGAACCGATGGGAGGATGACACTGGCTAGTAACTCAAAGCCGTGTTGTCGAGCAGAAAGTGGAGCATCATGAGTGATTATCGACCATGGCCACGTACTACAAACGCCATCCACAACATGCCCCGAGTCCATGTCTCAACGTAACATCAGATTCGGACTGAAAGGAAACTCATGCCTGCCTTGATATGCGAGGCAGAAGCGAGGGAAGCCAAGATAGTTCTGTGAAATGAACCGTCATGAATCTGATTCTCCGCACATCTGGGGTGGAGTCACGAGGTTTGGACAAAAATGGCGGACTCGAAATAGGTAAGCAAGTGGAACGAGGACCCAGAACGGACTGAGTCGATGAGTGACTGAGCATTGAAGTGAGGTCTGGTAGACAGGAGGGCAAGTACGCGCGTCGTGCGAGTTTATGTAGTGCAGCTGTCATTGATTCATAAGCTTCCCGTATGACAATGTTGGACAGCAAGGACGCTTGGTGATGCTAGCCGAAATAAACGCACCGCAGGCGAACGGAGATGACATGCGCAGACGGGAGGGCAATAGCCCCAGGTTAGACAAGAGACATGTGAATGAATAGCGGTGAGGACGAGCTCCGGCATGCTCGCCTGAAATCGGGCGGTGCGCCGTATCGTGCGTTGTCGGGATATCGGTTGCAGAAAAAGATTGTCATGGTCGGGACAGGAACGGTGTTATCCAGAACTGAAGTGGAAAGATCCAGTTAGTCAGGGGAGAGTCCATACGTCGATCCGGTCATGTCGCAGAGCCAAAGGGCGCTATGAGCTAGAACATTGTGAGGGAGAACGGATAGCTTGCTCGGGACGTGGTGCGATGAAAGTGAACCAGTTCGCGAGCCAATGCAGTGCATTTTCGTTGTGACGCGGATCGCATCGTGGAATACTTCTGCGACGATTATGGAGCAACTGCCTCCTTTTAGTGGACAAGTTGTTGTCATCACATCGACCCAGGTTCCGTTCTTCAAGAGGTGGAGGGCTGAGGAGATGAACCCCGTTTAATTCTTCACACACCAAGCTGTGTCGTCGCTCGCTCGCTCGCTCGATCCCTCTGGAGGGAGAGCCCGCTGTGCCCGATCACACACACACCCAGTGGATAACGATATTTGTCACAGATACCTTCTCGCCGTCCTCGAGGCAGCAAGCGAAGACGAGTGTGGCACGTTGCAAGCTGGCGAGACGTACTGTATTTGTTCCCACGGTGAGTTTTCCGTTGTTTCATTCCACGGAGCAGCCGACTTTTTTTGGCGGTGCCAATAATAAACAATTGATGTGCCGCTCCGGCGCGTGTGGCTGGGTGCCCAGCATTTTCGCTCGGCTGGTTCGGCACGTTTCTATTACATAATACTTGACCAATTTTTAAATTTCTTTTTGGGCGATCTGAAATCTGTCGTGTCTTCTCAGGACTGGACGTTTATATAACTGACAAGTCTTCTCCCCAACAGTGCTGCCGAACTTACTACCCTCAGTCGCACTTGCTTTCCCTAGCGCCACCTCTCTTCCCTTCTACCTGTCCATGGCTGCCGTGCACGGTCCAATACCTGCTAGTCACCATTCGCCGTTCAGGTCCACCCACAACGCCTCTCATCCCCGTGTCGCATACCCCCAACCCCCAGTGAGTCGCCACCACCACGGACTTGTATCCTTTTTTCTCACCCTGTCGTCCAGGCACCGTCGGTCAAACCCCCCTCGACACAGCCCACTTCGAGCAGGCAAGATCCCTTTCACGGCCACGAGCAAAACTCAAAGTTATGCGCACGTTTTATCACTCACCTCTTTGCCTGTCCCGAGTATCCCCCGTCTTCGTCGAATTCTACTGTCAAGTTACCGCATTTCATAGCGTACGCCTTACACAGGACCAAGCTACATGTATCAGTCACCTTTGCCGCCCTTGTCCTCCTCCAGCGACTCAAGGCTCGTTTTCCGACTGCTCGGGGATCGTCTGGCCATCGTCTTTTTATATCCGCCTTTATGCTCGCGTCAAAGGTGATCTGCGACGATACCTACTCCAACAAGTCGTGGTCCATCGTCGCGCAGGGGATGTTTCAATTGCGAGAGATCAACCAGATGGAAAGGGAGATGTGTCAGTATCTCGAGTGGGAGCTCAACGTCGATCCCGTCACACTACGGGAGTTCGAGGAGATGATTCGCAAGGACTTTGTCGGTCCCGGGCCCTACCCGACTTATATCCTACCGTCTACGAAGAAGTCGACGCCGCCACCTACGGCAAACCCGTTTGCGACGTCGTCAAGTACGAGTCCGTTGCCGTCATTCGGACAGCGGTATCCATCGCCACCCAAGCCGGCGTTCCCCCCTGCCCCCAACCCATCTGCGGCTTACATCACTCCCCCCACCACCCCCGACACACCATCCCCTTCGTATTCCCCATCGACATCCCCAGCATCGTCGGCATCGCCGCCTACCCCACCTGGAATCGAGGACCACACCGCCAAGATCGTTTCCGCGTCGTCATCGCCAGGTCTCGCCAAGGCAGAGGCAATACCAATCGTTTACTCAAAAACAAAGATGTTCGCTTTCGCTTCGCCCGCCGTGTGGTAATCCAACCGTATTGTAGATCCCATTATTTGCCTAGAACTCTCGTCTTGAAGACGATGCTTATTGTATACTCGCCACCACCCACACCGTTATCCCAGGTCGCCTACCACTATTTAAGGACCTATCTATACCCTGCCTTGGGGTGGGCGACATGGAGTGCTGTTGGTGAAGGACATGCTTTGCTTCATTTCGCATTGGGCATCATCGCATATATTCATGTTGTGTCAATAGCTGCATACACTTTTTTTCGTAGGCACATGTACATCATAAGGACCAAGTTTTGATACAAGAAAGAAACCAGTCTGTGTGTGAAGTCTTGTGCCAGAGGGAGTGAAACATGTTCGAGCGGGGATAAGCACCTCTTCTCACAAACGTCAACACGCCTGGCCGCGCATCAGTCATGGCAGGACCGGCAAACGACTGGTGCCTGCTACACCCCGTTTGGCGACACAGCCCGGCACCGACAACAACGTAGAGAGCTCGGTGCTCACAGCTGATGATGATGGCATCATTGTCACTGGACCAACCCTTGCGCTCGGATCCCCGTGCAGGGGAGAGGCCATCCACGTTTGGAGGCTCAAACCGAATGCTAAACTTGGCTTGTTCGATCAGACGTTTCTGTTGGAAACTTCCCTTTGCGGAGGCCGTTTACGAGAATGGATCAATCATGCCCCTCCTTTCGGTCACGGGCGCGTGCATGCATGTCATGGAAGAATAGATATTTGGTTCCGCCGGAGATATCGTCGGTCCTTTTGTATTTTTTTTTGGCCCTCGATAAGGGCTCGCTTTTAGCAGTGGGTGGGATTCTAGCTTTTGTTCCCTCGACGCATGGTAACGAAGACGAAGACTGTATGATGGCCTGGCTGGACCTACACCGTATCAGAGCTATCCTAGTGCGACGTGATAGTGGCGAAAGCCCGCAAGCTGAATCTCTAAACGATGCCAGGTGGGACAGTTGAGACACATCGCCATGTCAAAGGTGTACCCGACACATTCACACCGCCACTTGCGACAGGGCGATATTGTTTTCCTGCTCGTTTGCGACCACCCACAGGATGGCTAGTATGATATGGCTTGCTGCGTTCTAGCGCTCAGCCCACAGCAAGAAAAGCTTGTTCATTGTTCTGTGATCGTTAAAGGTTAAATCCGCCCACCCCTGATGTCATGTCATGCCACGACACCGCCTTCTTTCCATCCATGCGATCGCCTCATGGCATTTTTTTGACTTCAATTATGGAAATCTCCCAAGCCCTGCTGCTCCATGACAATGTACCTGAGCATTCCCCTCGTTCTCAATTGGCAGGTGCAGGTACTAAACCTTGTCAGGGTAAGTGGACTTTGGGCACGCCAGTACACGAGTCACGCAATGGAGGGTAACGAGCTCAACGTTGAAAACGGGCGGTCCGGACTTTGATGGGGGCGTGCCATGTTCGTAAAGGAGTGGTTCTAGCACTATTGTAAGTCGCTTCCATCACAGCATGCGACGCGAAATTGCCCATTGACTCGTCCTCGGTTTACCCACAGCACCCTTAACTCATAATTGATCAGCACACGGCGCAAGTGATCGACCCTGTGGCATTGACAATACATATGTGGGCCCGCCGTGTTTGATCTGAATCCGAGCTGTGACACAGTTTTCGTGATCGCCCTCTTCGTGTGTACGCGTATGTACCCCATAGTTGGTTCGGGCGATTCATGGTCAACGTATCACCCTCTGATGCGCCGTCCGTTAGCCTTTGATCGTTGTTCAGCGTTGCGAAAGCGGTGATTTTACCATGGATACGCTCGTCCCTTGCGTCACGACGAAGTCGACAATGACAATCATGCCATTTTTTGTCGTCTTGTGAGGCATATATAGGAGGATACATGGCGCACCCAAGTGCGTACAGTTTCAGACACCCTAATTCTTACGGGGACCCGTCTGCCGCAGCAGAGTCCCACGACAACTCCAACACCCCGCTTGAAAAACACAGGTTCGAGGGTCGTACGATGTTGTTTGTGGCATCGCCCTGGGTCCGCCAGTGCATGTATGATTCGAAGATGCGAGGATCGGTGGGTAAGCATTGCTAATTCGATGTCTTTGATTCTGAAACCCGTCCGTGTCGTTGACCGCAGTAAAGCTCAGCCTTGCCCGGAGGTAGTACCCCTCGTGCTCGTCATGACCGTTCCAAATGTTCGCTGAACAGCCTCGCGTGCGCCCCCGTTCTGTACGTACCGTACACCAAGTTTGCGCCCTCGACGGTTCACATGGCCCATTCCCATTCTATGTGGAGCGTCCAAGAGCAGCGCAGCGTCTCGAACCGGGACAATTTGGACGCTCATCGATCAGGAGTCCAGATGTGGGTCTAGCCCTAGCCCTAGCCCTTGTATGCACCACTGCCACCCGTCTTTCCGTCTCAATACCCACATCATTGTTCTTTGGCTAAAGCTGGCCCATCCTGCGCCGTGATCGATGCCCGTAGACGCATATATTTGGAGGTCTGTTCTAGTATGGGGTGATCCCCAGGATGCCAGTGATGCATCAAATAGGCGCGTCTTACTCGTCTTTCTGGCTTCCTTTCCTTTGTCCTTTCCGTCCGCGCAGACGACTGATCCCATCCTGATCGTATCTGGTACTCCTGTGGAACAACGGGGGGAGCTGGGCTATATATACACATAGCAGATCGCCCCATGCGCAAGCACCCTCAACCACCGCGTCTCACATCCTCCTATTCATATCCGGCGTCCGCACCAATCCGCTGTCCCGCGCCATCGGTCTCGCGCCGATCCGTGCCAAGGATCAGATCGATCAACGTTCAAATTCAACGCTCGAACGTTCAAAACATTTCAACGTAGCAAATTCAAATGTACACGTTCGTCGCGTTTCGGCTTCGGGCGACGGCCCAAGTATGTTCCCTCGTTCTAGATCTGCTTTTCAAGTGGGTCTTGGGGAGTTCCTTTGTCGCCCACCGTCCACCACGGCGCTGCCGCCACCACCATTTTCATTCATATGCGTATACTTATTGTTGTGGGCGGCATCAAAAAGTACCAAAAGGATCGCACGGGCGCGCATGCGGCGTCGGATCTTGGCGCGCCAAGCCCCCAAGGGATCTCTGAGTATGAGTAAGTATGTGTATCTGGCTGGACCAGGGCCAAGCTCAATACAGTAGTACTTGGGGTGGCTGCATTATATCTCGCTGTACCTCGCCCGTGACCATGGTTTCGTATCGCCCTTGCGCCGCCAGTGTCGATCCTTGGTGCGCGCCATCAAATCCTATCTTATCTGACTCTGAATCGTGCCTATCGTTTCCTGATCGGAAGAGCATCCCAACTCGGTGCACCTCTGACCCACTGCTTTACGTATATGCTCAGGCCCTGCCACCACTATTTAGCCTAATCTGCCATTGGCTGTACTGTAATCTATTATCTGATGAGTGGAGGCCATCCTGAATGCCACTGATGAGATGGTAGATAGGCGTGTGCATGTTATGAGTCTATGGAACAGCATGGCACGGTGCTGTGGGGCCCGGATCATCGGCCTTGTACGTTACATATCATGATGGATGGCGAATTCATTATGCGTGGCACACCACTCGGCACGACTGCACGATTACTACGTACACCAGATGGCGCGTGATCCACAGGACCATAAGGAGCCCAGAACTGCACGAATCGATGGCAGTCGGCCATACATCTTGCATACACCCATCCACCCCCTTGCCAATACAGGTCAGGGGCGAGTCATATCACCACGTTCGTTACGGTCTGAGAGACTCAGACCTGTTCGGAAATGACGCCTTGCCCTTGAACCTGCCCATCATCGAAACGCTTGTAAAACACCCATGCATCGACATATTCTTCCCCTAGCCCGTCCGTCCGTCTGAGTCTTCCTGCCCTCGGTATCAACCCCGCCTTGACGAACCCGAGTCTTTCCCAGAGCCTTGAGAGGGGGTTGCGTCAGTTCCAGTTGCTTGTACACTGAGAGCGAGGGTAGAGGAGACCGGGAACTAGAACGCACCGAACGCTCGCCACGTTGTTCACATACACCAAGTTGAACACGCTCGCTTCGTATCCCAACCGCGGTGCATAATATAAATACGATCGTGCGAGGACGTGGCCGTAGCCATTGCCCCGGTGCGACGGCGGGACGACGAAGCCCGCATTGCAAATCTGGAAATGGAAACGAGGTGGGACGATCAGTACGGTCGTGTTATGGTAAGAGGAGGATTCTAAATCGTTTGTGTTGAGGTCGCAGGTTTGTGATAAGGGATAGTAGTTCATGTTCCAAAAGTAAAAACAAGTACCAAAACGATCCCATTTTGTCAGGGGAGGGCATCGTTGCAGAGCTGAAAGGGTACTAGACTCACATGCGACGATCGTCCCGGATAGTTGGGTTTCACCTAGAGGGATAAACAAATGCCCGTGGTGGAGATGGTAATCATGATCAGCGACAATGGTCAACGAGGATCGAGAGACTCGTTTGCAGGCCCACCCTGACACCCTGTTGGCATATTGCCCGCAGAGCATCAGATCCAACGACGGCACGGCAACGGTGGGGCAGGAAAGACGATCACATACATAGTAAAAACCGACCACACACTCGTCCCACGCCCTCGCATGCTCGAGATCGATCTCAACTTCCCTCGGCACTGGCAGCGCGTCGCCGTCCTGCTCACCGTCTTGTCGGCTTTCGGACACGCCACGCTCTCCCGGCAAGTCAACGATGGCGATCACGACGTCCGCAGCAAAGAAGTATGCTCTGAATGCGTCCGGGTCGCGCATGTCTTCCTGGGGGTAGGTGAGTCCCTTCTCGACCTCGTCTGCAAAGATGGCATGGAGGTGGTCGAACAACCCAGGGCTTGAGTTGCGGTTGCGCCCAGTGTCAGCGTTGGCGTCGACCATGGCGGACGGGTCAAGGTGGAAGAGGGTGACCGTCGTTGTGGGGTCGCGTGGATGCGGCCATGCTGTTGTGGGGAGTCTGAGAGGGGATGCGCGTGTGGGACGGGAAAGGGCGCCGTATGCAGACATGTTGCGGCTCGAGCGTGTTCAACGAAAGAGAACTAGTGGGCCCTTGTAGATGGAGATCAGGGAGAGAAAAATGACTCCTACTCACGCCCGACTGGCAGCCTAATAACGGGCTGGATCCCTTGGCCTCGTTAGAGACACGACGAAGTCCCACTGGTAGAGAACCTAATTGCTATTGTCGACATCGACAAACGTGCCAAGCGGCGACAGTGCGATGTGGGCGTATCAGACAACGAGCACCGTGGAGGCTGTTCGCATTCTCGACATCGTGTATTAAACATTAATGAGTCTCTTCATTATCGAGCCCGTTCATCAACCACACGACAACGCCGCACTGCTTCCATCATCGTGTTCCCGAGCTGCCGTTCTACGTCCAGCTCGAGCACCAAACCATACGGTGGTTCCGCCCGCTCCTGGTCCGATTCGTTCCCGGTGTCCAAAGGACAAGACATACCCAGGTGTGTACTGATCCACGAACCTGTCCCAGCGCGTTGGCAAAAAAAAACGAACATAACATGAGAGACACGAGCGTCTTGACCTCCGCGTCCGTCATAGTACCCCGTTCATGGCCTTCATGTTCCTGCTTTAGCCGCCATCGACAGAAGATCGCTATCGAAGGGCTCGAATCTACCACGATCATCGACCCACGACACGCCAAGACAAAAAACATATCTGTACCGACGCGTCCAACTCTCGTCACCACTCTACATAGATCCCAACAGCGTATTCACTTCGAGCACGTCCTCAAGCCCGACATACCCCGCATATCAAACCCAAACCTGTCTAGATCTGGCCCGGGCACATCTCGCCCTTCCAAGTCTGCCTCGACCTCTGCCCTCGATAGAGATAGAGATAGAGATAAAGCTCTCCATACCACCCCCGACGTCGATCAACGCACATGTCACGCGTCCCTCGGGTGCCCGGACCTCGATAGGCTTTTGTCAAACACTGGCAATGCCAGTTGACCCGGCCCGCCATCGTACCCGCACGGCCGTTATTTATTGCCTCGAATCCCAGCAAAATCGCACACCCTAGCACGATCTCGTCTGCCTCCTGCTATCGGCGCCCCTGCCACGGTCGAATCCGCGAATGCGCCTCGGCGACGGTCAGCCTCGTGTGCGTAAGATACAGGTCATAGATCGAACGCACCGCGACCGACAGCGAGTAGGGCGGATCGGCGAACAGTAAATGGAAACGCGACGTGAGAGACGCATTGCCACTCCCTTTGGGTCCTTGAACGACCATACAGAGTGGGGGTGAGTGAACCGAGCAGAGAATTGCGGGTCAGTGTGGGGTAATGATCAGGCAGGTTTACCGTCACGTGCGCTGCTGGCGGTTGGTCGTCCCCATCACGGAGGATGGTCGTGAGCACGCTTGCAAACTTGGATCGTGCTATGTATTGTTCACGATGACACTGATTATTTAAAATATTGAAGGTCAAAGAAATCACGTCGTCATCGACAGCTTATGACGAGGGTCACGCGGCCCATCATCATCAGATTCCACTCACAAAAATCTAGTTAGTTATCTCTGTCATTTTCAAAAGATACATGCGCACTTGACCGATAGACTCAAACTGAGGTGCTTTGCTTGTCGTTAATGGCACTTTGGTGGTTTCGCCTTGAAACGAGGTCGAGCAGATTCGTGGCTTACCGGTAGACACGCTTCAAAGGCGTCTTACTCTGCATCTTCCTGCTTTCCTCACCGATTATAAGATCAAAGGGATCGTTGTATTTTTATCTCCATCACAACAACGAGCATGTTCGTACCTCATCTTACTTGAGTAGAAACTCACTTGACCAACAAGTCTCACCGCATTGTTCTTGGTCTCTCTAGTTATTCTGAGTATCACAATCTGAACAATATATTTTCGCTCATTGGAGACGAAGAATGCACTGGAGCTCTAACTCCAGACACGACCGTTGACACCAACTCCGGTCCCCCGGCTGGTTCGACTGGCACTCCACGCTGTCTTTGCAGCAACAGATGGACCTACCAGAAACAGGACATATGTTTGTAATGAGAAGCATGTTCGATGAGAAAATGAAAGGACTGTGAGAGACTCGGAAGACTTGAGCTTGAAGGAACGTGTTGGGGTTAGTTCTCGCTGTCTCCGGCCAAACTGTGTTGACACATGGCGGAGTCAGAATTGTACCCTTGTCCTCCGTACGTCCTGACATGAAGAATGGTCCCCTGCAAAATCCTTTGCCATGTTTGGCTTGCTCCAGGAATAAATCCGCTTCTCACAGTACGATGTACAAACAACGCTGCACATGTTCGTGACCTACCGAATTGGCACTCTACCTAGTTTTCGGAGACCAAGTCACACGTTATCAAGTTTTCTTCATCCTTGACACTTTCGTTGCCCCTCAGTACTGCGTAAGACACCGACCGAATTTGCATACGCGTTGCATGTCCTGATGCTTGTCCGACTACTCAAGTACCAGGATGAGTCAGGCAAAGTATCTTCGTGCAGGCATATGTGGGCCCAGCACCGACGGTTCGATCACATATCCACCTATGATACTGCTTTCTCATGAACGGGTCAAGATCAACTATAGATACCATAAAGATTGGCGATATCTGGTAAACAGGCGCTCTTTATTCACCAGACTAGGCTCTAACGTCTATCGTCCTTGTGTACATATAGCGACTGACTCGGGTTCGCTGTCTGGTCTAGCGGCCGCGCACTCAGATTACCGCAAGCTTCATCCCTTGCGCGTCGTTGATGCTACCGATGGCGTCCAGAACCATTCACACACCCGAGTCTCCCTCCGCTCCCCCATTGACATCCGTCGCTGAGAAAAGGCATAGGGCGACGCAAGTCGGCTTCGAAACCGCCGTCACGGCAGTCATCTTTGCGCAAAAGCTCAAGGTCGCCGTAGCGCGGACTCGTGCCAGCAGGCGATGAGCCACGCCAGTCGGAGGACGTTCGCGCGCCAAGTCGGTGTCGGTGAGGGGCACTGGGGCTGGGGACAACAACATACCTTGCCGTACAGCCTGAGTGACTGCGGATGGTCACCTTGGACTTCCTACTATCAGTGTTGAGGGGTGAGAGGTGCCAATGGAGGTTGTAGGCGCCGCTGGGCAGGTCTGCATTTCTTGATTGCGTGTGTATTGTAGGATATTCGACAGTTCTACATCCATCACCGTTTTGTCTACCGGAATTTCAGAGTGAGCTACGAGATCGCGCGACCTGCACTGGCCGATGTTCATGACTCACAGGACATGAGCTGGGACACGGAAAGCTATATTCTGAGCATGACATGACGACAATGTGCCCTATGGGAACAACGGTTTGTACACTACTGCGAGACATGGGTTAGTTTACTATATGTATGCCTTCCCAGTGTGGAGTATGAATACTCTGTATGGGGTTCTCCACTCCGTCACCACATATCTAGGAGAGGTCCGGTACAATTGCACGAAGGGAAGGCTGCTTCTCCAAGTACGCGGCATTTTGCATCAAAAAGTTGTAATCGCTACCGTCGCCCTGTACGAAAAAGAACGTCAGAAACAAGCGAAAAATGCGACAAGACCATCGACTGACGATCATCGTGTAAGGGAAGCCAGGGTCGAACGGAACGATGCTCTCCAAAAGCTTGATTTGCTCGGGAGTGAGTACGATCTCCAGCGCTTCGAGATTAGCCTCCAATTGTTCTACCTTGCGCCAATGATCGGGAACACATAACATACTGTACATCTTGTAACGTCTCCGACTCGACACTCGGAACACTCTACTATTCCAATTGAATGGTGGCATCAACAAGTTACTCCGCGCTGCTCAGGCAGTTTGAAAGATCCAGACCGGTCTTCTTCTCGAACATTACTTTCTCCCCCTCACAGGCATTTTCGACGCCCCAGACGTGGGTCTTTCCGAGAATCTGGAAAGGTAGATTGAACCATTCAATGCGCGACAGTAAGACGAGAGAGGAAACACAAACTCGTATCCATCGCCACTCGAGGTGATGTACCACATGCTGTCCGCGACAGGGAGGGCCATGTTATAGTTCCTGCTTCCTGTAGCCAGGAGGCTCTTGCCGTACACCGACACGATGTACTTCAGCGTGCCAGGGACGTCGATCACGGTCCACTGCAACGCAACATGTTCAAGATGCTTTCTGACAGATAGCTAGACCGACCTTCTGGGTAAGGAGCAGCAGAGACAATCAGAGGAGTCCCTCTGCCAAGGTAGTTTAATAGCGAGAGCATAGCCGGTGAAAGAAGTTTGGGTGTTGACAATGTGATAATCGCCAGGGTTTACATCGTTGATCCATTGACTGTAGACGGTGGAGAAGAGGTGTTGGATCTGCGCAAGACGATTATATTCGCAGTTTCTCCTGCGGGTTCAGCGGTATACCTCCTTTGCGACCACAAAGATTGGAGTGCGTTCTTTACGTTCGGCTGTCTGAAGCGTGTCCTTTTTGCATAAACAGAGTTCGAAATGCATCTGAACGTCACGATGTACGCGGTCCATAGTCAGAGTTCGCATCTCTGAGTTCATAGACAACAAGGCTTACCAAATTGAAGGCAAGCGCCCGGATCATTACGAACGGTCAAATTTCCACATCGTTGGCTCGATGGCACACTCTTCACCTTCTTATCAACGCCTTTTCAGAACCGAATCGTGCCGACGAGCTGCCTTTATAGGGCCAACTCGAGTATCAGACTCTGCCCGTGCCACGGCGGCAGCATCTGCTCCCCCGTTCGTCTATCATCCTCTCTCAGACCCATGCCCAAAGAAACGTACCCATGTATGTACCGGTCCACGAACCTGTCGAGAACATAGGATCAACAACAAACCCAACAAAACCCTCGTGAGACACGCACGTCCTAACACATTAGCCGCCACCGACGAACGACCGCCAACAACGGGCCGGGAATCTAGTATAAGACTACCGCGATCATCGACGCACGACACACCTAGTACCGGGACATAGCACTCGCCTGTACAAACGCGTCCAACGCACGCCGTCACTCCACATACAACTCAGCGCATTCATCTCGAGTACGTCTTCGAGCCCTACATACCTCCACGTATCACCATCTCGAACCAACCCAGCCGACTCGGAATCCCAGCCCGGGCACATCCCGTCCTCGTCCCTCGACCGCGACCTTTGACAAAACCAAGAACCCGGCACGACACTGATCCCGTTGACGGTCAATGTCGTGGAGTCTGCAATCGACCGTGCAATGTGCGTAAACGCATTCAAGAATGTGCAAGTTCAAGTGGAGGAAGAGTGGAATAGGTGCCACAAAGATGGTGTGGACACTCGTCTTCCGTCTCGGGCAAGGTAATGCATAGCCCTCGAGAGTATTCTTGGATGTCGCAGATTTGGGGGTTGGTATGATGATTTGGAAGAGATCATGATCTCGACACTTTGAGACACCGAACATCGCTAGTAGACTTTGTGATCCTTTGATATCTCCTAGAGCAGCTGCGCTGTAGTGAACGTCGTTAGCAACGATCATCAATCATGACATGCTCCCGAAGAGCGCGAGGAAAAAGTGGGCAACGTCGGCAGCCTTTCCCTTCAAACTTCCGTTGTGGCAAGCCAAGGCGTGGGCAAGGTTCGCAGATTCGAGGTCGATACCCTGGCACCGACGGCCGGGCCAGTCAGATCCATGCTCTCGATAAGAGGGACTGTTAAGCGTTCTTCGTGGTAGAAAAAGAGTAGAAAAAAAATCTGTCCATATAACGGAAACTTGTGCTGGTGTGTCTTGTTCTAACAAGACTGGCTGGCTTCAGAGACAACCAGAGGAGTATTTCTGCCAACAGTAGTTGATGAAGAGACCATTTTCGCCGTCTCCGGCCAAACCGAGTGCCGGAAACTGATAGGCGTAAAAGCGCGGAATAAGTACGTTTGATCACGTAGTAGGATGTTTTGGCGATGATCGCCGTCTCCGGCTAAACCGAGTGCCGGAAACAAGCAGTAAAAGCCCCGAATAAAGTGTATTATAGTCGACCTTGACCCGTTCATGAGCAAGCAGTATCATAGGTGGATATGTGATCGCAACCCAGTTGGCTTTTTTGTCATGGCACTATTGTCGAACATGACGGTGCTGGGCCTAGTATACGTACCTACATATACCAGGCTGCACGATGGTACCTGAGTACTGAGTAGTCGGACGAGCGTCAGGATGCAACGCGTATGCAAATTCGGTTGGCGTCTTGTTAATGTCTGGAGTAAACCCCGGCCGGCAATTAGTGCATTGTCAACGTTGGTTGTAGGCGATACGAGTCTGATCAGGATTACCCTTGAAGTGTTTTATTGTATTATTTTGCCCTCTTGCCAGAACCACAAAAATAGGGGTGCTTTCTTCCTTTACCATCGGTTGTCTGGACGAGCAAGTTCCGCACCACCGCCAAGTTCTTCCATTCTTCTTCGTGTTGGCTGCCGAGTAATGTTGGCAGATGAGCCGGAGGTGTGATAGCTGCGAGACTAACTCATTTCCTCCTGCTAATCGTACATACATGTCTCGCAAGATCTCGGGGACTCAGTACTTGGTAAACACTTTACACAAACGATGACTCGATTGTTTGCCCTCCGCCACTCAGGCCGGAACGAACTTCCAGACCTGGAGTTGTGTCTTGCCAACGCCCTGCGGCACGAGCACTACTTGCTGCCCCTCAGCAGCTATGTTAATGGCCCAGACATTCGCCGAGTTGGGATCCGCGATGCTGAAAGCAGATTGGACCATTCAATGCGTGTCAGTAAGACGGAGAGAACAATCACAGACGTGTATCCATCACCACTCGGAGTCATGCCCCAAGTGAAGCCAGCGGCAAGGAGGGCCTCGGCAAAGTTCCCCGCGGGTCCGGCCTCACGGTGCAGGTCAACAAGCGGCGCGATCGCCTGCGGCGCGTTAGGCTCGCCGGTCACCTTCCACTGCAGGGTAACGTGTTCAACATGTGTTTTCCGACCAACGACTATACTCACCCGCTGAGTCATGAACTGCAAAGCCGTAGAGACAACCAGAGGAACATTGTTGCCAATGTAGTTGGTAGCGAGTTGATCACCAGTGGGCGAAAGTACGGAGTTGATAATGTAATAATTGCCAGGGTTTGGTCCGTTGTATGCCATGATTGGTTTGTTGGTGGTAGACGATGGAAGAGGGTGTTGGAGATACGAAAGACCGGAGGGACAGCCTTTTTATATTCATCGTTATCCCTGAGAATCTCGTCGTATATCCTCTTGGAGTTTTGCGGCCACAAAAACGAGGGTGCTTTTCTCTTTTTACGATCCCTTGTCTGAGACGAGCAAGTTCCGCACTGCCGCCAAGTTCTTCTATTCTTCTTCGGGAGAAGAGTGTTGGCTGTCGGGGAAGCTGGCAGATGAGTCTGGGATCTGCCGTATCAGTATACCGTCAACGTTGATCGGGGAAATGGGACACCGTCCGATTTGGGTGAAGATAATCATCTATGTGAAGACTGTGAGAGACTCCCGGCAAGCCAAGGATGGACATGGTCTTTCTAGGGGACTTAGTGATCACATGTTGTCATCCAGGACCTATTTCTGCTGGTGAGGATTTGACGGAGAGTTGGCTCGTACTGAAGCCAGGTTGGTTGATTTTCGTTACCTCCGGCCAAACCTAGTGCCGGACAAATGGGCGTAAACGCTCTGAATCTAATCTGGTCATGCATATGCGGTGGATTTCGACCACTCATCCCAAACATATGCATCATTGGGACGTCTGACTCGCCTATTGGTTGACCTGGAGTTATCATTATCTGCGGTCTGGCCATTAGGTCTGGAACTGTGTCCGTGGTCAAGGTTTGCACTTCTAAGTTCATGAACAACATCGAGACATACCAAGCTGAAGACATGCACTCGGATCTTTGCGAATGGTCATTAAATCGTTGTGCTTGCTGGACCATCTCCATTGATGGCTTGATGGCACTCTACTCATCATGTACGCCGTGGTGCTGATTAGGTACCTACCATTTGGTCAACACCCCAAAAATGACACCCAACTCAGAACGATAGTCGCACGTGTGTCAACTTGTTAAAAATACGTTTCAATTGTCATGGTCGTCGTACATGTCGCTAAGCCACATACGACCACACAATGGTATTTTGAAACACTCACTAAGTAACTTGTCATTGCGCAAACATTAGATTGCAACGTGGATGCGAATTCACGACGAAAACCTCTCAGTGCCAAACGTCCTTGGTCGTACTTGGGCATGATGGCACCAGCATATCATGGGCGGCATCAGGGGAAGCCTATAGAACCCCGCCAGATTGGATAACTCGTGGATATAGTGAGTGCCAATTCGGGGTAGGTGAAAGTAGATTCACGGCGAACCTTGGGGTTACTTCCATTTGGACTAGTTGATATGTCGCACTTCACACTCTGAGAACCGTGATAACTATATGAAAAGAAAACGTTGCATGTGCCACTGTGTGAAGAGAGAGTTGCTGCAAGCCAAGCATGGAATATTAAAACTATCCAGGAGACCCATGCCGTTTCTTTGAATTGGGGGGTAAGCGCTCACCGGGACTTTTTATCGGCTAATAGTTCCATACATATTGAGGACTCCAGACACCGACGGCATTCATTTTTCGTTGTGTGCTTATGTAAGGAAAAGCGCAGGTAATCAAAAATAATTCCAACACTTCACGAAAGGCTGGTAGCTCAGGCTGGAACTGTGAGGAAGCAGAGAAGATAGAAGTATGTAACATAACCCAAAAGATATTGTTACACGAGTGTATCTATTGTGGTCTATCGAAAAGTGCTAAGTAGTCGCGCAACGCTCGAGCAATTACTCGATATGGTAAGCGGTGACTGACCTTGCAGGGACCAAGGACGACGATACCACGAGCAGCGTCGTGCTGATCTCTGGTGAGTCCCAGGCAGTCCCCTGATGCCTCTGGTATGCATCCCCCTTGGCCGATTCGGTCTCGACGCAACCATATGACCTGGTGAGCATTTCTCCCCCCCCCGGTCTCAACTGACTAGTTTGTTTTTGTCTTCCCTCGTCGACGCAGTGGGTCCACATATTCGGTAGGCGGCCTGGGGTCGCTGGGGAGTGGTTTGGGTGCCTCAGGTGCATGCACCATCGCCTGTTCGTGTATTGCTGGTCCTGACTTCTGCCTCCAACTAGCGGTCGTGTTCCGACTTGTTACGAGTCGTGGCGTGCGCTTCTCGCTGCGCCATCCTTTCCGCCTCGTTTCCCAGAAGTCCCGTCATTTTTTCCACCGCTATCTCGCTCCCGATTGGCCTACCATCATTGATCGCTCCATCGCTCGTGCGCCCTCACACTCCATCCTTCCCCTCGATCGACGCTTCTCGTGGCATCTCGGCAGAATGAGAGGGAGTCGAGGGGCGAGTGCACCGTACCAGTAGGCTCATGACCACCACCGTTAGCATACAAACACGAATGCGAATGCTGACAATGCATTTGCATTCATGTTTGTAGGCGAACCGTCGCGTTGTCGTTAGGTTGTGAGCTGGCAGATGGAAGGCGCCAGAGCGCGTCGTGCGAGGTGAGAGAGAGGAGGAAGGGTGGGCGAGGGCGTGATCGAGGGCGTGACCTCGTCGTCATGAGGTGGGTGAGTGCGAGGGAGAGGGAGAGGGGGAGGGGGGGAGGGCGTGTTGTAGTCGGCGTGGTCGGGGTGCGTCATCGTGTCGTCGTCGTGGCCTCAGGCACGACCTCGTCGTCACGAGGTGGGTGAGGACAAGGGAGAGGGAGAAGAGAGAGGGAGGGGCGCTGTCGTCGTCGTCGTCGTCAGGGCGGGTGAGGGCACGACCTATCGTCACGAGGTGCGTGCGGACGAGGGTGAGGCCTGAGGGCGCGTCGTCGTTGGCGTGTGGGATGTGTTGGTGGGTGATGCGGACGGAGGTGGTGACTGCAGCGACGCGTCGGTCATTGCGTTACTTAATTTACTGTATACGTAGTGGTTTCTGGGGTCCTTACTTATTACACTTCAACTCTTCTGCACGGCTATAGGGGTTTGTACAGACGGGGACCTAGAACTCGCGGCGGAGCTTGCTCGTACGTCTCTCAGATGGCAACGGATCGTAAGGATCGTAAAAAGAGAAAAGAACCCTCGGTTTTGTGGCCGTAAAACTCCAAGAGGATATACGACCAAACTTTCAGGGATACGGCGGATGCGAAAGGGCTGCCTCTTGTCTTTTTCGCCCCCAACCTCCGTCTACGACCAGCAAACCAGTCATGCAGTGTAAACCCTGGTGATTATCACGTTTTCAATGCCGAGCGTTCACCCTATCAGACTCAACTCGCCGTCAACTTCATTGGAAAAACACTCCTCTGATTGTCTCTCAGGCCTCGCAGTTCGTCATTCAGGTGGTCAGCCTAGTTGTTGGTAGGAAAACACCTGTTGAACACGTTGCCTTACAGTGAAGCATGATCGGCGGGTCTGGCTCGCCGCAGACGATCGTGCCAATGTTTGAGAGTCTGAGCCTCTAGGCCGGACCTGCGGGAAACTATGTCGAGGCCCTCCCTGCCGTTGGCTATACTGGTGCATCACCAGCAATCAATAGTTTGTGATTCTTCTCCGTCTTGTTGTCACACATTGAATGATCCAATCTGCTGTCAGCATCATGGACCCATGACGGGCCTTGTCTGGGGCCTTGATGATATCAATAAAGCTCGGGAAGAGGAACGAGGGAGCACTACACTACAGCACTGGGGTTTCGGAATGGTGCAGAGCAAATTATGTCATCGTTCGTGTAAAGTGTTCACCGAGCACTGATTCGGAGAGATCTTTTATCTTTTAAAAATAAATTAGAAATTCTTGCGAAACAGTGGATGTACGATCAATAGGAGACTATCGCAGTTGTCAGCGTTTGAAGTGTGAACTCGGAGATCATTGATCATTCCTGTACCAGATTACTACCTGCGATGGGCCGGTGCGAGTTGCATTTGGCTTGTCCGAGCTGATTTCAAACTCGAAAATTAGCCAGATATGATTCCGGAGTTGGAAACAGACCAACACCTTAGGTTAGAAAACCTCCCCAAAGAATAGTGCACAATTCCCCTGGCCAAGAGTGTCACAGGATCTGACCGTCGGCAGTGTCGACTTCGAAGTTGCGAGACATTCGAGTCGCACTCGCTGGCACGTACTACGATCACATCAAAGCGCGTCTTGGCTTGCCACAGCGGCAGCTGCCCCGTTTCTGGTACGTTTGCACACTTTCTTTGACTTTAGGCTTGCCGACTTTCCACTTCGCGACCGTCGGTTTGCCAGGAGCACGTTATCATTGCCCGCGAGGTTCACAACAGCGCGGCTGTTCCGGGAAGTCAAGGAACACAAGACACCAAGAGCACAGCGCAGTATCGCGATCGTTCTCAGCGACGTATGCTCATTTTATAATAACCACCCCGATGAGGTTGCACTGCACATGTTTATTTGAGCGCGGTCGTAACGCGGTCTGGTAATTAGAACCGACTCGTGCCCGCGAGCTGCCGTCCCAGGTCCAGGTCGAGCACTAAACCCTGCCCATGCCAAGGCGGGGCCGTCCATTCTCCCTGTTCATCCAACGCTCCCTTCCTCACCCCATCCCCAAAGAAGGCATAACCAGGAATGTACCGATCCACGAACCTGTTTGAGCACGTTGGAGAAAAACGAACACGACAGGAGAGTGAGTGGACACGCACGTCTTGACCTCTGCGTCCGTCATACCCCGTCCCCCGTTCTTGACCTTCATCTCTTGTTCCTGCTGTAGCCGCCACCGATAAACGACCGCCAAGGACGGGCCTCGAATCTACCACGAATCATCGTCGCACGACTCACGACTGGAGACACACAGCACACACCTGTATGAACGCGTCCAACGCCTGCCACCACTCTACATATGCCTGCAACAGCGCATTCACCTCGAGCACATCCTCGAGCCCGACATACTCCCGCATATCGAACCCACACTCGCCTGTGAGTGAATCCAGCTCTGGCACTCCTCGCCCCTCCCACCGTGCCTCGACCTCGGCCCGCGTCACGGGGTAAAATCCGACGCACCACCCTTCGAGTACAACGACGTCGATCGGCGCACGTACCGCCCGTGTGTTGAGCGCCCGGTCGCCCGCACCGTCATACAGGCTCTTGTCAAACACTGGCAACGCCACTTGACCCATACCCACGTCTGTACCTGCGCCTGTGCCTTGGTCATCGCCTGTGCGGGAGCCGTCGTTGATCGCCTTGAGCGCCGACATAATCGTACACCCCAGCACGACGTCATGCGTTCCCGGCTGCCCGCGCCCATGTAACAATCGGTTCCGTGGATGCGCCACGGCAAGCGCGGTCAGCCCGGCATGTGACAGATATAAATCGTCGATCGAGAGCACCGCAACCGACAGCGAGTAAGGCGGATCGGCGAGCAGCGCACGGAGGCGGGACGTGAGAAATGTCTTGCCGCTCCCTTGGGGACCTTGGACGCCCACAAAGAGTGGGGGTTGGTGGGACCGAGTAGATAGCCGCGCTCGGTGAGATTCAGGCAGTTGGAGATATGGTTTGCCATCGCGTGCACTGCAGGCGGGTATAGACTGGCCGTTGCCATCATGGACGATAACTAGTACTAGCGCACTTGCAAACTTGAGGTGCTGCGTATGAGTCACGTGATGAATCATGGATCGTTTCTAATATCTATCAAAAGCACATTATGATTGCTGTAAATCCGTACCAGTACCTGCCACATCTACCATCACCACAGCTGCAACAGATGGTGGGCGAATAACAGAAAATAGCACTTTACAGCCTACTTACTCCCACCATATCGAGCCTTTCGACCGATATCAAAGGGTATGTACTTGTATTTGATCATGTGTCTGAAAAAACGCCGACGTAAGCAAAAGGTATGGATGGCAAGTAAGACGACATACTGTATTTGACGCCGCATCGTCAGCAAGAATAACACACAGAAATACACCACCAGGATCGGCCAATAGACAGGGACGTCAAACATATCCGAAGAAGTGCACAACAGGGAAACGATGACCGAGCGTGTCGCGCTGAGCCTAGCAAGGCACCGCGTTTCAGTCGCTCGGCGATACTGCGAACGGCGGGGATAGCGTACCAAAACTGCCATTCAGGCAACCGCCTCACAAAGGGTCTGAATTCGTCGTCTCGCTGCGAGGGAAGTGTGGGACCACTGTCGGTAGCGCCCTCTTCGATCTCGTCTGCGAGGAGGTCATCTTGAAGAGAAGGGTCGAACTTGGGTTGTAGGAAGGCGAGCAACAAGTTGAGGAGGTAGATGGCAAGGCCGTCTGAGAAATGAAACGGTCAATGTGCTGAAACGAGCAAGAAACTGGAGGACGCACAGCATACTAAAGTCAACGTCCAGGTACACGTTAGTTGGCGTCTTTCGGCACAGGAAATGCGCTACGAACCAATGTACCACTGGGCAGCGAGTAAGTTACAGAATAAATTGCAGAATCGGACGGACTACGTACCCCTTGGGAAAAGACAATGCGAAGCATGAACAGGGCTAGGAGACCGAGGGTCGCCAACCAGCGCTGAAGAATGTGAGGTGTCCAGCGGTCGAGGGTCTGTTGGTATTGGCGCTGGACATTTGAGATGGACGCCTGGAGCGTCTGCAACGGCGTCGACGCTGGGTCGTCAGAGGACATCATCGTGAGTCGTAGACGCTACTGTGTTTTTTGGTCTAGTCGAAGAACTGAAACCAGGCTATACCTCAAGCGGAGATTGGCGGTGTTTCAAATACAATACCTTATTGCCACCGAACCGACCAACGGTAAAGAGAGATAAGATAATCAATGCTACTACATGTACGTATCACTCATACCACCTTTCATGACGGCCCAGAAAATCGTGGACAAATGCATCCCATCCACGGGCCACGTAATGTGTTATCGCACAGAACAAGGCTATTCCAACAGCAAGCGACAATCCACCCAGGGAGACACTTCCGGCAGGACTAGGTGATATGCTGAGTTGTAGGTAAGCGTCTTCTTGCTGGCCGCTCGCGCCAAGCGGAAACGACAAAAGATATAGTGTCAAGTTCAGGAGGCAAATCGCGGACCCTACTGCGGCGATCGACGCGTAAGTTGATATGTTGAGAGCTAGCGTCCACGTATAAGGGGAAGTGAACACGGTATCCTTTGGTCGTAAAGAGGCCCATTTCAAAAGTGCAAGGGCAACAGTAGGGATGATGAAACCGCAAACAAACAATGCAAAGGCATAGCACATCAATCCAATGTTACCTCTGGAGGCGCTAAGGGAATGTCCATATCAACTACCCAGTCACCATCCGCCACCATTACGCACCTGAAGATTGAACCATAGGTGAGGCCAGCGCCGACGAAGCCTACTTGCGCAGTTGTTTGCAAAACATTTTCGTGGGTTCTGGAAATTCTCTGCAAAGGCTGGCTGGAGCACACCAAGACACATGTGTGGAGTGAGATACCTCTGCCCAATCCACAAAACCATGGTAACCTGTCCTCTTAGCAACGGCTCGCGTTTGTGAACTGATTCGCCGATCTTCAACGCTTTTTCTCAGATCGTCAAGCTGCACATAGGCTCATACTTTAATTGAGCAACTTGCGGGCAGTGGCGGGGCTTACATGGCTCTGCAAACGCTGAGATTGCTCGAGTTTCAAGAAAAACTCTTCCGTTCGATGCTATAGGCTTTATGTGACTACATTTAACGCTGAGAAAGATTCTGATGAGCATACCCGTGCAAGACATTCAAGTCTTTCGCGACGAAGCGAAAGGAGCTATCAGAATAAAGTCAGTTCGGGCAAACTTGGTGCCTTTGGTGATCTTACCATGGCATTACATCCCTCGATCTCTTCCTTCATCTCCTTCAACTCTCTATCGCCTTCTTCTGCATACTGATTCTTGGATCTGTAGCTCGGTATGGAACCTTTCTAAGTGAGGGCAAACTCACATATGCAACATCCTCTCTCCTGATGACGGATGGACAAAGGACACGTATGAGGGCTGCAGAATTAGTAGTTTGATCCGGTTAGTACAGTAAGGGACATACTTTGGCAGATACTTTGACAAGTTGCGGGCACGTCAAGCATTCGAGCAAGCTTGGTGTGCATTTTGGAGGATAGTAACTCCGAAGTACATTGCACACTACACACGGAAGACACTAGTAGAAAAAAGTCAATGAACAGATCATGGTGAAAGCAAGTAAAGCGCTGGCATACGTGTCGGGCGAGCCGTTCTATACACCAAAAGAAACATAGACAAATACAAAGTAGAGAATACGGTATGAGGCAGACGCAACGAATCCAGAACAAGCCGAGGGTATCATGATTCGATCCCTTAGGGGTGATGGCGATTGTCAAGGTCAAGAGGAAACTCGACAGACCAAAATGAAAAACGTCCTGTAGAGGCACATGTTATCAATGGTGCTTCTGCCGTGAGGTACTTCCGACGCCATCTTCACATGGTCAGGAAAGTTGCGAGAATATTCGCCTCGTGGATCATCTGTACGTGGTTACAGTGCCTCGGAGATCACCTGAAATCAACAAGTACAAGTACTAGTGAATGCAAAGTCACTTTTGGGTATTTGCGTACAAACCAGATCTGAGTCTCAACACCGATTTTGTCTAGTAAAGTAATATATCGTCTAGCTGTCGTAGACCCGAGTACCGCGCGTGTGCCAGTGTTCATCGGTACTGCAAGGTGGTTTCGTGGAGACCGTGACCGTCGACTCGTCTCGTGTGTGTCCATCGGACCAAAGTGGATATCGCTATGGATGCTAGCCTTTGCATCAGTACCACGATTTTATAACGATTCAGCGCTTACGTTGGCAAATTAGAGGTGTTCTTCAATCGTGTCCAGCAGAGAGAGAACCGAGAAGACCATTTGTGTGAAGTGAACTTCAATGAAGCATCGCTTCTTGCACGTGCAGTGGACTCTCCGTCTTTATTGATGGCACATTTCTCGCTGCTATCTGGTTCGTGACTGATTTTATTTGTGGCAGTCGTCGACTCGTTGTTGCAATGCATCTGATCAATGCATCTTTATCAGTATTGCAACATTGGTTCGTGGTTTCTGTAATAATCTCGAATCTAGTCTTTGAACGTCGATCATCAGTGGGCTTTCTAGTTGAGCACCAACTAACTGAGGAAAATTACCCTTAGCTCTGGGACCTCGCGAGCAGGGCGTGACGATTATACTCGATCACGTCCACGGTGAACACAGCGGTTCCTCTGTGATTCGATGACTTGATTCTTTGCACGGAACTCGTGAGGACACTAATGTCAGATTCATGGACAAAACCGAAAAGCATGAGGTGCCATTATCGTAATCACAGCGGTTTTCGGGCACGGCAATGACTAGTCGACAACCTTAGTAACAAATTTACGCTACGAAAAAAAACTAATTACGCAAACGTACTCTAAAAGACAAAGGGAATGACGACCCTTCTATCCTTGGGGTAATCCGGAAAGGTTCTGAGGTACCACTGATGACCCTTGTAAGCTCTCCCGATCATAAGACACACCTCCGCCAAAAAGAAAATCCACGGCGGCTGGACTGAGTCGACCAGTGCGCTCAACGACGACACGTCCGGAAGCGCCGCCGCCGCGAGCGCAAAGCCAAACCACTCGATCCACTCGCAGAAGTAGTTGGGGTACGAGATATACGTGTAGAGATAGCCGTGGGGGATGCTATAGTATTCGCGCTGCTGTTTCTTGTGCAGGGAGCACGAGGACGAAGTGGCTGGCGGCGAGGGCGACTTGGCCCGGGCTTTGCCTTTGGCCCTTGCGTTGCGCCGAATGTTAAGAAGGATCTCGTCGTGGAAGACGTTGCCAACAAAACCTGCTGCCCAAAGCGTGATTCCCACCCAGAATGCGGGGCGGGCCGCGACAGGAGTGGCGAAAAAGGCGGATGCGGTGGGCGAGCGGAGGTATGTCCCGATGAGGGTGCCATTGACGATGTTGAAGAAGACGCCGCAGAGGGTGACGCTCACGTGGGCTTTGGAGCGGGATGGCGTACGGAGGGGGGAGAGGAGGGCACGGTTGGCGTAGTGCATGAGGAAGAGGGCAGTGAACAAGAGCGGGGCGGAGGTGAGTGGGGCAATGTCGGCTGTGGAAGTGGCGAGGGGTGTGTGGGCGAGGGCGTGGATGAGTGCGATGGGTGCAGCAAGTTCCATGAATATCCAGGAGTGGATGCCGTCGAGGAGGAAGACGCTGTTGGTGGATGGGGTAAATCTGCCAAAGGGCGCATTTATGAAGAACTGGGCTGGAGTTGAGAGGGGAGGTATCACGAAAAATGCGCGTCTGGCAACTGGATAAAAGTCAGCGGGGAGGTACGTCAGGGAGGAGGAGGAGGAGGAGGAGGAGGAGAGACTTGCCTTCGTAGAGGGGATGCATTGGTGAGCGAGACAAGGAGTGACTGGATGACTAAGCATGCCCAAGTTGCATCTCAAACGCACACCCGCAGAAGAACACGAGCGGGCCAGGCGCAAGGCATACAAGGCTGCGAAAAGGGCTGCAAAGCGAAAGCTTGCCAGCAGTAGCAAGCATGCAGACGAGTCCTGCCCTTCATCTTCGTCTCACAAGCCAGACTACGACGCTACCCGCGCCGAGCTGGAAGAGACGGAGTTCAGGGAAAAGATGCGGGGCGCCTTCGAGGACGACGAACACTTAGGTGGGATCGATGCGCGGTTCAACGAATATGCGCACATTCCAGACAGGTGGGCCCGCGATGCCCATGACGCAGCGGACCCGCAGTACATGGACGACGACGAGTATGCCGAATGGATCAGGCAAGGCATGTGGAAGTGAGTCGAGCCATACACACGCCCGCGATCATCGTCAACTCATAACACTTAGGAAAAAGCACGCGCGAGAGTACGAAGAGCAAGCGAAGCGAGACGCTCAGAGGGCCGCACAGAAAGCGCGCGAAAAGGAAATCAAAGCAGAGACGTCCCGCATAGAGGGGCTTGCTCGAGAACAGGAGGGAAGGAAAGCAAGGGAGAGACAGAGGCTGGGAGAAGAAGATCACCGACAGCGATACGAGCAGCGTTGGAAGGCCCTCTTGGACCCTCGCACGCCGGATCTTGGGCCGTTGACGTTTGCGGACATCCCCTGGCCTCTCTTTTCAACAATGCGCCGCCCTCTCCGCATGGAGGATATTACCCCAGAAGCTATCACCACTTTTCTTTTACTCGACATCGATGGTGCCGCCACCCCCACCAAAAACGACCACTGTTCGCGGCGAAACCGAGACAAGCTCAAGGAAACCTTGTTACGATTTCATCCAGACAAGTTTGAGGGCCGCTTCATGCATCGCGTCCCCGCAAGTGATACAGAGGTCGTCAAGGAAGCCGTGGGACAACTCGCGAGAGTTCTAAACGTACTCATGAGCGGGCACTCGTGATGACCTTTTTGCGCCAATGGTGTTGGACGCTCATTTTCGTTCTCTTTCTTAGTCATGATGCCCTAGAATAAGAACAAGACACGTGCATACCTTTTAGCACAGGCAATCACAATTGCATACGCCAGTGGTGTGCTGGACCGTCGAGTGCGCGACGCTTGGGCCACGATGGAGCATGGGGTGTCAGCGAACAGGCGGCGACTTGTTGGTCTCGTAGACGGTCGTTGGTATGCGTATTTTCGTACAGTGCCTCACCCCTGGTGTGACCATGGATACGAATCGGTCAATCGGCGGTCTTTCGTGTCTTGCGTGTGGTATACGTCGCCATGGGCCGTGGGCACAATCTCCCGTCTGCCAACGCCGACCCTGGGTAGCTTCTCTGCTCGTCTACAGGCTCACTATCCTGGGTAAGTCCCATGAGTCCTTCCTCATCATGACCAACGGCGGAAATCTTGCCAAGCAAGGTATTGCACTCTCGTCACCACTGGCAGGTGCTTGCTTTCTACACTTCAGCAAAGAAAGCTGCATTTCTCGGCTCCGTGATATGGATGATTCAGACCAAACGATCCTAACTAATAAGCAAAGATTGGACTTTCAATCCTCCTAAAGCATCTAGTGGGCTGTCGTGTTCCTGACCGCTTCAATATTACCCTGACGCTCTAAGCTAGCTTGGACAAGGTCACATGGAAAGACTTCGGAGATGGTTTGCGTGTGAGTTATCGGATAGGACTCGCAGCCTGGCAAGGTTTTGATTAAAGGCTGCAGTACGATGCACGGACCGCACTGTCTCCGAGTTCTCACCTCGGCAACAACGCCTAAACGTATTGTGGGATCGCTGTTCGCGCGGCTGCCACTTGGTACCATTCCTGAACGGTCATCATGGACGATGCCCTATCCCTTCTTCACGCAAGTCAGCGGGTTAGGTCCATGGACGACCTGTCGGCTGCGTAGTGTTCCATCCGAGCGTCTTTGCACCTGCGACCGTTCCAACATCACGGGTGTTGATAGGATATCCAGGTACAGCACTGACGAGATGTTCTCTTGTCGCGATCTCCAACATGCCGTATATATGGGAGTTCGGGATCTTGGCTAGAATGAAACCTCGCACCTCCTCCTCTCCCTTTGTTTATGTCACCGGACGACATTGCATTAGAGAACGTCCTGAAATGTCATCAAGCAGACTGAATTTTCTGTGAGCTTCCAACTCGCTATGTGCTATGTCTCGTCCGCTGCAACTATCCAGCAGCTCTCAATATACCACTGAGTGAGTTTCTACCCTGCCTCTGCGACAGACAGCACGTTCATTTGAAGTCGTCTTTTTCGTCTTTCCAACCAAGTGAAGGCCCATTTGTGCGTATCCCGGCTATCTCTGTCAATCTGTTCGCGCTCACGTCGCACAGGTCCTTGGATATGCCATGTGCTTTGGTTTGATGGGCGTGCTCTCCGTCCAGTGCTGTAAGTCAAACCATACCGCCTGGTCGGCACAGTTGACGCGTTACCACGACGGCTAGTCATTTATTTTACCAAGTTTCCGAATGATCGGACGTGGATACGCGTGCTAGGTAAACTCGCGTCACGTACGTATGCATACTTCTGATGCTGACAATTACGGCGCAGTCGCCGTCGTCCTCTTACTCGAGACACTCGTCACCGTGTTTGCACTGCACGGCTTTTGGGTTGGGGTGACCGACCACGGCTCGGACCTTTCTTCGATCGTCGCAGCGGGAGTCGGTGGAAAGGAGCTCTCTCCGGATCCGCTTTGGTCGTTTGTCGCCTTGTCGCCTTTGACTGGCATCGGTGGGGTTTCGTAAAGTGACAGTTGTGATTGCGATCTGAACACGCCAACAGTGTCATCGCTGACACACGGATTTTTCTGCTGGCGGATATGGGTTGTCCGGCACTCGCTCGTGGTTCCAGTATTGATCATGACGGTAAGCATATGCATGTACGTTGAGGTTGGGGCGGGTATGTCGCTGAAGTCAGAACTCTAGGTGTCGCTGCTTCAATGTGCCATGGTCACTTACGGTGGCGTCTTGGTGAGCCCCGTCGTCATCCTATGCGTTACAGGCCCTTCCGAACAATACGTACAGTATGGCCTCATCCCAGACCTCAACAGCAGATATCCATTGTCATTTTACATCCCCGTTTGTGTTTTTCTTTTGCTTCTCGTTGAGAAATCAAGCCTTGTGGTCAGGTCTGGTTGTCGGGCAGCCTCTTCTGTGACATAATGATCACCGTATACATGACGCTCATCGTACGCATTGATTCATCTATGCGAGCGCTCGGTCATGACCCACTTTTTGGTCTTTGCATTGTATGCAGCTCCTCCGCACTAAATCGTGCTCTCACAAAACATCGTCCATATCGTCCCAGCTCATTAGACTGACGATCGAGACGGGTCTCATCACGACGACGGCCGCCATCGTCGAACTCGTCCTCGCGATTGCCTTTCGGGTGACGTTGTACCACTTCGCGCTGTGAGTTCTCTGTTCGTGAGTGCTGTTGTGCTTAAATAGCAAAAAAATAGATTTTATATTATATCCAAGCTGTATGTCCTGTGCGGGTATGTATCACGTTATCTGACACCGAGCGCCCCCAGTTATGCCAATTGTTTGCTGGCGACGCTCAATGCACGCCTCGTCCTACGGAGCCCGACAGACATGCATATGTCGGTCGCGGTATGGGAAACTGAAGTGCCGAGCTCGAGCCATCGGCTTGGCAATACGATGGGTACGATTCAGATTCATACGCACGTGGAGACCGACGTCGAGCTGGGGCCGTATCCTGTTGTGAGTCATTTCCCCTTGCCTTTCTTTTTTTTTCTGCTGGGAAGGATTACAATGCCGATCGTTGAGTGACATTAGAGTGACAGACGGCAAGACAAGCTGCCCTGGGTTCTCGAGGTTGAGGATGCTTGAAAGTAGACGCCTGATAGTGACGATTCAACTTGAACTCATGTAAGATAGCATCCGAGTCTGTAACGCCTTTGATGTTTGAAGTTCATTCCCGTAGTCTTAGTCGTGGTGCCTTTTGGGCGAGAGCGAGACACTTGCACCTTTGACATGGGCAATCGCGCGCGATCACCGGGCCGCCTCCTCGGACGCCGACACGAGTGTGGTGTCGGGGTGAACTCCTGCGCGGCAAGCCTAGGTTATTCAAGGTCACACACCCAGGAATGGCATGCAGGAATAGACCGCGAGATGCGGCTAACCATGTTCATCCCAGTGGCAGCTTTTTCGTTGACATGAAAAATACTCAGCTCTTAATGATACATAGTGACACTGAAGGGCAGCCTCTCGAAGGTCCCGGACATCCCGGAGTAGACGCATATGATGCCCTGCTTGTCATCGTCACCATTCCTGGGAGATTGCCGTGTCATATTTTCAATGGGATCGATCGAGAGCCTCTTACTACTGGCCCAGCCACGAAAGTCAGAAACGTTCTCAGATGAGTTTTTCTTTTATTTACATCAAAGCTCACCAGAAAATGTTGCGTGATCAATGCGCTCACACCGGGTTGCTGGCGTACCTCCAAGCCAAAGGAAATCTAACTCAGATTTGGTTTTAGAGTGGCAAAGACTTTGAGCTTGATCTTCTTTTTGCCAGCCGTCCTCCAATCGCATTGGCAACTCTCAAACAGTGACCAGCTGTGGAGTCGTTAAGCAACAGCGTTCCATGTTTGCAGACTCCGAGTCGGATAAGCTGATGTCGCCTCTTTTTGTGCCTCTGAACTGCGGACGGTAGGGTCCTTGTTTCAAGTCTAACGTTCACGTGGGTGCGAGAGAGTGTAACATGTGCGAATTTTTTTGTAGGGAGCAGGTGCCTCGCCCTACCCCCCCCCCATTTCCTGCCATTGGCCACTCTCAATGTGCAGCTATCAATAAAACTGCGACAATCACTAGGAATACCAAGTACTGTTGAGGCAGTCAGTGACGGGCGATCAAGAAATTGTCATGGAGCACGGTGCCTACAAATGGTACTTGTTGCTCGCGGTAAACCGATCGTTTGCTGCATTCTACAATAGACAACGATTTGCGCGCCAATAGACGACGCTTATCATCGAATGACGTGCAAACTCGGATTGGAGTGCACGACCACTGTAACATCAAATACACCGATGCGCAGTTCGTGCATGATCACTGCGAGTTATTTCAATCTCGAGATATTCAGCCCTGGTTGACTGCCATTCAAGCTGAGGCGACAGAAGCTCAGTTGCCCAGGAGTGACTACTTCTGTAGGGTGTTCAATACTCACGCCGGCAACAACACACGTTGGTGGCGTCACGGTGATTAGTATGATAAGACACCCTCTCCATCTCCGACCTAGAGGGACTGTAATTAGTTAGCTTGCTCGCTTTTGATGTGTAACCAAGAAGTACCTCCCAATCTACTTTTCAGGCCAGGAAATGCCACCGCTGTGGTCGGGCAATGCTGGGGGTGAGACGCCTCGTCGAGACCATGCCCCAGTAATCACCGACTAGGTGTGTCGTGGCGGACGGATGGTGAGCGCGCACGGATAATCGACTTGAGATATTTTGCCCCATGGCCATTTGCGGTGCCTTGAGACCGCAATTGTTCGGCGTTGCTGTCAGACAACAGCCGGTGTTTGTGTCTGCTCGCCCTTGTCGTTGTTCTTGTACTTCCGAGTGCTTCTGAGAACAATAGCCTCCATTAAATTTGCCCACGCACCCTGTACGTCGTACGACTCAGCTAGTCGTCCTTCTCGCCAACCCAATACCGTACCGACCCATTTACTCTCATTTTTCAGTCCTCGAGTCCGTTGACTCGTCCATTTTTCTCGTACCATGGCCGACATTGGCACAATTATCAATGCCAACTCATCAAGAGCGCAGGCGCCCACCGCAGTCGGCTCACAGGTAGCCCTCATGTCCATCATTTCGGTAGGTTGGTTACATTCTGCGGTCTGTACCCACATCACATCCCCACTACCAGGTTGCGACAGTGGTGGCATTCAACATCCTACGGCCCAAGAACAAGGTATACCGTTGCTGCGTTTGCTCGCCGCGTCCCTCCTGAAACGTCTCTCTAGGTGATCTACGAACCCAAAGTCAAATACCACATCGGAGACAAGTCGCCACCCCGGATATCCAACTCCGTCTTTGGATGGCTGCCACCACTCTACCGCACCAAAGAACCAGAACTTGTAGACAAGATTGGTCTCGACGCCGTCACCTTTTTACGTTTTACCCGCATGACCCGCATTCTGTTCAGTTGCATCGCGTTGCTATGCTGCGCCGTCCTCATGCCCATCGACGCCATCTACAACATCAAACATGTCTCCTCCCAAGACCGTGACGTCCTTTCCATACTCACCATCCGCGACGTCCAAGGGTCCTTCCTCTTTGTACACGTCGCCGTCTCGTATCTCATCTCCGGCCTCGTCATGTACTTCATCTGGCGCAATTGGACACACATGTTGCGTCTACGCCAGGAATGGTTCCGCTCCCCAGAGTACCTCGAGTCATTTTATGCCCGGACACTCATCGTTACTGGCGTTCCCAAGAGATACCAGAGCGACGAAGGGATCCGTGCCATCTTTGAGAGCGTCCAAGTGCCATACCCCACGACGTCGGTGCATGTTGGACGTAAAGTCGGACGTCTTCCAGAGCTTATTGAATACCATAACATGGCCGTACGCGAGCTAGAGCAGGTTCTCGTCACATACCTCAAGGGTGGACGGATCGCCAAGGAGCGTCCTACCATTCGTATTGGTGGGTTCCTCGGCATGGGTGGCGTGAAGAAGGATGCAATAGACTTTTATACGTGCGTGGCTGGTGTTGGCGAGGTGAATCGTGAACTGACGTGTTGCAGCGCAAAATCGAAGCGCACGGAGAAGGCGATCGAAGATTATCGCCACGAGATAGATACCCGGAAAGCGGAAAGCTGTGGGTTCGCGTCCATGGCTGCAGTGGCATATGCCCACATCGTGGCGAATATCCTTCGCAAGAAACGCCCAAAGGGTACCAAGATTACCTTAGCACCCAATCCAAAAGATATCGTGCGTCGTGGTCGCATTCTACCTCGTCTTGCCGCTTATTATATCATCATTACGTGCAGATCTGGCATAATTTGAACCTTTCGACTGCAGAGCTGCTGCGAAATCGGTCGATTGGTCTCTTGTTGTTGGTCTTGGTCTGCTTCTTCAATACCATCCCGCTCTTCATCATCTCCATTCTTGCCAACTTGTCTTCGGTGCGTTTCGCATCGCCTGTCCATGGTGTGTGGATGTCTCCTGACACACTCTGCACAGATATCCGCATACGTTGGGTTCTTGTCACGATGGTCTCATGCCTCCCCGGCTTCCTTCGCCGTTGTTTCCGGTGTCTTGCCACCCGCAGTGTCTGCTTCATTCGGATTTTTCCTGCCCATCATCATGCGATGGCTTACTCAATTCCAGGGCGCTCAGACACGTAGTAGGTAAGGGCCATCATGTACTGCCGAAGTCTGTATGACGCTCAACATTTGACGTGACAGTCTTGATCGCGCTGTCGTCGCTCGCTACTTCGCATTTTTGGTGATCTCGCAGCTGGTGATCTTTACCTTGATTGGCGTCTTTTTCAGTGAGTGACCTATGAATAAATCTCTTGTTTAGTACCAATAATACTCTTTTAGTTGCTTCTGAACAGGTTATCAGCGAGATCGGCGAACATACCAGTTTCCAGGATATCCTCAACCAATTGCAGTGTAAGGATAGCCCAGATCCAAAGAAATCTTTGGCTGATTCGGGCTTACACGATCAGCGTTGCCTGCCTCTATCAACCAAACCTACATCAATCAAGCTTCATACTGGCTCACGTTCTTCCCGTACGTCGACAATGACCATGAATTGAAGCATGCTCATATGGTCGTGTAGCCTGCGTGGCTTCCTTGTGATCTTTGACCTGGCCCAGATTTTAAACCTTGTTTGGACCTCGTTCAAGACGCGGTGAGTATCATTACCAAAAATGGTTGCGCACACAGAGGTTTGATGTTCCATCTCTCTTGTACTCTTGTAGTGTGTTCGGCCGTACGCCTCGAGACATCCGTGAATGGACGCAACCACCTGAATTCCAGTACGATATTTACTAGTAAGTTGGTTCCCTGTGGAATCTTTGGAGGTGTTCATCGTTCTACCCCGCCCAGCTCGAATATCGTACGTTCATCGCCGTCTCTGTCAACATTTCGTGGTTATATGTGACTTGTACAGCTCTTCATGGCTACTGTTGCGCTCGTCTTTG
Source organism: Boletus reticuloceps (assembly GCA_018397855.1). Lineage (NCBI taxonomy): Eukaryota > Fungi > Basidiomycota > Agaricomycetes > Boletales > Boletaceae > Boletus > Boletus reticuloceps. Next base: position 1,769,964 of record JAGFBS010000001.1, read on the forward strand.
CGCCGCTGGCACCGCTAGTCTCTCTTGCCGGGGCTATCGTCTTTTGGATTTCTTCATGGGTATACAAGTACCAGTTGATGTTTGTGTTCACCACGCAGGTCGAGACTGGAGGGGTAGGTGTCGCAGTATATATCAGAAGCATTGCCATTGACTCTACCCTTATTTCAGCGCCTTTGGAACATGGTCGTCAACAGACTGCTGGTATCGGTGGTCCTGATGCAAATGTTAATGGTTCTCAGTGAGTCCGAGACTTTCCTCACGACTTGCACTCTGAGAACATGTGACTCTTAGCTATTGGTCTTCAATACAAATTCAGGTCTTTCCTGTGGGTCACGACCGCCCCGCCGATCCTGTTTGTTGTCATCTTCAAGATCTGGCTGGACAAGACATTCTACCATAAGTTCATGTACTACACACCCTCGGAGACCGAACTGCTTCAAGCCAAGATTAACTCTTCCCAAGTGGACGATTCTAGACATCGCCTCGAGAAGCGTTTCGGCCACCCCGCACTCCATGCAGAATTATTTACGCCAATGCTCCACGCCAAGATGATGCCTCTCCTTGCTGACGTTTACAAGGGCAAGATCGGCAGCGACAAGGCGCGGTTGGACGAATACGGTGGACAGAAGATGGATGCACGGGTCATCGAAGGCGGCCTTCGGATTGCTGGCATCGACCAGCAGGATCTCGAGTATGACCCGGCGCTGTACCGCCGCGACAGAGGCGAGTTGGACTGGGATGCCCGCTCCATGGCGTCTACCGCCATCTTTGGGCACAATCGGGGCGACAGCGCCTCGGTCCATCACCAAAAGACGCATTATTACGCGGGCTCGATGGCAGGGGGGCGTGCGTCTCCCGCGCCGTCTGCGTTTGATCGTTATGCGACCAAGACGCCCATGAACCCGAGCAATCTTAGCGCTATCGAGCTCTCGCGGCTTGGTTCGAGCGTGGACCATCTGCCACTGCTGAATGATGCAGGATATAACATCGGGGACACGCGGAACCAGGATCCGTTCGGGGCACCGCTTCCTAGGTATGCGTCGCCGGACCCGATGGTACGTCCGCCGTCGATATATGCATCCCCGACGGCTCAGGCGCCACCTCGATTTGCATCTCCTGCACCGTTGCACTATCCGCCGCAGGCTGGGATGCAGTACTCGCCTACCGAGGGGTACAGAGAAGCGCCACTACACCGACCGTATCCCTCGCGAGAGAGCTTAACGCAGCACGCTTCCCGAGAATCGCTCTCTCGCAATGTCGCTGGACGCGGTGCCTATCGAGGGGGGTATTAACTCTTGCATGTTTTACTCTCATAATGCCTGCCATGACAGTTGCTGTTCACTAGTCTCTCGCTTCCACTTCCTCACTCTCGCGTACACAGGCATTGGCATTCTAGAGAACTTTTTTCAAACTTACATGCCATCCCTTACTCTCGTTTTGGTTTGTCATGATTAGGAAGCTACGACTGACGATACACTACGGGAAGAAAAAAGGGCACAATGCTACTAGAACTAGTAATAGTATTCCAGGTACCTAGACGATTTTAGTCGTTCACTGCTGTATTTGTTGTTTTATTCTTGCCAAGGACGCTCGTCGGCGCATCGGAAACTGAGCCTCTTGATTGTCCTGACTTCTGGATCTGTGGAGCTGCAAGATAACCACTGGCAGTCCAGTTCCTGAGAACTGGCTCTTTTCTCGTCCTCCGAGGCTGGGCCACGTCGTCATCCGAGCAAAACAAATCACAACAAACACGGTCACAGAACGACTCGCATGTCGACGCGTCCAAATCGGATTATTAGTAGTACTATAACCTCTGCCAGTGCCAGTGCCAGTGCCACATCCCCGACGACGCTCGCGACCTCACACGAGGTCCGAGACCGTGGGTCGACGTTTGTCGCGTATGTCTATCGCGCCCGGACGGTGGACGAGGCCAGGGCTGTGCTAGCCCGTGGGCACCACGCGCACGAGGACGACAAGGACAAGGAGAGCGAGAGCAAGTACGATGACGCAAGGCAACACGGTGCCCCAAAGCAATGGGAAAACGGGGGTGACAGCGAATGCCAAAACCGGGACGAGAAAGGGGTGGGTGTGCGCGGGCGGTCGGAGGTGCACTACGCGAAGCACGGGGATAAGCACGAGCACAAGGACGTGCACGGGCCATACGTGATCGCAGCGTGGCGTTGTATGGCGGTGAAACCTGGCCAGACGGGGTTAAGCGGGCCAGACGACTTCGTGGTCGGGGAGGGGTGTGAAGACGGGGGCGAGCGGTGGGCCGGTGGACGCGTATTGGGGGTGATGAAACGCGAAGGGGTGATCGACGCGGTGGTTGTCGTGTGTCGGTGGTGAGTAGAGGGTGCGGTCACGCTCTCTCTGTGTACGATGCTCAACCATATGGACAGGTTTGGTGGAACGTTGTTGGGACCGGTCCGGTTCACCCATATCGAGACTTGTGCCCGCGAAGTGTGTCGCAGGTTCAAAAAGATTGAGGAGATGGACGAGTGCGTTCAGACGCTTAGAACGCTGGATGATCTGTTGGCGGCCTTGCGCGCCGAGTTGACTATGGCGCACAAGGAGGGGGCATGCAAGACTCAAGCGGTACCGCGGAGAGCTTAGTGGCAAAGCCTAAAGTCCCCGATTATCATGCTGTGCAGGATAGTTTGGATCTAACCAAGGCGAAACGACTCATCCATGCAAGGGAATGTGCAATCAAGGCCACAAAAACCCTGATTGAAAAGTGCAATACATCCACGTAAAGTCGTAGCTTATACAGTTCCGAGGGACAGTCGTGCGAATACATGCCACTCTACAAGGTTAGGTTTGAGTGTCTCCCCTAATGATGGATCTGCAGGGATCGAAAACAAGTTAGCAGGGGATGTCAAAGACAGAAGCCATCAGGAGATCAGAGGTGCAAATATTTGGCTAAATGCTCTGCCGGTCGTCAATGCCGTCGGCTACGACTGGGGCGGCAAAACGAGATCATCATATCGATAGTGAGAAATGTTTACCCACCAGAAATTGATGTTTCTTTTGCTTTGATGGAACAGTCGAATGATACTGCGCCGAATTGGCTCGACTATTCCTCTGGAAAAAGCCGGGGAAAGATACAGCGATAAGCCGATACGGACTGGTAAAAGTGCCTGACATCCATATTCGAGTCTGGCCAAAAATGGTGAGACATGGGTAAAGAACGAACCTTGGTGGTGGCGTAGGCCAGAACTGCATTGGCTACATCGCCGGCCAGCTTCCCGGACAAGTGCTGGGTATCCCCATGATCGGCGGTGATGCCTTTCTCGATCCCAAACACGCCATAGCGGCGACCGACCCGGTGTACCCACTTTTCCCCATCGTCGACCCATTGGGAAAGCTGACTAGCCAGCCATCCGGTTGGCTGACCAGCGTCGCGCGCGAACTGGTTGACGACGCGTTCGCCGACGTGCAACTCTCTGGCGGCGTAAAATATACCTACCAGAGGGACCATGGCAGTTAGCTCATGGAGGACTGCAAACGAGACGATCAACGAGGGCAACGGTGAACCCGTCCTCGTCGAGATGGCAGTGAGGGCATCGCGGTAACGTGCAAAACGAGACATCCAAAAAAAAAGAAAGAAAAAAAAAGATGTTTACATAATCAAATGAAGACTAGAGTGGCTGTGCTCCTCATGTTGGTCAGCGCCGTGTTGAAGCAAGCTGCACGACACAAAGCAGCATGTTACCACTGGCGACCCTTTCACATTGACAACGCCGGTCATGGCGACTGGGAAGGATCCAGCGAACCGCGAACGATACAAGTCAGATTCTCCTGCGTTCCCGAGTCAATAGTAGATGCGCTGCATGGACTCAGAGCGATAGAACGACAGTTTGGTCGCATACGTGACTATCGTTTGTTGCGGGTACGTCTTCGCTAGACTACGTGCCATACAAGACTCAACGTGCCCTAGGATTCCGAAATTCGCTCAGAATACCAGGCAATTTGTTGGGCGGCGTTTGAGTCACCCAGATCGCTACTTCGTGTACCACCACAAGGCACGACACTGAAAGTGACACTTCCACCTCCATTGTGCCACCCTGAAGGCGGTCCTGGCCTGGATGACCTGAAGAGCCTTCTCGTACCAGAAGATTGTGGCAAACCCAATCCCTCTGGTTCCGAGGACGAGTCCGACGAGTCGGCTCGGTTTGTCAGATTGAACGTCAAACGGGCAGGTTCGTTTTTTTCTTCTGTCGTCTACTTCCGGGATGAATCAAGTGACCACGCCATACAGCCACAGCAATTACATTCCGAAACACAGTAAAACCGCCATTCCGCTCGCGAGCAATGAAAGCCGCGATTGGACATGCATTCTTGGAATGGGGTGGTTTTGCGCCTCTCAAACCAATCTATGAGTCTTCTCCGTTTACCTCGCCGGCGCGGGATCCCCCGCCATTGGATCACAGAAATATGCGGATGGCGCTGAACAAATGGAGTCAGATTTTGGGCGTTGCTGACCCTTTGTTCCCGGAAATGAAGCAACCTCTGGGTGACACTGAAACACAGAAGATAGATACCGGTGATGACTGGGAGCCGTTGTCGGAGCCCTTTAGGATGCCCGGAATAAAGGCGGACCCCGCGGAGGAGATTGAGGAGATTGAGATGACCCCGAGCGCTCAGGAGTCCCTGAGGCAAAGTCTCGAAGGCCTTCTGCAGCGCTCTCTGCCCCGTCCGGTGACATCAGGTGCCGATGACAAGGTAGGGGATTCTTGAGGAGAAAATACGATGTGTAGTCTTGGGCGATGTAGCTACTTTGTATCTTCGCATGCTCAGTACTGTGCATCTGGTTGAATACTAGTTCCGTACCGAGCGAGGGTGACTTCCTTGCCAGGATCCCATATAATTCATTACTCCACAACGACAACTTCTCCACTCACCATGACCATTTCCAGAGCGATGTCAACAACGACCGCATGCCTCTTGAGAAGCTCTTACTCTCGTTTCAAGACTGTCACATCCGTCGCACGCTCATTTTCGACAACCTCCTCGGCTCGTGGTATGTATTCGCATTCTCATTTCCGCCCTGGTCACCATGGATCAAGGATATAGCCCACGGCTCACGGTATAACCCCGAGGCAAGTTTCTCTTCGGGCTTGTTCCGTGCGCAACTCACATGATTGTGGGCTAGGATCCCCTCTTGTTGGATTCCCTGCTTACAGAAGACGAAATCGCTAGTCGGTGTGTGCTATTTACCATCATGTTCATGATTCGTACTCACGGAGTGCGTGCAGGGATACCGCGCGCTCGTATTGTCAGGCACGTCCTACATTCATTTCTACCTTGCGACGGTGGCGTACGAGCATGTCGGGTTTTGATAGGAAAACTTGGCACCTCGCGTTTTGGAAGGATGGCGAACTGAACGTGCGTCATCATTGGACATGTCCACCCACATTACATTCAACTGCGCACTTAGAGTTTAACCATGACATTCTACCTGAAATGGGGAAATTGGGTCTTTTAGGCCCAACGATCAAGGGGTATGGTTGCGCCGGGGTCGGACATGTCGCATATGGTCTGATCGCACGCGAGATTGAAAGGTTCGCCGCACTCATGGCCGTGTTTTCCATCGTCATCTGAGCACTCGGCCCGCGTGATTCTAGGGTCGATTCGGGCTATCGATCGACGGCATCCGTACAATCTTCCCTCGTCATGCATCCCATCAACGAGTTCGGTACTGAGGCACAAAAGAACGAGTATCTTCCGCGCCTAGGTGATTGTTTCTGTGAACATTTAATCCTAAACTGAAACTAACGTTTTGTAGCTCGGGGAGAACTCGTCGGTTGCTTCGTATGTTTCAGAAGTTTCTAAACGTTCTTTTCACTGACCCGCCAATCTTTTCTTCTCAAGGGACTCACTGAACCAAATCATGGATCCGACCCCGCGGGAATGGAAACGACCGCGGAGGAAGCAGACGGTGGTTTCATCCTCAGAGGAAGCAAGACCTGGATAACGAATGCACCAGTGGCGTATGTCACCTGTTCCTCGCATAAGTTGATTCACCAATCCGCAAAAATCTAGGGATATTTTTGTGATATGGGCGCGTTGCAAATGGGATGGCAAGGTCCGGGGTTTCGTCCTCGAAAAGGCATGTCGTGACCAGGCTCTCTTTCGAATGTTGTGCATTTACGCTATGGCGTACAGGGCATGGAAGGTCTGGAAGCTCCACCGATAAAAAATAAGGTTGCCCTCCGTGCGTCCATTACTGGGTCTATCTACATGGACTCGGTAAAAGTACCCCATGATCACCTTCTTCCCCATGGTCAGGGGCTGAGTGCCCCATTTTCTTGTTTAAACAGCGCTAGGTGCGTTTGTTAACCCTGGTGGAGGACGTATTGCAAATCGATGTCGTGAATATCAGGTACGGTATTTCGTGGGGTGCCATGGGGGCTTTGGAGGACTGCGTCGCGAGAACGCTTGCATACGCGCTTGAACGAAAGCAATTCAAGCGTCCGCTCGCGTCGTTCCAGCTCATCCAAAAGAAGCTAGTTGATGCTCAGACGGAAATCGCGTTAGGCTTACAAGCAAGCCTGCAGGTTGGTCGACTCAAGGAGACGGGCCGGTTGGCCCCTGAGATGGTCAGCATGGTGAAGCGCAACAACTGTGGCAAGGCACTCCAACACGCCAGGGTCGTCTTGGACATCTTGGGCGGAAATGCATCATCAGACGAGTGAGTTCTCGATAATACTATTTCGCTTTCCTGCGGTCTGGACGGTATCATTTAGGTATCATGTCGGCCGGCACGTCGCCAATCTACAAGTCGTCAACACTTATGAAGGTATGTCTCACGACTCGGCCGTTACGCCCGCGACGTCGCTGATCAACGTTCGTCCCGCACACAGGCACACATGTATGTATTGATCCGCATGTTTCATGGCACTCGTTATGGTGACCCTTTTTCAGGACATTCATACCCTCATCCTGGGCAAGGCATTGACAGGCATTCAGGCATTTGTCAACTGAGATATAAAGGGGCCTGTGTTTTCATCCGTACAATGCTAAGTTAGGTGTTATAATTCAATAGCCGAGATGTGACTGGGTCTTTCGGGTGCCATGCAGCCTTCCGACACCGAACATGGCCGAACCGGTATCTCGGTTCGGACGTGGACCGATTTCTCAATGAAATTTCCCCCGCGTGTCGGAAGAGGCGTCGCTTCTTATCTTATCCCTCGTTATCGCCCCACGCGACCCGCGATCACTGTCCGTGACGCGGTCGCGGGGAGTGTTGACAGACGCTTGCCTTCAGGACCGAGCGCTGTCTTGTTTTTCAACCGTTTTGCCCCGTCCAACCACAATGCTAGACCGTGCAGATCCGGCTGATATGCTGTGTCTGTCATTCCACGTGAGAATAACACTTGTAATCCGCCGGGCCGCTCTCGTTGTGATAAACCAATAGGACGGAGGTGTGAAGGTGTGGGGGAACACGGGAAGACGGAGCGCCACACTGCCTGCGTATACATGAAACAACGGTCAAATCAACGTCGACCCTCGTATGTCACAGGGTCATCCCTACTGGCTGTATCCATCACGGCGCGAGGGACCGTCGGTCGCGCGGGAGCGAAGATAGGGTCTGATGGGGTAGGTGGTGAAAGAGCCTGCGTGGTTGAAGGGGGATCAGCTCAGCTGCTGGGCAAAGGCACTCTGACTGGTGTTCAATCGAACTTTCTCGTGCTCGGGCGACTGGAGGGATGCATGCTCCTTCGCCGTCTACCCTGGATGGTTGCGGGGGATCAGCTCAGCTGCTGTGCAATCGCATTCTAATCGGTGTTCCAACAATGCTTTTAGTAGGTTGTGTTGAAACGATTGGGAAGGATTGTAACGCCGTGTCGCAGGTAGTGCGTTGCTCTAAGAATATACGATGGACGGGTTCCTTAAAAACAATTGTTTGATGTTACTCGTACTTGCACTGAGAGCAATACAGAAACGAGTGCCACACCCTTACTCACGCGTCTGCATTTCTAAGAGTGGGATGCACGTACACAAGGCCCAACAGCTCAAAAACCTCCCTCTCGGATTTCGGATAGAAAAGTTTGGAATCGTGTCGTCTGGTGCTGTAGGTGTGTGGGTGACAGTGTGGAAAGGAAACCCCGCCATGCTCACATTCCGGACGAATCAAACTTGAGTCCCCTGGACACACAGCATGTCAGCGGACATCGTTTTCTTCAATTATGGATAAACATGCTTTGCCTGTTTGGCCCAGAGACGGAGATCGCGTTCGAACATCGTTGACCCGGTCCTGAGGAGGGAAACGATAGGGTTCAATGAGTCAATTCGAGGCACATATGCACTCATAAAACTAACCAGCCGACCACCGCTGTCCAAAACACGCCAGGGGTAGCAAATATCAAGTCAACACGCCTGTATGTCTGTTTGCGAGCCGAGTCGTAGGGAAGCACAAACACCGTTAGAGCTTTCTCAAGAGAATCCCAGTGGTCCGTGCGGAAAACATTATGGGGATGATACCCGCTCATATCTGATCGAACTGTCAAGCGCCTGTAAAATCAAACTTTGAGGCCTTACTCAGTACATGTGTGACAAGCCCTGTAGCGGCGGATATGCAGCAGTTATCGCCGAAAGAAAGATGATCATACCACGTTCATGAAGCCTTTGCACGAGCTTCTTGCATAGGTCTCGTACCTTCTCCGCGCCGTGGTCCCAGTCTGTATGGGAAATAACGATATCAACGTCATTGCTTTCCAGCTTCCCCCGGCGATAACTATGGGAGGTCCAGGTGGGAATGGGATTCAGGACTGATATGGATTGGAATGTGACGACCAATCAACTGACCCGCCTACGATGACGCTCTTACAGCCTTCTTCAATCGGTTCCAATTCTCGCATGATTACCCGATTAATTTCCTCGGCTTCCCGGCGCGGAATCCTCCACGCAGTTGGTCAGGTGACATACACGGTTCGGAGTGACTGGGATAACTCACTTTTGGCTAAAATCATGTCTCAGAGCTAGCGAAACCCTGATGGACTTGTCCACGCCTATTTCATTGCTGGTGCCAACCTCGAATTGAGGCGATGTGCCTTCGTGTGTAATGGTGACTTCGTAGTATTTTTCGAGGTCCTCTATACTTCGTAAGCCAAGTGTATAGAGGTGTCTAGCTGTGTGTGTTCCGATGCCGTGTATAGAGTTGAACGCAGACAGTGACAGAAATCTTGTGGATGATAAGAATTTTTCTGCGATCGAAGAGGAGTTCCAGCGAGGACGTGGGGCATGGTGTATGCACTCACGGGCTTCTTGTATCTTGCCAGTCTTGACAAACTCCTCGACCTGGATAAGAGCATTCAAACGCTGAAGCAAAAGATAGCAGTGTCAGAGGTACCATGGACGTGAGCTTCGTGCCAAGATATGGCAGTTTTGCTATGTGCTCTCGGGAAGTTTTATCATCGAAACGGCGAGGATAAGCTGAAACATTTTCTCAGTTCTCAAAGAATGTATAACTCGTTCTTCGACAGACCTTTGATAGTCTGAGGGGTATATATCACTATTAGCATGGTAGTACCACAATGGAGCTCACGGCTATGGCTCGAGCGTAACTCAACATGCTTCGTTCTTCCCCTTCGACAAATCTGGCTCTCCGGATGATGTCAAATTCTTCGACAAGAGCCTGATTTGGACAAATGAGCTGCGACGCTCGCAGGCAGCTAAACTGCGAGAGGTGATTCATGGCTGCAAGATCGGTGGCTTTTACGCTAGCCTCTGGGTCTATAAGAACTGGGGGCTGTCCATGGTAATTTGGTGATGCCTCTGGAGGTGCAGGAGTACCACCATCTGCCTTTGGACATAGGCTTTCAGTTTCGTCGCGAAGATCGACGAGCGCGGCGTATTTTCCGCGTGGCTGGGGAGTGCCGGAATGGACTGAATCCCTCAGCCAATCGGGGGTGACGATGGCTTTCGTTTTCTAGGGAGCTCCATCAATGCTGTGTGTGCAGCAAGTGAGATGGACACGAACAGCGACCTCCCAGCAGACGTGCCTCTCAAGGCGAGGTCTTGTACGTATAGCAGCCACGATGACATCGGCGTGGTCCAAATCCGATGTCAATTCGAGTTTTCGTGCACCTGCTTTGTTGCCCCGTAAGTGGTTTCGTTCAAAGAGACTAACGAGATTATCCAGTTCGCCGGGTGCAAGTTTAGCAGATATGATGTATACTGTTAGAGGATATTGATCGACAGAGCTCCCCCGTGTGTCCGGCGTCCGGGCATGTGTGCGCTTTGATGGACCTTGGTCGGAAGATGCGCCACCGTCGCTAGGTGATGCGGATGAGTGGGACCTTTTCAGAGGCATCTGGAACTTGTCTGGGCGTCGTCGGAAGGAGGATCTGTCATATCACAGCCACCGCTTGTGATTGTCCAGGAGTCCATTGGCCAAACGAGTCCCGACTCGTCACGGTCGGGTGCTGCGGTAGCTCTGCGTTTCATCGTCATGGACCACTTGCCAAATGAGAGGGTGTGGCAACACCCCGTCAAGTTCAAACGTTCGTCGATCACAGCCAAAAAGGTGTTGAAATGTGGTGCGATGACGATTTCACACCACGAAAGGCACACAAGACACAATCCGTAGCAGTCTCCACTTCTGGCTCTGAATCAGGTAGAAGAGCCGACCCTGCCCCACCATGAGCACGGCCTGGCTCCAAGAACAAATTACCAACCAATCTCAAAACAGCAGGTATGACTATCCTCAAAATGCTCAGTGCGATTCAGGGTACGACTCACGCAGGAGAACAGCGTCAGTCTGAGAGTCTGGCCCCTAACGCGTGGCACCACAATGAAGAATGTGTCATGGCCAGCTCGCCATCGTAACATAGAATCCCAGTATACGCGACAAAGCAGACGACGGGCTCGGAAACGCAGCCACATCAACGTGTCGAGCATTGCCTGCCACATGAACTACGTCGTTTCATGCGATTATACATCCATTCGATGCTAAGGGTCTGGATGCCAGGTAGCGCTGACGCAATCCTCGTTAGCAGTCGCCACGGCGCAAGAATCACGAGATGACAGTCACGGTACGAACAACAACAACAAACGAGCGAACCGATTGTATTCTCGAAGTCCCGACACATCGGACATAGAGGGGCTAGGTCAACAAGGCTCACACAAATTCTGCAGACTTCAACGTACAATTCCCTGCCGAAACAATTTTCTGGGGAGAGGGTAAGGGAACCCACGCAACCGTAGCGTTTCCGGGCTCAGCTCGGGTCCGCGAGAATTTTCCTCTCCAGTCGGTAGGCAACCACTCCCTTGAGGATGCCTCATGGCATTTTATAGCGGCGGGATGCATCCATGTCGATCAAAGGTTGTCCAATGGTGTAGTCTAGCTTGCTTAATGGTCGGCAAACATATCTCGAGTGCGTAGTTGGACTCTGTTTGACCTCTTTATGCAACATTTAGACTACCTTCGAAACAGTTCTTCGAGTGTGCTGTACACTTGCAAGTTAGTTGTCACGGAGTCACAATGGGACAAGTTCATGTTTGTCAGGGAAATTTTGGATCGGACGTAGGCTCCGATGCTGCAAATTAACACACGCAGAGTGTACCGAAGAGGATATTCAGCCGCCGTTTCGCAACCCCTCACTACTGCTGTGCCATTTTGATTTGGGAGGACACTTGGCCAAATGTTTTCACACCCGAGGTGGGAATGCCATTGAGTAGTGATTTGTACTGCACAGCCTCTCTTTGTTGAACACGTTCAATGGACTACATTGAATTGAACCTATGCCAGCGACATCGCACAGATACAAGCTGTCATTTTCCTAGGCAGCTCCCATCCTTGCCTTCAAGCCTCTCGTATTTCCTAACCCAATTTCCATCATCATCCCGCCATCCGAGTCTGAATACCCTCGAGCTGAATCGGTCTTTGCCGGACTCAGTCATCGCCTCACACCGATGGAGAGAGCACGAATGATACGCGATTTCAATTAATGTTGTGACATTAACTTATCCTCTTGCTAGGTCAAGCTCAGACTCATGTCCTCGGATGTCAGGACACACAATTTCCAAAAATAGGTGACCGAGGCGCATCGTCGATAAGGATCGGCCTGGCTGCCTTACACCGGGACATTTGTCAAGGAGCACGTTTGCAGGTAGTAGCGAATCATGCGGGACATGTCACGCGAGAACCACTTTGGAGCTCACGATCATATGTTGGGCCTATCTCTTCATCGTACAGAACACCGCGGGCAAGACGCTTTGGGAATGCTTCTCAGCCGCACTAATCTGGCTCGGCACTGCGTTAGTGTAAGCCATTCTCGGCCGGGCAGATGGCTCTATTCACGGATCTCGAGCCTGCATTCGGGCCTCAGCACCCCGACTGCCTCAAAAACGTTATTATCAAATACCCTTTTCACGAGGTGGGGGCTGTGTTGGTCGACAATCCTTGGGTTTGGGACCTGCGTCCTGAGGTACGGGGCAAGTCGGCCAGATGCACTTCTCTGCCTGCCAATGTCGCTTCGTAAGCTATCTTCATCCTGGTTCCCGCACAACACGAAGTCTCGCTAACATGATGATCACTCATCATGATCGGTCACCACATCTGCTAGATCTCGTAATTACCAGGGACGCCACACAAGTCCCAGGCTGATAGAGTACTCACGCGCACGGAGGAAACGGACACATGCGCAATTCCTCCACTTTAAACATGTCAACTCGGAATCAATACCGACACCGCGATAATCGACGACCGGCAGCCTTCACCACCCGAGGAATCTCAATCACGGTCACTTTTGCCGGGCGCCACCGTTACGGGCCTTCCGATCGGTATCCAGGTCAGCAATCCTATGACATTGCCCCTTTAAAGTCTGGCTCCGACAGGGTTTCACGGGTCCACATCTGGTGCGCATTGTCACGAGTTATGGTTTGTGTGGCTGAGTTGATCATAGTTGGGGATCAACCAGATATGATGATCATGAGAACTTTTGTCTCGCCCTGAAAGCGGTTTTTAACGTTGCAAAATATATTGAAGGTTCTTACCGAAATGGACATAGATCTGCTTTTGTCCCAAATTGTAGTACGACCGAGCACATGTGAGAGGTGATATTTTCATATCAGACGCGTACTTGATTTGGTCGCTAACGAAATCGCAACAAGGTCCTCTTGCTGCTACACGAGAGGTATAAATCGGGGTACGAGCGTTTACGTTCGAGGACATACATATCCCCTCGTGCTTCCCCACTCGCAAGACTCCATCCACATGCTTGTCCAGTCACCTGTGTCCCCATCCCAACCGATGTCTAGACCTCATATCAATATACCTGAATCAGCACTCGTATCTCCTGGAGACATGACATGGGACAATCAGCGCTCCTACTCTGCAGACGCAATCGACGTTGTCACATGGAACTATTACACTCTCCCTCCCTCGCCCCCTGCTTCTGTCAGTTCACACACAGAGGACTCTCCGCAGCTTGACACGAAGGCGATCAGACCACGCTTCACATCAGAAACGCAGTCAGAGAGCGATCAACGACAATGTTTACCAACGAACCAAGTGTTCGACCTGGAGGATCCCTCGTCTTCGTCGTCTGTTTCCCCGCCACCACGCCAATTGGCCCTTTCCTCGGATAACGGACCTCCACTCAAGAAGTCTTTCTCTATGATCGGAGGGGTGAAGAAAGGGCGCGGGGAGAGGATCACTACCAAAGACTTCGTTCCTCCCGACGTTAGTGGCTTAAGTAAGCGAGAGGCACGTCTATTGAAGAACCGGGCTGCTGCCTTCCTCAGTCGGCAGCGAAAGAGAGAGGAGTTTGAGGCGATGGAAATGTGATTTCTTCGTCTCGTGCTCGCTGCTTCCATCCACTGACGGTAATTCCCCAAGCCGCGTCAAGGAGCTCGAGGAAGAAAACTCGCGACTTCATACCCTGGCAGAAAAGGGAAGTAAATGCGATGACCTTCTCTCGAACTTGGAGCAGCTTCGCATGCGCTTGTCGGTTGCCGAGAAGCGCGAACGAGAACTCACCGTGGAGCTCGCGAATCGGACCGCGGCGAACCTGGCAGTGAAGACCGAGTCGCACGATAGCAATCTGTCTCCTATATCATATTCGTCATACGGAGCGATAGGCCAATCATCCATCATATCGATCATGGTGAGAGAGTTGCTTGTACAGGAAACGGGGAATTGACCAGACATCTCTTACAGAAGAATCGCTCCTATCATCACTTCCATCGCTTCTCTCCTTGCCATCACAGACGTCTCTGCCCATCACCTTCTCTATCCCCTTAACGGACTCTAGCTCCACGAGGCCTGATATCAATAACGACCGACCACGATATGGTTATGGCGGTGTCGGATACCATTCCAACTCCGCTGATCCCGAGTCCTCAGGGAAAATGGGGATTAGTGGCGAATTCACCGAAGGACGCCAATTCGACATGGATGGCTATCATTGCCTTGGCAGTTTTGCGATCTCCTTTGACGCATCGTTAAGCGAAGATGGTCGAAGTACTGTGCGCGTTCATGTCTCGGAGAGGATCTCGAAGGCTGCAATCCATGGAGGCAAACAGAGGACTCCGTCACTTGCTTCCTGGCCTGGAGGTGATGGATCCTTTGCTTCGACATGCTATGCTTCGCCTCCACTGTCGGCACGGGTTAACATTCCTTCCCCTGGCGGCATTGACCATCTCGGGGTTTTTACGGACACAGGCAGTGTACAGCCCAGGATGGGTTTTGACACCCGACTGATGTCGTCTGGATATACGCCATTTGGGCAGCACGACTCGGAGCAATCATTTGATTACTATCCAGGCTTGATCCTCGAATAGATCTTTCCTCGGGGCTATCGGGAAAGGAGGGTAACGTGCCCCAACTCTCCACTCGTTTCCAATCCCAAATCCCTCCCCATGTTGGTTTCCATAGTCTGTTATGAGTATGCATTCAATTGTGGTTTGCCTTATACCCACCGACAATCACATTCCTGGTTCTTTTCCCCTTACAGTGACTTGATTGCTGCTCTGATTGTTATTATCTAATGCCTTTTGACCGCGAGAGCAGACGACAAAAGTAAGCTTTCTGGTAAAGCGCGCGAAGATATTGCTCACATCGCATTAGTGTTGTAGCATAACCATAACTTGACGTGGCAACTGTACTGTATACTAGCGTAGAGCCTAACACTAGACTTTGGCTCGTGGGTATGAATGGCTTGATATATTCGGTACATACAGATCTGCCGGGTCAGCGCTTGCTCCTGACCAAGTCCATAAATTATCGCAGCTTCTCTCTCGACCAGCACCACCATGGACACGTACGTCCCCGACCGCAAGACAAACGAGTTCACCAACCCGCCCAACTATGCCTTTGACTCTCACCGTCTTCGCAAAATCCTTCGAGATTCTTCAAAGCAGCCCATCGTCCTCGTCGTCTGTGGCTCCTTTAGTCCGGTCACCTACCTCCACCTTCGCATGTTCGAAATGGCCAAGGATTATGTTCGGCACAACACCAACTTCGAGATCGTGGGCGGCTATCTGAGTCCGGTGAGCGACCAGTACAATAAGCCTGGTTTGCTCAGTGCACATCATAGGTGAGCGGTAACCGCCAAAACTTCTTATCATGTTCTTCTTCATCTTGCACTCCATTTTTCACCGTCGGGAAATTGCTGCGTGCTGGATGAGAAACCTGTGTTTTCGGACTGCGGTCGCTCGAACCAAATTAGTATAGTGCTCACTCGAGCGGCCGCCTGAGATGTCCCCGTGCGTGCATTTGGATGTTTTGGCCGTGTATCAATGAGGCGACGTTGAGAACGTGACCCTCTCGGCGGAGAGGTTCCCTCACATGACCCTCGCCCTCATTTCGGGTCGTATCTTCTGATACGCAGGACCGTAACTGCATCGCACAGGATTGGCGCACCTGATCCTTCTATCTTGGTTTCGTTGCTGCATTGATAAGCGCGATGACTTTGCTTCGCGACTTTACCCATCGTGGCCCATCGGGCCCAGATGACTCGGAAGGATATGTTGTCATTTCTATTCTGCATGTGTCATTCTCAAGATAGAAGCTGACCCTGGCCCGTGGTTTTAATCTACAGAGTCAATATGTGCACTCTCGCTGCAGAGGAGACCTCTTCCTGGCTCATGATTGACCCCTGGGAGGCTTTCCAGAACTATCAACGCACGGCTGTTGTGCTCGACCATTTCGATTATGAAATAAACATGATCCTGGGCGGAGTGCACACGCAGGACGGAGAGCACCGGGACGTCAGGATCATGCTTCTCGCAGGGTCAGACTTGATAAGCACCATGTCCGAACCAGGTGTTTGGGCGGTGGAGGATGTAAGTATTTTCCGCTGTTTTCATTTCGGATTCTCACGTAAAACGCATCTATAGTTGGACCACATACTGGGGCAGTATGGCACGTTCATCATCGAAAGGGCAGGTTCCAGCATGGATCAGGCTACGGATAACTTGGCACGTTGGCGGAACAACATCCATCTTATCCCTCAGCTCATCCAGAACGACGTTTCATCGACGAAAGTCCGCCTCTTCCTTCGCCGGGGGCTTTCTGTGCGATACCTGCTTCCGTCTGCCGTGGTTGATTACATAGAGGAGAACGACCTATACCTGGATGATGGATCCAACTCGGAGAAGGAGAAAGGCAAAGGCAAAGACAATGGGTTGGGAAAACGGGAAGGTGATCTAGCCTTTTCAACCAAGGCATCGTAACACCATCGATCACATCTCCAGTATACATTGCATGAGGACGGCACCACTACAGAGGAAGATTCGCTAGTACGCTAGTAGGCATAGCATCCCGGCCGCTGTATGATTTTTGTAGATGTCACCATGTAAATATGTATATCTAGAGCGCTAGAAGCTGAAGTGTTTTCCGGGTTAATACGAGGTCCCGGGTCAGTACTTTCGACGTTTGGAGCGTCAGAAGCGGACGAAGAGAAGCGAAGAACCCAGCGGCCAAGTTCTCAGGCTCCCATCATCAAGTTCTTCCAAGATCTCTGATGGAAACCACGATGGCCGCGACTCGCAAGGTGCTCATGCTGCACGGGCACGTTTGATTCACCAAATGGAAGGCCCAGCGTGCTGACCTGGAGACGAAACAGATACTCGCAAAATGGGACCATGTTCAGTAAGCGGGTTCGCCCAGATTGAGAACCCATCCAGATTTTTCAAAGTACCAATGAAATGCATGATATAGCTTGGCGCGCTACGCAAGGCCATGGACAAGGACATTGAAATGGGTGTGTCGTGTCCGTCCAATCACCTGGCGAGTCTTGACATGTTGCACAGTCTTTATCGACGCCCCAATGGTGTTACAACCGGTAGATCTAGACGGCTACTACGCCCAACGAGCTTGGTACATCTGGAGTAAATGCCGCTACGTCCGATCCGGCGCTCACACCCAGGGGATGGTACATGGCCAATCCGGATCGCACTGCCTTGAAGGGACTCGAAGAGGCTTTGCAGACACTCAGAAATGTTCTTTTGCGGGATCGCTATGTGGTACGTCTCGACTTCTGTCTTTCAGTCCATACGCCGACATCTCCCGTCCCTCAGGGGGTTTTTGGTTTCAGGTAGGTGTTGCGCGAATCTTTCGGATGGGTCTCATCCTGGTTCAGCCAAGGTGCAGCAATGGCAGCTCTTCTCGCTGCATTGGTGCGTGAAATGGGCATGATCCATAGGAGAAATTTAACTGTCTGCAGCTCGAGAAACCGCATACAGACCCTGCTTTCCTAGTGAATGGCGAGCCACCTCACCCCCCATTGTACGTCATCTTATTCTTCAATATCTTCGTCGAGTATACCCAACGATTTTGGTCGACCACCTCAGCCAGTTTTGTGTCTCTGTATCGGGGTTCAAGGTAAACCATCCTTTGGCCAGTGACATATTTGGTCAATCGTACGCGACACCGACACTACACGTTCTCGGCAAGACAGACGTGATCGTGGTCGAGGAGCGATCAAGGGCCCTCTTGAACGTGTCTGCCAACGCGAGAGTGGAAGAACATGAAGGAGGTCGGTGCACAATCTTCTTCTGCTCGGTTATCCCTCATGTGTCTGTAGGTCATTTCGTTCCATCGACAGTGAGATGGAGGAGCTTTTTTAGGGACTATCTATGCAATCCGTCGGGAGAGGTGCCATCACCTAGTTCAGGGGCCATATCGCAGTCCAACTCTGGGACTTCCACCCCGACCACACCCGGGTCTAATTTGTAAATCCGCCTTGGTTGCCACCGAATGGCGACTTGGTCAGCTGCTAGTCATCCTGGAACAATGCCCTGGTGGTGGAATTCGGAGCTTTTCTGAATAACTTTTTCTGTCCTTCAGTCGGTTGTATCTTATCACCCCTCACAACCTCGCTGCTATGGAAACTTATCTCGGCCTTCAGTGACTTTTTGCGCCGTCGTTTTGGATTCTCTTACCATAAATGTCGTAGGCAACGCTGATTCCTCATCACGACAAACCGGGTTCTCTCTTTGACATGTTGGTGACCCGCGAAGTCATTGACGGAGTGAGTCCTCGGGGACCTGGCTCAATAGGTTTCAAGTTTCGTTCTTTTCGGAGTATCCTGGGACTCGGAACCGTCTATGTACTCATTCGCACCCATTTGCACCTGACATGTGTATCATTGTCTGATACGAGCGGGGCTATGCTACTCTCATGGGGAACGGTATTTCACCTCTAGCTCTAGCTTAAGAACCGTCGAAACCGTATCGGTCCATCGGTGATCAAGGCGGACCCGAGGTGGATATAAAGACAGTGCTGGATTTGGTGAGCCAAGGCGTACACATCCGGTGAAGTCTCGAGCACCTATTGGCTGCGATGAACGCGTGCATGCTCATAACGTACTCTCCACAGCATGCCCGGGCATTATCCCTCTCCCGCGTCTTCTGAACCCTTGCTGAAATGCCGCTAGAAGAGCGATATTGTTTTCCGTTTGATCAGAAAGAATCAATGAGCTAACTGATAATTGATTCAGCACGAATTCCGACATCGGGATCTCCAAGTTTCATGGGCGCATCTAGCCCTGTATCAACGTGAGTTCGAGTTTTCCTCACCCCGGCGAACGATCTGATATCCTCCACGTTCCGAAATGGTGATCAGACCATGTCGGGCGTCGTGAAGAAGTTTTCTCATAGTCTTCCCGCATCAGTCTTTAGGAGTCGCTTCCGTATGGGAGGTATATCCACATACAGATTATGACGTCTTTCGATCTCACGGGTCCGCAGCCTTTGTAACTTATATCAGAGCAGATCACTGTTTGGTTCTTGTTCTTGGTGGGTAGCAAACTTCAAGATAAAAATTACTTATCTTGCACTGCCCACAAACCTGTGTATCGGATCGATCCTCACTGTCTTTCCGAGTGCAACGCATGTTACACAGAATGGCAGAGATCTCGGTGCCACTTTGCTTACGAGGTTATATGAACCCAGATACCTGCGGACTTCCTGCCGGACGGACCCGTTATCATGTAACAACCGTCCTAGCACATATTTGGTCCGGATAGCTCGCTCCCGCAAATGCTACTGCATTTGTGGAAGCGTTGTGCTAAATGACCACCGACCTTACGGAAATGGTGCTCGTGAGGCAAGCCATACTGAGCAGAGGCTATTATTGGTCCTCGTGCCGTATAGGTGGTCCATAAATTATCTCGTCAGGTCCAGAGGGTTTGTTCATTACCGTGACGGAGCCGTGGCACGGGTGGTATCTAGACCCAGCTTAATCATCACTCCAGAGTCCTCCGACATCTTTGTCGGGTAACCAAAGACCTCCTTTTGGTTGTTTCACCCTTCGGCTGCAGGCTCCGACGCTGTCTCAAGTGAAACATTTTCCGAAATGGAAGCTAGGGACTGACAGTGTTCCATTCAAGCATGCAGTGGGTAAAGGTATGATCCGACCACGGTCATGGCTTTGACACGGATTTCCTGCGCATCAATTTGCGAGCAGGTCTCCTTGGCACACGGTTGTTTGAAGACGGGCCAACCTGGTGCACGTGAAGAAACGACGGAGCGTCGGCATTAAAGATTGTTACCTTGGTTCGAACGGCGCGGGACAGCAGGTTAGGTGTGGAGGTGCGGACAGGCTAACCTTAAAAATGATACCCCGATTCAGGGGCTGACGCGGGGAAGACACCATGAGAGCATGGACGAACACAGCAAGCATAACGGTGGCCTTTGTCGCTGCGAGACTTCCCAATGTGTTTGAAATTAACGGAAGTGAGTGTAGCATGTTCCACATGGACTCAAACCTTTGTGACAGATAGTCTATTGCAGGTACATTGCGGTATGGAACGCCCTCGATTTAAGGTTACCCCTTTCCGACGGGGTCGCTCGTCGCTCGTCCAGCCATTGATCCGAACTTTGTTCCGATGCGATCCGGACGTGGCGCAGGGAATGTAGGTTTCCGCACGTTTGTCCTGAGCTGACTGCCTTGACTGCATTGCAGACAAACCCGGGCTACGTATGTGCGCCAGATTGCTGCCAATAAGCTTATAAGCTCGTTTCGACGATGGCCTGGTGCTGGCGGAACAAGGGGTCGATGAATATAGGATAACGTTTGAGTGTAGGGATGGACAACAACGTTTGATGCCCTATCGGGTCATTGAACTTGCCGAATCCAGGGGTTGAGACGGTACTATTGTACGATACGCCAGATATGTCGATCGTGTCCGTTTCCCTGAACTTGGTAACAAATTGGTGGGCCGTCGACCATGTGCTAGAGAGCGTGCATGCGTCCCGGACTTCCCGTGCCTATCCCCCACACGGTCCGACAAAACCATAACCATGTGACGACTTGCTGATCTTGGTGCGCTCTCAGGCTGTAAGAGGGAATTTGGCTCCAACGCTGGCATGCACACATTCCGAGTTGACCTTTCTCGGTGACCTTGAGCTTGTTCGACAGCCATGTCCTCGTCCTCGAACGGTCTGGTCTGTTTCACCAATTGCCTGCTCCCTCAGGAGGACGGTAGCCTGGTGGAGAAGGACCTTTGGATTGACGAGCGCCGTGGAGTCATCTTGGACGCTCAGGTAGGCCGAAGCGCTGGGACTGGGGAACCTATGCTCTAATCTAAACCAACGAAAACACAGAAAACGTTCTTCCTGCAACGCGAGAGACCAGACAAGATCGTTGACCTAGGCGGTAACATTCTAAGGTGAATGACCAGCGCAAGCGTGAAAAGAAGCCTACGTTTGTTGCTCCGATCGCTTACAGCCGCGCGGTCCTTTGACAGTCCAGGGTACATTGACATTCAAATCAATGGCGGCTTCGGTTTCGACTTTTCCGTCTACGAGGGCGACGATCAAGCGTACCGCGATGGCCTCAAGCTGGTCGCAGAACGGATCACCGAGACTGGCGTCACAGCCCTCGTCCCGACGGTCATCGTACGTGGCGGTCGTATCACGTTCCGAAGAGGTCGTCCTCTGAGAATAGCAACCCTCCTTTGTAGACCCAGGAAAAGTCCCTCTACCCAAAGCTACTCCATCACCTGCGACCATGGTCTCCGCCAGCGGCTGCCCACCTGCTGGGCTGGCACGCTGAAGGCCCCTTCCTGCAGCTTGCAAAGCGCGGCGCCCACGCGCCTCCGCTGATCGCTTCCGCACCGGATGGTTTCAATTCGTTCGAGTCCACGTATGGCTGGGAGAGCCTGGTCGACGCTGAAGATTGGCTCATGGCAAGCGGCATCGACCAGGACACCGTCGGTGTCCGCATCATCACTGGCGCGCCCGAAGTTGAAGGAGTGATGGACGCCATTTCGAAAGCGAGTAAGCGAGGCATCTGTTTCAACATTGGTCACAGGTCAGTCCCACCTCTCCATCACCAGACCTCACTGTATGCGCTCAACGACACACGCAGTATATGCTCGACGGACATGGCGACTGCTGCGGTCCGAAATGGCGCACGTTGCATCACCCACTTATTCAATGCGATGCCTCAGCTGCACCATCGAGACCCCTCGATCATCGGCCTGTTGGGCGCCTCGCCGTATACCTCATCAGGTCCTGCCTCCGACTTTGCTCCACTTCCGATTTCCCCGTCCAAGTCGGGGTCTTCCTCAGGGACGGGCCAGAAGACTCCTTACGCATCGGAGGCGTTCGACGAGATCCAGACACCGCCTGGGACACCCGTCAAACGTCACGTTAGACAACAACCGTCGACCCTCGGACAGACCCTCTTTGAGCGGCCATTCTATGAGCTCATCGTGGACGGCATTCACATCCACCCAAACTCTGTCAGGGTGTGCACAGTACCCTTGTCTGATATGCCAAGCACTCATGCCCTTCTTTTCAGCTGGCATACTCTGCACACCCCGATGGGTGTATTCTGATCACGGATGGTAATCATATCTCCCGTTTCGTCACTGAACATGACGGACTGAATCGCACGCCCAGCAATGAGGATTCTCGATCCCCGCTTGAAAGACGGTATCCACGAGTGGCGTGACGGTCGCCGCTTGTTGAAAGAGGGCGACAAGCTCTACCTCGAAGGCACTACGACCCTCGCTGGGAGGTTCGTCTCTGCCACATCGCTCCATTGAGCTTTCCTATTTTCTCATGGTCTACTCATCAACGCCTGTTTCTTTCTTGTTTAGCGTGGTCACCCTGGACAAGTGCGTCCGCAACTTTATACAGTTTACGGGTTGTTCGCTCGGCGAAGCGATCAAGTGCGCGACCTTGAACCCGGCAAGGTGAGCGTCGACATTGGCATCGGCCTGTTTGTGCGTTAAACCCTTGGGCCTCCTTTCCAGGTGTCTCGGGATCGAGAACAGAAAGGGTTCCCTCAGGGCTGGCGCGGACGCCGACCTGGTCGTGCTCGACCGCCGAGGCAAGGTTCTCAGTACATGGGTCAAGGGCAAGAAGGTTTGGGGGAAGAATTGACATGTTCGGGATACCCTACGACGCTCGGGGCTGTTCGGATCGACGTGAAGTCATTATGGGCATGGGCAAGGTGAGATCGTTTGTTTATATATTCGCAAAGAACAAGGATGAGTGCGTTATGCACATGTATGGGAACGTGTTTTAGACGCATCGATGAGATAGAGAACTGTTTACCTGGGCAGAGGGTGTACTGGACAGATCGTTGTCGGACCACCGCAGGTACATACCAGTCAAACTAAGATCGGAACTTCAGTGGTACATAGGCTCACATGCAACGACGTTTGGGTTTTGAGTCATCACCCCACGAGCACGTCATACTTGAATACAACATCAACCCACAACATGGATGAGAGCGATACAATCGTAATATACATACATCTGGTAGTCCGAAACAGAAAAACAGTACCTTTTCTTCCTTCATCTCTGTCCTTACTCTTTGCAGTGGTCGGCTTCCCCTACTTCAGCCCTAGGATTTGACAATCCGCTCGATGACATTCAGCGCAGCCAACACCATGCCGTCGTTGAAGCGCGGCGCAACGATCTGCAGATTGATCGGTGCGCCGACGTACACGTTCGGTTCGTCTACGACCCAGTCAGACCAAGCGCAACAGGCGTACAAACGTGTGAGAACGTACATTGCTGGCGGTTGTATGAATCTTCTGGGCCCAGCGAGCTTGCGAGTGTATCAGCGGGGTCAAGGGCTGGGTCGACGACGAGCCCCGTCGGGAAGACAGCCCCAGGGTAGTCGAGCAGGTTCCATATTGCGGTATATCTAGAGTGGTCGTCAGATGTGCGTTCCGATGCATTTTGTTACATATAAGACATCACTTACCCCCAATACCTAGCTGTATCGTGACGAGGCGCCACACCAGTGTATGGGGGACACAGCAGGACATCGACCTGTTGCTCCCGCCACTGCTGGAGGTATGCGTGACGGAATAAGTCACGTTTATGGCGCAACTACGCTCGACTCGTGAGCATGATGTGGCGCCACTCTGAGTAATTACGGACATACCTCCCAGGATTGGGTTGCGGTGAGGTTCCTGGTGTGGGGCGGACTGATCACCCATTCGCTCAGGGGCAGTATGTCTTCGCCACCGTCCTTGAGGAGTCGACGGACTGTTTCCCCACCATCGTAAAAGTAAAGCCCGCGCTGATGATGGTCATGCGTAAATCTTGACAAGAAGCTGTAAACTAGACCAACGTACGATGATGCTGTATCCCTCTTTATGGTTGTAGGGAACGTATTCCACGACCTCCACCTCTTCAGATGCTCTCAGTTTCGTTTCTGCTAGCCTCAGGGCCCTCAACACTGGAGGATGAGGCATCACCACCCTGTCATGGAACATGACCCCAATGCGGATTTTTTTCTGACTGATATTGGGGAGTTGAAGAGGAATCGGAAAGAGACTTGGATCTCTTAGCCATGGTTCAGTGCTCTGCGCAGCTTTTATCAGCATCTCTAAATCCCTCGCTGATCTGCACATCGGGCCACCGGAAGCTGTCGTGCTGTCATTGCCATCTTGACTGCAAAGATGTAAAAACCATAGATTATGGAAACGTGGTTTTATACTTACTACCAGAGGACACCGCTATAAGGGAACGTATTGCCCGTCGGACGAATGCCGTACAGACCAGCGAATGCGCAAGGGGCACGAATAGAGCCTCCGCCATCACTGCTTGCAAAATGAAACTGGGGACGAGACATGCAATTCAGGCACCTGCCTTCCCATTCCCATACAAGACCCTTTCAATGCCAATAATGCGGCCTCTCCGCCAGACGAACCACCCGGAGATAAATTGAGGTTGTGCGGATTTAGCTGAAATCAAGTCACTAGGTATCTTATCGAATGCATCGTAAAACCCACTGTGCGACCATAAAAGGACTGGGCCTCGAGGTGCATGATTGTCTGAGGTTGATTGGTCTTCACATAGAAAACTGTCACAAGTTGTCAACCACAGGAACTTCCAAAAATTGAAAATCCTACCAGCCCCAAGGTCGCGCAGCACGCTCGTGAGGAAGCAATCATCGGGTGATATCTGAAGTGTGGACAGAAAACCTGCGGAGCCCCAGCGGCCTTTCACCGGCATTTGGTCCTGAATGTGATTGAGTGCCAATAAAGGGCAAAGTCCCATAGCAGATACACACCTTGATAGAAATCGGCAATCCATGCAAGGGGCCAATCGTCGTGCCATGTACCTTGAAGTAGGCGTCAAGCTCCTTGGCTCGCTGGATACCCTCCTCGAGAAAGAAATCCGTCAAACAAGCGGTCAATTGGTGAGCAATAGCAGCGCGCTTTCCGAACGCAGTGACCACCGCAACGGCAGTGAGCTCGCCCGACCTAATCTTTGTCAGAATGTCTGTTGCATCGAGGTCGGTGATAGCAAGTTCCTCTTTCGTGAGAATTCCGCAAGTCTCTGGGATCGACGTGACATTGAGTGGCGGGTTCTCAAGAAGCGATTCTGGCAAGTGATACGAGGATGGTATTTGGTTTTGCAGTCGTGATAGCTGGGCAGACACCTGCTGCCTGAAATACGCATTGCCCGTGGAACCTCTTGTCCTAGAAGAAATTGACGACGACATGGGGAGAATCGGTTTGATATGCCAATCGTGGGAACACGATACGACGAACATTTATACTGTCCACCCTCTACAGTACCTATAATAATCTTTGGGAAAAGATAGTTGCGCTTTCAGGTCATGAGGACTGATCTTTCGTCATGATGAGATAAGATATATAGGCATTTATAGAGATGAAAAGAATCTACCTTGGGATGAATACATTGCCGTATGAAATCATGGATGAAACACCCGGGGGAGAAATCAATAACACTTTGAACACATCGTTCAACCGTTTGCACCCAACTGGTCGACGTTCAGCGCCCGGGAATGGACATCTTCCGAAAATGCTACAGTGAAGATTCTGCCGGTGACGTATACCACAGCGGCATTCAGAAGGACTGTTGCTGTGTGTACGAACGAAAATAAGCGTACTGAGGCATCACATGCGCTCCTTTCGGTGAAATCTGTCGCCAACAGATTCAGGTCTACGCACGAAGAAGTGAGCTCTCCCACCCCGTCGAGTACAATTCAGCTTGGCTTACCCACACTGCACTGATGGATGGATGGTCGTGTAATACAGGGTGGACTTGTGACTTTGCCAAACAGTGGTCAACAACAGGAATGCAAAGATTTCGAGTTTGGATCACTTGACGAGCATGACCTCCCTACCTCTGGTCGCTCCGCTGTTTCCAGCAGGCAAGGAACCCCTTCCTCCAGGCATTACAGAGGAAGACCGCGCACAGTTCTTGCAAGCCAAAAAATACCAGGCATGGATGTCCTATGGCATGGAATCATGTGCAGCCAAGACAGTCATCGCCGGCATTGGTGGTAAGTCCATACACCAACCCTGCACTCGTGACGATGGTGTACCCGAATTCAGGTTCAATACTCCGTAGGTCTCGGTATCGGCGCCTTCTTTTCCCTCATGTCGACCTCCTTCGCGTATGAGGATCCATATTTGCGTGCGCAGTCACAGGCGGGATTGAACAATACACAAAAGGCGCGCGAGATCTTCAAGGACATGGGCAAGGGGATGTGGAGAAGCGGTAAAGGATTTGGCAAAGTCGGCGCCCTGTTTGCAGGTATCGAATGCGTCATAGAAGGGGCAAGTCGTTCATGTTATGGTTACTAACGTGTGTTAATGCTGTCGTCTTTTAGTACCGCGCAAAGAACGACATGGTCAACCCAGTAGCTGCCGGTTTCGTAGCGGGTGGAATTCTGGCACGACACTCGGGTCCCAAGGCCGTCTTGGGAGGTGGCCTGGCATTTGCAGCGTTTTCTGCCGCAATAGATTGGTTTCTCCGTCGAGAACCTGCAGAGTAAGCACGATTACATTCGTTCGAAGCTGAAGGTATCTTATACACACGTTTCAGTGACGACTAACTCTATATATGTGTAGACTCAATGTAACTTATTCCCCACTGTCGGACCCGCAACGCACCTAGACCATTGTATTCATTGCACTTAATACCGCGTTTAATGCATGACATTCCAGCTCGGACCAAGTTTGGCCTCAACATTTACTGACGACACGCGAACGAGGCGCCTCAGGGGGCTTTCTTGGCTCCCATCCTCGTCCATGGTGCAGCAGCGAGCCAGCCGGAGCCGCAGTAAAAAAAAACTATCGTATAACGCCTGCATCACACTGCTCTTTCTCAATCGCCATTGACTCTCCCGGGTGGTGACCTGGTTTTTCCCTTCGATCCGCCCCTCCCCGAAAACGTGGCCGGACAAAGGCGACAGGCCGAACGCAGTGTCGAGACCTCCATCGCGTATGTACTTGGGATGAATCGAGGGATAAGCTTGAGTGGAGGAACGTATTCCAAAATGATTGCCAGCATCCATCCCCATCATCCATTCGCTAGAAGCTGTCAAAAAATTCAACGTTAAAGAGTTGAATACAAAGTATCCGAAAACGTTGTGATGTGTCTGGTATCATGTTGCTGGCTGGGATGGACGGGCCGAGAGGGTCGAGATGGATGAGGCAAGGACATGCACGAAAAGTAGAGGAAGCCCTCCTTGACCTACAAATTCATGTAGCGTTCTGGTTGCCGAGTTGCTTCGTCGTGCAAGGTAAGCGACTTGTGTCGGAGGATTTGGAGTGAAAACGTTTGCTGTAAGTAAAGTCCAGAGTGGTAGATGCACGGGCTGCGGTGCTGTATCACGACTGTTCCTGGATTTCTCTCGCTAGATTCGAAGGATGTAAGACACCAGCCCAAAAGTTCAAGCTCAAGCTTCAAATCAAAGTAAAGTATATACAATACCATTCGCTTTATTTAAGTTCCTAGGTTCATTGAAAGGGTACTCAGTTACGTCTATGGCAACAACAACCACAGTGCGAATAGCTTTGAGAAATTAGGCGTCCCCAGACCAGTAACAGGGTCCCATCCATCGGCTGTGTTGTAACCGGCTGTACCGCAACCGGGATTACTGCCCTCGGTAATATCGTTGAATGTGCAAGCAAACTCGGGGGAGTAAATCTAGAGAGATGAAGTGGATTGAGTGACCTCATTCATCGTACCTGATCATGAAGCTTACTGTCGGGTTGATAAAACCGATAGGCCCCTTACCCAGAGCAAGTCGGGCATCATTGATCATCGTGAAGATTGCTCCAACGACTGGAGAAGAACAAGATGTCCCATAAATAAGATGGAATTCGCCGTCCACCTATGTAACGAAGAGATTGAATAGAAGGCTAGAAGAGCAAACATGTTACATACAGCAACGACGTAATTTGCCCCGTTGGCCGAGATATCGGGGTATGCGCGAGACTGAAACACTTTGTTAGTATCCGGGCTATCAGTCCTGTGACACGAAAAGCTGCACCGTTCCAGTCGAGTTCCAGATTGTCGAGGGATAGTCAGGGCGGTAATTCGTCAAATAGTGGTCCACAACATTCTTCTGGTACTCGGGCATCGCAAAATAGTTGCTGAATCCACCTCCAGAGTATATCACTTCCATGCAAGCCGTCTCCGGATCGAATACAGTAGCGTTCGGCTTCACCATCGTAGCACCGACAGATGTGACATATGGACAAGTCCCAGGAAAGCTAGGGTTGAAAATATGTCCATCGGCGCTTGGTATATCTGGAAGCAATGAGATAGCCGCGCGGTATGGAATCAAGTAGACAGTCCTCACGGCTGGAATTTAGACATGAGCCATTGATTCCTGCTACGCCATCATCTCCGGAGCTATACAAAATCGTGATACCCATGAGTCCGAGCTTCGCATACTCGGCACACTGCCGCCCAGCGTAGAATGGGCTGAGATCAGCCTCGTTATATCCATACGATGTCGAGATCACGGATGCAGGTTTCACAGTTCCACATGCCTTAGGACCTTTCAGCTTGTAAGATTGAGATAAACAGCCTGAAGATATACAAACAAACCCGTGTAACCACCAGGTAGGTTATCAGGATAAATACCATCTTGGGTAGGATCATCACCGCCCTCGAAAGTACAGTAGCTGCCATCGATAGCGTCGAGGAAGTCATTGAACGAAGCACCTACCCAGCCATCTCTATTAGACATCCAAGATGGCACTATGGGAGCACAGTCGCACCTTCTGGTAGGTCACCAGTTTGATAGAGTGTCAAGGTTTGCTTTCCGGTGACTAATGACATGCCATATTGCAAGTCCAAGTCTGACTCTCCGTTATGACTGAAGTTCTTGTGTATTGTCTGCGCATAACCTACGAATGAGATATGAGCATCTACACGTGCTTCACTGCAGAAAATGTCCCTACCGCCATCGATCGAGACCAAATAAGGCTTCTTGCCAATCAGATCGGCGGAATAGTTCCGCGCGAACATCTGCAGGTCACTGTCCAGATAAGCCTGTGGCGTATATTCCACTGTAACATAACAACTGAATGTGAGCGCAGATCGAAACCCTGCGTGGGATATCAATATCCACTGACCGATACCGTAGCTGTTCTTGTCCGTAGCAACAGGGTCATAGAATAGATCATAGAGTGTTCGGAGACAGATCGGAGTGATATACTTGTCACACTGCTCCAGCTCACCTATGATCCCAGAGACTGTACCAGTCGTCTTCGGGGTATTACCGACTCCTGGTTGTCCGATATCACGAGCCGGCGGTGCACTTCCACCACCACCACCACCACCACCAGAACGACGGGTCAGCTTAGCGTCAAAGTGCACAGAAGGTGTAACGAAGTCGACATGGGGCTGCACGTGCTGTGGAAGGTAGTATACCTCGCAGGCTTATGACCCTCGCATCAGATGACCGGTTGCAAACAAGATTATAAACAACTCACCTACGTGCTCTTTACCAGACATGTGTGTGTACACATTGTACTCGGTGTTCATCAGCTGTTCCGCTTCCTCGACGGTTACATTTACTTGAATCCACCCCTTGGTGCGACCCAATGAAATTCGCTCCCTGCCGATGCCGCTCGCGATCAACCAACTACGAACAATGTCGACTGTCTCATTGCTCGGCACGAACGTGCGTACAATCTCAGTTGCGGTCCAATGTTTACCGTAGTTCGGAGATTTTGGGTGAGAGACATCATAGAGGTAATTTCCAATGTCCTCAATATTTTTCTGCTTCAATGCGAACCGCAGGGGAATGGTCGAGGTAAGGTTGTGGCGTCTGTTTAGAGCCCAACCCGAGGGGATGTGAGTGCGCTTTTCATGAACGCTGTAATTGGCCAACAATGATCCTGCACTGGATAGCAGAGCGAGGGAAACAGCCACCAGCGAACGCCATGGCGAGCGCATCGCGGGTTAGAGGGTTAGACGGCCAGTTGCGTGGGTAGAATGAGGGTAAAACTCCTCGTGCATCATCTTATAATGGTCGGACCCAGGGGCGCAGATTGGCGGGCCTGATCACTAGGACCAAACGAGTCGCGATGCGATAAAGGGCATGCTACATTCTCACGTGAGAACCGATGCAGGC
Source organism: Boletus reticuloceps (assembly GCA_018397855.1). Taxonomy (NCBI): domain Eukaryota; kingdom Fungi; phylum Basidiomycota; class Agaricomycetes; order Boletales; family Boletaceae; genus Boletus; species Boletus reticuloceps. Next base: position 1,800,292 of record JAGFBS010000001.1, read on the forward strand.
ATGAAACCTGGTACCCTTGTGCTGGAGGGATTTGATGTAACCAAGAACAGGGGTACAAGTCAGCTGTGGATCTAGATTTTTGAGGACAGACCACATGATGTCGACAAGCACTGCACGAGAATCAATGATGCTCATAGAGTATCAGAAATACTTATTTCCAACAAGGTCTCACCTCCTAACTTTCCAATCCAAGCAGTGTCCATGGTCAGTATCCACTAGCGTATGCGCATCTGTCATCCAATGAGACTCTCGACAACCACTGACTCAACCGGTATGATGCAAATCACCGTCGCCCACGAGAAGAGTTGTTGATAGGTTGCATGGAGTAGCACTCCCATGGGAACGAAGAGTGTTTCGACCAAGGGGCCTAGTACGGCCGTATTAACCCGGAGTTCGTGTCCAGGCTACATGATGATTCCTTGTGACCTTCAGGGGCCTCTGAAGTCACCGAGGTATCTAATTAGGCTCTAGGCTGCGTAGCATAATAAGAGCAGCACACTACCGGTCTTTGTAGCGAGTTGGAAAACACCACAAACAATGAGCTTGTCGGAAGGAACGTCGTCGGGGCCACAGTCCGTGAGGACTTTGAACGAAAATCTCCGATCAAAAAATGCTGATATGGCGGCAGCGGAGCTAACTTGCATCTCTCAGCTGGCAACGGTCTCTTTGGCGAATATTATGACGACCTGAGCTTACTTTTCATCCGTGAGTCATTTGTTCTAAGTCGTCAAGGCAAAGTATTGAACGCGAAGGGCCTCGGCGAGAGTCGCCGAAGAAGCAACTTTTGACAAAGAAATCTATTGCATATCTGCGAAAGGATTGACAGCAGCAGCTATAGTGGTGCATATTCCTATGTGCAAGTCTTGATTGGTACCGCTTCCCAGTCCCCATGTTCCTGTCGCTCATCGTATTATAATCCACTCGTGGGCCCATACTAGAGCGATCACGGCACAACTGTGAGTCGTGTTTCTGAATATAAACGCCAAGGCACTAATGAAACCACTTTGTCACACCGTCTCGGGCAGTCGTAGGGCGGGAATGAATGCCCAGCCCCCTCCAGTAATGCTGTAATGCTACACATACTGCTGGTTCCGTACCGTATGCCAATTTTGGGACAATGCAAAAAGATGAAGTTGAATGGAGCCGTCACAGTGGCGGGGATAGTAAGTCCTTGTGGCGGGCGTGCAGATAGATGGGCCGATCATATATTGGTCTACCGATAGAGCCCTAAGGGGGTTACCAGTGCGGACACCAAGGCGGATTGGAGGGAAGGGGTAGGTGGTGAGTGGTAGTTTTGTCAGCTCAGGGTCAGTCCTGGTTAGACGGGGTTCACTTGGCAAAGGACGGTAGAGACGCCTGGGCTTCCTTGAATGGACGAGGGCTGTGCAAGCGGGGGAAGAGGCAGGTGAGGATGTGCGCACGCAATCAACCATGTACAGCTGCTCCGACGTCGGAACCACTGGCAAAAAAGAAGGGTGGACTTGTGTCCAAGCCAAACAAGTCAGCTTCTAATATATCAATGGTACCGTTACCATTGGTAAAGCTTCATTATTTGACGATTCCGCCATGCGGGGGACTTACGAGGGTTTGCTTCTCGCTACCTCCGAGTCCGAATGAACTGGGCATGGACTACACAAGATCAGAGGGCCACTGAGAAACGAAGGGAAATTCATACGTCAAATTCGAGGGGGTCGCTCGCGCTCAGTGCTCCAGCGTTCAAGCCCCAGCATAGCCTAAGCTGCAGTGTTATGTAAAAAGGGTACCCTGATTTATTGTGGTAGCACAATGAATCAAATCACAGAGTGCTCAGTCATCTAAGGCAGTGACGACCACAGCGCCAAAAGTTTTGTGAAATTGAGTGTCCCCAGACCAGTAACGGGGTCCCATCCGCGAGTCACGTTGAATCCTGTTGTGCCGCAACCGGGATTATTACCTTCAGTAATGTCATTGAATGCATCAGCAAACTCGGGGGAGTAAATCTAGAAAGATGAAGAGGAATGAGGGACCTATTTCATCGTAGCTGATCACAAAGAGGCTTACCGTGGGGTTGACGAACCCGATGGGCCCCTTGCCCAGAGCAAGTCGGGCATCATTGATCATAGTGAATATTGCTCCAACGACTGGAGAAGAACAAGAGGTCCCATAGAGGCGCTGGAATTCGCCGTCCACCTGTGTAACAAGGGGTCTGAATAGAAGGCTACGAGAGCAAGCCTATTACATACCGCAACAACGTAATTTGCCCCATTGGCTGAGATATCGGGGTATGCGCGAGACTGAAACGTTTCATTAGTACATTGGCCCTGTGACTCGAGAAAGTCGCACTGTTCCAGTCGAGTTCCAGATCGACGAGGGATAGTCAGGGGGGTAATTCGTCAAATAGTGGCATACGGCATCCTTCTGGTACTCGGGCAACGCGAAATAGTTGCTGAATCCGCCTCCAGAGTATATTTGGTCCATACATGCCGTCTCCGGATCCAGTACAGTTGCGGTCCGCCTCACCATCGTAGCACCAATAGAAGTGACGTATGGACAAGTCCCAGGGAAGGTGGGGTTGAAGATATATCCATCAGCGTTTGGTATATCTAGAAACGGTAATGAGATAGCCCTTCAGTGTGAAATCGAGTGAACGGTCCTCACGGCTGGAATTTAGGCAACGGCCATAGTTTCCCGCCACGCCATAATCTCCAGAGCTGTATAGGATCGTGATACCCATGAGTCCGAGCTTTGCATACTCGGTGCACTGCCGCTCGGCGTAGAACAGGCTGAGATCTGCCTCATTGGAGCTGTACGACGTCGAGATCACGTAGGCAGGTTTCACAGTTCCACATGCCTCAGGACCTTTCGGTTTCTAAGATTAACATAACTAGCCCCAAGATAGGCAGACATACCTGTGTAACCGCCAAATCGGGTATCGGGATAGACGGGGTCTCTGGGGGGAACGTCACCGCCATCGAAGGTACAGTAGCTGCCGTCGATTGCGTCGAGGAAATTATTGAACGAAGCACCTGCCCAGCCATCCTTATTAGACATCCGAGATGGCACTATGGGGGCACAATCACACCTTCTGGCAGGTCACCAGTCTGGTACAGTGACACTGTTTGGTTCCCGGTGACCAACGACATGCCATATTGCAAGTCAAGGTTCGACTCCTTGTGATAAGGAAAGTCCTGGTGTGTAGTCTGTGCGTAATCTACGAGTGAGATATGAGCATCTACGAGTGCCTCTGTAGAGGAAAACAGGTCCTTACTGCTGTCGATCCAAACCAAATTAGGTTCCTTGCCAATCAGATCAGCGGAGTAGTTCCGCGCGAACATCTGCAGGTCACGCTGCACATAAGAGTTTGGGGTATATTCCACTGCAGCGTAACACCCAACAAACCAAACATGAGCGCAGATCCAAAACCTGAATGAGCGTTCACTGACCAATACCAAAACTGTTCTTGTCCGTAGCAACAGGGTTGTAGAATAGACCATAGAGCGTTCGGAGACATGTCGGAGTGATATATTCATTGCACTGCTCCAGCCCATCCATGACCCCAGAGACAGTATCATCCGTCTTTGGGCCGGTACCAAATCCTACTCGTTGAATATCACGAGCTGGCGCCGCACTTTCACCACCAGAACGACGGGTGAGCTTAGCGTCGAAGTGCACAGAAGGTGTAACGAAGTCGACATGGGGCTGCACGTGCTGTGGAAGGTAGTATACCTCGCAGGCTTGTTACCCTCGCATCAGATGACCGGTTGCAACCAAGATTGAAAACAACTCACCTACGTGCTCTTTACCAGACATGTGTGTGTACATATTGTACTCGGTGTTCATCAGCTGTTCCGCTTCCTCGACGGTTACATTCGCTTGAATCCATCCCTTGGTGCGACCCAGTGCAACTCGCTCCCCGTCGATGCCGCTCGCGATCAACCAACTACGGACAATGTCAACCGTCTCGTCGCTCGGTGCGAACGTGCGTACAATATCTGCTGCGGTCCAGTGTTTACCGTAGTTCGGAGATTTTGGGTGAGAGACATCGTAGAGGTGATTTCCGACTCCTTCAATGTTTCTCTGTTTCAATGCGAATCGCAAGGGAATGCTCGAGGTAGGATCGTGACGTCTCGTCAGACTCCAACCCGAGGGAATATGGGTACGTTTTTCGTGAACATTGTAAGGGCTCAACAAGGGCTCTGCACTGGAAAGCAGAGCGAGGGAGAGGGCCACCGACGAAAGTGAACAACGCATCGCAAGTCGGGTGACTAGAGAGTGAAAACTGGTCAAGTATCATCTTATAACGGTCGGACCTGGGAGGCACCATGCGAGAATGAAGCTGTCATATGTGCGAAGCGATTCGCGAGCCAACTCATCTCCTGATAAGTCGCGACAGGCCACGACCTGGCGAGATAGGGACAGGAGAGGCATACTGCGTTATGAAACCTGGAAACCATATGCCGGAACTGCTTATATAACCAACTACCGCTAGGCTATACTGCTGGGCTAGATGTGACATGCGGATCTGAATTTTGGGGGAGAAATACATCTATCAGAGTCCTTATTTAATTCAAACACCGTCTCACCTTTCAAACTGTTTGAAGTGCCACTGGCTTACCGGTGGAAAGCGGATGACGTCCGCCAAGCCAGCATCTGCATGTGGCGGATGGCATTCCGAAGAGTACGAAGCGGCACGTCCCCTTTGTCTACGGATCCGAACGGTTGCATCAACCATTAAATGAGATGAAACATACTGTAGATGGGATCAGAACATCGCACACATCGTAGGGCACAGAAAAAAGGGCAACCGAGTCCAAAATCCCTCTATTGTTGCTGAGGGACTTCACATGGTCTTCCGGCCCATGGTTTGCCTTGCAACCACACGCCAATGTTTTCAAGGCGGCAGATGAAGATGAACAATGTAATACAACGAAGCAGGCGCGTGAGAAACGACACAGCGCTACGGCGTTTTTGGCCTGGGTTTGAATGTGCCTTGTGTAAAAATGTGCTTCAACGCATGGCGTCTCTGTATATAAATCTGGGTGATTGGTTGCGTTTTTGTCTGCAACCAGCTTCCTGTCACCCGGGCGTTATGCGTCTACATACATAATAGACATTCGGTCGATGGACGCGTGGGTGAGTCCGTTTACCGGCGCGGGAACAAAAAGGCGAAAACCTAACGGACTTCATCCGAATCACCTTGCTTGGCGAGGTTATTCCAGGCCATAGTTGACGCCATATTGGCAACAAGATTGATTCGTAACGTTTCATCATAGATAACCAAAGGCGGGATGTAGACAAGAAGACGTCCATTTGAGTATGGGATACTCGAGCTACCCGGCATCTGAATTGGTTGCATGTTGGACGGGATTTGAGTATGTCTGGTGAGCGGCATTAAAATGGGTGATGAAGTAGCCGAACGCACTGTGGCGGAGTTGAAAATGTGTTTCGATATCATAGAAGCTGGTCGGACTCCCGCGTCGGAATGTTCCGGCCACTGGGGAGGTGCCAGTGAGTGTCACCCGCCGGATGCCCTATCCCTTGACCTCAATCTCACCTTCTATATCATCCTCGCTGCATCTCGGTGGTCTATCTCCTGTTTGCTTATCAGCGTCTTTCTCTTTACAGTTTCATAGGTTCACTACTTACCCGGAACTGTACGCGATGAAAGTAAGGTCGTGCCACATTTCGGTTTCCATTGGAAACGTAAATTATTCGTGTTTGAAAGACGCTCGCTGCCCGATTTTGCAGTTACATTCACGTTCTGTGTGATGACCGGGACGTCCTCATTCGGACGGGCGACTTGAAGATGCTTGATACAAATACTGCCAAATGAATCAGTCCCTTCCAACCTGCATCGCTAATCAGAGAGACAGTGGGACACTGTGGTAGTTATCATCGAGACGTTTCGTCTTCTGTCCACTACAGCCATCTAGTAGGTGATGGTTGCCGAGATATGATCCAGACTGAAGGGGTTCACTTAGGAACCACGGGAGTTCAATTACATCATAACGCTGATAGCATTCAGGCCTCTGCAGGGAGCCGATGAGTGATCAAAAGGATTCAAAAATGATACTGATCAGTGCAGACAGTTAGTACAGTACGTGAAGACAAGAAAATCATTGCGTAATCATCGTTAGCCCGCTCATCGATATGTACAGTAACACAGACAACCCTTCAAGCATCTTCCTCGGTAGCATTTCTGGCAGCGTCAGCGGCTCGTTTCGCATCGTCGGCCCAATCAGCCTCTCGGATGCCAAGCCCAACCAAAAGGGTAGTGATGTTGAGGGTGAAAATCGTTAGCCCGTAGGGCTTGCGAACGCGCGATTCCCACCCCTCAGGAAGCCGTTCCTCCGAGAAAATCACTCGCAGATCGTCTACCCGACCACCAAAAATAGTCGGGATGGTCGACGTGCTACACAAACCAAGCGATAAACCAAAGATCATGTCAGAGGATGGGGTGAAAAGATGGCTCACTTGGCAGTGCTGAAGAGTCTGTGGAATAATCCGAGGCTGTAATCTTTGTTCGTCGCTTTGGATTCCGCCCGACGCTTGCCCAAAATGCGAGACAAATCTTTGTTGATGAGAAGGGGGTTTCCAGCAGCGTCCTTCCCAGTAGCGAACGAGAAAAGTTCTTCAACGTAAGCTGGATGTGTCACAGCTTGGTTGGGCTGCAATGCGGTATCAAGTCCTAATTGGAGGATAAGTGTTCACCTTGGCTCAGTAGCGGAGATGCTACGTACGGGTGAGCGAAGCATCGTGTTCGATTCCGTTATGCAAGCTAATCTCCTCCAAATCAAACGTATCTCTACCATAGCTCTTGTCCAACGTGCGGGCCGCGTAGTGGCACACGTGGTAGCAAAACGAAGGGCTAAAGTTGAACGTCGAATGAATGCATTCGGGAACGTCGGTGAACTTGATGCCTTTACCACTGCGTGAAATGATTCCTGGGCGCATTTGAAGCGAAAGGAAAACAAGATGAGTTTTGAGCCACATAGTAACTTCAGTCGGTGCGAGGTGCAACATACCGTGGTTAGCCATTGCATTCAAGCCAGGGCAGCAGCTTCGGCTGTCACCTTCCTGCGGCGGCCGGAACTCTGGCCAATATCCTCCATAGCCAGGATGACCCTCAGGTGTAACTTTTCCGACGGGACGGCTAAACCGAACAAGGTTTCCGAACGTCAGAAGTACATCCCAGGCCAGGATGCTAGTGTCGTAGCAAGCGTTGGAGATGGAACTGAAAATCTTCATGCTGCAATGGATAGCCGCTCAGGTTTGAGGGTGAAAGACAAATGGCCCCGGCCTAAGGCGATTCAGTCAGACCATTCTTATAAGGGCGCAATGAACCGAACAATTTGTCAATGACATAAATAGGCGGGCTTCCGAATTCAATCAGTCGTAAGCCGACCTATTTCGCTGCCGAAGAAGAAAAATATGATCAGATGATAGCGAGTCGCATCACTCATCGCTAGATGACATTAGAATCCTCACCTGCTCGGAGAGCGCACGGTACAGCAATTCCGCAACGATATTCTTCGTGGCTCAGCAACCTTCATGGGCTGTCATACCCGGCTGCACAAGGAAACTGACTAGCGGTCCTCGGATATGCACTGCAGTCTTCAAATGCCCTCACCGATGAATGAATTTTCCTAGTGACGTACATGACGTTGAACGTTCATATACATACATCACTGAGGGTGAGACATCGCGGATTGTGCGAACAGAAGACTTCTTAAGGAAGAATCCACCTCAATTCCATAACTATCCCAGTGGACATCGTCGGTCTTTTCCACATATATAATACTAGATTTCAACAGAGCTAAGTCTTGAGCGAAGTGTTTCACCGCGGGGCACTGCACATCCACTGTACTAGGAGATCAAAGATGGTGAAACCAAAACACGTAGTCTAAAGCGAACTCACAGATGAAATGGTACGGCATTGATAGCACCGCTTGACGATATTCGAAGCCAAGTCGCCATGTTAATAATTCTTTACCCGCTATTCTGGTGTCTTCGGTCGCCGTCCAACTGTTTGTGGGAGGGGCACGCTGCAGGGCGTTCGCGCGTTCACGTTCGTGTTTTTCCGTCATTGTGGCAGCAGTCGATTCCTCTTCGTGCTAGTCTGGTGATAGACTCGTGACCAGTCCGTCTAAAAGAGGCGAGCGCAAGGCAAGCCGTCGATAGACGGACTGGTAAAATTGGTCGTGGCGTATAGGGGGTGAGCGGGATCTCACAGTCGCGTGATCATCGTCCAATGAAATAACTCGACTTTCCGCTTGTATTTCAAATTTATTATTAGAGTAATAATAATCCGTGATCGAAAATAATGACGCTCGACTCGAGCACTGCGACTCGAGAGGACATGATGAATATGACTGGTTTTCCTCCGACTCCATGGAGCCCCAGGTCATCCCGATGCTTGTTGAGCTGGTTAACTGCGCTCCATTGGAGATGTTGACTCAGCTTGCTTCATCCATCAATGATCGCTTGCCGAACGAGTTTATTGCGACCTTGGATGACGAAGAGAAACTCGATACAATGCGAGCATGCCTCCTCGTTTCGATCCTCACTCATGGGCGCATCGTTCCGCGCGTTTTTCAGCTCCGGGCATCCCTTGCAATGTTACGTCGTCAGGACTCGATCATCATCGCTGGTACAGGCTCTGGGAAGACATTATGTCTGCTGATTCCCATCCTCCTTCGTCCGGAATCGATCTCGATTACAATATCCCCGCTGAAGCGCCTCCAAACGACCCAGGTAGGTACACTATTTCTACTATTAGGTCTAACTAATGCACATTGTGCCATTCAGGTACTCGAGAGCGAGCGCTTTGGGATCGGGACAATCGCGATCAATGAAGACACACCCAATGATGAACTCCTCTGGAATGTGAGTGAAATTAATGACTATATGCAGGTCCTTCCTATACCTCGAGCTCATGCGTTCGAAAGAACATCCGGGATGGTGTCTACCGACATCTTATCGTTTCCCCAGAACAGCTCGGGCAGTTCAATGGCCACCTCCCTCGTCTGGCACGACTTCTCCGCGAGAACCATGCATTCACACAGAAGATCAGCCGTGTACATGTCGACGAGGCTCACAACATTCACTCAGCTGGACTTTGCCACTATGGTGAAGATGCGTTTCGACCAGCGTACGGAAGACTTGGATCACTTCGCGTTTTTCTCCCGAGAGGCACTCCAGTCCAAGTGTTGTCTGCTACACTCCCGGATCACATCCTCGCTACAGTCAAGCGGCAACTTGCCATGTCATCTGACACACTAGAATTACGACTCTCGACGAATCGTCCCAACATCACATATGCAACCTTACCAATAATTGGCAGTCTTCGGAACTTCGAAAACCTTCGCTTTTTGATCCCGCCAGTATTCCATCCACCAATGATAATCCCGAAAACGCTTGTCTTTCATGACTCAAAGCAAGACGCGACTTGCGCAGCTGAGTTTATGGACTCGAACCTTCCCCAATGTCTCAAAAATCGCAATGTGGTTAAACATTACCATTCCGACATGTCCGTCGAGTATCTGCAACAGACCTTTGAGGACTTTTCGGATCCTAGCGGAGCTTGCCAGATCCTTCACTCAACTGCGGGCGCTGCAACTGTAGTAAGGCCGAAAATTGAATGGATCTCCACTCACGTATGTTATAGGGACTCGATATACGAGGGGTTCGTATTGTGATCCAGTATGGGACATGCAAGAGCATGACTGAGATGATCCAACGAGCTGGACGAGCTGCTCGTGATCCCAACTTGACTGGGTTGTTCATTGCCATGGCCGAGAAATGGGCCTTTGAACTCGACCTTGGAAGCAGCCATGCCAGCGATCCAGATAAACCATATGTAGGGTTGGTAAAGACGAATTCATCGAAGCAAGACCGAACGAGTATAGCCTCTCTGGAGTTCATTCAGTCCAAGGCTTGTCTTCGCAAGTTCTTTGCTTTGTATCTTGGTGATAACTCGCCAGATGGTGACTCAATATAGGGATTTTACTGATGTATGCTAACTACACTTTTTCGTAGCATTACAGTTCACTGGCCAATGGTGCTGCGACCGACACGAAGACTCGTGCTTCGACCTTTCCGCCTTTTTCCACGGTAGGCTGTTGACTAAGCGTGATGAAAATCCCTCTGTGCAGTCCAAAGCAACAAAGCGATCACGAAATCAACTTCGCCCTCTCGCGGACCGCCAGGAACTACTTGACCAACTTTTGGCATGGCGTGAAAAAACTCACAGAAAAGATCCCTTGTATCAGATCGCATGGATAATCGATGAAGATGCTCTCGAACTGGTTAGCAAGACACATCCGACAAAGCTACAGTCACTTGAAGATCTTGTCGAGCTTCTCGGGGAAACAGAGGATTGGGCGAAACAGTTTGGTGTCAAGATTTTTGATGTCATCTCCAATTTCAAGCCACGTCAGCCATCCAGTGCTTGCGAACACCGAGCGAAGAGGGTAAAGAGTACAGGAATGGTCACGTTCATGACAGTACAAACTCCTGAGATGTTTTCTATGAACATGTAACTGCTGTGCTAATTGATGTCCTCCGAGTCATTCGAGAGATCAAACTCCATTGGAGGTAGCTCATCCTTTTCATCAGTAAATCCCTTTCCTACCATCATCTCTCGAACCTTGCGGTTAAACGTTGTGATAGAGGAAGACTTGAGTTTTTGCTCGCCAAGTGCCAGTGTATCAACGACAGGATTCACGAAACTGTTCTCGGCACGATCAGGCTTGAACTTGTGGAGTTCAAGTTTTTCGATCTCGTGTGCAACTTTGTAGATGGCCGAAGAGACATTGGGTGTCGTGTGGGTGGTACCACTGTATGCAATTTTGAGAGCACGGCCAACTTGCTTGCGAACACTCTGAAGAAGATCAACAGAAGCCGAGATATCTCCGAGGCGGTCCCACGAAGCATGGACACCTTTTGCTGTATAAAAGAGCTAATAATTCTTAATAAATGTGCTGATATTTTCGTCAGTAAAGTGTCCCTGACCTTAAGAAACTTGATAATATGTTCAATGTTCAAGTCAATGGGCATCCAGTGACCTTCCAGACCGCTCATGTTGACGAGCATGGTGTTGCGCATGATATCTCTGTGTAACATAGTGACATGGCTGTAAATCAAGTTGGTTCAACCTACGCGAACTTTGGAGTCCAAACATTCTTGATGTTATATATCCAATGTAGGATTTCCGTCGAGTAGTTGTTCGAACCAGCGCCACGGAAGATAGTCGCAAGACTGCCAAGGATATCCTCGATGCGACCAAAATCTCCTGTCGGAATGGCCTCAGTCAGCTCCAAAACATAGAGAAGGTCGCGCGTCAAGAGAGACAGGTTGTAGCGTGCTCGGTCGTCGTCTGAGTCTGAAGTTGCAGTAGTAGGGCTACTCTTCTTCCCTTTCAATTTCGTTTGCTTAGTGGATGGACTGGCATGTTTCGAAATGATCGTGTTCGCAATTCGAAGCAAGTCCTCTGCGGATGGATTTGAGAGTGCGAAAGCAGCAAGCGATGGATATCCACACTCGACTTTCCAAGCATTGAGAATGATTCCGCGAAGGATTTGAAGTAATGTGGACAACAGAGCATGGTAGTCGGGATGCTCGCATCCAAGTCGAGTCCGGTCAAGGACAGCAAAGAAGTATGACAGGCTTCCGACCTGGTGGATAGAGCCACGATGGATGTGAAGAAGTGCCCAGATCAGGTTCATGGTGAGGTGAAATAGACCGAACCCAAGATGAAGGAATTGAAGGCGAGTGAATGGGTTGACGTCCTTTGTTCGTAAGGCTTTGGCACCTCGGATTCGCGCATTCGTCGACTGGTCATTCAAGCTTGGGACTGCTTGATCAGCTAACTCTTCATGTGCCATTTTGAGTTGATTAGTATAAACATCGTTGATCACTGCAATATTGCCTGAAATCGAGCTCTCGTCGATCGTCGAGGTACGCAAGGGGAACTGTTGTGTACGATGACCATTTGGCATTTTTCGACGTATGGGATGGCAGAGAATCGAGTCCTCGGGTCGCTGATATGTCTTGAAGGACGGGCAACATGCAAGTAGAATATCGATGATGTGAAGTTGAATCTGGTGACGAAACGAACCCCATTGCTCAGTCGTTGGTCGTATATCAGCAACATAGGTCAGGTCAGATGCACGTCGGGCTCGTTCCAGCATCGGAGATAGCTTCATGTCGCTACGATCGGCGTCACAAACTTCATAGAGGATTGCGAAAGTCCCGGACTGAACCTTCGCTGGGGCGGAATCTCGTTGCTCGACGAAAGTGGACATCTTAATATTGATATTGTCCCAACATAGCACGTGAAGGCCACGACTGATACGACGAGCACGTTCAATGCTCCGCAATGCGAGTTGATCCAGTAACATCGTGAGTGACGTGAACGAGGTGCAAAGGCCACACTTGTGGAGGGCCTCTATTGTCTGACGCGATGCTCCGTTCGTCCACAGAAACAGCGTGAAAGGTATCGCAAAGTATTGAGCATGTTGCGATCGTTCCTTGGCCAGTTGAGTCACAATGATATTGCATGCCTTGGCGAAACACAATCTATTTAGTATCTAAACAAAACAGCATTCAATGCGTACAGTAGCACACGACTTGATTCTATTGTTCTCCCTTGCGCGTTTCGTTTCCGCAGCAACGCGCAAGAGGTGCCCAAGGATCGGGGCAGTGCTGTCGACGAGTGGACCGATAACCGTGTCAACGTCCCATGCCAAGAGGTTCTCGGGGGTGGTGCTTTTGATCGTCCATGCGAGTGCAACTTTTATATCATCCATCTCCTTTGAAACCTTGTCTGAAACGAGTTCGATCGCTCGTGGTTCCATCCAAGAAAGAAAGATCGGCCGTCCTCGTTTGTCTTCGAAGATGTAGTCCAATAGCTGTGTCAGCTTTCCAGATGGGTTCGCGAAGAAACGTTCTTGGTATGTCGTGAATTCTTCCTTGTTTGACTGAAGGATGTGGAGGATGAAATCGAGTAGAGATACACGGCCATCGCGGAGGATTTTCAAGGCGTTTCGGAGCCGCTCGTCGCGAGTATAACGCCTGCCATCCATATTGTCATCGTTGGAGTCCATGACGCTGGTGTTGTGTGCAAGGGGAGCAAAGGGGAGTTCGTCGAGTGAGGGCCGAGGGTTTACAAGGGACTTAGCAGAACAAGATAAGCACTTAACCTCTGGACAGCGACGGGCCGGACTATCTTATCCCAATGATAGGTCCCAAAATGTACATTACAATCACGTGCCCGCTCACCCCCTTTACGCCACGACCAATTTTACCAGTCCGTCTATCGACGGTTCTCCAACGGATATCCTCTTTTAGACGGCTGGTCACGAGTCTAGTCTGGTGACCAGACCGTCTATGAGCTCGGTCTGGTTACCAGCTATCTTCGTGCATGCACGTGACCGCTTTTCTCGTCACCCAAGCTTTTTTTCCTATTTATGTCCATGTTGGAGATATTACCTGGGCATAGAGGGACTTATTGGAGTTTGAATTTCACTCAAGTGGACTTACCTTTTTCGGAAGGTATTTGGAACTGCAGGTGCATCTATTTTTTTTCTATGATACGGGTTGGACGCTTGCGGGGTATGTACTGATTAACTTTGTGAGTTACGAAGACAATTTACCAAATGACGATCCGAGAGGGCAGGGGTGTACTGTACTAGAAACGTCAACAAGACAACCATCCTCTCTGTACACACTTTCAGAGCAGATATTCCTTCGGGATCTGTGTTTTACAGGCATACGTGATTAAAGCATACGCTCGCTCCATCGTCGCAACACCCATGTCCAGGACCTGCCGCTGAGCCTCCCATTTGATGCACCGAAGAGAATCAGCCACGGCAATCATGTATACCTGTCAGTCGACGTAGGTGAGTATCTCATTCGCGTTCACAAATCTACTCGTAGTGGCTACACGGACCTGTGAGACACATCGCATCACAATGCCCGCTCCGAACACATGGCCCAGGGTCAACGACGTGGCGAGGAGAATACCCGTCATCGTCACCGGCGCACGGAACCACCACCGCGACACACACGTGCGAAGGAGGCGCGTCCCTATCATCGTCATTGCCTCCCCTGATCAGTGTCATACTGCTTGAGAAAGACGACTGTGGGTTGGATGGCATCGGCTGGACGGCGATTGCCCGAGACCCCCTACGGACGTCCGTGGAATGAGTGGTCACATAGCAGGTTGATAGTGTACAAACGCAAAGTCAGAGCCGCCATAATACCCTCCGTGAGGTTGTCGGTCGCTCGACATGTCACCGACGCTTTCTAAGCCTTGCGCGGGAGAGTGACAATAGTGTACCCTGAGGTATGCTATGGTGTCACGAGGCAAGAGGTTGTCTAGGGGGGTCCCACAAAGCACCGTCTCCAAACGCGATGCGCAGCCATGTTGGAGGGTGAGTGCGATGTCCCGGAAGAGGGTGTAGAAACGGCCAGCCGCCCCCGTGATTTTGTTGAGCGCAACGTCTCCCGTCTCGGAGGCGACATAATGATTGAAGAGGACGATGATGCCGGCGAGGATGTTGAGGTAGAAACTGATAGGGACACGGGCCATGACAATGTACGGTGTTTACAACGACGAGCGAGTGCACAATGCTCGAAGGCTGCTGTTTCCTCCGATCCGTCGTTGATCCCGACATGCACTCAGGGGTTTTGCTTCCTACGTAATAAGACGGAAGCTATTGGAATGCTGACAAATACCAGAAGCTCATCTCCGATAGGCTCAGCGCTCAAGCTCAAATGTCCATGTCATTACATTATTAGTATGGTATGACTGAGATGTAGGTAAAATTATCCGAGGTGTGGTTAGCATATTCCCGAGGTCACATATGAACAGTTTCAACACGTTCATACAAAGGTGGTGCTTCTCCCGTTTCGCTCGCCAAGCCAGATATCAATTGTTCGTGTAAATGAGTGCGGCTGGCGAGCGAATCTGACGAAAACATGTCCGAGCCACCCGATGAGTGCGAGTTCGTGATCGGAAGGGACGTGAAATGTTCGAGGAATGAGTGTGAGTGGGTCTCGACTCCATGAGAATGCGTTCGTTTCGTACGACGGCGAGCACATGGACACGTCAACGCGTCTTCCAAAGAGTCACCTTCCGACCGCGGCGCCTCGTCGTACCGAGGAAGGGACGTCCATTCCGATGTGCAGTGACACTGTCAGAAAATGGCGGATGAGTACGAGAAGCACATCCAATCTGTCGAAGAGAACACTGACCGACAAGATTTGTATGGGAATGTGTATGATGATATCGTGCATCTTCTTCCTTCCAGTCGTTACAGTTCCTTCCTCCTTTTCGACCCTTAAAACCAATCTAAGTGTGTGATTGACCATGACATTGCTGCCCTTGGTTCGATTTGAGGGATGAAGAGTTGAACAAGAGTCGGGTAACTGCAATTGATGGCGAATCGTCCATGGCCCCGGTCCCATGAGGGAAGATGCTACTTCACTTTCGTCTTCCCCAGGCTGTAAGAGGCAATACAACGGGGACTTGCGGAATGCATCTGACTCATCCGACATCAGCGGTAGAATGGGTTTGCCGTGACCTTCATCAAATCTGTCATGCTTGATGACCAGCAGAGTGGCTCGTCGCATGGCATCCGATCGTGCTTGTGAATGGGTTCGTGTAAAGTACTCCGTCCGTTCTTGGGATTTCCAGGATCAGTCAAGTTCACACCTCTTCGTGAATTTGCTCACCATCCAGATATACCGATATGGAGTGCACTTTGGCCTTTGCCAAGGGCATTATTGTAAGCTGAAGCGGGATTTTCCCGCCAATGGGAACACTGCGCCCCGCCAGTTGAATACGGTACTGCAGCTGTCCTTCCCATTGTTGCTGCAAGTCAATCCCCTCAACATCCTCCGAATCATCGTCCTTTGGTACGCAAATGACAACGACCTCCTTTTGCGCGGTCATATTCCAATGAAACGTACCGGGACGCTTGACCTCAGCTTTAATGTTCCACACCAAGGATCCATTGTCAGCCTTCATCGTTGGCGGAGAGTTGTTTGGGATCGTGAAAAACAATGGATAGGTATACGTCCCTGCGCTGCTCATCACATCACGTTATGAGAGAGGATATGTCAGCAACGTACCTTCCGGGAATACAGCCCACCCATCACCGCTCTGGTCACCCTGACCACCAGCCGCCGAAGGCTCAAAGACTCCGATCTGGGGCAGTACATGCTTCACACCATGAGTGCTCAATTGGGCTTTGTCCTTCCCCTTCGTCAACGATCGTCCACGGTCCTCTTGATCATCTGGCCAGTGTAGAGATCCAGGCAGAGGTGATCGCGATCGAACACGGTTTTTCACCGCTTCAAAGGCGTGCACGACGCTGTCAAATGAAAAGCGTGAACGCGATCTACCCCTTCCGTCCTGTTCTGAGCTGCGACCTGAAGAACTGGTCAAGATACGAGCTAGCCCATAATGCCCGACGCTGTCACGATGCGGGGCGGAGGCGTCGGAACTTTCGCTTTCGTCCTCCAGGACTGCTTCAATGCTAGACGAGCGTGACAGAGTAATGCCACATAATGGGTGCGCATTGGATGTCGGTGAGACATACGGATTGTCTGGTGTCAGGCTGCTTCGGGTTGGCATGAGAGAACCTAAGTTACATATTCAGCATTCGTCTTAATCCAAGTGGGCAATAAAGTACTTACTCTGCGGATCCGTGATCCGTGTACTGCTGGCGACGGATGGTGATCTGTCTTCCCCGTCCGGATTGACAGTGAGGAAGAAATGGCCATCAGCTGGACTCGGATACGGTGGAGCGGGGTCAATTGATGATTGAGTCCGCTGACTTCGGCCGTGATCGATTCCTAATTCACCCGAATCGGAGCTAAGCCGTCGCCTGGCCCTGGGAGACAGAGGATCCAGACTGGCGCTGCGCATACTCGATTGTGCTTGCCAGTATCCACTACCAATAAGACGGGTACTGGATCCAGTATGATCCCCCAGAAACTGCACTCTGGGTCTCGTAGATGTGGCACGTCGCCGTTCCTGTGGCGAGCCCGTATCGAACATCACCATTGATGCAGAATGGACGTTGTATTGTTCTGTGACATCTATGCGACTAGGTCCGGCATCTTGTGATGTGAGGTTAGGCACATTATGCACGTGATCACGGAGCACATTACGTTGTACGTAGTCAGTGGTCGCTTTGGCCTGCAGCTCAAGCTCGATGCTCGATATCTTGGTGGGCTTTGCGAGCTTGAGGGTGAGGAGACCACGGAGGATGGCTGGTGGTAGCACATCGTCGTTATTATGGCGAGATGTGCGTTCTGGTGTGTTGCGCAGGGGGACGACCGGCTCGGTCAGTCGAATAGACAGAGAGCTCTTGTCAGGATGCATGAGGCAAGACGGGTCAGGCGTAACTTGGTGCAGGTCCTTTTATGTCGCGGACTTGAAACGCTGGGAATGGTATGAAGGCGCGTATTTTGCGGGATGGACCGTAGTGCGGGCGCCAGAGAACTTATAGTTACGGCAAGGTGCGGTCGAGGGGGCCGAGTGGGTAGCGAGCGGGTGGCCTTGCCATCATCATGATTCACGGATCTGTTCCATCTGCGCCGCCCTCAGGAACAGCGTTGGCTGAGAGACTCGAACGTGAAGCGAGGCGGACTTACTCGGACTTAGAGATCCGGCCACCTTTGATGACAATTTGAGGTATTTTTGCAAGGCGCTGCCGCCAATTGGCTGGCGCGGGATTAGAAGAAGCAGCATTTGTTTGTCATTGCAGTTCCCCACGGGGCAGGTCGGTCTGTCATCGAGTCCATATTATTACAAGCGAATGACTCAAGAACTATTTTGTACATGGCCTATGGCATGGCTAACATGATACATACATCCGTGGTGGGGTATACACGGTCAATTGACAAGACGTGTCCATTATCTGTACTAGATGTGAACAGAATATGGGGGGATCAAAATGTAGTCATTTTATGGTGAAATGAAGGAGTCGCTAACCCGCACGAGGAGGAAGGGGTCAAATGAGCAAGATGACCATGGCAAGTACAGCTGCACCGAAGCACACAGACGCGAATATGCTAACTTCTGTTGGCTGCGTGGCCCAGGCGTAACACAAGATACCGATAATGGCAAGTATGAAGCCTGCCGCGGCAAGGAAGACGCACAGTGCATGAGTCCGACTCAGGAGGTGGGATGATACATTCGACCTGAATAATCCAACTTGCTCAAGGTGGGGATTGGCAGAAATAATTGGTGGTTCCACTCGATACGAGCCCTTCTTCTTGATTTGCCCTGGTGCCGACGTTGTCGTGGCGTCGTTTACAGGATTGTACATTGTTTGGGCATCATTGTTCGTGAATAGTTGTTGTAACCCCAAGTCGGCGGGGACCCGCTCCACGTCCTTGAACACAGATCCCCCAAGAGGCGAGTTTACCATGCCCTCTATACGCATCTCTTCGCGCGTAGCCTCTTTTAGTTTATACCTAGTTAAGAGGAATGCACCCAAGAATGAGAGGACAGCTACGTATCAAGACTCGAATTAGTCTGTTACAAAACAGTTATAGACATGATGTGTACCGTACCAGCGTAAACATGCACAATCAATGCGCCAAGGAAACTGGCATTTGACGCCTTTAACGCATTGTTTTCCCAGCTGCCAGGATCAGATCGATCAGGTTTCGTGTTCGTTAGCATAACCGCTTCTGTCGACGCGAAAAAAGTAGTCTGTAAACACCAAGTCAATCAGAGTGAGCAAGAACACCGAGACACCGAGAACTCACGATGACGCTGATTAACTGAAGTCGTTCCTGCCAGGAGTCAACCAGGTTCTTCATTGCTCGTCTTCGGGCCTTTTCATCTATTACGTCTTGCTCTTCCTGTGTGACTAGCCCAAATCCAAAGATAAGCAGGTAAGAGGTAAGTAAATATTCAGGACTGACGAACTTTTCCTTTGCTGTGGAGTCGGTATTATTATCCCTTCGTCATCTACGCCGTCCATATCGTGACATCCCATCACCGACTTCATGAATCCACCAGAGGCAGGCTCCGTGAGAGCTCTCGCAGGGGAAGTGAAAATTCTGTGTGGTCCTGGAGATGATTCGGTTGAGCAAGGGCGAGCCGTTCAGGATGGTTCACAGTACGGTACGCACGGGTGACGGGATACGTGCGTACGGTGCTCATTTTGGTGATGTACTATCCTAAGTACTTAGTCTTCTTCAAGCCTTCAATGAGGCTCCACCTTGCGGAAACCGCAAGTTGTTGGATTCGTGAATGAGGAGGGTACAACTTGAACGCTGCGTGCCTTCACTGCCTTGCAATGGTAATATATATAAGTATATAAAGCAGTACGCCAAGAAAGTCGTGTCAGTGTTGTTGTTGCTGCGCTTGGCGACTCGATCGGTATCACTATAACAGGTGAATAGGTCCACGATGGTGATGTGAAAAGGCTCCACCCATCACTCGAAAGGCAGTGCACGGACGGGAGCAAAAAAATCCGACGGCTGCCAGTGGCCGATCGGTTGGTGTGTGCGCTTACCATGGTCGCCGTGTTACTCGGTAAGGGAAAGCATCATGGACGCTATGGAATTTCGAGGTGACCGGTAATTACTGTAATCCGATATCACCTTGCTATCGTGCTACTCTGAGAATTCAAGGTGCCACGCCGGGTGCATGAAGCTTGGCCCCGTCACTTTCGATCAAATTGTTTGGCAGATGTGACGTAACTTGGGGACTCGGGAGTGACTGTGCGAAAACTTGGATGCGGCCGCCGCTGATTGAAATTAGACTCGTGACCAGCCGTCTAAAAGAGGATATCCGTTGGAGAACCGTCGATAGACGGACTGGTAAAATTGGTCGTGGCGTAAAGGGGGTGAGCGGGCACGTGATTGTAATGTACATTTTGGGACCTATCATTGGGATAAGATAGTCCGGCCCGTCGCTGTCCAGAGGTTAAGTGCTTATCTTGTTCTGCTAAGTCCCTTGTAAACCCTCGGCCCTCACTCGACGAACTCCCCTTTGCTCCCCTTGCACACAACACCAGCGTCATGGACTCCAACGATGACAATATGGATGGCAGGCGTTATACTCGCGACGAGCGGCTCCGAAACGCCTTGAAAATCCTCCGCGATGGCCGTGTATCTCTACTCGATTTCATCCTCCACATCCTTCAGTCAAACAAGGAAGAATTCACGACATACCAAGAACGTTTCTTCGCGAACCCATCTGGAAAGCTGACACAGCTATTGGACTA
Organism: Boletus reticuloceps; assembly: GCA_018397855.1. Lineage (NCBI taxonomy): Eukaryota > Fungi > Basidiomycota > Agaricomycetes > Boletales > Boletaceae > Boletus > Boletus reticuloceps. The sequence continues at coordinate 1,820,529 of JAGFBS010000001.1, forward strand.
CATCTTCGAAGACAAACGAGGACGGCCGATCTTTCTTTCTTGGATGGAACCACGAGCGATCGAACTCGTTTCAGACAAGGTTTCAAAGGAGATGGATGATATAAAAGTTGCACTCGCATGGACGATCAAAAGCACCACCCCCGAGAACCTCTTGGCATGGGACGTTGACACGGTTATCGGTCCACTCGTCGACAGCACTGCCCCGATCCTTGGGCACCTCTTGCGCGTTGCTGCGGAAACGAAACGCGCAAGGGAGAACAATAGAATCAAGTCGTGTGCTACTGTACGCATTGAATGCTGTTTTGTTTAGATACTAAATAGATTGTGTTTCGCCAAGGCATGCAATATCATTGTGACTCAACTGGCCAAGGAACGATCGCAACATGCTCAATACTTTGCGATACCTTTCACGCTGTTTCTGTGGACGAACGGAGCATCGCGTCAGACAATAGAGGCCCTCCACAAGTGTGGCCTTTGCACCTCGTTCACGTCACTCACGATGTTACTGGATCAACTCGCATTGCGGAGCATTGAACGTGCTCGTCGTATCAGTCGTGGCCTTCACGTGCTATGTTGGGACAATATCAATATTAAGATGTCCACTTTCGTCGAGCAACGAGATTCCGCCCCAGCGAAGGTTCAGTCCGGGACTTTCGCAATCCTCTATGAAGTTTGTGACGCCGATCGTAGCGACATGAAGCTATCTCCGATGCTGGAACGAGCCCGACGTGCATCTGACCTGACCTATGTTGCTGATATACGACCAACGACTGAGCAATGGGGTTCGTTTCGTCACCAGATTCAACTTCACATCATCGATATTCTACTTGCATGTTGCCCGTCCTTCAAGACATATCAGCGACCCGAGGACTCGATTCTCTGCCATCCCATACGTCGAAAAATGCCAAATGGTCATCGTACACAACAGTTCCCCTTGCGTACCTCGACGATCGACGAGAGCTCGATTTCAGGCAATATTGCAGTGATCAACGATGTTTATACTAATCAACTCAAAATGGCACATGAAGAGTTAGCTGATCAAGCAGTCCCAAGCTTGAATGACCAGTCGACGAATGCGCGAATCCGAGGTGCCAAAGCCTTACGAACAAAGGACGTCAACCCATTCACTCGCCTTCAATTCCTTCATCTTGGGTTCGGTCTATTTCACCTCACCATGAACCTGATCTGGGCACTTCTTCACATCCATCGTGGCTCTATCCACCAGGTCGGAAGCCTGTCATACTTCTTTGCTGTCCTTGACCGGACTCGACTTGGATGCGAGCATCCCGACTACCATGCTCTGTTGTCCACATTACTTCAAATCCTTCGCGGAATCATTCTCAATGCTTGGAAAGTCGAGTGTGGATATCCATCGCTTGCTGCTTTCGCACTCTCAAATCCATCCGCAGAGGACTTGCTTCGAATTGCGAACACGATCATTTCGAAACATGCCAGTCCATCCACTAAGCAAACGAAATTGAAAGGGAAGAAGAGTAGCCCTACTACTGCAACTTCAGACTCAGACGACGACCGAGCACGCTACAACCTGTCTCTCTTGACGCGCGACCTTCTCTATGTTTTGGAGCTGACTGAGGCCATTCCGACAGGAGATTTTGGTCGCATCGAGGATATCCTTGGCAGTCTTGCGACTATCTTCCGTGGCGCTGGTTCGAACAACTACTCGACGGAAATCCTACATTGGATATATAACATCAAGAATGTTTGGACTCCAAAGTTCGCGTAGGTTGAACCAACTTGATTTACAGCCATGTCACTATGTTACACAGAGATATCATGCGCAACACCATGCTCGTCAACATGAGCGGTCTGGAAGGTCACTGGATGCCCATTGACTTGAACATTGAACATATTATCAAGTTTCTTAAGGTCAGGGACACTTTACTGACGAAAATATCAGCACATTTATTAAGAATTATTAGCTCTTTTATACAGCAAAAGGTGTCCATGCTTCGTGGGACCGCCTCGGAGATATCTCGGCTTCTGTTGATCTTCTTCAGAGTGTTCGCAAGCAAGTTGGCCGTGCTCTCAAAATTGCATACAGTGGTACCACCCACACGACACCCAATGTCTCTTCGGCCATCTACAAAGTTGCACACGAGATCGAAAAACTTGAACTCCACAAGTTCAAGCCTGATCGTGCCGAGAACAGTTTCGTGAATCCTGTCGTTGATACACTGGCACTTGGCGAGCAAAAACTCAAGTCTTCCTCTATCACAACGTTTAACCGCAAGGTTCGAGAGATGATGGTAGGAAAGGGATTTACTGATGAAAAGGATGAGCTACCTCCAATGGAGTTTGATCTCTCGAATGACTCGGAGGACATCAATTAGCACAGCAGTTACATGTTCATAGAAAACATCTCAGGAGTTTGTACTGTCATGAACGTGACCATTCCTGTACTCTTTACCCTCTTCGCTCGGTGTTCGCAAGCACTGGATGGCTGACGTGGCTTGAAATTGGAGATGACATCAAAAATCTTGACACCAAACTGTTTCGCCCAATCCTCTGTTTCCCCGAGAAGCTCGACAAGATCTTCAAGTGACTGTAGCTTTGTCGGATGTGTCTTGCTAACCAGTTCGAGAGCATCTTCATCGATTATCCATGCGATCTGATACAAGGGATCTTTTCTGTGAGTTTTTTCACGCCATGCCAAAAGTTGGTCAAGTAGTTCCTGGCGGTCCGCGAGAGGGCGAAGTTGATTTCGTGATCGCTTTGTTGCTTTGGACTGCACAGAGGGATTTTCATCACGCTTAGTCAACAGCCTACCGTGGAAAAAGGCGGAAAGGTCGAAGCACGAGTCTTCGTGTCGGTCGCAGCACCATTGGCCAGTGAACTGTAATGCTACGAAAAAGTGTAGTTAGCATACATCAGTAAAATCCCTATATTGAGTCACCATCTGGCGAGTTATCACCAAGATACAAAGCAAAGAACTTGCGAAGACAAGCCTTGGACTGAATGAACTCCAGAGAGGCTATACTCGTTCGGTCTTGCTTCGATGAATTCGTCTTTACCAACCCTACATATGGTTTATCTGGATCGCTGGCATGGCTGCTTCCAAGGTCGAGTTCAAAGGCCCATTTCTCGGCCATGGCAATGAACAACCCAGTCAAGTTGGGATCACGAGCAGCTCGTCCAGCTCGTTGGATCATCTCAGTCATGCTCTTGCATGTCCCATACTGGATCACAATACGAACCCCTCGTATATCGAGTCCCTATAACATACGTGAGTGGAGATCCATTCAATTTTCGGCCTTACTACAGTTGCAGCGCCCGCAGTTGAGTGAAGGATCTGGCAAGCTCCGCTAGGATCCGAAAAGTCCTCAAAGGTCTGTTGCAGATACTCGACGGACATGTCGGAATGGTAATGTTTAACCACATTGCGATTTTTGAGACATTGGGGAAGGTTCGAGTCCATAAACTCAGCTGCGCAAGTCGCGTCTTGCTTTGAGTCATGAAAGACAAGCGTTTTCGGGATTATCATTGGTGGATGGAATACTGGCGGGATCAAAAAGCGAAGGTTTTCGAAGTTCCGAAGACTGCCAATTATTGGTAAGGTTGCATATGTGATGTTGGGACGATTCGTCGAGAGTCGTAATTCTAGTGTGTCAGATGACATGGCAAGTTGCCGCTTGACTGTAGCGAGGATGTGATCCGGGAGTGTAGCAGACAACACTTGGACTGGAGTGCCTCTCGGGAGAAAAACGCGAAGTGATCCAAGTCTTCCGTACGCTGGTCGAAACGCATCTTCACCATAGTGGCAAAGTCCAGCTGAGTGAATGTTGTGAGCCTCGTCGACATGTACACGGCTGATCTTCTGTGTGAATGCATGGTTCTCGCGGAGAAGTCGTGCCAGACGAGGGAGGTGGCCATTGAACTGCCCGAGCTGTTCTGGGGAAACGATAAGATGTCGGTAGACACCATCCCGGATGTTCTTTCGAACGCATGAGCTCGAGGTATAGGAAGGACCTGCATATAGTCATTAATTTCACTCACATTCCAGAGGAGTTCATCATTGGGTGTGTCTTCATTGATCGCGATTGTCCCGATCCCAAAGCGCTCGCTCTCGAGTACCTGAATGGCACAATGTGCATTAGTTAGACCTAATAGTAGAAATAGTGTACCTACCTGGGTCGTTTGGAGGCGCTTCAGCGGGGATATTGTAATCGAGATCGATTCCGGACGAAGGAGGATGGGAATCAGCAGACATAATGTCTTCCCAGAGCCTGTACCAGCGATGATGATCGAGTCCTGACGACGTAACATTGCAAGGGATGCCCGGAGCTGAAAAACGCGCGGAACGATGCGCCCATGAGTGAGGATCGAAACGAGGAGGCATGCTCGCATTGTATCGAGTTTCTCTTCGTCATCCAAGGTCGCAATAAACTCGTTCGGCAAGCGATCATTGATGGATGAAGCAAGCTGAGTCAACATCTCCAATGGAGCGCAGTTAACCAGCTCAACAAGCATCGGGATGACCTGGGGCTCCATGGAGTCGGAGGAAAACCAGTCATATTCATCATGTCCTCTCGAGTCGCAGTGCTCGAGTCGAGCGTCATTATTTTCGATCACGGATTATTATTACTCTAATAATAAATTTGAAATACAAGCGGAAAGTCGAGTTATTTCATTGGACGATGATCACGCGACTGTGAGATCCCGCTCACCCCCTATACGCCACGACCAATTTTACCAGTCCGTCTATCGACGGCTTGCCTTGCGCTCGCCTCTTTTAGACGGACTGGTCACGAGTCTAGATTGAAATCCTCTGAAGGTCGTTGACAAAACACGCACCTCTAGGTCACCCAGTCTTTCATGGCACTATGTACTGGCGTACCGTTCCCAGCGAGGGAGGATACTTAATCCCAGTCCTACCTCGGCAATAATGTCTTTAGGAAATCAGGTACGAAAATACTGGTGATACTACAGTAGGTATAGGGTATATTGGCTTGGCAGGTTGTCTTGTCACTGATTCGCTTGTCGAAGTTCAAACCCAAAGATACACGATGTCGGCATGAGCCACAGCTGCACTGGATTTGCCCTTAACTGGCCCATCGGTTGGGTCTGAGTCTCTCGTTGGAAGTTCTCATGGAAGGAAAGTGGCCCGTCAAACCTTTTACAGCTAGGTGGTACTTACTTTGGAGTGTCACTGGGGGTCAACCATGTCCTTTGGTACATCACAGAACTCAGGGTCATCCCCACCCGTCAGGCCACATCAGCGCCTAGGTATGTTTTAGCCGGAACGGACTCGATCTCACTTCTTGGCAATGCTATAAATAACAGAGCTTTGAAAAATCCGTGCTTACTCTATATTCTTCTGTGTTGCAGCTAAGCAGCGCAGCATCGACATCCTGACCGCGATGCGGTGTTTGTCTATTTTTCTGATAGCTGCCTCCCTTGGTCTGCTTTCAAGCGCAGAACCCTTTCGCAGCCCCTACAATATTCACGAGAAGCGTACTTGCATTCCCCAGGGTTGGAGTCTGACAAGACGCTGCAATCCTATCTCGAGCATCCCCTTGCGGTTCGCATTGAAGCAAAAAAACATTGAAGAAATCGGCAATTACCTCTATGATATGTCTCATCCCAACTCTCCGAACTACGGGAAACATTGGACCGCAGGAGACGTCGCACGTACGTTCGCGCCGACCGACGAGACGGTCGGCGTTGTCCGTAGTTGGTTGATCACGAGCGGTATTGGCGAGGAGCGAATCGCATTGGGACGCGCCAAGGCATGGATCCAAGTAAATGTAACTGTCGAGGAAGCGGAAGAGTTGATGAACACCGAATATAACGTGTATACACACTTATCTGGTAAAGTGCACGTAGGTGAGTTGTTTAAAATCTTGGTTGAGATCGGGTGACTGATACGAGGGTAACAAGCCTGTGAGGTATACTACCTTCCCGAGCACGTGCAGCCCCATGTCGATTTCATTACTCCGTCGGTGCACTTTGATGCTAAGCTGACCCGTCGGTCCAGCGGTGAAAGTGCATCGTCGGCTCGTGGAATTGGACGACTAGGATTCGTTAGCGACCTAGAGACGGCTGGTGCGGTATCTTCGATCCATGGGCTGGAGCATTGCGATACTTCGATCACTCCGATATGTCTCCGAACACTCTATGATCTATTCTATAACCCTGTTGCTACGGACAAGAACAGTTTCGGCATCGGTCAGTAAACGTTCCCATGCAGGTTTTTGATCTGGGCTCATGTCTGGCTTGTCGATTGTTACGCTACAGTGGAATATACCCCGAACACTTATGTGCAGAGTGATCTGCAGATGTTCGCGAGGAATTTCTCCACAGATCTAATTGGCAAGGAACCTTATTTGGTTTCGATCGATGGCGGTAAGGACCTGTTTCTGCACCGAGGCACGTGTAGATACTCATCTCATTCGTAGGTTATGCACCGACTACAAATGGGACCATCGAACTTGACATTGAGTCAGATCTTGACTTGGAATATGGCATGTCGTTGGTCACCGGGAACCAAACGGTGACGCTTTATCAGGTTGGTGATGCTGTCAATGGTGAAGTTTTGCTTCTACATGTCATCTCGCGCATCTAACAATGATGACTGGGCAGGTGCATCGATGAATAATTTCCTCGACGCTATCGACGGCAGCTATTGCACACTTGACGGTGGTGACGATCCTCTCCAAGATATCGTTTATCCCGATATCCTACCTGGTGGTTACATGGGTATGTCTGTCAATCTTCGGGTTATTCAATTCAAGTTTAATCTTAGAAATCGAAAGGTCCTGAGGCATGTGGAACTGTGGAACCAACTTACGTGATCTCGACATCCTATAGCTATAATGAAGCTGATCTCGGCCCGTTCTACGCTGAGCGGCAGTGTGCCGAGTATGCGAAGCTCGGGCTCATGGGTATCACAGTTCTATATAGCTCCGGAGATAATGGTGTGGCAGGAAATAGTGACCTTTGCCTAATTTCCAACCGTAAGGACTGTTCACACGATTTCATACCGAACGGCTATCAGCTTATTACATACTTCTTCCAGATACACAAAGCCATGATGGATATATCTTCAACCCCACATTCCCAGGGACTTGCCCATATGTCACATCTGTCGGCGCTACAATGGTGAAGCCGAACGCAACCGTATTTGATCCTGAGGTGGCAATGATGGGAAGGATATATTCTGGAGGTGGATTCAGCAATTATTTTGGGATGCCCGAGTACCAGAAGAAGGCAGTGGACCATTATTTAACAAAGTACCGCCCAGACTATCCCTCGACGATCTGGAACTCGACTGGAATGGTGTGTCCATCTTATTCCTCGGGGAACATCGAGTTGGAGCTAACCGTTGCAGTCTCGCGGATACCCCGATATTTCAGCCAATGGAGCAAATTACGTTGTTGCCGTATGTAAAAAGCTTGCTCAGGTAGCATCTATTCATTCTCCTTGGTACACAGTTGGACGGCGGATTCCGCCACATCTCTGGGACCTCGTGCTCCTCTCCAGTCATTGGAGCGATCCTCACGATGATCAACGATGCCCGACTTGCTATCGGCAAGGGACCCATCGGTTTCGTAAACCCGACCGTAAGCTTATTCGTAATCACGTACGATGAAATAATTCCCTCATTCCATTTCATCTCTCTAGATTTACTCCCCCGAGTTTGCTGATGCATTCAACGACATTACCGAGGGCAACAATCCTGGTTGCGGTACGGCCGGTTACAATGCCACTGATGGATGGGACCCACTTACCGGTCTTGGGACGCCTAAATTCCCGAAACTTTTGGCGCTGTGGTTGTTGTTGCCTTAGACGTAGGGGGATACTTTTCGAACCTGAGGACTTTGGGAGGGTGACATTATGCACATCGCGATTCTGGCTAGTGTTTTCGATTCATTTACCACTTCATGCTACATTCATTTGAGTATCATTAGTTTCGGCGCTACGGGCCGCTGCCTTCACATGTCCTCCAGTCTCTTGTATACTCGACTGGAGGTAAGCTATAGCCACACACAGTCCTTACCATCCAGTCCTTATTATCTCTTAAGTTAGTCAGGATTCCCATCCTCCCGTTTTGGTCATCCCCTCTCAAGAGTGTGCAGCCTCTCGACTCATCGACTCCGTTACTAGGTTTACGATCACTAATGCAAGTTGTGGCTTGCTTCGGAAGTTGACCAAATGTGCCGCGTCGTATTGCTTGCAACCCTCGCTGTAGCAGCCTCCGGGCTATCTCACAACAGTAACGTTATAACTTGTGGAGCAGGGGCCATCGTTTGTCCCGGACCTTGTCAAGGCCGTCCTCCATTTTGTGACCGGATGGTTCGTTTGCACCAAGTTGCAAGCGTGCATGGCAAAATCAAAATTCAGCTGATATACGGGACACCTTGTCCTTCACGATGACATTCCGACGCTGGCGGTAAGCCCTTTCGTGATGGGCCACTCAGACTAGTTCGACCAAAAAGTGTTCACTATCTCTCCCTCCCCTCTTCGTTCAACGACATTATTGAAGGCGGTTTGTGATATCGTCGCCTACAGCGCAGGGATGGGTCCGACCTCGAGTTGTAGCTACCAAGCTGTTGTCAGTGGCGGCACGAGTGAAATTTCGGCTCTAGTGTATTAGTACAAAACACCAAGTTGTCAGTCGATGGTCAAAAATTCCCAATTTATGCAGCTTGAACCGAACCAAAATATATGACCGATCGTTACATTCGCTGCCCATGCGGTCCAACTCTCTCAATTTGCGCTCGTTTCCCTCCATGTGCACTTCCCACTCCAATCCCGGCCCGGGCCCGTGGTGGCTCCGCTGTCCAATGAGCGGCGCCTTATGCGCACCCTCTTGCCCGAACGACAACATACAAGAGACTCCGGGTCCGTGATGCAACGTCAAGGACCGTGACTTTGGCTTGCTGGTGCTCTGCAGAACATGCACCCGCCTGGGGGTGAGCCTTGCAAGAGCCTCGGAAAACTATTGTTAGCTTGGCGGCGTTCTTGCAATGTTAGAACGCCTCGGCAATTTTCCTGAATCGGGTTCAGAGCCTCATGGCACGAGTTATCTAAGCACCCAAAAGCTACCGCTGGGACTTCTCTCTCCCACATAGCAAAGGTACGTTATCAACCAGTTTAGATCTGTTCTCATCGTGTGCCCTCGAGTTATCAACCCCTTTCCCCCAGGCGGATCAGCGGGACACGATCTGCCACCAAATCGCCGCGCCCTACCGACCTCATTGGCTTCACGGTTGGGAAACACCGCCCGCCATGTATCACGCATCATAAATATGCATAGAACTCCCATAGCTCGCCCGGAGAGCTCCACTATCTTGGACAACGGTACCATGCTGCTGCATTGTTTTCGTCCCACCGTTCTCCCTATAAATTCCTCCCCAGGATTGCACCATGACATCGAGACATTTGCAGCTCCTTTGCTATGAGGTCTTTCCTTCCATTCGTCGTTCTCGGTCTCGGTCTTCTCGCCACGGCGGGACCCGCACTCTCTCCTCGCATCCTCCACGAGAAGCGCACTCACGTCCCTGCGGGCTGGACGTTGAAGCGCAGACACGATCCTAGCACACCCATTCCTCTACGCTTTGCCCTGACACAGAAGAACATTAATGACGTTGGCAAGTACCTCATGGAGGTGTCGCACCCCGACTCCGAGCTATACGGAAAACACTGGTCTGCGGGTGATGTCCTCAAGACGTTCGCACCTAGCGACGAGACGATCGAAGCAGTCCGATCGTGGCTCTTGGAGGGAGGCGTCGAGAGCGACCGCATCCAGTTAACGCAAAACAAAGGTTGGATTGAAGTGGCTGCTACTGTCGAGGAGGCAGAACGTCTCCTTCAGACGGAGTACAACCTCTACAGCCACACCTCAGGAAAGGAGCACGTTGGTTAGTAGATTCCAGACGTTACATTTGTCACGGTGCTGATAATCGAATGCATAGCGTGTGACGCTTACCATCTCCCTGTACACGTTGCCCCTCACGTGGACTTTGTTACCCCGAGCATACACTTCGATGCTAAGCTGACACGTCGTGATAGCACCCAACCTGCTCATTCCATCGGTCAGCCAGGTCCGGGAATTGGACCAAAGACCACCGGAAAGTTGCAGGCGCAACTCCCCTCCGACACTTCGACGTGCAACGAATACATTACGCTTGACTGCTTGCGCGCCCTCTATGGACTCGAATACACCCCGAATGCCACCGGGTCGAACAGCTACGGAATTGGTAGGCGAATAGTTGGTCGTACACCATCTCCAGCTGAATTTCGCATCCAATATAGTGGAGTACACCCCACAGGCTTACCTGCAGACCGATTTGAACATGTTCTTCGGGAACTTCTCTCCCAGCCAGAACGGAACATCACCCTACCTTGTTTCGATTGACGGAGGTAAGGCTGTACGCTGTACGTCAACATATACTAGTCTCACTTTTTGCTTAGGCTACGCACAGACTGAGTACCAGGGTTTCGAATACAACGGTGAATCCGACCTTGACCTTCAATATGCTATGGGTCTCCTAGGACCATCGCAAACGGTGACCCTGTACCAGGTCGGTGACATCGTGGAGGGTTAGTCACTCAGATACGTACGTTACCCCGGAACTGATGCATATTCTCAGGTGCCTCATTCAACAACTTCCTCGATGCCCTCGATGGCTCTTATTGCACCTTTGAGGGTGGTGACGACCCTAGCCAAGACGCTATCTACCCTGACCCATACGGCGGTGGATATGAAGGTCAGTATAGGTTTACATGCACTCCCTAGAATAGTTTACATATTGTCCATCAAGGGCCCGAGGCGTGCGGAACCGTTACCCCGGCAAATGTCATCTCAACTTCGTACTCGTACGACGAAGCTGATCTCTCGGTGTTCTATGCCACACGCCAGTGTGCTGAATATGCCAAACTTGGTCTGATGGGTGTCACCATCCTCTACAGCTCCGGTGACTACGGTGTCGCTGGAAATGGTGGTCTTTGCTTGAATCCCGACGGTGAGTAGACACCCCTCCCTGTCCGAGCTCATTCTCAGCGTGGGTAGGATCCCAAAGCACCAATGGAACGATGTTCAACCCAACGTTCCCTGCATCTTGCCCTTACATTACTTCGGTAGGGGCTACAATGATCCCACCCAACTCCACGGTCTACGATCCCGAGACAGCTTGCGAGGAGGTCATCTACTCTGGTGGTGGATTCAGCAACTACTTTACTATACCCTCGTACCAGCAATCAGCTGTCGACTCCTACCTGACCAACTACTACCCCAGCTACCCGACCAACATCTGGAACGCCACTGGGGTAAGATTCTTGTTCTACTTCAATTTGACAAGGCTAACAAGTGAGCAGTCTCGTGCCTACCCCGACATTTCCGCAAACGGAGCCAATTACCTCGTTGCCGTACGATGACCATTCCTATTCCTCCTGGGTGAAAAAGCTGACTCACGTTCCTCCAGATCGATGGCGGATTTGAGCTCGTCTATGGGACATCTTGCTCCTCTCCTGTCAGCGGTGCGATCCTCACCATGGTCAACGACGCTCGCATCGCAGCCGGCAAATCGACCATCGGATTTATCAACCCCACGGTGAGCGCCATCGTACCCTGGCCAGTGTTCCGCGTTTGTGATGGCGATTTTCCTGTGTAGATCTATTCCTCTCAGTTCGCGGGTGTCTTCACCGACATCACCACTGGAGACAACCCTGGATGTGGAACCAACGGGTTCAACGCTACGGTCGGCTGGGACCCTGTGACGGGTCTTGGAACGCCCAACTTGCCCAAGTTGCTTCAAGCTTGGTCCGCACTTCCTTGAGGGGGCAAGAATAGAACAGGATTTACAGACACATGTACCTCATTTGTGTGTCGTGTCTTATTTTTAATCTTATCTATGATTGGGCTTGGAATAAATGGATGTATTTTGTGCGACTCTACATGTGTCTTGAGAGAGATGTGCGTCACAAGCGTCTTGCGATATCATTCATTGCTGCACCCTCCACTCCCTGAACGGGTTGGGAAGAAATAGAACGTTACTCCCCTGTAAGCACTAGCGTCAGATGACCGAAACCAGCGAACGAGAACCCAGGCAGAAGCCGTCCACCGAAAAGCATGCACTCGAAGCGCTGATCGAACGCACGCACCTCGAGACAAGTTGCAACCTATGACCGCTTCTGAAGCACAGCTTGGGCAGCCTCCGCCAAGGACTGTTCTCGAGCCTCCTCTGCAGCCTTGTTGTCGCATTCAGAACGTACCCTCGTGGTGAAAACAAAGGTGTCACCTACCTGTGTCTCTTGACGCGTCTTGGTTTCGGCCTCTTTTACCGCGAGCGCCTGCATTCGACATGGCATCATCGCGTCACATGAGCGCTCCGGTCCTCCCGTGCAAATGAGAATGACGACGACGACACACCTCTGTGGGGGAACGAAAAGAATACAGATGAGCCTATGAGGAACTGGACTCAGGTGGACCCAACGGTAGTACACACCTTTGCCCTTGGTCATGACATGCTCGTGAACAGAGTACCCTAGGTAGATGCCGTAGATGGAGAGCGCGGCGAGACCGGTGACGAGGGTGCGGTGAAGGAGGTCGGCGAGGGTGATGGGTGTCCGGTTGTACTTGGGTTGTCTCAGACCCAGAAGGTGAGCAAGGACATGAGTGTCTACCTCCAAAGAAATCGATGCCACGTGACCAATTGCAACGGATACAAAACATAAAGTAGCGATAGAATATCTAATCTCTTCGTTCTCAAACATGGAGAGGTGATATGAAAACAAGATGAAACGGGGAAAACAAGAAAACAATAACGCTACAGTCGCCAATCTCGGAAGAAATCCCAGCCCGTCCGCACAACACGAATCATGTAGTCCGACACGCTCCCTCCCTCCCCTTCCTCCCCGCCATGATCCTGCTCGCCTTCCTCGCCCTCCTCCACTCGCATACCGCCTTCAGTCTCCCCGCGCGCTTCCAGAATCTCCTCGGCACCAAAATCGGCTTTATCAGCACCCTCGAGCACGTCTTCTTCCCTCGCTGCGATCACAGCTGCTTGTGCATCCTCAGAATCCTCAAACTCCCCGAGCGCCTTCGTCAAGGCGCCGTCATCCTCGAACAGCGTCCGCCAGTCGAACGCGCCTTTTTGGATGACGATGTCATCCAACGAACGCTTTTGGTTTGCCTTCATGAGCATTGCTTCTTCCACTGTGTGTGAGGATATGAACCGGTAAATGTGTACGTCACGAATCTGTCCGATGCGGTGGGCACTGACAAGCAGGTCAGCAATTGACTGCATGCGTGCCAAGCACGAAGTCGCTCACCGGTCCTCGCATTGTCTATCCATCTGAGGATTAAAGTCGCTGTCATAAAATATGACCGTATCTGCGCCAGTCAAACTACGGATCCGAGTCAATACCCCACACAAAGCAACACGAGAGAAATCGGAAATACGCACTTGATACCGACACCACCAGACCGCGAAGACGAGATGAAACAAAAGACCCTCGCATCCGCATTAAACCGCTCCGTAATGTACTGCCTATCTTCGATCTTGGTCGCGCCGTCCAGTCTTAAATAGAGATAACCGTGAAAGTTGAGGAATGTCTCGAGAATGTCCAATACCCGCGTCATTTGCGTAAAAATCAGTATCCGGTGTCCCTCTGCCTTTTTCTGCCGCAGCAATCGACTCAGCTCTTGCAGCTTGCCACAGTCGTATTGCAACAACGACGGGTCAGGAAACGCGACCTGGAGTTTGACGCTGGAACGGTGCAAGACGTCGTCGAACCTGGGCGAACAAGACATGATCGCCTCCTCGTACCCACCAAGCGCTACGCGGGCAAGATCCAGCGCAACCACTGCAGGCGTCGCAAACGCGAACCTGTCAATGAGACCCGACATGTCCTCCGTACGTTGCTCGTATGACTTCACCATGGCGTTCATGGTAGTCACCGTGTTCAAGTACGCCATCTTTGGGTTGACGGCGGGTAGCGGCACGATGGGCTGGTAACACCCCTGGACAGTTCTCAACAACTCCTGCCCGTATATCGGCGTCCGAGTACACCGCAAGCGGTTGACGTAGCCAATCTGAGCCCACCGAGCCACTTTTTGCACACGCTGTTGATAATGGCGCCATGTGCGATAGCCTGCAACGGTCCGCATATCCTTTGGCGGTGGCCCTCCAGGCATCTCTGATATGAGCGGCAGTCGATGTGTGGCATCTAAACGACGCGTCTCCAGCGCAGACACGAGCGGCATGGCTTGCTTGTCCACGAATCGCAGCCCAAACAAGTCGAGATTGACCCGCTCCTCGTCTTCCACCTTGAGCAACTCCCGTCGGACGAGCAGCTCCTTGATCTCAAAGTCGGCGATAGCAGAGCGTGTCATGGCAAACGAGGTGACGACGGGCCGGACCTCGAAGAGATCGGGATGATTGCACACCTTGCGAAGTTGCATCAAAACGTTGGCAATCTTTTGATACACGCCCGACTCGAGTGCCTCACGCGTGTGGGCACGCGACATGAACTCATCGTACAAGAAACGTTGCCGCTTGGAGAGTGGACAGAGGACGAGGTGCTCGTACTTGCTTGGAAGCTCTTTTTCAACGTCCCGTTTAAGTCGACGGAGGAGATACGGCCGCAAGACAGTGTGTAGTTTCGACACGCGTTGCAAGTTTTCATCATCCAGCATGGTGCCCATCTCAATCGCTTTCTCCAACGGATCTACATAATGTGAGACGTCGGCAATCCCCAATTTCAACGCAGCAGGTAAGAAAACGCACTCGAGAACCACTCCCCAAACTCTTTTAGGTTGGCGAAGTTGGTGCCAGACATCAAAAACTGCAAGAGAGCCCACAATTCCGTCAAGTTGTTCTGCAAGGGCGTGCCTGTGAGGAGCAACCGCCGAAAGGAGCGAAACATGAGCAGGATATTCCACCGCTGCGACCTGAAATTTTTGATCATGTGCGCCTCGTCGAGAATCATGTAGTACCACATCTTGCGCTTGAAAATGTGCGCGTCCCGACTCGCAAGCGTATACGAAGTGATGCAGACGTTGAAGTGGTGCTTGTTATACCATCCCTGTCGTAGTTCTTTCCGGCGCTTGGTACTCCCATGATAACTGAGAATCCTGAAGCCAGGGAGAAACTTTTTGAATTCCATCTCCCAGTTGAGCAAGACGCTCGTCGGAACGATCTAGATAACCATTGGTCGTGAGATTCCATCAACCAAAGAAGCCATGTGACGTACGATGAGATGTGGTCCCCATATCCCTCGGTCACACGCCAAATGCGCAAGCAACGCAATCGTCTGAATTGTTTTCCTATTCCGAACCCGAAGTCGTTAGTGACGTGTATATCGCTCATTCGTACCAAAACGTACCCAAGCCCCATCTCGTCCGCCAAGATACCGTTCAGATTATTAGAATGCAGCGAAGTGAGCCACTCCAACCCACTCTGTTGGTAAGGACGGAGTACCCCGCGGAGAAGCAACGGCGGCTTGATCTTGTCCTCGGGAGACCAGTCGACAGGCGCGACCGCAAATGGGTTCAGATACTCTGGGATGCGGGCAAATTCGTCGTCGTCGTCGTGGACGTCCTCCATTGGCGCATCCACCTCTGCCGCTACCTCTGCGTGCTGCACCTTGGTAGAGACCGCGCCATCGAAAACACGCTCGGGCGGAAGTTGCGACGCGTCCTCGTCCTCAGCTGAGTTCTCCCGCACGTCCACCACGTCTTGCTTCGCGTCCACGGCCTTCTTGGAACCATTGATCGCATGCCCATTGATTACAACAATCGGAACATCACCGTCCTTGACAAGGTCATGATCGATGACGCTCGACGCAGGGGACGGATCGTCTTGCATAGGATAATCATAAAAGCTGTCCAACGCTGGCGAACGTGCTTCCCCTAGCGTCGGCGTCCGTACGATCGAGTCCATATCCGAAGGCACGCTCGGCGATGCCACCGCGTCCTCAAACATCATCAGCCGGTTGGCCAACGTCGCAGCATCCTGATCGGTACTAAACTCGGAGGGGGAACGCACTTCCGGTTCCATCACCGCGTTGGCGTCGGCTCGGTCAGGCGGGGGTGACGTGGGTACGACATCGTCTCTGCGGTGTGTTGGCCCTAGCAACGCATGCGTCATCTCGTCATTATCCTCCTCCTCGCTGGTCTCCTCCTCACTCTCCTCATGCCCTCTACCGTCTCCATCTTCACCGGCATCGGCATAGTGATCGCGATCGGCATCCTCCAACATTCCTACACCAGCAAACTCCTCCGCACTCTCCGCTCCAGACCCCTCTTCCTCGTGCTCGTTCTCCTCACCATCATGCTCTTCGTCACCTTCGCTTGTTCCTGTTGACTCTTGTTCCCACTGTATTCCCGACAGGCTGCTCGAACGGCTCCGCGACCGCGACAAATCGCCTCTCGAAAGATCGACCTGCTGGGTCTCCAATATCTGTCCCGATTGGTCCAAAATCGCATCGAGATGCTCATGGCCTCGGCGCATCTCCTCCGCCTCTGCTCGCTGCCGCTCTTGCTCTCGTATATACTACCAAAAACGCCATCAATACTCGGCCCCGAGTAAAAGGCGACGACACACTCACAAAGACAGCCTTTTTCCACTCTGTCACCACCATCTTGACCATTGCCTTTGCCAGCGCTCTCAGCCGCTTCTCCTCCTGCACCCTCGCCCTGTCTTCCCTCACGACCGACTGATCCCAATACGCTTGTATCCGACTCGCCACTTGCGCGGCGATGTGTCGTCCCCGTATGAGGAAACCTGCTTCCACCACCACTATGCCGGCCGCGGTGCACGATCGTCTCGACGATATGCTCCCACATATCTTTGGACCGCCTCGGGTCCCGTGCGTTCGGGTTCGCCGTGATTGCGAGCACAGGTGCAGGCGACCCTTTCCCAGCTACCAGCCCCTTGAACGACTCGCCATACATAAAAGGCACGAATCGCCCCTGTTTATGCAATCCATCGAGCTTCTCTCGCAATACCGCCTCATTTTGTGCGAGCGTCTCGAGCGTTTCTGGTGTTAGCTCTTGTTCGTCGAGGGACGTGTAAGAGGACAAAAAGTCGGTGAGGTTTGAGGTGAACTTGGGAGGTGGTGGTTTTTGGCGCGGGTTCGTATAGGACGGAGGAGGCTTGCGGACGATCAGTCGCACGCGTCTGATAGACGACGTGCGAGAAATAAGTGGTGGTTCGTCAGGACCGTGCGAGAGTGAGTTCGTGGAAGGATGTGCGATGAGGCGTAGCTCAGGAGGTTTACTCGGCCCCTCGAGGCGCCCCGACCGACGTGGCTGTAAAGTGCCACTCCTGCTCTCATCCAAGCCCACCGCAGACTTGCGTTTCTTCTTCACGATAGGAGACGAAGGGGGCGACGACGCCAGGGTACTTGTACGCTTGAGTGTCTGAGACGCCGAGATGGATGGTGGCTCAGGCTCTGGCTGATGCGCCGCGAGGACGCGTGGCCGAGGGCGAGCCTTGGCCGTCCCGTTTGGCGCAGATATACTCACGCTTGCATTCTCCATGGGGGGTTCGACCGCCTTTTGCTTTCCTTTGGCTTTCGACGATAGGACGGTGGGTGTCTGTGATGCGTGAGGTGGCACGCGGCGCACGTCCGTCTTTGCCGAGGCACCAGGGGCATTCTTGATAGGGGACGAGACTGTCAGATCGAGGACACGCTGGGTGTGTGCGCGGCGTGTAGCCCGCGATGGGCCCGCGGCAGCAGCAGCACGTTCGATCAGGTCATATTTCGTTTTATACTAGAGAAGGAACCGATGCGCGTTGAGTCAACGACATACTATGACCACCAACATGACACACCTCTTGAAACACGACGGAGTCGTCCTGCTTTGCCACCTAGACACACGCATAAGTACACCAACTAAACGAACGCACGCAGAAGAGCCCACCTTGGGGTCGTAGTCGAGCAATGTCACAAACTGCTCGAGATGAAACACCTCGCGGACCTGCATGCACCATCGCCCACAACGCACGTTTAAGCACCCCAGCACACAAAAAGAGGCAGGGCCACGCACCATGTCGTCATGCCTACCCAGCACACCATCCAGTTCAGCCTGCCTCTCGACGAGCATCTGGACACGCTCGCGCGCGATTTGGTCTGACACGTTTACGCTGGCATCGCTGGGCTGGGCCGAACCCGTGCCGTTTTGAGCCGTGTATGCTGCCTGAACGTGTTTCTTGGCCATCTTGTTGTACGACCCCTCCAGTCCACGTCACTGCCACGACGGGGATGAGACACGCCCGAGCAAGGTCGATCTCGTTCCGAGTCCTCCTCTCCAACAGAGGCTCTTAAAAACAAACGGACAAAGGGTGATGCGCAGCCGAGCTCCTGGCAATCGAGGGGAAAAAAAAGGCGATCTCTACGGATCCAGGACGGTTTTGCAAGATTTGAAGACGAGGAGGGAGTGTTGTGGATGTTGTCGACAAAGGACGTGTAGAGAAACGGAGCCCCTCGAGAGCGTCGGTCGTTGTGGGTGAAATGGGTGCGGCGCCGTCTCCCTCGACCATATTTTTGCGACATGATGTTTCCTGTTTGTCCCGGACAAATAGCCGTCCTAGTATCCAACAGACACAGCTGTCAAATATTCATCATACAAACGATTACAACAGAAACAGTACAACATGATATCGACAGGGAGTTGTGGGTATGCAGAGTGTCACTATGCAAAGACAAAAAAACAACAACGAAGCAACATCCATTCAACAAGTGCCATGCACAGCGGTATGTTCAAAGTGGGGGAAACAACTCCCCCAGGGATCCGGTGCAGGTCGGCCATACAATGCGGTTGCATTGTCCTCGGGGTACTTTTCGAACCTATACAAGAAATGAGCCGACACACACGTCGATAAGATGGTACACACGCGCTGGCATCGCCGTCCCCGCTGATCTTGGGCAAGTAGGGTGCGGAAATCTCCCTACTCTTCAGCTTGACCCAATCGACCTCGGAGAACCAGGGGTGCGCGAACACGTCCCCTGCACCATGCCGCAGGTTACCATACCGCCGTGAGGGATCACCCTCCATGAGTTTGAGAATGAGGTCAGTGGCATTGACCTGGAAAGGGGGCCACCGTATAAACGTCGGTCCACGCGATATTTTTTCATACAAGGCCACCGTATTCTGGTCGGGCTGGTGGTACGGAGGGAGACCGGAGAGCATCTCAAAAATGAGCACTCCAAGGGCGTACCAATCCACGCTCTTGTTGTATCTTTGCTGCCCGACAATCTAGATTCCGAGTGAATAGACCGACGACGACTAGAGAGCGCACACACCTCGGGAGCAAGGTAATCAGGTGTTCCACACAACGTCCACGTCACGGACGAACAACGCTTCGAGAAGCCAAAGTCGGCTATCTTGATATGACCATCGTGGTTGAGCAAGATGTTTTCAGGTTTGAGGTCACGGTAGATGATATCAAGCGAATGCAAGTGATTGAGGGCGAGGGCCACCTCTGCCGCATAAAATTTGGCCACCGGATCAGGGAACCTCTGGCAGAGCGTGTCAACAAACGAGCAAGAGAAAGCAAAAACAGGGACAGACATTCGATCTCCTCAAAAGGGTAAACAGCTCGCCTCCGGGCACATAGTCCATAACCATGTACAGATTGGAGTCGTCTTGAAACGCGCCCCAGAGATTGATGATAAAAGGATGTTGGATGGCCTCTAGAATCGTCTTTTCATTATTCGTATGTTCGACTTGCTTTGTCTTGACGATCTTGTCCTTGCTCAAGACCTTGATGGCATAAAACCGAAGGTTATGCTTGCTTCGCACTGTAGTGTGAAGGTGAGAAATGCCGCGGACGAGTTGACACGTCTGAAACAAAGGACTGACCCAAGTGTACTCGCCCAAAGCTCCCGGTCCCCAAAGTTCGTTGAATGATGAAATCGGCAAGCTTGTAGTTTGCTCTCGGGCGCGCTCTCTGGAGAGGAATAAGAGGCTCGTCGAGGTCTTGCGTGCTCGACTCGGTGAGGGACGTCCTGGTAGTAGATATGGAACCTCTGTGGTATTCTGAGAGGATGCGAAGGGGGGTAGAAGGAATGATGAGTGGGGTATCTGGGAGTTTGGAGACAAGGGCGACGTCTGCCATGGTGGTTTGGGGGAAGACGTCGGGGATAGACGTCAGTCATGCATATATTCTACTTCCGTCCATTGTCCACACCTCGATCGGCAACACCCGACTTCCGACACTCAATCACCACACCTTTGTTGGCAACCTTGTTCATGTCTTGAATGTCATTATACTTGTATAGTCATGCAGCCTTATAAAAATACAGTACACTATGTATGATCGAGCAGGGATAACATTGTGTTATAGATACCATCATGATGCAGGCTTGCTCAGACCTGGAAAACATCAGCATCGCGTCTTATAAAGAAGAGGCGACGCACTCGAATCCCAGCCGAGCCCTACAAGCTGACCACTCTCATACTTTTTCATAAACGCTTCAATCATGTTCTCGACCTTTGCAAACTTGGCAGCAAACTCGTCCACCGTCCTGGGCGGTTGCTCGCTGGGAATTGCATCAGGTTGGAGGCTGTCTCTGATACTTGCTGTCAACGTCTTGTTGGGGGTGTTACTAGTCCCAAGAGGGGATAATTTTGCCTGTTTCGCTGGCTGAATACACAGCATCCAACGCTAGGATTCGATCAACGTACCGCTTGGAAGAGGCTGTCTTGTCAACGGTGGGAAAACGTCAAGCGGTGAACGGTGCTCGTTGGGATAGGAACAAATTGACGGTCTCGGATTCAAGATAGAAGGGGTGCCCAATGACGACACGGGCGATAAACACTGTCGAGGCTCTTCAACCTTGACGGCTATCGGTGGCAATGACGGCATCCTTGTCTGAGGAGATATTGATGGTGATTTTGCCGGAGTTGGCAAGTGGGGACGTGGGAACTCGGACATGGTAGGCGAGACACTCGCACTATCACTGACAGGGTCTCCCACCAGCTGTTGTAATGGAATATCTGGTGACTCGGGCATCGCACGAACGTCATCCTCTTTTGCCTTTTGGTATTGAATCCACGCGGCCACTTCTGCTCTCTCTGCCTTGATACGGTCTGCCCAAAATGTGATGATGCTTTCTGACGGGTCAATCCGTTTTTTGTACAGGACGCGGAGCTGCTGGAGGTGCATTGGGGTGAGCTTGGGAAAGACTGTTCACAAAGGTGAGTGACATGGCTGTATGCGCGTGAATGGACTCACGAATAGTCTCGTCGTCGACCAAGACGGGCGTGTGCAGATCGCCTGCGAGCGCGGGGAAGTGAGTTGGGGGTGCAGTGGGTTGGGGGTTGAAAACGGGTACCTGAGGGGTTGCGATGGCGCGCAAACCAGTTGGTGAGTCTTTGCATAGTAAATGCATCATTGCCGGGCATAGTGCGTAGGGCGGCAAGAATGTCCTGTTTTTCATCTCTTTGTGGGTAGGGGTTGACTGTGCGGGCATAATCTGATGATCACTAGATGAGGACAGTAACTGGGAGAGGAGAAAAGACGTGCTTGTGAGGTAGGCAGCGCCTTCTCTTGTGAGCCTGCTTTTTGGGCGGGATGTCGATGATGACGCAGCTTGTGCATTCAAGTGTGACATGGTGCAGCAAGGGCAGAGGGGGACAATCAACCTTGTGTATGTTGGAGGCTGAACTGAAATACCACCCTCAACATGTAATACACAAAATGCTACCCTGGGCACGTGTGGCATATTTCCTTATCGGGCCATACGGATCTTGACAGGGAGAAAGATAAGATGGAACGCGGCGAACAAGCCAGCCAATCAGCGGCGCTCTTCCGATCATCACACTCCGATCGTGTGATATTCCTGTCACATACATTCCGCGAGGCATCCGCATGACGGCATGAATTTGATATTGCTTACAAAGACATGGACCGTGCACGAACCCTGCTCTCGACTGCCTTGTCCCATGCACTCCGCATCGGGCCCACTTCGCTCTTGAGCTTGTTCTCCACTACCATGTCCTCCATCTCCCGCATCAGCACTTCCATCCGAAACTTGTCTGCGCTCGGTGTGTCGTGAACAGCGTGCAACTCAGTGTTCAGCATCAGCCATACTGCCATTTGTCAACGGAAGACCGAGACGGAAAGCCACCCAAGTACTCACCTTCTTTTTCGACTCCTTTCGTCAGCTCCCCAATCCTTCCCCCCATTGCTCTCACGACTCCCGCCTCCACCTCCCCTTCGACCTGCAGCATGCCAGCAAACAGCACAGGTGCCACCCTTGATACCGCGACCGACATGAACAGGAACACTTGGTGCAACAGCAGAATGTGCTGATATGCTACCCGTTGCGGAAAGAGGCTTTCGGATAGCATCCACTGGGATGGTACCTGGTCAACAAATGCAGAAGCCCCAGATAGTGTGGACGAGGGAGCGACCATCAGGTACAACTCAAGTGCGAACATCCCTACGAACAGCAGATACCGCCACTGTATACCACTATCAGATTCGTCTAATTCATCTCTGGATAAGCAGATACACACAGCTGCAACCGGGCTTTGCTTGCCCACCACAGAAAACAAAAAAAGTGCTATGCCAGTCATGATATGGCGTGGCAAGGAATTCAGTAGGCCCCGTCTCAGGTAGTCCTTCATGGTCGTACAGTCCCGCCAGTGGAGCACATCTGGTCCAAACCTTTGAATAGTCATGGATTTCAGTTCACCAAATGCACCAACACGACCCCCTCACCTATCATAGGCGAACCGAACAACCGGGTCTTTAAGTGCTTCAAATGCGTCCCGCACCTCAATGAAAAGCGCCTCTCCTTTCGGCCCTATCCGGTCTGGGTGATTCTTCCTTGCAAATGCTCTAAATGCAGCCTTGAGCGCGCCCTCGTCTGAACGTGGGCTGACCCCGAGAAGTTCATAAAAGTTCATGGGAAGCCCACTCGAGGCATCAATAAAGTTGTATGTGAGGTAACAGAGCACAACGGCAGTATAGGTATATCGGTAGTGCCGAACGTAAACGGGTGATCGTGGTGGCGGGGGAGGGATCGCGAATGCCCTTTCAGAAAGTCGGTGGATCACAGAAAGCACTTGGCGAGTTGCAAAGTCCGGGAGGTAAGTCCAACACGCGAATTGAAACACCGCACCGGACATCTGCCAAGTGAATGAAAACCAGTCAGCATTGCATACATGCGCATCGAGAAGATGTGAAAAGCTCAGAACTGCACGAGGCAGCCAGTGTGATCTCATATCCCGCCCGAAGCACCCCAACTGCCCGGTGCCACCCACGCTCCTGCATATATGTGCACGCAACCACGCGCCCGGAACGCGGTCTTCTCTTGCGTGAACGCTTTTGGCGTGCACTGCCGTCCAGAATGGACGACACATTGTCGCGTTTGTAAAGGAAACCACGTCTAGTGACCGCCCACGGCAGAAAGCACCTCGTCTGCGCGGGCTCGGCTAGTGAACGCGTAAAATGATGGCTCTGCCTTTGCCAACGGGCTCTTGTACTCCAAGCCACGCTAGTCAATTGAGAGTCGTACATGTCGGTCTGGCCTTAACAACGCCACAGTGTGACCTTGACTGTGCATCGGGCATCAGACGCTTTGAATGGGTTCGTGGGCAGCGTGAACAGAGAGGACCATCGGTGGGTCGACCCTTTTACTAGAACATCGTCGCAGGCAGCGTAGACACGGGAGACTCACCTTGGGGGGAGGAGAGGAAGCGTGGGAGCGCATTATATCATCATGTCCAACTTTGAGTGTGCCGCTTCAAGGACACGTCGGTTTTCGTCACGGAGCCAACTTGTTTGTGGTCGCTCTTCGTTGGAGAACTCGCTCGTCGCATTCAACCGCTGATTCATCGGCCATGAACATCTTCCGCTTACTGGGTCCGTACACGCTCGTTCATCTTGCAAACCCGCTGACCTGCGCTGACAGGGGATTTGGCCCATCTGGCCTCCATATTCATCATCGTGCACAAAATACAGACAACCAGATCATGCCGAGGTGTGTCTATTCGTGTCTGCGTGCAGTGACGGGCACTGACTTTGCTTGCACAGGCATCTCGTTCAAGACACAGGCACTCTACGTACTCGTCTTCCTCATGCGCTACATTGACCTCTTCTTCCAATGGGTTTCGCTATACAACTTTATCATGAAGATCTTCTTCATTGCGAGTAGCTGTTACATCCTCTATCTCATGAAGAACCGCTTCCGGTTAGTCACGCACTCTTGCTATCCTGCACTGCTGACGACATACGCACCGTGTCGCAGGCCCACGCACGACCCATCCGTTGACACGTTCAAGATTCAGTACCTGCTTGGACCTTGTTTCCTCCTTTCGCTTATATTCAATTACCGCTTCTCCCTCACGGAGGTGCTGTGGACCTTTTCCATATATCTCGAGGCGGTCGCCATTTTCCCCCAGCTGTTTATGCTCCAACGGACAGGCGAGGCGGAGACGATCACGACGCATTACCTTGCCGCGCTTGGTATCTACAGGGCATTATACATTCCCAACTGGATATATAGGTATGTGAATCGTGCGGACACGTGCTGGTATACTCACTGCTGTGTGTCTCGCGCGTTGCAGATACGTTACCGAAGATGTGATAGATCCCATCGCTGTCGTAGCTGGACTCGTGCAGACGGGGCTGTATCTCGACTTCTTTTACGTTTACTTCACAAAGTGCGTCTCCCAATACCCTTTCTCTCGATCCGCACTCATGGCGTGTTCTTCATTTCCGTGTGCGTGTTTTCGGCGATGCAGAGTACTGCAAGGACAAAAGTTTGAGCTACCCGCATGAGTGGAGTTTTGCGCGTACGACACGTTGCAGTATTTCCGTCGCCAATGAACGATAGGAGGTTGAACGATGTCGATTTTTTTTTCCTACTCTACACGACCAAATACGTAGTATTAGCCCTAGAGGACATTTTGAACGTCTGTTGTGTGGGAAACGAGCAAACTCATCCTCGACCTGTTCACCGACTATTTTAACCCTCGACAACGCTCGCGTGATCCGCTTATTCAAAGTCACGACCTTGAAGTTAATCCAAAAAGTCGTTCCATCATGCTGTCGGTGACGCGGTGCTTCGCCGCGCTTCACTTCGCATTTTCTCTCTCCCTTTTGTGCACGCTTCCTTCTGTGTATGCCGCTGTGGATACCAAGGTGGCGAACAGAACCATCGAGCGGGTGAGCTCCCTACTCTTTTTTACGACACGAGCCGCCGTGCTCGAGTTCCGTTTCCCCGGAAATGCACTCGGGAGTGTTTGCCGGTATGCTTATGCGCCATACCCTTTCCAGACCGTTCAATTACGCACCCACTCGATACATCCGCCGTACATTGACGAAGACCTGCAAAACCGGTATGTGTACACGTGGCCGGAAGGGACTACGCATATTGAGCCCCCCTTTACTCCACGACAGGTGGTGGGACTTTGGCGCAGATGCGTATATTGTACGTCGTGGCACTTTTTTACGTGCGGGGCATGCTACTCATGACATACCCGCTTACCTGGGTTACCGCTGTGATAGAACACCAACAAACATATCCGTCTGACGAGAGCCGTTCCATCACAAATGGTAGGCACCACCGTCTGGTTTTGGGTTTATTGGGGGAGTGGGCTTACGGATTGCCGACATGACGCCTCTCGTCTCTGTCTTTCAGGGATGGTTGTGGTCCCGTCTCCCATTGAGCTCGACCAATTATGTGATTGAGATCGAATTCAAGGTTCGCCTTTCCCTCTCCTTGTCGGTGCGCCACATCGACTCATGTTCTTATCCCCGCGCACAGGTCTCTGGGGCATCGGGCCACCTGTATGGCGACGGGATGGCAATTTGGCTCACGACGGAACGGACACAGCCTGGGCCCGTGTTCGGGAACAAAGGTCCGTCTACACGTATCTCAGCACGCTGGCCTCGTGCCCACGTCATTCCCCCCTCTGCAGACAGGTTTGAGGGCCTGGGTATCCTTGTGGACACGTGAGCATTGCACTCAATGCGGACGTATTCATAGTTGACCTTGTTGACGCGCGGTCTGCCTAGTTATGCCAATTCACGACATACATTTGGGTTCCCTCGTATCGTGGCCATGCTTGGCGATGGACAGACACCTTACGATCACGAGCATGATGGCGATGCCAACAGTATTGGATCATGTTCGGTACGTTGACCTCCTAGCAGCCGGTGCCTAATCAGCATCTGAATGGACGGACAGGCGAACGTCCGGCGCACGAACGTGGTCACCAAGTTGAAGCTGACATACGTCAAAGACTCTTATCTCGACGTAAGTCATGCACCCGTCGATAGCGCATGCATAACCAGACTCATGCGACTCTACTTAGGTCAAGGTTCACTACAAAGCCTGTACGTACACGCGATGTGATCCGCGGTTGGTCTGATCGACTCATGTCACCCTGCAGGGGACGACTGGTCCGACTGTTTCCGCATCGACGGCATCAGTCTGCCCTTGTCGCCGTACCTAGGCGTGTCCGCGCTGACAGGCGAAGTCTTTGACGCGCACGAGTACGTCCTTCCCCGTCCTCGTTGACAGCCTTGCTCACATCCCATCCGCACTCTGCGCCACGCCATGTCATACAGCGTCATCTCGATCACGACCCACTCGGCCGTGCTCTCCTCCCAAGACGCCCCGCTCAACAAGCTCACCTCGTCCGGCCGTCTCTTTGGCAGCCGCCACGCCGACGGCAGCGCGCGCGGTTCGTCGTGGCTCGGCTGGCTCATTAAACTGCTCTTTTTGGCGGGGGTGTGCGTCGGCGGGGCGTATGGCTACAAGGCATACAAGTTCCGTGGACGACATGGCGTGTTATCTGGACTGGGGATGGATGATCGACGGGGGTATGGGTCGCGGAGGCGGTTCTAGAGTGGGCTGTCCAGTCGATCTGGAATGCTTTTTTTTGGCGTTTTTCGTTTCTCTTTTGTTTCCTCCTTTATGTGTAAAACGCGTTTTAGGTAGTTCGGACTTGACCCATGTTCTCTGTCTAATGAGATCAACGAGAGCGCGCATCTCGCCATGGGTGCGCTGACGCGTCAGAAGGCTCGGGAAAACGAGTGGCACGTAATGCGAATATCCAAGTGTTGGTGCGTTGCCTGAAAAATTGTATCTACTACTATCTACTACAGAAATATGTGCGTGTCGTCGAGGAACGTTTTTAAACACAAAGAAGGTAAAAGAAGGTTGTACCGCGAACGAGCGAGCAAGGGGAACGACGAGACACATCACAGCGGGAGGAGGAAGAGAGGTATGTACGTATGTGTGAACCAACTAGGCGTTCGGTAACCGGTGGTAACTAGGACGAACTAATTACTACGTGTAACTGCAGATGGGGGCCAAGACAACGCACGAACCGGACTGAGCGGTCCAGAAATGCTATTGTTACTAATACTACGTAGAAAACGCGGAAAAAAATAAAAGGGAAAGGGGGCAGGCAACAGATCCAATCGTTGGTCGGCACAAATGGTAGAAAGACACGGGGTGACAACAGGGGGAATACGCCGAGTACAGGAGGGATGTCTGAGTCGTAGGAGTACATTGGATCGTGTACGCAAGTCGTGGATGAGATCGTGAAGATTTTATAAAGGGAGATCCCGATTACACCCCGTATCGCGTCGCAAGCCTGTCTTGGATGGCTGGTGGGAAGGAAGCCACTTGAGCCTGCCACCCAGCAACGTCATGGTTCCGGAACCCCGTCAGTAGCTGTTGAAACATTGCGTTGAGCTCCGGGGAGGGGTTGTTCCATCGGACGACGGCGTTACAGAACCACAACAAACTCTATAGGCATGGCACTATCATCAGTCTTTGACCACACAGTACCCCGAGATCAACTAACCTTGGCGATACCAGCGGGGTTCGTCTGGACGAGGGTGCAGAGACCACGGAAAGCGGAATCCTTTTCTTCGTTATCACGAATCTCATACAATGCCTGGCACCATGCTTGAGCGAACTCGGGCAGGTGAGGTGCAACGAGGACGGGATGCATGAGACCAATTCGGCCAATCGACACAGCAGCATTCTCGTGGAGACTACGGGGTGCCTTCGGGTGTAGCAAAATTGGAATGAGACGGGCAATCAAGGGATTAACCCATTGTTGGAACTCGGGATCATCTACGGAAGCGGGAAATGAATAGGAGATACATAGTCGGCCCCACAAAACCCTACCTCGGCCGTAGCGCAGCGCCACTTCACCAACGGACCATGCAGCATTGTTACAAGCGCTGACAAATTCCACCTTGGGCTCAGGGTCGAGCTGTTGGATAAGCTCTGCCATGATGGCAGGAAGGTGGGGCCCCAAGAGGGTGAAGCATCCCATCGCCAAATCGCCAACAAGTGCATAGGCCGACTGACGTACAGGTGCTTGTGGGTGCTTCAGACAAACAGTGAGCAGCGTGAGAAGATTGGGTTGCGTGTGTGAGATGATAGGCTCCAGAGTAACACCTAAACCCTGCGCCAGACCTGAAAGGAGATCTAGCGATACGACAAGGAAGGACTTGTCGGGCTCATCCAAGTCAGGATTCTGCTGGTACGCTTGGTACTGAAGGAGAGATCGATGGACGATGGCGACACATCGCTGGAAAACAAGAGGTGCATACGGTGCGAATCCCGGCCCCATAGCGATTGCAACTGAGGAAAGGCACTGCGTAGCATGTAAGTACCACTCACATCAGATCAAGGAGAGTTACCTCGAGCAAGGGGATTAAGTCGTCATCATCGTCTTGCAGTTTATTCCATCGACCAGTGAGTGGAGGCATCAATATCTCAACATACTGGGGATTTGACAATGCACGTCCCACAGCGTCGGCGAGGGTGCCGATTGCATCGTACAGAATAAGCATGTTCTTGTGTTGGTACTTTTGGAACGCGAAAACCAGGTTACGCAGAACTGGCTCAAGGTAGGGGCACAGTTCAGCGCCAGCATCCTCTTCGAGCGTTGCAAACGCGCTGCAACCAGCCTCTTGTACTCGTTTGTTGTCGTCCAAAACCATTCGAAGAAGCTGGTCAAGGCATGAGCCAACAAAGAATGGTGTGGATCCGATACGTACACCTTCCATCGTGGGGATAAAGTATCGGTTCTTGTGTTCTTCCGATATTGGCTGCGTGCACCAACTTGCATAACGTCCCAACGTCCAACAGGTGATCGAACGAACAAGGGGCTATGGAGAGTGAATATCAGAGATGAACTGTGTCTATGGATTGCCTAACGTACCTTGGGATCATTCAGCGTATTGAGCAAGTAAGGGATAAGGACTTTCAGGTGTTCCTCGATGACATCAATACAGCCTGATTATTCCGTGAGCTTTGAACTGGCAGGACACATCACGTCAACTTCACCTTCAGCCATAGCACCCAAAGCTAATATTGCACTCTCCCTTTGTAGCCATTCTGGACTCCATAGCTTATCTTTCAAGGGAGTAAGGAGGACGTTCATAAGGTCTGCACCAAACCTGACAGCCAGTACATCTAAAGCAGCAGCAGCACATTTCCGAAGATTCCACTCCGTTGACATTTCATCAGCAAAGTCATCGTCGTCCAGGTCATAGTCATCATCATCATCGTCTATTGTTTCCTGGCCGTACACACCGCGCTTAGCCGCGTCTTCAGCAGTCTCTGCTCCCTCGCGGTCCAGTCCATGAGATTTGGCACCATAATGGCGTGGTTTTATATCGCTCTCCTTGTCTGGAACGGTGGTGTCTTCCGTGTCGCCCTCGAGCCATAATAGATCGTCTTCACCGTATACCATGCAATCCAGGAGCACTGGAGCGACACGGCCAAGGAGGGGATGCAAGTACGGAGCAAGCTCGGGGTCCTCGGCAAAGGTCAACCAGAATTCACAAGCCTCCAATGCGACGCTCTCGTTCTTGTCCTTTGTCGAGTACAACATATACTCTGCGACATTTGCCATCTCCGGCATGAGCTTCTCGGGTCGAGCGGCGAGGAGTAATACGAGAGCTTGGCAGACATGGCGGCGAACAGAATGATCGTCGTCCGATGCGCGCTTGAATAGACATGCGATGAATGTATCGATGTGAGCAAAAAGGGACTGGGAACTGATCGGCACGAAATATGATAAGCAAGCGACAGCGTGCGAGCGCATTTTAGGCGAGGGGTGTTCCGACAGCATGAGGAACTTTGGGATCATGAAGTCAAGGGGGCGGGTTCCATTGATCTCAATGTCCAGTTTCCGCGGGAAATCCTCGCAAGCTTTTTCGAAGACACTGAAAGCAGCCTACGTTGGGAGTTCAGTACGTAGTTTCAACGAAGTCATAAGGAATGGAAAGTGTGTAACAGTTGAGGGGACATGCGAGGCCCTCGGAGGTGAAATTTGCGATGAGGCGCATCACGGCACTCGGCCGAGAACATAAATCCCGTAAATCTGCCGTATAGAACGGGACACGATTCCGAACAAACGACGCAGCTCGCGGATGAGGTGGCACACGTTTCGAGTAGTTATAAACTCACCTCTTGGCGATTCGGATCATCCAGCATACCCACGAGTTGCTCGAGACAATCTGGCCAGTTCCTCGGTTCCAAGACCCCTAGGAATGCCACGATGTCTTGGCCAGCAGCGGTGCGGACCAAGGCGGATGGGTCGTTGAAAGCAGAAAGCACGGCAGCTTTAGCATAGCCTGCTACATCTGGGGAGACCTTGAGAATCAGGTGGGCATTGTTCTTGAGGAGGTAACCAGCAATTGTGCGAATCTGGTCCTCCTCCTGTGGCAAGGTAGCCAAGATGTGGGCCAGATATGCTATATAGTCTGGTACACGCGTGAAGCTGTTGAGTTTCTGTGTAAAACTGAAGTGAACACGAGAAGATCGGGACAACGAAGGGAGGTAGTCGTACAAGAGTGATGGCTCTTTGAACTTTGTTTTGTGTGTCGGTGGAATCGCGTATAGTCTGCAATATTTCCTGCAATCCTGCAGGCTGAGGACTCCAAGATGCCATCGCGCACGATGTGAGACGCGTCAAGGGAAGAAATGGGTGAACAAACGCGCCGGACGAGAGAAAGAAAGGACGGTGTCGTCTTCTTCGAGCCAAGCAACCTCTGCTCTACTGTGTACCGATGTTTATCGCCCGTGGGAATTTCATATCTCAGCATCGGTCACACGGTCACACGGTCACGCCAACATTAGTGATTAGCTATCAGCATCAGCGGCCATGTATTTCGCGGGCCACCAAAGTTCAGTAACTTTGGACCAAATGAAATAAGCATCGTCAATAGCTCTCGCGCTTTCTGGAGGTCCCCCAACAGCCGGGGGAACGTACTAAACGGAGCTTGGCCACATTTAGCCTGCATCTTCCTAACCATCACCTTGACCCTGATCTGATACGTACTTGGAGCAGTTCAAAACTTATCAATATCCAACCACCTAGCCTAAATACTGAATAACCCTCGCTTCATTCGGTATAATGGTCATCTGAAGGTGACACGCTGATCTTCTCAATGTCCGTCCTAACCCTCTCATACACTGCAAACACGATGGCCTGTCCCGGCGCAACGCGGAGCACTCGCGGCGTGATACCCTTGTAAAATGACCTGGCGCCTTCCCTGCGCCACATGTCCTTTGCAACGATCGCTATTCGCTGAACCGCAGTGACCTCGGGCTCCCATGTAGTTTTTTGCAGTCCTTGGCAAAAATGTCAGTGTCTAGTTTCATGTCATTCTTGCAGCGCTCACGTGTTTTGATAGTGTCAATAGGAGCATTGGAAAACGGACCCATGGCCCCAGATATAAGTCCGATTATCATGTGCTGGTACGAGGGAAGTTCAACGAGATGAGGCTGATATCGATGTGCCACTTTCTTCAGTTCTTGGTATGCGGTGAAATTCGCGCCTGACAGTTCCGTCACAGCATTGATTTAGCCAAACACAATGCCATTCGACCCTCCAAGTCAAGTCTCACCCTGGTTCGTGGCTTGACGTAGGGCGGTAAGCGAAACACCTCTATACAGTGTCGAAAATCCCTCCTCGCGAACGATGGTGTAAACAGCATGCGCTGCATTACGATAGCGCGGTATTTCAAGCGGATCAACCAACGAATGTTGTTGAGCCTGCAACCTGATCTTGACCACTTCCATGGGACAGACGACGGCTATTGCTTCTGACGTACCGGCAGCAAGACCGGCTGATCGGCGTGCACGACACGTATGAGACCCTGCGCTCGCGCCTATCAAGGGTGAGCAACGTACCGATAAAGATGTTGCCAACGCTTGTCTTCCCTGTTTCTTTGTCCGCCAACCAGCCCTGGTACGTCTCAAAGCTCGCGAAACGGATGGCCATTTTAGGGACGATGCCAGACAAGACCGCGCCGAGCCCCTTGTACAACGCCAGCGGGGTCTCACGTTGCACGATTCGGATGCCAGTCGCGATGACGCCGCGCGGTTTCGTCTGCCGCGTTGTCGCTCTCGTTAGCGTGTAGGCTGCGTCGGGAATGAATAGGCACCTACCCCGGGTGCGCTACCCGACTTGGAGAGTTGCATGCGCACCTTGATGGTGTCGAGTGGCTGGCAGCACAACTGGCAAGCAGTGACGTGAGCACTGTCCCTCGCTGTGATCTAGAGCACGCACCGCTTCCATCGCGCCTGCGATTCCACCTGCGGTGATGTGGGTCGCAAACCCGACGGGCTTCCTTTCGCCGTTTCGTGGCATGGACAGCAAGGGGGTATGGCAAGGAACTGATGGTGATTATGATGGTGTTTGTACTGGAAGAATGTCGGCTCATCCAGGGTATGATGTCTGCTCATAACCCCTCATGATTTCGATTCTAGTCTGCTTGCCAAATCCGTCGACGCGGATTTAAACATGTGAATTTCCCCATTTGGAAATATTATTACACGCATTATTTCCATGTCTTTCCGCTCTTTTTCCGCTAGTGGACGATATGTTGCAATGTTCTATGAGTGAGATGACGAGTCTAACTAGAGTGCGGGTATGTATGTGTAGAATAAGCACCAAAAGCACTGCCAATACGACAGCATCGATGTATGATAACGGCTCTACAAGAAATGGAACGCTTGGCGTATAATGCGTCGTCATGCATGGTCAGTGTCCACACGAAAGCCAGCCCAGTTGTCCATCTAATTGCAGTCAAAAGGAAATAAAAGAACGTTCTAACTTGATCCGCTTTGCTTGGCATTATCCGATAATGATAGTTTAGGCGGCTTCTCGATCGTCGGCGTATCTGGCATATCCACAGATGGGTGCGGAACCGTTACTGATTCCTCGTCTTGAGCTTCTTGGGGGTCCCAAAGCGATCCGATAAAGGTGTCGTGCTTGGTTCCACTAAAGGGATGCGTGAACACTTTCCACTGCGCCAATGCAAAGGCTGGACTGAAGAACAAAAATTCATTGGATCCATTTTTACATAATGCGGGGAGAATGCGGCGTACGTTACACCCAAGGATACCGCGAGAATGATCACTGTCGTCATCGGTGGTGAATATCCGTTGGTCACGGTGTCCTGCAACCGCGGATAAGTGACATGTCATCAAACGCGTCAACCGATACGCACCAAAACATGAAAGCGGTTTCTGTCGACGAGGTAACGAAGTCCACGGCTCATACCAGATTGTTGGTTGACGACAAGGTCGAGCCCGAGGCCACATAAAAACGAACCAGTCGAAGCACAACCGCTGAGCTGCCAAGTAATTCTGTCAGCAGGCATCCATGGCGGGGCTGGGTGGGACAGCATACTATCCCGTATCTCTGCTTGCACAACACGAGAATGCTTCCAGCAATGCCACACACGCCTATGATGAGCCAGTTGACGAAGAAGGCGTCAGGATCTGAGATGAGGAGTCCATTTCCCAGCAGGATGATGCGGACCCCAATAGCCAGACCACCAAGAATGCCGAGGACCAGGATAGCGACGGGGCGGGACATATCCAAGGAACCCAAAGCAAAGCTCATGATGAATAATATCAAAATGCAGGCGGTCAGGACAGTATCAGAGACACCGACATTGTCCATGGTGTTCACGATGACGGACCAAGCTACGGTCGCCGTCGAGGTCAACGTCGAGACGGAGACACGAGGGAGAATGCTTACTGGCGAGCGCAGCGGCGGCTCCGACCGCGGCACCAAGGGTTAAACGCCGCCCGCGGAAGCCTGCGAAGAGAAGGGGTGCACCGACGACAAAGGAAAAGATGATCCACAGAATGGCACTCGTCGAGAAACCGGAGCCACTGCCGTCCGTGGCCAGCCCTTGAGGGATTTGCTCGCCCGTGACGGGGCTGTACACGACCATCGTGCCATTGTCGCCGATGTCGAAGATGACGTTTGGGTCGTGAACACGCGCGAGCTGTTGGCCAGCAAGTACATGAGCAGCTGCGGAGACACCACCTATGAAACGAGTAGCAAGAACGAGTGCCAAGGACCAGGAGAAGGAGTGATTGAGGCGGAAAGCAACCGCCATAGGTCACTTGGGAGGACCAGCGCGGGCGGAAATGAGAAAAGGAAGGAAAAAAGAGGGACGACTTGAGTAGAACGAAGCAGAAACGAATGAATGGATATAAACGAGACGCCGCTGTCGCTGCCGGCTCCTGGACGTGCAGCTCAGAGTTTTATTACGTCTGACTCGTCGACATCCGTCGCGGTCACAACACTCGCTGCATGCTGGCCGGTAGTCAACGTTTCAACTCCCAGATGGTCGAATCAGATCGATCACAGCCTCGGACTCTATCAGAACATGGAAACCACGTCAAGCGTGCTCGCAGAGCTCAGGAGAGAGTCACAATCCATCTTCAATCGCATCCACTCCATCACAGAAGATGCAGCATTCGTCAAGCAGGTCCACGGCCACTACCCAGATTTCCCATTGCTCCGTACGTTTCTCGTGCGCTTGCGCCGACATCCGGCTGATGCGCCAGCGCCTCAGCCAACATGCGTTGCGGCGCTTGGTATACAGACCCAGAGATTGTACGCTTGTTTGAAACAATACTCGCTTGCGTTAATCTGTATCACCAGACTTCCCCAGAGCGCGCCTACTTCAAGTCAACAGATGGCCATACGAACAACTGGAGCTTCAACCTACGCAGACCTAATCTCCACATCCTTTCCCTCCTCGCCCAACATGCGGGGTAGGTCTATCATGCAACCTGACGCGTCCATGCTCATCCCGCGCGACAGACTCGTTCTCGTAGACTCTACCAGAGCCGGGAAACGCATTCCAGACGCACTATCGAAAACAGTCCCGATATGGTGCACCGTCGTCAATCGCGCGATCCTCAATCGCGCTCCCGAAATACACCCGCTATCTTGGGACACCGCACTCTATACGTCACCGGGAAGCGTCAGTCCACAAGAACACAGTCACATCGAGGGCAAGCTCGATGGATGGGCTGCCCGGCTCGCGGCAAGTTCCTTCTCAGTCAAGCCATCTTCAAATTTAGCTCTCTAAACCATGCCTAGACTTCTTCCTATTCACTCCCAACGCTGGATCGTCCACTCCGTCCGATATGGATCACCCCCGCCACGACCGTGTTTCCCACCTTTCCCAAACCGCCCGACTGTGCGTTCTACCCCATCATATGCGTTTCGGCATCCAAACAAGTCATGGATGGCATGGAACGCCGCGCATCCGGCTTTGCGTACATCCAAGGATCCGGGGACGATCATGAGCTCTGGAGCATGGTCCGTATTCCATCGAATCGACAGCCTGGAGTCAGTGTTTATTCCTTCCAGGGTCTCACTCCGTCCTTGTACTGGAAACATCGTCACGAGATCTTGTCCACTGCATTCATCTGCGCTCCCAGACTTTGTCCGTTTGCTCGTCTCAGTCGCGTCGAAGTTCTCACACCGACGACCCTACGGATCCCAACCAACTTCTGTGTGCCACGCCTATCCAATACGTCTCGGGACGTATCTCGATCAGCACCATAGCCTCCCTGCAACGACCCCACCTCCTCCAAGCACACCCCGCCGTCGCCTTTGTCTGTCTCGCGCTTCGTGATCACGACCTAGATCCGAACCCAGCGGGGCCCGCGACGGAGGAAGCGTCCGAGTCGTCCAAGATGTTGCGCATACAGACCCCCGAAGGCAAGAAGGGCCAACGCCACTTTCTCACCGTCGTCTTGCCGCGCGCGATGCCGTTCATCCAACGCCATCTCCAGGACCAGCGCACCGTCTGCATTGCGTGCAACACCGGGACGGACACGAGCGTTGGCGTGGCCGTCGCCGCCCTGGCCATGTTCTTCCGCCCAGACGGATCGCTGTGCGCACAAGGAAACGCACGCGCCGACATATGTACGTAGCATTTCATGATGGAATCGATATCCGTTCAGGTCCGGGAACTGACGCGATGGACGTGTTTAGCCAAAGACGTACTCAAGACGCGTCTGCAGTGGATCATTGCGAGCTATCCACAAGCGAACCCATCTCGCACAACACTCAAACGTATCAACGATTTTCTTCTCTCGCCCTTTTCCAATCTCTCGACACTGGGTAGCAATCCCGGTGGTTCGGACCCTAGGACGAATGAGACGACTATCGATATACATTGCCAACGATAAACGAATCCCAAGAAGTGATCCAATACGATCGCGCACCCTTGTGAATGCGCAACAAACTGTGTAAAGTAGGAGTGTCTGTGCAACTATGACTTGGCGGGGCTACGATCCTGCCTGGAGACAACGCAGCCCGCATCCGAGCAATACACCGCCAACTGGAACGAAGCGCGTACGCCCGCGGTAAATGTCGACAGGATAAGCCAATATTTGCCTGGGCTCAGCATACGCGTGGGGATAGATACCCCAGACAAGGTGTCGCTATAAGGACCCGAAGAAGCCAGGGCCCGGTCCAACCTGGGAATTTTGGACGCAGAGGATGGTGCAGGAAAAAGAGAGAGGTTGAGTGCAGCAGTGGGTGCAGCTGAGGTCAGGTGTAGACGTGCACTATCATAGGCAGGAATGTCAGTCATGGAAGTAGGTAAGGAGAATGGGTGGCATGGTCATGACCAACACACCAGAGCTGTGCATTAGACGGGAGCTGGATCTCGTAAATCGGATTCAAGTGATACCGTCCATGACTTGGTCTTCCAGCGGCAGTATGTTCGTCCCTCGGGAATTGTCAGGAACTCCAGGTCGTTGATAGAATGTTGTCAGCACTTACCACTCCCCTTTGGAAACTCTCGCATACATCCCTGCCCCTTCCTGCGGGATTGGCGTGAGGTCGAATTGGCGAGAGCTTTCAATGCTGAGCGTGAATTGCCCGAGATGCACTTGAGGCTCAAACGCGGAAAGGATCACGGTATAACTACCCGCTTTGCGATACTAATGAGCCCCAACGCCGTAGAATGCACAACATCAAGACTGACGTGCCACGTCTGCCGTTGCTCTTGCTCGACCATATGTATATGCCCAGAAGAAGTCACCACTTCCTTTTCCGCTAGCCTGTACAGGGGCGTAAGCATGCAGATAGCAACCCGAGAAATGATGCCAGTTCTCACCCGACGATCCGCTCGCCGGAAGACCAGACAGCGGTCACGTTCAGCGGTACTTCTCTGGGACCCTGCGCGCTCAGCACTACGGCGGACTTTTGCCCCGTCTTGCTCTTCCCGCTCACGCCGCCTAACTTGGAACTCCCCCCGAACCCCCTCAGAGGCGACGCCCTTTCACGAGATGCGAGTGCACCTCCCCCACTCGAACTAGTGCTTTCGTCATAAATAAGAAGGTGCCATTGCGGGTTCAGCATGTAAGTCGGATGCGTATGATTCCCGCCCGCGTTTTTGCTGGTGAGCGTCCCGTCGACCTGTCAAATATGTCAGAGATTGTATACAGAACGTCGCGTCAACGTCGATGCACTTTAACACTGAATCCACCACCTCCAGGACTGATGGCATCCCCTGTTCCCACGTCTTCGTCCCACTGTACTTTGACATCTGCACCGCAGAACACGTTCACGGTGAAACAAACGTCATCGAATGGACCGTCATAGCTAGCATGAATCAAGAGAGCGCCCGAGAT
The DNA here is from genome assembly GCA_018397855.1 of Boletus reticuloceps. NCBI lineage: Eukaryota > Fungi > Basidiomycota > Agaricomycetes > Boletales > Boletaceae > Boletus > Boletus reticuloceps. The sequence continues at coordinate 1,858,458 of JAGFBS010000001.1, forward strand.
CTTAGTAGAGGTTGGTGACGCCGATGAGGGTGTGTGTGACGGGGGTGGAACCCCCCTTCCAGCCCTGGTCTTCACCAACACATGCGGTGAAGTAGTAAATGTGCCCTACGGAATGTCAATGCTGTTCTATCTGCACAGGAAACTAGCGGGGAGTTTACCTTCACCTCGGTATCCCTTGGTTTTAACCACATGTCTCTCCGATCATCCTCGTCTTCATGATGTACACTGAGCGAGATGTACTCAGCTTCTCTGCGGGTATGGAAGAGATGTCTCGTCAGCAGGACCCAGATATATTTGCTCGTATCTAGCGGGTCACCGCTACCATACGGTGGATTCTGGCACTCATAGAGCAACCGCAGGTGGCGCACGGATGCTGAGAGACGACGATATTCCTTCAGCTGGACGTGCGCTAGACACAGGAAAGTAGTTACCTTGCACCTTATCGTTTGCGTTAGCTAGTTTCCACACCCTGGGTTGCAATAGGTGAATATTGTTCCACTTCTTGACCAGACGGTACTCTGTCAAAAAAAGCTCACTCATGGAGGGTGGCGCCGTATGGCAAAAGCGCCGGATCCCAAGACGCATATATCCCCTCAAATGCCGCGCATATATCATCCCACCGCATATCGAGCGTACCTAGTGACCAAGGTAATCCGGTCCCGTATTATAATCCATCGCGAACACTCACGTGTGTCGCTCGAATTGGAGCCGTCCAAGCGATTAGTAGGCGAGTTGGCAGTAGGCACTCTCGAATCTATCAAGGTTAACCACCGTTCATTCTTCGTCTCTTGAATGCCTGGGTTTGACCTTCTTTGAGCGTGCAATCGTGGTGGGAATATGCCAAGCCAAGGGACATCCTTGTTTAACTCACCAACGACAGCATAAGCGTGCGAAGGTAACAGCTTCACCCCTTCCATCTCCAAAGTCGTCTTAGCGTCCGTGCCCACAGTAACCACGCAATAACCTATGTTAGAAACAGGGTCAAAAGAAATTCAACACAAACAAATGGTCGCGAACTTACCTTTCCGAAAGCCGTTTACGATTCTTTCCCATGTTTTCTCCCTTTCAAATGAGGGGCTGTGGACCCAGCATCAGTACAGGACACATAAACATGCCAGAAAAAAATACGAAGCAACAAGCTTATGGATGTAACATCATCCCTTAAGCAAGTTATCTGCAGGATCGTGGATGTACAGAAGCCCCACCTTTGTAGCTCAAGTTGCTCAGGTATCCACCCAGTCAATACTCTAGACCGGATAACATTAGATTCCATAAAATGCAAGCGGAAATGAATCAATTATACGGACCGTAAATCGATGGAAGAATTACTGTCGACCAATACACGCAAGTCATGCGAGAAACTCAGTAATGAACGAGATGAGAGAGGCCGCACGTTACTTACGATCCAGGAAAGTCATATCCTCCCATCAGCTTCATGTACTAGTGTAGTAGGATTAGTTTCACAGTGCGCCATATGAGCAGGATGATGACGTACGGCTTTCTCGATTAAAGCTGGCCATGCGACTTCCATCCGTCCTGAAGAGATTCCTACGGGTTGCTCGGAGTCGTTAAAAGGAAGTAAATCGTCAATAGCTTGCAGAGTCGACCATAAGATAGGCACGGAACAGTACGGGGGAGCAAAACATTGAGTGCCACAAAGGGCACAGATCCAATGTAAGAAATAGAGACATCAAAATCCAACATCCAGTAACGATTCGATCGACACTTACATATCTGTAACGTGCCACAGCGAATTCGAACGTATCGTCACCACCAGTCCATTGATTTGACAATGCTGTACATACTCGTCGGCAATCACCATTCAGATATGCTCTGAGATCATATCTACTGGGTTGATTTCCGGGTAGCAAGGATGACGACAGTAACTTGAAAATAAATTGCGGAGAGAAATGTCAGTATATGCGTGATTCTCATTGCAGGAGGTTGAACACGGCTAGCGGACAAAAATAAACCCTCCGTACAGGCAACAAGCATGACCAGGGCATGGGCCGATTGCACAGCTTCTAACAAAAGTACGAGGAGAAAACATACCCTTGAATTGAACCTCCGGTTGTGCTGAATGCAGACAGCTACGGAGGCGCAAAGCGAGCAGTCGTCGATGATATTCTGATATATATCAGCGGGTGTCAAGCTTGAGGTCGAGAAAAGCTCTTGGGGGGCAAGAACATCGCGAGGAGGTCTTTTCCATTTTATTGTTTTGGACTGAGGAATTGCTGGCTGGCCATTCGGGTCGCTGACATACGAACAATAAGCAATTTGCGGTGCATCGGTCGAGAACGAGAGATACGCACGAGTAGTGTGTTCCTGGAGTAGATGGCAAGGGGACAGGTTCGTTCCAGAGAGGATAACGGATGTTATTGACCGTCGATGACTTTCGAAGCACATAGGCTTGGTGATCTGTGGCAAGCTGAGTGACGCCACGCTAGCAACCCCATCAGACCCTCACCGGCCCCAAAGCAGTTGACAGGCGCTAAAACCACGCCCAGCTGAGAGCCAGGTGTCTTGCTGGCTTTTTTAATCTTTTCGGCCCGTTGGATCGCCTTTGCCGCACGTGCCTTGCACTGTGCCTGGAACGCGGGGGTAGCCACAGAGGAACGTGAAAGATGGAGGAAGGCATCTGTGGCCTCAAGGTAGAAGTGAAATGCGGACGAAAACTCTGCGGCAAACTCTAATTTAGTCGCACGATCGTAGATGGACTTTGGAAAGGTAGCTGATCAACGAAATTGGTGCGTTGGGGACGGCAGGGGTGACCAACCTCTGCTTCCTGAAAAGTCTTGGGAGGGGACATGAATTTGATCCGTTTATTGTTGCCGGAGAGCCAAGAACAGAACGTGCGTATCGACTTACGTGAGACGAGCTGACTGTCAGGTTGGGGTGGAACAGCAGGCAGTGTTGGGTTGGAGACAAACCCAAACATAGGGTTAGGTCACTTGATAAGAACTGTAACCCAACCTCACATCGATCCGACGTACGGAAATTGAGGTTATAACATTGCATAGATCATCCCTGAATACGAGAGAGTGGGGATGTACAACAAGTTCATCCTTGTGAATGGTAATAAGACAGAGTTAGCTCCCTACACACGCCTCTTATAAGGATTATCCGCATATGACTCTGCTGTACTCAGTCCAAAGCGCGTTTCGCTAGATTCCGACCTGTCAGCATGAGTAAAGTGAACGGAGACGATTCTCGCCGCTATGTACCTGTTCTCGTTACCGTCAAGAGGGTCATGAGCCATCTGCGGGAGCTTGATCGAAAGAGGGCTCGGGTATTGATGAAGAACTGTCTGACGTGCCCATGATGTCACGAAGAGGCTGGAACTGCGGGTAATAGCTCAAGAATCGTCTAATAGAGGCGGTGATCGCCTCCGCGTCGGGTCGCTCCTGTATTGATGACCAGCATTTCTCAATCAATTCCCAATGCATGTTGTCCACCGGTCCGGATTCCGGCCGGGCTGGCTTATATCCCCTTGCTAAGCGTAAAACGACAGCCGCGTCTTCCCGGACTTCTGACCATGGCTGTTTTCCAGATAACACCTGCAGGAAGATCAGAATAAGCCTGGCTGTCGCACTCAATGAACTTTCCTGGAGACCGACACATCCGAAGGTGTATATATCGCTCTTGGTTGTTCGGCTAAACGTGTCCTCGGGAACAATTTGTTCTGGTGCAGTCCAGCGCAAGGCTCCTGGTCGAGTTGTGGATCTCCGAAGGTAAATCAGGGCTTCAGGAATATTCCCCACCAAGGAAGCATAGCCGAAATCCGTTAAGCGTGCAGTGTAATCTGCATCAAGAAGCACGTTGTTCTGTCTCACATTTAGACAAGATAAATGCTGAAACTTCACACTGACGCACACAGTTCAGGTCGCCATGGACAACGGGTAAGGAATGCACTGTGGTATGTTATTCCTTTGAGCATCTGGCAACTTTGATGGTAACGATGACCCACGGTATTGCAGTCCATCGGCAATATCCAGCAGCTATCACGTCGTCCGGGTCAGTGGATAAGAAGATAGTAAACGTCGAGTGGACGCACAAACCGGAGCCGGTGTGCCACACCTAGACTGTCGTTGTGCTTTGCTAAGAAATTCTGAAGAGTATCGTTGGGCATCCACAGCGACACCAAAGACATGGCATCATGCATTCCAAACCCATATGCAATTCCCAAGAACGGAACGACATTGGTATGGCTTAGTCTTCTCCAAATCCCAAGTTCTCGACGGAGCATCTAGGACGCAGTTCAGACCTGCTGAGTGGTCCTGACGAGCATGGTTCAATACCTTGAGAGATTCGTCATCTACGCCCTCTGTTAATGTGAACTTGAACCGGAAAGCCTTTATCGCAACTTCAACCTTGGATGTAGACTGAATAACAGGTATTCGTGGATTGGGAACTATACTCGAACCTTCTTCGGCACCAAACCGCCATAGTACCAACCTCTGTAGACATCACCAAAACCTCCTCCAGCACAATAGCGATCACTGATTTTGACGACATATGGTGTGAGATCTAACGGCGCTGGACATTCAACGCTAACGAGAACCAGATTTGTTCCAGGAAACGATATCAGGTGCTCGTCCTACAGCCTGGCGAAGATGAATACCTGAGTTTGGACGCCTGACACTGTCTAGACACTGTAGCTAGGAGCATAGCATCAGAACAAGTTCTGAGGCAGGCACTTGTACTGACATTGGTCACATGTTGAAGAAGGGTGTGACGACAAGTCTCCTGACTCGCCAGGTTGACTTAGTACGTCCGAAGCACTGCGGAGGTCCTCACTCTCTTTCGTCTGTGCAGACAGTCGTCCTAACTTGAATGGCGGTGGTGGAGAATGCTAAAATATGGTAAGAAAAATATCCGTGATACACTCAGAGCAACGCACGTCGTGAAAAGCTTGACCAATCTGCCAAGTGTCGAAAGCCTGTGAGTCATGGTATGGAATCATTATTCATATATGTATGCCAGATGTGATTACCTGACTCCCGACGGGATGTGACCAAGATACCCGCGATAAACATATATTCCCGTCCTTTCTTGATGCCACGAATTCTCTGGATGTAGTACGAAGCGCAATTCCATGATCATCTTGTTTAAAAGTTTGCACGGGCTTGCCAGAAGCCACATCCCAGACGCAAATAATGCGATCCGCCGGTCGGTGCCCGCGGTTCGTGTCACCAGCTTCGATCCATCTGACGAAAGGAAAAGGAATTTCGAGTACATGGCGCGACCCATCCACGGCTGTCCAATTGGTTCTCCAGTATCAGAGTTGAAGCAGTGAATCGCTCGATCGCTCCACGTAGAGAAGAGCTTTCTGCTATCAAGTGACCATAAAACATCCCAGGCCGTCCGACCATCTTCCGTGGACCAAAAATGCTGTTTGCCTCTTCTGACGTCGAACACGTAGAGCTGGAAAGCAATAACGCATGCGAGCTTGTCTCCGTCAGGAGAGTAACGTATTTCAGTCACTCCAAGTTTCCCCCTGAATTTGATGGAAGTGTTGATCCCTTGGCCCCCGTCCAAAGGGTAAATATCTAGTTTCCTATTGCCAATTGCGACAAATCGATTATCTGGAGAAATGGCAACCTCGGATAATCCAGACGGAAGAGTCCATTCTTTGACCAGCGTTTGTGATGCGATGTTCCACACCCTGGTCCTTCCATTTTCGTCACTGCTGACAAGCGTCCTGCCATCACTAGTCACCACAAGGGATCCAATCGCAGCCCCCTCGTGCCCCATCAATGTCCTCTCTTCCTTTCCGTTTTGCATGTTCCAGATTCCGATAGTTCCGTCATGGTAACCAGTAACAAGTCGCTCTGCGTCAGGGAAAAATGCGAGCGCGTCGATGGCTGTTTCGTCCCTTGCAATTACTAGATGATGATATGGCTGAAGTTCCATGGTGCAATAGCAATTGGGTGGGGTTTTCGAATAGGTTGCTGACTTCGGAGGTGCGTGGTGGAGAGATCTGGAGGGTGGAAACGCTCAGCGTATTTTGAACCCCACTGCTTGTACCCACGAGGTGAACATGAGGCGCCGCCTTCTTTTTAGCGCCCTCTCCAACATCTTATGGCCTGCCAGTGAGCCTGAGGATGCATCGGATTTGAGCTACCAAGCCCCGATCGGTCACTCAATCAGCAAGATCACGATCAATGCAAACAGCGAATGTAACGGTTTCCGAGAATCGAATCCTACTAGCCTCTGAGTCTGTTTCACTTACAGTGGCAACTTTCTTGTGTTTCGATGCATCGGACACAGTGGATTGATCGATGTTCAGTTAGGTGAACCAGCTTTACGTGGCCTACTTAATTCGCTTGATCTTTGCTGCTACGAACAACTGACCGCACTGAGCCTCTATGGTATGCGACGTAGGAAATCAGCTATGGAACCATAAGCAACGCGGTATAGAGCAGCTGGCCTTTCAAGTTGATTGTTGTGGAAGTTAACCGCTGGTGGGCCGGACAGCATCGTATAAGACGTAGCAAGCGGCAAGTTGAATGGGTTGCTGAACTCGTGTTCTACACAGCATGTAACTAACGTCGGCAAGAACCAAATAACTACATTTGTGAATCGTGGTATATCATGTTGGAATGTTTTACCCTTGGCCAGAGCTTTGTGAACTAAGCAGACGAAATGGACCGAACCTGTCATCCGCTAGCACTCAAGGTCATCTAGTACTATGAAGGATTGAGCATAAACAATCCATCTTAGCATAGTACACATGCATAACGACAACAGACAGAAAAAAAAATATCTGTCCAAGTACCGTGCGGTCGTGACCACGTTGATTCCTCTCTATCTTCTACTCCCCTGCGTGTGTCACAGTAACGCCTGAAGAGAATGAAGCGGTGAGTGCTTCCTTTCCACGCAGAAATACGCATTACCGTAACACTTTAGCGATGCAGTATGCACTGCTAACCCTTCAGGTCGCGTGTATGCCTTGCCGCAATTAAAACACCTGAATCTGACACCCAGATGGATAGACTGGATGTGCCTTGGAATATTCATCCACCGCAAGATAGCGGGACACCCCGTCCAGGGGCACTGGACAACTCGTCTCTGCGAGTGCCAATGACCATGCTTTCGCAGGTGCAATTTGATGGACTTGGTTGAACCATCAAGCGGCAGGGTGCAATGCAGACCACTAGCGAGTCCGCAGGTAGGTGCTGGAACAGCATGAAGGCCTGTCGTAGCTACTGCAAGTGCAGACACGTCATGGCAATGCGTTGTTTGCATGAAAAGATTGATGCATGTTGCCTGACAAGGAAGTCAACAGGACATCTCTAGTGAATCCTGGTTCTTACTGTTTCCGGCTGGTCCCCCGACATGCGGGAGATTGGACTGCTCGGTGGGGATCACTGTGTAGGTCTGCGCAAGATTTGTCTGGCTCTGGGTGGTGGAGGCAGGCGGGAAGGGAAGAATATCTGCCTGAGGAATGAAGTCTGTGTTCATCAATGTGTCGAGAGCAGGATCGTACATGTCGCCTGAGCATCCTGGACTCTGCACCCAGTGCTCTCTTATATATAAAATCATAATACCTAACAGGACCCCGAATCCTCAGTGGCGAGCTGGAAATAAAAATGGCTTCAAACCAGCCGACACACATAGTCATACCAAGCAAGTATGGCATAGATCGGTGTGCGCCTGCCGCGTGTTCTGCCAGGGTAGCAATGTTGACTCAGCGTGGATAATGGACCATGATCCATCAATCTGAGCGCTATTCCTTGAAGACCCGGGTCACTTACTTTAGGGGGCGCCCATGGGCAGGATCTACTTGATTGGTGTGAAAGATCGGATGTCACGAATCGGTGACCGTGTGGATTTTATTGTTCTGAGTGAGCCAAGGTCGAGTCCTTTTCTTGGAGAGATCGTGCTTACAGTTTACCGCTGGGGTGTGGGTTGGCAGCCGCGGCGTGCCAGGGAGACTTGTGGATCGATAGCGCTTCTCACACACCTCCCATAGCTGTGTTCAAGCTTCCAGCACTGATGAGGTGGGAATTCGGTAAATTACATTGCAGGCAGTGTAGAGCCAGCCCGGCATTGCATTATTAGTTGAAGGGTCGACGAAACAGAAAAAGCAAATGGGCCAAGACTGCGAGTCCGATGATCGACTCCGACGCGATCGCTGAGCGCTGAGCGACGGTCACTGTAATCCGTTGAGATAAATAAATATTCAACTGAACTGAAGTTCAGGGTGGACGAGACCCCGAATACACGCGGCGTCCAAACCACGCTCCCCACCATGTCCGACGATGAGATGAACATCGATGAGGTAAGGTCTGAGGCGGTACTATATCAGAGGGTTGGAAGTTGTCTCCCGGCTATGTGTCTCCTTGGAGTGTATTGGATACTGAGGACCCCCGGCCTACGGGCCTCAGTTGATGGTGTCAATAAAGACAAACAACCGCATGGACTTGTCCCTACATGAAATCATTATTCGCCGATATATTTACCTTGAACACCCATCATGCTTACGGATTCAGAATCTGAACCGGATGACTTGCACACCCTCACGATCAATGAACACTTTGCAAAAGCCTTTGAATACAGGAAGGAAAGGGAGGAACTCACGAACCGTGCGTCAGATCTATTACCCAAGTTCAGTGTTTATGCGGACCGGATTGACACGCATCCTTGTACGGTGTAGTGAAAGAGAAATATGGGTCAGACTATTCAGAGCCGGGCTCGTCGGACACCGATTCTGAGGATTCTGAAGATACGGAGGAGGATTCGGATGGAGAAGAACTGACACCGGCAGTAGATGCCGCCATTCTTCGTACGCTGGCGCGGATTAGGAAGAAGGATCCAGCTATCTATGAAGGTGGGAGACGGGTGTTTGAAGGTGCGTTTGATTCCTGAGAGCGGCGCGGTCCTCGTATTGGACCGCTCGCGACCTGATTCTTGGGGCGGGGATTCACTCGTTTATTTAGAAGAACATGTGCGAACGCAGGACAAGGCACCCGTTACGAAGCTAAAGACGAAAGAAAAGGTCCGTGCGATCCAGACCCGCTGCGATCGTCCCTCGTACTAACATACTCCTACGAAACCAGTCGAAACCACTGACAATCAGGGAAGCTGCGCTCGCGTCTGCTCTCGCCGACGCTGACGCGCACTCACGTTCCCCGAGTCCACAGCCCTTGACGCATACCGAGGAACAAGCACTCCTTCGCTCAGAAACACGCGCCGCGTTTCAAGGCGCGGTCGATTCCGAGGCTCAAGGTATTTACTTATTCCGTTCTCGAATGCGAGGATGGAGAGGAGTTGATTCACATCGTTCGGCTGTTGTGACTATGCAAATTAGGAGACGACGATTTACTTATCCCGCGCTCGCGTACACGTGACGAGATCGAGTTGGAGGAAGAGGAATACAAAGCGTTCTTGGAGCGAGAGGTCGGCGAGGATCTTCACAACCTCGTGACTGTGGACGAAAACGAAGCGGTGGGTGTCGAGGTCGTAGGAGACGACGAGAAGAAATCAGCGGGCAAAAAGAAGAAAAAGGGCAAAAAAGAGCGAGAAAAGGAAAGGGAGGAAAATAATGAGGCACAAGACAAGAAAGCTACGACGAAACGCGACAAGAAGCCGAAGAAAGAGGCTGATCAAGAGTTCCTGATGAAGTACGTGTTTCTAAGCCACCTGAGTGTGGCACCTTGTGCTGTCGGGATAGGGCAGGCATGGTTTCACTCAATGCGACAGCGATTGACGATTGACGCAGTTATATCTTCAATCGAGGGTGGATAGACCGCTCGAACCGCCGTGTGCCCACATATAACGAAATTATCGAATCTTCGTCGAAAAATTCCAAACGGAAATCAGCGACATCTCAAGCTGATTCGGATGTTCACCAAAACCCGGACGATGAGAGGGGGTCCCAGGACGCAACACTGTCAAACGAAGAGTCGTTCGACGACCTTGCGGACGCGTTCGAGACATCGTACAACTTTAGATTCGAGGAACCGTAAGTATTCTCGTTCCATGTACAGCTTTCCTCGAGGAGTTCATGACTCACTAATGATGATCATACAGAGGTGGTGCACTTATTGCATCGCATCCTCGCAATCTCCTATCCGCTCGGCGAGAGTCCACGACTCGAAAAGACGCCCGTACCCGCAAGAAAGAGCGACAGACAGCGGAAAAACAAGCGCTTCTCGAAGCGCGAAGAGAAGAGACCAGAAAGGAGCGTACTTTGGTAGAAGCTGCAGTTGCCGAGGAGGAAGCACACAATCTCAACGAAAAGGAATCGGAAAGGCAACAAAGAAAGGAGGAGCTAGCTCGTTTCAAAGCGCTCAAAGCCAAAGAACTACGAAGGAAACTTGAAATGGTCAGTTCGGAAGGGGGACTGGGTGGTGTCGGCGATGAAGGTAAAGGTTTTATCAAATTTCGTATCATTCGTATTATCGGTTCTTCATTTGCTTATTACGACCCCAACGTTCTGCAGCCCTCACCCACCTTGATCTGGACGCCGATTGGGACCCCTCGAAGCATGACGCGCAGATGGCGGAATTGTATACTGGTGATGATATCGGTAAGGCTGACCATTATCGGCGATGTCCATCTGACTGATGGGCGTATAGTCGACGATGGAGATGCAGAAAAACCACTCTGGGACGACGACATTGACATCGATGATATTGAACCACCCTCGAACGCCAAATCAAAGACAGAGCTGAAAAAACAAAAGAAGAAAGAGAAGAAGAAAAGCAGGAAAGCAAATGATGATGATGTTGGAGTGGATGTAGACGAAATGGACGCAGACCTGAACGCGGGTGAGGGTTGGGACGATGATGACCCGGAATGGACAGGTACCGAAGCGGAACGAAAACGCAAGGTGGACGCGTATATGGACGAGGTGGTTAATAGACTTGGTTTCAGCGGTATAGTGAGTCTGTTCAGCCTGCTGCCGGGACCGTATTCACATGCCAACTTTGCAGACCGCCCACATGCCTACCCGTTTTCATTATACGTCTGTCGCTCCCGAAAGTTACGGCCTTAGTCCTGCGGAAATTCTGCTTGCGACCGACGCAGAGTTAAACTCTTATGTTGGGCTAAAGAAGTTGGCGCCCTATCGTGTAGACAGAGGTTGGTGTGTTCACTTGGTAGCATTCATGCTCGTTCACCTTTTATTACTCTAGGTGGCAAGGCAAAAAAGGACTGGGACCCAAAGCGAGTCCAACGATTGAAGGAATTCCGCGAGACTCTGCATTCTCGTGCGGGCTCTCGATACGAAGGTTCTTGGTCACTTGACATAGGTACCAACGCGAAAAGCGGAGCTACAGAAACGCAGAAAGAGAAGAAAAAACGGAAGGGTAAGAAAGAGCGCGCGAAGCTAAAAACGGCGCAAGGTGAAATAGACGAAGTGACGGACGACGAGGGGAATGACGCTAGTGTTCAACCAGGAATTGAAAGCAAGTCACATGGGCGGAAACGTGAAGATGACCATATCCTGGCAGGCGGGGTGGAGGGAGATGTGGATGACGGCGCACCAAAGAAGAAACGGAGACGGCGGCATAAAAAGGGGTCTGGTGGAGAGATGGACGTTCTGTAACAGGTGAGAGGGTTCGGCATCGTACCGACGCGCCGATAGCACATCGCACGTTGATCACTCAGATATAATGACACACCAGTGCGCGTTCCCCTTGTCGTCCCTTTCTTCCCTCCCGCTCGCTTTCGTTTGCATCCCACCCACCTCCCAATTCATCTTCATGATTCCAATGTGGGTCGGTCCTTTCGTGCCCTCTCGTTCTCTTCCTCCGTCGTTCGCTTGCATCTCTCTCGAATTCCCCCCTTCTCGCGTGGATTTCTCGGGTCGCGACAGATCTGTCGCGCGCATCACGTGACCCAGCGCGGACGAGTTCATCGTTTCTCGTACTCCTACTAGTCGTACCTCATCTCAGTGTAGCCGATCCATTCCCTTTGTCCATCTTCCTCCCCGAAGAGTGATCACCTTCACGAAGGTGGATGCATCATAATAATACCCGGTTAACTTGGACCATCGGACCGGTCGAACAAACATGCACAAATATTACCTTGTTTACAAGGTCACTGGGGGGGAGAATTGTGGCTGTGTGTAGACGCGATTTGAACACAATGGGAAAGTATTACTATAAAATGCAACGTATCTAATATTACTAATTATTTCGTTCGTTAAATGGTCTTCCACCATTTATCTGTTTCCTCGTTCATCTTCGCTAATCTCTCGTCCTCTGCCCTCGAATATTCGCTTGGGTGCTTTGTGAGAAGATTTTCGTCAAAATCCCGTAACAAGTGTATACCATTTCGTCCTCGGGATCTTGACAAGGCTACATAAATGTTAAATGGCGTCAATGTGCCCGTTGGTGGAGACGCTGTATCAACGTTTCAACGATCGCATTCAGTAATGTTTGTCCTTGCGAACGGTAATCTGTGAACGCGTATGCAGCAGTAAGTGGTAATTGTTTGCGAACAATGGTCTTGCTTTTATTTCCTTGGGAGATAAGGAATGTATGCTCCATTGGAATTATTGGTATCGTATTTTCCTCCAATCCTTCTAGACCGGTCACCTTCATCAATCTCATTTTGATGAGAATGTATGCAGGTGGATACTTGAGTCGACCATCATTTACTGTTTGCTATATCACTCAGCTGCAAGAACAAGTGAGACAAAAGTCTTCTCTGAATCACCTCCATCAGGTCCATCGAGTAATACAATAAATTGCAACTGCGTGTAATTGGTTTCGTTTTCGTCTAACATCTGCAAAAAGGAAAAGTAGCAGTTGCACATGCCATAATTACATTGTTGCTGTCGTCACCTGTAGTCAGTAGTGCCTATTTACATACGGACCATTGCCGATATCAGCTACCATAGCCTCCTGCCATTGCGCCAACGTGTACATAGTCTACTCGAAAGTTGAATTGATCAATGTCGACTACCATTAATGAGTGTCCACAACCAATACATTCAAAACACGTGCACTCTGTACTGTTCAAATGTACGCATATTAATATATCTATTCAAAAAGAAGGTATCCGCGACACTCATACTGTTCCCATGACGCCAGCGAGTGTTGAGAATGCCACTTGGAAACCGGGGGACCAGGTGACAGTAGGGAATAACATAGGTGTACCCGTACCGGTACCCGGGGAAAACCCATACCCAGCGAAAACCTCAGGCTGTACCCGCACCTGTCACGGGTTTACTTGTGGGTGCTGGCACAACGTCGTCGTGTGGTGTTGTCGTCATGCACTGGTGATGGTGCAGCCATAGTGCCAGCGTCGAACCCGCCAGAGCGTCAACTTGAGGGGGAGAAAGGAAAAAAAAAAAAAGAGCTGTGACGACGTACCTACCGGCGACCAAACGGGCACAGCGGGACCATCTAGCCACCACAAGGACACTAGGGACGATCCAAACGAGCTGCAGAACGCGTCAGAACGCGAACACGAACGCTGAGAGACAAGGGAGCAGGAGGACATACCTGGAGAAGCTCGAAATGAGCCAGATGAGCCGGAAACTAAAGCGGCCGCACTAGACAATCCCCAGAGCACCCAAGAACGTCCAGAGAGCAGGGAAACGAGCGCTGCGTCGATGCAAACGTGCTACATCGAGGTATAGGCCCAGGAAGCCACATAGGTCCACTGGAGGTGTCGAAAGTCGTCGAGGGCGATTGGAACCACCAAACCATTGTCGAAGGCGGCGGATACGATGGGATAGGTCCTGAGAGTGACAGGAACGAGCGCAACGTCGAAACGATCGCGCAAACTCGAGGTACAGGGCCAGGAGGCCACATACAGATCCAAGAGGCGAGGAGAGACGTTGAGTGCGATTGGAAGCGCGGGATCGATGGATATGGCGTCCAAATTGATGGGAATGGTGACGGTACAGGCGTCGCAACGAGCGCAGCACGCCGCGACTCAAAACGAGTCGAACGAAAGGGTTGGCAGTGCAGTGATGGTGGCATGTATGTATGTAAGTTGACCTGGGCCGCGTCAGCGGTGTGGTGTGAACTGATTGAGTAAGCAACTGTTGGTGTGCTTGAAATTTTTCAAAGTCCCAACAACACGATACGATACAACAACGCCAACTCACCAAGCGGGGTGCTGACCTACTACTCGCCTCACTCCAACCATGTCTTTTCGAGCCCGACCGCTCATCCCCCACCCCTCCGAGTCAGCCGTGTCAATTCGAGCGCCGCCCATGTCCCACCCTCCACCAGGTCTTTTCGAGCCTGAACATTCGTCTCTGACCCAACCGCGTCCATTCAGCACATCCTCTTGTCTCCCGCCTCCACCATGCCCAAATTTCGTGCCTGGCTGCTTGTCTCCCACCCAACCGTGTCAATCCGAGCACTGCTCGTGTCTCACCTCCTTTTGAGCCCGAATGCTCGTCTCCGACCCAACCGTGTCCTTTTGAGCCCGAACGCTCATCTCCAACCTAACTGCGTCCATTCAACACATCCGCTTGTCTCCCGCCTCCACCATGCCCTTTCGAGCCTGGCTGCTTGTCTCCCACCCCACTGTGTCAATTCGAGCGCTGCTCGTGTCCCACCTCCACCAAGTCCTTTTGAGCCCGATCGCTCGTCTCCGACCCAACCGCATCTATTTGAGTGCAACCACTCGTCTTCCACCCAACTGACGACTGTGTCAACTCGAGCCCCAATCGCTCGTCCCCTGGTGACCGCATGGTTTCAAGCCCAACAGCTCGTCTCCTGCCCCCACCATGCCATTTTGAGCCCGACTGTGTCCATTTAAGTGTGACTGCTTGTCTCCCACCTTGGACTGTATCTACTCGAGCCCGAACGCTCTCCTTTTCCCTGCTGCAGCTTTTTTTATATTTCTATCCTTTTTCCCCCTGAAATGCAATTTTTTTGTCGCTCCTTGCTACATTTTCTTGTCACCACTTTTCCGCTTACTTACAATACTTGGAATGTAGTATGTATGCTACGGTAAATAAGTAATGTGGTGTGTAGTGTTTTTGCCTATTCATTTGGTTCAACCAATGGTTATCACAACTATAGATTGAATGGAACTAAATGGCAAATCACAACAACAGACTACAGTGAGCTATGTCGATGCTGAGCCTTATGTAACAGCATGCTACTGTAGTACGACATAGAAATTATGTACGTTACATCATACTATGTTACAGGGGGATGTTAATGGGTGCAACAGGTGTTATATATGCAACATAGGTGAGGATAGACTTTGGAATTTTTGCTGATGAACACTATATTGATGATTTCTCCTCTCGCTCTGTTTGCAATGTCCAGATCCATTTCGACGTTGAATGTGACCATAACCTTCATTCCTATTGCTAACTTCACTTCGTCAGGAAGGCCTCCTTTTTCATCAGAATTGGAGCCAGGTCCAGATCGCTTGGATGCAATTGCAAACTTCTCCATTAGTGTAACTGGTTGTCCACCTACAGTGTCATATGCTGTACATAAAAACAACTGCTGGGCATTGTTTCGACAATGTTTAATTGCCATTTTCGAATTCCATTGATGACGAACTGCGTGTCGTGGCGTAACAAGGACTGCATCTTTCCATGGACTTGAGTGGAAGTCGACTGGAGGGCATCACGAATTGGTGATAATTTGTGAACGTAACGGCAGACCTTCTTCGCTATGCTTTCCGAATTTCTTGCCACATTATGTACTGCTTATTATTCATCTTTCATGTACTCACGCAAATTATTATGCAAATTTCAATTGATACTGGTCATTTGAGACTGAAGGTGAACAAGGTTTCTGCCGATATTCGGCCATAGTTTTCATTGATTACCATATTTGGGATTACCTATTGTGTGAATGAATGGCCATTGTTCTTGGGTTGTGCTATGACCACTTCCCCTTCTTATAACTTGACTACCACCGCTCCTTTTCTGCCTCCCTCTTCTCCATAACGTCTTCCCTACACTCGACGATGAGCTCGAAATTCCGCGAGAATCTTTCCATTAATCCTCCCCCAAACCACCTCAACATCCAGGTCGAGACCTCCAAGTTCTCTCCGACATCGACGATAGCACCTTCATCGCGTTTCTCGTTTGGCCGATGCAACTCGAAGTGCTCGAAGAGCTCAAAGCCTGCTCATCCACCCAAAGACATCGAGGCGGTCACATCCCCGACATCTTCCAGCCTGCGGGACAGATTCACCAAGCTCTTTTTTGACCTTCGGACGCTCAACGCTGGTGATCCGGATCACCCAGTACAGGGCCCCTGTGTTACCCAATGGCCGCCACTTCACATCGAGAAACGTCGCTGTCCGTGTCAGCTGCACGACCCCAAACACGAAGCTCGCGTGAGGAAACAACAGCGCCGGTCGCGGTGCCTCTTTATCCTGCTCATCATTATCCTTCTTCTCTTGATCGGAAACGCTGTCTTTCTGACCATCCGCGTCCTCCCGCTCTCTACGTCTACCACAACGAGTCAAACTACGTCGACTACTAACGCACTTTCTGTGGATGCTCAGCAATGTCTCTCACAATACTCCCTTAACGCACCTGCCTCAGCCCGTAGCTATCCATGCTCGACATGTCTTTCAGTTCTCCAGGCTGTGCCTTCGTCTTACACGTCCAGTTCAGCGAATGCTCATAATACCCAGGTAATCAATAATGCCGTTCAGTTCTGCAGTCTCCGTGCCATTTACGAGACCGCGAACGCGCAAGGGCAAGCGACGCTGGGAAATGGTAGCTGGGCCCAAAATGTCAATTTCTGCACTTGGACGGGTGTGAGCTGTGATACCTCGGGGCAGGTTGCATCATTGTAAGTCATGTTGGCGATGCAAAGGACCACACTCAAGCAGTCTATTCAGGCAACTTACCTACCCCGGAGTTCCAGCTACATTGCCTAATGAGATTGGCGGATTGACCACTCTTCAGAGCCTTGAAGTCATTGGAGGGAGCGGGATACCTGGTAAATACTTTTTTTCCTTTCGACCCTTTTATCCTTAATCTTTTCCTGGTGCAGCTGGTTTCCTACCAGGTTCATTCACCAACCTGACGTCTCTGATGACACTTCACCTCGAAGCTACTTCCATCACCGCGCTACCAAACTCGCTCTTCGCCTCGCCTGGTCTCACCCGCCTCTCTACCCTCGCGCTGGTTCGCAATTCGCAAATGGGTACTTCGCTTCCAAGCAGTCTGACCAGTCTGACGGGACTGCAGAATCTGTAAGTAACACAGGATGTACGCACTGGATTCCCTTTGATACGTCATGTAGGTTGGTGAACTCCCAAGCATTATCGCCGTCTCCGCTTGCGACACTCGCAGCGTCTTCGTCGCTTGCCGCGTCACTGCACACGCTCGACCTCACGTCCACCTCAATCACGGGTTCTATCCCTGGCGCCCTATCATCTTTCAAAGGCCTTACCCAGTTGTTGCTTGGTTCCAACAACCTAACAGGTACCGTCCCCACGTTCCCGAGCACGCTGCAGGTGCTGGAGCTCAATAGGAACGCGGGGCTTGGTGGAAGTATTGCGTGTCCTCCTGCACCACTCGCGCGGTGCTCTGTGCAAGGGACGGCGATCAGTGTTGCTGGGTGTGGTGTGTGTCAAAACGCCACGACGATGGCATGATGAACGGCCCCCAGTGACGACCTTGACATTGACATGACATTTATCATTTACGCATGGTTTGCTTATAGACTCCACACGGACCTACAACTCGTATAGAGATCGCACATGACCTTATACTAATACCTGTTCATTGATTCACGAACGTTACTTCTACTGTACTTTCCTTTTCTTACTTCCCTGTTTTACAGGGTGGCCTGGTCTCTCTTTCATCAAGCTGACGATATGCTGTAGCTCTACTACTACTATATCCCGTACGCATAGTATACATACAGCTTACATGTGCTGTTTTTGAGGATGAGGTCCACCGTGACGTGACGCGACCAATTTCACTACCACACATCCGTGGTTTTCGTGTTCCTTCAATGTCAGCATCATCGTCACCCCCGTGCGTATCTTGGCTCCACTTTGCATGCATGCCAGCCAGTGCACCATTGGGCCTGAACCGCTGACGTTGATGCTCACATGCACACGCAGTGTTCAGTGGTATATATATCCTCACAGCTTCCACGATCACTTTTCTCCACCCGCCTTTGTACGCAGTCCGACGTCGTGCCACTCATTGCAGCACCTGCTCCTACCTCGGCGGGGAATGTCAATGAGAACGGAGCAGAACCTCAGAAGCGCAAAGAGAGAAGAAGAAACGCAAGGGTAAGAATGCGCGCGCACAACGTAGGGTGAAAAAATATGAAGATCGGAACGACCGGAATACAGTATGTTGTGATTATTTCATGTCAGCGGGCGACCTGACGTTGCAGACAAGTCACGAAAACGGATACGCGAACCCGACGTTCCGAGTCGTTCTTGTCCTCTCCCAGGCGAAACGACGAGAAACGGCGCACCAAGGAAGGGACGGAGATGGCGGGATAGAAATGGGTTTTTGGTGAGTGCAGTGGCCGTATCATGGCCGGAGTTATCTTATCCCTTGCCAGACGAGATGTGGTGGGTGAAGTCGTGTCATGACCGGAGTACGAGGTAAATCCTCATGGATTCTAGCCGTCGATCAGAGCGGGATAGATGTGACATGGCATGTTTGGCACAGGTCCGGAACTTGGCCTACACAGATCTGGGCCACTACCGGTACAAGACACGATGTTTGCCACTGGCCAGGAAAAAACATTCCCGAATACTCCCTCTGGCACCCGTCTTTGGTATCCGTAGGTATCCGAAGGTCTCCAAAGTCTAGCTCGAGACCAAGGCGGGGTTTGCATATTTTGTTCCGAGAGAGCACGAGATTGGCTCCCAACAATAACTTGACTATCATGGCTGCCTGTTATCTTCCTCCTTTTCCGCAACACCTTCGCTGCCTTCGACAATGAGTTCCGAATGCCGTCAACATCTTTCTGTCAACCTTCCCCCAAACCACTTACGCCTCGATGTCCAGGAAGCCTCCAGGTACTCTCAGTCATTTACGATAGCACCTTCATCGCTCGGCCAAAGCAACTCGAAGTACCGTAAGAGCTCAAAGCCCATGCCTCCATTCGAGGACGTCGAAGCGGGTACATCGCCGATGTCGTCCAACCAGCGGGATAGATTTGGCAAGCTTTCTGACCTTTGGATGCTCAGTGGCGGAGATCCGGGTCCCCCCGACCCCCGTCTATCGCAGTGGCAGCCACTTCGCATTGAGAAACGTCGCCTTGAGAAGCGTCGCCGTCCGCGTCAGTCATACGACCCCGATCACGAAGCCCGCGTGCGGCGCCGGTTGTGGTACATCCTCTTCATCCTCTTCATCCTCCTCCTCCTCTTGATTGGAAATGTCGTCTTCTTGAACATCCGCGTCCTCTCGCCCTCTGCGACAACAAGTCAGATGGCTTTGACCGCTAACGCACTTTCTGCGGATGCTCAGCAATGTCTCTCTCAATACACTCTTGTTGCGCCTTCCACACCCCGAGGCTATCCATGCTCGACGTGTACTTCGGTTCTCCAGGCTGTCCCCTCGTCCTACACGTCCAATTCAGCGCATACTCAGATCACCCAGTTAATCAACAGTGCCGTCCAATTCTGCAGCCTCCGTGCCATTTATGAGATCGCAAACGCGCAAGGGCAAGCGATGCTCGGGAACGGTAGTTGGACTCAAAATGTCGATTTCTGCACTTGGACGGGTGTTAGCTGTGATACGTCAGGGCAGGTTTCATCCTTGTGGGTCATGTTGGGGATGCTATGGATCGCACTCATTATGGCTATTCAGGCAACTTACTTACCCCGGTGTCCCAGCTTTGTTGCCCGATGAGATTGGCAGATTGGCCGCCTTGCAGACCCTTGAAATCATCGGAGGGAATGCAACACCTGGTAACACTTTGGTTGCTTTCGATCCGCGGTGTTTAAATCTTTTACTGGTGTAGCCGGTTCCGTGCCAGGTTCAATCACCAATCTGACGTCTCTGACGACACTTTACCTCGAAGCTACTTCCATCACCGCGCTACCAAACTCGCTCTTCGCCTCGCCTGGTCTCACACGCCTCTCTACCCTTGCCCTGATCCGCAATGCGCAAATGGGTACTTCGCTTCCGAGCAGTCTTACAAGTCTCGCGGGACTGCAGAGTTTGTAAGACAGGATGTACGCACCGGAATCCCTTTTGACACTCTGTCATGTAGGTTGGTGAACTCTCAAGCATTATCGCCGTCCCTACTCGCAACACTCGCAGTGTCTTCGTCGCTTGCTGCATCGTTACATATTCTTGACCTCACTTCCACCTCGCTCACGGGTTCTATCCCGAGCGCTTTTTCATCCTTCAAAAGCCTCAGTCAGTTGTTGCTCGGTTCCAACAACCTGACCGGTACGGTGCCTACGTTCCCGAGCACGCTGCAGGTGCTGGAGCTCGATGGAAATGCGGGACTTGATGGAACCATTGCGTGCACCTCTACATCGCTCATGCAGTGCTCTGTGCAAGGGACGGCGATCAGTGCTGCTGGGTGTGACGTGTGTCAAAACGCCACGACGACGACGGCACAATAAACGGTACAACTAACGACCTTTTTCTTAGACCTCCACCCGATTACGACTTGCCATATGATATCCAGTATGATTGCGTATAACCTTGTAGCGATACTTGTTCATGGACTTCATGGACATTCCTTTCGGTTTTCCACTTCATTCCTTGTTTTAGAGGGCAGCGTTGGTAGTCTTGTCATTCTTTTTTTTGCTACATACATACTGTACAGCCCTTGTAACATATGATTGCTCGCTTACAAGTATCCATGTGTTAAGCGCGCCTTGTCCAAGGCCCATATACGTCCACCTGTCTCTACCCATACCCTCCGACTCACATCATGATCTCCCGGTTTTCACGGTCCTTTGTCGCCATTACCGTCGCCCTTGTACGTATCTTGCTTCCATGTGTTGCAAAAGCCCTACGCGTGCTGCATGCACTGGAGGACCGTCCTTGGCTCACTTGTTTGTGATCTTGACAGCTTCTCCTCGCCACGATCGCTTTTCTGCACCCACCATCGCGTGGATACATTGACCCGTGGACGGGCGAGTTGTTTGGAGAGGGTGGGGTCGAAAAGGACATACTTCTGCGTCCGTATCCGCCGGCGTGGGCGGATTCGAGCCCGGGCTCTGAAGAGGGAGCGAGGGAGCGACCTGCGGCAACCCCTGCGTCTGCCTCTGTACACGATTCGACGTCTGCGACGGGGAGTGAGGTGGTGAAAGGAGCTGTGATCATGTCCAAGCTAGCGAACGAGACTGCCAAGTACGTCGCTCTCTCTCTCTCTCTCTTTTTTTCTCGGGTTGTTTTCACGCGATCGCTGACGACGTGTTGTTTGCGTTGGTGTTTGGCGTTGGTATTTGCGTTGGGTGTCGCAGGGCAGAACTGGGGCGTGCGACGTGGAAGTTGCTGTACGTCCCTCTCTATTCCTCTTTCTGTCGTGTTCGCGTGTTTAATGGGTATTTTTGGGCCTGGTAGTCACACCATGACGTTGCGATATCCTGAGGTGCGTGGTGCTGTAGTCGCAGACATTTCCCGACGCACGACTGGTGTCTCTGTTGCAGAAACCAACGCAAGACGAACGGGAAGCGCTCGAGGCGTACATGTACCTCACTTCCCGCCTCTATCCCTGTGGGGAATGCGCCACCGAATTCCAAGCGTTGCTGAAAAAGTTTCCACCGCAGGTGCGCGTGTCGTCTGGTTGTGGTTCACCGACTCATGCCTGATTTCTTCTTTCTGCGCATGTCACGTCCGTCCGTGTATCTTAGACGGCGTCACGTCTTTCTGCGAGTCTATGGTACGCTCCTGCGGTGCGTGACGTGGCGTCGAGCTGACATGATCGTGTATATATACAGGCTGTGCTCGGTACACAACGAGGTCAACGCTCGGCTCGGGAAGCCGATGTTTGACTGTTCGAAACTCGACGCCGAGTATGATTGTGGATGTGGTGATGCGACGACGTCGACAGCAGCGACGGACGGACGACCAAAGTCAGGCCCGAGCTCGCATGATGCGGACCGGATGGAGCTGATGGATCTCGAGTGGGATGTGGCGAAAGATGACGTGACAGGGGTGAGGATGATCAAGGGCGGGCGGATGGTGATATAACCAATGGGGGATGTTGGACGATGATCTGGCTCTGGCATGATACTTGGTCTGTCCCGAACGTCTCAACCAAGGAGTTTACATTGACTCTGCCCACAGCTTAGTTGATCGTTGGCCTTCATTCGTGTGGATATTATAATTGCATGTGATCTCACCGGGCACCCTGTGAGTATTTGTCATTTATTTAATTTCGAGCGGGTGTCTCGGCGAGGATGTTTTGTTCCTGAGATGGGGTTAGGACGGGGAAGCACGCTGCGGGGTATATAATTATGACCAATCTCATGTGCTTCCCATGATACCCGCTCGTTTTCCTACTACGTGGTGCAACCTGGCCAATGCCACCTCCAGAACGGGGACATTTCCGGTGTACAAAAATACACGTGTCAAAGCGTATGTAGCCCTGTCTTTTTCGCCGTCTTTTCGTCTGTCTCATTCGCACGGGGGAGTGCACCTGCCCGAGACTCGGGGTGACGGGTCATCTCTGCGCTATCACTGGTAGCGTCGGTTGCGGTTCGCTGGTGTTCGGCATACTCTCCGGGTTGGCCCTGGGTACGCAAGAACGAGGCCCACTCTGTCGGGTCAATGGCGTATCCTTCACGCTCTGCGTTTGGAAAGGATCTGTCTTTGACAGCATGGACGTATGTTGCCACGCCACGCTCGACCTCTTTGCGAACGTCGGCGAAATGGCGGACGAATCTGAATTAAAAAAAGAAGGGATGAGAAACGCGCTGCGACGATGTATGCAATACGGACTTGGCTTTGTGGCCATGCCAGGTTCCAAGCATGTCGTCCCACACGAGGACCTGACCGCTGGTCGCAGGACCTGCACCGATACCGATCGTTGGAATGGTCAGCGTGCGAGTGATGTACTCGCCGAGCTGACTGGGCATGGCCTCGAGGACGATAGCAAACGCGCCTGCGTTTTCGAGGGCGCGTGCGGCGCGTACGAGTGCGTTGGCGGATGCAGCGGTGCGTCCCTGTACGCGGTAGCCCGAGAGGGCGGTGGAGCGCTGTGGGAGGAGGCCGATGTGTGCCATGACGGGTATGCCGATCTGTGTGAGCGCGGAGATGTGGGGGATGATTTCCTCGCCGCCTTCGAGTTTGACGGCTTCGACGTGGCCCTGGTGGACGAGACGGACGGCTGCGCGGACGGCATCCGTTGGGCCCGGTGCGTAGGTGCCAAAGGGCATGTCGGCGACAAGGAGGGGAGTGGATGTGCCGCGTGCGACTGCGCGGCAGTGGTGAAGCATTTCGTCGAGGGAGAGACGGGTGGTGGAGGGGTAGCCGAGGCAGACTTGGGCGAGGGAGTCGCCGACGAGGGTGATGTCGACGGGGTGGGCGGAGCAGGCGCGGGCGGTGGGGAAGTCGTAGGCGGTGAGAACGGAGATGGGGATGTTGCTGGCGCGGAGGTCGGCGATGCGGGCGATGGTCGTTTTCTTTGGCGATGAGGACTGCGCGACGCTCATGTGGCGTCGGTGCGAGAGCGCATGACGGATAGCGCGGAAGGGGAGCATCTGAATGCGAGTATTCAAGGGAACCTGTTTATAAACATACCGATGACGACTCGGCTATATCCGGGACCACTCGAATAGCCGGTCATTGTCTCTATTGTTGTGACAAACTATTCCCACGCACAGTCCACCTCCAAACCATGCCCAACGACGACGACCACGTCAGCGAGACCGACTTTGACGACGACCTCGACAGCGTTGTCAACGATGAGAACACTTTTGACCACCCTTCCTACGCTCCTGTGCCCCGCGCCTCTTCCCTCCTCGCACGCCGCACCCCACACTCCCCGGCCCACGACACCGCCCTCTGCGACATCACCGACCAGTTCTTCCACCCGCCGTCTCCCTCGCCCATACGCGTGTCGAAACTCAAGCGCCCCGCACCCCACACCATTGAGCCACCTCGACGACCAAAGAAACCAAAGTCCCTCGCGTACCCCGCAGACCCTCCAAATTGGCTCTACTCCCGCTCACCCTCGTCCCTCCCTCCCAGCTCCCCATTTCCCATCTCGGTAGACCATTTTCACTCGACAGACCGCGCCGCCATCGCCCGACACGAGTATCATCTCGGCACGCCTTCCAAAGCCTCCGATTCAGACCCATTCGGCTTCGTCGCCGTCGAACGCGCCATCAAGACCAAACGCGCCCCAGCACCCACAAAACCCACCTCGCGCATCAGTGCCGTCAAATCACCTCCTCGCAGCACCGTCCTCACAGGCCCTACCCACGCCCCCGTCTTTTCGTCGTTTTCGCAGCTTGACCCACCTATACCAACCAACAACGAGGATATCGAAGGGCTCTACGCCGACGAGCCCGTCGCAGGACCCTCGCATGTACATGTGCCTGTGGCACCCTTGTTGATGATGAGCAGTGACCACCCGCTAGTAGATATCGCTGCGACGCGTTCGCAGCCTACGTCTCCGGACCCCTTGCGCACACCGCGTAAGCGCAGGCGTCGTCTGTCCCCAATGACCGACGGGGATCCTAATATGGACCAGGAGGGGTCAGATATCCCTTCGAGTCCATCGCCCGTCAAGGTTTCGGTGGGTGCTGGCACCCGTCGCCGCCCAGCAAGTCATGTCCCCGTCCCAAAACTCACTCGCGCACAGACGAGGGCTGCGGGCACGGCCAAACCATCTACCACACAACCGTCTCGGACGAAACGCGTCAAGACCTCGTATCAACATATCCCCACACCCTCATCCACGTCCCCATCCGTACGTCCGAGCTCGAGACATTCGACCGCAACCCCTGTCCCGCCAAGACGGAGTACGCGGCAAGCGGCGGTGGGTGCGGTCAAGCTCAAGGGTACTCATAGTACGACGAGTGACACAGAGACGGAGGTCGTATGAAGTTGAGGTCGAGGAGCGCCAAGGGCAATGCCGAGTCCAAATCCACTAAGCTAACCACTCGAGCCAAGCAGCCACCGTCTAAACCCAAGGCGTCGGCAAAGATCCAAAAGACCACGGCCACAACGACGGTGAAACCGGCACGAGGTCGACCCAAGGGGAAGAAGTCGAGCGCAAAGGGTACCAAGGGAAAGGGAAAGGCACGTCCGCTGAAGAGCGTGCTAGACTTGTCAGATGATACGCGGGAGGTGCGTTTCTCTGACGATGTGACCAGAAAGTTGCTGACAATACCCTCTATGCAGAGGTACGACAAGGAGCGACGAGAGCGTTTGGAATATTTCAAACGCTTGGAGGGGTATCAGATACAAAAGGAGAACGTGTATGTTGTATGAGATGTAGGGCGGATACCATCTATGTGTATCTTCATCAATCTTTGAAACGCCTCTTGATCACACGATACCTGATCAGCTGGGCTGACTCGGACTTGACAGTAAAACGAATGCGAAGCCAATGGCTGTTTACGACTTGGACATCCAACAAGATCTGAGGAGACATGCCAGATCTCCTCCTATCTCTTGGTAATTCCTGATGACCACACCCACAGCGCATCAACATCAGTTCATAGATAGGCTAACTTGATGCCCCAGCCTTCATTAATCATTGCGGTTCTAGATCGCAACAAATTTAGTCATCAGCGACGCACTGCAGCACGAGGATCGCCTACATCCATAGGTTGGTCTCTCGGAAACTCGCAGCCACGTGAACTTACTTCTGACGTTTGTGTCTGGATTTCTAGTCGAGTTGCACCTGATTGCGGTCATGGATACTGTGCGTCAAGGCGTCAGTGCCACTCGGACACCCGAAGTACTAGCCGCCCTACGAGAACACACGAATCGCGCATTGCTTGGTATCATGCGGGACAATTTGGGTACCAAGTACGCGTCCCAAGCAGCTTTGCTCGCCGGATTTCGTACCGCAGTCTCCGCGCACGGTGGTACAGACATCGACGCCAACACGATGTTGGCCGATTTCAGATCCCACGTCCCACTCTCGACGTACGACGCCTACAAGCCGTTTGTAGACAAATTCGAGGCACGGCCATGCAAGGAGGAGGACGTCGTGGATTTGTTCTCGCCCGGACTTCCAGACTTTTTCGCCGTGTCGAGCGCAACGTCTGGAACGACCCCCAAGATTTTGCCCAAATACAATCATTATGCGAGACTCGGTCGCCCGCTTCATGGGATCTTCGATCCGAATGGTACACCTCCGCTTGCTGGGTTGATTTGCACGAGCTACAGGGATGTCAAGGAGATTGAGAGTGCACCCGGTCAAGTGGTGCAAAGGATTCCGGTTTGCGCCGCGACAGGGATTATGCTGCGTCGGCCTCTTGGATGGTACATCGATGACGAAACTCAAATGACCCACCCTTGCACGTGTATTCCCTTCTTGCCCTCGATGACGTGTACTCACGTCTTGTGCGTTCTACATAGTGCCAGGCTACGCTGTGCCATGGGCAGCGACCTGTGATTGGACACCTTCCTTCCTTCTTCATCATTCACGCCCTTTTCTTTCTCACACGTCGAGACCTGGCAGATTTCGCTGTGCCATTCGCGACGATGTTCGTCGACTTCATCCGTTCCATTGATGCACAATGGGATGTGCTTGTATCCTGCATCAGAGATGGCACACTCCCGGATGTTCAAGGCATCGATCATGTCCGAGCATACTTGCAGGCAAGTATCGACGTGGGTGTCCGAATGCCGGTGCTGAGCATTGAGAAACGACATAGGCACGGTTCACTGCCGATCCAACGCGTGCGGCGGAGCTGCTTGACATTGGCCCTCCGGCCTCCTGTAAGGCGTGGTTCACCCGCGTGTGGCCGAGCGCGCGCGTGCTGATGACGGTGTGCAGTGGCCCGTTTGCGAGCGTAGTTCCAAAGGTGCGTGTGATCAGACCACTGGCACGATCGTGGCACACCGACGCGTCCCATCTAGGTGAGGTCCATTCTGGGACCCGACGTCGCTCTCCGTGCTGTTGGCTATCAAGCATCGGAGGGTACCATCGGTTTTGCGCATGATGCGAGCAAGCTCGACGAGTTCGTTCTCAAGACGGACGACATCGTCGAGTTTTTGGACGTTTCTCGAGATGAAACACATGAACAGCTCTGCCAAGCGGTCTGTGTTCTTCCTTTTTGTCTTGGCATGTCGATCGTTGGCTCATGATGGACACAGTGGGAAGTGGAGGTAGGTAAGCACTATGAGCCGATCTTTACGACAAGAGATGGCTTGTGGCGATACCAACTGGGCGACATCATCTCCATCATCGGATTTGACGCCAAGAGCGGCGCCCCAGTGTTCACACACTCGGGAAGGCGATCGTCAGTCACTCGTTTACTCATCCCCACGCACGTCTTTCCGATGTCTGACAGATGGACGGATTCGGGACAGATTCACGATTCACCTCGCGCACACGCAGATCACGGGCGAGGAGCTCCTCGCAGCTACCCAAGCCCTCGATGCCGACCCCGAAGACGTGCTCCACGTGCAGGAATTCACGACCGTGATCGATGACCGTGCAGTGCCGACCACGGTTGGCTTTTTCGCCGAGCTTGCGGAACCTCTCGGTACGTCTGGGTGCAGCACCATACACTACACGCTCGTTTCGCTCACGTTTACACGTTTGACCTTGATCGACTGTGGTCCCGTGCCTTTGCGACAGGCCCCAACGCACACCTGGCGCCGCAACGCCTATTCGACGCGCTCGTGGCGACCAACGTCGAACTCAAGCGTCTGCAGGCGCACGGGAAGATGCGTCTCCCGACGATCCGCATCGTCGAAGCGGGCACGTTTGCAGCGTATCGTCGGCTCAAGACGGAGCGTGCTCGTGTTCCCTCTGGGCAGATCAAGGTACCCCTGGTGTTGCTTCAACCTGAGATGCAAGCGTGGATCCTGGAGAGGGTGGTGTGGGCGCTTTGAGGGAGATGCGCTCTTTGGGGCTGACTCCGCTAGTCAGTCGGTGATGATCTGTAGATGAGAAGTACATGTTTGGATGAATATTGCATGTTCGTTTGGGCTGCGGTTCGTCTTTCTTGACTAATGGTGTTCTCGATCCTGGTTTCCATCGGGAGCCAGTTCTCTGACCTGCTAAACGCAGGTGTTGGAACGACCAATTGGGACGACGAGGGCGATGACAGCGAGCAACCCTCAATCAATAGTCCTAGCCGGTCCAGCGTAACCCCTCTCGACAAAATTGTTGACTCTTAGTCCAAGGTTCTACGACCTTCCGATTTGTGCCAGCAGTAATTTCTGGGCCAGGGCGGGAGCTCCTTTGTCCAAGTCGTCTTTGAGGTGCAGGCTCTCTGTTTCGGACTTTGGAAACCTTGCTCGGCTTCGGCTTGAGTTTGAACATCTCAGTGGACCGCGGCATACAAGTTCGAGCAGGAAAGTTATGCTCCTGCCGCATCACCAGGTGATCACGAGTCGTTCACGTCAATGACGGGCATACCAATACTTCCCCGATGTCGGCGGGACAATAACCTGCTCGGCTATCAGCCTTCTAGTACGAACTGCAAAGTTCATCCAGGTAACTCGGCTCAACCCATTTGTTGCCCTTGTGGTCAAATGCTTTCGCGATTACGTTCCGTGTTGTTACTCAACCATGTTTTATAAGGACACAGTCACTGAACACACCGTTGTTCGGAACCGAATTGCAACTGATGCACGTTCTTTAATCACCGCCCTCGCGATCACAAACTATGAACTTGGCGAGGAGCTAACTCGATGGAGATCATCTTTTATTTTTAAGGATGGGCTTATTAGAGTCTAGAGCACAACTATTCGGACGGAACAATTGAACGTTATGGGCACACTGGCCACGACCCAAAATCGGGTTAGTACCAACTGTAAGTGGCTGTTTGTTCGGTTCACAAAAGTGTATAAAATGCTGGCGATTCAACATCAGTTCCACAGTCCTCTCAGATAACACCACCATTTATCACTCGCAATATCCATCTACAATGATGAACCCTGTATGTACTCGCCTTCAGTGGATGATTCACCCACTTATCAGACTTTTGGAACTCTGTGCTTTACTTCACAGAAGCCAATCTCTGAATTCGTCAAGGAGAACGCCTTCGGAGCTTGTCAGCCAGCTGTCGATTTCCGAATTTAGTGTAAGTCTGTGCTACTTATTGGATGTTCAACCTAATGACACCCATCTCAGTATTGGACCGAGTATAAGGTCACGTGGTGTGAAGATGCCTCCACAATTCTGGAGGAGCAAGCCCTTGAGGAAACACTCTAGAAGATCGCTCGTAGCCAAGTCCCGTGCTTCTGAGCGCGTAAAGCATGTACTAGTCATCGCTGATCTTGCCTGTTGTGTAGTTGTTGTTGTGTAACCGTGTGTCGTTTGTGTGATAGTAGCTGAAGCGTTGAATGACGAGCGTTGTTACATTTATCAGTCCGATATCAAGGTACAATGCACAAGAGCTGGGCTTGGGTATCGCACGAAATAGCGTGATCCTTCTAGAAACATGTGGCTTGTTCCTTCATACAACGTGATGCGCAGAAATGCGGCTCACACACTAACGTGGATGTACGGAACCCAAGAGAGGATCGGCGCGCCTGAATCGCGGAGACGCTGGATAGCATGGTGCAGGGCGTGCGCAGCCTCCGTGCTGGCAGGTATCTTGCCATCCGCAAGAGGTACTCGTACACGTCCTTGGTCACCCTGGGCGCGTCATTATCCATGATCGACCACATGGTCGCAATAACGCCACTGTACTCAGCAAGAAGCATCCCAGCAGCAAGATGGACTGCCTCTTCTGACAGCTTCTCGTCTCCCTTGGCCGTCTGACACGCGGAAAGAAAGGCAAGCCCACCTCGACGGCGTGAACATCGGATGATGTCGGAAAGCTTCAAACGACGACCGTTCGCTAGACACAGTCCGCTCTCGAGCGGATCGAAAGGGTCTTGCACACCGTGGCATGCAAAATGGATCCAGTCAGACACCTTCATTTCGTTCACAACTTCCTCGACGGTACCACAAGAACACCGCAAGGTGACGCATTGGGACCTGGCAGTCAGGGTTCGGATGTGTTCGATCTCGGTCCATCTGATTCTGGTTGAGGGACCGCGATGAGGTGGGTATTGGTTGGGGAGTCCATTTGAACCGGCAGTTCAAGAGCAGTCATGGTAGGCGTGTAGGATATGACGAAATCGGAAAGTTTGCTGCTGTAAGAAAACAAACGGTCCGGTCGGACACCAAAAGACGCGAGACATCTCTTCACTATCCTGTGGTGGAGTCTAGAAATATGCAAGTTAGTCCAGAAAGCATCAATCCAGAGCCAAAGGTCGACATACCGATAAACCGAGAGCCTCTAAAACTGGATGTACCACATGTTTCCACAGGCATGCGAGGATGGACTTGAACATGTCGTCGGGCGCTTGCGTTTTAAGTTTCGCCCCTCGCTCGTTGCATGGGACATCAATTTCTACATGCGACACTTCCAGCTTGCTGTTTTTCTTCATTGACTAGTGACGTAGACATGTCGTTGCGCAAGACACATCCATTTCGGTTCAGCAATAAATGGAGTTTCTGGCGCAAGGATTCCACCTCAGCGTAGCTGATGCCGGAGAATGGAACGTGGATCACAGTGACGTCCCCTAGGACGGCCTTGACCACTAACGCATCGCAGCGCTTTTCGCTGGCATTCGGAAAGACGATAGGTCCAGAGTGAGCTGAGGCGGCGAGTTCTCGAATTGTCTTCGGGAGAAGGAATCTCTCGAAGCCAGGTAAGGACCGTATTTCTGTGAGTAACCCGTGCAAGCTCTCGGTGCCTCTGGGGTTCTTTCCCGAGCAAGGAGTTTAGGCAGTGTGCTTCAACTGCCTCAGCTGCCGCATCTTGTGCTATGTTTGCAGCTTCAAGGAGTAAGCGATGGCGTTCTTTGAGTGGCAATCCGATCCATGCTGACTCCGGTAGAAAGGTAGTGTATGCGTCGAGCAGAGACCGGGAGTTGCCTGCCTGGCGAGCGCATGAGATCCAAAGGCGAACGGCTTGAAAGCGGACGGAAGGGGGGCCTGCAGAGGCACGAGCGGCATTGGAGGAGTGCGAAAGAGCGCGAGTAAGACAGGAAGGATCGCGGGACTGTGCTAACTCGGCATTCAACTACACAATATGATTCGTCTCAATATCATCAGTGACTGCCGGCCATCTAGGCTATCCGTACTAGTTGGGACGTGTAATAGATAGATAAAAAGACGGGCAAAAAAACATCAGCATCACACCGCAAGTGTAGATTGAGCTCGAGGGGCCCGTACGTACGTCGTCTGCAAGTGACAAATCGAACCCACCATCCTCCATCTCAAAACTGCGCTTAGCAGGAACCCCCTTACAAGGGATCTGCAAGACATTGTCCGTCGCAACCTTGAGCCACGTCGATCCCTCTGCATTCCGACCCTCCATATACAGGAGGAAACAGACGTACGTCCTCCCAACTTGGAGCTCTCCTCGATGGCTCCGTTGGCTCGGTTTGTAGTTGAGTATACACGCATGCAGATCAGTAGCGCGACGAATGTGCTGGAGCCGACCCGAGCCACAGACGACAGTGATGTCTCCGTACACGCCCAGCGCTGTCACGGCGTCAGACCGTGGGCTCAGCATCACCGTATACGACCCGCTTTCGTCCTTTTCGTCCGACGCAAACGCCAGCGGAATCAGCGGTACCGATGTCAACCGCAACCCATGCGCCGTCAACGTAAAGTCCGTCATCCCCAGCCCCCCGCCCACCATTGCCTCGTCCCACCTCGGATAACATGCCGGCGAGCAAGGCAATGCCGAATGCATCTGGGACGCCTCCCCGCCCCACACAAAGACATCCCATGTGTGGTACCTCTCCACAATCTCCTTGACCAGCCTCGCAAAGGCCCTTTCGCCCTCGCCGTATGCGATAGAGGGGTGGACGTCAAAGAGGCCGTACAGACAATACGCGGCGTCTTCAATCCTGGTGGTCTTGCGTGTCGAGGCCCAGGACATGATTTCCCAGACACCACATCCTTTGATGCCGCGGCTGTTGTCGGCAATGACGACATCCCGAGGGATCCCCGTGACGGCCGACAGGGCGAACATGAGCCCTTGGTCGTCCTTGTCGTT
This sequence comes from Boletus reticuloceps, assembly GCA_018397855.1. NCBI lineage: Eukaryota > Fungi > Basidiomycota > Agaricomycetes > Boletales > Boletaceae > Boletus > Boletus reticuloceps. Next base: position 1,890,552 of record JAGFBS010000001.1, read on the forward strand.
GACGAGGTTCGTGAACGGACGCCATCCTTGGTCGTAAAACTTGATCCGCCTGGGTGCCAGGAGTTCCTGGAGCGTCCAGCCCCGCTTGAACCACGGTTCGTGTTCAAAATCCGCCAAGGACAACGAGGCGGCGAGATGGACGATACAAAGGTGCGCGTGTGCGTACCACTTGAACATGGCATGAATCGCCTCGCTGAGTTCTGCTGGGTTCGTCTTATCGATACAGCAAGTATCGGACCAGACGAGCTTGTATCCTAGCGCGCGTGCCGTCTCGCAGAGCTGTACGAGCTTGGCGAGACCGGCGGTCTTGATGTTGCGCTTCTTGCTTAGACCCCCAGGAGAGACTGTGGTAGAGATATCATGATGGCTCGGCTCGTTGTCCGTCCAGCGATGCGAAAAGATGGCGTAGCGCACAACATCGCGAACGGTCTCTCTGAGGGCTGCCTTGCGTGCGGAGACGTAGATGCCTGCTTCGGGGTGGGTGTCCACCCCAGTGGCGTCTACGCGTCGCTGAACATCCTCTTCCGTGATTTGGGCGATTTCTGTAGAAAAAACGTCAAAGACGTCGCTGCGTTCGACGAACGTGAGCTTGGACGTGTCGATGAGACGCGCAGGAATGTGGTTGTGAATGTAATGTTGGAATTCGTCAGCGATGTGGGTGGGCGGCTGCAGGGTGGCCATCGTCAGAGATGAGAAGGAGGGCCAAGATGGCACCTACCTGGAGTGGCCGCGGCGGTTCTAAGGATGATGAACTCTGTTTCCTTTGTCCCGACCAGGGATTCAGAATGCGGGGAAGCATCATCTCTTGGGCGATGAACATCCGAGTCGTCCATAGTTTTATACCCTAGCGTCAATCGCGCCCACGGTTCCTATTGAAAGGACTGCGTGACATAGCCTACGACCGGGCCTCGTCAACGTGCCCAACGAGCGCCCGTGAACGTTGCAGTGACGTAGTCAGTGTGGAGGTGAAGCCAGGAAAACCGGTGGCTGGTGGAGGTTGCTGTGTGACCTATACAACGATGACGCTCTACGTGATTGGGCTGGGGCTCTGCAACGAAAAGGACATCACCGTCCGCGGTTTGGAGGCAAGTACACGCTGGAGAACAGCTTCACATCCCCATCATGACCGCAGACCACAGGCAGTTCGGTCGTCCACCAGGGTCTACCTCGAGGCTTACACCAGCATCCTCATGGTCCAAAAGGAACGCCTGGCGAGTCAATTTAATGTCCATTTCTCTTGAAAACGCTTCTGATCGCCATTCTGACGCTCAGGAAGCGTTCTACGGGAAACCCATCCTCCTCGCTGATCGGGACACGGTTGAGACCGACAGCGACACCATCCTGCACGACGCAGACACACAAGACATCGCCTTTCTCGTCGTTGGGGATCCGTTCGGGTACGTATCTCTTCTTGTCCCTCTGGCATTTCATGACGCGTGATAGGCAGTGCAACGACCCACACCGATATCGTGCTCCGCGCCCGCGCCAAACACATCCCTGTTCGTATCATCCACAACGCTTCCATCGTGAACGCCGTCGGCACCACCGGCCTCCAACTTTACAACTTTGGCCAAGCTGTCTCCCTCGTCTTCTTCACCGATACGTGGAAACCTGACTCATTCTACGATCGCATCAAGGAGAACAGCGATCTCGGGCTACACACTCTTGTCTTGTTGGACATCAAGGTCAAGGAACAGAACGAGGAGAATCTGGCCAGGTTTGTGTCATGCATGATACTTACACTGGAGATGTTGCTGATGATGACGATCAAAGAGGGAGGAAGATATATGAGCCTCCGCGGTATATGTCGATCCCACAGGCCGTGTCTCAGCTCCTCGAAATCGAGTCGCTCCGAGATCAAAAAGTATTAGCCTCCAAGACCACCCTTGCCATCGCCCTCTCCCGTGTCGGTGGCGATGCCAACGATCAACGTATTGTCTGTGGGACCCTTGAAGAACTCTCCCAACAATCTCCCGAAGTCTTCGGAGAGCCGTTGCACAGCCTTGTCATCGTAGGGAAGCGTCTTCATCATCTCGAGGTCGACTATGCGCAAGAGTACGCCGTCAACAAGGAGACGTGGCGACGAGTCGCTAGTCAGGTGTACGGTTGTGCATTAGAGTGAAATGAAATAGTTTTCGTGTCAACTCCCAGTTGGCTGTTCTCGCTCTTTTTTCGCGACCAGACAGACGAATGATTAACAAAGATACGACCTACATCAAATTCGAGGCTCTTCTCTCTGGCACTACAAACGCCTCCATCTCTATCCCTCTAAGGGTATCCGACACCCAACATCGGGACGCTACTCTGCCCTCTAATGTCGATAATCTCAAGGAGTCGCACGACCAGGCCATCTACGGGATTGTCAGCACAGCTCCGCGTGTCCCAAAAACGCATCACGTGCCTAGGGAACAAGGAACATTCCCTGACCGTGTACCTGTTCGCCAACCACGCAAGGATTCGCTGAGAAGAAAAGGCATTAGCGAAGGACAATCAAACTAGCACGATCCTCTCTCACCTCGATGCCGAGTCCATATCCACCATGTTGACAAGTGCCATACTTGCGCAGATCGGTGTACCAGTAATACGGCGTAGGATCGATGCCTTCCTTTGCATATGCAGCCAGCATCTCTTGCATGTCCGCTATCCTCATCGATCCACCTAGTTCCCACTCAGCTCAATATCATCCAAACCTACATCATACAGCACGAAACTTACCGACGATTTCGCCCACCCCCGGCATCAACAAGTCACAACTCTCGGTATACACAGGTCCCGTTTCCCCCTCCTTCCTCGGCATCCTTTGCATATAAAACGCCTTGAGTTCTGTGGGGAATCCGTACAAGAAGACTGGGGTGCCGATGATATCTGTCATCTGCCGCTCGGCGGCCTCGGCAATATCGTCGCCAATTTCATGTGGGACCATCACGGGTTTGCCATCGGCATCCTTGATAACGTTACCGTCTGCGTCCTCTGTTTCGTGCTTGATACTGTGCTCGTTAAGCCATTGGATCGTGTCCGGATAAGACATGCGTGTGAACGGCCGAGCAGGCGCCGTGAAGTTGGGGTTAAGCGACTTGATCAACGCGGCAGATGACGAGTTGGCGAGAAGTTTATCAATGCTCTCACAGATCTACGCGAAGAGATGTGAGTGATTATGATCAGACAGCAAAAGAAATCGGAACTTGCAATGGCTTCGATGTGCGTCATCAGTTCGTCAAATGTTATGAATGCCAGTTCTGCCTCCATATGCGTATATTCACTGAGGTGACGACGGGTATGGCTGTCCAGACGTTGTCAGAGACCCACCTCTTATCGTACATTTGCAATAAACTTACCTGTTCTCTGCACGGAAACTCTCTTGAACACAGAATACGTCTCCAAGGGAAGGAAGACAGGTCTCGAGGTATAACTGAGAACTTTGAGTGAGAAAAGCGGATTGCCCATAATAGTCAAGCTTGAACAGTGTTGCACCACCTTCGACCTGGGTCTGCACGAGACATGGGGGGGTCACCTCCAAACAATGGTGCTCGGCATAGGTAGCCCGGAATGCAGACAAGAGGGCGGCGCGTAATCGGAGGGCGTTGGAAGCCGTTTCACCACGTAACACGAGATGACGCAGATCGGCAAGAATGGAAGGATCGGATTGCTAAAAGACAACATCAGCGGTGTAAAGATGTCCGTTATCAGAGGACGGTACCTCGTTGAGTCTGTTAGTAAATGCTTCTTCCGCGCCAGGAGCAGCACCGAGCACTTTCCAGTAATCCACGACAAGCTCGTGTCCACCAGGTGCCTTTTGGCCCTCGGGAACGACTTTGAGCGTACCGGTCAGTTCAACCGATGCCTCGAGCTGTAGTGTGACTGCATCATAGGTTTTGTTCTGGAAATAGTCAGTTATATTCTCTCCCGATCAGACGGAGACATACGGTTTGACCCGTGAGCACGACTTGCAGATAACCTGTACCATCCCTCAAGACAATAAACCTGATCTCCTGTTGATCGCGAAGTCGATGCACCCATCCAGACACCCGCACCCGCTGACCCCGCAAACGCTCTAGGTCCACAATCTTGGACTAGACACACGCACGCGATCAGAACCTCCCTCGAAACGATGACGACGACCATTGAATAGCTAGACTCGGAACCCACCTTGATCGGCGCTGGAAGCGACGCATCCTCGACGAGCACGACTTTTCTACTCTCCTCGAGCCGTTTTTCTCGCCGCTCTTGTCGTTCCCGTGCTTCCTTCTCTTCCGCTTCCGCTTTCAACCGTTTCTTCTCGAGTCCTTGCGCGTCTTTCTTGGCCTTTTTGGTCGCAGACTGGGTCGGGGCATCGAATTCCGCATCGGAGCTCTTCCTGATCTGGAACACCGTGTTATCGACCTTGGTGGAAGGGGTGGAGAAGATGGCATAGGCGAGGGACTGATATGGGCGATCGATGGTGCCGTTGCCGGGCGCGTCGACGCCAATAGCTTGGTCGATGTATACGGTGGACATTCTGGCAGGTTAGCCTCACTCTCTAGGTGTCTATGAGGAAGAAGGGTTGGACCGAGTTAGTGGACGATCTTTTATATAGTGACTCGGTCGTATCCCAGGTTTGGTAAGGATTTACACTGGCAACTTCCGAGTATGGCAGGCACTCAATCACATATCATGCAATGACTTCAGCAGTTATCGCCTCCCGACCAGCTGATCGTCCTTTGTGGAGGGAGGATAATCTTGTAGGCATTAGAGTTGCACCATCCATCAGGGACGCCAAGCATCCAACGCTTACTGGCAGCTTCGGGTCCTCGAGGAACAATGACTTGAACTCTGAACTCAGTTGTGTGAACACGGCTGGTATGTTCGACTGAAATAAATGTCGTGAGCCAGCTTGAGATCCCTATCAACTCCAGTTCAATGATATTCAAGCTCCTGAAACAAAACCTGCCCTCCTTCCACCATCTCCACCTGATCGAATAACTATACCAGAGGTATGTAGTGTACACCTTGCTTCATGTCATGCACCTCCACCCCATGCCTACACGTGTGTTTTTCGGGATGAGTACACCTGCAACATATGCAACGAGCGATGTAATTACTGACCAATCCCTGAGATGATCTCGTACGGCTTTGTCATGACTCAATGCGTCCCCGACACGAGGCTGGCATAGTAGACATCGCCAACGGTATGGCGAAGGTGCCTTCTTGACGGACTCCTCGACGTCCTGGACCGTGTTCATGTTGACAAGTTGCCAACGTGGGGATGCAGCGAGAGGTGTTAGCTTGGAACATTGATGATAGACGCGCGCATGGGCCATCTATCGTCCGAACCCAACATTCAGCTGTGTGGACAATCCCTCTCATCAATGAAAACACATATCGCATCTTTCCAGTTCATGATGAGGGTGGTTCGCTCCGCGCAAGCCAGACACCTCAGTCTAGCATTCTGACGGTCCATGTCGTCTGGCATGGCCATGCCTGGATCCAATCCACATGCGTGGACAATATACGGCGCCTCTTCCAAGAATTCATACCGAAACGGTCCAGGATGGATTCAGTGGGCGTCGAGACATCTCTATTGGGCCAAAGACTGTGACGAGGCTGCGGAATCAAAAATACCTCGGGATGTGTGAAAAGGTGGGGGCAATTGACCTCGAACAAGGCACAGGCTAGGCGTAGCTTGTCCGCACTTGTTACACTGCTTGACGCCACGACTCGACGGGCCAACGCGTCTTGCGAGTATAAATGAGGTGGAATCGTAACCAGCTCAGCAAGTTGGGCATCAAGCTGCTTCTTCCAATCGCCAACTAACGTGGGCAACTGTGCAAACGCGGATGCGAACGGGTTCTCGCCCATTTGAGTTCCCTCGGGAGCATTAATGATGTCTCGAAAAGGAGGGAATCGAGCAAGGTCAATCACATGTGGGAGTATGTCAAATATTGGTGTGTCCCGTAACTTCACGTAGTCGTCATACTGGGCGGCCAACAATCGTCGACGGGGAGAGTAAACAACCTGATTTAATCGTAATTCCCGGTGGTAGTTCATGGTTTTCAGCCACTTATGCAGCATCCGGGCCCATTCTATCGCATCAGCAATCAATGATAAGTCAAGCGCTATCTCGTGCGGCGAAAGCTGACCTTCGTCTGTGAGCGGCTTGGTTTTTTTGCGAGATTCCCGGAAAAACTCTGGACGGAAATAAACGATTTCGGACTCATACCCGAGTTGCCTAAGACGCTCTAAAATGCTATGCCAGGTAAAGATAAGAGTTGCAACCCTCAAGAAAAGGAACCGACCATTCGTGTCGTTCCTGCATGCACGTATTCACCTCCTTTTTGCGTTTCGATGTCTTCTGTCTCTGCCATTCTTCACACTTTTTTGCGTGCTGTTGAAATCTGTCAGAAATATTGCTTAAAGAGATGAAGCACAGCAGACCTCTAACATAGCGTCATACTGCTTCTTCTTGTCAGTTATAAATTGTTCCTTGTCGGACGAATGTTCGTACTCTTACACCAACGAGTTCACCTGATCTTTATCATGCCATAATAGGTTTTCTGCAAAATGTGCTATGGTGGTGTGGTCCCTGGAAGAACGATGGCACCAACCTTCATCTCCCGAGACGCGTACCGCAGTTATTTTGACTATTTCGTAAACAGCACGGGGCCAGTAGATATTACAGAGAAACCTAATTTTCTCGATAAATACAATGCGTCTGAGAAAATATCTGGATATTTTCCACAGCCCTTTGTTGCATTTCAGAGTCTTTTAAGGCATGAGAGGGGCCTGTACGTACGTGAGAGTGGGGAGAAAACACGAGATTTGTGTACGCCGGCTCACTCAAGTCGTCTGAGCAATCAGGCAGGCCTTTCAATTCGCGTCGATAAGCCTTCCAGATGAATGCCGATGATTTGTCCATGAAAAGCCTTCGGAGCGACTTGCACGTGCGTGCAAGGCTCAGGAGATCCTGAGGCTGCGTGTAAGTAGCAATCTATCGTCAGGTTCATCAGCAGTCAGTCAATAATGGTGAGGAAATTTGGTTTACCATGAACAACACGTCGAGGTTCAACTGGCACAGTTCCCATGGGTTTCCTCGATTCGACTTCGTGGGGACATCTACCACACGTCCCCCAGCTCGACGTTTCTTGGCTGGTGGTGCAACGATGTTGGTTGGAGGAAGCTCGGGACTATTGTCCTGTCGTAGCACTTTGTTGCCGCTGTGGACTTGAATAGAGGAAAAAGGACGCCCTACTTATGTAATTTATTATTTGAACATGCTATTCCGTTCCTTGCAGCAAAGACATTTGAGATGGGCACAAGCTGGAATGAAGTTTCAGTGTCCCTGTCTGTTTCCCATGATTAGTTCCTCGACGTGGAAAGCCGCAGAGGTCGTTCAAGTCGTCCTCTTCCCATTGCAAAGCCATATGTACAAGCACGCGTATCCCAAGTAAAGTTCTCCCCGATAGATATCATTACACACTACAAGTCTTCCTCGAAGCGCAAAGAGTTCTCGTCGGCGATATCACAGTGCGGACTGAGTGCCATCTCTGACCACTTCGAACATCAATTGTTTATCCGATTGAGCCGACTCAGTACCTGCCAGTACCCACTGACCCTAACATCATCGGAGAAAGGAACTACTCAATAGTGTCCCCAACGAGTGGCAGGTTCATACTTACGGTATAAGCAAAATCTCCCAATCTTACTGCTCGCAACTTGGAACCCGTTCGAAGCATCATCAACCGAGCTTCTTCCACCGTAAAGTTCACGTTTCTTGTCTCCGAGGCAGGTGGTGGATGGTTTAAGTATGGTGGACTTCGTGCAGGCCCGTCCAAATCCTCTGAGAGATTGTCGCAAATGTCGGGTGCCAAGGGCCTGGCCACATCATTCTCGATCCACATAACATGTAGGCTGAGCGTGCGGAGGGAGTTTCCGTTCCCTATGGCTCTGGCGATCGATTCCTAATAGGATACTTGTAAGCACCGAGATATGCTCCACTGCATGGGGGAAAGGCTGACCACATCGGGGCTAGCCACCGTGCAATGTACAGTCTTCAGGGCAGGGCATTTACAACAGAGTTGCGACAAGAAGTCAAGATTCAGCATGGCAGCCCCAACAAACAACTCTGCCAGAGACTGTCCCTGCTTCGTTGCCAGGAACACCACAAATGGCCAAGGAATTGCCATGCGGCCGTGTACGGAAAATGAATTGAGCGCGAATGACTTGAGCGACCCCACATGCGGGAGGAGCGATCGTGTCCACGTCCACAGCCTGTCCGGACCAAAGACATCCACTGATCCACTGCGCACAATAAGCTGTTCCAGTGCAGGGAGAGGTGTGGAGGGTACACGATAATTTCCAGATCCCAAATACTCCGTGTCGAGGGCAGTGAGATTCGGCAGGCATCCCATGATAGCAGGAATAGCGGCACTGGGGACTCCCTTCAGCGTAAGCTCGCGCAGCAGCGGAAGCTTCAAGAAGACCGATATCAGGATGGTGGGAGGGACACCAGCACATCGCTGTCCATGTGACGATGAGCACGAACATCCTTGAAATGTGCCAAAGTGAGCATACCCCAAGTTCTAGATGTGTCAAAGTAGAACTGAGTTCATCGGCCCAACCTTGCAATACTCGTGGGGGACCTGAATTCAACGACCACACGGAAAGACGACGTATGCCCTTGATCTTGTTCAGCAATGCCCAGGCGTTCTCTCCGACATCGTGGTGGGTGTGAATGACAAGTTCCTTCAGTGGGAGAGTAATCAAGACTTGCAGTATCGGCGAAAAATTAAGGGTTGGAGTGTCCGTATCATCTATATACTTCGCGGATACAAGGTTCGTACACAGTCGCAGTGCCACCGTGATGTCCTTGATAATTTGTGGATTCACGCGACGAAAAAGCTGAACAGCACCTTATACGATAGCGATTAGTTCTCGTTCTAAGCAGGCACAGCTATACAGAATACCTGTTTCTGTGACCTTCCGAACATACTGGGATAATTCTGGCCGTTGAAGTAACGTGGTACAAGGGTGAAGGAGAACCTAGTAGAATGACGGTCGAATTCGCACAGAAAAGGAGAAGGCAGGATTAATGTGTAACACCTTTTTTTCACTGATACGAGAAGAGATGGCCCCGTACAAGAGTGGGGTGGCAACACGGTTGAACGTCGAGCTCACAAGAGCGGCGTTTACCAAGTCACGTCGGTCGAGATGATCGAGTATCGGATACAGAAGATCGAGAGGTACGTCTTCCATCTTGTGGAGTCAGAGTGAGCTAAATGGACAATCAGGATAGATCAGAGCATTTATTTAAGTACCAAGCATCCAGTGTTTGAGCGCCAATGACGTGGATCTAAAGAGGCTCCACTGACGTAGTTTCATTGAAGGAGTGTCCATTCGTCATCCTGCGAGCCTGGAACCTCACACACGACTCGGAGTCGGACGGACTCCGCGACCTAAGCGAATCGGTGAAACCCGCGACCAACGTCAAGCCTCTTGCCGAGCAACAAACCGCCTTTGTTACCCTCAAGTAGTAAAAGTAATGATGGGTCGACAACGGGAAGCACTGAAGCAGCGGTCATACTCTCACGGGACTTCCTAGCTTCAATGATGCCCGCCAACGAGAAACACATTTCGCTGTCCATGAGCATGCGTTCAAACACGTTCTCCATCCTTTATTTTCCCGCCCAGAACACTCCACTTCTAGTTTGCACAGGAAGCTTTGCGAACAACATGTCCACGCTCGTCGTTGCAGACGCTCCATCCATGTTTCATTCCAGACCTGCCCACGTGAATCTATATGTTTCCAAATCGCTCGCGGGGGTGGATTTATCAATGATCTCGACTTTTTTGGCATCCCAAGCGAAACAATGAATCATGAACAAGAGATCGTCGCGAAAACTGGTATATTGATCGGCTTTCGATTGTGGAGTCAATCCCTTCACAACCACCTCCAACGTACTCGGGTCAAACTGTTTGCATGATCCCCCATGCATTCCCCACTTCTTTCTAATTCTATCGCTCACGTTACTTTCAGCATTGTTTTTACTGTAACCCGCCCATCCCATCGTGACATGCAAGTGCATGCGAAAGGCCAGATCCCCACCATATACAATCTATGCGTTGCACCGTGCACCTTCTCTGTCTGTCAGCTTCCCTGGTGAAGGAGTAGGTGGTTTAGAACGGACCATCATAAAATCCTTGCACGAATGCTTCATATTCGCGTACGTACAAGATCCAGCTAGTCCCAGACTGAGACATTGTCACAACGCAGCGTCTCATTGACGTATTTCCTTTTGATTCGATCAATTTTTCGGGAACTGCACTGGAACGGCAACTGATGGCCGGTGGTCCAGGAAACTGTCATCGATGCTTTGACTAGTACGTGACTATATCCATTCTGTGTCGTTTACGACCCGGCGCTGGAATGCTGATATTAATCACGTTTACGACTGATCCGTATAAATAGTACATCATTCTCGCCCTTCTCAATAACGAAACGTCACCGCTTACCAAGACTGTGACAGTATGTTTTGGCCTTCAATCACGAAGAGAATGGGTGAGCGTCATGGCGGACGCACGGAAGTACGAGCTTGGGCAGAGTCGTCGAGGGGTCGCCCTATTCCCATCACACGCGGCACTAATCCATGGGTCCATAGACCCTGATCACGTCTCGTGTTGTCTGCAAGGTGGATTTGACACACCGACAAGGGTTTTCCTCGATTATAGATGTCTCGATTCGAATATCATGATACTTCTTATGGAGCGAAGAAGCATGGCAGCGCAACTGGTTTATGAAGTTCCTCGTCCATGACGGAGGTAATGATTTGAATGCAACACCACCGCAACAACAGTTTCTCCCTCCAATTAAGACGTTCTCCATCTTATACAGCAGGGCACGTACCACAAGGTCTCGTCGACAAACAATCTTCAGAAGTTTCATATGCCATGAACATCCAGATCCGGTTTGCCTACCATTATGACGCACTAAACTGCACATGGAGAACACGGGATTGACTTGTTATCATTGTGCTTCCCCTGAGCACCTCGAACGGTCTTTATTTTCACACGGCGCGGGCACCCTCAGGCTGATTGGCACCAACGCACGTGCGTGGCAATTCCGCTGGGCTCTGAAGCAGCGAAATTGGTGCAGGAACATATCTCTGAATCTGTGAGGGCTCAGAGGAAGCGAGTTCGACATCGATATCAAAGTCCAGTCAAGCTATGGAATTCCTACTTCACTATGTTCTGGTATGCCGTTTCCGAACCCGGTGGGAAACTCTGCGGAGACAGGGGGTTAAAGAGTGGATGAAACTGATAGAAGTTGGTGGGGATGAAACATCTGCTCCACCCAGCAAACCACAACTTGTGCCTGACTCCCATGCGCACGGAAACTGCATGTGAGTAGTAAACTTGAAGCATTCGCTGCGGAAGCTGTCAAAGCGATGTTCTTGTGACCTGACATCGTGTACTACTAGGAAAAGTACGATTGTCCGCACAGCCACACAAGCGTCATCAAGGTAACCTACGGACTGCGCCGCAGGCATCATGCCGTGCGGCATGGACTCATGTTCCGTACATATTTAATCCCTCGGTTCGTATCGTGTCCCATTATCATTTCCACATACCATGGACACTTTCAAAGTCGGAACTTACTCTGACGTGCCCAACAGCCTCGAGAAAGGCTGTCCCAGCACTGGCACCCATCCCCTGCTACACTCGGAAGCATGTCACGCTTGTTCGACGATAACTCGTCCTCGTCGATCTTTGTCAAGCGCCGCTGGATCGCCTTCAGTACCATAGCACTCATCTGGATCGTGTGTTCATTTGGACGACGCACCTTCTGGCACGACCGACTTCAAGTATGGGTGTGTAATCATCGTCCCTCCATCTGCTTAAGTAAGGTTGTAACTGATATCTGTCGCAGCGTTGGTCAGATGATAGAGCAGGATATCCACTATCGCCAGATGGAGACAACCGTCAATGTGTCGGCAGTACCAACTGGACGACGTATTACGACCAACCGCCATGGACACCAGAATATCCCCATGGGGCCGAGACCACATTCTCCCTTCCACTCGATTCGGATGCTCTCTATCTCATCTCTCGGGGTGCGTACCAGAGAGGTCTGGTCAACATTAAACAATCAACCCAAGTTGCCGACACGGTGGACGTCCGCGTTCGAGTTGCTTACTTTGATGACATAGGCTCTCGAGCTCGCATCTGTCTGTCAGATCGAAAGGGCAGACGGAGAGTATGGCGTTGGCATTTTTGTTTGTCGTCATTCTTTGATTCTATAAAGTCTTTATTGACCGGACTCCCTAGACCCCCCCGTGGCCACGCTCGCCTCGCCACATGAAGAAGACTGAACTCGAATTTGACGTTACTCTTACCTTACCTGCAGGAAGCGATGGTCCCCTGTCGGTGAAGAAACTTGAAACCAACATGCCGAATTACATTCAGGATGTAGCAGACTTGGAAGAATCTGTCGTCTTTGATCTGATTTCTCTCATGTCTGCCAATGGCAGGATAAGCGTCCAGGCAAGGCGTTTGATGTTTGATGTTTGGTCGCCCGCTGACTTTGCCATCTACTACTAGTCTGCCACGTTCGAGGTTGGCCAATTCTCGTCGTTGAATGGCGAGATCGACGGTAATTTCAATGCCCGAACTTTCCTCGACCTGCATACTGCAAACGGCCGTATTACACCGACAGTGAGCTTGTCGCATTATGAGGGCGCAGATCCCTCCAACCTCGTCGTACGCTCTATAAATGGGTATGCCATTCTCATTCTGTGCCTCGCATGGTTGGAAACTGAACTTGGACTTAGCCAGATTAACGCAGAGATCTCGCTCATCTCGGACGCGTCGACTGGCGGCGAGTTTGCGGTCGATGCGCAGTCGAGCAATGGGGAAATCAAATTACAGTTCGTCGACAGCCCTGTGGGCTCAGACTTGAGGTGTCAGGCGGAAGCGACTGTAGGTGGCGTCGAGATCGAGCTTGACAGTGCCTTTGAGGGCACTTATTCTCTTGAAAATGTGATGCGCCCAAAGCTCGTATCGCAACACGACGTAGAGGACCCTGCAGGGAGAGGGCGTCGTCGTGTCGTGTCGGTGGAGGAGCTACCGGGGCGGGTAGTGGGGGAGATTAAGTGGGTAGAGAACGATGGAAGCAGTTCTGGGAGTGAGGGACATGTTGCTTTGAAAACTGTCTTTTCGCCTATCAAACTCATCGTTTGATTATTGTTTTTTCGTGTATTTCTTGATCACTGTAATGTTAGATGTATTGTTGCACAGCCACAGAAACAAGGACGCTCACTCACATTGGTGCCATCAACGAGCACAACTTCATCGCCGGCCACAATGGTAACACACGATCGCCCTGTTCTATCCCTACTGCTCATCACGTCCCTCACAGCTCCCACTATCACTCCTTACAGCAGCCCAAAACAAGCCGATGGTGAGCCCCCTGATGATGTGTTCCAAATCAAGAAAAAAAGGTCAATTGCCTGGATGTCACTGACACGTCGTCCAAGCTTGTAGAGCTCAAAAACGGCGAAACGTTCAACGGCCATCTCGTCAACTGTGACAACTTTATGAACATCACCCTGCGCGAGGTCTATCAAACGAGTGCGGACGGTGATCGATTCTGGAAGCTCAAGGAGTGTTATATTCGTGGTAGTACGGTGAGTGGATTCGGTCCATTGTCTTGGTGAGATCGTCCTCATCTCATTCTTATCCTTGTCCTCGTCCTCGGTGTGGACGCGTGTGGCGTTCGGATCATGTGTTCTGGGTTGCGCATTAACACCACAGATAAAATACTTGCGCGTACCAGATACCCTTCTGGACGCAGTCAAGGAAGAACAAGCACGGGCACGCGAAGTCGGACGAAGTGCAAGAGGCGCAGGTCCCGGTACCAGAGGTACGCCCCCACTCTCTCCGCTTTTCCTCTCTTTCTCCACGCTCCTCATCTCGATCCGTCCCTCATTGCGTTTTCTTTTTCTTCCTTCTTTTCTTTATATATATATATCCCGTCATCTATCACATCGGTCGTCAAATCACACCCCCTGTTTTTGATTCGACGACCACGTTCCCACAACTCTGCGACACACGTATACAGGCGGACGTGGGCTGCCAACAAGAGGTGGGCTTTGGATCGTCCACTGTGTTGGCGCACACGGCTCACATGCACTTTTCCCTTGTACTTTTTCGTAGGGCGTGGCAACGCGCGAGGAACAGGTCCTCGTGGCGCCCGGGGTAGAGGAAGGGGTTGATCGCCTTGCAGCGCAACCTTGCACCTCTTGCACACGGACGGTATACGATATCCTCCATCATTGTCATACATGTACTTGCGTATGCGGCTCGACGCGGTTGTATCCCATGGTGCCTACTCTATATTATATTAAAACAAAAAAAAAGGGAATGATGGTTGGCGGAGAATGAGTTGGCGTCAGCTAATGGTTGCCTGGAAGCAACGCGGCGGTGACGTGACGAGAGATGGATTATAATTGGACTGCTCTCTCTTGGAAACGTATCACCCGACAAGGTCGCATGCCTGTGCTGAAACTCAACTGCGATCAGCAGGCGATTCTTTCGAGCGTATAAAGCCCCATCGGGGCACGGCGGGTGGGTGAAACAGGGGAATGCTGCCTGAAAAGAACAGCAAGTACCTAATCGTACTGTGGTCCATGTGGTCAGTTAGTTAAGGGTATAATTTAGGACGGCGGTGGCGAGGGAGGGACTAAATGAAGTGATGATATTGATGCAGATGCTTGCTAAGTACATTAAGATAACGGAATGCCCCCTGGGGGTATTGTTTTCAACGGCACACGATTATAATCTGCAGCTGCAAAACGTTTGTCGGAACTCTTGACGTCGAGGACAACAAGAGACGCTTACTATTCTCGAAAACCGTGTTTCCCCACCAATTAAGATAAATGCCCCCACGTGGGAACTGCAGTGCATGCTCAATAAATCGCGCCGACGGATGACTTTGATTGTTACACTCACTGCCAAAGTGGCGAAAATTACAATGACTGCCAAAACTGTACCTAAAGGGTATTTTCAGCATATGGGTTTGGCACCGATAAGTAAAGAGAATGGACTCACCACTATCTAGAGCGGCGCTAGTAACGTAATTGAACTTGCTCCACCAAGCAAAGTTCCGCTTTCGCACAAGGTACTGGAATACAAACCCAGTCGCAAACCACGCGGAGTAATTGATACCAGCAGCGGGCGGTATATACGACACACCGTTGAGAATCACTGGGGTGCTGACGAATTTGACCCAAGAGTTGGGGTACCGTCGTTGCCAAAGCCAGAATGGGAGAGGCAGAAAGGCACCAACAATGATCGCATACAACTCGGACTGATACAGTGAGTGAGGACCAAACTGCCGTGTTGGCCCGATGAGGCCCCTTGAACAAGCGAAGTGAGCACACCATTGGGAGAACGATGGCCGTACGTACCAAACTGCCGACGCAGTAAAGTACACTGCATTGTGTGGGCAGGTAAGGTCACTCGGTTGATCCGGTCGCAGATATCCTTGACATTGGCAAACATCCATTCCTTCACGCCAACTTGGATGAACGAGGCGAGGAGCGTCCCGACACTCTGGACTGTTCCATATTGTCAGACTCTGCATGGTTCGCAGAATGGCGCGAAATGCCATACCCAAGAACGTCGATCGTGGAGGTACTTTGATGTAATGACCTAGTTTCAAATCCTGAACGAACGAGGTTGCCTCCATCAGCGTCTGCACCGCGTAAGCCTTGAAGATCTACGAGAACTGTCAGCGAAAGCATGCGAAATGATGTATTCGATCATGTGTACCATGTTTGCAATAGGGTTACCAGCTAAAAGGGTACCTGGGATGATTTGAGCGAGCACATTCAATGAAATCTACGGGATGTAATAAGTCTTATAAATGATATCAAGAACATAAAGCTATTACCCCTTGACCGGTCATTGCGTAGATGAAACCTGAAGGCAGCACGTATAATACCGGCAAGAATGCGGCCAGCAACAGAGCCCACACAGGCACAGTAGTGTGCCATACCTGAGACGAAAGATTAAGAACAAGGGTAGTGGGAACGTCGTACTTTTACGCACCTCGACGATAACTACCATCAAGAGGAAAAAGCCTACAAAGAACACGATGTACCACCAATCGGGCACCTCTGGGTAGTTGCGCATCAATTTTGCGTGGATATCGTCCGGTTCTACGCGCATCCTCTTCATCCCATTTATCAAGCTACGACCATGATACAAAACGGTGTGGACTAGCACGCAGGTTGAAAGGGCGAACGCGAGGAGGTACGTCATGGCATAGGTTGCAGGCAGGTATAACGGGGAATACTCGTTGTACGCCGTGGCATTGAGGTGGTTTGAGCCGTCTAATACGCGAGTGACGTTGTAGTATTGCCCAAAACGATCGTATGGGTTGTTGTCATTGATAGGGAAATATGCGAGGTTCCAAGTCTGTGGATCAAATGTTAACATGACAGATGTCGATCAAGAAACGCCATACGTTTGTGTAGTACAACAAAGGCGTGGTGATCCAAAAGAAAAGCACGAAGCCGATGAATATATGTGCTTCGGCCCACCATGGAAACATCAGTGGGCTACCGATCCATGCTATCTGAGACCAATCGAAAGTAAGAACACTCATCCCTAACCCAGAGCTCACGCCAAACAGCTGGTTGACTGGGACGTTGTTTGGGAAGATCCAACATAGCCACGAGAACACCGAAAGAGCCTGGAAAAGATATCCTGACAAGGCATGGGCATTTTTCAAGACCATGGACGAAACAGCGACTCACCGGGTATGAAGAAGAAGAAGAAAGCACCCGTCAAGACCAGGAGGAAATATTTATAACGAGTAATAGTTCCAGGCGTCTCATCGTCCTCGGCATGCAAAGTGTTGAGCAATGTACACGTCACGAGATTTTGGGGCCAAACCATGCCAGCTGGCCACACCAAGAACCGTCTGCACAGGCCAGCGAGACCGAAACCTGTGAGCTGTGTGGCGACAACCAGGAGAACGCTAAACCAATAATCCACCCGGACGTGGTAGTTGAGCTGGGTTACGACGATAGCGTTGATCGCATATGGGGGACCAATGGCCACGTTTGCCATAATGTAGACGAGGACATGTTCCTTGATGTTCCAAGGACCGGGATTCAACGAGAACTCTAGCCCGCCAAGCCATCGAGGTAGGCGGTAGATACTGATTGGGAGGACAAAGGCGAAAAATTTGCCAATGGGATAACTTATGATGAGAAGCGAAAGGGGTGAGACAGTCGGAGCCGGTTGACGGAAGTTGAAGAAGACATTCAATGATCTGCGAATATTAAGAAACGGCTAAAATAGATGGAGGGTGAATGGACCAACCCGCCGATCAAGCTGAGCATGAGACCTATGACCCACATACGCAGTGTCATTACTGGCATTTCTGGGTCATCAATGTTGGAGACGGACGCGCGGACTTCTGGGAAAGGACTGTCCTCTTCGTTGATCGCATCAAAGTCAAACTCCATCCTAGGCATGATTGTGAGGGGAGGAAAGGGAGGATAACGAGGAAACGTACTTTATTGAACCGTCTCGACTGTCTTCTTCCAGCATGCTCGGCGTGAGGTCAAGCGTGGCGGTATCATCAACTATTGTAGAAGACAGATTCCGTTTTCGCCGGGACGACTGAAGAGGGTCATCTTCGAGGGACTTCTCTGGGGGACTAGAAGGAAGGTCGACATGGATTTCGCGTGAACTGATGGCGCTGGTTCTCGAAGGTCTCGTCTCTGTCGTTGGTGCACGGGTGGTGCTGAGCCTTCGCATACGATACGGGTCACTCCCGGCATGTTGGGAAATGGTAGATGGTGGGCTCTCGACGGGTAAGTTTGATATGGGAGGGGAAAAAAGACTGGACGGTCCAGCTACATCTGCGGGAAAACGGGCATAAGGATCAAAGGTCGTGGAGGGGTATGCGACGGAATGAGTATCTGGAGGGAGGGCATTGGCGAAAAGATGTGGGTACTGAGGCGTGCTGTGGAGAAGCTCCTGAGAGTGGAGCTTGTCTGCGTCCCTCTGTTGATCTGCGGTCGAGGGTGGGAGAAATGCAAAGAGGTCCTCGGCGTCGCTTTCCTCTTCCTCCTCTTCCTCGACGTAGGTGTTGTCGAAGGGAAAGTGGGCATGGTCAAACGCGCCGGGGGAGGTGGGCTGACCAAGGGCAGAGGACGTGAAGGGGCGAGAGGCACCAGCCGAGGAGGTAGGCCTGCGTACCATGGTTGGAACGAGCGTCTAGAGGGGGGGAGTGCAAGGCGGATACGTGACGTGGATTGAGCTAGTGCGTCGATGACGACGGGGAGGACGACGAGCGCGACGAGCGGCGCAGCGGGGGTATGGCGAAGGAGGATCGAGGAGGGGGAGGGAGAAAGGACCTGGCGGTGGGAGGAGTTGGGAGTGGACTGCTAAGGATCTGCGCTCGACCAATCAGATCGCTCAGGCACATCGCGTTTAGTTCCTGGCTCTATTTTCGTCCAATTTTTTTTTCTCTAAAAAATAAAGTAAAATAAACTAAGGTATTATTTTTTCCTAACCTGAGAGGCACACAGGGCTGTTGCTTGCTAGCGTGCCTGGCAGGAAGCGGTCTACTACAGCCCATTAATCTGGCTTCATTACGCTCGCCGTCCTCCTTGCGTCTCAGTGTCGTCCATTCACGATGCCTCTGCACAGGCGCTGGTTCGCGTGGATCACCATCCATCACCATCCTCATCGTGGCGAGTATAACAGTCCTGCGAATTGCCCGAGGCACTGCCAATAATATTCGCACCGCACCAGACTGCATCCCACACGCATCAAGGAGTGCAGTCGGCATCCTAATTCCAGTCAGCACCCGAACATCGTGGGTTGAAACCTCATCCAATCGTTCCGGACCTGCCCATTGCCGACCCTGATACACTTAGAAGGCCACATCTCAGCAATGTCACCCGCTCGTACCTCGTTTCCAGCCACCCCGATATTGTCTCCAGTCCCCTGACCTCTCCCCGTATTCCTTTGTATTTCACGTTTCCATTTTCCACGAGCCCGCCACAGATGCCCCTTTCATTCCATTGAAAGCTACCGAGCATGTTACCCCCTACGAAGATAACCTAGCACCACCAATCACTCATTAATGAGACAGATCAAGCTAAGCTTCAGCTCAACTCTACTTTGCACTGTATGGAATGCACCTCATCGGTTTGCGCAGCGTCCTATTCACACCAGTACGTCCAATGGCGCAATGGACGGTACACACACAGCCACTAGTGCACTAACCCATTAATGATGTATGAATACACACCCTTATCTCGGTCATCGCCGCAAGTCTGGCCGCCCTTACTTCCTCCCGCGAACGTATTCAAGCCTTCCCCATGGAAATCCCTGAAACGCGAATAATCGCTCTCTCACACTCAAGCTGGATTGGTGGAATACTTGTCCTGACCAGAGATGCATTCGGTTGGAGCATCCAACACGAACATTCATACCTCCGCCGGCCCGAGAATAACGAATTTGCGATTCACCACAATAAATGCCGTTCATTTCCTACGGCACGGTGTCAGGGGTGAACTTGAACCCCTGACGGCCATGCTGCATCCCACAAATCCCATCAACGCGTGTTCTTAGACGTTCCGTAAGCGACTTCAGCCAAGCGATCCACTATTCGGGTCTGCTCGAGGGCTTGTGGACCTGCTGCTAAACGATTCGCAAGCTCTCATGAGTACGACTGTGCGGGCGGCCTTGGTCATGCCATTCATGTTGACAACGTCGCAGTCACCC
Organism: Boletus reticuloceps; assembly: GCA_018397855.1. Taxonomy (NCBI): domain Eukaryota; kingdom Fungi; phylum Basidiomycota; class Agaricomycetes; order Boletales; family Boletaceae; genus Boletus; species Boletus reticuloceps. The sequence goes on from JAGFBS010000001.1 coordinate 1,910,334, forward strand.
TGTGTCACTTTGTCTTTGATCGGAAAGTAGGGGTGCGTGGTGAACTCGCGACGCTGCTGTGTCCATCGCGAGAAGGGCTGCAAAGGGCTGGTTCAAACTGCATTTCACACAGCCAACCGATCAAGGCACCAGGGACCACAAGCCACTATGGCATCTCCAACCATCGACAGACGCCGATGCTCCGACGGGATTGGAGAACCTAGACTTTTCACACCAAGGACAAGTCAACCTGTCAACGTTGTCAACTTTGGCTATTGCAGATTCTTGGCTTGTAACAAACGCCAAAAATGTTCAACGGTACAAGTTATTCGTGTTCTATCTTGAATCTAGGTTTTCTTGGCTTGGTCTCGGTGCCATTCAGCTGGTGACGTGCGGCGTGTAGAGTAGTACCCTCGGCGAACACTACTCTATCGCATGCGAACAAATGGATACATATCGATTGTACTTCTTACGAGAGTAAGGACTTTGTATCTCCACGGTCTCCTTCCGTCGCGGTTGTTCGAAAATAACCACGCCGACATTCGCGTATCAGAGCGTGCAATGTACCCTAGTTGGGTCCATCTTCCTTTCTATCGTTATCCCTAAGAGGCAAAAGTCTAGACCGGTAAACTACCTTTGCAACTTGTGTGTTCGTGTCGACTCTAGAAAGAACGACCGACGCCGTCGGTATACTTCTCCGAGTCGAGAACTGTGGGAATAGCGCTTATCTGGCCACCTCGGTTCAAAATTATACAAGTCTCATCGCAAAAGTCCAGCTACGAGCACTCAAGTTGCAGGTCAGTATGCATTGAATTGCTGTATCCATACAACCCATGCTCAGCGCAAAAGTGGAAAAAGATAAAAGAAGAGCCGTTTTTGGCAATGTGGCTTTCCGACGGAGTTCAAGGGAGCCAACATATCAGCATTTAAACATGTCAATGTCAACGCAGATAGGCCACCTACTTATCGTCCACCCGAGTAGTCTCGAGCCATCCGTTTTGGGAGCTCCCCGGAACCTTCCGCTCACCGAAACGTCTGGAGACATCTGTTAGGCGACGAGGGTATCGAGTCACACAGGTCATCCCAATGCGTATTTTGAACCTATTATGGTACTATCACGGTCACATAGTCCTGTCATTTTTTTGCTAAGTCTCACTCGGGTGGAGTCCCTGTCTGTATAACCCTTACACGGTATCCAACCTGCATGTACACTTGAGCTAATGTCCACTGTCCTTACCGAATCATGCTCCCATTCCGAAGAAAAGCAAAGATCATATGAAAACCTCCACCAATCTCGCGAGACTGCTCGGCAGCAGTCATCCTACTCCTCTGAGGAAACACGGCAGACACTCATCAAAGCTTGCCTTGAAAGGTGTGCCAATCGAGCACCATATCCATGGCAGTTGGATGCAGCCGAGGCATTCATTCTTGGGCTCGACTGTACTGTTCTAGCGAGCACTGGTTCTGGCAAGACTCTACCTTTTCTTATGCCAGCCATGCTTCGCGACAATGGAATACTCATAGTTCTCTCGCCACTGAACTCACTTGAAGAGGATCAAGTAAGACATTCATATATGTGGCCTCAATTCAGACTGAGGCTTACTATACACAGGTTGTTCGATGTCTGAAAATGGGACTCACCGCCGTGGCTTTCAATCATAACACTGATTGTGAGACTCTTCGACAGGTAGTGTTGTGTTCTGCTCATGTCACGACAAGATCTAATGGCCTATCTGCATCAGGAACTCAAACAACATAGATATCAGGTCATCTATACCTCGCCCGAGATGGTTATAACAAATACTTACTTCAATGGTCTACTTTGCTCGTCTGTCTATCATGAACACCTTCTTGGCATCGTGGTTGATGAAGCCCATTGCATCGTACAATGGGGAAAAGATTTTCGCCCCACTTATGGCAAGCTCGGGAAGCTTCGTTCCTATATACCCACCCGCATACCCATTTATGCCACCTCCGCAACAATTACACCAGATGCACTGCACGAGGTTCGCAGTATCCTGCATATCAGTCCCACAAGATCGTTTCACCTTAATTTAGGCAATAATCGCCCGAATATCTATCAAGACATCGCCATAATCCCAAAATCTGCATATTATTCAGCATTCGATTTTCTGTACGAGGGGGTAACTGCTGCGGAAAAAATCCCACATGCACTTATCTTTGTCAATCGAGTGGTTGACTCGCAGCACGGATGGCAGCACTGGCACCGCCAGTTGCCGCCGCATCTTCGTCACACCGTGGGATTCTTGAATGCTCGCCGGAGTGAGCGAGCGAAGACCCGCGAGCTTGAGCGCTTCGTAAGCGGCGAGCGGCGAGTCTTGTGGGTCACGGAGATTGGAGGTATGGTAAGTCACGAGCACCATGGCACTAGGAGGCCAACAATGAGGCTAAGGGATTATTCTGTAGGGTCTCGACATACCTGATATCACATTCGTTGGACAACTGGGTGTCCCGCCATCATTGACGGTTTGGCTACAGCGGGCGGGGCGTGCAGGGAGGTCGCCAGACATTCAAGCGTGTGCTTTATTGTGTGTCGAAGCTTCCGTCCTTCAGAAGGTTGGTGGAGCATTGCAAGAGCTCCAAAAAAAAGAGGGAGATGAGTCTGATGGGGAAGGAAAGAACGAAGAAGACGAACCCTCTTACCGCAAAAAAGTAGAGCCGACATTGCGCAAGTTTGTCGAAACGCACGAGTGCCGCAGAGACGTCGCAGACAAACTATTCAACAACCCACCTGGGCGAGGTACGTAAAGTCCGCGCTATTCCCACATCGTTTAATATTAATACTCGTGCTACCTAGTCCCTCAGTCACAACAGTGCTGTGACAACTGCACAAACAACGCTTGCCACCGGCACACGGTGACTGCGGCTTCCAACTGCAATATGGACCTTTACTCGGATTCTGGGTCCAACTCACCAGATCCCGATCCCGAACCCTCCCATTCTAAGCCCCACATCAGCCGTCGCACCCAACAGCACCTTCAAGATGTTCGTCGCGCGCTCCAAGACTGGCGCGTCCAGACCCGACGCCGTGACTTCCCTCACTCAACGTTTACTGCCATCGCCATTCTCCCCGATCCAGTCCTCACCACAATTGGTTCCAATTGCCAACTCAGGACGAGTGACGACTTGCGGTCGTCCCTGCCCACTCCATGGGCATTCATTGACAGGTACGGGCAACAGGTACTTGGCCTGGTTGCCAAGCTCGATGCAGACTACTGTGCACTTCGGGAAGCGAAGAAAGCGGCCGATCAAACGGCCAGGAAGCAGGAAAACGAGCGGAAAGCGGTAAGCGCTGATATCTTGCTCAGACTCATGCTCACCACCGGTCTCCCAGTTGGATCGGGCCGCCAAGGAAAATCTCAATATTCCAGGCACTGGTTGCTTCAGGACTCAAGACCTACTATCCAAGGTCGATTACCAGTCTCCTGTGCCCCAAAACACGTAAGTTGTCTACTTTTATCAAGTCTAATCCTATCCAATTGAGTTTTGTAGAATGCCGCTCTCCCCACGACGTGTGAACATGCCGCGTCGACCCGATTCCACCTACGCGCTATACAATGACTCACTCCCTCTACAGCTGCCGTTATTGATGCGCACGCAGGGTGCTGGCACTCCGCTGCCCTCAGCGAATGAGTTGTCATTCGAGATTTATACCCCAGAGTGTCCCCCAACCTCATCGCCGCACAAACGTGCACGTTCGGGTAACAATGCCAATGTTTCTACTAATACCCCTGTCTCCCATTTGAGCCGGAAGCGTAACAAGCGTACATAGTGATGTTCAGGACCAATCCTCCATAGTTGCTCGTATCAAATCCCTCTGAGTCCACCAATTTTCCAATGTTTTTTTGGTTGATAGTTTGGCTGCTCCCACCGAGACTAGATCTACCACCACATCAGACCGGTGCCGTAATGTCCGCCCCTTTTGCTCGCTGTGCACTTCTGAGCTTTGATATGAATTTTCTAGCAGTTGGACATCTTTCTCTTTGCTGGGATCAGTGTGAGACTTTCCTCGACGTATCTTGGAAACTTGTCGCTCCATGTGTTTTCGGATAGCCTGTAACATTGGAATGGCAGGACTACGTGATTTGAGGAGTTCCCAAGAAGCATTAGGCCCCTGAACCTTATCAGTGACCTGCAAGCATGATTAAATGAGGTTTAATAAATGGATGAGCTGGTGCCTTGAACCTTTATTGCCTTGACATTATACTCTTGTCTTTTATCAAGGGGAAGGAATAATTGTGGCTGTCCAGTCATGTTCACCAGCCAACATTTGTGGCGTACAAAGTCACTAATAAAGCTTGTGGTTTAGATGGACCACAAAACAACCAAATTAGCTTACCAGACTTCAGGGGGCCATTCATGATGAAGACCTTGAAGAAGCTCTAGTACCTCAATAGTATACTTTGAGTTGCCACCACCTGCGAAACGGAATGCCAGATGAGGTAGACTTTGTTCCATGACTCCAACATCACCACATCGTATCCCCTGATCCAGATCAAGATAACGTAGGACATCACGATTCCATAAAATGGCATTTCGCAGCTCTTCATCTTGTTTGTCCTCAGGAAGGAGGTCCATATCTTCAATAGAACTGCTGGCAGCAAGGCTTTGAACAATATGCCTTGCAAGATTGTAGAGTTCCTCTGGAGACTTGGTTTGAAGGTCAAAAAGTTGATCAACCTTGCCAACCACCTTCCAGCAAGCCCGAAAGTGTGCCTCAGCCACACATACTATAGCATCATGAAGGTTTTGGTAAAAGGGGCCAGTAGTCTTAACAGACTGAAGCCCCTTTCTCTCCAATAGTGTGAAGGCATGCATAAGTCCCCGCCCAGCAGTTGTGCCTAGATACTGCTTGTGAAGGGAATTAGCAAAGGCCATTTGGAGATGAAACCAGCCAAAGATTACTATCAGCCAATCTAGGCGATCATATGAGTTGTAATCTTGTGCACGGAGCTTGTACAGTCCACGTAGACGTTCCACAGTCAATTGATCACCTACCCAGACAATAACTCGCTCAAGCCCAGTCTTTTGCATTTCCTCCTCAGAGTCAAGACCCAATTGATGTGCAATTGCCTGCATCACTTGAGCATTGCCATCATAGCTGGCTTCTTCAATGTGTTCAGTACCAAGCATGAACTGGCGGGTTATGTAGGCATCACCAACAGGCAACTGATTGATGGAGGATGGAGGAGTGAAGATGGGATGATTGCAGTGAGGATATGAGGAGAATTGAAAGTCTGGGCTGTCCAGGAGATAGTGCAATACACGATACACATCTCGTTCAAGCTGGCTTGAAGCTGCAGCATTTCCGAGGTCAAAGATCTCTAAGATTGTGAGGGGAGATTTGCGTCCTTGAGCACGAAATTCTTGCAACGTGCGGTTTGATAATGGTGGCTCTGGAGGTGCATTGGGTTGGAAGAAGACAGTCGAGGCAGTGCCAGAGTCAAAATGACTCTGGCTGTCGAGTCGCTGTGTAAAAACGCGGAATGGAATATTGACATTATCATGGGTAACAACAAAGGGCAGGGTTTGCACCATTTGTTGCACCATCTGCATCTCGTTCGCTGAGATCTGTTTCAGAGCACGATTGGACCACTGATGACTCATTGTGATGCCAAAAGCCTGCAAAAGATCAATGCTCTTGGCTGGTGTGCCCTGGGAGCGAAGGAATGTGGTGACAAGTTTTGCGAAACGACTGTTCTGGTCGGAGCGGGATTTCTCGATCTGACAGATCACTGAGAGTACAATCTACACCCACATATTTCCATGAATGAAGATGCACATGCATACATCAGTAATTGTACATACGAGATCTGTGTCCTTTTGCATGTGGTGATCTCGCTGGCGTTTCGTGTGCGTGAGACGACGAAGCAGCGACCAGAACTTTGGAGTACCACCAAAGCCTGGACTGCTCAGTTTGAGGATAAGATCCCCGATTTGCAAGCCAGCTAGCCCCTCCGTAGATAATTCCTCAGCGGGACATCGCATTGTCTCGCTCACTCCCTCTAATTCCGACTCGATTACGGATGCAACACAGTCAAACGCGAAGCGCTCGACAACGTGACTGGCACCCTCGGCGCGAGCGCTCGTACTTCCGGATGATCGTGGTGGTTTGTGCCAACGTGTGAGAATGGATGGAAGCTCCTCGCTGACCATCAAGGATGTCCGTTCATAGTTGATCTTTCTGTTTTCGACGCAAGCCTGATCCCCCCAGCTGAGTAGATCGAGGAATATTGGGAGATTGAGTCCGACAGTATCCATGTAGTTGAGGATGTCGAGTACTTTCTGATGGGCGGTGCCGGGCGTCAGCTGTTCTCGCAGCGAGCGTGTTCGTGCCATTTGAATTGGTGGATTTGTGGGTTCGTGCACGGGATCCGAGTTGAACAAGAGGTCATGCGGGACGCGAAATGATGAGAAGGGGCTGTAATCGAGGTCTTCATCATCCGAACCGTGGTCGGTATCTTGCATACTAGGCGACGTCGTTTGAGTTGCACGTAGATGGCGAGAGCGGTGTAGTAGGCACGCGCGTGCTTGGCTATCAATTATTTATTGAATTAATTTATATTATTCGCATGTCAAAATCACTCGAAAAAATCGGCTGCGATGACAGTGTGAGTGACGTGTGACTCGATACCCTCGCCGCGTCACCAGTGTCTCCAGACGTTCTAGGAAGTGGTCGGTCACGAAGGTGTCCGAAATTAGACACCGCTTTCTAGAACATTTGGTTCGAGACTACCACCCGAGAAGCATCTAAAGCCGACGGTCGGGTATTAATACCGAGACCATGGCGAGCTGTCCCCAAGGAGATCATCCTGCTTCGTCCTCGAGACCGGACCAAGTCAACAATCCGGCCAACTTCTGCGTGGGGACATGCGGCCGGACGAGAATCACTTGAATCAATAGACAGGTACTGTAACCAAGTCAAGCCGAGGTGGATCACCAACGACGTGGTCACGGGTGGATATTCTGGCTTACGTCGTTCGGTGTACGGCGGTCCGGAGCCATAATGAATATGAGATGGCAGGAGTCGTCTGATGGGGAAATAATATTGCATGCGCGTCGAAGAACCGCACTTCGGCTGGATCCACTGGCGTCACGGCAAACACGTCAGTGATCCTAGGTGACGTCGCATTAATATCGTGAATGGCTCCAGATCCTGAAACGGCGTCAATTGCCTTCTGCCAAACGTAAGGTATACCTATTGTTCGCTTCCTGTCCCAAAACCAGTGACAGTGGACCGATAATCGGACGATAAGGCGTCCATGAACGTCCTTCCTCTTGCTTGAACCAGGATATTATCGGGTAACCCCATCCTACCTTTGTGGACCATCGATTTGGCGTCTAGTCTTGAAAGCATGCGACAAAATTCTGAGATAGGGCAACACCTACTTGATCGCATTAATCAAGCACCCATACAGCTGTGTGCAGACTAGACCGTCATAGCCGAAAGGTGTAGGCCCAGTCCTTCGCGGGTGGCATCGCATATACGCCTCTCACTTGGTGGAAACAAACTCTCAATATCAGTATTGGATAGTTCGATGGTTCCAATTTAGTCGTACCCGAGGCGAGAAACACGGACCACAAAAGGTGTCTCAAGGATTGAAGACGAGCATGAGCCTGTCGCTTTACAAGCGCTTCCAGCTTGGTCCAACGTTGATAGATTGCAATGCGTTCAGGACGTTGGCCAGCCCTATCTGTCACGTCAGAGTGGAGAGCGATATTATGGAGGTGCATACTTGTGCTTTTATAGTCACATATGACAGACATCGACACTCTGTTCCGCACAGTAGTAGGGTTTGTAAGCCAATCGTTGAGCAGCTGCTCTTCCTTTGGTCCGGGGGGCATGTACTTCTCGGAGAGGAAAGGTCAATGGAGAGTGGCGGAGTGACACGAGAATCGATTATAATATGGGTCTATTCGCCGCCTAGGGCGCACCTCGGCCCTCGCGACACGCATCCGCGCGCCAGCGAGAACAATGGCACGGACGGCCCGTTGACCCGTTCTTGTTGAATCATCAGATTCGAGGAGGAAGGACGTTGAGCATCAGGTTCTCTGAAACTGTTCCTATCACCGTTCGGGTCGGGAGATATCATGATGAAACGCCACGATGCGGCGATTCAGCGCAGCGTCTTGATGGAATGCGCCTCGAGGATGAAAAGAGGTACACGCTCTGTTATGGTGACAGCGACGACGTTGCCTGAACCGTTCGCTCTGAATGAAAATCAAACGTGGGTGGCGAGGTAAGTAGTCGCGAAAAACTCTTCCCTTGAACATGTTTCATTTTGGTAGCCGTGGCATAGCGACGGCTACCGAGTCGGGCATGCGGGTGCGACCGGTTCCAAAGACTCTTGTTTTTTTTTTCGCGAATCAGAATGAGAAGACAACGACCGCCCGACGAAAAACCGTTCAACTGCCTGGGCGGACCTCGATAGCAAGACAATTAGCGTCTCAGGCCGGTTCAAACAAGTTTAGTACGTACCCTACTCACACACTATCAATATGCACGCACATGAGATCATATCTCTAGGTTGGTCGTGTTCAGCGCACCAAACGCCGCCTACGTACAGTCGCATCTTTCATATCGCCCGACATTGAATCACCTCTCCGAACGTAATCACTAATGAAACGAGCTGGTCTGAACACGGTCCGAAACTTTATCGACAATACACACGTCCTTTTTCAGCCATCGACGCCGCCCTACGTCCTGGAACATGAAGTGATGGCGTGCCGACATCGAACCCGACGCTTCCTCCCCTCGTTATATGACCATCTTGAGCGCATGTGCGCCTGGCGACGACGTATGACGTTCGCTCATGTCCACGGCACTCGTTCACCACGGCAACGCCCTCTATTCATATACGTACAATACGTCTCGAGAACTTTTGATGATTCAACGAAGCGCGTCGTACGTGTAAGTGGCCATAGATGGCGTCTGATAACCATCCTAGGTCATTCGGCTCGTCCACCCGCCGTCGGGATGAGATAAACCCAATCTACGCGAGCGATATGAATCGTTCTCGAATGCCATCCGACGGTTCCAAATACCATCCCGCGTTGCGTTTTCCAGAGACGGGCGCCCCGTCCTTGGATACCATCATTATGACACACGATTCATACTGGGCTCTCATGGTAACTCAACCTCATGACTGTGGCTCGCTAATTAAACTTTGTCGACTCCAGATTCGAGCTTGGGTGGCCCATACCCGAGGTTCCTCGACATCAGCAACGTAAACTGGGAATTCGTCTTATCTAAACACCACCAGGGAGCGATACAGTAGGACATGCTATGACAAAAAAGATGTTGAAACAAGGCCAAAAGTGCAGATGGTGTGAGATGTGACGTTAGTATAATGAGTTGATAAAAAAAAGGTACCGTAGTAAGGAACGTAAAAAACATGTGGAGGGCATGTGGGAACGAAAGTGAACGACAACATGGTCCGCAAACTCAAGCTCTCGATTTGGAACGGGCACGGACAAGGACGCTACCCAGGCGTCTGAATGTTCCGGCGGACTTGGCGGATGAAGATTTTGAAGCCGTTGACGAGACAGATGATGGGGAATCCAACGAGGACTTTGGAGACTCCTCGCTTCGCCTTTGCGATGATACTGGGAAATAATGTACAGACTCGGCAGGGTTCGTGACAACCCGGAGCAAGCGGGTCTCGATGTCGGCGAGCACGGACTGCTGATAGCTAGGCCGCGGCTCGGGCTCCTTGGACTTCTTCAGATGCTCAGGCAGTGGGGGGACGGGTGGGAGCTAGAGACGTCGATCAACGATCAGCAGGAGCGACATGATCGTTATCAGTGTACGAACCGGCTTTCGCAGGGGGCGTGACCATCTGACGGACATGTTTTCGTCCCAATCGTGATAAGGATCCTCTTCACTCATCGCAGTCCTATCGTAGTAGGCAGTGCGCTTCCGTATGCGTGGCTGCAGAGGCTGCAGAGCAGGTACGGGTACCTGATCGTGCGTAGCTTCGGTGTAGCAGATCTCTGAGAAGGATTCGGTAGGGGATAGAAGCGTCTGTTGATCGAGACAATCGAGACACGATGGATCAAACTCGACGTTCTTGAGGGAGCGACGGAGAACCTTGAGAGAGATGGTTTGGGCGTCTGACCGATCGTCGTCTTCTGCACATGGCGGCAGCTCGTAGTCACGAGGCCGGAACGTGGGACGTATGGGTGTTGGAAGGAACTTCCACCCTTGCGAGTCAGAGGATGAGTGTGCACGGCGTCTTGCAGCGACGCTGGGCGTCGGAGATTGCTGCTGTAGATCGTGAGTTTGTGGGTGGAGGAACAAACGGATCGTGTGACGCACGATGACGAGGGTGTCGTCGGCACTGGGGCACAGTGAAGTGCTCAGGGGGATATGCGTCCTTGCATACCTGTCACGGGGAGTGCACTTGTCGACGAGGAGTCGAGAAGAGCTGAGCATCTGGTTAGCGAGTGGGAGGAAGAGGAGGGGAAATGAACATACTGACACGTCGAGCGCGGCTTTATGCGAGGGCGTGTATGAGCAACTTGGAGACTCGGCGCGCACTTGCGGCGATGTAATTGTGCCAGTCACCACCCGAAACGTAAGAACATCCGCGTGTGAAGCCGACCTCAGTCGATCCAAGACTCAACTCAACCCAGGCTCATCTCGCTTCATTTCGACCGTTATATCAACAACTCGGTCATCGAGAAGTCCATTACAATAGTCATTATAGTGGGGTATAGATGGACATAGAAGACACTCAGGTAAGCACACGCTTCTTGACAGCTCCAATGAAAACGAGACGCCGGGCACCTTGGCAACGACGAGGGCGCCCCGGGTTCTAGAACACCACCGTAACGCCCCCGGCTGCTGACTGAGACCTACGGGAGTTCCGCCCCGCTTTTTCGTCGCAGTTTGCGTGCCAAGTCCTTCGCCCGCTCCACCAAACCCCCATTGAACGTCATAACACCCACGGTTGCTGCGCGCGATCGCGACGGTCCTGCGGTGTATACAGTCGACGATTGCATGTCGGGTGCAAGATGGGTCGATTCCATAGTGGTCTCGACCGAAACGTCAATAACCATACTCCCGTTGATGGAGGTGTAATCGAGATGCGACTGTACACGTGTCAGACGCCGTGGTAGCAGTGCACCAACAGTTTGCGGAAGGGTTTGTCGACCGGCTATTCTCTCAACGAGGATCTCGTGTTGTTCGTCGGTATGTTGCGTTTCCTCGGAAATCTCTGACACAAATGACTCGACACTTCTCGGCTGGAAAATGCCGGTCTTTGTCACACACAATATATGGAGATATGATCATCGCTCACATTGGCCAGCGTATGGTAAAACGTTGACTTGGATGCTGCGGCAGAGAGCGGTGACGGTGCCAGTGAACGTAGACCATCCTCCCCTTGTTCTTCTGGCTGTTGGGAATCAGAAAGCGCACGAACCTTGAGGACGAAAAGATCACCTTGCCGAATTGACTCACTGAGACCGCTGGCTTCTTGTGGTGCTTTCTTGGTTGTGGCAAGGGCTCTGCCAGTTCCGTCCGTGACGGCTCGAGTTCGTAGAGTGCTTTGCGCTCGCTGGCCTGTTCCACCCTTCTGAATTTCTGAATTCGCATTGATACGTCAGAAAAGAGCAGTATTCAGAAGACACGCACCTCCTCGAGCAAGTCCAGTGAACTCTCCATGGTGGACGGTTTCAGTGGGGCACACGCGCACAGGACGAAGGCGATACTCTGTTCCCTGTCTGCACACAGCGTGAGTGCCGAACAGTCCAAATATATGACGAGTAGAAGGGGCAGGTTCTTCGTACTGCCAAGCCGCAGGATACGGCAAAGTCATCAGAGCTGAAACTTGTGGCATTTGATTTTGTCAAGTATGTACCTCGACAGGGCAGACAGAACATACCATGATGTGACCTCATCTGCCTCGGTTGTCATGACACGTGACATGTCCAACTGCACCGCCACATTGGCGCTCCTCGCAGTTCTTTGGTGTAGCGTACACTTACCACTCACGGTGCCGTCCAGAACTATCCAGTTGCAGAGATTCCAACCGAAATGGCAACGTTGCAGAAAGACGACCAGTTCTACATGACTCTGATCACCATCCAGGCGAATGCGTCTGCTCCTGTCCGTGCTATTGGCTAACCGTGACGACGCAGGTAGAGGATTGTCTCTTCAAGGTTCCTAGACAATCTTTGGAATCCCGGTCCAGGATCTTCCGAGATATGTTTTCACTTCCTGTAGCCGGAGAGGCGGAGGGGTCATGCGACAGCAATCCCATTCGCCTGGAAGGGATCACAAAGACGGAATTCAAGCGCTTCCTCCAAGTGCTTCTACTGGGGTAAGCTCGGGATCCTTATCCATGGACGTTGAATACGCACAGCAGTTCCTTACGCCACACATCAGTGCTTTCGAGGAGGCTGCAGCTCCAGACTCAGTTTTTGATATGTGGTTTCCCGTCGTGAAACTGGCAAGGATGTGGGAGTTCGACGCAATTCACAAGCGTGCCGTACAAAACATGCCCTACGAACGGATTTCCAGGCCTTCAGCAGAGAAAGTGGGGCTTGCCGTCCACTACGATATCCAACCGTGGCTCCTGCCCGCAGTGAACGAACTAGCCAGACGCAAGGAACCCCTCGAAAACGATGACCTTGCGGTTCTTGGCCCAGAGTTGGCGCTGAAAGTGGCTGCCGTACGAGAGAGCTTGGCTGTCAGTCGCAGCCATTACAAAGGAACTCCGAGGCTCACATCTGGTTTACGGGACGCAAGCATGGTGGATTTCACATCTGTGATAAAAAGCGTATTTCAGCTTTCAGGTTGGTGCTGTGTGTCTTCTTTTTTACCTGCGCGCGCGATGATGACGCTCTTGATTTGTCTCAGACAAGGTCTGTGCTCCGGAAACAGGGGACGAAGAAAGTGGCATATAGATATCTTATTCATGACTGATGAAAGTGACACGATGAAATGTACTTACGTCGAGTTGAGTGGCAGACGTTTCTGAAATTCGGTTGTGGTTGTAGTCGTGTACTAGGTTATCTGTAATTGGATTGTGCGGATCCTACGCACTGTGTCGAACACAGCGAGTCACTTCGGGTTCCATTACTGCGCAAGCACGATACATGCAGCTGACGCGTGGATTTGGTTATAATCAGCCAGCCGCATCGCTGCGAACCGTATGTGATGAACCCTTGCCGTGGTTAGGGGTATGAAGATACTGCCTTCGGAACTGCCAGGTCAGGCAGCGGGGACCTCCCGAACCGCACACGCAGGTGTCCGCGTGTACTGATCAGGATACCACAGATCTATCTATTTTGGGGCCTGTCGGAGCAATGGTCAACAGGTCATACGCCAATGCCCTCGGGCCTAGGCACACTGGACTCACAGAATGTAACCCTGGGTGTGGAATTGTCGTGGTGCGATCCTGCGTTCCCATTGCTGGCGATGCACTGTTTCAACGTAGCGTCGCTTGAAAAATCAAAGAAAAAACCTCGTGATGGTCAAGACGGCGCCGACGACGACGTACAAGGTCCAGGCAGTGTTCCTGGTTTACGCAACGGAGCTGCACGGCGTTGATGAAGAGAATACATAAGGAGGGGGAGAAGACGACGGGCAACGTGTAGCCAACACGTGTAGCCGAAGCCAAACTTGATTGTGCCAACACTGGAATCAGAAAACGTATATCTTGACCTGCTTCGAAAATTTCCCTTGGAGCCAAAGTCCTCTTTCTCTCCACCATCTTCTCTCCTCTCCATCACAGAGTCTGTCATGGCTGGCCCCGACTCATCTCACGGTGTCTCTCGCGTCGTTCAACACAAGGATTTCTATCTGCGTGGAGGCGATGTTACTTCCTTGTCAGTCTCGACGTTTGCGTCGCCTTCCTTGCTCGGCGCTAACCTGTGTTCGCAGGTCGAAAACCACCTCTACAGGATACATAGTTATTTTTTCGACCGCGAATCGCTGTTTTTCCGCCAAAAGTTCAGCCCGAACAACAACAACAACAACACGCCGGCAACGAGCAACCCGGTTCGACGGACGGTAACGCCTTTACTCTTGAGGAGACAACGAGCGAGGATTTCGCACGCTTCCTCTGGGTGTTTTATAACCCGTAAGTCCGCTGCATCGTTGTTCGCGTATCGTTTGCTAACGACGAGCAGCAAATACTCGTTGTACGACGCCCCGCTCGATACATGGCTAAGCGTCCTCAAGCTCGCCAATCGTTGGACCTTTGACAGCGTCAAGGAGTTGTCCGTTCGCGAGCTCGAAAAGCTCGAGATCGAACCTATCGAAAAGATTGCTATCTATCACAAATTCAATATCAGTCGTCTGTACCTCGTCCCCTCCTACATCGCCGTCTGCAAGAGGGACAAGTCTCTGTCCTTCTCAGAAGGTATGAACCTTGGCATGGAGACGGTCCTCCGCATCGCCGAGGCACGCGAACGCTTGCGTTTACAGGCTTCCGAAAGCGGTGTCCGTTCTCCGACCTTTGAGGACTTTGAGGATAACGAAGTGGAGACGCTCGTTCGGGAGATCTTTAATCTCGGTTCTCGTCCTACGTCCCCCACCCATGCAACTTCTCCCGCCAGTGGCGTTAATGGCGCGGCGAACGGCACCCCATTCAAGCTCAATTCAGCTCCACTCGGCAATCCATTGAAGGCCAATGCTGGAGCCCGAGCTAATGGTGGGTCGGCAGCTGATCCAAGAGGTTCCTCAGTTAACTCTATGGCTTCCATCGGCTCTGTCCTGGCGCGCCAGGAGTCGGCAACCTCAACGGCAACACCACCACCAGCAACACAGCCAACGGGATCACCAGCAACGGTACCGCAACGAACGGGACCCCCCGAACAGCGTCCACCGGTGCCTCCGGTCAAAACAACGTCACCTTCCCAACCGGCGACAACACCGCTGGCAACGGAAAAGGCAAAGGAACAGGAAAACCCTAAGTCTGGAGGAGGAGTGGGTGAGCCTTCATCTTCGGCGAGTCACTCAGTTGTTTTGTTCTGACAGCTGCTCATTCGGGATTTACCACAGGCGGACTCATCTCAAGTTTCTTCTAGTCATGATGTTCCGATTAGCAGACCTGTTGTATCACCAACTGAACATAGTGTCGCTGTGACTGCTAAATCTAAGGATAACGTGAATGACGCTGAAAAAGATAAACCGATCAAGGACAATGATGTTACGAATGTGCCTTCTGACAACGAAGCCTTCAAGCAAGGTGCTTTTTCTGCGTTTGGCCCAATGTACGATTATCTCATATCTCAATGCAGGCGGGAGAAGGAAGGCACCAAAAGCGGCGCGCGGCGGAAACAAATAGTGACTGATCTCCACCGTTGCAACCGTTTTCGGGTGGGCGACCACCAAAAATTATCATATTCCCCTCACGTACGCGAAGTAGCCTGGTGTTATCTCGATACGATTTCCCAAAATACAGTGCTGATTTGCCAGCGATGTGACCGCGATAATGCGGTTTTCGAAACATCGCGGTCCTCGTCTGATCCGCCGAAGGAAGGGCGTAGCCACCGCTAGTTCTTTTTTGGCGTGAGCAAAGGGACCCACGGGCGTAAGAAGCCAAGTACAGCATTCTCTAGGCGTCGTCAGATCCCCTAAGTGTGTGCTCCATTTGAGATGGCATCCGTCCACCGGTGCCAACGCGGATCTTGTTGCGATAAGACGTTTGTAGGTCCACGTTGCTGTAGATTGGCACAGCAAGTGCACACAAAAACCCCTCGTTGAACGGGACACGTGTAGCCGGCAGAAAGTTGGAAAGAAGTCGACAGGACACGAGGTAGGCACCGACTCGAGATCATGAGAAAAAACAACAAACTTGAGTCAACTTGGCGATTCGTCGTAACCGAAGCTTGATGCAGATGATCAGTAGATAAGGCGGACGCCCGTGTCAGTGTTCCCCCCCATCCGATAATCCCTCCCGACGACAGCCTTGATTTCTTTTGACCACGAAAGTCATGTCTAGCGACGACTCTGGTCTCGGTGTTGGCACAACAAGACGCCACGAGGAATATTACTTCCGGGGCGGCGACGTGTGTTTTCAAGTGCGTGGTGGGTCGCTGATGCTGTATCGAGCCGTGATATTCAGCGACATGTAGGTCGAGAACACCCTCTTTCGGTTACACAGACATTTCTTCCAGAGGGAGTCAGCCCACTTCCATAACCTTTTAGGTTCCTCTAGAGAAGGAGACGATGGTCCAGAGGACAACCGTTTTATCATCCGTGATGTGAAGAGCGATGAGTTCGCAGACCTAGTGTGGGTCTGGTATAACCCGTGAGTCGCGATAGGTACCGCGGAAACGTCGCCCAGCAGTACTGACTCGACCCACCGAGGCGTTATTCGTACGAAAAGCAAAGCAAGGAAAAATGGCTCACCATTTTGAGGCTTGCAACCCTATGGGGTTTCAGGGAAATCAAAAATCTCGCCATCCGCCAGCTCGAGAAGATGCAACTTGAGCCCATCGAAAAAATCACGACATACAAGCAGTACGCAGTGGATGGCAAGCTGTTGCTCCCTTCCTATTTCACTCTGTGCACGAGTCCGACGCTTCCCTCGCCGGAGGAAGGGAATATATTGACGATGGACACGGTCCTTCGACTTGCCAGCGCACGTGAACGGATCGTCCTCCGCGCTTCGGAACTGGGGTGCAAGACCCCAACCGTCGCCAGTGCACCCGAGGATATCATCAAGGCAATTGTTGCCGAATTGTTTGAATTGTCCCTTCACCCAAACGAGAGCGTCAGGGTGGCGGGCCAAGCAAACAATGGTAACACATTGGCTGACACTCCAGCGGAAGTCATCACCGTGAAAGAGCCGACGAAGGGGAAAATAGGTGGCGATGGTGTGTCCCAGGAACCACCGCAGTCAAAGCCAGCACCCGCTGTGGTGAGTCACGCTCGCTCTCGCGTGCGACGAGACTCACTCATGAATGTCATCAGAATGGACACAACGGAGTGGGTCGTGGCACGAACAGTAGGGTTCGTATGAGCCCATCCTTTGTGCTCGAGCGACTAATCAGGACTGGAATTTAAATAGGGCACTGGCAGACAAAGGGGAAACGCGTAGTCCGCGGACGGAGATGTCCAAGCCAGCGACCTAGCAAGGGTCTGGCCATACTTTTGGGTGTTTTGTTTGTGATTTCGCGCGATACCGTCATCTTCTTGGGGATGGGATAACTATTGAATATTGATGAGTCGTGTACACTGTATACTGTACTTTTGGCACCGCTGTATGGAAGAGACAGTGCAGAAAAGAGTGATTATGTAAAACCTTGGGACTTTCAAACTCGCATCGTTCACAGAGTACACCCCCCGACGCCATGTTTCTGGCTGGTTCGTTCTATCATCGCTCAAGCACTACCTGCACTGCGAAGCCGGCGAGATCACCAAGTGCAATTTCTCCCACTGCACCTAGCACGGCATTCAGTTCACCGATCCGCAAGATAGGATCCATTAAACAATAAACAACCCTCCCATCGTGCCCCTCCTATCAAACGTTTGGAGAAGCTCCGGGTCAGTCTACACGCCGCTGAGGATGCCGCCGCAAAATTGTCTCCGTTCAAACACCTTTTGCTACAGAATGACTTAGATAATGCTCCAGAGTGCTACTCGGCACTTGCCACTGCCCCTTTCAGGTACAGATTCAGTGTTGTTGCTGACGACAATGGCGATAGACTGAAAATTTCACACTTCCAGCCTCCTTCATGAGCGCTATCATATATCTGGTATCATATGTACTGATCTTCAGAACGACCAACAGGCGTCGATAAATGCATTGCCGGTAACTTGAAGCAACCTTCATATCTGAATACTCCTAGCTGATCGTTATCTTAGGGCTGCCGCACATTTGACGGCATTAGCATGGAAGAATACAAGGCTATCGAAAACCTTGCAGTAGTGCGCAATATATTTCCAAAAAAAAAACAAGGCAAGTCACCCCATCGGTTCATGCAATCACGAAGCTCACGATTGCTCATATGATAGGTATACACTCGATGCCCTTCCCTTTGATAGGGATGCGGTACGGGTCAGCACTGAGACGAATTTTGCATTAAAGAAACTCGGATACACAGCCACCCCCGATCTCACATTGACCCTTACATCCTATCCTGACCCCGACACTCCCACCATCCCGATCCTCGTCGAGTGCGCTTTTTCCCAGGACCGCAAGGTGTTGTGGAAGAAGCTGGAAAGAGATATTTCTGTGCATCCCGAGATCGCACTTCTTGTCGTGATTCTTGTAACGGAGAGTCCGACCTTTCATGGTCCCGAGATGGGATCAATGGTTTGAGACCAGTTCCAAGATGAGGATGAATTCCCCAGTGCGAAGTTTTTTTGTGCCTCAAAAGGGAGGCGAGCACCGCACAAGCCATAACGATCGACATCGCCGACCACACCTGGTGCAACATCACGTCGACCGAGTATTACGTCTGGGTGAAGAATGACAACGAAGCCAAGATCAATGTCAATCGCGAACCCACGGGTCATGGGGTAAGGCTTCTTTTGTTCCTCGAACTTTTCTGACGTTACTATTTGAGCAGACCTTCTTCCCCTCAATAGAGTTGGAGCTGGTGGTAAATGAAATTAGGAGAGGCCTGAAGAAAGTTTGCGATTCAATTGTCTCTTTTCCCGTGCAGCCGATCCTGACAGCGACACGTGCGAACTGGCTTTCGTTTTTACTTTCAAATGGAATGCTCTTCGGCATGGGCTGGAATTGGCGGCGGGTCTCACCGCCTACGAGCGGTACCAGGATTGGATCTACAGTAAAGTCCATGGATCCAAGCGTGCTCGCTCGGACGATGAAGATCACGGGTATGAATCGGTCACCAAATCACATTTATCATGGGATTCCTCTAGCGACTCTGTTGTCTGATGATGCGCTGTCGTTGGCCTTCGCGGGCAACCCACCATATTACTCGTTCAAGCTCTCACAAGGTTGGCTAGGCGACTTGTATTGCGGACTTCGTATGTACATTCATACACTGGCATGCTACTGTGATATTCATCCTTCTGTCCCGTCGCCTGAGTCACCTTCCATATGCCCTCAGCGTGTTTTACTGGTCGCAGGAACAGTACACTCCATCAGCACTGCCATTCTTCCGTTCTATGATGGTTTGGCAGATGAAAGCTGTTGCGCGGGAACGCCATGGTGGTATCATGGCGAGTCCCGTTAGGTACGCTGCCGTGCACTCACGTGTTTGACGGGTTGGTGAACCTTTGAGGTGTATTCTTCGAAGCAAAAATGTTGATCAGCCTGAGGGTGTTGGGATACAACCCACATCTGGGGTGCGGCTTTGCACGCGTCCAGATCCGCCTGTTGATGGTGATGGCGATGATGCAGCGTAGACGACCTGGCTCGTCGGCATCATTGCGGCGACATATTCGTCTTGATGTCGTCCTGTGTTTGCGAGCCTAACTCAGGTGCCTGGGTTACTGTGAGCGAATCCCAGTACTATTTTGAATCTGCAAGCTCAATTTAAGGAAAAAAGACTCGACCGTTTGCTGAAGAGTCTGCAAGTTTCAAGCCAAGAAAAAAAACTGTAACATGAACCTCAATCGAGACGAACTTGGCCTGCTGTGTCGCATGCTGGCCATGCGGCGCGAGGTCATTGCTACTACGATAGTAGAATGCCTGCGCCTTTTAGACTGTTGTAGCCTCCTCCCACCTCACCTGCAGCTTGTCCCATCGACCCTTGACAGATTGCTGTACACCGCGGACGAGGTGAGTTAAGTAAGTTGTCTCTGAGACAGACCATAGTATGATAACTTGAAGATCCCACGACAGACCTTAGAATGGGATAATACTTCAAGCCAACCCAATTACCCTGCAACCACTGCATCTTCTACGATTCCCGGCAGCCCTTCCGTCTCTTCTCAACTTCCAGATGTTTGACTCCGACAACTTCTACGATTCCTTCGATTTCAAGTATGAGTTGTTGTCCTACACCCTAGAATTCTTATGTTGATCCAGTAACCTTAGTTCATTCAAGTTATCAGCGAGAGACACATCTGTTTGGTGTCCTGTAACGACACACTCACCCCCTTCCGCCGTTCCCCTTCACCAACCGACTCGAGAGGAGATCGCCAATTCTGTCGCTCCTCCGGACGCTGATCATCTCCTACCAGATTCGCCACATCCCTTTTACGACCCCCTGCAAGTCAACGAGAAGAGCACGAAAATGTCAGCTGGGCTGTATCACAACGAGGATTTGTGGCAGCGGGAATGCAAGCGGTAGTAGCGTAGCTGAGTGAGCCATTGATCTGATCATTGCTTCGAACCAGCTCGTCACCTGAACCTCAGGATGTACCGGATGTATTGTAGATGTTTACAACCACGATTTTTTGAAGAATCATCCAACCTGCCTCTTTTTGATGTTCGAATTATCCGAAGTCGCTTCGCGAGCGTCGAATGTTCATAGTGCAATACCCGCAGGACATTAATATCGTCAGCGAGAAACGTAAAGTGCGGCGACTTTTTGGACCAACAACAGTACCCACGCTGGCCACCCCTTGCTGCTAAGTACTTACTACTATTACTCCACCAAACGTTGTCAATGCCTACTAAAACACCAGATACAATTTTAAACAGCGTCAGCAGCCACTTCACTAGGCCGGTACCCATCATCAACAAACCCTACACTTACTTTACATAACTTTCAGGGACTTTTGATACCCCCCCTCGAAAAGCCATTTAAAGGACGTAGACTCGTGACCAAGGTGTATCCAAAACATGTTTCCGTTTATCGTTGTCGATGACATCCGCTTTCTAGGCAAGGGAAATCGTTGAACTTTACAAGTCCGTCGGAATCAAGAAGAAGCGTATTCTCACCAAGATTGCGTCTACATAGAGAAGGCATCCAAGCTGCCAAAGAGGTGAACAAATAGACGGTATCCACTGCAACCTGACACTCACGTTTGGGTTTTGCTCAGGCCATCGCATGTGCCGAGGTCGGACTCCAATCTCAAATACGGGCTCTTTTCCTACTCTATTACCCTATACTTGTATTTCCAGGTGCCGGCGCGTTGGTTGGTGACCAACATTCAATGTCCATAAAGATGCAGTTTCACCAAGTCGTCGTCCTCGGAACAGGCTTTGAGCGTGCGTCGCAGCCCGATGATGGGATACACATCTGACCCGCTTGCCATGCTTCGTTTTTGCGGCAAATATGAAGTCGTGGAACAGGCGAATCTGTGTGGTCCGACATGCGTCAGTCCAGGTTGCCAGGAACTCACCGATCATCACTCATGGTTGTTGAAATAGTACCACGACACCGAGCTCTCCGAAGTGTCAAATAATACGACTGGCGAATGTTCTTGCTCCGCCAACACTAAAATATCTCGTTCCTGTGACTTTGGCTTCAGAGAGAACGGCGCGGGGATTTCACTGGATGTGTTGGAGTGGGACGAACCGGTCAGTGATGTTCAACCCGCATCGGGCCGTGTCTTCGTTTGAACTCGGTTGTTTCATCACATAAGGACCCAGAGCGCGGGAGAGGAGCTTTTAGGGGAATGTTTTCACATCACATTTGGCCCTCACGCCATTTACTTCCCATAGTTTGTGCGTCCTTGAGCCACAATGCCTTCCTTGTCTCGGCCTGGTGGCGTCGTCGCAAGGTAAAATCCGAGGTGCTAAGTATGGTGAAGGGTTGAAGATACATTGACTTGTAGGTTTCCAGTCTAGGAAGAAAATCTCTGCCATGTGACGGGTGTACTCACCCACATGCTGAAAAATCGGCCGAGAGTTCCCTTTGCAGTAGAGTCTCCTGACCCGAACATGTAAAGTGTCATGACGTTGAGAAGTCCGTCGTCGCACGGATCGGATCGGCATCGGAGACTGCATCATACTGTCATTGTCATGGGGGAATTCGGGCCCATTCATAAGCTCTCAGCGTTCCCGTATTTACTCACACCGCTTATCGCACCATGATCTCTGGCGTTGTGGCAGCGAGCCTGACTGCCATTGCTCTTGTCTATGTCTTGCTTAGGCGTTCCACACGTCCGTCGTTGTCCAGGATTCGTGGTCCCAAGTCACCCTCCTTCGTCCTCGGCAGGTATCTTCTTTGTGCACACTCGCTATATCGTTGACCGTGATGCAGGAAACTTACTTGAGCTATTTCAACGCCCGGTCGGTCAAGCTGATTTCGAATGGCAAAGCCTCTATGGGAATATCGTTCGCTTCAAGACTGTCTTTGGAGTACGTTAAATTGATTACATGGTCCTAGTAGGATCTTGGAATGATATAACTTAGGGGGACCAACTTCTGGTCGCCGATCCAAAGCACTCCAATGGATATTCAACGCTTCAGCCTACCGTTATCCGAAGCAACCTAATCTCCGCGTCCAGTCTCGAATGCTAAACGGAAAAGGGATCGTATGGGCCGACGGTAATGCGAACTGAGCGGTTGTTTGGGTTTATGATAACAATTTTGATAGGAGATGATCATAAACGGCAAAGGAAGGTCCTCCTTCCGGGATTTGGAGGACCAGAGTCCAAAGCTTTCCTGAGTATCTTTAAAGGTTGTGCGGAATCTGTAAGCCCATGCATGCCAACTCCCGCTTACACTTACCGGTTCTCTTTGCGATGTAGATGTGCACGAAATGGGCGGAGATCATTGAGAGCAGTACTGACCACAGAGCCGTCTTCAATGTCCCAGCTTGGCTCTCTCGCGGAACGCTGGATGCAATCGGCCAAGGTACTTCTCTGTTACCACCCCGACAAGAGTTGATTTTTAAACTTGCCGCCAGCTGCATTTGATGTCCAGTTTGGCACTTTCCAAAATGACGAACACCCCCTGGTGAGAAAGTATGCTAATGTGCTGTCAGTTTTTCTCGCAGACATTTTCTTCAGACTGTAACTTGACTTTGTGTTGTTCTCAGGAGCGACATTTTCGGACGTCCCTCTGCGCAACAGATTTTCATACAAGCAGCTTCCAAGTATTTTCCACTATGGATACTCGAGTGGATGACTGATCACGGATCAAACTCTCGGCTTGAAGCGCGCGCGCGAGATGAAAAAGATGGTCACGGAAGTAGGGAAGAAAATGGTGCAGGAAAAAGCCGAAACCCTCCTAGAAGGAAAGGGGAGCAGGGACGTCTTCAGCTTGCTTGGTAGGCGAGACCTGCGTCTCTCACTAACGCTACTGACCTACTCACAGTCAAGGCCAACATGGATACAGAGGCAAAGAACAAGTTGACCGAAGAGGAGTTGTTAGCTCAGATGTGGTACGGAACATGTGATCCCTACTTCCGGACGCTCGCCTAACGATCATTAGCACGATTCTGCTTGCGGGACATGAGACCACGTCCAATTCCTTGAGTTGGATTCTCTTGGAGCTTGCGCGGCAGCCTAAAGTGCAGTCCAGACTCCGCACTGAGATACGAGAGACAGAGGCTGCTATTCGAGCACGTGGTGACACACAGTTCACGATGGCTGATTTCGATGCGATGCCTTTCACTTCAGCAGTGATCAAGGTATGTAGTGCACCACTCCCCCCTACACTTTGATTCATTGTGTGCCTCATTGAATAGGAAGGATTGCGGTATCACCCAGTGGTTCCGCACGTCCATCGTATAGCTGGAAGAGATGATGTTCTTCCCCTTTCTCGACCAATTACTACGGAATCAGGAGAAGTGACCAATGAAATATTCGTCCCGAAAGGGACGCGGATAGTGGCGTCGATCGCTGCGTACAATCGGTCAGCTGTGCTCTTTGTGTATATACTCATCGCTGATCAATGCTCCCACAGTGATACAGAGCTATGGGGCGATGATGCTCACGAATTCAACCCTGATCGATGGTTGGATGGTGTGGCGAGTGGAAAGAAACCGGTCTCCATTGGCGTTTATTCAAACTTGTAAGTCATGCCTGCGTGTTAATCGGGGATAGACTCCAACACCATTTGTTTCAAAAAAATGGCAGGATGACTTTCATAGGTGGAGTCCGCGCGTGCTTGGGATGGCGCTTTGCGTACGTCTTTCCTTGTAATACATGACAGTGATACTGAACAAATCGCCAACGTATCCCCACAGCGTCATCGAGATCCAAGCGTTTCTTGTGGAAATTATTGGCAAGTTTGAAGTGACGATGACGGATCGATCTGAAAGGGTTTGCCGCGCGCCGTCTGTTGTGATGGTTCCTATGGTCGACGGTGAACTGGAACTTGGTCCTCAGCTGCCGTTGGCCGTGTCGGTCGCCCCTCATGAGCAGGATGTTTGAGGACGGGCCCAAAAAGGGCCCGGATCAGCGGACTGGTTTCAATCCTGTTAAACCATCTCACTGATTTGAAGGATGGGCAGATCATGGCTATGACTTTGTTGTTTGACGTGTTGGCTCGGTGTATGTACTATGCAAAGCTTGTTTTCTCCCTTGATGAAAGCTGTAACATCATGTTTGTGTGACTGTTCGCGTTTGTGTGACGTAACACGCGACGACCCCTTTTCATGAACGCCCACCAACGATGGTGCAGACCAGGTCGGTTGCAAAGAAAATCGACTCAACGCAAGTCCACACAAACGAAAGTGAAATTCAGGAAGGTACTTCTGTCGAACTTGCAGATGATACTCCACCCCCTGCCAAAAAAACCCGGCGAGAAGATACGGCGGCCCCCAATACGCGGCGTCGAGGAAAGCCAGGCGAACTATGCCAACTGAATCTCGACGTGCTGTTCCTCGTGCGTAGATCTTTTTCTCTTTTTCCGAACTGACCTTTTTCTGACTGGCCCAATGGTGCTAGATTGCCGCATACATACATTCTGTAGACCTCCTAAATCTTGCACGCACGTGCAAATCTCTTCGACAGCTGTTAATGGACAAATCTTCAACGTTTGTGTGGATGGAAGCTCGTAGACAAGTCAAAGGCCTGCCTGCCTGCCCGGCTTATTTGACCGAACCAGAGTATGCAAATCTCGTGTATTGCGCTCGTTGCCACGTACGTTCAGACCCTTCTGTGGTTCCAAAATGTCAAATAGGGATGTGGAAAATATACAACAACTATCCTCTGGGACGTACGTCGCAGGTATTGTCCGGGCTGCAGAATAAGACGGTAAGATTCCGCAGTTGTTCACGACAGGCAACTTCACAGACGGAATCAGGCTTCGCCTTCTTTCCTCCTGTAATGAGGTAATTCGCAAACACAAGGTATTGGCTGAGGAGTATATCACAGTAAAGAAAGGTCCGTGGCACTGCTGTTCTGGGGATCAAAGCTCTACATCACCATTGCAGTACGCCAAGTGCGGGTTGATAAAGACCAGGCAGCCTCGTTTATGGACGATTATCGTCAGTCTTCCGACAAGAAGCAGTTTATTAGTGACAAACAAAAGCAGCGTAGCGTTATTATTAGCGTTTGTTAGATTGTCTTCCTTCCACTTTTCTTGTTGACTAGTCTTTCACAGCACGCAAGAAAGTGTGGAGTTTGGCAGGAAAAGAGGGAATTAGAACACAAGCAAGATAGGAAAGCGCGTCAGTGGGATCGATATCGAAGGTTTGCCCCTTTTCTTGATAATTTGATCTTTACTTGAGTTGCCATAGAATATTTCAGTGTCTCGAGCAGCTCGGGTATTCGCCCGAGATTGGATACTTTGGTCGTTCTTCCATCCTGAGATCACGAGAGTCTGATTTCAGGACCTCCAAGCCGCTCACGGACAAAGGTAGGCTCCTATTAATGTGATCCAGTTCGAACTTGTCGGTGACTCTTGACGTGGTAGAGTGGGTCAAGATACGGCCTGAGTGGGTCAAGATCATGAACGATTTTCGGTCGCGACGGCTAGAGTTTACAAACCGCGTCAAAATGTATTGATGTCTGCATACAATAATTTCCATAGATTCCCGCCCCCAGATGCACCTACGTTCGATCTTCTTCCACACGTGGCCAACCTCGCTCGTTTCCCTCCTGTTAGGGATGTACATGCAGGCTCCCGAGATCCAGGTGAATGACGAGTCGTTTACATCTGCATTTGCACAGCTACCTGTACTAGTTGCCGAGTGGAAAAAGAAACTTGACGCCGAACTCGCTAATCTAGTAAAGATCCCTTCCCGGCTACCATCAGAAAACTCCACCAGTCGTCGTGCTTCGGCACCAAGACGTGCGACACAATCATCGAGTACAGACTTGGACAGACTACAATTAGCCTGTGCTCTGTTCCCAACAGATCACGCTGGCGTTTTTACTCATCTCGAAGTGTTCTCTGTCTCTATGCTCAATCGCACGTACGGGAAAGGTTGCGAAGACGACTCGGAACGTTGTCCAATTTTGGAGGTAAGCGCCTTACATCGTCCATGCATGCGGGTTAGATCCAAATGTAGCCACAGTGGATGATATGGACCACCGCGATGCTCGACTGAAGTGTCTGTCTTGCGAAGGAAGCACTCTTATTATGAACTGGAGGCGCGCGGTGCTTGGACTGACGTGTACGTTTTTTGGGTGCCATTACGGAGTGTTGAACGACGGATGTGGCATGCTTCCGTCTATCATCGAACCTCCCGTACGCTAGCGCCTCTGTCTAAATCGCCACGCTGGCAACTTGTCAGCGACAAGCATATCGATGCAATCCAGACTCTCGAGCAGTCCATCGAGAAGGACCCATTTCCTAACTCTGTGCGGTGCCTGTAATGCAGACCTCACGTAGGGGATGCGATAAGGAGCATGCAAATCATTTTCTTTCATTTACACGATGTGTGAGCAATTGTATGGGACATTTACCACAAACACAGTCACAACTTCAGGGCAATGGGTAATGTTGACATGATACAGGGCGTGTACTACACACCCATCGGCATATGTGACCCTCAATCGGTGGCGGTGGAAATGGTTGAAGAGGGAGATCGGGTTTCATTCAGGGTACCCAAAAGTGACCGACCCGGATCGAGAGGGATTCTAGCGAAGTTAACCGTTATGCACATCGTTATAGTAGACTCCGCTGTAGTCGAATTTCCTTGGCACCTTGGGTTGGCAAGTATCTAGCTCTACTAAAGCGAATGCACATTTGCTCCGCCGGTTCACTTCGAAGGGAAAGAACAAGGTCGAGTTATTGGGGAAACTGAAAAACGGGGGCCCGGGTGAGAAAACGTCAGCCGCTGACCTTACTATGTATCACTCCAACATTGTTCGACACTCCTTCTCGGTGTACCGTCATCATTCACGAGTGAATCTCATCATACGCCACTTGTGTTACAGCCCTCAAGTTGTGGAGTGAATCAGTACGCGGAGGCTACGCGCTGCCCGGGCCGAGAGTCGACCGTTCCAACTGAGCTTGCTCTAAAAGCTTTCCCGACATTCCGTTAGGCGTCTGAGTCCTGATGTGAATCTCGTGTAGTAACGGCTGTCTACATCATCATCTATTCTCGATCCAGATTGATCAACTAGCACATACTAGACTCGGACAACTATTTTTGTTCATGACTTCACCACGGGTACCCGGTTTTCCGATGTACCACTGGCTAATGTGTTCCCTGCGGCTTCGCATCGGTAAGTGAACAAACTCGCTTGATCCGTCGCCATGGCACGGAGAGAACGGCGTAGAGAGTTCCAGATGAGTTGAAAGGAGAGTGGCAAGGTCCGTGTCACATCGGCAAATCAGTGGCACAGCCATCATAAAAGGAACGCGGCGTTGCAGCATGGATGCCCCCTGTCCACACCTTTTACACTGGTACGACCACGGTCCACTACGGACGGAATCATGCCAGGTCAAGTTCACCACAAAAACGGTACTTTGCCGCAGGAAAACGCCATTGGACTTCCAGGAAATGCCCCACTACCTCCCAGGAAGCGTCGACGAGATGGCACAGAGGCGCCGAAAAAGCGGCGTCGAGCAGAACAAGGATTGTTATACCAGTTAAATCTTGATGAGTTGTACATCGTGCGAAGGCTCTCCTTTGTCGTGTTTGACTCCTTGCTGATCGCGTGTGGCAATGATAGATCTTCGCATACGTGTATCCGATGGACCTCTTGAACCTTGCGCGCACATGCAAGTCTCTCCGGGGTCTTTTGATGCATAGATCGTCAGCTTATCTCTGGAAGACTGCTCTCCGCCGAGTCGAGGGGCTGCCTGAGTGCCCTGCCGACTTGGCTGAATCAGAATACACGAATCTCGTGTTCTACGCCCGGTGCCACGTGAGTAGAGACTCTTTAAATCGATTGAAAAACTCAAGTATGCTACAGGGCTGCAATAAACCGGCGAAAACTGTGCTGTGGAACATTCGCCGCAGGTACTGTCCGGCCTGTAGAGTTGAACGGTATGATGGCGTGGGTGTCTTAGCTGAGGCTCCAAGTTCACGTGTACTGTCAGCCTTTTCCATCTTCGTTACTGCGACAAGATCATCAGTGAGGACAGCGTACTGCCTTGCGATCGCCTCACGGTAGGGGAGGGTACGTGGAACTTGTATCAAAGGACCTAAAACTAATATACTTTTGAACCATTTCTCAGATTTTGGGCTGTGGGTTGATAGAGACCAGATGGACTTGTTCATGTATGAGTATCGCGAGTCCTCGAATAAGACACAATTTTTGGACGGGAGGCGAGAGCGGCATCGGCTCATATCCTCGGTCCGTTTGATCTATTTTCTCTTTTGACTAATCAACTAATCAGTCTTAACAGCACGCGCGCAAGTGTGAATCTTGGCAGCAACGCAAAGGGCGAGTAAATAGATTTGACTTGGAAGTACTTCGGAAGGAGCGACAAACGAGGTTACTTCTTCCTCTTAAACAACCGTGGCTTTGGCTTATAGCTCGCGTAGCATTTTCGACTGCCTCCGGCAACGTGGGTATGAACCTGAGCTTGTGTACTTCCGAGAACAGCTCGTCAGAAAATGCAACAAATCTGTTTCCAAAAAATACAAACCCCTCACAAACAGTGGTCAGTTCTCACTACATGAATATAAGTCAACTTGGAGTTGATTATAGATACTAGAATGGGACCGGATGTGGCCTGAATGGGCCGAGATGATGATAAGATTACGGTCGCAACGACTAGAGGCAGTTGTTTACACGCCACGTCGACGCCAATTGGTATCCGAATACCTCAGCTACGTGATGCACCCATCACCAGATTCACCGACGTTCGATCTGCTTCCACACGTGGTTGACCTCGCGCGTTTCCCTTCTTTTAAAGATATTATCGAGACGCCGGACGAAATTCAATCGAATGACAGCTTATTTGCATCCGCATTTGCACAACTGCCTATGTTGATCGACGAATGGAAGCAGAGGCTCAACTCTACCATTGCTGGGCTGGTGAAGATTCCTTCTTGTCTAGCTTTGAACGACGCTCCTGCGGATCAGGACACAACGGATTTGGACAAACTACTGTCTGGCTTGCGCAGTGTTTTACGTGGGTGGCACCGGCGCTTTTCCTCATCCCGAAGTATTCTCGGTTTCCATGCGTGATGACGTGATGTTTTCGAGCCGCGAAAACCCCTTGAACGCTACTTGGATTATCCCTGGACTCCGGTTCTTGGAGGAAGCACCCTACATCATCCATGCATGTGGATTGGATCCTAGCACGGCCACTGTACTGGATATGGACCATCGCAATGCTCGACTGCGGTGTCTATGTTGCGACGGACGTACTCTCATTATGAACTGGAGACATGCAGTATGGCTTCTCCTTTACCGAGAAGAGCGGGCACTGAGCGCTGAACTTTAAACGACAGATGTGGCACGCTCGCTTCTATCACTGCATCAGCATTGGGCTGGCACATCTGTCCGAGTCACCGCGCTGGCAACTCATCAGCGACGAGTACATCGGCAAGATCCAGGCTATCGAGCAGTCCGTCCATAAGTCCTTCTCTCCAGATTGGACGCGGTGCTTGCTATGTCGGCCTCGTGTCGGGGATGCAATGTTGTATTCTCATGCCGTTCGTCACCTCGCCCAGTGGTGAGCATCGTTGTTGTCGCACCAAGAGGTTAGCACTGATCTAGGCAAACATGAACGCAGGCACAACTTGACAAAGGATGAAATCGAGGAAGGGGTGCATTATAAGCTGATAGGTATACGCGACGTGTGTGTGGTGGAGATGATCCAAGGAAGGGGGCAGGTGGAATTCAAGGTGCTTGAAGAATGATGAGGTCTTCGCGTCGTCGTGGCACGAACGTGATCCATTGGTCGCCACCACGGGTTGGAAGGCAATTCGATGCGTTGGCCCAAAGCCTATGGTTGTACTATTATGACCAATTGCTGTACCTGTGTGTATTCTCATGGAACTAGTGTTTGATGTCTTGCTGTATAACTGGTGCCGGTGTCAGTTCATGGCCTGCGGAAATATCCCCAGTTGGAGCTATAGGTATCTGCCGGTGGAGTTTCCACGTGCAGCTTCGCTGAAACACAATCTGGTCTTATCATTCGCTCCGATATAGGTGTTTGTAGGTCCGCGTTGCTGTAAAGGCTGACTGCGCCTTGATCACGCTACCACCCCAATCTTGCTACAAAGGCAACGTGAGGGAGACCGCCTGAGAAAGCTGGATAGGAATTAGAAGGATCTCCTATTGAGCGGGGATTCACGGGAAGCGAGATCCTCACAGGATGCGCCCTCAATGGCGATGCAAGTCATACCCAGGCCTCGCCCTCAGCGATGGATCTCTCCGGGAAGAGACGCTCGTGGTCGGGTATAGATAGCGTCGGTTCGAATCCGTCCTTGAGTCCGCATTCGTGACACTCCCCATCATCCCCCTGCCCTCTTCACATCAGCCAATATGGGAGGCGGACTCGGACGCGTCTTGAACCACCCCGAATACTATCTAAGCGATGGTAGCGTGTCGTTTTTGGTAGGTCTGATCCAACGTAGCCTAGGGCCCCGTACGAGATGTTATTCGGCTGATCAACGATGTGGCGGTTTCCAGACAGGCAGTACGTTGTTTAGAGTCCACCGATCATTCTTCGAACGGGAGTCCGACGTCTTTCGTGATCTCTTCGCGTCTGCTGCCGAGGAGGACCCGCAATCTGGCAGCGACGCACGCCCATTCACGCTCGACGTCCATCCGGATGACTTTGCACAATTTTGTTGGGTATGGTATGATAGGTGAGTATCACTTGGCCCACTTGGACGTTTGTCGAACGGGGATCGATTCATCGTTTGATCGCCGACAGGGAGTACTCCTATCGTCAGCAGCCCAAGGAGAATTGGGTGACTATTCTTCGACTCTCCACCCGCTGGGTGTTCCCAAGGATAAGGGAACTCGCCGTTCGGGAACTCGAAGCCCTGCACCTACCCCCTGCGGAGAGGATTGCCATCTATAACGAGCATGGTATAGACGACGAGCGCCTCTTCTCGTCGTATGTGGAGATGTGCAGGAGTCCAACCCTGCCAAGCGAGGAAGAGGCACGGCTCATTCAGATGGATGCGCTGGTCAACATTCTTCAGGCACGTGAAGACGCGCAACGGAAAGCTGTCGAGTTGGGTCACGAAAGTCCGACGAGCGCATGCCTGGAAGACGAGACTTTGAGAGAGATTGTCTCGAGGTTTTTCAAGCCAGCTGGCTTGAACCTCCGATCGAATGGTACCTCCACGGGATCGGAGGTTCAAGCTTCAAACTTGAACGGCGAGCGTGCTCAAGGGACTGCTAGTGCGAATGAAACGATAACATTGGAAGAGCCACAGGTACCCAACAAGAAGGCACAAACGACCAGCGGACAATCTCGCGCGGTAGGAGAGGCGGAGGACAAGACGAATGCTACGAAGGCGACCCAGGCCAAGGAGACGGAGGAGAAAGAGAAGGCAGAGAAGGAGAGGAAGCAAGAGCAAGAGAAGGAAGTGAGAGAGAGGGCCCAGAAGACGGGGGGACAGAAGCAACAACAGAATACTCCTCGCAGAGTATGTCCGAGTCAACTCCATTGCCCATCACTAACGCTGCTGCACAGTGAGGCAAATGATACCAGCGCCTTCGACTAACGTCCCTCCGGTCCCAACAGTGGACGTTATGTATTTTCTCGTCACTTGCATGGCGCTCGTCTTGGGGAGGTTGATGTAACTTTGGTGTATACTATGATCAGTCGTTGTTTCCATGGATACTGTTCGATGAACGTGTAACGCTCAGGTGTGGGGGAACTTACAGTACAGAGGCAAGCACTGGTACCCTGGAAAATAGCAGGCAAGGCCAAAAGTACATCAGGCAGCCCTGACGGAGGCCGTTGTCTCTCATTTTACAGCACCATGACGCTACAACTACGAACTAAAGAGTAAGCTAGGTATGCGTTAGTATACAGATTTGCAGCACACACCTACTCCAACTCTCATTGCGCTCACGCTCCCTTCGTTTTCTGGTCGCCGTCCGTGGCTTTTCTGCCCCAGACCACTTCTGACCATCGTATTGCTTCAGTAGACTGTCTCTGTTCTTCGCCTTTCCCGTGCACTCGAGCGAGGTTTTTGAGTCTGGTTATTTCCTCGTCCGTGATTGGCGCGCCGGAGCGAAGCTGCTGGGCGAGGTCTTCTAGGATTGACACCTGTGCATGATAACGGGCACGGTCTTCTCTTTCAATAGTTCTTTGCCAAAGCAGGTGGATTGAGATGGAGGTCAGAGCAGTGGAGTACAAGATATGAGGCAGGTATGGTGTGGGCATGACCGAAGTAGCAAAAGGTAGGAGTTCAATTCTACAAAAGGACTCGCGGAACTGGCATCGATCCGGTAGCTACATTAGCCGACCGCATTGTCTCGACGATGTATTTCGAACAGACTCCTGCAGGCTGTAGGCATACAGGCAACATTAACATATCTAAAAGAACGACCATTAAGCAGTAGGTATCGATGAATGCTTCTTTTTCTTCGACTTTGTACCTGGTCAACCTGCGTATCATCGATGAACATGGTCAAACTCACGCGAGCTTTCGTCTTCGTGGAGGTGCTGGAATTGGTTGCTTTGAACTGTTGGAATGGATCCAAAATCTCTCGCAGTGCTTCATCCCGAGAGACAGGCTCGCCGTCAATCTGAACACCTTTTGTGAGCAGAACGAACCCGTCTTCCCGCCCACCGGGAGGTGTCAAACGAAGGATAGCATCCTGTTTATGTCCACTGAATCGATACGCGTTCCGTTCTAGCGTGAACTCGACTCGTGGGTTAAACAACGAGTAATTCTCCATCACGATCGTGTCCAAGGACGGCAACACCTTTGCTCGACGATAGGTTCCTGGGACGGATCCAGGGAATAACCAGAGCTTTCGAACATGCGATCGTCTCACGTTGATGAGTCGTAGGGCGACGACGGACCCGACTCCAATGTGGAAGCACGCGAGCGCAAGCCTGTGGTTGACAGGTCGAAGTTCTTCTTTCGGGGGTGTTCCTTCCTCGTCACCTGGAACTTGGTATGACCAGTACCGCCAAGCCAGAGCGACGCCTGTGCCTCTGTGGAGGATATTGAACCATGACAAGCGAGCATAAGAAAACACGAACGTGAAAAGCGCATCCAGGAAGAGGAACAGCCAATTCAATTGTATTGGCGGAGGTAGGTGAGAGAGCTCGTAGAATGGCACAGCAGTGATTTTATCGAGTATTTCAGACTCTGGGGTCTTGAATGCTCCCTTGACGTTGCTGAGTAGTGACAACGGGCGAGCATGGGGGAGCCCAGTGTGACGACACTTGAGAAGTGGGGACCTCAGGGATTGCCGCAGGATGGTGTTGGAGAGGGTCCACAGGCTCGCCATCAAAAGCCGTCTTGTCAAGCTCAAGAAGAGGTGTGCACTGGTCGACGGTGCGATCACGTGAGCCTCACGTCTCATTACGATCCATGTCAGTCGCATTGTAACTGTCCTTCGTCTGGTGGTTTGCTGAGATTTAGCTTGTTTGCAAGAAGATCATAGGTTTTCGATTGTTTCCTGGCTGATATATTCGAATGATGGTACGCGTACAAGAGCACAACATAACGGATCACTGGCAAGTGCCACTTTGTTCGTGCAGGCGCTGCATGGCACACAACTAACGACCATTCGATGAGAGCTATGTTTTCTTCCATGCTAGTATTCTTTGTGACCTGAAAATTAAATCGGAAGGTGAGAAGGACGATACTATATTTCTCACGGAACAGTGCTCGCAACCATCATCATCTCGTTGGCGCTTCACATGACGGGCAAGGCGTCTGCAGAAACCAAACTGTCACCACCTGACTTTTGGGAAATGGTGAACAAATCCGAGAAAAGATTGCAGGATCATGTTCACCGCCTGCTTGAAGGCGCCGCCTCGTACTTCAAGACTGCCAAATTCACCGACGTTACGTCTGCCATGAACCACATCGTCAGCGCCACTGCTACTTTTCGTAACGACATCAAAGGCGCTCTGGATGCTCACCATATTACCTTTGATACGCTCACCAAACAACTTGAAGGCGTTTTTACCGCAATAGCGAATGATTTGGAGAAAATTCCTCCCCCCGACAAGGCGCCTGGTCATGCTGAAAGGAAAAAAATGGTTGACAAGATCCTGGATGATACTGAGCAGGCCCTCATAAAGCTTACTTCGTCTTACGGAATTGATGAAGTGGTCATTACAACATTCCTAAGTGCTTTGAAACCACACGTGCTGACGCTGATGGTCACAATCGGTATGTTTTATTTCCACCTTCCATGCTGCTGACGCCGAACACATCAACCTATCTCGTAGGTGATATTAATGAGCAGTATCCCCAACTCCTCCCCATTCTCATATTCAGTGTTGTCGTCCTCCTCGTTCCAGAATCATGGTTCCTTAGGCCTTTTTTAAGTGTGTTAGGTTTCGGACCTGTTGGACCTGTCAGAGGTGCCGTTGAAACCCCTGGGATTGTACGTTCAAAGCTCAACCTGACAACTTAGGTTCGGTGGCTGCTTGGTTGCAGGAGCGTTTTTGGGGGGCTGCAGTGGAACCCGGTAGTTGGTTTTCTTTCCTCCAGGCAGCCGGGATGGGTGTACTTCCAGAGTTGGCTGGGTTCGTTATCAAAGCTTCCCTGTTGATTTTGGGCATATCGGCAATTGCGCAATACCCACTCTTCCGCCCGAAAACTCCCCCATCTGCCAAACTTTAGCCAAACACGATACAACGGCCAAAATGACCTGAATTACCATGTAAAACTAACCACATTGATGTTGTGTGTATGTTGATACGCTGAGCTTGGGAGCGAGCACCACGAGGGACATATTGACGGTCTCGTTTCCGTTGGGTTCAAGGAAGGCGTCAAAGACTTGTTGTCACCGAGGTTGGATACCTTCTAGTGAACTTGAACTTCATGGAAAATAAAATTTAAAACGAATTACACGAGCACAACCTCCATTCGAATCATTGGTATTGCAAACTGCAATAATCAGTGGTACTAAATCCATTTTCACTGCAACTCTTCACTGATTTACCAGGTAGGCGTGCATTCTGCCCAAAAACATCATTCTCGACATACCCTTATGTCAAGCTCACGAAGATTGCGCTTGGCAAGTTGCCTGGAACCCAGCCAAACCTTTATTGGCTTCGTGTTCGGCTGATACATCAGTGTGCTTGTACGGTTATCGCAAGGACCCATACGGCCCATCCAAGCTATCCTTTTCGTATCTCACGACGATCCAGACAGGGCACAAGAAAACAGTCCGATCCGTTGCATGGGCACCTTCGGGGAAATCGCTTGCGACAGCGTCCTTTGACGCCAACGGCGCCGTATGGGAAAAATCCGAGGCTTCAGAGGATAGCGAAGATCCATCCGAGTCTGAAGCATGGGAATGCGTCGGGTTGTTGGAGGGACACGAAAACGAATGCAAAAGCGTCGCGTTCTCGGGAACGGGAACGTTCATTGCAACCGGTAGCAGAGACAAATTCAGTGCAATGGTGCCCTCGCTCTGGGCTCGAGGAACTTGTCGCTACCACGGCGGATGACGGTTCTGTTAGAATATGGAGAGTGTTGTTAGCAATTCCGAAGTTGTTCGGTTCCCAGCTTAAAAAGTCCGAACACCTCACACAGAAAGACCCCAGCGACCGCTTCCAATTCTCACCAACCGCCAACTATCGCCCCACTTTCTCCCTCCTTTTTCCCATCGGAGTTTGTAGTACCTCTTACGTGTGACTGACTTTGAAATTTTGCTTATAAGCCCATCGCCCGAGTTTTTCCTGGTTCTCTTCCTGGGGCTCCCTAGATGAGTCGTCCACTCCTTTTGCCATCACTCCATACTCCTGGAAACTGGCCTAGGTGATGTCCTTTTGTGCTTGCCGTTATTTGTCTCCAGCTAGATAGATAGATTGCATAGAGTATGGATGTACTTACTACTATGTGACGAATATAAGTTTATTGATGTAGCCAGATGCGACGGTCGAGTCAGGCAATACCGCGGGCTAGCCTTTTTACTTTAGTGACTACTTCCTAGAGTATTCTACAAGATGTACTAGTGTATCTACAACAAAGACGAGATGGAGTAAAAAATTCGCAGTGGAATACATAAATGTGCCGTAGAGTCTCCGAAGTCTTTGTGATTACGGAGACAATAAAAGTGGTCGGTGTTTTTATTCCAAAGTTGTTCGGTACCAATTGTCTAGCAAAGTGCTGACAGGGTACACAACACTCACGAAGAAGTATTCAACACAAACTCCACATCAAGGTCGGCCCTCGTTGCTAGGATGCGCCGTTTGCGGTGTTTCGATGCAAGTATATAGCACGTAATCTTTGTACACGCCTGAGCGCAGCAGAATGAGTCGTGGAAGGACAACTCCTTAGGAGATGGCGTCAAAGTTGTGAGCTGACCCACCGTCCTCCGAGCCGGTGATTCAACCGGTTCACAAGAAGCAGAACACTCCCTCACCGAGACCATGTCCGAATCACCCTTCACGGAATCCTGGCTCAGTGGCCCTCAGGCAACTCAATTCTTCACCCGGGCATACTCGCCTTCGTCGCCTGCCAAAGCCGCGGTCGTGTTCGTCCATGGTTTCGCAGAGCATATCGCGCGCTACGAACATGTCTTTCCAACCTGGTCCTCACGCGGGATCGCCGTCTTTGCCTACGACCAGCGTGGCTTTGGAAGGACCGCACAGGACGAACAGCACAAGAGCAAGAGCAGCGCGTACGGAAAGACGAGTTGGAAGGCGCAGCTCGAGGACATGGAGTGGGCCGTTCAGCATACCAAGCAGCAGTTCTCCGACGTGCCCGTCTTTTTGTACGGCCATTCGATGGTAGGTCTCCTATTCCTCTTTTTCAATACTGCAATCCAACACGTTGGACATTAGGGCGGCGCGTTGGTCCTCGCGTTTCCTACCCGCACGCAAGGGCCGCCGTCCAAGGAGGGTCTGGCAAGCATCTCTGGGGTCATCTCTACCAGCCCATTCATCTTGCAGACCAAGCCCGCAAGTAAGGCCACACGGTGGATTGGTGGAAAAGCGAGTCGACTCTTGCCATACTTCTTGATTCCCGCCCCGTTGGACACCAAGGTAAGACAATGTCTATGGTCCACATCACCGCCGGTATTGAGAGATGCAGGAACTATGCCACGATGATGCGGTCGGTGAAGCGTACTTGAAAGACCCGCTCATCAAAAATTATGGTTCCCTCCGAGGGTTGAGTGACATGTTGGATGGTGTAGGAGTCTCTTGTTAATGTCGATCTCCGGTGTATGACGCCAACCGTTTTCAGGGAGAGAAGCTCTTAGCCAAGGACTACGCTCAGTGGCCAAGACAGTTGCCCGTCTGTACTTTCGTTCGTTCTCCTAAATCTATGCTGAGTTGATGACAGGTTTTACTTGTACATGGCACAGAAGACCAGGTGTATCTGGGTGTTTATCGGCTCTTAACTCGTAACTAAGTATTGACTTTTTAGATTGCATCATCCAAGGCCACTGAAAAATTTCACGGGCTGCTCTCAGCAGAAGACAAGACGTTCTCGCCATACGTGGTATGTTCCTCTGTTCCTCTTGTCATGATGTCAGGATAAGTCTCACCTACCTCTCTTTATAAAGGATGAATTTCACGAGTTGCACAACGAACCTAATGGAGTGAAAGAGAAATTGACCGAGGAGTGTATCGCGTGGGTAGAGGCCCATCTCTCTTCTTCTTGGCGTTCGAAACTATGACCGAGGGACTACGTGTAATTCGAATTACGATGTGGGTGGAGAGACTACGCGTATTCTAATAGCCCGCTGCCCCTGGTGCAGCATCTCCCTCCCGCCTCAATCGTAACAACACTTCCTTGAACCGAGTGAGGTCGGTGGTGCCGGCGCCAGTTCGAGCAGTGGTTTTGCTTTGCGAGTTCTGGAGTTCAATGGTGTTGCAGATGCGCTCCCAAGTGGTCCCCTTTGTGAGCGACGACTGAAGGTTCTCGAGATAATCCGCTTCTTGGTCCCTATCAGCAATAGCATGCCATCAGCGATTCGTTCGGCGAGACGGAGAAGAAGAAATGGATGTACTTGTTTTCCCGGATCGATCGCTCCTTTTTGGTAGTATATTCTTCGTAGAACTGATCGATGGCAGCTTCTGCTTTGGAGATGGTCTCTTGACGCTTTGCTTTGCTCGCTTCGTCCCGCTGTCTAATCTCCTCTACTTGCTTCTCGCGCCATTCCCTGTCCCAGAGCGCGAGATTGAGCATGTGACCGACCATAGATGTGGAAAGCCACAGGACTTGACAAGTCGCCGTACGTACCTGATCACATCGGGTTCGTCTTCTTGGATCTGTTGGTTGAGAATGGGAGTCGGAGTGAACGCGGACGGCTGGGGACGGGGTGCGAACGGAGAAGCAGTGCCAAACGTAGGCTTTGCAGGCGGAGGCGACGACACGGTCTACACAACGTCCAACAACATCAGCGCCCAACAATAATAACCCTCGCACCGCACATACATGGCCGATGTCGAGCTCGGGGAACTGGTCTTCAAACTGTTCTATGTCATCGTCGCCGGTCACTTTGACCTCGCTGAAGGTCTGTCGCGTTGGGGTTCCAAAGTCGTCAAAGGAGAAGGCGGCGGGTGGAGCGGGGGCGGTGGTGGGTGGAAAAGAGGGTAGGTCGCCTTCGCCGTCGAAAGAGATGTCTGGGAAGGCGGAGGCAGCGCGGTCAAAGTCAAAATCGTCGTTCATGGTCGATGGCAGCAGTGCTGCAGAAACACAGCTCCTTCGTCGCAAGAATACAGAGTCACGTGATGATGCTTCACTCTTTGGAAGCCCTCCACCTCCACACATAGAGTGCGCTCCAAGTACTGTTCGGACAGAAACCACGCAGGATATTCGTTTCATCGTACACTGTGTCATTTGGGTATACATATTATTACCCTATCTTGACCCCGCACTGAACTGATGGCTCCAGTCAGAGGTAAGGTCGTTTCGCACGTCTTAACTTGGCAGGGCTGCAGGCGCAACGTCTTGCTCTGCTTTCGTTCTGTCCGTTTTCGCTTCGTTCTCGACGCTTGCGCTCACCCCGCATCCTCTCCGTCAGCTCCACATTACGATGCTTCTTTACACGACCTTGCACGGTGCACGTCGGGCTCGTGTTCCTGCGTCTGTGAAGTCGCGGGAGGCCGAGGGGATGTGTCAAAGGATTGCTGAACCTAAACGTCGGGTGCACAGGCGAAGGAGGTGAACAACTTGCTCACAGGCACCAGTATACTTAACTCGCGATCTAAGCGAAGGACGGCGGTCGCCATCGAGGTTGGGGAACCGGTCTTTAGACTTTCTGCTCCATCTTTTCCCGCCGGTTTCGGAAGGCTATCGAAAGATAGTGACGATGAGCCACTCAGACCACATAAGGTTTTTTCATATCCGTCTCATGCGAGTTCACTCCAGCTTCATTTGGAAGACATTGCATACCGTAATCTCTTGACGCTATAACGCCAAAAAAAGGCCCTGGTTCTTAGTAACACCCTCGGTAAGTTCTGCCGTGTTATTACCGACTTTGAGATGCATTTTCAGAAATTCCACACATTCATTGCACAGATTTATCGGGGATACTCACCCTGCCTCGAGGAAAGAGGCCCCTTTTTGTGCATTATCCCGATGCAAGCTATGACAACAGGCACTGAGTATAAAATGGCCCAAGACGAAGGGTAGCATCCATCTGGATTCACACATGGGGACCGAGAGGGCGCGCACTCCTGGTATCCCCTTCACAAGTACCCCTCCCGTTGCATATGATGACAAGTGGTGGGATGAACTTTCATCCATCTCTGACTTGTCGTCTTTTTTGTTCCCCCCACAATCCCTGTTACCTTACTCGGGTCATTCGATCTCGCACGGACTGCTGGCCATGGGATCATCTGCAGCACATTCTGACCCAAGGATTCGGAGCGGAAACCCGTGAGTGTAGTTGTCATGTGTTTCATGTTGCTGACGTATTGCGAGAAGCCATACGATACCCGTTGATGGTGCTCCGGGTCAAGAAACCAGGCACGTAGGATATCGATTTTGTCCCAGAGTGTCAAACACTGCTGACACCCCGATAGAAGACCGTCTGTCCTCCTGGGAGCAAGAGAATGGGCATTGCACCCGAGTTTTGCTAGTCCATGCACGGCCTCGGAGCCACCATTTCCACTAACAGTGAATTTGGGGTCTAATGGCTCGCAGCCTCTCTTGGATGGTACGCCATTCTAATACTAGTGACATTTCATTTGATGACACGTTTCACAGAGACCCTTGCTTTTAATCCCGCGGCCAATATGGCGTCAAAGCCACCGTATACACAACCGGTTCCAGATCCGAGTTCCGGCTTTTTCGGCTCAACGAGGTACCAACATGGAAATTTTGGTGCCAATGTAAGCATATAGCAAATATAATCGTCTCTGTGGATATCCATTCAACGCACATCAGCTCGACCACCCCTCATTTACGAGAGATACCTTGGTGTCATCTTCCTCGTCGAGCATCACTGAAAATGTCACAAACGTCATCAATGATGACAGGGAACGTCAAGTCGCGATTTATCGGCCCCCAGAGAAGAAGGGTTTAGGTCGTCGACGCTCCAAACGTGCTTGTGCCATCAATGTTGAAGGGTTGCGGATCGACAGAGACGACCTATACTATGGCGCTGGCCGCGGCAATAATATGATCTATGTCCATGAATGTCAATGGGCCACGCCTGGCAATCCCTGCCGGATGTGGATCACCGGCTCCAACTCTCGCGTCGGTGCCCACATCCGCAATTGGCATCGTGGGCAGAATCATATTGACACGAAGAGCACAGCCGAGTGTCTGTGGGGTGGGTGTGGCAAAACGATGCTCAAGGGCTCGATAAACCGGCACATTGTCACCGCTCATCTAGAAGAGGCTTTTCGTTGCCAAGGGTGCGACCGGGAGCTTCCGCGGAAGGATGTATACAATCAACATATTGAGGATAGTGAGTCATGTAGGGGTGCGGGTGCCGCGATGGTGTATGGTACACCGTGTGTGGAAATTGACGCGAGCCTGGTGCTTCGCAGAGGAGGCGCAACGCGTTAGGCAGGTCAATAGAGTTTGACACACTGCCATGATATTCCCATTTTTCGCTGTCCTCTCTCCTGTATATTTACCGTAACCGATCAAGATGAGAAATGTATGTATTATCCCGGGCACTCTGCCGCGATCACTCGCACGCAGTCAAAGTCGTCAACTTAAGAGACCTGGCTTTGTTGCATTTAGTAAGCGCCCCAACTCACTGTGAAGGTGGGACCACCGTGATGCACTTCGTACGAGTTGGACCGGGCCATATCAGGCCTCGGCGTCTACTACAAGGGCAAAATCGGTACCTCTGAGATGGCGCATGTCGTCCAAGTAGCGACCATCCTGGAGTCATGTCGCGTCCTGTCAAGCAAAGCGTATCTCAGGATAGCAATGGAAAATACAATAGATGCAACCTGGGAATTTGCCTCTCAACGCGGCAACCTCATAGACGGTCTGGTCACCAGACTACTCTCACTCCCTGGCGCTGTTTGCTTCCTTCACATTTCCCTCCCATCACGCTCTCTTCTCCCAAAGCTTTTGACCTTTCCCCGCGACTCCAACTCGTCCTCCGGCTCTTCAAAGCTTCGACCCCGAGAGAGAGCAGCTTTTCCTCGCCGTACCTCTTTCTCTGGTCTCTTGCTCGACCACCATGACCATGCCTCTTACTGTCTGTAAACTTATCGATCTCTTTCCCGACACCGTGGTGTACTTTGCCCCATCTTGCCTTCCTATTGGGATCTTGCTCGTGCAGCACCCTGGAGCCTTGCACGCCAATCCGCCCCGGACCGGTGGCGCTCGAAATCGGTCAAATGGCCTCAAACCATTTTACTCCATCTTTTCCGGTTAACATTGACAGCTATGAACGAGAACGTTGATAGTGGTATTGGGCGGATGCTATGGAGAAGGAAGGTAGCACGTCGCTTTTCCCAGAGAAGACACAATGCACAGGGTCAAAGTCTGAATCAGCGTCGATAATCATCGACGTAAATACACCTCGTCTTTGTTCTATCGTCGTGCATGTATAGCCTACTCCATGCTGAACACTGAGTTCTATGATAACATCGCGTACAGGATCGTACAACAAATTATCTGCATTGATTTACCGGGACCGACGTCTCACCCGCCGTCTCCTCGTCCTAGTAAAGATATCATCCTGCGAACAGCTATAATGTGGAGATACCCTAAAGGTCACTTCCTCCCCTTGTTTTACCATCTCGACCCCCACTGGAGAATTGCATATGCCCAAGGGCATATAATGCACTCCTCGTTTGATTTCCTTTTCGTCAATGTTGTGACTGCATTTTGTTTACTGAATTTAGCACCTACTGCCGCTTACAAGAAGAGAAATGTGGGTGCTCACCAGCGGGTGAAGTGAACTGTGAAAATGTTCCACTGCAATGCATCCCCCATGGACGGCCGGCATAAAAGGCAGCGCACATATTCCGGGGGTAACTTCTCGATGGACTGTTCAACAGCTTGGATCGCATCAATGTGCTCGTCGCTAATAAGTTGCCAGCGTTGATGAGAAGGAAATACCACCAGGCTATCATCTTCATCACTGTCGACAAACCAACTACCAAGTCGGTCATGAGCATTGATATACAGGATCTATTGCTCAGTATCCAATACTGAGCCTCAAGAACCATACCTCTCAATGGAGGGAAATACGTACCGCATTCCTCCAGTTCATGACAAGATTATATGACTTTGGATCATCCCACAGGCACCTCAGTCGAGCATTCCGACGGTCCATGTCATCCACCGTGGCCACATTTGGATCCAGACCACACACATGGACGATGTGTGCTGCCTCCTCCATAAATGTTATGGAGAGCTGGTTCACAATAGGCCCAATGGGATCAGAATCATCTTCACTATTGCTGGAATAGCGGCGACACATGGAGAACACCTCGGGATGAGCGAAAATGTTGTTGGCTTTGCAGAACAG
The DNA here is from genome assembly GCA_018397855.1 of Boletus reticuloceps. Taxonomy (NCBI): domain Eukaryota; kingdom Fungi; phylum Basidiomycota; class Agaricomycetes; order Boletales; family Boletaceae; genus Boletus; species Boletus reticuloceps. The sequence continues at coordinate 1,953,583 of JAGFBS010000001.1, forward strand.
CGCACAGGCCAGTTGTAGTTTTGTACTCGCTTGGGACGATTCTGTAGACGATGCGTTATTGGATGGTACAACCCGACCACCAGTAAGGTCAGAAGGAATCTTAACCAGCTCAGTAAGTTTAACATCCAGCTTCTTCTTCCAACCGCCAACGAACGCAGGTAGCTGTGCAAATGCAGATGCAAATGGGTTTCCATCCATTTGAGTCGCTTCCGGAGCCTTGATGATGTCTTCAAAAAAAGGTAGACGGGTGATGTCGACCACATGCGGAAGAAGGTCAAAGGATGGTGTGTCCGGTGATGGCTGGGTCACGTAATTCTCGTATTCGGTAGCCAATAAGCGTCGACGTTGCGGGTAGACAACCTCTTTTAATCTTCGAGACCGGAAGGCTTCCATGATCTCCAACCACTCGGGCCACATGTGACCCCATACTATGGCATCAACAATTCACTCTACTGCAGGGCGACCAAGTTTGTGAATGCTGACCTTTGTCTGTGAGTAACTTGGAAGACCTGAAAGCTGATTTATAGGAACTTCGAAATTCAGGCTGTCCAAAATATTCCATCTCGGGCCCATATCCATGCTCCTTGAGACGTTCGAAAATGCTAGAGCAGATACATGTCAAATCCGTGGCTGCAAAGGCAGACAGCTACCTTTGTTCTCGTTCTCGGCGAAGTCGTTCCAGGTTCCTTCTGCGCTCTCGTTCTCGTTTGTCCTGCCAAATTTCGCATTCAAGCGCGTGCTGCCAATACATCAGACAGATATTTGGGAAGAAAGAGAATTCAACAGACCATCCATATTGTATCATACTGCTTCTTCCTATCATCCAAGAGCTGTTTCTTGTCAAAGGATGCATCATACTCGTCCAAAAAGGACTCCATCTGGGCAACGTCAACCCACGATGCATCTTCTGTATAAAGGTTATTTAACAGTATAAATTCACCGCGTTTCCACAAACCTTTATTTATTTTGAGCTCTTCCGTGGTCAGGACGCGATTATTGCGGATGATATTATCGCAGGATTCAAGATTGATAAGGCTGTTGGAGTCCATAAACTTGACGTCTATGCTAGGATATCCAAGAAACCTTACTATTCGAGTTTACAGTCCGCGCAGTACCTACGACGAATGTACCAGAGCACTGTTCTCGCCCTCCATCCACACATCTATGTGGTACGTCAGCTCATGTAGAACTATCAGAGGATCCGTACATACGTGGCAACGAGCGTCAAATAGAAGATCAGCATATTCTTGCTCAGTCAAGTCGGGTGGGCAGTCAGGCAGGCCGTCGACTTGACGACGGGCAGTCTTCCAGACGAACGTCGAAGATTTGTCCATTAGGACCTCCCGAAGAGACTTGCATGTACGAGAAAGACTCAGGAGGTTCTTTGGATGAAGGTACTCTGCTATCTATTGCTGATCAGTTGAACGGACGAATTGGAAAAGACAGGGAGAAATCCACGGACAAGGAACAAGACATCCAAGTTCAGTTCGAAAAATGCACCTGGCTTTGGCTTTCTGTGGCGCCGTTTCTTCAAAGATACTTGCAGCATGCTAGTTGGAGTCAGCGGTGGTACAAGGATTGCTTCGGACATACGGCGGTGATGGTGGTCCAAGTTTCCCAGGGACAGCCATTTTGTAGGCAGTGCATACAATATGCATTACGAGATTACTACATAGATACTTCGTGGAACTGCTCGATGGTCTGAATTGGCCAATGTGCTCATTACTGCCAGCACGACTTGGGAAGTGGCGTCACTCAGGTTTTTCTTGTCATGAAACGTTCCATGCATGCGATGACTAAATTGGTCGTATGTACAAATCGGCATTTCAGTAGAACAGAACGCCAGTGGAACAAGCCGACACATTCAGAAAGGGGTAAATGGACTATTTTCCCGGGAGATTTGAAGGTAACCGGGTGCGTCTTGATGCGGCGGAGATGTTTCAATCAGTGACTCCCACACTTTTCGCGTACGAGGACGACGTCTCCCAGGTACAACCCTCCGACTTTACCGTCTTCAGCGAAGATCTCAGGCTAGATCTACATGCAGCTACGTCCCGTCCCGTCTGTACTTCCGAGGTTTATCGTGACACTATATAATGGCCTCAAGACAAGAGGCATCATCCCCCAGAACCACACATGGGGATTGGGAAAGCAGACATCTCTGCCAGTGGGATCCCATTTACCAGTATTCCCTCCTTTGCGTCTGGTGATAATCACGGGTGGAATGAACTTTCGCCTACTTCCGAGTTCTGGTCTCTAACACCCTCACAACCCACGTCACTGTACTCTGATCACTCGCACTTCCACGGATCATTGCTGGACTCGGGATCATTTACGGTGCATTCTGACCCAAGTATTCGTCCTCATCTTTGTTTTCCCCGGGAAGGACACGCGTAAGTCATAGGAGTCATGTATTACTTGTCACTAACGCATTGCAGCAGCCATACGATACCAATCGAAGGTGCTTCAGGCTCAGATCAAGGCACCAGGTAGCTCATCGGTTTTGTCTGGGGGTGACGACCGTTGTTGATATACCCATAGAAGACCGTCCGATCTGTTGGACACAAGAAAGTGGTCTCGACCTGATTTCTCGCAGGCTGTCTTGGACGGTACGCCAGTTTATTGCCAATGATATTTTTATTCGAGGATACAAATAAGGCCGGTTTTGCAGAGACTTTTGCTTCCGGTAATATACCAGCAGCAAATACGGAACCAAACCCACAGATCATTTTGCACACACAACCCGTTCCGGATTCGATTTCGGGCACCTTCGGCCAAATGGAGTACCATCAGGCAAGCCTTGCCACTCATGTCGGTATCTATAATTTGTTTCTGTGGATATCGATGCTTATTCGTGCATCAGCTCAACCACCCTTCACTTCACCCGAGTGATGTCGTCATGTCGTATTCCTCGCCAGGCTCAATTGAATACGTCATCAGTAACGACAGGAAACCTCCGGTCGTAATTTATCGGCCCCCAGAGAAGAAGGGTTCAGGTCATCGACGTTCCAAACGTGCTTGTGCCATCAACGTTGAAGGGTTGTGGATCGACAAGGACGACCTCTACTATTGCGCCGGCCATGGCAACAGTACGATCAGCGTCCACGAATGTCTGTGGGCCACCTCCGGCGGTCCTTGCGGGATGTGGATCATCGGCTCTAGATCTCGTGTAGGCGCACACATTCGTAAATGGCACCCAGTACAGAATCACACGAAGAGCACAGCTGAGTGTCTGTGGTACGGGTGTGCCAAAAGGATGCTCAAAGACTCAATTAACCGCCATGTCGTAACGTCTCACTTCAAAGAGGCTTTTCATTGTCAAGGATGCGACGAAGAGTTTCACGGCAGGACGTGTACAATCAACATGTCGAGGACAGCGAGATGTGTAAGGGTGCGGGTGCTGCGATTGTGTATGGTGCAGAGCGCAGGGTAATTGACGCGCGCCAGGCATTGCACCAAGGAGGCGCAATTCGTTATGCAGGTCGATAGCGCCTGACATATGGTCATGATTTTATCTTCTCTTTTGTATATACAACTATTGGTCATGCTGACACTATTACGAGAAATGTATATGTATTATTGATCATCCTCACTCCGCCACGAACATTAAGATGCAGTCGAGGTCGACTTGGGAGTCCCAAACGACGAATATTGACAGGTACACGAATCAAAATCATTGAGATGGTACATGAAGTAGCCACAATTGGTGGTAGCTGTAATTCCCCTCCGTAACCAATGATCGTGGGGTGGCAGTGCGATGATGTTGTGCCGACGTGTTCTGTCAAGTCGATAACCGAGACAACTTTCAGGAGAGTAGCGGTAGATGCCACTTTTATTGATGAGGCCTAGGAATCGACCGAACCAAAGGTGTCTACAACCAGGCGTATATCATTGATAATCAATGCCGCGGTAAGGCTTGCACTGGCGTGAGACCGACACAGGGATGATTCAGATCGTCGAAGGCCAGTTTCGATGGGGAAGCTACAAAGCGAAGAGACAGGAAGACAAAAAACCAGCCATGGAATAAAAAGAAATCACCCGTCTTACCTGCAAGTAATCTCCGGATCACGCGCACGGCAAGTGGCATTAAAGCTGGCCCACTCACTGGCTAGCAGCAGCCACACGCCCATGCCTACCGGAGAATGGACCCTATCCTACTAGTCCTCGCGTATCAAGAGCGCTCAAAGACACAGGTTGGCAGGCTCAGCCAATTATGGGACACACGTTCGACGTCCATGTGATCTCTTGAGCGTCTCCGTTGGCAGATGGGCCAGCGTAGCTGGCCATGGGCGCCGGGGCTTGGGAAAATGTTGGTGGCAGGCGCAAACGATGAACCGTTCAAGGCCGGAGATGTGCGGCCGGAAATGCGGTATGCCGAAATTTCAGATTATAACCTAGCCCAGTGGCAGGTGCCATCAGAGCTGTGAATGTTCTGAACATACCCCTCATGAGGCCTGCATAACAGGCACCGCGGCAGATATAGCAAATGGTTCCCTACCGTCGGCCAGTTCGGATTTCGCGTGGTTCTGCTGAGTCATCATCAAGGAGCTGCCAGCGTGCCTGACTGCCTCGATGACAGGAATAAGCGTGCCACATCTATCATGGAGAACGCACCGGTACCGCCCCTACCCAGGTATAGAGATACTTGAGTCGAGCGTTCCGGCGACCCATGTCCCCCACAGTCGCCACATTTGGATCAAGCCCACATGCACGGACGCGTAAGGAGCTTCTTCCATGTATTTGAAGCCGAAACGATCCCAAATAGACCCAGTATGTTCCCGAGTCGCCCTCACCTGGTCACCCATAGAAAGTGAAAATGCATTTGCTTGCTCCATTGAACAAGGACAGGTATAGTTTCTCCGTGGGTGCTCGACAGGATTCTGAGTCTCTCGCACTCTGGCTTGACTCCCACGAGCGCCCTTTGAAGATAACGTGAGAAGGGAAACGGACAAGTTCGGTAAGTTCAGAGTCGAGCTCCTTCCTCCTGTTGAAAAGTCGGCTGCCGGGGACATCCTTGCTGATCAGGCGTGACGGACGGCAATGTTATTCGCGATAGCGGACAAGGTATCGTATGGAAGATAGCTACGAGACGAAGTGAAGAACTGTATAGTATTATGTAAGCATATACCTCGTATTGTGGCTGTGCGAGACATACGGTCAATCGAACATGCCACTGAACATTCCTGGTCTTCTCGCACCTTTTCAACTCATTTGGAATCCCCGCATCGTTCTCCCTCATGTCATAGTCACAGGTCAGAACTATGTGCTCACGTCTTCGCATTGAACTCACAATGTTATGTTTGCTGCAGCAAAGACATTCGCCAATTGGACTTTTTAGCGCTTCGGAGAGCTGGGTACCGTGGTGCAGTTTGTGACAAGGACAACTGTTTGGTAAGTCGCATTGTATGCCCGAACCCGGCGCATGACTGATCCACGAATAGACGATACCGTACAAAGACACGCTCGTTCCACAACTCGTGGTCCGTCACGCCAACCATTCATGTTGACGTTTACTCATCGTTCACGACAGGACGCCTGGAAAGAATGCAGGGAAGTCTTTGGTGAGGAAACGTCCTCATTGTGAGCAATTCTGCTGGCACGAAACACGACGCGGGCCAGATCCAGGTAAGGTCAGGCAAGTAAGGTAACACCACCGCTCAGACGTATTCTCAGGCTGAATCCGTCTCGTATCACCTCTCTGTTCCCGTATTGCGGCACAACTCGCCCAAACCTGCGTATTCGTGCATTAAATCGATACGCGGGTATTTTTCGACGCTTCGAGACCCGATCAAGGACGAAGAGTTGGTGATTGTTGGAGATCGGGTATTCACGGACGTTGTGATGGCGAACCGAATGCGCCGGCGCCTGGTGCACGGTCCTGCAGGAACGGAAGGGTCCGAGTTGGGGAGATGCGGACCGTTGGCAGTATGGACGACTGGTGTATGGCAAAGGGAGAGTATGATGGTTCGGTGGTTGGAGAAGCGAGTGGTGGACATGGTCATGCGTTGGACTAACAGACGGTCTGATTTCCAAGATGCGTTTGCTAAGCCAGTCACTCCGCAGCCCAACGAGAGTCAAACTATTTTGTCTAGAGTCATGAGTTTTGTACGCCGACGGTAGCCATGACACAGCCACATGTACTTCTTACCTTGCACTGTGGTATGGTCGGGTTCCATGAGCACTACCCTCGTCCGGTCCCAGGTGCTGGTCTCTCCCCGCCTTTTTCTCCGTCCACCTCGTCCCGCCCACTTTCGCCCGCCCCGTCCCGTCGTTCTCTTACACGCCCCCCGACGCCTGTTTGCATCTCACCCGCCTCCCGCCCACCGCAGTCTTCTCTCGCGTCTCTTCCCTACAACCTTACGACCTTCTCCCGACTCCGGTCCGTCCCTCCGCAAAGTCATCGCCCTCGCTAAACCAGAGAGAAAGCCGCTCTTCCTCGCCATATGCCTCCTCCTCGTCTCTTCCTCGGTCGCCATGACCATCCCACTCACCGTCGGTAAACTCATCGATTTCTTTTCCACCGATGATCCCGTGAGTGTCCCATGTCTCGCTTCATCGTCGTGATCTGATTCTCACCACCGCGGGGTCGTGCACACTCAAATTTCCGTCGGGCGCGCATAGCATATGCCGTACGGACTCTCGATCTACCAGGCGTCGGGCATACTTCTCGTCGCGTTTACGACCGGTGCAGCCTGTAATGCCACCCGATCGTTCCTCATGCGCATGTCTGGTCTGTGTCTGTCTTCGTCGCTTCTTTTCGTGTGCCTCGTTTTCGGTTCATCGAACCGAGTGTCTGACATTGCTGCACACAAGGTCAACGGATCGTCGCTCGACTGCGCGAACGCACCTACGAAGCCGCACTCCGCCAAGAAGTCGAGTTTGTCGAAAAAGGCGAGGGTGACGTGTTGAGTCGATTGAGCGCCGATTCGAGCATCGTCGGCGAAAGGTGAGTAACAGTGGCGATGTGTGTGTATGCGGCGATGGACCGACGTTGCACGCGAACCAGTGTCACACAGAATCTCTCGGACGGGCTGCGTGCGGCTATCATGTCTTCTGTCGGACGTGCGTATGCTTTGGGATTAGTTGTGCGATCGCTCATGTCCCTTTCATCTCAGTCGGTGCCATGTTTTATATCTCACCGACGTTGACGTTTTTGATGCTCGGCATCGTCCCTCCTGTATCGCTTGGCGCAGTAAGATTTCTCTGCTACGCCGACCTTTGTACACTATTCACGGAATTACAGCTCAGGTGTACTACGGTCGGTACCTCAAGAAACTGTCCAACCAATCCCAAGAAGCGATAGGTGAAATGACCAAGGTCGCCCAAGAATCCCTTGCGGCTCTCAGGACAGTGCAAGCCTTCAACGCCAACGCGCAAGAACAAGGCAAATTCCGTGACCGCATCAACCACGTCCTTGCCCTCGCGCGCAAAGAAGCCATTGCGTCTGGCATCTTTTTCGGGAGCACAGGGTGGAGTGGGAATATGACAATCCTTGGTCTGTTGGGATATGGTAGGTTTCCAACTCGCAAGTACAGGCGATTCGGCTGATGGTAGGCTAGGCGGCACGCTCGTCTCGCAGGGGGCGATCACCGTCGGAGACTTGACCGAGCTTGTTGCTCTATACAGCGTACGTTGGAAATGGGTTGCAGATGCTCACGTGAGACACACACTCTGATCACACTCTCGTGAGCTAATACAGCCTACCAGCGGATTTTTTGTGCGTGTTATCCGTATACGCCCAAGCTATAGCGCAACTCATGACATGTCTAGTCTTCGATCATGCGGGGCATCGGTGCGGGTACTCGGATCTTTGAGCTCCTCGACCGCAAACCTGCCATCGTGCCCAACCAAGGGATCGAAGTCGACCCGTCGCGACGCGGCGTCATCCGGTTCGAGAACGTCGGGTTCGAGTACCCGAGTCGGAAAGGCGTTCAGATCCTAGACGACTTTAACCTCGAGATTAGCATTGGCGAGAACGTGGCGATCGTGTACGTTTCTGCGCGTGTCATGTGTGTGACTGAACCAATAACCGGCGTAGTGGCAAGAGCGGTGGAGGCAAGTCGTCGGTGCAGTCGCTCCTCCTTCGGTATTACGATCCCGTGCGTGGCAAAGTCACGTATGACGGACAAGGTACGTCCGTTTGCGGTCCAGTTTGAGCGTGAAAACGACTCGACACGTCTTGCATAGACATTCGCGAATTCAACCCGAGTTCCTGGCGGAACATTATCGGCATCGTACCACAGGTCTGTTCCTCCTCCACTACTCTCAGATGCCTTGATTCACGGTTCCCACCCCAGGACCCCGTCTTGTTCACGGGTACGATCGCGTCCAATATCGCATTTGGCAACGCCACTGCGACGCGCGAAGACATCGAGCACGCCGCCCGACTCGCCAACTGTGAATTCGTCTGGGGCATGCCCAAGGGATTTGATACCGAGAGTGCGTGCATCTTTACTCTATGACGCTCGACGGTTGACTTTTTTTTTTTTTTTTTCCTTTCGTGACAGTTGGCCGACAGAGCCTGAGTGGTGGCCAACGTCAACGCCTCGCCATCGCCCGCGCGCTGCTCAAACGTCCCGCGATCCTCGCGTTGGACGAGGCAACGAGCGCGCTGGACGCGACGAGCGAGCATCGGGTCAACAATGCGATCGACAAGATTTTGACGCAGAGACAGACGACGTGCGTGATTGTCGCACATCGGCTGTCGACGATCGCAAGGGCGGAGCGGATCGTGGTACTCGAAGGCGAGTTTGGTCTTATTGGTGGAACTGACACTGACCGACGTGCTAGATGGACGGATATCCGAGTCGGGGAGTTATCGAGAGCTCGTCGGTCGAAAAGACTCGCGGTTCCGTTCACTCATGGCGGCACAGTTGACCGCGGCCGAGGCAGGAGTTGTACTGTGATGATAGACACCACTACTAGAGATATTCATTCTGCATTCTTTTCGCAAAGCAAGCTCATCAAAAACATAAATAAACAGCATGCGGCAGGAAAGCGACTGGTGTACATGCCAGATTACAAAGAGCATAGGGTAGTCGATGCGACCCAGGAGAGCGTCCGTCACCGGTACGTCGTCGAGTCCTTGAGACGCCATTGCCGAAGGGGTCCCCACCACCACAGTGACGACCCCGTAGACTGTTCATTTAGTTGTACCGGCGGAGACGCGCGCGTACCACGGTATCGTAGCTGTGGCTCTGGCATCGAGTCGTGCACGGCCGGGTCGTCTTCCCATTCTTCTTCGTCTTCTTCGCGGGGTATCCGCACCTCCATCTCCACCTCTTCCCGTCGCTCGCGCTCTGCCTCACGCACGCTAAAACTGCCCAGTCCCCAACCGACTACCGGCTTTTGGTATGGATTACGCTCTTCTTCGCGCTGATAGACTTGGTGCATGCGTTCGGCACGTTCGGCAGCTTGGATATGTGCCGCAGTGAGATGGGCATGTCGTAGACGCGCATACCACCGCTGGACCATCTGCAAGGGATTGAACACTGCCGACCAGCCTAGTACAGTGGCCGTCGACATGCTCTCCCCATCCTGAGACGGCGTGCGGGCAGACGCATCGGCCTTGGTATTTGGCTTGAAGGCGTCGGTAACGCCCTTCCAGACCGATTTTGCCTTTTCACGTTGCTCCTTGCGGCGTTGGGTGCGCAAGAGGCGTTTTTGCTGGCGCTTGTTTTCACGTTCCAAAAGTTCTTCGACTTCGCGTACGCCCATGCCTGCGCCAACCCACCACCACCAACCGAAGAAGCTCTGCCAGAGAGTGACGGCCCACATGAGTTTTGGCATCCAGGTATACTGGTCCTGTCTTGGGATGTACACAAAGTTGAGAGAGGTGGAGATGAAGGCGAGGATGATGGCAGCCTGCGCCAAAGGCAGCGGTTCCTCCGTCAGTGCGCCAGGCTTGACGACGGTTGACAAAGAAACCCCAGATGATAAGGAAAGCGGTGAAGAGGACGGAAAGGGCTGCGTTGCATACGTTGCGGGTATCCTCTGCGATGGATGCGACGCTGTCGCTAGATATGAGGGGCAAGAGCTGCATAACGGCAGAAATGACGGCGAGTGGGCCTGAATGTGAGATGTGGGAAGCAGTCAGCCAAGCAGGGACCAGAGGACATACCGATAAGACCGAAAATGAGTCTAGCCTCGAGATCGGAGGGGAAAAGGAGGGTGAGGAAGTGAATATGTGTGATCTGCGGTGTGTGAGAGAACGCTTGACACGGAAAGGGGAGGACGGACCTGAACGACGACGGAGGTGGTAGCGTTCATGACGACCCAGGTTGCTCTCTCTGCGGGAGTCCAGATTTGCTGGTAGAGAAGGGTAGGGTCAGTAGAGTTGGCGGAGTGGTTTGCGGAAGGCATTTCGATGGCGAGATAGCTGAGCATGTACGGCCAGTGCTGGCTCTGGCGTACGGTAGCAGAGAAGATGATCCATAGAGTGGCAGAAGTGGATATGAGGAGGGTTGCGACGCCGGTAAGTTGGAGGGCGTAGTTGGTGCGAGCGAGGGGCCAGTGATACTGTGCGGTGAAGACGAGGTGGAACAAAAGGACGGCTGCGAGGGTGAGGGTGATGCCAGTGACGAGGACCTGGATGGGGAGGGACTGGACAAAGGGAGGACGGAACTGGAGGATGGGATCTTGGGGATAGTACGAGTCGCTCTGAGATCGAGCCATGGTACTGGCTTGGCCAAGAAAGAGGAACAGCAACAGACATGCATTTGACCCACTCATCGTCATCATCGTCTCTGGCTTGGCATCTCACACATCGGACTTTAAATTATTACCCGATGCCGAGACAAAAATATGTACAAACACTCTACGGCATCATGTGACCCGATCGAATGGCCCTCGCAGCTTCGCTCTGGGCCTCGTCCACAAGGTAACGATCGTAGATTACTTGTAGCTTGTCTGCCTCCTACGAAAAATATGAGCACACGGAAGAGTCAAGTACAGAGAACAAACGCACGCTAGTCGTCTTGACCACGCTCTCTCTCCCGGACAAACGTTCCGCATACGCCTTCCATTCGCCACCCGCGGCAGCCCTGTCATACCCTCGGTGCTGTTCCAAAACGTACTCCCTCGCCACCCACGGGGCAACCATCACGTCCGCCAACGACAACGCCTCGCCCACGAAATACGGGCCCTTCACCTGTGCGGCGAACTTGCGTTGCGCGTCGTACAAATCACTGCGCGCCGCATCGGCTTTGGCCTTGTCCTGCGCCATCAACAGCCGCTGCCACGCCTGCAACATGTTCTTCGTCACGTGGTCGATCCAGATACGGACCCTGGCCCGCTCGTACGGGTCTGACGGGAGCAGGCTGGGTTTGTACGTCGGATACGCGTCCTCGAGGAACTCGCATAACACGATCGACTCGTACAAGGCCTTGTCTTGGTACTCGACCGTTGGTACGAGCCCCTTGGGGTTCAGCACTACACATTTGGATTAACAGTGAGGTCGTCGCACGTGGGACGAACTTACTAAGAAATTGCGGTTCCTTCTTGTATGGGTTAACTTCCTTGTATTGGTAGGGAATTCCCCTCTCTTCGAGCGCGATCCAGACCCGCTGGTTGAACGGACAAAACTGCATACGTTAGGTCGTGAGCCGATATGATACCCCCATATGGCAAGTTCACATACCCATCCGGACCAGAACACTAGGTCCTGTGGGTCCTGGTGTTGCGCTACCGTCTCTGCAGCACGTCCCGTCGCAACTGGGTGAATATTTTCGTCGGGAAGTCGAGCCATGGCATTTCGAGGTTGTTCGTATCCATATTTATGTCGTTCACAAGTGACAAATATAGTTCCGTGATGACGAATCGTTCTGTCAGCTCAGCTCTTCACAGGGGCTCGATCTACTCTCACCGACTCTCTGGCTCTGAATCGATTACCTCCACGCATTGGCACATTGTAGGTCAGTCTGAGTAAAGCACCGTCGTCCTAAGAGAAACAGCGGTTACTCCGAGTCGATTCAGGGACTGATTCGGACTCCGGTCCGGTAGTTGACGTGTGCCTATTGCTGCCGATATCACATTGCAACCCTCACTCCTCACCTTCATATCAGTCAACCTAGCTGAAAACGTTGGGAATGTGCCGAACGCAGTTGTAGGACTCATGATATCAATGAAGATCACGGTAACACCAGGATTGTACCCACATCCCCCTCGCCAGGTCCCTCCCCCTCCCATCGCTCAAACCGCACATCCACCACCCTCACCACCTCACCCTCACCTTCTTTCTCCCCCGCGGCACCCTCCTCGCCTCCTCCCCCTCGTCGATGATCCATCACCTTGACGCGCGGCACCTTGACATACCCACATTCGATCGGAATCACGTTCCACGTGACTCGCTCCTCTGTACCCGGCAACACCAACGGTAAGCGTCCGCTCTTCAACCCAGCGACGACGAACCCATCCGACGGCTGTAGGTCTAGCGCGACGCTGATTACTGCCGACCGACTCCCACGGCGGTTGCGGACCGTTAGATGGATCGGGTTGGGTGTGTGCAGTTTGGCTGTTGCCGGGACGCTGAGCAGCGCGACGAGTGTTTCGCGAGGGGGCCTGAGGAGGGGGAGGGGTATGTAGGTCGACGAGCGGGGACCGTGGTGGCCGGGCGATAGAATCCTATGGGCGTAGCGTCGTTAGACAATCATCACCATGCAACAATGACTAGGATTCCCACCTTTTCCATGTCAGCTCGTATTTGCCCGGCCCAGGTAACACTTCATCAGTATCGTCTTCCGTCGAGGCCAGCTCAACAAGACAAATGTCAGAAAATTGGTCCCCGGTAAGGTATTCTGCAGTGATCGTCGTAAACATTCGCTCGAGCTTTCGTGGGGCACTCACCGCCAGGAAACACGCCTTCCACACCCGCTTCCAATGTTGTATCGACTACCCTCGCGTTCCGACTCTCCTAAACAATACAGTCGGTCACTCTTGAACAGCACGACCTCATCGAGGAAACTCGTACCAATCTATGCAATGCCACCTTCTCCAATTCCACCCCACACGGCGCCGCGCACTCAACCACCGTCATCACCACCGCCTCCCCGCCCGCCCGTGCTTCCCCATGTGGATCTTCCAACACAAACAGATCCGCCAGCGCTGGGGGAGGTCGAAGAGATCGCTGATAAGCCACATCTTGATGCACCACGAACACACTTGAGGTCGGAATCAACAACGTCCGTAAGACCTCGCCCATGTCGTAGTCCTGCGAGGCATCCAGAGTTTCTGATAATGATGGTGATGGTGATCGGGCTTGAGATCGAGATTGGGATGGAACCGGCTCCGTCGTCGTACGCGACTGAACGGAGATGTCGATCGTTCGGTCCCCCGGTGCACCACTGCTCACCAACACCATTGTCTTGACTACCGAGACACCGGGCTGGACCGTCCCGAACTGAACACCCTTGATCAGTCCCGACGATTTCTGGCCGTCAAACGTTAAAAATTGCACTATTGCCGAGGGGATATGATGAGCAATAAGCAAGTTGGGGTAAAATGAGCAAAGGAGGCGGAAACGTACCTGCCTCGTCGACCTCAGTTGGCTGCAACAACACATCGACCACAATATCCAGCGCCCGGTCGTCTGTATTCGTAATCTCGATCACGATCGGATAGGCCTCATCCAACAACGCAGGCTCCTGGTGCGAAAATGAAACTGAGAATTGGTGTGGACGATGGCGAACGCTAGTCAAGATTTGTCATGAGGCTTGGTTGAATCCGGGACAGACACTCACATGACTCTCAAAGAGTCGTCCCGTGTCACAGGAATGAAGGTTACTGGTTGTACCGAACTCAACCAGCGAGGAACGGCGAGGATTGATTCCCGCGACGCACATGGCTCGTGCGGTACCTCAATTGTCCAACTCCCTTCTTTCAGTGTCACCACGATGCTCGAGACCTACGTCATTGATTGATCGTCCATATGTATAAGCAAAAAGGGGAGAGAACCACGTACGCTGAAATACCTGGAACATCCGAGGCGAGCGTACCGGCCAAAACGACCTGGTCCCCAGCTCGCCACCTTAAATGCACCTGCACTTCGATCGGTTTCTCTCCTCGTACCTGACCCAACGGTACGAGCCGCACGGGATCAGGTTGTGCAGACGCATCGTGATGGATGGTGATCGGCCTGCACCCTTCCGAGAATAAGATCGAAATCGAGTGGATCGGGAGATCAGGGATTACTGCGTCCGACGGCGCGGCCAGCGAGATTTGAAACGCGACTCCTTCGCCCACTCGAACATCGGGTTTCCAAAACACCACCGAGGTGTTCACTATGTAGGAGTCAGTACCGTGACTCGATGGGGTTGGCTATCCAAATACATACGAATTGGCTCAGACTCTTTGAGGTCAACGACCAGAGCCTCGTTAGAAAAGGGAACAGAGGTCTAACGCTCAACGTTCAAAGGTGTTTCCTCTCACATGCGAATCATATCGCACCTTGAGAAGTGTCAGTAGATCGTCTTGCAACGACCCCGGCTCGTCGATGTCACCTATATCGCACAACGCAAGATCAGCGTGCGACAACAAAGCCGCGCACCGACACACACCATACCCAATCATCTCTACCAACAACCTCACCGTCAGCTCCACATCGCCCAACTTCTTCGCACAGGCATACCAAGTAAGAAACAGTGGACGAAGCATTGCATTCCACTTTTCTCGCCGGTACGTCTTGGCGATCCGTTCAAAAAAGCTATGACACATCAACATCACTTCCACAATCCTGCTTAAGAAGCATTCAACTGTTCGCACCGGATTGCCAGCTCGAATTTGCCAGACTGGTAATACGTTTGCGCGATGCGAGACGCAATCCACAGCGTCAGTCTCCCCTGACTTGCCGTCGAACTATACTTTTTGAACAGTTCGTATGATTTCGTGTAGAGCTACACGAGGCAAGTCAGCCCAACGTATACTACACCCGGTCGAAAGAAAGATACCTCCAACACGATCGTCAAGTGGTCCACCTTTTTTTCGTTGGCGTATCCAGGTGCCGCATTTATCCCCTGCGACGCGCTCTCACTTGCCAAGAAACGCTCGCGCCTGGCCTCAGTGCAGCGTGCTGCCATGTAATAGTAGTGGCCGGGATGTTGTAACGCGTGGCTGGGATTCAATCCAAGTGTGCGGATGGCGTCCACGTCGAGTGGTGCACCGCTCGGACCTACCGCTGATGCGAGCGACGCACCCGATGCTCGCGTGAGTGGGACATGCGTCGGGAACGTGAGTGTGGACTGGGAACCTTGTTCGAGAAGTTCTGCAAGCACGCGGTGTCTAGGAGTCCATGAGGCGAGCACCGATAGGATCGATGCGATGAGACATACTGCCTGGCCATCCAGCTCCAATACTCGAATGTCTCCTCGCCGATGCCCCAGCCACGAGAAAAGTCTGCAAAACGACGCATGTGAGGTTGTGGTTCGATAGTGCGAGGGCGTGCTCGTTGTTGTAGAGGTAGAGCTTCGTTATCTGAGGACGCATATGAACGTTGTCCGACGTATGTTCGCAGCGCAAGCCATACCTTGAAGTTGATTGTATCTGCAAGTACCTTGGCTTCCGCCCATCGCTTGGTTCGGGGTGGTAGGATGGCCGTAGAGCCAAACATAATCATCAGTGTCGTATACGCATCCTGGTAATGTCTAGATGGTATCAGGGAAGGGCTAAAGCGTGACGACCGCCTGACGTACTTGAGCGCTACTTCGTCTTCACCTCTGAATTCTGCAAAACAGGCCATCTTGTATTCGTATCGAACTGTCCACCCTTCTGGGCGAAGTGGGCGTGGACTGGCAGCGCCGACAGGATCAGGGGCGGTGGATTATAGGTCGAGGCTTGGGAGTGTCGGTTGCGCTTTCGACGAACCCGCTTGGAGTGTGAAGTGTAATACTCCACGGCTGGCTCGTAAAGTGCGTCTTGCAAGCTAAGAGAGTCAGCCGAGAAGACGAAAAGAAATACGCTGCCTAACCTCCGAGCGAATTCGTCCAATTCTGCTTGACTGACGGGACTCAAAACAAACAACGCCGCCTTCGAATCCAGTCCGCTTTGCTTTCGGATATAAGACAGTCGACTGTCCAGAGACGGATCATCTGACGGAAGGAGATATTCGTAATTGATATAAGAAACATGACGCGAAGACATACCGAGCATTCTCCTGCTGGCCAACAATACAACGGTCAATTTAATGCCTCGCTCGCTTGCTGTCTTCTTCCGTTGCGCGATCTCTGCGCTGATCTCTGCATCCCTTTTCCGTTCTTCTTCAACGCGATCGCGACCGCGCTCCACCTCGGATGTATCGAGCGGGGACCGCTGTGTCGTGTTCGGTGCCTCGAACATACGCAAGAAGAGGACGAATACGCTCGGAAGAAACGCCATGTGTTTGCGTATCCATATTGGGGCTATCAAGCCATCTGGATGAAGCGGTGAGGAGGGCGTGAGTGGAGAGAGCGGAGAATGTGCTGAAGTATACGAGGGATCTTCGGGAGACACGAGTTTTCGCGGAGGAAAACGAACGTTTTTCTCGACGAGGACCATCTGGAAGGACTTGTTACGCTCTGGACCCCATATAGAGGGACGTAGTTGAGACTGGAGGGTCTCGCGTAGACGCGAAATGAGGAGGGCAAACGGATCCTGGGT
Source organism: Boletus reticuloceps (assembly GCA_018397855.1). Lineage (NCBI taxonomy): Eukaryota > Fungi > Basidiomycota > Agaricomycetes > Boletales > Boletaceae > Boletus > Boletus reticuloceps. The sequence goes on from JAGFBS010000001.1 coordinate 1,970,209, forward strand.
CTTTGGGGGAGGTGGTGGTGGTGGTGATCGAGGAGATATTTCCTGTTGAACAGGCGCACCGCCGAGGCCGGCGACGAACATGACGGGCGCGAGCTGCGCCAACAACTCGACGGGATACGAGTTCATCGTTGATCAGAGTGATCTAGTAGCCGTGGGAATCATACAGTACAAGGAGCTCCTATCCCTCGTCGACCCCGACACTCCTCTCCACTCGACGACAACATGACCACACCAGCAGACTGTACATGCCAGAGTAACTGCGCGTAGGTACTCAAAATATATCTTTCACTACACCAGTCTGACCGTGTGCAGTGCCTGCGGACCCTCTGGGACCGGATGCGACTGCCCCAAGGGAAAGTGCAACTGCAAGCAATGCGTCAATAGCCCCCATTCGAACAAGGTACCCCATTTTCTATCCGCACAGTGTTCGAGTTGACATGTACGTATAGTGTGAGTGCCGCGGTTCAGGTGACAACTGCGTTTGTACCACACAAGGCCGGGTTTGCACCTGCGAATCCAAGTAGTAGTAAGAAGCAGCACGTCGAGGTAACAACAAGAAAACAAGTAGCGCCTTGTTCTGCGTGTACGATATTCGAGCGACTTTGTGTAACTAGTTGCGACTTCAATGCCTTCCTCTTTCGGATGAATGTGAGTACTATTTGTGGATCAATGGCCCGGGAACACGCTAGTATAAGTTGAGACGACCATGCACGACTCTCCAACATCATCCCCCGCCGCTCATTGACTGAGCTTGCTTGCTATCTTTTATTCTTCATCATGTACACTCACTCCGCAACTCGTGTCGTCTTTTGTTTCTGCATCACACTCCTTACCATGGCTGCACTAAGTCAATTTTTTCATCACGAAAATCTTCCATCATTCTGACCTCATTCATCTAGCCGCCTCCTCGCCTGTCCCCGAGCCAGAACCAGCTCCCATGGACCCTAACCCCGCATCCGTCATTTCGAGCAACCTCAACCTTTCATGTCAGCATGGTTGCCCTGCAGCTTCTAGCGCACAGCAATTCGTCAGTTGTTCTTTCACCCGAGGCGTGCACGATGCTGACAGGCGGACCTCTTTAGAATACGAACGCTGCGCTTGGTTCAGTCGTGAGCCCACTCTCCCTTTTCGGTGGCCTCGTCCTCTCGAGCGGCATCCTCGCTGCGATATGATTAGTAGTCGGCATTGTCACATAGATGTACTTTGGACATTTTCACTGTAGCAATAACCATGGGAGGGTACTCCCCTTAATGGACACTTCACCAATTCATGTGACAATCACGGTGTATTTGATATTAATTGCCCCTAATGAACAGAAACCAGAAACCAAGAACATTTCGTCAAAGTCGTCGCTTAAAGCAATTAAGAAACCCCCAACTCGCATGCTTAACCCTATGAAGATGACTTGTCCGAGATCTCAGGTGGAGACCCCTTGGGACTATAGCATCGACCATGTCAACATCGCTCGTAGCGAACCATGCTAAAAAACGTACCGTCGTACACCACAGCAGTAGCACGCTCTCGCAGACAATACCACCACAGCAACCCACGTCAAAATCATCGCCGCGAGGATCATCCATACCGCATTCCCAAACTGCACGTTGAAACTCGCGCCGGAAAACAATGCGTTGATATTGTCCTTGACACCGATCACCAGGGCCACGTCTACCGCAAACACGACGGTCCCAACGATTGCACCCACGATGGCGATAATGAGTGCAATGATGGCGACGGCATGTGAGTGCAAGAACAACGAAAGGATAAAGATGACGGTCGACAGCCCTGCCGCGACGAGATGGAGCGAGAGAAGGAGGAGTAGACTCGTCTCGGCCACGTTGGCGAGTTCTGTTGAGAGTCCAGCGTCACGGAGGAAAGTCGTCGGGATCGTGTAACCAAGCTGAGGACCGTAGCAGCTGCATAAGCCATGACCCACGATGGGGCTCAACGCGCTGAGAGACACGGTTAGCATCCAGTGGGTGGGAAGACATGGGTAAGGTCCGCTCGCCTGGTCGCACAGACGCCCCATACGCCAAAGTAGAGACTCGTGGCCCCATTCGAGATGGGATTCATCGAGTGCAACGCGGACACCTCGATGATGTATATCGAAGGTGTGATCGTCAGCGACAACCCGACCAAAATGAAGAGCAGGAAAGCGGTGAAAAAGATCGCGAGCGTCGTCAGGGACACCACGAGATGCTTTTGCAATGGGCGGGGGACCTTGAGTCCACAGATATCCAGCGTAGCGACCATGCTCGTCTGCAAGGGACCTGGGACAGTGAAGGCGTACAGGGCGCGATGAGAAACAAGGCAGCAAAGCCCTGAGGAATGGGATCAATCATATAGTGGGTAGACATAGTTTAGCTTCGTGTGGGCAACTGTGCCTCGCAGCTTTGGACAGTCTAGACAAATTCAGTTGTCACACAAGGAGAGCTGGACCAACTGAGATAGAACACACATAGGCTCGAACGTGCCTTGAACGTGTATGTGTCGAGCATCAACTTAGGAGGGTCGGGAAAATCCCTCGCAGCTTTGGACAGTCTAGACAAATTCAGTTGTCACACAAGGAGAGCTGGACCAACTGAGATAGAACGCACATAGGCTCGAACGTGCCTTGAACGTATATGTGTCGGGCATCAAGTAATGATGCAAGGGAGGGTCGGGAAAATCCGAGAGTGCCAGCAGTTCTAGTACGTAACATCATTTAGGAGTCTAGTTCAAGTCGTACACTGAGCAAGTGCTCCTAACCTGCTCGTCTTTTGGCCTGTGCAGAACCACTGGCACTTGGGTTGCACTAGAACAACAAGCAAGCAGGTGATATTCGTGGAAACAGAGCTCCAGATCAAGTCGATCACATCGATCGTTGACATCCTCGCAGGGGAGAGCCAGAGTCATGCCAGTGGCTAAACATGGTTGTTGGGCCACGGAATACGATTGGATGGTCTCGCTAGGTTCAGAGTCACAATCGAGGGAAACCGTGCTCTGCGTCCTGTTCGATGATGGAGCTCAGCGTCAATTCTCGAGCGTCCGTATAACCTTGTTATACAGCAGCGACACAACTCCTCAGCACCACCATACATGGGTACGAAGTTTCTTTTGCAATATTCATTTGGCTTCGCTGATTATTCGTCGTGATCCCTCAGCAAATTAAACCTTGTTCACCCTCACTTTCCGTCGTCAGCCGCGTTCCTTTCGAGTCTCAGGACACGTTTGTAACACCGAATGATCCCTCTCTCCCAATATGCAACATAGTATTTACAGCCGACCGACACTCAGCTCGTTCGCAGACCATATCGGGAGTGGCCAAAGATTGCGGGGAACTTGTTCTCACCGAAACTGGACCTCCCAAGGACTTTCACAACATCATGTTTGAATTTGACCAACCGTTGACCGAAAACACGGAGAGTGTATCCGTTTCGTTCACTAGTTCACGCCTGCTGTGTACTATGATCACCCATGGTGTTTTCTCCGACCCTCCGTCCGATCACTCTACGACAGTCGGTCGTGTCGTACGCGTCTTTCCGGTTGACCCTACGAGCAAGCGTAAAACCATTTCCCTTCCTACAGACGTCCTCCTCCTCATCTTTGAAAACTTGCGTTTTCCACCCACATATCGCGGTTGGCGAAAGGATGTCCTGTCCTCTGCATTGGTGTGTCGAGAATGGACATGTGCGCTCAACGCGCTTTTGGTCGATTTTCGCTCGGAAGAGAGTCAGCAGGGATATCCTCCTGAGATATCCCGCTTTGCCCGCGGACTTATAGCGCGTCCCAGTCTTGGTCTCGGTATCAAGTACCTCTCCGTAGGGTATCTGGAGAAGCACCCAAGCTGGGATCCTTATCCAGATTTTTTTCCCCCGGGTCGTCTCTCAACAATGTTCTTGGCCAAGTTGCAGTTACGACAAGGCAACCCGCGTCGATCGCTGTTTGGTACAGCTTTATTGTCCATCCTGAGTGTCGCCAAGAACGTTCAGACCCTGCATCTTAATCCTGGGATGGACCTCGTCGTGGCATCAGGACGATCTCGCGGACACACTTTGTGGGCTGAACAAACTGGAAACATTTGAAGGAAGGTGTCCCCTCACCATGGCTCAATTAGTCTCCTGTGTCGCTACATGGCCGTCATTGAGTGTCTCTCCATCATGAACGTCATCCCTCCCGTGGACCACACCCTCCCATTAGCCTCGCCATCCTGTTGTCTCACTGTGCTCGAACTCTTTGACACTCCTATCAAGGACGACGAGCTAATATGTTTCGTGAGCGCATCCGGCGCGACCCTCGAACGACTCACGCTGTGCCGCATCTCGCACTTGACCAACGCTGGGCTCGGCGCCGCCTTGAACAAAGTCTGCACGTCGCTGACCTACTTGTACATCATGAGCGATGCGCTCGTGCGGAGCCCGGGCGAAGAACATGCCCTCGACGCCACCATCACGCGCATGGAACGCTTGACAATGCTCAGGATCGTCCCGGATGTTGCCTCGGAACGGATGGTGGAGCGACGCGCGGAAGCGTTTAAGCGGCGCTCGACGCCTGCCCTGTCCGAGGTTCACCTCCACCTTCTGATGGCAGGTGAGCCTGAGGATCGTGGTCTAATTGCAGCGGCGTGCCGTGTCTGGCCTGGGTGGGAAATGGCGCAGACGGGTTGGGCTGCGACCCTAGGGATTCCGAGTCTGTACTTGTAATGCGCTTGAGTCATGAATTGCACCATACACTGGCACTGTGTTGCAACTTAGTCCGGTCCGATAAGCGTCCGAGATTGGATCGAGGACGATCGGCGGCGACATACCAACGTCTACGTCATCAATTCTAATCTTTACTCGACTTCAGGAGCTGAACTCGCCCAAAAAAATTGAATGCGCGGGTCTACTTTTTTCTTGCTTCGTATTGTCGCCAACGAGCAGTGTTCAACCCCAGGCATATCGAGAAATCACAGCTTCAACAACGAGTCGGACACGTCGTCGTCCAACGGCCATACGCCGACCTCGCTCACCCCGAGTTCAGCGAGCGAACGGTCCGACGATGAAGGGTTCAAGAATTCCATCTGGACCAAAGCCCACCGGAGATACCTGACCCTATCGACAGTTACCCCATAGACAACGCCGAACTCGCCACCCTTGTCGCTGGATGCGGACATGCCCCCGCAACCGCTTGGCGAGAGAGCGCGGTATCACATCTGGCAGCCCTCCGACCCTGTTCCGATCGTCGTCGTCGTTCTCTCTACCTCAACATCAGTGTAGCGAGTGCTTCTCGAACCAGTTAGCAATTTATCTGGATGGAAAATCATGTGGCTCAACCGTACGTACAAGGAGGTCGCACGTCGCGCGCACCTCATGAACCGACACAACTTTCGGGTCAGTTGGTTTGGTATATTTAGAACGCTGCTCTGACCGGGGGTTTTCTTGAAGCAAATTCGAAATTCGATACATCTGCACAACAGATGTTCGTGTGCTATCCAGCCGAGCACGGTTTTGGATTAGATGGAATAGAGAAACTGTTGAAGATGCTACGGGGTTGAAATAAAAAAGTGATACGCCATTTCTTAGATATTTGGGTAATCCAGTGCTGTCTTAATGTGTACATTGCATATCATTAGAACACCGTTAATCGCTTTGCCAAAGCCGGCATGAAGACTTGTCCAACGCTTTGCGTATCGGCTTTTCCTTTCTATTAGGCGCGAGAGCGATGCAAGTGGGAATGTCTTCTGGCTGTTCCGTCCAGAGGTGATGTGGTATGGGCGATGGACCAGCGTATGAGAGTGCAGCAGTGAGCTTCTCTAACGTAGATAAGTCAGGTGTCTGAAACACAAGCCAAATGATATTAATTGTCCACGTAAAACGTCCAATATGAGCGCAGCACACCTGAAGCACGACCGTACGCGGACCTGTGTCATTATGAGAGGATCTCGATCCTTTGAAGCTCACCTTGCGCATGTTCCTGAGGTCTGCCAGATACTCAATCGTTTCTTGTCGTTCGCGCGTCAGGTGCAGAACCTGCCACCGAAAGGCGTCAACGCCCCTTACGGACGGGAATGTATATGCGCTACGCGTACCGCGGTGGCTGCATGTGCCGCCTGGGCCATGAGTGGTCCAACGCCCCACTTTTCTTTCTTTGGCAGAGAATTGCAGGGTCACTCAGAGTGTAACGTCCGAATCTGAGCGACGCAAAACTTACGTCGAAGAGATCCCTTCGTACAACGATCTGCATCACGAGTGGTTCAGCATTAGAAGCTTGCGACGGGACAGGGTTCTATGGGTCAGAAGGTAACAGGCGCAGTGAACTTCAGTCAGAATGGTGGCTTACGGAGGTATCAGTCGTTGGAGTAGAAGTGCTGGCTGTCGTTTGGGGATCCATCATGCCGACTGTACAAAAGCGCCGTCTTTGTAAATCCAAGCCAGGTGGTAACAGAAATCTTGCTCTACGATGATTTCTGGTACAGGCAATGGCCCGGGAGGAATGTCGAGGCAATGGAAAGTACTTGAGCCGCGCTTGCATCCGTGTCCGACTCCGATCGATTCCGGTGCCTGCAGTGGGTGCGAACCTTCTGAGTCACTCGCCCAGATGATCCTCCTTTCAAGGGTTTTCCAGTATTTACATAACTGTTTTGCGACAGATACCTGGAGACGACAACAGTGAGATATAGTATTGGACTCATCTTAAAGTCGAATTATCAAGCGCCAGCACTCTTTCAACCCTCCATTCTAGTCACCAACTTGCGCGAATTTTGTCGCATCCATTTCAGCGCCGCTGATTGATACTACCAGCATACAACGACTGGTGTCGTGGAAGCTCATGGTGTTCCTATGTGAGATCCCCTTGCTGACTACGTCCATGCATTTGTGGATATAATTGTTCACGCCCACTTAGTAGTCCCGACTCCCGAATTGCGTTCATGTTACATTCACAATCTATTCCAGCGATGCGCTGTCATATCTGGGCGTTATCTTCTGGTTGTCATCTCCACTGTCGGTACGAGTTTGGTACTCATGTTGGCCCAAGCAGACATGCGCCAATGAGCAGGTGAAACCGGCTATGGACCGGAGCGACAAACTTGGCTGGACTGCTCGCTGTGAGGTTGTAAAGGGCAGGAACAACCAGAAGCGCCATGACTTGTATAACCTAGAACCCGGCAAAAGATCACCGGTCGCACTGTGATTGGAGGACAAAAAAAGAAGGGAGTTGAAGGTCATTCCTGCTTACAAACTTGCGGGCTTGCAGGTGTCACTTGAACACGCAGAGAACATTCTTGGAAGGTGGATGAACATCCGGTTGAATCCCTCGGACCGTGGAACAAGTAATCCGCAGTACATCCAAGGACGCGTATAAATGCAATGGCCGTCAGTCGACCCACTCAGCACAAATTACAATGCTTGATTTGAAAGAGGTGGGTAGCTGTGGCGCCTTCCTTTACCTAACGTCCCCGCAGATTCAGACCATTCGTGGAACTCTTCGCTCGGTCCTCGAGCAGTGTAATGTTCCTTACAAGGTCACCCCGTACGATCATGACCTTCACCGGGAATGTATTGAGGAAGCGGTTCGACGTGGCTACCCGGTTGAAGGCGGCCTCTCTCTGTGCACATTCTTAAGAGTTGGCGTCACCTATGCATTGGCTGCCGCCGTGCATCTTTCCCGTCCAACTCAGATATGGATTGCACTCTACACATCGTGCGTCATCTACGTCGACGAGATTCCAGCCCGTTTCCCTTCAGACATCTGCAACTTCTATCTGTTCCCCAACCGATTCATTGAGAAGCAACAACAGGAGAACGCTATCCTGGATGCACTTGCAGACATCATTCGTCGGGCACCGGACTTGTTTTCGCCTATTCCATCGAAGCTGATCATGACGTCGACTCTGAACTTTTTCACTGCCAATCTACTGGAGCACGAGACTAAATCCATGGAGGTATAGCGCTACTTCTATTGAGTGTGGCATGCAACTGACATGGACGGTAAGATCGCCAGCGCAGTCCAGCAATATCCCATTTACCAACGTACGATGACTGCCCTTGCAGAAGGATATGCATATTTTGCATTCCCGCCGGAGATCCCGCTGACGAAGTACGTTCAAGCGATTCCCGAGGATAATGCTATTCATCAGTGATATGAAGTATGTACCCTGCCTTGAAACACATGGACACTTTATTCATATCTATTTTAGCGACGTATTATCCTTTTACAAGGAGGAGCTTGCGGGTGAGACTGTTAACCAGATCTCCACAATTGCAGCTCGTAACAAGGAATCACACATGGAGGCTTTCGAATTGTTGTCGGATGGCAGCTGGCCACTATAAGAGGATTGTGGAGATATTGGAGGGATCCCCGGAGGCGTGCGAGGCATTCAAGTATTTTGGCGCCGGATACATTGATTTTCATCTCTCGTCGGAGAGGTATAAGCTGTCAGATTTGAACTTGTAGCCAAACTGTCAGCAAGCATGGATGGGTATCCGATTCCTGTATCATGCAATGCATGTCTCTCCGCTAGTACTTACCACTAGCTTCCCAAAAACTAACCTGTGCATGCTCAGCATTTTCCACAAATCATTTCACTCGTAAGGTGTGTCGGATATGTGAACGAACAATAGGTTCTAAATAGTCGTAGCAAAATTATGGCGATGATCTAAGTATAGTATAAGCTGAAAGAAAGCGCGGCTTTCCCATGAACGCGATTGATGGAGAGGGCGAACGAACCTTGCATGGAAATACACAACCTAGCGTGACCGCTCATGATCACCTAGAATGTTTATCTTAAGAGGATCTGGTGCCAGTGAACCTCTTTGTCGTGCGACCAACAGATTCCAGAGAACCATATGTCAGTCACCCCAGCAGCCATCGCATACGAGAGGCAGAGTAACTATTGATCATCCATTCGGCAGGATCTTTTGAAGGCGGACGTTGACGATCAGCCATGCCAATCAGGACAACGCTTAGAGCGGTTTCTAATACAACGCTATGCAAGAAGGATTCTAAACTTGAGTCAATGCTAAAGCTCTTGATGTTAATATTATCATACCGGTCGACGAAGGAGTGGCTTCTCAATAGGGCTTGAGGCATTCCAGGCCTTCCAGGCGAGCTAGGGGGCTGGCGAGCCATGAAACTCATGAGAGACGCCTAGCTTAGGGCGGGCCGGCAGGCCAACATGGTTGTACGGGGGCGTCAGCGCGCCTGGGTCTGCGTGAAGTCGATCGAGAAGAACACAGCGCGGCTCATGCGCCGAGTGATAGAGAATATGCAGGCAGGCAAGGCAGTCCGACGTTCCCCTTTGACTCTTCCACCTAATTCTAGAATCCCGACATGCGTGATAGGACTCGCCATCATCAGCTGTACTCCAGCGCGGCTCCAACAGCGACTATTAATAGGGCTTGAAAATCTGACGCTCCAAACTGGTCTTGCCAGCGTTTGTCCCTCCGGATCCGGTCGTGTTAGACAGCCTCGCCTACGATCTTCGGCCAATGATCGGTCTATTTCTGTCAAGTTGTCGGTGAGGACACACCATTAGAAGCATGGTTTCCTACATGAAAAGTGCCAGCTCACCACCTGCAAGGGTGTGTCGGTGAACTGCCATCTTCCGGTAACATGTTCAATGCACTCACTAAGAATGGCCGGGCCAGAGTCTAAGCTTACGACGCGTGAGTCCATCTTCGGTGCCATGGACGTTTTACTGAAGAGGCGCATAGAGTTCGTCGAACACCATTACTACCATTCCAACGCTGTCACTGCGAGAAGTGAACGCATTGAGTGGGGTGTTCCTCCACTACATAACGAGGAGGTCTACGGCGATAGTTATGTAAACGGAAGATAAGTAAAGTACGTATGAGTGGTGGTAATTTTTTCATGATCTATGTATGCAATGTGGGGTCATGTGAGGATAGCGGGAATGCGTACGGATGCAAATGAAGGGACGGCGAGAGGGCCACACTCAGATCAAGCAAATAATCAGCAGGGAAGTGAGGACAAAGTGTTTAATCCTTCTTTTCCTCCTTGTTCTCTGTTGACGACTCGGAGGCAGCGTTTTCCGCGTTGCGCTTCTCGTAGACCTTCTGGAAGAGGCCTAGCGAAGCTTGTTGAGTCTCATTGATCTTCTCTCGAATCTGGTCGGCAGTAACCGAGCCCTCGCCAACGTGGCCCTTAGCTGCTAATTCGCGGAGTTCCCCGACAAGCTTCGTGACTTTCTCTTTCTCCGTGGCATCAAGTTGATCTTTAAACTCGTTCATTGCTAGGACAGGATAAGTCCCTGCGTGACGCATATGATAACAATGAACCGACCTTTCTCCGTATCGGAGCAAACGGATTCACCCTTGTTCGCCTCCTCGATGAGCGTACGGCGAGCCTTGTCGGATTCAGCATACTGCTCAGCGTCTGTTACCATGCGCTCAATGTCCTTATCGCTGAGGCCCGATGACGATGCGATGGTCATTGACTGGTCCTTTGCAGTAGCCTTGTCCTTGGCCGAGACATTGACAATACCATCTAGAAAGCGGTCAGCTTATGTAAAATAAAACTTGTATTGAGACTAACCTGCATCGATGTCGAAAGTGATCTCAATTTGAGGAACACCCTTCGGCGCAGGAGGAATACCGACGAGGCTGAAGTTACCGAGGAGCTTGTTATCCACAACCATCTCGCGTTCACCCTGGAAGATCTTAACCTCAATGGCGGTCTGACCGTCGGCTGCAGTCGAGAAAGTCTGCGATTTCTTCGTAGGGATGGTGGTATTCCGGTTGATGAGCTTAGTCATGATGCCACCGAAGGTTTCAATACCGAGGGAGAGTGGGGTAACGTCGAGCAGCAGGATGTCGGTGACGTTGCCAGCGAGAACCCCACCCTGAATGGATGCTCCAATAGCAACCGCCTCATCGGGGTTAACACCCTTGCTCGGGTCCCGACCAAAGATACTCTTCACGGTCTCGCCGACCTTCGGCATACGAGTCATACCGCCGACCAAAATTACTTCGTTTACCGCACTGGCTTTGACACCAGCGTCATTGAGGGCCTTCCTACAGGGCTCGACGGTCCGCTGGACGAGTTCATCGACCAAGTTCTCGAAGTTGGCTCTGCTGAGTTTCAAGTTAATGTGCTTGGGACCAGACGCGTCCGCAGTTATAAATGGAAGGTTGATCTCCGTCTGGGTCGTTGACGAGAGTTCGATCTTGGCCTTCTCCGCAGCCTCACGAATTCGCTGGAGCGCCATGCGATCTTGACCGAGGCTGATGCCCGACTCCTTCTGGAACTCCTTGAGGACATATTCGACCAAAGCGACATCAAAATCCTCTCCGCCAAGGTGTGTATCGCCGTTGGTTGACTTGACCTCGAAAACGCCCTTCTGCATCTCCAATATAGAGATATCGAAGGTACCACCACCAAGATCATAGACCGCAATGATTGATGAATCTGCGCGGTCGAGACCATAGGCAAGAGCGGCAGCGGTGGGTTCATTGATGACACGAGGACGTCCAGACCGGCAATCTGACCAGCATCCTTGGTAGCTTGCCGTTGTGCATCGTTGAAATATGCGGGTACGGTAACCACAGCGTGACTGAACGAATAAAATTAACGACATTCTGGTACAAACCGATGACGAAAAACATACGTGGCTTTTTTGTTCAAGTATTGCTCAGCGGTTTCCTTCATCTTTACAAGAACCATAGATGACATCTCTTCAGCGGACTATAGAAAAGTGTTAATGCATTAAAGACTCGCAGAGATACCCACTCACATATTCCTGGGTCTTGTCACCGATCTCAACACGGACTGCTGGACGGCCGTCACTCTTGGCAACAACCTGGAAAGGCCTACATGGCGAATGAGTAAAATGCAGCGAAACATTTCCGACATAAGTACTCACCAATGCTTCATGTCGTCCTGTACCTCCACGTCCTTAAATTGGCGGCCAATCAATCGCTTGAAGCCAAAGACGGTGTTTGAGGCGTTGACGACGGCCTGCCGCTTGGCAGGGAGACCGACAAGACGCTCTCCATGTTTTGTGAAGGCCACAACAGAGGGTGTTGTCCGGGCACCCTCCGAGTTCTCAATGACGCGGGATGACTTTCCCTCCATGACGGAAACACACGAGTTCGTCGTACCCAAATCAATACCCACGACGGGGCCTAATAGTTGAGCTGAGACGCAAGCTGTACTCGAGGTGAGAAGCTACGCACCATTGATTTTGGTGTTCATGTTCCTCGCGATCGAGGACCGCGGAATGCCCTGCAAACAAATGTGTGAGGACTCGAAGACTGGCGGGGATGTGGAACGCACGGCATAGTTGCCTGAACGAGCAACGGCGAAGCGGAGGGAACGAGCTGTAGTGAACATGGAGGAAGAGAATGAAAGTGAGAGAAAATAGTGGCGGCAATTCTCCAAATTTTTAGAGCCTGCGGGAGCTTACGTCAGCGTTTCCGTCTTCCTTACCGGAAATTCCCGAGGCGATCTCACACGATACATTTACCGGTGATTCTTCGTTTCCCGGAAATACCGGGCTCAACCTTGTACCAACCGCATCAACCAGTTCACGATGTCGAACAGTGCCGGACCCCAACGAATCGGTGGGGAATACGGAGCGATACGCGCCAACATCGATATCAACAAACTCAATGCATATCTCATCGCTCATGTCCCAGCCGTGAGACCTCCCGTAGATGTCCAGCAGTTCAAAGTATGCTCCCAGTTGTCTCACGTGAAGGGCCCGTATCTGACCTTTTATCTAGTTTGGACAGGTACGCCTAGTCGGCTTCATTCGACGTTCAATTTAATCACAACCGAGCTTTTAGTCTAATCCTACTTACTTCCTGACCGATGCCAGGTTTGTACCACCAGCCAATGTCCTGCTACATACAATCGTTTGATAATTCGGAAGACAGCAGCGCTTCGTCTTGCGAAAGAAGCCTGCAGGCCAACTACTCTCCGCCACCGCTCATCAGATTGAACGCGAATACCGAGTTCTAACTGCGCTGTACAATCACAATACCAAGCCAAGCACCAATCCTTGGCAAGTTGTCCCCGTTCCGATACCCTACACGCTGTGCGAGGACGTCAAAGTTATTGGGACCCCTTTCTACATCATGGAATATTTGGATGGCCGAATATTCACTGATACAAGGATGTTCGAAGTATCCCCAAAAGACCGGCGTGAATGGCGAGTAAACTTTTGTAATTTGCAATGCGTACATAGCTGAAATTAGGAGCCAGTTTCCAGTTGGCTTTCCGCTGTGCAAGCACTTGCTGCGCTGGGGTCCCTGGATCCGGCTGACATCGGTCTCGCTAATTTCGGTCCACCGACGGACTACTTTCCACGCCAGATCAAGTCCTTGACCCGTATTTCTGAGGTACAAGCCAAGGCAGTCGATATCGATACCGGGAAACAGATAGGAAAAATACCATTTTTCGATGAATTGGTGGATTGGTATCAGAAACATCTCCCGGACGAGAGGGAAATCGGGTTACGGATCGTTCACGGAGATTATAAGCTTGACAATCTGATTTTCCATCCATCCGAGAACAAGGTGATAGGGATTTTAGACTGGGAGTTATGCACTCTCGGAAGCCCGGTGGGTCACTGTCCGCTATCATCGTGATACGCGCCTAAGCTGGATTCAGCTGGCAGACTTGGCAAATCTCACGCAGCCATGGTCGATCGATGCCAAAAATCTACCCGACAATACAATATTAAGGAATTACAGCCTGCTCAAATCATTCAAGAATACGGCAAAGGACGTGCCGATACCATTGGAAGACCTAGAACGTGAATACTGTCGTCTCATCAATCAACCATACCCGATCGAAGGGATGGTTTTCGTCCGTAGTTGGATGTTGTTCCGAGTGAGTTCAGTTATTAGTCTTTGCGCACCGTTGTCTACAACAAATTTGTAGTTGGCGGTTATCGCACAGGGAATCGCAGCCAGGTTTGCCAGACGCCAAGCCAGTTCTGAACATGCACATATCCACCATCTGCTCTTTCCCGTAACGGGACGCCTCGCAAAGGCGGTTCTTGAGGATGAAGGTTACATCATCAATAATAGGTCTAGGCTGTAGATCATTCTCGTTGGAGTAATGCACTGCTTATCCTACGCACAACTACTCCTCGTTTTTATCCAAGAAGCCCTTTATATCAGCTTTTCGCCAGGGTTCTAATTCCGATATTATTTATCCAGCAAACTCAACGGACTTTCTCTGATGTCGAGTTTGTAGTCATCGTATTTTAGCTTTCCATGCATTTTTATGGAATCACAGCATCGTTTGTAAGAGTGTGGTACGGTTGCTTCGCCGAGAAAATCTGCAAATGGATTGTTCCTGAGGTGACGAGAGAGAGCAGGTACCATTGGGAGATCTCACTTCCGTTGCCGCGATCCCGAATGCCCATGTATCAGTTGCAAATGTGGCTTGGATTGCTACCGCAGTGGTTAGCTCAGGCAGAAGTTCGGGGGCCATGTGTCGGAAGGTGTCAGGTGTACTGTTAGTAGTGTAATCCTGACATCTCCAGCACTATAGAAAGACTGAAATTGGCGAGAACTGCTTGTCCAGCATCGCTAACCAGTATGTTTCCCTGTGGAGAGTCCGATCAAGATGTGGGGTCGCTTTCAGAGGTCGAAATCTAACCTAGTGGTTTGACGTCTCCATGGGTAACCCGACGGCCATGCAGGAAGGCCAGACCACTTGTAGTTTGGTACGGCTGTGCGACGCAATCTTGGATATCTTCATTCATCATGCCAAGGTTGTTGCGACGTACTTCTTCACTGGACAGCTATTCTTGTAATATGGCGATACTAATGCGGGGGGTGAAAAACGGGACATGTGGCGGTCATGATTCCAAGAAATGGTACGATATTATCGTGATCCAATGTAGCCCAAAGCCTCCCTTCTCGAAGACGTTCCTGATATGGCGATGGTCTTTAAATCCTGGATCTAGAGGACCCCATCGGATTCATACACTGACCTCACTGACCTGCTTCACTTCTTTCGTGGTGAGGGAACTCTGAATCAGTTTGTTCTTGACCTTTGGTCCGGGTTGAAAAGTCAAAGGTGATCGAAGGGATCTTCGAATCAAACTTGTGCATACCCTGTGAGTTCTCTGCTCGGAATCAACGAAATCCCTGAGCAGGACACCTGCATGGTTACTAGCATCGGACGCATGTTGGCTAGCCCTGCGAATTGTAGAAGTGAGTGAGGCCTTTGAGCTAAAAGTGAACCTACACCTTGAAGGGAGAGATTCTAGGCTCGATGCAGCTTGTTCCCTGGGTATGGGCACTGAAGGCACTCAAGTTGCTGATTCGAGTCTCTTGTATTGACGAGTCGCCAGCGACAAGTCCTAGAACGTGACTCATTCAACGGTATGATGATGGTGTTTGAATTGAAGCACTAACTCAAGTCCGAAAGTTCAGAACAGCGCAAATTGTCAAACGTCACGAATCAAATAATCGTAATACACACATTCTTTTCAACTTGAACCCTGGTGCGTACCCATACCTATGATCTAGCCGGATTCTCATATGTTTTCTTGAATGTGGTGAACGTGCTCGTCCCGAGGATCGCAAATACGACACGATCGAATGAGGACCTGTATCTCGCGTCCTTGCCCGTCAGCAAGTCTGCCCATATCCCAGCCACCATCTTTACGCTGTTTCGAAACACGCCCGTACCAAAACTTCCCAAAACGAGGTTCTTTGCTCCTTGTTGCTCCATCAGGAACAATATCCTGCCCATTCTCTCCTTCATCGTCGACTCTATCATGCTCTCGACTTGGCGTCTGCGTTTCTACCACTTTTGTTCCGGACGTCACCCGCATTAACCGCAGTGCTAGTGTGGATATCAACTTCAAAAGGGGTCACCCACTCTCCGGCGTCATTTCGGAATACGACAACAGAGGGTGAGTGTATCATTGCATGGTGGTAGAACCCGCCCTGACGATCTCGTAGATGCAGTCTGTAGAACTGCTGAGCTGTGTCCGTCATGAGGGAAGGGAACAGAGTGGAGGATCGAGCGATGGATTCTTCCTGCGCTTGAGCGCCACTGAGAAAGCCGCCGCCCGGACGAGTGGCTGAGGCAAAATTAAGCACTGCGATTCTGCCAAAGCTGCTCGAGCTGGACAAGCTGTTGTACAGGAGGCGAGCGCCATCTAGCGTCGAGATCTCTAAAATCGAGATCTCGGTCTTGGTTGGGGGTGACTTGGGCACGTCCAAAGCCCATCTAGATAGAGAGTGATCTTCGGGTGGATAATAGCGTGTGTTGTGGTTAGAGAACCTGACTTTCGCGGCTAAGTCAAGGTGGCTGTCGGCAAGGCGGATGTAGCCTGCTTCGATCGCTTGCAGAGTGGCGTCTGCAATGTCTTTGAGGTTGTCGCGCTTCTTGGCGGGACTAGCGTCCCCTCCCTTTGAGGGCACACTCATCTTTTCAAGATGTGGCAAGGAATCAAGGCTTGATAGGGTGTATGAGATGGAGAAGGCTGCAATGATGACTTAGTACTAGATCAAAGATGCCGTGGGGCGTTGGACTCGGATCACTGCATGATGTCGGATTATGTAATGGACACCGGTGACCCTTACCAGACTCTTCGATTGCACAATACATTGGGCAGTGCAAAGTAATATAAGCCAACTCTCCCGTTGACATGCACAGCCTAAGCCTAATCTTCACTTCTTGATCGAACACCTCCTTCTGCGACCCAGATCAGATTTGCTGCCCTCAGATGTCCAATTCTCTTACTCGCACGGCTGGCTTGAAGCTTGGTCCAGTCGCTCTGGACATCCTTCTCAAGCATTACTTCGATCGTCTGAAGAAAGAAAAGGCAGAGGATGTCAATCTCCCAGTCACTCAACTTCGACAAGACGAGCTTCTTTACGACGAGGCATTCAATATAGCCAAGGCATGTCTCGCCACACCCTCGTCTCTAGCTTGTTCTTAATGCAACCCCTACAGAGATTTTTCGACGTTGCCACGCAGTGAGTGACTAACCTACCCTATGCAACTTCTCCCAAGATCTGTTTCGCGGGTTATAGCCATCCAGTTGAAGAGCTCCAAGCATTCTCTAACACCCGGACCCCGTCTCCGCCTTGGGTCCACGTCGTACGGGTCACTGTACCAATGTCTTGCTGTGACGAGGCGGCCACATTGCTCATCCAAGTACTTGGGGGCGAGGAGCATGTGTCTCTTCTAGTGGGTGGTACTAAATGGTGGCAAGTGCGCGGTGTCACTGGGTAGGTCGGACCTGTGCTATTGTACTGGAATTTACCGTTCCCAGAATTGCTGGAGAATGGGTTACCGCCAAGAAAGACTGGGAAGGAGCCAAGAAACGTCGCAAGGCGTTCCAGAAGAAGAAAGCGGGAAACAGTGGCTCTTCGCAGGACGCGGCCGACGCTATGCCTTCTTCGACCTCAGAACCTAGCAACATCGACGATAAAGATGCGGACGACTTCCGTTGTATATTGTGGGCGCACGGAGGGGGCTACTACTTTGGAAGTCTCGATCAGGAGAGGTAGCTTGTTTCGCACCTTACTTTGATTGTACGCTAAAGATACCTCGCTTGTTAGACACTGCATTCAGCGACTCGCAAGAAAGATCAATGGCCGAGTGTTCGGTAGGCGTTCCATGCAATTAGTTTGCTTCGATAATTATCAAATGAATTTAGCTATCAACTACCGTCTGGCTCCGCAATATCCATTTCCTTGTGCACTTCAGGACTTGGTTGCAGCCTGTATGTGTGGTCAGTGGCGTCTTTGCAAGGACTTACCTTAGCATTTCATAGACCTGTATTTGATCAAGCCTCCTCCTGATGCACCTCATCAACCAGTGAAACCATCACACATCGTCGTCGCGGGGGATTCTGCAGGAGGTGGACTTACTCTTGCTCTACTCCAAGTATTGCGCGATACTGGACAGCCACTACCCGCTGGCGGTGTCCTGATCTCACCTTGGTGTGATCTGACACATTCTTTTCCGAGTATTCACACCAATACTTCCACGGTGAGCCTGGATCCGTCTTTCTATTCTACGTTCGTTCAAACTCATGGAGTCAATCAGGATGTTATTCCTTTGTATGGATTATCTCTCCACAAGCCCAGTGCTCTATGGCCCCCACCGTCAGAGGAGATGACACGCAGGATTCATACTGGGCTTCGGCGGAAAATTCGACAAATTGTCCGTGTCACTATCACTGGGAATAAAGCCGGTGATGCAGCTGCTCCGGAACCTACACAAGATCGTGGCGACGATGAGAGATCTGTATCAAGTGAGATGCCTATAGATGTCGGAGCTACCGCTTCACTACCCCGACTTGACGAAAAGGATGATCAAACTATTTCTCTGCAGACCAAGTCAGGGGAACTACTGAAGATAGACTCTCAAATCCATCTCTATACTCAGAACAGTCTTCTCGGGCATCCTCTTGTGAGCCCCGCCCTTTCATACTTGGGTGGGCTGCCCCCTTTATTTGTCATTACGAGTGACAAGGAAGTACTTAGGGACGAAATTATCTATTCGTGAGTTAATTGTTGCCGTCATGGCCAGGGGAAATGCCTGACTTTTTTTTCTTAAGAGCGCATAAGGCGCGCGATCCTTCGAGGTTTCCCCCGAGGGATGAAGCCCGTGCACTGTATCCACCATTGGTGGGCATAGAGGGACGTCATGGGCCCACACAAGTTCACCTTCAGGTCTATGACGGTGCGCATCCAGCAAATGAGAAGTCCAAACGTAAACTAATTTCCTCACAGATACTGCCCATGTTTTGCCGATCCTCTTCCCTTTCACGACCCCAGGAAAATACTGTTATCGTGCTATCGCCACTTTCACGAAGCACGTTACGGGAATGCTGTCGTCAATGGAGCTTACGCCAAGTTCCTCAGAAATGATTGCTTCGGCTCCGCGCCATCTGGTTGGTAGTCCCGTGGACCAGGATATCCCTATTGGTTCTCCTATCCGACAAGTTTCCAGTCCAGCCTCCAATGCTCCTGCAAGTGAGCCGCTAGGCGCTCAGAGCGGTTCGCGCAGCGCTCCTGGCACACCGACATCTATTCCATATTCGTCTAATCCGCCCCCGTCATTCTCTTGGCCTGTGTTCCTCTCATTCCAGATGAAATCAGTACGAGAATCGATGTCGAGGTCTACTTCAGAACAGCAACTCAGTCGAGGTGAAGGTAGCTTGTTGCGCTCACAGGATGACCAGAGCGTCGGAAGACTCGGTCAATTACAACGGAGTGTGTCAATGATCAATATGGCGGGGGTACGGTATGCTGGTGAAGCAGGCGTTTACTCTGACGAAGCGGTAGGTCTTGTCCCACGAATCGTACCGTGTATTTGCAGGAAGCTAACGCCTTGTACTTGTATTTTAAACTTCGGCAGGGCTGCCCATCCTGGAAGGAAGGGATGGTCCGCGAAAGAGTATCTACTCAGGGCATAATCAGACCTCTGGAGTCGATCGACAAGCTTGATGCCTTGCACGTGCCACCAGAAATGATTGGGGTTCTCTCGGAGAGGGCTGTGCGTCGTTATCTTGAAGGAAAAGCCCTTTTCGACCAAAAATACGCGAAAGAATTGATGACGATAGAGAGGACGCGGATGCGCAATATCGACCTTGCTAAAAAGGACATCGGCAGAAACCTCACACAGTTGCAGGAGTTGCAACTTGTGCGAACACCAGAAAAGCAAAAGGAGACATCTCAGGCGTTTAGAGATGGGCTGGAATCTTCAAGTGGAGCCTGGGGGTGGGCTTGGGCAGATGAGCGACCGCCACCTAGCAGTATTGTCTCCAGACGCGACACAGACGAATCCCGCAGACTAGCTCGCATCGCCGACCAGTCAGTCCTCCAAGACGAGGCTTACATGCGTAACAACAACCTCTGGGCTGTCATAACGAAATTTCTCACTACATCTCCACCTCAAGAGCACCCAGCCTCGGACTGTGAAGCCGTCGAACCCACCGTCGATCGAATGGTAATCAAGAAGAGCAAATCCATGTTCGCATCACTGCGAATTCGTGAGCGGCAGCCAAAGGACTGCAAGTTAGCGAACCGATCCAGTAAGGCCGCCCAACCTCACTAGAGTTGTATTCACTCATTTTCTAGGCATCGGACAAGCTCCACACGAATACGACGGTGACGCATTGGAAAACGGAAATTAATACAGACACGCAGGCGTGTTGGCAGTTATTTATTCCCATCGTCTTGTTGCTTTGGCCCAATCGCAAACATGTATTTCGACGGCTTGAGGTGTAATGGACGGCGAATTCTCCGCTCTTCGGACCGAAGCTTGTCGCTCCCTTCCTGTCGGACATTCTTCTGAAAGTTGTCGGCAGTCACCAAGTTTGCTCACGATGGCGATTGACTGGATAATCTAAGGCTTCCCTGGGACAACTGTCGACCTGTGGAACATGAGGAATCCAAACTTGACATGGCTCTGGAGGCACCACCAATCATGAAGTTCAAATGTCGGAGTTGTGGCGCAGTTTTTCCTCGGGATACACCTACATGTGACCAGCTGCATGAGGATAACGACGACTCCAGGGATACCTATGAGAAAGGTTTGTTTAACTTTAGGTTTCCCGGGAAAAT
Source organism: Boletus reticuloceps (assembly GCA_018397855.1). NCBI lineage: Eukaryota > Fungi > Basidiomycota > Agaricomycetes > Boletales > Boletaceae > Boletus > Boletus reticuloceps. The sequence continues at coordinate 1,990,740 of JAGFBS010000001.1, forward strand.
CTCGCTCTGAGTTTGTTCAACATGAGATGATACTGTGGTTGGGCCTATAAAGAGCGCTGTACTACGGCAGTTAGCCCCAAGTTCCTCAGAATCAATCAGCGGAACGAACATGTTCCTCTCATTCGCTTTCGTTACTTGCCTTTTCGCCTTGGCTAGGGGTCAAACCACCCTCACTGGTCAATATGCTTGCTTGACTCAGGGTAACTACGAACTCTGCAACAACCAATGGGGAATTGGTGAGTAATGTGATGACAGAGCTGAAGAACGGCTGACTGGAACTACATTCCAGCCGACGGCGCGGGTAACCAGTCCGCGACGCTGATCAGTACATCCGGCAACGACATCTCTTGGTCCACCACTTGGACCTGGGCTGACAATGAGAATGATGTCAAGACTTGTAGGACCTCTACATTGCGTTAATTGTCCGACGCTTATATCCATTGACAGACACAAACGTCGAGTCGACCACCGCCAAGGGTATGCTGGTACGTGGTTGTTCGTCGCACTTGTTGGAGAGGGTGCAGAGTCGAATTCGTATGATAGTTGAGCGACGTCACTTCCGCGCCTACAACCTGGAACTGGGAATACGCCACCGAGTCTTCTGGAATTCGTGCTGATGTCTCCTACGACATCTGGATCGGTACCGTTCCTAATGGTGCCCAGGCATCCTCCACTTCATCTTACGAGATTATGATCTGGCTCTCTGGTCTTGGCGGGTAAGCCTACATGACATGAGGCTTTCTCATCGCCTTCCTTACCCGTCATGGTAGCATCCAACCTGTCGGCTCTCTCCAGACTTCGGATGTCTCCATCGCTGGCTACACCTGGAACGCTTGGAAGGGTCCCAACGGCAACTGGGAGACAATCTCTTTTGTCAGCCAGGATGGTAACATAAATGACTTCAGCGCTGACTTGAATGAATTTTTTAGTGAGATCCCTTTTGCTGAGTACATTATCCACCGCTCTGACGTGTAATTAGCCTGGTTGATCGATAATGAGGGTGTTTCCTCTTCCCTCTACCTCCAGGCTATCGAGTCTGGGACTGAGCCGTTCACTGGCTCTGCTGAGCTCTTGACCAGCAGCTACTCTGTCTCTGTTACCACTGCTTAGGCGGGTTGACTTGGTAGCTGTGGATTTTCGTTTTAGTTGGTATTCTGCCCAGGGCTCTGGCCCTCGTGCTAATTCATTGTGTAGTTTGTTTTTGTGTTGGCGCTATTCAATGAAAAAACTTTGGTATCGATTCGGAATCGTTACAGCTTGGCAAAATCCTTCAGGGGTTATTTTGACTTATATGGCACACGGTAATTGTCTTGCTCAAACTCGACGATGTGACTCACTGATGCATCAAGTTCGTCGCCTGTGCGTTACTCGTCCCCATGGTTGCACAATAGCCACTACAGCCAAGGTACCTTCGCGTCTCCACGTTCACGTACTTTGCGCCGTCTTCGCATGCGCGGACGGGGAAACTGGATTCTTTTGTTCAGTATATCTAGGCGGACGATTCCGATGGGGATTCATAAATACGCACCCAGCTCCCCACCAGCGGGCTGACGATCCTCACAAAAGGACTGGCTGGTTCAGTCCCAGGCTTACCCTAACTTTTTATGCTGATCCTGGTAGACCAAGCTATCTAATATCGATTTCACTGGCATGACCTCACGAACACCTATCCGATTAACACCTCATCGCGGACCACTTGCGACGCCATCAACCTCGCCAGAAAGCAGCCCGACGTTGTCTACACCACCTACCGACATCTCCTACTGCTCAACTCCCGTCAGGCCGGCGCTTGACATTGCTATCCTTCAACACCGAATCTTCACGCTTAGCCCACCCATGCAACAGCAATACGGGTCTCGTCTCCACCGTCGGAGGCACGAAATCACTACACGAGGACTATTCGGCCGCAACGCTCACCTTTCCCCGCTCAGCATATTTGAAAGTCTGCTCTATTCGGCTAACGAGCTTGCAAAAACCGTTGCGGGGATCGTCACGTTCTGTCTATTTATTTGGGGACTCCTTGAATGTGTAATTACTAGTCCATGGACATCTGCTTGGGGGAGCTGAATCATTTTACACAGTCCTCGTATGCATCCGAGTTAACTCGACAACCAAATGCCTGGATAACAATGTCACGATTCCCCCTTCCACCCCCACGAGAGCTCTGCGTTGCCACGTGAATCCTTATTCATGTGAGCCAAGCGATCAACATGCTGCGGTTTTACAGTTCCTTTCGGAGCAAATTCAACACGCGAAGGCTCTGTCGTCTTTAAGCGTCGGCCTCGGTTTGCCCCTCCGTGCTTTCCTCGAGACACATCGAGCAACGTAAGTCGTTTGATCGTTTCGCGACAGCCAATAGTATTGAATCATCATCAGTATTCCGAGGGTCGTAGTTCGACACAACCTCTCCGAGCTACCTCATCTCGTCCAAGAGGTCGACACATTAGCAAATCTGACAGAGTTTCTCGACCCTTCTCTGCTCGACTTCACGTCTGGCAGTTTCATCGGCAGAAGCGTACGTTTCTTCTGCTGACTGGATATCCATATTTGTTGATGCTCGCTATAGTTTACTCTTGCCCTGGAAGAGTTGGGTGACCTCATCACCGATCCTATGACCTCACATGCTTCCTCGACACATAGAGAGCACCAAGACGCACATCTACATGCGATATACTGGCGCACTGCATCGAACCTCCTTTTGGAATACTCGGCTGCCCGCCCACGTGTTAGACGACTGTTACAACATCTTCGTGTTGTCTACCAAGAGTTGTCGCCGTCAGCATTGGGTCACCATGTTGCTGGAGGTATCGAGGAAAAGCTAAATATCTGGTGGTGGAAAGGCATTATTCGACACCGTGCTACCTCTGTTGAGGACGGGATCCAAGCATTTGTGGCCGGATTGGAAGTGACGCTTGACAACGTCCACCGGTTGACGGCATACCTCGACTGGATCACAGAACAACTTGTGAGTGTATGTCCGTATTCCCAGTTTCGACATTGTTGATCACTTGGATCTGTAGGCGCAGACGACCCTGAGAGATGTATTGAAGACACGGCATAGAACTGACTTCTCATCGTGTATGATGTCGTTGCAGGAACTATTCGCTCAGTCCAAGCCTTTGACATCGAAGCAACTTTGCTTCTGCCTGAGCGACCACGGGGTTGTGCCTCCCATCCGACCAGAAAGGGTTGGGATCGTGGTTCCAGGCAGTCCGACAGTGCGCGCGGATCGTTAACCTTATGGACGTATGCTATCTTATGCTTTATTTTGACATTGGAGTATATTATCAACTGCAGCCCTAAGTAATATGTAGTATGTACACGATTCCGAACATCACCTATATATGTAGGACATGAACATGGCAACCGAAGATGTCTCTCGAGCATGGGTTAGCCTCCTGCATTGAACTTGAAGACGCGCAACGCGCAACCCCGAAACTGACATCATGGTTCGTCTACAAGTCCAAGTTCTCTAATTTGTATCTCTCCACGGCGAAATGGAAATTATAGAATCCGACGGTAAATTGACTAAAGGCATCACTAGCCCCCGAGGATCCTTCCAAGACCTCCATGATCGTCTTTAAAATTGGATATACTCTTGAAGTTATTTCCCTGAAGTTGGAGAGAATTAGTCGGAACAAGCAGGCTGGCACTCAATGACGGATGAGATATAGGAGCCTGAGTGAGGGGAGAAAATGATCATTCGGACTCGAATGCGTCCAGGGCCGTATTATCCTGTTTTTGCCTCTAGGTGAATCAGTACTAAACAAATGGAGGTTGGGAGTATTCAGAGACGGGAAGGAACATTGTCGACACTGGCGGCCTGGATTGGATGGCGAGTATGGTGCCTACCGGCTGTTGCTACATGTTCGATGCCAAATACCTCCCGAAAGGAGTGTTCACCACATTCGGATGTTGCTTAGTGTGGGGATGAACGATCAATGGGATTGCATGTACAGCATGGTAGACTACAATACATGCAATGTGACGTGTAACAGGAGGATGGCTGCTGGAGAGAGGGGTTGGCGGAAGCACGTAACGCTTTCTGGCCCAGGACGGAAGCCGGCACCTGCCGGGTTTGAAGTGGGTTGCATGGGGACCGCCTCGTAGAAGGAGACTACAAGAGAGCAGCTTGCGCGCTCGGGGCCTCAGGATGGGGAACCTGCGAGGTGCCGAAGTGGAAACGGAGCAGGGGTGTGGAGTGGTGGGTGCAAAAACGGCGAGGATGAGCGGTGCTACAGTAGATGGTGGAGATACGGGAGGGAAAGGTGCCATGCTCCACTCGTCCGAAGACTTCATCTCAGGGTCGGAAGCGCTCTAAGACGGCTAGTTATGAGAAGTTCATGGTTATGCAAATTTCGACATACAATACACGCAATGGCACACCTGAATGTGAGACTCAAACGAACTGCATCCCTGGAAGGTTCGTGCAAAGAACTGCGGAGAATGTCACGGTGAAATTACATATTTGATCAACAAATTTCGTTATGCGGGGAGCTATCTCCACTGTGGTCAAAGGTCCTCCCAATGCATGGAGATCTTCATGTTGGCAATGCAGACTTCCTGGACATTACAAACCCGTCGGGAGCAGTGCGCCCCAAAGAAATCCCCATTAAAAGCCGCGGACAGGAGGATCAGCTCAGTTCGGTCGAGCTAGGGAGTTGATGTTGAACGATCCTTTGTCACGAATACATGGTTGCGTGACGGTGGCATGCGAAAACTGATCGCACCCAGATCTTCAACAAGAGCGCTGTGTGCTTCTGCTACACCTGGGGGGTATAAACTGCATTGCCGAACGAAGGAATGGGAAAAACTATAATATACGGTTACAATGAGAGTGTGCAAGAACATGAGATACGAAAATTATCACAAACAACCGGTCATCGGTCCAAGGGTTGAAAGCGGGTGTAGTACTGCTTAGTTTGCACTTCCACCATCTCCTGAGTAGATTCTGGAAGGTCTTCAACGAAACGTCCTGAATGCTTCCTCAGTCAAAATAATTAACCATGAGCCAGAAGTCAACGCAGACCTGGTGACCCGGCAAACAATGCCAAGGCGGGTATCACAGCGTTGGGTGGGATGACGGTATTATCCGCAACCTGAGCACAATCCTTGATTATCGTGAATTTTCCCTGTGAGGTAGCATTGAGAACGAATCAGCTGTGCGACAAATCTGAGCTTACAACAATACAGTTCTTTCCAATGATAACGTGGTTGCCAATAGTTGCTGCTTCAATAACAGAGTTGGCGCCAATATGAACGTGATCTCCAATCTTCATTGGATAATAATTGAAATTTCCGCGGTATGTTTTATACGGTGGTCTATTACAGAGGAACGTCGGGTGTAAAGCACATCCAGTGGAACGGAATGACAGCGAACCTCATGATACAGCCATCCCCAACCAGACAGTATCTGCCCAAGGATACGACTACTGCATGCCCTGGTCCAGTTCTCCTGAGGTCCCCTCGGATAATGGCACCACTCGATATGATTGTCTTGCCACCGAGGATAATGTTTTGTGGTCCTGCGATAGTGGCTCGTCGAGAAACCTTGTTGCCAGTATCCTTTAAATCCATCCAGACTGTCTATCTCAGTAAAATCCAAAAGGGACTTGTTCGTACCGTTTCGATGAATTCGGCCTTTGAATAGTAGACAAGCGCATCCATGGCGGTGAGACGCGTCTGCCAGTGATGGCCGTAATTGTACAAAAGCCCGACCACCTCAGCGTTCAACGTTTAACGTTCAACAATGTCGCCTGCCCGTACAACGCTGACAGTCGGCCAAAGCCTATGGCGAAGAGCAATACTACGAAAGTTCGCACTCGGTACCGTTGACGATCAATGTAGACATTTCTCGGGCTGGATGCGCTGTGGCGTCTCCCCAAACACCACAAGGCTCACGAGCGGGTCATTCTCTCGACGCTTGTCCCAATCAACGAGAGCATCACAGAGCAACACCAACGCACAGACCAGAACATTAGACCCTCGGGAGGACACCCAACCCGTGGCATACCATGGGCCCTTGACCCAGACGTTCCGTCGTCTCAAAATATTCTCGCTCGCCTCGCTCGGCCTCACATTCACGATGGCGCCCTTTCTTTTCATCGTCGAATCATCTCTTCCCATCTCGGCGCGCATCTTCTTGACGGCCACTGCTGTATCAACCAGTAGCATCTCTACGGCGCTCGTCGGTTGGTGTGGGGCACCATACGTCATTGACCTTCGTCCCCTCACCCAGACTGAGAATGGAGGCGTCGAAGGGATCGAGATGACTACCCTCACGCTGACGTTGAAGAAGCTCACCACGCGCGTCTATGATGCTGACTTTTTGGTGGAGACGAGCCGTCCGTTTGCGAAATGGGAACTTCCTCTGGAAATACAACTACCACCTCCCGAAGAAGACGCTATGACAGCGGGAAAAGCTGGTGCTCCAGGAGAGGAGGAGACGGTTGCAGAAACGCTGAACGACAGGGGCGAGGTCATTGGCCGATGGATTGTGAAATGGGGTGAGGGAGGTACTGGAAGTTGTCGGGGTACTGGCAAGGTATTACGGTAAGCTGTGTGTGCTTTCAGTTATCGCGTTGAGCTGACATGTGCCAGTTACTTCAATGTACACGAGGAGCTCCTCTAACGGGCAGGATGAACGTTGTTTCTATGTCCTTATTCCCTAAATGTGTCACTGGTTCGCTATCCACATATGTTTGCCTCGGGTATCGCTTGTGAGTCCTGCAATACCCTGAACAGCGTTGCTGTAGGTCCCACGGATGCGGCCGATACGTATCCAAAGTTTCTCTGGGCCAGTACGACTAATCACTCAGGTCATGTGGTCCAACGAACCTTCAAATCGTAACGATTCTCAATAGAACATTCTCCCTTGGTTTCTACCTCGCTGTGTTCATTTCCCCAGGCTGGTTTAAGCGACTTACGTACCGTAACACCGTTGGTCTAGCCTTCGAAGTCCCACACAAGTTTCATCTCAACGACCATATTGGTCACTCTCCAACTTGGTCCCGGTGGCAGGAAGGAGGTCCTAACGTCGTCATCATGGCCGTGCCCCCCCCCCCTTATCTAACTTTATTTGTTGACATGCAGGGTCGAATGACATGATCCGGACGCGGGAGACGTCACATGTGGCAATTTCCGTCCGCATGCCAGCGGTGCCGATTATGACAAGGCTCCAACCACAGGATGCATGTGTATGCGTTCACACCCGCGATGCGTTTATCAAATCGACTATGCCCCGCCGGTTAGGATTTCAAGGGCCGACTCACCCATTCTTGGCCTTAAGAATGTAAAGGACATGAGGTCAACGGCGCTGATCTATCCCACATCAGGGGTTCCTTTTGTCTCGGGTGCTGGAAAGTTGTCTCTCAAGTCTCAACCCTATTTTCATTTCCGTCGATGAACTACTGTGGAAAAGAAAGATTATGGAATCTGATCCCGGTTCGGTTCCCAAACGACCAGTCCTCCATATGGACAAGATAGCAACAAGAGGATGCTAGCATAGCGAAATGAGATGGTACATATGAACAAGTCTCTATCAGATTGATATGTGTACGCGAGGGTAACTAAAGTTTGCTCCTTATCTCCCTGATCCGTGCACCTTGAAGGCGTTCATCTGTAGAATGGAGCGATGATCAGAAATGATCAAGGGAAGTAAGCCAACACGCACAGTTGGTGTCATAGAGATTATCATTCGGAACAGAAACGGTGTGTAGGTGGATGTTTGAAGCATCGACCATTTCGGGTACAATCTCTTTGATGTTACGCGCGCCCAATAGTCGCATATTCATTTCAAACTCATCCTGGTGAGCAAGTCAGTGGCGGAGCCGAGGAACATGTGTAACGACCGACATGCAATATTTGCAAGGCCCTTTCCACTCCCTCTTGTCCATGGGACGAGAATGCATAGATGAACGGACGGCCTAAGCCAACTGTTGCATTTCGTAAGCAAAGAACACGCGAATGGAAAGCGTCATCGTACCTGCTGTAGCTCCGAGAGCAACGGCCTTGATGACATCAGTTGCGCGACGGACACCTCCATCGACGAACAATTGGAATTTCTCATTAGGGAAGTTCAGCCCACGTTTTTCCTTGAGTTTGTCCACAACTTCAACAAGGACCTCAATCCCGGAACGCGCGAACTCCAATTGGCGACCACCGTGATTAGAAAGGACAACTCCGGCCAACCCCATATCGTAAGCCTCAAGGGCATCTTCCCAGCATTGCACACCTTTCAGGATCAATGGCACTAACCCGCAAGGTATCAGTGCCGTTCAGGGTGGACAGGGTTCTCGGAACTTACTGTTGGTTATGCTCTTGAAGAAATTCATGTCTGACCAATTCAAGCCTGGATCAATGAAGGACTGTTTCCGCACACAATATGACTCATATGGTTTCCCGAGAAATTACACCGTACTTACACTGATGGCTCTTGCTGCACCTTGCGAGCGATCAACACCGCCTTGCCCTGCTTGTTTGACCTCTGAGGGGTCCTCAGCTTCGAACTTTTGCCTCATGTCCTTCTCACGGCGACCGAGCTGAGGCGCATCAACAGTGATGAACAAACCCTTGATGCCGCGCTTCTCGGCGTGCTGGACAATACGCTTAGTAACTCCACGGTCCTTGTTCACGTACAGTTGGAGGAACTGGACTTGGCCAGGAGCTGCGGCATCCACCATCTCGTCAAATGAGCATGATGCAAGAGTAGGGATCTGTACGGTCAAATGAGATACACGAGAGAGATGTTGCGAGCACACGTGGTTACCATCTGTATAATACCATGTTTCGCGGCAGCTCGGGTCAGAGTAAGTTCGCCGTCAGGATGGCCAAGCTTTCCAAGGGCAGTGGCACTCTAAGTGTGTGACGTTAATGAGACTAAGCTTCGACTGGAGGTCATCCGTACGATGTACAAAGGCATGCTTGACTTATGTCCCAAAATTGTTGTCGACCAGTCAACTTTAGTAACGTCCCGAAGAATGCGAGGACGGAACCACACGCTGTGGGTGTTGGAGAAAATTACACCAATAATACACACCAACTTACCGGTGGAAAGCACAGTGGTTTTCACGGATAGTAATCTCATCATCAGCCGCCGAAGAATAATATGCCCATGCTTTCTCCGGCAAGACGGTCCTAGCAATAGCCTTGTGGGAGTGAGGAGGGAAACCAGCTGCTGGAGAGTTGAACCGCAAACCTCAAAGTCATGAAGATTAAGAATCTCGGAAAGATGTGGACGAGCTGCGATGCGAACTTGTCGGGCGCGCTCCTCTGCGGTTATCACCTCCTCGATCTTTTCCACGGTTCCCGGGTCAACGGGTCCGAGGCTATCACACATCAGCGGACACGATCAAACAGGCACTGTTTTCTACTGACTGTTTCTCCGGTTTTAGGTTGGTCGTGATGGCATCTGGTGGATGGATAGGCTCATATTCCTTGCTGCTGATGTGGTCAGCGTTATATCAGGTGCCCTGTGCACGGTATAACATACGTCGCATCCTTGCCTGCGTACTTGAGGATGATTTTGCTCCCGCCTGTTCTTCACTGTCAATCGAATCGGAACAGCCCGTAGGTTTGAACATACCGGGGTGCTCTACGACGAGTTAAGCGAGTACACGACATAGCCCTAAACCACTCACCATCCAAAAAGTCAGTGACATCGTACACATTTCCTACACGAACATGAAACAATCAGCCACAGCCATGGGCGTCAGTGACGTGTCCGTCCTAAAATGGGCAGTCGAGCTTACCATGGACGATGATCCAGCAAGATTCGCGACTGTTGTGCAGTGCGACCTCTTTGCCTGTGAGCGGCTTTCGGTGGGCCATCGCAAGAACTGGCCGCAGGTTGAGAACGGGGTTAATCGTAGTCAAAAACCTGGGCTTTCACTCGCTCTAGCCTGTATGTGACCAGATTTTCCCATCCCGCATGTCCGATCCTGGGAATAAATGTGTGCAGAGATCACAAAATAAACTCCGACGCATCGGCGTTTATATGCCGCACTCGGCCGAAGCCAGCGGAGTGCCGCTTCCGCGACTCCAATTCTAGGCAGATCGGCACGCCTGAAAGGGCAAGTGTTCAAGTTCGTCGACTTCAAGCACCATATCCCGCTACGAGGACAACTCAACGTACAATTGGATTCCAATGACTAGTCTTTGTTCATTGCAGGATTAAAGATATTAAAAAATCTAAATGAGTGTGACCATAGCTACCGAGACGAGATGCTGATGACTATCTATTTGTTACACAGCAGGATTAGATTCCGACCGAGAGCAAGTGAGGGCGGATAAAAAGAAAGAAAAAATTAAGTAAAACTTTAATGAGAGTAGGTCTTAAACGATTTCAAATGCACTTCCGCCTGCACGCACGTCCAGGCTGACGACATCTTGGAGACCTAGCGAAGAAAAAAAGTTATGAACATCGCCTTTAAACTGTTGCACGGGAACCTACCCATGACTTCGAAAAATGCTTTCGGGTCCATCCCTTGTGCGGAAGTGAAATCGGTACCGGTCTTCTTCAGCGACTGCATGGCTGCACGGATACCGTGCACTGCAGCAACACAAGAAACCAGAGAAAAGACTAATAACGTTTGAGACTTGAAAGCTACCTAAGTGAAACATCAAGCTTACTGATCATCTTTGCTCCCAGAGCCTCAGCTTCTTTGCAGGTGAAAGAGGGCGTGAGACCACCGGAGATGACATTGACGAGAACAGGCTTAGGCGCTAATGCTTTCACAGTCGAGGTGAGGAGTTCAGAGGTCTTGACACCTTCAATGAAGCAAACGTCGGCACCGGCATCAGCCGCGAGCTTGAGACGTGTGATAGCTTCTTCCATGCCAAGGACCTGGGCGGAATCTGTGCGGCCGATGATAATCTGTGAACGGATGAGTTAGGTATTCGTTGATAGGTTCACTTGGTGGTAACTTACAAAGTTGGAACCGCCAGGGATGGAGTCGCGGGCAATGACCGCAGCACGAATGCGGGTCACGAACTCTTCTCTCGACACGACTTGCTTGCCCATCAAATGGCCGCAACGCTTGGTCTGTACTTGATCCTCAATATGCATGGCAGCTACACCAGCACGGACATATTGGTAGACAGTACGGGCGACCATAGCGGTACCACCGAAGCTATCGAAAAAATACAGGTGAGAATGATGCGGAAAATACAAGGCCTCAAGTTGCATACCCAGTATCAGCGTCGGCAATGACAGGCGTTGTTGGACTCAAACCGCAGACCATTTGCGCACTCTGGACAAAGTCGTTCAAAGTCGCGATAGCGAGGTCTGGCTGACCAAGGCGCGAAGCAGTGGTGGCAGCTCCACTTTGGTACAAACAGTCAAAGCCCGCCTCAAGTGCACACCGGGCACTGATACCATCACAAATACCAGGGGCAACCTACGAACCAAAATGAGATGTAATCTAACAACCAGAGGAGGCGAGTGTACGAACAACGATGCCAGGACGAGCAAGCATCTGACGAAGGCGGGTAGCAGGGTCCCAAGAGAGAGGACCCTCGAGGAAATTCTTGGGGTCGAAACGGGCGTTGTAGTAAACGCCAGGCTTGAGGGGGGATTCTGGGGAAGGTGTCACCGTCAAGGCGGCGGCATTGGATTGCGCGACGGGGGTTTGTGGTACAGCGACAGGAGCGCTGTATGATTCAGGGGTCTTGTAAAAGTCGAGGCCAGGCATGGTGGATGTGTAAGGTAAGGGAGATTGATTGTATACACAAAGTGGATTAGGAAAAAGAGTGGGTTGAGGTCAAGAGGAAAACGGCTGAGCTTTATAAACCCGCGGAGCGTCCCAATCGGATGAATTTTTCCACTGAATGGGATGAGCCATAATGTGTCCAAAGGGTCAGACCCTGTTACGTAGAGTTGTACAGTGTGCGCGGCGCCAGATCTTTCGCCCGTTCCGGTGAGCCGTGGTAGGAGTTGTTTCCACGCCCAAGTTGTATGTATGGCTGCCGCGGCGACAGACGGACAAAGAGACAAAGATGGAAGGTCCAGCCAAACGGATCATTCTGGATGCCAATAAGAGACCCAAGATGGTTCCGTTGCCGCATTAAACTCAAGGGTGACCTGGTTTGGGAGCCGCACCATGATTGATAAGTGACTTCAGGGTCCCATTATCACACATATCATCATATCATATGTGACAGGCTGAGCCAGGGTGGTCATTGTCTCGACTGTGTTTAATTGGGAAAGTCAGCCTATTGGGACTACGTGGTCCGAAATACCTGAGAATTGGTCTGGATGTCGGCTTTAGTGAATGGGAGTACGCTAGCCCTGGGCATTGTTGGTAGCCTTACTGACGGCGGTTGAGCGGAAATAATATTATAATTATAATATACAAGCAAACAAGCGAGTAGTATCATGAGCCCGTGACACGTGACGCGTAACATGCCAAGAAATTATATATATAGATAAATTACCTTTTACGGACGATCTCGACTGCGCCCGTCGACGTTACAGCACGGGCACGAGTTTACCAGTATTTACATTTTTATCGCAACACATAGAAGACTGACTGATGATCTTCCAGCAACCACCAAGATCCTCCGTGTCCGCGTCGCTCTGAAACGTCGGATTTCCACCTTCAAAAGGCTCTGCCCAGCACCGGCCTGTATGCGCACACGACCGCAACTCAATGGCAGAATACCCGCAGATAGCTTCAACCATACCTTCGAATCTGTTGTGCCTTCCCATGCCTCCACCCAGCATGTCGATCGGATTACAGTTTCGGTATGTTTCGCGTGTACGACCGGGGACCAAGAACAGCCTCTGATAGTCAACATAGCGCATGCGGCAAGTGGCTGGAACGCCGCACTCGTTTCCCTTCAGAAGACATCCAACCATGGAGTTAGAGGGGTAACGCCGCACTTGATAATCAGCGCGACATCGGACATAACTCTTGGGACGGACATCGTCACTGGGGCCACAGCACTGGTCGTGGATAAACTTGACACTCACGCCGGGTGCAGTCTACTAGTCAGTGATCCAAAGGCCGGCAACCGCCGACATGCCCACCGCCAGCATGCAGTTCTACGCCATTTATCAGTCTAACCATGGGTATGGCTTATCACCGGAAACAATTTCGAGTAGAGCCAAACATTTGACATACAGCCTCTCTAGTCTCAACCCGAGCATTTTCGTCGACGCTCCAACTCTAGAGATCGGAAGCTCCCGATGCCTATGGTTAGAGAAGGTGCAGTCTCCTTCCGTTGACGATCTCAGAATTGCTAAGATCGCAAAGGCGGTCGAGTTTCTCTGCAGTGATTTCCTCTCCGGGTATGTCAGCAAGTTCCTTGTTAATCAAATCGATATTCCGTATCCTACATCTCTGCGCGAACCGTCGCAGAGCATTCCAGCGCGACGAGCTGTTGGATCATTGTTCGTGTGCGCCTTTCGCGGTTCATGACTACCCGATCTGAATTAATTTGATCGATAGGCAAGGTCTATGGTGCTACAGATTTCTTGCCAGGTACCGTGTGATCAACGATAGATCTGCTGTGCTTATTTACCGTTGCGAATGTGGAGAATCCCGGTGTCAAAAAAATCGCCTTGGAATTTGCCGGAAAACATGCCTCGTAAGCGATCCTCCAAGTGAGATGATATGCAATCTGATCAGTGATCAGATACCATTTAGCGACGTATGCGATCTGATTCGTGTGCCAGGTGTTATCACTACGCATCTGCTCTAAGAGAAGCAGTGAGTATCTATGCGACAATCGCGTAGACCGATAATCACACATTTCAGGCTTGGCCTATTGATCGTAGGACTGTAGTCAAAGAGAAAGTGGTGACAGTCAACCACAATCCTGGGACAGAAGTCATCGCTTCCCGTCTACATTGTATGTTGGTAAATTGCTCAAGAGGATTGCGGTCCGTGACTGCATTCGGCAAAATGGGACATCCCAGAGTGAACTCAGTTTGACAGCGCAGCTGGAAAACGTGGTGTTTCAATTCCCTCTATTAATCCGTTCTCACCAGATGCTTATCTTTACTTCTTGTGCGGTCGACGATTAGTCGATGTCGCTGTTCTTGGACCAATTTCTTCAGTTGTACGTCAAGCGTGATCGAGAGCTAACAAGGAAATACTCCAGCATGCCGAAAAGCGGGGTATCAGAGGACTTTTCGTCACCGTGGTGCTTCAGCGCCGTGAGAAGGACAGCGGATGAAGTTTGTCGACGAGTCAGGAGTCGCCAAGGTTCAAAAAACGAATCAGACGTCAAGGGACGAAGGTTTCAGTGAGGTCTGCACACGCGTTCACACTGCTCTTATCGACTGACCGTGAGAGCTCGACAAGTCTGCCACCCGCCCAACCACTTGGAACATCAATAAGACCCTTCCTTGTGGTTCAAGAGTATCATAAGCAGTACGTCCCGGGTTGTCTTCATTGCCTCCCAGACTGTTGATGTTACCAAAAGTGTCTATCGTGCTCAAGGGCGTCGCCACACCCGAAGATGCGCTGATGCGGTATGACTACGGCCTTGCTGGTATCGTCCTTCTGAACCACAGTGGTTGGCGACTCGTCACGGCACGCCCCGGTATCAAGAACTTGGTTGAGATCGTGGAAGCTTTGAAGATTTGGGGTTCTCGTCCAAACCCCAAACTTGAGGTCTTCGCTGATGATGGGCCATCTGCCGTGCATCGGACGTCCTCAAGACAGTTGCCCTTAGTGCAAAAACCCTCGGAGCCTCGCTGTGCATTTGGAGAACCGGGTGTTGGGAAGGCGCATCGGTACATTCTCAATCACTGCATACGTCATCGGATGGGATTCAATATACCATACATATCATATTTTCAGTTGCAGGTGGGGATATTGGGTCTCACCGGCTCATCAACGAAATGACGCCTGATGGGCCGAGTGGCGTTCATGCGCATGCCGGTGTCGGGATTACCTGACAACTATAACGCAACGCGTACGTTTGTGGGTTGCCCGTCCACTTTTTGGGTTCTAACTTTATTTCTTTTGGCCTTGTTTCATAGACCAGCCCATGGCACTCAGTGGCACAGTTCAAGACCAAGCTGTAAAACGACCATCCGACCATTCCAGAGAACGCCGCCAACCCATATGTAGTCGCTCTGTGTACACTGGAGAATTTGACGCTCACATACTATATGTGCCGTCATCCCTGCATTCAACACCGCCTACAAGGCTACATCACTGTACGTACTTACCACGAGGCAAGTCAGATAAGTAACACTGCGGAACAGTTTAAATCATTGAGGCAATTCCTTGAAGGATGCTCGCACACTCCGCCAGCCCCCCCCGTCATGGTTATCGTGAGTGGACCAGTGTTTACTTGAGCGGATCCGAAAAATACATGTATCTTACAGCATATCTTTTCAAGTCCCTGTCAATCGAGATGGACCGCAAAGGTGTCTGCCGTCGGATAACGTTTACGGATCAGCAAATGGCATTCACACGCGAGTCGGCCTGCCACAGTGCGAGGGGGCCCCTTGGGGTGTGTCTAAAAATAACGCAACTACATGTCAACCTGTGACCACGGTTCAGGATCACATTATCGAGGTTCGTTTTGCCGCCGTCCACGGGGATCATATGTCACTGTCGGCGGTTCAGCATGAGACTGAAGGGCTCGTTTGCCATCGTTTTATTGTCGTTGAGGCAGCGCCTCTTGCTGGACAGTACATGCAGTGCAGTACTCTCGTATGTACGTACCGTGTGTGAAAGTCTGTTGGTGTTGGCTCAAATCCCGATGTGGGTGAGCGGTTGAGTTGTGGTATGTCCGAAAAGTAGCGTGGTGTAAGTTATTCAAGGAGAAGAGAAGATAGGAACGAGAAAGGCTTTTACATAAAGGTTTTATTCGTATCGTATGGTGGGCGTTGTTCTTTAATGTTTAGTGGACATTAATGATGAGCGAAGAATAGAAAAAGAAAAAGAGTAAGTAGGTGTAAGGAAACGAAGAAAGTTGAGATAGATGAGCGTAAGAAAGTAGAAAGGTGTGAGGTGATAGGCTAGAGGATATCGTCGAGGTAGGGTCTGCCATCGTGTTTGCGGACATCATGCCGCACAGTGTGACCACAGGTGAATGGACCAAAGGACTACATATTCAATGGGACGTCTCATTCCGACTGCAGAGACACGAAGATACGGCTGATTTGTCGTCACTCGCCCAAAAACTTGAGTGGAAAAAGCACCTTGCTTTCCAAAGCCTCAACACATTCAGTCCTAAAAGAAGGATAGATTGGCAAGCGAGTATCTCGACACTACCTCGGCCCGAGTACTTTCGGGTAGAAACGGTACTTAGGTTAACCTGCGGGACGATTGGTGAAACGCCAAGAATGACAACCTCTGACAATTTGCAAGACACAGCTCCAAGTGGTTGACATACAGAAACAGCAGTACTGGTCCACGTAATCGCTTCCGCAGTATCAGGCCTACGGCGCTGGCGGTGGTCGCATTCTCAACCCCCACTGTCCCCACGGACTCGACTTGTGCACGGGCATGAACGTCTTGGCACCCCAGGTGATGGCATAGTGCTTGAGCACTAGGTTCAGTTCCTCGACCTCGTCAAGCAACTCGAGATGGGACATCCTGGGCGGCACGAAACGATTGTCAGAACGAAAGACCAGAGTCTTTTGAGATGCACGCTTAATGTGGCGTTACAAAACACTCACCGCTCGAGCTCAGAGTGACTGATGTATTTCTCACGTACCTCACTCAATGTCAGTGCATGCGTGAATGTGAACCCGTGTCGAGTAAAACGTTCAGGGAGTGACTCGACTGTGGGGTACGGTGCTGCACCTGGCAAGGATACGTTCCTGGACTTGAGAGTTCCCAGTCGAGGTCAGTGGAATCGACGAGAGAGAAAAGAGAGATGCTACCTGCAAGTTGTTCAACATGACTTGACCAAAGGTGTCTTGAAGGCCAAACATCTCGTACACGATCGCTCCGAGAATACTCCCGTCCTGAGCGGAGGAAAAGTAATTCACGAACCAGTCGACAAGGGCAGAGGACGACTCGGGCGCCATGTAAACCAACACGCATTCACAAAGTAAGAGGGTTGGGAGAGATTGTGATAGTAACCCATCGAGTATCGGTGCTAGGGAACTGGATGGCGAGTGACGTAGATCGCACGAGAGCATATGATACTTGGCCGAGTGAAGTGCCGTCCCACCCGATGCTTGGAGTTTTTTGAGATAGCCGCCTAGTAGTCGTCTATGCAGGTACTCACCGACGACGATGCTCTCGGGTGAACCCAAGACTGCGCTGAGCTCCTTGCTTTTGCGAATAGCCATTGCCTTCCTGGTAACGACATCCGGAAAGTCGAGCTCCAAGTATGATTTCAAAACATGCGAGCGAGGTCCTGTCTACTCACCAAGTCACTCATGACAACTGGAATCTAACATCAAGGACGGGGGCCACGCACGTTTATGCGCCAAAACCGTGTATCGCTCCCTGCTCCCAGGCTAACAATCTGACACACCGTGTTCTGCTGTTCACAGGACTCCAACCATTGTTCAACGAGCGTGTCGATGGACTTGGAGCGAACATAAGTTCCGATGTTAATCAATGGAGGACGAGTAGGTTGGAACTGAGCGCGAGGAATGAGGTGCGTGATAAACGGATCCTCGATATAGCCCTTCTTTACTGCGGAGAGCCTTGCAAGAGCCGCATCGGTATCGGTTTGGCGAATGGCACCATCGGCGTCTGGACCACGTTGCCGAGACAGTGGAGGAAGCATGCCCGATTTTAAGTGGGCACTAGCGCGTATTACAATTGTTCAAGAAGTTTGGTGACGATCGTCTGCTAACCTAATGATATTAGTCTACGCGCCTCCCTGTCACAGAACCGCATCTCGGAAGTTTCGAACACCACGTTGCACGCATTCTACAGGCTAACCAACATAGGCTAAGTGCTCTCGCCGGGACCCACTATGACGACAGTAGCTACCCGTTCACCTTCCTGGTCTCCCACTTAACTTCCGCGCTCGTTTGCTCATGTTCAACATCATCCACGGACCCCTCAACGGGATGGGAGACAGCGCCGACACTATAACGGCTAGACCGCCGTTCGTCTACACTTGGCGGCGGGTCTGGGTTATCTTGCGCTCTCTCAAACTCGTACGGGAGCACGATGGCTCTGTCGAGGGCTACGGGCAAACCTCGATGACGACCACGTATCATGACGAGAGAAACAACGAGCTTTGACAACGGTCGGAATGCCCCGGAGAGAGAATAGTATTGCTACATCCATGGATGAGATGATAGGGTCATCATAAATCGTAAACCTGACGTACTGTTGGGATACCGAGGCTAAGCCCAACAGATCCATACGCTGAAACTATCTCAAAGACTGGAAAAAGATGTGTTTTTGATCAGCGGTGTTCGCAGTAGATATTCATTGACGTACGGATCGTGAATATATTGAACCACCCCTGATTCTCTGGGTTAATCAAGTTATCCCTCTAAAGATAGAATGGTCAGACAGATACGCAACGATTCATCTGGTACAAACCTCTATGATGCAGATGAGGAAGAGGGCCAGTGCTAGCCACCACATATCTTCAACAAGATTTCAACACAATACGTATCAGACAAACGACGACCCCACCGAAAGAAAGCTGGTAACGTGCGTGCATCGCTAAATAGCGACCCCACATAGCCATTCGTGACCCATTGGTATTAAACACTTGCTCCGCTGCAGACAGCTGATCGTCCGGGTGGAATATCCCAAGTGACTGTTCTTCATACACATTCGTAGAACGCACACTAGATATATCTCAGCATATTTCCTGCTCCGAGAGTGATGCGACTCACCTCATCGCTATCGGGTCTTGGGGTCAAACAAGTGTCAATGGTCCCCTTCGTCGAAGAGCAGATGTAGTACGCACATACGCTGATATACATCATGATTACATACATGACTCTGAAAAAACAATGAAAACGGGCAACCACAGCACATAAACCGAGCAGACGTACTTGACAGCTGGAGCCATTGCAGCAACTGGAACAACGTTGAAACCTGAGGCACGAACGTCTGTAGCTTGTAGTAAGCCTACTGCAAATCGGGTTCCAAATTGAATGGAATCGATTTCTGGGATGCCAATATTGAGAACCATGAAACAGAAAAAGTCAATGGAGCTGTGAGGCACCGAATTAGCTTCTTTGACATGGATAGACAGAGCAATCACTTGAGCAATACTAGAACCGAAAGGAGAAACCAAGTCTGATGAGCCGGAAATAGATACACAAAGCAACGCCGTGGATGGTCGAGGAGAAAGTGTAGGGTCTCGTAGAGGCGAGATTTGGTGGGTATCATCTTTGCAATGGTCCAGCTAAATGACAGTCTAAAAGATGCAACGATGATAGATGTGACCCTGCTCACATCATAAATCGCAGGCTGCACACGGAAAATTAATCTCGAGATCTCAATGTAAAAACGTTTACTTACAAGATAGGCTAGTAAGCAAAGTAAGCAAGGTTACCAATTCATCATTTGTTGTACTAGAAAGTAAAAAGACACATACGAAACCTGTATTGCCGGCCACGATTAAGAAGATCATAAAAAATATCATTGGGTAAGCAGTTTGGAACGGAATCATCGACTGGTCCACAAGGGAGAATCCAGTATTTGTGTATGCTGAAACGACCTGGAAGAGAGAAAACCTAGGGGGTTCAGTACCCACAGCATATTCAACGTCGGTCGCAAGCTGAGGATCAGACTCACCATGGAGTCGCCACCAGTCGAGTCAATGCAGGAGGAACGAAGTCATTGGCCCACTTTGGTAGGGTCATGTAGGGGCAATAACAACGAACGACACGAGCTGGCTCCCAATGTGATACTTTTCCGAGCATTTAGTCCACGACTGTTCCCGACCATCGTGATACTTACCAGTGCAACCAACCACAATAGCGCATTCAACCCGCGATACTCCACTCCACCCAATTCTTCCAACTGTTCGTTGGTGAGCATCTGAAAGTAAGAGTTGCGCCCCACAATCGCGTCGAAAGAAATATAGGAAACAGGTTTGGTGCCCTTTGGTATGTTACCGGTAGCTCCAGTGATGGTTGCTGTCCGACCCAGCTCTCCACCTGCGAAGACAGTTTTGGCCGGGATCGTCACAGTCTTGCGAAGGCGATTTGTTGCGCCGGGGAACAAACTCCGGAAGAACATGCCCAGTAACTTGTGCGGCATTGGAAATCCTCCAAAATCTGTTTGGCTAGCTGGTGCCTGCCCGAGTTCTGTCTGATCATTGTTCGACAGGGGTGAGGTGTGCCGCGCCAACGACACCTGCGACATCCCTCCTACGCCAGGGTGTCGGCGAGAATACAAACTATCCCGTGAAATTTGCCTTCTGAGGCGTTCGTCGACAGAGAGATCTCGTGCGCGATCACCGTGCCTGCCTGGAACTGTAGAGAGTGACACGTAGTGACGAGTCACGGGCGGAGCAAACTCTATGGTTGTCGTGCGAGGCATCCCAACAGCAGTGGAATCGAGCAAACCCAACCCAGTACTTCCTGGAGCAACCGCGCTGTGAGAAGTCCATGTAACGTTATTGCATGTCAGAAGACAGCGTCAGAGATAACTTACGCATTCGAGGGTGTCTGGACGTCGTTTGTCTCTGGCGCGATGGGACCGCTTGTCAAGTTCACAGGAGGCTCGATCTGACCGGGAGACGATGTGTGTTCAGCCACATGTGCCTTCTCTGTTCCTCCGCTGCTGTTCGGAAACCGCCTCAGCAGCGCCGGAATCTCCTCACTAACCCACCCACTCGGGTCAACGCGTTTCGGGGGTGCATCCATCCTGCGGATCATATTCGTCCTGACCTTCTTCTCCCCAGGCGTCGAAGACCCATTCTCGTTCGTGGACGTCGACTCTTCCGCCACGTCACTCAGCCCGTTTCCGTTTCGACGACGAAAAAGAGACGCCATACCCCACCCATACGTGCGCCTCCCGGTCGTACTGGCCATGGCGGGTTCGGGGGACTGCTGTGGGAGCGTCTTGGACGCAGCACGGTGCGCCGCCTCGGCCTGAATAATATACTCGAATTTCTTGGCAAAAAAATGTCTGTCATAAATACCATCCATAATGTGGTGGTCAGGGAACTGCGTCGGACGGAACAACGCAAGACTCGGGCCCTGACTGACTGACTGACCTTCGAATGTAGACCATGAACCACGAGACCAGGACCTGTCGACCGTCAACATGTCACTCTTCCAGTTCGACATCAATGTTTACCCACCGGACTTCCTACGCACATCTGGAGGAACAAGAGGACTTGTTGCCACGGCGTCAACGGGCTCAAGTTGACGGTCGAAAGACCACAGACCGTCACCGCGCTCACCGACATGTACAGCGCATCGATGTACGCGATAGGATACCTTCCGTTGGAGGCGTATAGGATGACAGAGCCGATCAAGGGAGTGAACGTACTGGAAGAACAGTCAAACAGGGGTTATTACGTGCGAACGTGCGATGCAGTGTATGCGCACAAGAAGAGGAGATGGATGCGGAAGAAATTGAGATGTCTCCGCAGGGTCGTCCAAAGGCCTGGGTTGGCATTCGAGACAGACATGTCAAAAAACGTACTCGTACTACGGACCGACTGTGTCGAGTGGGAAGGCGGAGTGGGTGTAGAGAAAGTGGAGCGGTTTCAAGGTTTATGTAACTCAGATAGACGAGGACTGGCACGTGTCTAGTCTCAACTCGTCCACCTCGGACAGTCGAACGATCTTAGTATCACCACGTTATCTGAATGTATTGCTCGCGAGGTACCAGGTGTATCTGTCGGCTGTAGCCTATGCCGTGAATGCAGGAAGACAAACAATTATGGTAGTGCAGAACATCCAGAACACGCGAACAGCGTCAGAGAACGAATCATGCTGATAGTAACGAAAAGGAGATTAGACCACAACTGCGCGAGAGAAATTAATGCGAATGCGAGGGTGAAAAAAAAATGCATAGTGTTCGTCACGATAACACAAGCTGGAGCAATTTGTCACTGTCCATCGATTTACCAGCGAGCTGGGCCAGCCTTTCCTCGTCCCTGTCGAATCCTGCACCCTTTAGCATGATTGCCATAAACTTGAATGCGTTCGGAGCGTCAATGGCAATGTCGTCCAAGAGTTCTGCCATTGGCATAAAGCCGGCTTCAAATACCTCCGGAGAACACTGGCCCTTTGATGCTGCTTGGGCGAAGAAGTCCGAAACGAGAGTTGCGTCGGCCTCTTTGCTCTCCAGAGCGGAAGCCACCAGCTTGTCGACAAGGTGGAAGCGGTGATCCTCGGGAAGGTTCGTGAAGTAGACATCTGCTTCCTCCATACTCCGGACAGCGAAGAATTCCTTGACGTCTTCATCAATCTTCTTCTTCGCATCGGCTTCCGACATCTGCACGGGTGCCTCGGGCTCATCCTCAGAGGCGGGAGGGGGAGTTTCCTCAGCGGGTGTGGGCTTAGTGCGGGGCAAAAGCTGCAGCTTCTTCCGCTGGGAAGGTTCTAGCGCACCACCCTGCCCAAGGTCTACTGAGGCCTTCCGGCTAGGCGGTCGACTGGATTTAACAGTGGTATCAACTGCCAGTTCAGGATTTTGGCTGAGCATGGAGAACATGTTGGAGCTCGAGCTCGTCCGAGATAACGAATCGCGCTTGCTATCCTTCTTGGTGAAGACGCTGCTGGGACCCATAACCATCGGTGCGGCCTTGCTGATCTTACCAAATTGTGACAAGTCGCCTGCCTTGGGTTGTGGTCGAGATACCGAACCTCCAGCCGTAGTCCAACCATCAGGTCCGGACTCCACGTTCCGATCACCACCGCGTCTTGATCCACCTCTAGACATGCTGAACTGCCGTTGCTGGGCCTCTGCGGCAGCGGCTGCCTTCTCCTTCGCAGCCTAGATCTAGTTTAGTCACTTGTCACGAGAAACTCGGATCCCAAATACATACAGCTTCATGAACAGCTGATATAGTCGTAGGCGCGATGACAGCACTACGAGCCACCCACTTTCGATCGCGAAGTTCAATTACATCCTATTGTGAGAAGTAGATGAGTAAGAGCGCAACCAACACACGCAAGTCAGTCATTACCTGAAGCATGAACTGCATGCGTGGGCTGACGTTGAGGCTCTTGCAAAGCTCCTTCATTCGCGTAAAGTACACGTCCATGTGTGCTCTTGCCTTGGGGACGTCAAGTAGCTGACCGACTGTTTTCAGCAACTGGCACAAACTCTCAATCTCTTCCTCTTCAGGATTCTCAACATTGCCCAGGAGCTTCTTGACACACTCGTGCATGATACGCTCTGTGAGCATCTGAAGCTTGAAGAGTTCACCAATGAACTTGATGAGACCAAGGCCTTGACGTTTTGCCTTTTGGGCAGCGTAATACTCTTCCGAATAGAGCTCGCTCTCTTCGCCCTTCTTCTCATTGGCTGCTTTGAGAGCTTGGTCCTCGGAGGCCTTGGCCGCAGCGGCTGCAGCCGTCGCCTCCTTCGCGACCCAACCACGTTCAAAGTCTTCCTGACAACGATTGAGGAGATACTTTCTGAAGAGCTGACCGCCAGCAATAGGCTTGCCTTCCGCGTTCTTGATACCATCGTCCTGAACTTCAGGACTGATCGTCTCCATCATCTTCCGGCAGAGGCGCGCATACATCTCACTCCAAGCGGCCTCATCGGTGGCCTTCTCGAACACGAGCCTGATGACCTGGATAAGCGTCCGACCATCCTTTTCGTTCTCGCTCTTGTTCGCCCAGGAGATGATCTGATCGGAGATGGGGTCGAACTTTTCCATGGTAAGTTTGTTGAGGTGGGACCTGACTTTGCGATCCACAAGTTCGGGAGAATCGGTGTCGATAACAGCCGGCTTGCGAACAGTGCTGGCGGCAACCCAACGGTTTGCAGATATCTCGAGGGGAGCAACAAGCTCAAAGGCAGCCCCAAGAAGAGGTACAGCACCGAAGCCTGATCCCTCGTGAGGTCCTTGATGAGTAACCTTATTCGCATCCGTGCGCCTATCACCACGCTTACTTCGAACACGATTGCTGCCCATAGGGTGTGCGCCTGGACCACCCTGAGAGGCTGTCCGCGCCATAGGGGGGCGACCAATCTGGAAAGCAGCAGGACCACCACCGCTGACCGAGGCAGAGCGCGCACCAGTCGCGAGCAGATAGCGTTCCTCACTCGTGAGCTTGCTCGTCGGGGTGGAGAACTGGCCCATAGCGAAAGGACTAGGCGCAGTGCCTGGCTTGGCGCCGAAGCCGCTAGTGATGCCGAGGCCGACTGAACTTTGGCGAGCGGTCTGGGTCATCGCACCAGATGGCGGGCGGGCGTGCCGAAGGAAGTACGAGTCATGCTGCTAAATGTTGACTGATCCACGGGTTCAATACCCAGGATGTCCAGTGGCGGGAGGTGGGGGGGCTTCTCCTTGCAGATTTGCATAAACTGCATAAGGAAGTCGCGATCGTACCTGCAGGAAGGTAAACAAATCATAAAAGAAGAACATGGACGATGTACAGTACCTAAATTTGCCGTCCTTTGCGTCCTTGTTAAGGTCTTCCCTGGGGCTTCTAACCCCTTCAGGGTACTCAATGTCCTGGAGTCTTTCAATGTTTCTTGCCGTCGCCAACGCAGAAAGAGGAGGAGTCGACATGTCCCTCTTTGCCGCATTGATGTCAAGAGGACCGGGGCGCCGTCTTGGGATCTCTAGAGGCGGTGGCATGGACGACGTATCTATCCGTAAAGCCTCTTTCTGAGCCTTTGGAGGAGGCTTGCTGGTAATTTCACCGTTGACATGGGTTTCCGCGATTCCCCGTTTTCAATGACCTCTCCTTCCTCAGGTTCTTTGGAATCTTCAGAGAGAGATTCGACAACGTCCCGAGCTTCGTCTGCCTCTAACTGGGTTGCCTCGCGCTTGAGAGTCTCTTGCTGTCGCCGTTCCTCGGCTTCCTGTTCAGCACGTTCTTTCTCCTCCTTCTCCTTCTCAGCCTTCTTCCGCTCCTCTTCAAGCCTGGCTTCCTCCTCCACGCGTGTCCTCTCTTCCTCAAGCCGTAGCTGTTCCATTTGCTCCTCTTCCTGACGTATGCGTTCTTGATCTCTCTTGTCCTCTTCCTCTTTTCGCTTGGCTTCCTCCTCTTTTCGCTTGACTTCCTCCTCTTTCCGCTTAGCCTCCTCCTGTTCCTTTCGTTTTCTTTCCTCTCCCTCTTTCTTTGCCCGTTCCTCAACATCCTTCTTCTCCTGCTCTAAACGTGCCTGCTCTTCCCTCCTTTTTTTGACTCCTCGCTCTCGATTCTAACCGACGCAGTGCGGCGACTGGTTGTGACCGGTGATGGGGGAGGGATTGGTATGGTCGGTGGTTGTGGACTGTGTTTCTTGAGCGCCTCTAAATTAAGCTCCGTACCATCTTCATTCTTTATCACGATTGCTTTAGGTGCACGTGTGGTAGGAACGAACGTGGAGGCATTAGTGTTGAGGCGAGCAGAGGGAGCAGTCGTGGTTGATGGAGTGGGAGGAGGCGATGAAATACTGATACTACTGGAAGGTTGGTGCGTGTGTACGGACGGCGGTTGAGGTGTATGCGGTGGGTGCGGAATGGCATGAGTCATGGTAGGGGTACCAGGTGGTAAAGCTGGAGGCGGATTTCGAGGTGAGAGCGACATGGCGGGGTGAGGCGGACCCTGTGTGGCCGGCGCAGGTGGATGGGGCGTATGTGGAGGGTGGGGTTGTTGGTGCATGTGGTGAGGATAGAACCAAGAGGCAGGTTGGCCATAAGCATCTACTGCATACTAATCACATGCAGATTTAGGAAAGAGGTGATTTGCCAGAATATAGAGAGAAAATACATACGTAATAAGGCGCCCAGGGTAGAGGTTGGACCTGTTGAGCAGGAACTCCTGTGGAGGGAGGTTGGTGTGGATGTTGATGTTGATGTTGATGTGGAGGATGTGGAGCAAGTCGCGGACTAGCGGGAATTGGAGGGCCACCAGGTCCACCAGGGCCCGCCATGGGACGAGGAGGTGCACCAGTGCCATTAGGCACGGCGCGAGGGAAGGCCGGTGAGCGCGGGCCGCCAGCGCCCTGCTGTGGTCGCATCCCGGGTACGAATGGCGCATATTGGTGCGCGCCTAGTTGGGAAGGCTGCGCGGGAGGTTGCGGGGCGTGCTGTCCAGAAGAAGAGGGTTGATGATGCAGAGGTAAATTAGACGGACGAGTTGAAGGAGAGGAAGTGTCTGATGACGATTGTGACGGTGCAGAAGAACCCTGGAATAGCTTGGCAATGTCGGCTTTGCCAAGTGCGGGTTTTGTAGGAGCAGGAGTCGTTGAAGTCGTTGGCAAAGACGTGGCGGGCATGGTGGATGGCGACGTCACGTTTGAAAAAGTTGAGGTGGACGAGGCGGCGGGCCGAGCAGGGAGCTTCGAAGATCCAATGGTCGCAACAGAAGCGAGATGGTTTACCATTGACATGGGTGGATGGGGTAGCGGGAACGGAGCCGAAGGACTTTACGGTTTCGGTTTTGACCACGGGTATGGCTGCAGGTGAAGATGACAAGGGAGGAGAGACATCGTCTATGGAGCCGAAAGTGACGGCGGAACCTGGAGAGAAAGATGAGGATGAAAATGAGAAGAAGGGGTAGATATGGCGTACCTGTGCCTTGTCTGACAGAGCCCACATTACTTCGGGGGACACTGACACCTTCTTTTATTGGTACGCCCTGGCCCAACGCACTTGGACGGCGGGAGTGAGAAATGGTTATCGGCAATGGAGCATGGGGAAAAGCAGGAGACTGAGAACGCGGCGAGGGGGCTGAGGAGTTGCTATTTAGCGGGGGGCCCTTTGCCCAAGCTGATTGCGATGGGAGCTGCGCGGTAGTCTTTGCTGATGCAGTCGAGGCTTTGCTCATTCTTGAGTAGTGGGAAATGGGATGATCAAGAAGGGGATTGAAGACCAGGATTGTGAGGAGATGTACTGGGACAAGTAAGGGAGACGTACGAATTTCGATGGACAGATATTTAGAAAACAACAGTCGATTTGTCGCGTGCGGTGGTCGTCGAACGTGACCTGCCAGCAGGCGGAGAACAAAGTTTGAACGTGAGCTGTTTTTTTTGTGTTTTTCTGTCTATGAAAAACTGTGCCCGTCGCTGTGTGTGGCGAACTGGCCGAGGAAGAGATCCAGAGGAAGTCCTTGTAGCCAGAGGCTGTAGGGAAAGGACAGGCGCTGCAACTTACCCGTGCGACTCGAGCCAAAAAAATGCAGTCCCCTATCAGAGACCCCGATCACCCCACTCCCAGCGGTACCGCTCCTTCCCTCCCCTCGAACTCATGGAACCACGGACAACCGTGCTCAAATTTCGGCGCAAAGAATTTCATACTTCGGTAATTCGTCAGTACTCGCACTCACAGCGACAGTGCACAACGAGAGAGACAAGTCATCGACGGGGGACGCGCTCGGTCCATGCTGACGTCATCTTCGTACATGCCAGAGACAGCGTGGTCGGCTGCACACTGTGACTCGAGGCAATACGACAAATGACCGCGCCAGGGCACCGACATTGTCCTGTGCAGAGAGAGAGATTCTCTCACACCGAGTATTATTACCAGACAACCATCCGATTGCGTCGCGACATTCGGCGTAATCAGGAAGATATCATGCGGAACCTTACTTCATGCACTACATCCTGTCGGAACACTCCTCCTTGGTTGCTCCGGTGAGGATGAAGTTGGTCCCACTTCAAGCTCGTTTTAGGCAGTGGCAGTTGAACGAACCTGGATCCGAAATTGCAGGACGTGTACCCAAACCCTCCCGTTGCTGATGGCGAACGCCGCATACTTGAAGTACACACGATCATCAAACCAGACAGCGACAACCAATCGTAATCGTTGACATTGCTCACGGCCAATCTAGAGAAAGTGCAAGGTTCCCGTTTTCCTAACCACTTTCGAGAGTCTTGTCATCGACCCTGATCTACATCCGCGAAGGAGGATCCAGGAAGGATGTGTGTCTGGGAGATAACCGTGTTGGCTTTCTGTGTCAGGCGCATATACTCATCTGGATCCATCGAGACTCTGGCTTGTTCGCATACAATTGACCACACTAGTCGTAGTGAGTTCCCGTTCCATACGTTTGCCTATAGCATCTGACTCAACTTGCAGCCCAGACCGTGCAGACACTCGGAACAAGCTGGCTCACATTCCACCTCTATCACGAATCCGTGCGTTCTTCGAAAGCAGGCACTTGACCCGTCACACTGCCTAGCGTCCATGTACTCTTCATCCACCACAGCTCGAGGAATATCGCCACGACGAAGCATACACGATAGGCAAGTTATCAGAGAAGTTCTTCTCGACACCAATCGTTTGAATATGTACTTCATAGTTGTTCAACTTATGAGTAGTCATAACTGCTTAGTAATTGCTTCGTCTCCGTTCATTTACGCAACCAATCAAGAGTCCGTAAACAAAGCATGAACGCTCTTACCTCAAGTTGAAATCGTCCTTGACACAAACATTTAAACCACTGCGAGCCTTTTTTTTGTCAACTTCTGTTCATTTAGTGAAGCTATGCTTCAGGTGAAAAGGTACAACAACCATAGCCAACGAATAACGATACACAATCTATCATCCAATGATACAGCCAGATCAAAGATGGAAGGAAAAAAAGAAATGAGCATCGCTCATTACTGAGGACGAAGGTGACCTAGTCAAGGTGTGAAAAAAATAGAGTGAACTATAAAACGACGCTGTTATCGCCGAAACCGGTATGCCGAACGAGTCTCCGAGAAAAGAGGAAAGAAACGTAGTCATGAGGAGAGATGCAGCTGATCAGTAACACGACTCGAATCTTCTGCATATCCGTGCCTCGACGTCTGCTATAGGAAGAGGCTCGCGCTTCATATCGCCAGTCAATTTGAGTCGTGATCATGCAAGAGCGGAAATGACTCACAACGACGACATCAACGGCTGCAACGCGTGCTGCTCGTGCTTCAGCATCAGGGCTAGCAACGGGAACAGGTGATGCAGAGGCTAAAAAACTTCCGTTAGAAAAGGTTATTGTCGAGGACGCGATAGACGACTGACCCAAGGCAGCCAGGGTAGCAATGACGTAGAACACTGTGAATTTGGCGGCGTACATGTCGATTTTAGGATGCAGTTTATTGTTCTCGAGTGACGAGCAAGGCAAGAAGTGTGCAGAACAATAAGAGCTTTCGTACAGGTGGCTTGGCTAAGTCACTTTGGACGTGCCGATGTGTCTTTATACGCACCGCAACGCTCGCATGTCGACGTCTCCCTTTGAACCTACCGTATGTGGTTAGCAATGAAGCTAAGGTCCTAATTTGGTACTTTACTTGAGGACAGATTTGGACGTTTGCTTGTTGCTTACTCGGCGCCTCGCTTATGCTCGCGACCCTACCGACGTCACGTATCAAGTTGGAACCAATTTCCCACTGGTGCCATCGACGTTTAAGGGTGTCCCCTTGTGACAATGGAAAAAAGTAAGCTCAGAGATAGAGGTCAAGGGATAGGGCATCCGACGGGTGGCTCCGTGTGAACCACAGCACCTTCTTAATGAGGACGGCCCACTATCCCCACCTTAGTGAGAGTCCAACGTATCACTATTTCTTCGACGTACCATACAGGTACAGCGTTGTTTAAGCGAAACATGACATTGACAGTACGAAAACATCGCTTGCATCAAATGGCACGCAGAGACCAGGCATACATCAGAGCAGAACGTCAACCAATTGTGCTTATTTCCCTATCCGTTCCCAATTGCACACACCTACAACAGTAGACTTGGAGCGAACGATGGTGGCAGCTGCCCAACAGCTGCCATTTTCAGGCCACCGGCCAGAGCTCAAAATAGAGGGCTTCCCAGGTGCGTATGCTTTGCTTTCCTGCATCTCCAGGCACGTGCGCCTCTGTTGCACTTAACAACGACGAACACTGCCAGCGCACGGCTTCCTGAGCAATGTCGCTGTATCTGGGTCGAGTGAATACACCACTGAACACTAGTTTGGTATTCCCCTTGAGTGCGTGGGTGGACCCAGCGGGCTGCGAAAGACGATCGTGTGAAGACGATATACTTGGAGGACAGAGGAGCTTGCCAGGTACATACGTCATGTTCAACATTCTGCGTCCACAGGTACATATGCTGACAGTGTCGGATGCTCTCTCGCAGAAGCGACTGACCCTCACACGCAGCAATGTCTCTGTACCTGGGTCGAGTGAATACACCGTTAAACACAAGTTTGGAAATCCCTTTGATTGCAAGCTTCAGCAAGATACAACGTTCTACGGAAGACAATTATGTGTGCGGCGACCTCATTGTGAACCGCTGTACCTTGCGTTGCCGCGAATGACCCGCACCGACGAGCAAGCTACAAGGGGAAAGTGAGAAAAGGAAAGTTTGGGTAATACAACACTCGCCAAAAAAAGGTCGGGTGTGTGAACCTGTTTCAGAACAGGTTATCCGGCTCCTGGGACCCGGTCCTTCGGGAAAACGTAGAAGCAGCGTGTGTGCACATAAATGTTTCGGATTGGGTCACATTAATATCCTCATGCCGCGTATAGAAAACATTGGACAGTCTGCTGCTGAGACCTACATAGCAATCGCCCACAAGCCTGCACTGATACCGACGCCCAAACATGCCGTAGAGAAGATACCAACCGACATTCGCAGGCCAGCCCAGATGTACGCAAGTATCCCAGTGAGTGCCAAAACGAATCCAGCTGCAGTGAGACAAAGGGTGGTATAGTAGCAACGTGTTAGAAGAGACAACGGGGGTGGCGATGAAACCTGAGAGGATCGGACGGAAAGGAACCGGAACCTCGCTGGACGCTGCAGAAGACCCAGGAGCCAGTGTAGAGGACGCACTGCCTCGAGCACAATCCTCTGTGAGAGACGCCGCGGTTGAGCTGTGCCCAGACCGAAAAGTAGGATTTCCCCAACCTTCGTAACCTTCGTATCATCTTCACCAGAGACTTCGACAATGCGATATCGGATCAGTGCAAATGAGGCAACATAGCCAAGTATAGCTTTGCGTGGATTGAACACAGTAGGGACGACGACGCGAGAAACACTTACAGGCACAGATGTGGAAGATCAAGGCTCCCGCAAGGCAAGCATACACCAGTTCGCGAGCGGTCGTGCTTACGGAATGTCCAATCTGCGTATTGAGAGCAGTCAAGGCGAAGAGCTCCCCATCCATCGATGCGAGGAAGGTAGTCTTCGTAAGTTGGTCAAGATAGATACGATCCAAAAGACGTCACCGTCGACGCACCACAATAGTGAGGACCTGGAGCCGCTGCATCCAGGCATTAAATAACTCAGAGTTGACTTGTGCCTCGTGATCACCGCCAGAGTTAGAAGATGGCAAATTCACCGCGCTAGATTTGCCTCTGTCATTACTCGTGCCTGCAACGCCGCTATTTTCAGATACTACTGAGGGCGAGGATGAGCGACTTGGGTAGTTCGGTCTCAGGGGGGCGTGACATACGCGGGGTATTAGACGGCGAATACGTTTCCTGCACACCTCTTGTATGGACCGGCATGTGCACCGGGTGACCGTGCATATTAAAGAGCAACTTGCAGTCGGTAGTAGCCCCACGTGATAGTTACCCCAGCCTACGAGAAGAAGGATTAGGGTTAACTCATCACACCCAGAAGAGCATTTAGATGCAGTGACATTGAAAAGGGATAACTGACCGGGGACTGTCCTGAGAGGTTTTGATTCGTGGCGCAGGCAGGTTGTGAGAAACGGGAGTTGATTTTAATATGATGCAAATGGTTGGCGCTGCTCGAGAGCCGAGCTTGTCCAAACGTGGGTCGCTCGCTCGTTCAAGTTCAAGGACAGTTGGCCGCGTGTGCTAATCATGTTTCATCATGCCGACCCTTGTCCTGAGTGCCAAGCCACCTTCGACGTGCCGCACGCTCGGATACCGCCATCGAACCTGGATCAGAAGGTGAGGAGAGTTGGCCGGACCATCGTGAGAATCGAGCTCAAACTCTTACCATGGCCTAAGACACCGGATCATCGAGTGAGTCACCGTTCAGTTTTCTGGGCTGCGTGGATGAAAGTGTTGTATCGGTCAGGTGTATGGCTGACAGGAGGTCTCCCAGACGCTTCTGAATGATCCTTCCCTGTCCTCCGAGACAGGGATCATATCTTCTCTCTGAGTCATGGCTGTTATTTCGAGTCGTTCATTCACTAGCAGCATGCTGACTCTCTTTTTAAATCAGGGCACGGGGTTCTTGACATGCTTACGTCCACACGTCAGAGATAGGGTGTGTAGGCTGAATGGATAGTTATGTAGCCTCGACTTTGTTCCGGCCTCGACTCCATGCAACAGTCCTCACCTGATCATCCACTGAGACACGTTGCCCAACGTTCGGCCTAGAATGGGGGGGAACGTCCGGCTCGTGCCGCAAACACGAGGCAAAGTGCCCGGTTCCGCATGTCGCTTCGACTCGGTGCGGGTACATAAACTGGCAAAGGGTTGTTTTACAAAACCGATCATCCATCGTTGACTCTTCCTCCCCACTCTTCTCTTCCAAACACCCACATCATGGCCGCGATGGATACTGAAATGGCATCTCCAGTTGGACCTTTGGTCGCTGTAGCGTACGACCCAGATCACACGTTCGGCATTCCGGTGAGGACTTGTCATCTGTATGGACGGTTACATCATCACTCAACTCTTTCGACCAACGCCATAGGCTTATCAGTCTGAACTTGATCTTTGTCAACTGCTACAGTCCATGTCTCTCACCAAGGGAAAATTCAAGGTCGGTTGCATCCACTCCACCTCCGAGATCATCATTGACGATCCCAGAAAGGCGCCCGAAACAGACATGGTGGACTATGTCCTACATGCATCGCAAAATGCAAACGAGCACGGTGCAAACATGGAGGACCCGGCATACTATGTGAGTCCGCATTATCATTCCCCCCCAAACCCCAACCCAACAACGCTCCAAGTCCGACGCGTCGGCGTCATCAAACTCAAAGTCCAGCTCCTCCGACCAACCCTACACCGACTCCCCGCACACCTCGTCCACCACCGTCCACCCCTCCCAGTTTCCCGCATGCCACTTCCTCCAATCCATCCTCGCTTCGCTCGTCCCAGAGTCCCCCGCCCTCTCGCCCTCTCCATACCCTTATCCCGTTACGGATGCGTTTCAGACGACCAACGGCGCTTACCTCGACACCCTGCTCATCCATCGCAGTCTTCTCGCCGCGTTCCCTCCAGCACACAGCGGGTGCGCAGCGGTGCTGCACGAGATCGCGAGGGCGATTGAGGTACGGGCTTGGCAGGCAGATCGGGACTCGGACGCGGAGGCAGTCGCCGCGCTGAGGCAGGAGGCCTACATTGTTGCACGCTGGACGTGATATCATTCATTCTGTACAGGATTTCAGTATGGAGCGATCGGAACTTCAATGGGCAAGGTTTGGCACGAAGTTGGTACACTACACTCTAGTGATGTTAGCTTTCCAGTGGAAATACTTGGTGCCAGTTCTGTAAGGCCTTCAGTCGCGCGAGGAGACCCATAAGCATCTTGGTAGCAATCAAAGCTCTACGATACATTGCTGGAGTAGATTGACATGGAGATATCAAGATATATATAGTACCCAAAAAGAACGACTTTAGGCCCTTGCTCAGGCGGTGGCGTTGTTAAAGACAAGCAAGTTAGGGGAGCCGCGTACGTCCGTGATTATGTCCCGAGTCGCAAGTGCTTTGAGGATCTTCTTGAACTGACTAGGATCTATCAAGGGGTCCTGTGCCATCGGAGCAAAGAAATCGGATGAAGGAAGGTACTGAGATATCCAACAGGGAAGTGCCGCACGGACGATGGCGTAGAAAGCAGTGTATGTCTCCCCAACCATGAAGGCCTCGGAATAGGGAAGAGAGGGACCGAATGCCGTGGAAGGAAGGGAGAGAAGGTAGGCGGTAAGGCCAGCAACGTGAGGTGACGCCATGGAAGTGCCCGACAGTGTGGCGATTGCCGTTCGGCTACCGGTATACGTCGAAAGAATGTTGAGACCAGGAGCAAAGACATCCACACATGAACCAAAGTTGGAAAAGTAAGCACGCTCATCTCCAAGGGTGGAAGCTGCGACGGTGATCGAGTTCTTAGATGCCGCGGGCGAATAATCACAAGCATCTTTGTTGTCATTGCCTATATTCCGTGGGTAAGCGAGACGAGCCGGATGTTCGAAATTGACATACCAGCGGCGACAGCAAAGTGAAGCCCAGCATTGACGGATCTATCGACGGCAGTATCCAAGGATGGTGACTTGGACCCACCAAGACTCATGTTGGCGACGGATCCCTTGTGAGTAGTCTTGCCAGTAGCAGCAACTTCAGCACGAGCAGCTGCTGCTTTGAGCTGAGCCTGCTGCGAAGCCCAAGCAACGCCAGCAACGACATCGGACATTGATCCGCTGCCATTAGCACCGAGGACTTTGACGGCGATGAGGTGTGCGTTCTTGGCGATACCGTACTTGCGAGATCCAATAGTACCGGCGCAGTGTGAACCGTGACCATTACCATCCACATCTTCCTCGCCGACTGGGATGGTTTTCCCCCAGGAGGCGCGAGCCTCAAACTCTACGTGGTCGACGTTGATACCAGTATCGATGATGTAAACGTCAACACCTTCGCCGGCGATTGAATCATATATGTAGCTGGTGAAAGTGCTAAAGGTCAATCTGCCCCTGTGGCTGACGCGAGCAAGACCCTATGACACCGAATTAGGATGGGTGTGAGAACGAAAGGAAAGAGAGCACACCCAGGGAGCACCTTTCTGGGTGTCGAAAGAAGGGTCGATGTCGGTCGTGTGGACAACCTGATCGCGCTCGACAAACTCAACCTCTGGCATTCTGCGTAATTGGTCCACGACTCCGTCTGTGAACTGTCCAGCATAACCCTTGATGTGAGTGTCATAGACGTGGCGGAGTCCGGAAGCGACATTGTCGCCGAGAAGGGAGTCAGACTGGTGGACTGAGTGCAGGAAGTTGAGATGGTTCTGCATCAGGGAAGGAGACACATCATCCTTTAACACGACGATGTACGAGTTGTTGATAGTGCCGTGGACGTGTTACAACCTCAACCAGAGGGGCTACGCCGAGGTAAGGACGTTGGTGTGAGGTATAAGGAGAGGTAGAAAGAGGGGTGGCCAGCGCTGAGGACGCCAACGACGCCGCCAGAAGGGTAAGAGTAAAGTGGGACATGGCGGACGGATAGGAAAGAGTTGGGTGCGTTCAAGCGCTTGCTACTTAACTTGTGATTGGCTTTGTTTGGTTTCGGTGGCGAGGAGTGCGGGGTCGCCCGCGCGTCTTTGTGTCGCTATCATGACTCAGCTGGCGGCCATTTACAGCTTCGGGGCGCGAAAATAGCGGCGACCCATAGCAGTGTTCCACGTATGCATCTATTGGCCGCAGTAGCACCTTTCAATCAGACAACCACCCCACATTTGATATCTATGGGAACCCAAGTCCAAGGCCAAAGGACCTACCCGCGTCAACACATGCGATTTGTCGTGTATGTAATCATATCTGCAACACGACAGCATAGAACTCGGGCAGACTCCCTGGGCACAGGTGTTAGTTGGTGTTTGGTACGGAATGAGTACGGCATTCCCCATTGCACGGATGGCAAGTCCCGGTACTAACGTGAGAGCGTCTTCCATTTAATGACCGAGACGAAGAACGCTGAACCGGTCTCCACCTGGTATTGGCGCGGCCAACGGATTTGTTGCTAGAGCTCCATCCTCCTAGACCCTGTCGTGTCCTAGAAATGAGTGCCAACTTTCGTCCAAATGATAGTGCATTCAATACCATATCTACTACCACATCCTTCTCCTCGTTTCGCGACATGGTGCATGCGCAAGAGCGTACACCCCTTCTTAATCGAGACGATGTTGAAGCTGGCCCAGCTCAGTATACAGCAAATACGTCCACTGCAGCAGATGCCGCCTCGACTGTCGGTGAGTCTCTATTTTTGTGTCACATCAACCTGAACTGATTTGTCTTCCTCAGTACTCGAGGGGGCCAAGCGAACAAAAATACGTGACACCAAATTTGCAAGGAGAGTACGGTATTATGTGCCTTCGACTGCATGGATCCCGAACTACTCGTTCTCTCTGTATGTCTTCGTAGCCTTGTCTTTATTGCGCCACTTCTCAGTTTGGTTCAGCCTTGGTGGCGATGTGCTCGCTGGCGTGTCACTCGCTGCTATGCTCATACCCCAGTCAGTCAGTTATGGTACCTCGTTAGCCAAAATTGGCCCTACTGCTGGCCTTGTAAGCAGCGGTGTTTCCATCTGATCATCGACTTGCTACATCTCTCTGTCAGTTTGCAGCTTCTATACCCCCTATGGCTTATAGTTTACTGGGAACTTCAAGGCAACTCAATGTTGCACCGGAAGCTGCTTTATCGCTGCTCGTTGGTCAAGCCACTACCGAGTATCGTCGCTCGTACCCAAACATCTCTCCTGACAAAATAGGCATCGCTGTGGCGACTGCCATAGGTGTTCAGGTATGGTTTCCCATTAACATCGTCAAGCCGTTGCCTACACCAGCATCAGGTTGGATTATTCGCGTTCCTGCTAGGCTTCCTTCGCCTCGGCTTTTTGGACGTTGTTCTCAGTCGTGCTCTTCTCCGCGGTTTTATCACCGCAGTTGCAGTTGTGATCACTGTGTGCGTGTGGCTCCTTTCTGTCGCTGCACACCCCCTCATATCGTGGCTAGGGAGCAACTCACCCCAATGTTTGGTTTGACAGCGTTGGAGGACCAAGTCCGTCCTGCAACAACTTTAGACAAGATCCTCTTTCTCGTTGAATATGTTTGGACACACTCCCACAAACTGACAACTCTCATCAGTTTTGGAGTATTGTTCATCTTGATTTTCCTACGGTTTTTCAAGGAATCCTTCAAGAGAACCTGGTGGATCTATCGGCTTCCTGAGGTCCTTCTCGTCGTTGTTGCTTCCACTTGTAAGCTTTAGTGATACATGTGTTACATCAACTCAGCTTTCTCTCAGGGGTATCCGATGAGCTGCATTGGGATCAACATGGCGTCGCAATTCTCGGTTCCGTCCCTATTTCGACTGGTAAACATTTCTTCAAGTTTCCTCTGGGTTCCCACACATATCATTTCCTGCGCGGGACAACATCTACTGCAATGTGGGTGTCTTCTCTCCAGGTGAAGCTGAGCTAATTGTTGCACTTGATAGTCTTATTACGGTCATTGGTTTCTTGGATAGTATCGTTGCCGCGAAGCAGAACGGAGACCGCTTTGGCCATGCAATCAGTCCGAACCGCGAGCTGGTCGCACTGGGTGCGGCCAACCTGGCTGGGTCATTTATTCCAGGCACTCTTCCCGCTTTTGGTTCAATCGTGAGGTTTGTATATTTGGCAGTTGTTTGCACAATGAAACCCACGAGATTACAGGTCTCGGATTAATGGCGATATCGGTGCCAGGACACAGTTGGCTTCGCTGATCACCGCAGGGCTTGTCCTTCTATCGACATTCTTCCTCCTTCCTACACTTTACTTCTTGCCGAAATGTGTCTTGGCTTCCATGTTTGTTTTTCCAGCGCCACATCATATGGTCCATTCCTCATTCTTGTCCCCATAGTATATGCTTGTTCGTCATGTCCCTCTTCTCCGAGGTTCCACACGACTTGGTATACTACTACAAGTGCGCTGTTCTCATTCGAACGAGTCCAGTGACTAACTGAGGGTTTAACACTAGGATCGGAGCTTGGATGGATTTAGCGATGATGTTCATCACCTTCACTCTTTCGGTCATCTGGAACGTTGAGATAGGTATCGTAGTCAGTTTGATTATATCACTTCTCCTCGTCGTTCGGCGGTCGTCAAAAACACGCATGACAGTGCTTGTGAGCCCTGCCAAATTTCATAGAATCCATTGTTAACTAGTTCTTTGACATAGGGCCGCGTTCCCGGTACAGATCAATGGCGACCTGTGACGGATGTCCCCGACGCTGAGGATATTCCTGGGACATTGATCGTGCGTATTCGGGAGAGCCTTGACTTTGGTAAGTAGAACTCTCACGTTAACCTAACAATTTGCTTACACTGCTTCAGCCAACAGTTCTCAATTAAAAGGTATCTTGTTATCTCACCGTATTGAGGCCACAACTCACATTCCTGGTAGGACGGTTACGTAGGTTTGAGCTGTATGGTGCGCACCACGCGCACCCATCTGAAGAACCCCGGAGACAACCTCCTAATGTGTTGGTCTTCCATATGGCTGATGTCGATAGTTGCGACGCATCGTGCGTGCAACCACTCTCCCTTATGTCCTCATTCCTAACCAATTTGAATGTCCAGGGCTGTACAAATTTTCCACGAGCTGTTGGAGTCATACAAGGTAAGGGTGGAACATTAACCTGATTTAGACTCGTTGACGCTGACTCTGTTCAGACCCGAGGAGTTCGCTTGTATATCACGCACCTCCGATCTGGGATCCGAGAGGTGTTTGAGAACGCGGGTATCGTTAGATTGTTGGGTGCTGATGCGTTCTACGATACCCTTGGCGATGCAATTGCGCGTATCGAGGCAAGGGATGATTGATCATTCGATTACGGGACAGGGTTTTGGCGAGGGCTTTGTTAGGACAACATTTACGACATTCACGACTCTGGTTATGTCTTGGCTATACAAAGATTATTTAATTCTACAGCAACTTTTCCACGTGGATCTAAGGAGGCGATGACTCTATGATTCAACCAGTGTCAGATCGTGATGCCACTACGCCCCCGTCCATCTTTGAAACCAGTCAAGTAGCTACCGAATCAACATGAAGCGAAAGGACAGCCTTACTTAACGTTGCAGCCGATTAGAAACGGACGTCCACAATGCCGTGATTATTCAATGGCGCCTCAACTCCGCATGGTCGAGCGAGAAGCCCAAGTTACGAACTTCCGCATGTCACGTTGAATAACGCCTTTTAGGCGCTGATCTAGGTATAAAAAAACTCGACTGCCGAAGGTAAGCTCATTCCCCTTCCCAGCAATGCGTTCCTTTCTCCTTCCGTTCGTTTTGTTGTCTCTAGGTCTTGCGGCCAGCTCAGATCCAATTCTCTCCCGTTGGATTGTCCATGAGCGGCGCTCCCACATCCCTTCAGGATGGTCACTAGCCCGCAGGCATGACGCGTCTGCCGTTGTTCCCCTCCGTTTCGCCCTGGCCCAGTCCAATGTCGAGAACATCGAGGAGTACCTCTATGACGTGTCTCATCCCAGCTCACCCAATTACGGGAAGCACTGGTCAGCTGCTAAAGTCGCCTCGACGTTTGCCCCAAGTCGCGACTCGGTCGACGCTGTTCGCAACTGGCTCATCGAGAGCGGTATCGAGTCGCACCGCATCACGCTCTCCGCGTCTGGAGGTTGGCTCGAACTCGAGACGACCGTCCGGGAAGCCGAGGACCTCTTGCACACGAGCTACAATGTGTACGGACACGAGACCGGTGTCAAGCACGTCGGTATGTGATGTTTGCACGTATGCGTTATTGAACTGACGCTGGCATTTTTTGACGTTGTCGTACAGCATGCGAGAGTTACCATTTGCCCGAGCATTTGGTGCCCCACGTCGACTTTGTGACGCCTACGGTTCACTTTGACGCCAAGTTGTCCAAGCGTTTTGATGGTGGCCAACCGCTCAAGTCTGTCGGTCAACCCAGTAGTGGCAATGGTCCAAAGATGGTCGCACAGGCGTTGGACATGACTACTTTGGGGCAGCTCGCGACGTGTGACAAATACATCACTCCCCTGTGTTTGCGTGCGTTGTATAATTTCTGGTATACCCCCGAATCAAAGGAAAATACCTATGGCGTTGGTGAGTGGGTTCATATCGTCGAACGGTACTGTATTTGACGTCTCGTGTAGTCGAGTATACCCCGCAGTCGTACCTTCAGAGCGATCTCAATATGTTCGCTAAACAATTTGGCCCGGATCTTGTTGGCGTGACCCCTAAGACATATGATATTGACGGAGGTATGTACGCAGGCTCAAGGTAGCCATACAAAAGTCGCTCAAACTTCACCAGCTGCACTAAGCAAGAATATTACATTCGATAACAATGGAGAGTCCGACCTCGATCTCCAATATGCCATGAACCTTGTAACTGCCGCACAACCCGTTACTTTGTACCAAGTTGGCGACCTGGTTGAAGGTCTGAATTTGGATTGGATTACATTATTGTTGTCTGACCCCCAGAATGGGCTCCTACAGGTGCATCGTTCAACAACTTCCTTGATGCGATAGACGGTTCCTATTGCAAATTCATGAGTGGAGACGACCCGAGTCAGGATGGTATTTACCCTGACCCCATGACTGGTGGTTATAAAGGTAAGAAAAACCTGATCCATGACTTCACAAGTTGACATCGTCTCTGACTAGGTCCTGAGGCTTGTGGTACTGTCAAACCTACCAACGTGATCTCCACCTCCTACGGATATGACGAAGCCGACTTGACACCTTTCTATGCGGCGCGCCAGTGTGATGAATATGCCAAACTTGGTATGATGGGCATTACCATCGTGTATAGTTCCGGGGACAATGGCGTCGCTGGTAACAGTGGTGTATGCCTGAATCCAGATGGTATGTCCCCTCTCCTGTAGGTTGATGCGTTCTTATCGAGGTATTCTGTACAGGCACTCAGTCTGCGAATGGCAAAATCTTCAACCCTGCTTTCCCTAGTACTTGCCCCTACGTTACTTCAGTCGGTGCAACGCAAGTCGTTTCCGGGAAGACCGTGGTTGACCCCGAGAGCGCATGTGAAAAAGTTATTCGCTCTGGTGGTGGATTCAGCAACTACTTTGCGCTGCCCGAATATCAGAAGGAAGCCGTCACCTCGTACTTGAAGAATTACCCCCCTTCATACCCTAGCAACATCTGGAACTCGACTGGAAGGGTAAGTTCGGTGTTTTCTTTGCTCGTACGGTTCGCTTACGACCTACTCGATCGTGTAGTCTCGTGCATACCCTGATCTCTCCGCAAACGGTGCCAACTACGTGGTCGCGGTAAGAGAAATGATTTTGTCCGTCATGATCGTGTATGGTAACATGTACATTGTCAGGTCGATGGCAACTTTAGCCTTGTGTATGGAACTTCTGCTGCCGCGCCAGTCGTAGGAGCCATGCTCGCGATGGTGAACGATGCTCGCCTCGCGAAAGGGAAGAAAACCCTCGGCTTCATTAAC
This sequence comes from Boletus reticuloceps, assembly GCA_018397855.1. Lineage (NCBI taxonomy): Eukaryota > Fungi > Basidiomycota > Agaricomycetes > Boletales > Boletaceae > Boletus > Boletus reticuloceps. The sequence goes on from JAGFBS010000001.1 coordinate 2,031,918, forward strand.
CCTCTCGTGGGTGTTTTCTCTGCGTGTCAAATGCGAGTAGCTCTATTGACACTTTGACGATAGATCTACTCTGCCGACTTTGCTGGTGGCTTCCATGATATTACTAATGGTACTAACGCTGGTTGTGGCACGCCTGGTTTCAACACGAGCCGTGGTTGGGACCCTGTGACGGGTCTCGGAACACCCAACTTCCCTGTGCTTCTTGAGCTGTGGAAGAACATGGATTGAGCTCGGCGTCGTGTGTTGAGACGACCGACCATTGACAAATGATACCACAGACTCACTGGGGGGGAGCTGTTGCCAAGGAACTCTCCGCACATTTTCGCTCAAAGGGGAATGAGGAAAACGTGGATAATCAGGACTTTATTATATACAGAACATTGGACAATGCTTGTGCACCTTGTTTTACCTAGTTTTCTAATTTACTTGCACGACGTTTGGGGTGATTTCGGTATTGGTGACTTCCTTCTATTAGATCCCAATCAACTGCAGTGAGTCTCCAAGGTCATCGGATTCAACCTTTTGCCGTCATGGGTGCCGTTTGCTCACCATGTTCCAGAATTCGAGTCGCATGCATCTTCTGTTTCAAAGAGAAGTTAGGTCACCGTGCATAGCCTGTTAGGGCATCGGCAATCATACTACATACGGCCGGCATCAGTCACCAGTGACCAAAGATTTACGGGATGTATTGCTTCTGATTGAGGCACCCAGCCATCTTGCTAACAGCATTACACACCCCGTTTCCAACTACAGGTTTAATTCGCATCACCATCGCTTGAGTGTCGAAGCTGAAGCGCTGTCCCCACCGCCTCGGAAGCGAAAGATGTCTCCAAATCGTTTGGGTGGGTCGCGTGCGACTCTGCCTTATCGTCGCTATGTTGCCAATAACTCCGGACTGCGCCTCACTTTCATCGATTTGACACTCGATCGAATCCCAGTCTAGTCGATCGCAGAGCAGACCGTAGGTTTAGATTTAAACTACCTACACGCTCGACGGGACGCGCAGTGAAAATTTAAACACTATTATTACATGTTAGCTTGTCCTTGTCATGTACTATCTGATGTTGGAGTCGATCAAATGAATACCCAGAATTTGCCATTTACATATCCCACTTTGGAATCGGGAGTCGAGGAGGGAGTCTGGTTCGCCAAGGTGCTTCCTTGGGTGTATCCTGTCGAGGTGCAGGCGTCGGCGAGGCTTGTGGCGACTTCACTGCGCCGTCTGCCTTCGGAATGTTCCGTCCCTGCTGGACGCCATTCTTCTGTTCACGTGTCTCTTGTGGCAGGTGGAGTACTTGATTGGCGGGCGAGCCTGGTGGCGACAATCGAATAGAGGGCGAACGAGGTATAAGCTCGTCAACGAGTTTCTCGAGGCTTGAGCCACCGTTCTTGGTTGGTTTATTTCCCCGTGTCTCAGGGGTCGTGTGATCGACGGGAAGAGGGGATACCAGTGGTTGATGTTGGAACCAAGGCAAATTCTGAGAGGAAATCGAGGGTGGGTGTGAGTGACAGGAGCAACTACACGACAGGGACACTCACGTCTACAAAGGGCCTGGGGCTGCCCGGCCAACGCTCAGTCGGGGTCCAAGCCTCCGGTGTGAGGGAGTGGGTCTGGGATATAGGTGTAGCTCAGTCGACGCTTTGGCATCGGGGGCCGCTGCACTTTGAGGCGGAGACGAGGCTGGGGAAATCTCGGCTGCGTGGGACTGAAATTGAAATACGTCGGAGGTGGCAAAGGAGGAACTATGATTTCGCCAAGTGAGATATCTCCGTAGGCACTGAGGGTGTATTCTTCCTCGGCCTCTCCACTTTGTGGCATTGTTGAAATGGCATCGTGGTCGTGATCGGCGATTGATTGTATGTGAATAGATGGCGGAGGAGTAGGTGGTGCCGATGGTAATTCAGAAAATAAAAGTTCCAGCTGATCGGTCAACGCTGGTGTTTGCCTCTGTCGTGTTTTCTTCGGAGAAGGACTGTCCTGTCGAACATTGGCTCGTCAGCGTCAGCGCAGCAAACAAGGATGGTAGTACTCACGGGGAGAGCTTGAATTGGAGGAGTTAGTGCTGATGCGGCGGGCATGATCGATGACGGGGTTGAAGGGATATCCTGCCCTGCCAGACTTTTATACATGCAGCACTGTTGTGGAGATCCGCCGTGTGGGCATTGTCCACTGTGGACAGGTCCACCTCTGTCCACAGCCACTTTTGAAGGTACGAGCGCCATGTCTTTTTTTGGTATGCTTCATTGGTGTATTCGTGCGTTGACATTTGAAGGCGATGTACGCTGTACGCTCGGCTCAGTACACCCAGGCTTTTTCCTGCCTCCAACTCAGAGCCCCACATGTATGAAGTGGACGGGAGGTGTGAATCAGAGTGATCCGACAGTGCGACCTGGAAGAGCTAATCAGCCAAATACTGTAAGGGCTTCATCAAAGCAACTGTACTTATACGTCATTCTGGAAGTCTTGAGAGACGCGATGAAGGAGACGGGCAACCGCAGTAGCATGAGCCTGGCGCTGGTCCAGTATGGCCGCTTTAGCCCTAGGGGCAGGTGCAAACAAGAGTAACAAATCAACGAGACACAAGAGGCTGCTTCCAGCCATATGCTCGCACGGGTGCACCGTCCGCGTCATGCACACTCAGCGGCATCAAACTGACCCACGTCTCCTCCCCCTCGCCCCCAGTCCCAACCAACTCCCCAAGCCCCTTCAGATTCTCACAAATGAGTACTCCACGACCAAGCAACGTCTCATGCATCCCCCACCCATGCTCCGTCTCCGCATTCTCATCCGCAGGCGTTTCATCCGGGTTGAGCACGTCCACGCCGACGATCTTGGCCCCGAGGCCATACAGCGCCGTCGCAACGTCTCGTGCGAAATAGGGATGTAAGAAGTAAGTGGGCGTATCCCAGTGGACGTCCCAGCCCGTCCAGAGCAACACGATGTCTGCCTTGTCCTCTGCACGTGAACCGATGCGTGAGAGCGCCCCAGCAACACCGGTCCCTGAACCGTTCGTCACGTCCGCCCAACTGATCTTGCCCCGATCCCGGGCGAGATGGCGGACGTCCAGGATGACAGCGCGGCCGACGAATTGGGAGAGTGGGATGTCGTGCAGTTTCGGACCGGATGGGAAGAAGTGGTAGGGTGCGTCGATGTGTGTGCCCGTATGGGTACCGAAAGAAAGTGCGTGCACACGGACGACCATGTGAGGGTCAGGTTGATCGGTCTCGCTGCTGGTGCAGCTAGTGCAGCCAGGTGCTGGCGCGGACCCAGCTGCGATAAGGGGAAAGGAACATGCGAGGCTCATTTTAAATCCGGGGTCTCCTGGGTAGCATGGCATTGGCTCGCGTAGCGAGTGAGAGAGATCGAATATCATGGAAGGCTCCATCTGTTGAGATGCAGTCCAGTGGTAGTTGTAGAAAGTTACTAGAAACAGAAGACTGGATACAGATTGAATGCAGATCGTAAGCAAATTACTCCAAATGTAATCAAGCAAGCATCATCCTTTCCGGGCGCTCAAGCCTCCTTTCCCCTTCAACCATCTTCCTCGACAGTCTGGTTCGCAGACTCGACCTGCTTCCCATCGACGACCCAATCAGCCTCTCTGACGCGAAACTCCATTGCGAAAATGGCACAGTTGAGAGTGAGTATCGTTAGCCCATAGGGCTTACGAACCCGCGATTCCCATCCTTCAGGAAACCGATCTTCCAATAAAATCACCCGAAGGTCGTCTACCCGACCACCAAAAACTACTGACATCGTCGACGCGCTACACAGACCAAAGGATGAGCGCCAGCTGTCATTGAAGACGGAGTAGATGTCAGACGACGCACTTGGCACTGCCAAAAATTTTATGCGCAAATTGGAGGCTATACTCTTTGTTCGACGCCTTGGATTCGACTCGACGCTTGCCCAAAATGCGGGATAAATCTTTGCCCATGAGAAGCGGTTTTCCGTTGGCGTCCTTTCCAGTAGCGAACGAGAAGAGCTGTTCAATGACAGCTGGATCAGGCACCGCTTGATTGGGCTGTAGCGACGAGTCAAGTCCTGAGTGAAATGGAGGTAAACGATCACATTGGCTGGGTAGTGGGATGCTACGTACGGGTGAGCGAAGCATCATGTTCGATCCCGTTGTGTATATTAAGCTCTTCCAAATCAAACGTATCTTCACTATAGTTTCTGTTGAGCATGCGAGCAACGTGGTGGCATGCAAAGTAGCAAAACGAAGGGCTAAAATTGTACGTCGAACGAAGATATTTGGGTGCTTCGGTGAACTTGATGCCTCGTCCATTGCGTGGAAATATTCCTACACCGAAATCACGCGAGGAGTGGTGAGCCAAATATTGCCTTGATCGTCCGCAGACATACCATGGTTAGCCATTGCATTCAAGGCAGGACAGCAGCATCGACTGTCACCTTCCTGTGGTGGCTTGTATTCTGGCCAATATCCTCCGTAACCTGGGTGACCATGAGGAATTACCTTTCCAACGGGACGGCTAGTGCGGACAAGGTTGGCTAATGTCAGAAGGACATCCCAAGTCAAGATGCCTGTAACATAGAAAGCGTTGGAGATGGAAGCGAGGAACTTCATTACACAGAATGGATAAGTCAGTTTTGAGGACCAGGGAGTACGGATTGCACCAGGGATGAATGCCCGAGACCATTCTGATAAAGGCGGAGGAAACAAACAAACATGTCAACGACGTGACCAGACGGCCACCAAATTCGAAGGAATCCTAGTTATGGGTCAAGGAAGGAAGGAGTGAAATTGAAGGCACATGAGTCGAAGTCGCTGAATGATACCAAGTCACCGTTCCCCGTGTTGTTCACCATCACCGGATATGGCAGTGTAGTTGCGATCCGCGAGAGCGGAAGGTACAGCAATTCCCCTACGACGTTCTCCGTTGCCCAGAGAACCCGGTAAGCTGCCAGTCTAACTGCCCGAGAAATTAATTAGCTGCCACGGAATGAGCTTTCAATGACTGTCTAATGTTGGTCAAACGCTCGTATATCTCACCGATTGGAGTGGGTACGACGCTAAATATGTGGTAGGGTCAAGGGTCTGACCGCCACATCCACGCTGCACGCGGATACAACACCAGAGCCGCCGGTTATTTCCACTTATCGTGGCGCCACGGGGGCAACGAGTTTGGCCTGAATTTGACAAGATTCACCCAGAGAGAACGGATTAAAGTCCGCCTGTTCAGATGTAGGACCTAGCAACGCACAATGATAGCACAAGAATCCATTCAAGTGTCCATATCCAGGAAATTCACGCGGCAGAAGCGAGCCTCAGAAGGCGAGGACACAGAATGGTGGTGAATCCCTGTGAGATTTAGATCCTCCGGAAAGTTGCACGCGGCGTCACCTTATTCTCCGAACTGGTGAACTTCTGGTGGTTACCAAATCGACCGCCGAGAAGGACATGCTCCAGCCGGACAGCGTCTCCATGACTCGGTCCAGATACCGGTACAGGGTTGAGACTGAAAACATGGCAAAGTTGTCCTTCTCGTTACCATTGTTAATTTGCAGTCATGGAGTTTCTCCCGACGAACCTTGAGAATTTGTCAATGCTGAAACGCTGGGCGGGTCAGAATATAGATACTTCTCGTGAGGTTCGCGAACCAAGATCTTTTGCAGTTGGACGGTCCTCGGAAATTAGTAGTGAAAGTGAGACTCTTCCAAAGTTGTCTTGGAGACAATGACTCCGATGACAATTTACCTAGAAGAGCAGATGGTGATCATCAAGGTTACGACTATGGGCATAAATCCGTCGGCGAAAATTTCCCGTACGCACCCACTCTGCGACTCCTTCCTCTGCCAAGACCTTGGATTGTTGTCATAGTCCTGGAAACAGCGCGTCGACCCCTTTTTGCGGTAGAGCAACGATGGCGCGCCCATATAACGAAGGGGTAGTCCGTCGCTGCGCAGTCTGGAATATCGACATACAACCAGAACTATCGGAAACACGACAAGATCACCCGTGTTTAGGACTACTAAGCACGGGGGAATCTTGTTCGTATTTCCGACGGCATTTGTGTGAAGGTGGACGTGTGGTGTAATGCGCATTTACGTGCTTGGTCATATTCTCCCTCTTTCCTTTGGTGATGGGCCCGGGGCCGGATGTACGCTGGTGTCGGTCTCATTCCGGCTGAATCCCTTGAATCCTGATACCTTGCACTTTCCTCCGACGTCCGTGCACGTAGCGGGCTAATCCCAGCTGAAAACGCGTGGGCCCGATCAGCAAAAGGGGGGCAGAAAAGTCCACGCCGCGTTCAAACGAGACCGTCCAGCTAAAGAAGACGGCCAAGCAATGCACGGCGTTTTCTGTACGTCACACTTGTCTCATTTCTTTTTGAATGCCGCATCACCGAAATTGGTGCCCGTACCGATCATCGTTAGACCACTCCAATTATGATGAGAAGCGGAACTGCACCCGACGCCAAGCGTGGATGTGATCGCACGGAAGAGATACGAGAGCACTGAGGTTGCACGGCGCAAGAAGACCACGAGCTGCCCAACAGACGTGCTGCTAGCCAGCATGTAAAAACCGGTGTCTCCAAACTACGCTTTCTTGACCGGTCAGCGGAGGCACCGAGGTGGGTTGATACTCCCTTGCTTTTCGTCTCTTTGGTGCAGCTTGTGATCTAGATTTTACGAACCCGCCATAGAGTGCTGCCATATTTCCCACTCGAAACGCAGTCCGTCGAAAATGCTAAAACCCGTGATTCCCGTTCACGCTGCCGACCCATGTAGATCTGACCCCGACTCGGAAGTCTGGACTGTTCAAAATGGGACACAGAATTACATGCTTTCAGAGTTCGGGAGTAGCGTATGTGTGTCAGATACTTTTAGCATTCCCCTAACCTGATGTCATCCAGTCATTACCAGGGCGCATATACGACGTCAATAGTCACGTTTTGGTCCGCTTCCATTTTGCTCTCCTGAACCAAGCGATAAACAAAAGCCAAGGGGCCCGCAGGCACCGTGTCCTAAGGTGAGACATATATCTGGAGAACGAATATCAACATGATGCGTGTCTTTATGTCAAGTTCCGCCTCTACGACGAGTATGCGTTCGCGCTGTCGTATCGCAACTTCCACGTCCGTCGTTTTGTCGACTCTTCATGGATGGGAGCATCAGCGAGATATTTGATATTGGAGGCGGAAGTCATGGCAGTAAGTCTCATTGTACCGCATCCAATCGGTGCCTGTACGACTCACCTAGCAGGACTCCCTGCATGTGTTGCAACATCCAGGCTATTGATACAGGGCGGCTGCTATCCTGAAGCAAATTACGCGTGGTTTTGGCAGGCGAGATGCGACAGTCCATAAAAAGGCAGATCACTTGGTCCGTAGGAGGTGTCTGTCGTCTTTCGACTGCGTGTGCATCGGGTTGACGTGCTTCTGTACTTGTCAGCAGCTACGAAATAATTTGGCGTCAAGTCAAGGGAAATTAACGTTGGGATCGCGCATCAAATTGCGCAGACATTCTGCCGACTTGAGTTGGTCAAGACAGTGGGAAATCAGAAATTAAAGTATCTGTAGAGTTGAGTATGACTGTGCGACCAGCACTGCCAGCCCATCCCCAATCCTGATACCCATATTAATGGTTTCCCGAGACCCGGGACACTTCGTAAGACATGGGCAAGATCATGTGGACACTGCTCATTTTGACTTGGAGCACATTCATGGTGACACACTGAATAATCAACCTGTATGTATATTATTGCACATACAATGTGACAATACAATGATCCTTTTGTGCTATCCAGTAACACAATAAACTAAAGGTAAGGTAGGAAGAAGCATAGTAGAACTATTCAAATGGAATGAGAAATCAGTTCCAACAAGAGGTCCAAGACTCCCCAAACAATGAAATATCAACATCAACTGGATGAGTTTTGTTGTAGGCTATCACCAGAGAATGGATAGGTAAATGAAAACTATTCCTGCCCCAAGGAGCAATCCAACCAAAGCAAGCACCATTAGAAGATTGAACCCAGCTATTCTCCACACAAATGTCACTAAAAGATGTAAATTCCTTAACCTTCCACACTTTGATGGCACCATCCCAGGACCCAGAGACAATGTAGTCACCATTGGGTGAATAGGCAACACTTGTAACATGATCTGTGTGCCCTTGGAATGGACCTGCCACACACTGACCAGTGGTCACATTCCAAATCCTAATGGTGTTGTCTGGTGAGCCAGAGACAATGTGGATGCTGTCAGGTGAACAAGCAACTGTGCAAACACCACTTGTCCCTTTCATTGGACCTGCAACAGGCTGGCCATTGGCTGCATCCCAAACCCTAATGGACTTATCCCAAGATCCAGAAACAACATAGACACCATCAGATGAATAAGCCACAGAGGTGATGGAATCCTCATGCCCCTCAAAGGGACCTGCCACACACTGACCAGTGGTTGCATTCCAGACTTTAATAGTCTTGTCTCTAGAGCCAGAGGCAATGTAAGTGCCATCAGGAGAGTAGGCAACAGAAGTGATATGATGTGCATGCCCATGGAATGGGTCTACTACACACTGACCAGTGACTGCATTCCAGACCCTAATGGTTTTGTCCCAAGAACCAGAGACAATATGGGTACCATCAGGTGAATAGGCAACAGACTGAACAACACCTGTATGCCCCTCAAATGGATCTGCCACACACTGACCAGTGGTTACATCCCAAACACTGATACCATCTCTTGAGCCAGAGACAATACAAGTGCCACTGGGTGAGTAGTCAATAGAATTGACATTCCCCTTAAATGGACCTGCAACAGACTGACCAGTGGTTGCATCCCAAACCCAAGTGATGGCCTCATTGAAGCCACCAACAATATGAGCACCATCAGGTGAGTAGGCAACAGATACAACCTGACTTGTGTACTCTCCAGATGACCCAACCATAGACTGACCAATGGTTGCATTCCAAACCCTAACAGTTCCATCCCAAGAGCCAGAGACAATATGGGAACCATCAGGTGAATAGGCAACAGAGGAGACAGCATCTATGTGCCCCACAAATGGACCTGCTACACACTGGCCAGTAGTCATGTTCCAAATCCTAGCACTCTTGTCCCATGAACTAGAGACAATATGAATGCCATCAGGCGAATAGGCAACAGAGGTGACAGCACTTCTGTGCCCTTGAAATGGACCTCCAACAGACTGACCAGTGGTTGCATTCCAAACCCTGATGGTGTCATCCCTTGAGCCAGAGACAATGCAGTTGCCATCAGGTGAATAGGCAACAGAGGTGACAAAATCTTCATGCCCTTCAAATACTGCCACACACTGACCAGTAGTTCCATTCCAAACTCTGATGGTCTTGTCATTAGAGCCAGAGACAATGTAGTTGCCATCAGGTGAATAGGCAACAGAAGCCACAAAATCTTCATGCCCCTGGAATGGACCTGCCACACACTGACCAGTAGTTGCATTCCAAACCCTGATTGTCTTGTCATCAGAGCCAGAAGCAATATGAATACCATCTGATGAATAGACAACAGAGGTGACAACATCTGTGTGCCCTTCAAATGGATCTGAGACAGGTTGACCAGTGGCTGCATTCCAAACCACAATTGTTGTGTTCTCAAGACCACAGACAATGTGAGTGTCATCAGGAGAATAGGCAACAGAGGTCATAGAATTCATGAGCCCCTGGAATGGACCTCCCACACTCTGACCAGTGGTTGCATTCCAAACTCTGATTGTTTGGTCTTGACCACATGAGACAATGTGGGTACCATCAGATGAATAGGCAACAGAGACATCACCAAATGTGTGCCCCTGCAGTATATGAATTTCTGCTGACCAATTTGTTGGAAGTCCTGAGGTGGCTGAGACATGTTTTTGAAGGTGGTCAAACCAGAGTCCACAAAGAGGAGAACTGGATGGTGTTTGGGGCATGGCTGATAGATAGAGGTGGGGGGTGGATTCTCTAAGGACAGGAGAAAACACTTGGATAAACTGGAATGTCTCTGATGCCAGAGTAGCAATCTCTTGGTCCTAGTAACATCTTCAGTATTCATCACTGACAATCATGATTGGTCTTACTTTGGCCCATTTCTTCAGGCTGGCACAAGTCTCCAGGGCAGATAGGATGGATGAGAGGGGGGAGGAGAGGGAGAGGAGGCTGATAGCTTCAAGCCAGTAAGGAAGGAAGGATTTGAAGAAGAGAGTCATCTCATTCAACAGGTCTGGAGTGCAGTCGACATGTTCCAGGTGGTGCATCCAGTATTGGCACGAATATGCCAGATGGGGGGAAATGGCCTTGTTCACTTTATTCAGTAGATCAGGGATGGCAGTGTTACGGACGCGGGCATCCTTGAGGTCACAGATATTGAATCGGAGGAAATTTTGCATGCATGCCAGCAATGCTCGTCCAAGACAGAGAGAGTGCTGAGGTTGGATGTCGACATGAAAGACTGAGCTGCGAGCTGCATCCAGTAAGAAATCTCGGAACGAGGTATGGAGGGGACGGATGGGCTTTTCTTCATCGAGCACTCCGTCTAGCAATGATCCCATGGGTTTGATGATTGCTCGAATGTTCAAGCCTTTGCCAAGTAGAGCAGAAAGGGAAGTGAGAGACAATGGTTCGTTGAGCACAAGCACGATAGCCATCACCGTTCAAAAGCGTTCTCGAGCATTGCCCAAGGTGAACAGCTGACTCAATATGGTTTGGTACAAGCTATCCAACGAATAGCCACCGTCAGTGTTGAGGAGGCTGTCGAGCCGCTCGCTTGGGTCGAGGCCAACAGTACTATCCCCTTCGATGAAGTTACATGCAGTAGATGCCCATTGGAAGAGATGCTGGGAATGACGGACAAGCAGTCGACACCACTCCCGGTCCGGCCAAGAAGATTCAAGTTCGGTATATTGATGAAGCGAGTGATAGATGAACTTCTCGATATCTCTGTCGACAACATCCTGGGGGACGTCACTCGTTTGCTTATGGACGATCTGGGGGCCAGGAGGAAGCGCGGCGAGGATGTCACTTTCGGGACGAGCAGTGATGAGGAAACGGAGATTGGAAGGGAATGCATTTTCGGCGATTTGCTTGGAGATGGCACGCAGAAGTTGTCGATGACGATGACCAGGGGCCCGATAGCATGAAGGTTCTGGCTAGGTTCAATGATGAGCTTCTCAACTTGCTCAAACGGCGACTGTGACATGCGAAGCGCTCTATCGCCTTTTACGACCTCCCAGAGGGCGGCCTTGAATTGGGGATCATGGTCGGCGAGGCCACGGGCAATAGTGCTGAAAAGATTCTGCGGGTTCCGCCTTGCAACGTCAGTACTGGCAAAGCAGTACGACGAACCCAGCCGCTTTTGCCCGTCATACAATCGAGCGATCGCGTGGGCCATCGCAGATTTGCCCGACCCTGCGACGCCAGTGAGAAGGCACACTTGTGGCGCGTCTTGGTTAAGATTATTAAGTATGCCACAGATCTCGCGGAGGAAGGACTCGCGCGTCCCTGGCAGGCATCCCTTCTCCTGCGCATACCTAGCACCAGGGGCGTACGGCATGTCATTCAGGTCGATGGATTCCACTGTATTCCAGGACTATGAATATCTGACGACAATGTAAAGACATCGGACCTACCAATGGGTTCCACGAGATTCATCATACGAACAACGGCGATCCCTGTCTGCACTGCAACTCCCTCCAAGAATGCACTTTTGAGCTCTCGAAACTTGTTCTCGTAATCGGTGATCCTGGTGTCGATATCAGATATTGTGTATTTCGCTGTCCGAACCCCTAGATGGAAGGTCAGTAGCAGTCATGTGCTAGAGTCAGTGGTAACTGACAGAAGTTCTTCTGTTTGGCATATTCGGTGATGAAGTACCCGCACTCCGTCACCTGCTGTATCAATAACGTGATCGTCTTCATGTGCGCCTTTATTACCTTCAAAGGCTCGGCATCTTCGACGAACGTAAAGACGTCGCTCGTCATGCCTGCTAAGCGAATTATCTTGTCGTCACGATTTTTCTGGTTCACGAGTACCTGTGTGAAACACCGTCAATGATCAGCAACAGCATGGACATCGAGCAACAAACCTGGTTCGCGGCTGAGATAACAGACCAAGCCAGCGACGTATACGGATGAATCTGTGCAGCATTCAGACCATGAAGAAGTCGAGACACAAGACACAATACCTGTGCGATACCAGTCACAATCTTGTTAAAGAGCTCCATCCTCTGCAACAGAACGCCCCATGTAGTCTCGAAGGTCTGCGTCCCGGTCGTGATGTTTGTGCCAGCGTCGACCGCCGAGCTCGGGAGCCCAGCCGCTGCGGGCGTGGAATTGAGTGGGTCGATCGCTTCGGACGCCCCAGCGACGGCGTCGATGACTTGACGTTCTTCTGCGTTGGAGTTTCCGCGTGACTCAGCACTCAGTGCGAACTTGAGAGCGATCCCCGCATCGGAGGTATCCTTGCCAAGAGTGCTTTCGAGCACTTTGATCGCAGGGCTTGCGTCAGTAGAACATGACATACAGAACACCTTCGTACCTCCATCCTTCAATTTTCCCAATGCACCCCCGATCGTATCAGTGAGACTTCCAACCAGTTTGTCCTTTCCGATGCGGTGTTTCTGGTAAACCTTTACGAGGATGACGGAACGATTATCTCCGTCACTGAGAATATTCAGTTCTCTGGCATCGAATGAAGTACAGACACCCACAAGTGAAATGTTTTGTCCCAAGAGGTGCGATTCTTTGACTCCTTTGCGCTGTCCGTCGATCGCAAGGTATCGCCGACAGAAAACTCGACGTAGAACTGTCTCGCAACCGGGAGCTTTCGCCGCGCGAAAGCATGAAGTTCGATGTCTGAAGAAGCTAACTGATATTTGATAGAAAATCCAGCGTTGTGAACCCACCTTTGATAGTGACGATTTTCGCCCTGTAACCACGCTCAGCACATTCCATGTGCATGTGAACGATGTACACGTACGCGATACTTTCAACTGGGTTAGCTGAATCCATGGTGCTACAGATGACGCTAGTGGGTATGCGATTACTGGGAGGAGAGAGGTGTTGAGGGTATGAGAGTCGAACAGGTCTAACACTGGTTCTCATGTCGGCGGTTTCAGTTTCGCCGGCTGTGTTTTCCACACGAGGTCTGGACTATTTTTGCTTGAGTCCTATTTGAAGCGATCAACGATCCTACAGAGATTCCCGAAAACTTATCAAGTCGGTCACCTCGTGCAAAGTTTGGCGTCCAAGATCACTCTAGCACTACCACTCTTACCAACACGGCATCACTAGAAATAAAAATAACCCCGAGCATGTCCACGCACGAACAACGCCTCGCCGCACTCCAATCCGAAATACAAGCCCTCGAAGCCGGAAACGTCGCCCCCAAAGAATGGACCCTCCTCGGCGAAGCCTCTGCCCGGTCTCGCCCACACGACTCCCTCCTCAGCCACGACCTCGAATTCGACCGTACCACCCGCACCGTTCCCATCGTCACCGAAGCCGTCGTTGCCGCACTCGAAGAACGCATCAAGGCACGCATCAAAGAGGACCGGTTCGACGACGTGGAACGTCGCCGTCCCGTGGGGGATACGGTCCCATTTCTACCCTCGCGCGTGGTCGAGCTGCAGGATACCAAGTCGGCGCAGTCCTTGGCGCAGATATACGAAGGCGCGTATGTCGCTGCGCAGTCGGGGACTTCGGTCGACGATCGGGATGGGCGGTTACAGCGGGAACACGACGAGATGACGCGCGTGTGGGAGGGGATTTGTGCCAAGTTAGATGCGCTGTGTAATGCGCACTATGTGCCGAAACCGGTACGTTGGTGTCTAATATCCCCTTTCCCCGGTCATGTGGGATGTACTCATGGTGGAGGGGACAGCCAAAAGCAAGCATCACGACAGTATCCGATATTCCAGCTGCATCCCTCGAATCAGCGCTCCCTTCCAGCCGATCGTTCGCCAGCATACTCGCGCCAGAGGAAGTCCTAGCCCCCACGTCCTCCGTTGATGCCCGTGCCCGTAGCGAGCTCACCCCTGCCGAAAAACGCGCACGACGTGGCAAGGAACGAAAAGCAAGAAAGAAGGTGAGGGACGCGCTGAACAAGACTATGGACAGGTACGCCAACAAGAAGCGCAAGGGCAACTGTCAAGGAGGAAAAAGAGGCTGCGCTCAAGAGCCTCGTCAAGTCTGGAAAGGGCGTCACGGTCGTTGGCAAAGACGGAGAGATGCAAAAGACGGGTAAATCGGGCAAGAAGAATAAATGATGTTTATGTGGGTTCAATTTTTCGTCTGTCTCTGCTTGTTCAGACGGTTATTAGTGCAGCCATCGCTGGCACAATTCGAGCGCCATGCAGCGCTCCTCCATCGAGGGTTCGAAAGAGGCATGTCGCATGTGGTTGTCGGATCGCTGAAACTTCGGCCTAGCATACCAGCAAGCGCAACCTTGGGCTATTGCTCCGCCTATGGAAGGGCAACGTTTTACATATGTCCTAGATGTATTAGAAGAGATTAACCAGGACTGCTTTAGCACGCTGGATGAGGCCGTCTTGATCAACACTCCTTGAATGGATGATAAATTTCTCTGAAAATTGCCTATCGACAGTTTTTACATTCCATCTGTGTCGGTGCACGAGCGTTTTTGTCCGGCACGCATCAACTCTACCTCGGGGGCCTTGTCTCAGAACTCAAAACCTAATCACCACCGCCCAATCCTTGGTAATCCCCACTGCCGGGTCCTTGATAGTCACTACGCCCGCCTTCTCACCATCACCCGCTTCGTACGTCCACTCCAATCCCAACACGCCTGCGTCGCCTTCGCCTTCTGCCACCGACACCGATACCGGGCGTGCATCCACACCGATCACCACGACTCGTTCGACCCTCACATCCGCCTCCTCCAACGTCCTCGCGAACACGTTCCCAGGCACAGACGACGACACCATACCAGGCACTGCCGCTGCGTGATCGTCGCTCCGAACGACAATTTCGCGCGCCTTCTTGCCGCCGTCAAGGTGCGTCGTCGAGGCTTGGAAGGCGCGCCAGACGAGCTCGCCCTGTTGGTACCCAAACCCTTCGCCGTCGTCGAGGTAGAGTTCGCCCTTGGCGCCGCCGTCGATATCCAGTGCGACGCGCAGCGTGAAGGGGTCGTGTTTCATTAGAGGCGATGAACGGCGGGGGCGTTCGCGGGTGGCAAGGATGGACCCACCGCGAATGAGCAGAGGGATTTCGTGAAGCGCCGCCGGGACAGTGACCGTCCGGCCTGTAGTTTTAGAGGTGGATGGACGATAGGCAGTGTGGGAGACGTAGTCATAGTAGACTTGTGCATCGGAGAGGTAAATAGCGGCAGATATTGCCCCACGTGTAGTCACAGGTTTACACAAGAGACCGGAAGAACCGAGGTAGAACTGGTCATCGATCCCAAAGCCTTGTTCGTCATTGGGGAACATCACGTATTGAGGACTGACCATCCCTCAGTACCAAAGTCAATCCTTAAGTGATGGGAGGACACGTACCGTAGGATAGGTATCCCAGTCAAACTGCTCTCCTTGAATGCAGTGTACCAAATCGGCAACATCGCATACCTCAACCTCAACATATCTTTGACCATACCCTTGTAGGGCTCGTCCAATAGATATGGTTCACGGCGCTTCGTGTCGATGTGTGCATGCGCTCGGAAGAAGGGTGAGAACACGCCAACGCCATACCACCTAACAAGCATCTCGGGATCGGGATTACCGAAGAAACCGCCGACATCAGCTAAAGATGGGGTTAGAAAATCCATCTACTGGCAAGAAAAGGATGGGACAACTCACATCCTGCAAACACCATTCCGGCGAGTCCATTCGAAAGAACCATCTTCACGCCCACTGCCATGTGTTCCCATGTACCCAGGTTGTCACCAGTCCATATCGCTGCAAAGCGTTGAGTACCGGCGTAGTAGGCACGGGTGAGCACGAAGGGACGTTTGGGAGGGTCAGAACGGTGATAGAGGGCGTTGTAAGTTTGGTTGGCCTGGAATGACGAGGACAGTGAGCAAAATCCGGCGGACTAAGGGGCGAACATACAAAAAGCATGCCATTGATGTTATGCACATCTCGGTGCTCCCATCCGCCATAATGTGTGTTATCCCTCGGCATCGAAATCTCGGGGCCGTTGAAGACCGATGGCTACATGGAAGGTCAGTCAGATTGTTTCCTCGGCTGCAAATGGGATGGCGACGGACCTCGTTCATGTCGTTCCAAATACCCACGTTCTCCGAGCTCTGTGTCCATGCCCAAGAACCATCGACGCTCTTGGTCTTGAACAACTTGACCCACAACTCCCAACTCTTGGGGTTGAAAAAGTCGATCCACGAGGAGGATCCAGGCCAACACCATCTGTGAAGTATGGAGTTGATGTAGCGAAGAGAGAAACCTGGGGATAGCGACGTACCCCTCATATTCACCCTCTCCTGACTTGGGCTTGACAAGGACGGCAAGATCAGATGCCATATTGTACACCGGGTAGTCGGATTCGCGTTTGAGATGGGGATCGACAATGACGACCATCTATGTGCATAATTGTTACCGGAACACATCAATGTGCAACTTGAAACAGAGACACACCTTGCGTTCCTTGGCTTCTATGTCCGCAATCATCTCTACTGGGTCAGGGAACGTTTTTTCGTCCCACATAAAGTATTTGTGTCCTTCGGCATACTCGATATCCAGCCAAATAACGTCGAGCGGTATATCCTCCTCGTCGAACCTCCTCTGTACCGTTCGAACGTCTTCACTGCTGACATAATTCCAGCGACACTGATGATACGCGAGGGAGTACATCGGAGGAAGCATGGGAGTACCCGTAAGACGGGCGTATTGAGAGAAGACCGAGGCAGGGTCAGGACCTGGGAGAATGAAGACGTCGAGAATGCCCGATTCAGAGATCCAGTGTGTCTCTGTGCCACCGTTTTTCTTTCCGACATCGATCCACGTGTCGCTTCCAATGGCATTGAACACTGCGACAGTACCCTTTTTACCGTGGGCATGCATCAAGGGGATAGCACCATAGAGGGCCACGGAGGAATCTGCGAGATACTCGAACACATCAGCGTTGTAGAGTCTATAAGGGTCTGTGTAGACTGCGTCGGGACCAGTCGTGGAAGGGAGGGACATGTTTGTAGCGTGTTCAGGGATACCATAGACATGAGGGTGATTAGGGAAAGTGATGTCGAGGGAGAGGGATTCAGGACCTGTGAAATCGAGAGATGAGCTCACGGCTCAGTGTGCGTGACCAAGCGCATTACCTTTGGGCTTTGAATCCGTCCAAGTCAACCAAGTCTCTTCCCACCAAGCGTCTTGTTCCTCGCCCTCAAACCAGGCAGCACCATTGACCTGTAACGGGACCTGTTGGGCCTCTGCGCCTTCGATCTGTGCAGACTGGGTGTCCTTCGTTCTGAAGTGTTCCATATGGAGTAAACCACGACCGTTGAGGACGACTTGCTCCTCGCCATTCAAGTACGTGGTCACCTTGAGAGGGTTGTACTGCACAACGACCTCAAAGGTCGTTCCCTGCGAGCCGTATCGCGTGCGCGTCTCTTTTTCTCCAACGAGCCATCTGGTGCGAGCCGATGTGCTCAAAGGCGGGTCGCGCACGAGGGCCCAAGAAGCAGCTTCGTCGTAGTGTCTGCGCAAGCGTGCGAGTTCGTCCATTTGGACACGTATGACACCATCTTCATGTGCTCTGACTTCAAGGGCAAACTGGATGTGAGGGTATATGGTAGACTTGACGGTTGCGGTGAAAAATGCATCGGTGGGGTCGCGAAGGATCGAGGATGGGTCGATGTAATATGGGGACTGCCAGGACTCACTGGCAGCTTCTGCACGCGCAGAGAGTGTGCGACCGCGGCGACAAAAGCCAGACTGGTCGCAGGTTTTGAATGAGTCGCGCTTGAATGCGAGTGTCGACGTGGACACGAGCAACGCGATGAGGAGCGACAGCGACCGCATCGCCGTCGTCGACAAGAACTTGAGACCTTGTCACTATTAGCTCCACCATACATGTGTGCCTACGTAATACATTCTCACGCCTCGAATGCGATGGCCCGGATCGGTGCGCCGTCACACCCCCCAATTTTGACCGGCAACAGACTGACAATCGGCCGTTCCATCCCGATGACCTCCTCGACCCCCCTCAAATTTTCGGCGATCATCCCGCCCGCGCCGAGAATCACCTCGTGCGTACTCACCCATCCCGCCTCCACCTCCTCCTCGACCCTCATCTCGTCCGGCCCGAGCGTATCCACGCCGATGACCCTCACCCCCCTTTCCACCAATTTCGTTGCCGCGTCCGGATCGAGAAATGGATGGTCCCTGTACTTGTCCGTGCCCCAGTAGCGCGACCACCCCGTGCAGATGAGCACGATCACACCTTCCCCTAGCTTCTCCTCGTAGCCCTTGATGTCCTCCCACCCGATCCTCTCTCGTGCGTCCTTGCCCCGCACGTCTACTGCGACCGCACGTCCAAACAGCCGCTGCAGGTCCAACTGGTCGATCGCCAGTCCGTCGGCGATGAAGTGCGATGGGGCATCGAGATGCGTGCCCGTGTGCGACCCAAACGAGAGTGCGGTCACGTTCCTCTTGTCTGGTAATTTGTACGAGGAAAAGGATGGGTGGCCAGGCCAGATAGACATCCCTGTCGCGTTGAGCGTGTGCGAGAGGTCTATGATACGGAATGTCATGGCTGCATGATAACAGGTGAAGTCGGCTTGGCCGTGCTCTTATACGACTCGGCCCGGATAGCACCCTGTTTAGCACGGTTCAACGTACACGAGCGGTCACGATCTATTGTCATGTGCATACATCCGTCCTCTCGGAGCTGTGGTTCCAAATACAATCACACCCTCGTCCATATTCTGGTCTGATAAGGAAGGTTGTACATGATATTGACAAAAATGGGATTGTAAGATCTACAGCGATAACATGGGACTCGTCATGATCACGGCGTACTGCGCAAGCACGGGGAAACGAACGCGACACATGGGTATCGCATAATCAGATGTCCTCAAAGCATGTATTCTGCTACATTGTGACGCGTCGGCGTGAACAAGAGGGCACCAAACGGTTGTCTCAGGCGAGCGACGACCTGGAGGGCTTGCGTCCGCTTGTCCGCCAGCGATATGGGCGACGGCGACACGAGCGATGCCGCATCTCCAGGACGAGAGCCAAATGGTAGGCCAAAGCGGGATGCAAGCCAAGCCGTGCGTGATTGATTGCGGGGTAGCCGAGGTGAAATTGGAAGGGGTAGGGAATGAAGGCAGTTCGCCTGTCGAGGAAGACTGATTATCTGGCTTCTCCTCGGAGTATTGTCTCGATGATACTTTCTACAGGTTGTCGGTCGAGAAAAAAGTTGATCCATGGGAGAGATCTTCGGCAGCCCTTATCTACGGTACCAAGGGCAGCCGTCTTTGCGCGAAATACCTGACGTGCCAAGAAAAAAAAGTCCGAGGGTGAAAGAGAAGCATGGAAGCTTCATCCGCTGTCCTGAAAACGACGGTACAGGGAGCTTGTGTAGCCGATCATACAACTTCATGACCGAGGTATGACTGAGTGAAGAGGCGGCAATGATCCTCTCCATTTCAGCGCCTTGGATGGCCGGTGGAATGTACGTTGTTGGCAGTTGGTTGAACACGGTGACCTTCGCAGGGAGACAGCTGTTGAAGCTTCCGGATTTACCTGTCCATGCTGTCGGATACGATAAAGAGGTGGTCGTTGAACCAGACAGTGTTCAATGTTGGGATGACTTCTACTCCAATGTACGCGAGCAAATGGCCATTGTCGCTGTCCCAGACTCGAACGGAATCCCCGGTAGCTGTCGCGATTCGATCGCTTTGCGGTGAGTATTTCGCGGCGATCACCCGACGCTCGTGGCCGTGGCGGAACATCTGTACTTGTTTGGTAGTTGCGACATCCCATGCAGAGTCGAGCCGAGTCGACTCGGGCGATAAATCGACTGCGAGGGTGCTGTAATCCTTCGAATGATGCCTAAGGCCTAAAGACTCGTTTGTAAGTCTTTGTATCCCACATGATGGTGTAGCCCCAGTATGTCCCCGCTGCGATCCATTTACCATCTTTCGACACAACGAGAAAGGAGGCAGCCGACGCTTTCAGTCTTGTTATTTGTCTCCCGTCTTCCGCTCGTCATACTCGAACCTCCTTGTCGTCGCTGCTCACGAGATACTCGCCGTTCGCCGAGAATGCCGCTGCCAATAACCGTGTATCTGAAGTATTGATTTTAGATGGTCAGGGAATGGTCTTGCTCAATGGTCAGCATATATGCAACTCTATCTCACCAGTACGTACCAGTCATCGCCGATGACGTTCAGCGGCACAAAGTAAGCCAAGAGATGATGGGAGTGATCCATTGCCTCTTAAATAACCCCGACTCAAGGTGGATCCCCACGACTCCGATGCATCATCGTGGGGACGAATCAAAGGAGTTTTCTGTTTGCTTATGTATCACTCAACTTCCCCGCCCTCCGTCATAAAGATAATGAGTGGGTGTCGCGAGCGAGAAAGATTTGACGCACTGTCTGTAAGGTAGTTAGCAACCAAACTTGTGAGGCATTCATGGAACGCCAACACTAAGCTAGCTGTAAATGTTGTGGCTACGTGAGGAATGTAGCATGGCGAAACAAACAATGTGAATTAGCTTCTACAGCACTTTTTAGCCATGATGGCTGACGATGGCGCCACTGTTCACAAAATTAGTTCTGTCGATGTGAATGCGCGCATTTTCTTTGAGGAGGAATGGGACATGGAAGACTCTACCAATATTAATGCGCTTGGTGCATCATCAAGCCGCGGTGTCAGGATCGGGATTGGCTGAACTTCCGTCCCCCTCGAAACCAAATCTCAAACGCAAAGCTGCAGAGAAAACAATTGGCCCGTAATGTCACACAACCCATGAGCATGCAATGTCAATTGTCATCGTACTCATAGAACCCCTTTCCACTCTTTCTTCCCAACCACTGTGCGTCGACCATGCGTTCGAGCAGCACCGAAGGCCGGTATTTGGAGTCGGATGTGCCCATGTAGAGTGTCTGCTGTATCGACAGACACGTGTCGAGACCGATGCTGCAAAGTGGGATTAGCAACTTTGAGAGCACGCTTCTTACCATCGCCGAGACTCACAAGTCAGCTAAAAACAAATTCAGGAACCCAGCTGTAGATGCAGGGCACTGACGAATACTCACCAAGCTGGAGCGGGCCCATTGGATGAGCCATCCCTAATCTGAACGTCTTGTCAATATCATCTCGCGTCGCAACACCCTATGACGCAAAGAGTGCATGAGTTTCGACTTAACGAAATAAGTATTCCTGCAGGAGCAACCTTTTCTAAACACATGATCGCCTCGTTTATAAAAGGCATCAAGAGTGCATTCGACACGAAACCAGGGACGTCTTGGGACGTCGTGACCTCTAACAACTAAGTGCTCAGTCAATATATGCGTCCAAGGACGATCGTACTCGCCTTTACCACACGCCTCCGCAAACGCACGCGACCGGTCAAGCGTATCTTTGGACGTTTGCACCGCAGATATGAGTTCGACAAGTTTCTGCAAACAGGGCTCAGATCGTACCCTACGAGCACGATGACAAAACGCACCATCACCGGCACTGGGTTAAAGAAATGCAACCCTACAAAAGTCCGCACGTCAACACCCCGCCTCAACCAAATCAAAACCAAGACTCACCGACGACCCGACCTGCGATCCTTCCTTCCCTCCTCCGATGCCGCACTCACCCCATCTGGCACCACCGCCCCTGCAATCTTGGTAATGCTAATCGACGACGTATTCGTCGCCAAAATCGCGCCCTCGTTCAGCGTCTCCCTCAAGCCCTGAAACACCCGTTTCTTGAGCTCGACCTTGTTCCGAGACTGCCTCGACGACCATGTCCACGTCGCGCAGCCCCGTGAGCGTATCGACGACTCGGACGCGGTCCTTGGCTTCGGCGGCCTCAGTGGGTGTGAGGCGTCCCTTGGTGACGTCCTTGGCAAGGAGGGAGGAGAAGAAGGACAGGGAGTGGGTGAGTTGGGTGAGGGAGGCGTCGTGGAGGAGTACGGGGACTTTGGCGCGAACGGCGGAGACGAAGGCTATGCCAGTGCCCATCTGGCCCGCGCCGAGGACACCTAACTGTTTGATGCCATGTGCGATCGACATGGTCGTTCAAGAGACTCTGAATCACGTGCAATGTACCACCGTAGTCACATCCAAGTCACATCCAGTGTTTCGCGCCAACCTTCACTTGACTATCCACGAAGACGGGTAGCGGCAATCTCAAGAGCCTGCCTGCCTGCACGCTGCAGCAAGTGTTGATGCCTACTGGACTCTTCATACACTGCATTCAGTACTCGTACGGGCCGGTACGGCACCCTCGAGCGTCTTTCCTGCCGACAACACTCATTGGACTCGAACTGCTAATCGCTCGTCACGCGTTATGTTTGCGGCGAGCACTCGTTGTTTGAACCTGGTCTCGTAAACGTTCGGGGGCGAAGGTAGCTCCTTACAAAGAGACATATGCATAGGTACATAACTAATCAGCCGGAGACAGTAACCAGTGGCCTCGTGGAAAGCACAAGTTCTGTACAGTCATCACTGACAGGACTTCTAGTGCGAGAAAATACGAGTCTACTAACCCGGTTCAGCAAGCGCAGGCTAGGTCCTGGATTGGAGTCTCCATTGGGTCAAGTAGGTTCTAATACGTTCAGTGCCATTTCTCAACCGCGTTTTAGGGAGCCGGAACATGATCGGTTGTGCTGGGAAGTACCCTTTCGTCCCTACTGACATAAAGTCTGGTACACAGTAGACTCTCACCGCACTGTTCCGGCATGAATTGAACAGGGTCGTGCTAAGACCGGTGAGCAGCTAATTTGGAGATTATCTGCAGACTAATTACGTATCGGAGAACTGAGCAGCATTGTATGTCAGATTGATCCCACTGTATATACTTTCTTCCCGTGATTTCATCCCATAATTTCGCCTCTAAAGTGGTGATACTCGCATCCGCGATTCCCTCGTCATTTCGCTTCAATGGACGTATGTCGTCCCCTGTTTATGCATCTGCCGTGTTCAGGACATTCATTTCTAGATCTCCACATGGTTGCCTCGCACCATGCGTTCCTCGCGTTCCCACACGTCAAGGGTGCCCTCTTTTTGTTTGGTGCGTATTGGTGATCCTCGTGGTCCTCATGTTATCCGCACCCATTACCGACACATTGTCCAGTAGATCTACCGGATCCGATACGATGAGTGATCACGTATCGTAAGCTCCATTTCCTCTTTCCCCTCAAGGTCTGATTGCGTTTAATAAATTTCAAGGGGTTGAGACGAGATCCTGAGTATCCCGAATGAGTTGAAGGTGACGAAGGAACCTTATAATACAGTGTCAAGGTACGGAACAATCGAACACGATCGCCCTGGCTATGAATACTGACTGCGACTAGGGTTGCAACGTGGTTTTAGGTGTAATCCCTGTAAAGGTGTAAACTGTCCTCAGACGTAAGTACTTGTAACCAAGGAACAAAAATAAAACGGTTATTTTAGGGGCAATGCGGCTCTTACATTCCTGCCCATGCATTTGTCGTGTTTTGGAAGTCGCTCGTCAGCCAAAGGGAGTTCGACTGGTCCGCTGCATTGGATGCGGGTTGCATCATGACGCGTAACTCCACTGATCTACCCCGCAAAGTACACGCCAGTGTAACAGAAACCCGGTTTCGTTTACGCCCCTTTTTTCTCCATTTGGGACCATGTCGTAAAACTGGATCGCGCCAACTATCGAACAGGCCAGTAGAGCAATGTCGATGGAAGCACTGGGAGTTGTCTCGTGCGTCATATTTGATTATTGATACGTTCGTCCGGTCGCTCAAAAGCGCGGTAGCTCGTCGAAAAGTGGGCAGAGACATAGAAGTTTTGACGGGCCAAAACGTCGCGCAACTGCAACGTGTCGCGACCACCGTCTCTTTATTATCTGACAAGGTAGTACACGCAACCTTAGAATCCAGATCACCTGCGCCTACATAGTATGCCCTTGCAACTGAGATTTCCTACGCATACACGCCCACGACCGACGACAAGTCAAACGCTAGACCAGCCAACTTTGATCATGCAAGCCTTAGAGAGAGGGAGAGAGAATGTATATATTGACACCTATCATGCAGGAGACGAGCGTCAAAAAATACCATGTACCAAAAAGCTTCACAAAACGAACTTTGAATCGCGCACAAATACGATGCATTGGTGTGACGAGTCGAAAAACAGCAAACGAGAGAGGGAGAGAGAGCAGGCAAAACGAGAATTCGGTGGTGTAAAAACGAACGGAGCACTGTGCGAGAAAGAGAAACGACGGTCGGTGATCGTGAGGTAGGCTGAATCGATACACAGTAATAGGTCAATAAGGATGGAAATAGTTATGTACGTGTGATGGGATGGGATGGGAGAACCAGTGCAGTGGGGGGTAGAGGAGATTGCAACAGGGTTGGAATGCGGATGGATAATGAGGACAGATCTATGTTGGAACAATGTTTGTGTGGGTAACGAGACCAAGTGGATAGATGCGAGCATGTGCTTGTGAAATAGTGTGCTAGTCCGTTAGCGAGCAGATACAGTGGCGAAATGCGGTGGTGAGGGCGATCTCAGAGGGACGTGACGCGCATACACGCGCCGAGAATCATCACACTGAGCGATGATTTGGAAAGCTGCGGTTCCAAGGAGTTAGATCATCGTATCAGCTTTCCCCAATCCAGGACTCCGCCTCCCTTTTCTCCTCCACCTTCCCGCCGCGGAAAGGCATTCCAAAACCTGAGCGTCTCATCCCCAGCGCCAGTCACAATTGTCTCCCCATCAGGACTCATGGCAAGATAAAGCACCCGATGCGTATGTCCAGTTAGCGAGGCAACTTGCGAAAGCGATGGATACCGCCATATACATATTTGATTTTGAGCCGTCGTGCTGGAGAAGCCGTGCGTACTGACAAGCTCATGAGACGTTTGCGACCAGATAAGATTGCAGACCTGCGCCAAAGCGTTAATCACGACACGTGCGAGTGACTCATTCGACATACCTGGCTCCCAGTGTCCAGCTCGTTCAACATGGTGCCAGTGAACGTATTCCAAAACCGAATGTGTTTGTCCTGCGTTCCACCACCCGTTGCAAGTACCCCAGATACATGAGGATCCCAAGCGAGTGCTTTAACAGCTGCAGTGTGTTCGTGGAACTTCCACAAGGGAACATCGCCATCACTATCGCCACCACTATTTGACCTTGAGCGACGCGAAGTACCGATGCTGCCTCCGGGTCCAGACCCAGAAGAAGTGGACAGAAGAAGCGATGGAGGAGGCACGACGGGATCCGCGGAGATCCCATATACACACCTTGTTGTCGTTACCTCCGCTAGCGAGCGCCGAACCCATTCCAGAGCCTCCGGGACCTTGAGCAGGCGCGCCTCCCGTACTCGGCGCTCCAATCCCTCCTTCAACACCTGAGGTTCCAACGGCTGTCCCGATACCAGTCCCGCGCGGATTTCCAAAGCCCATCCCCATCTCTCCACTCCACCGCAAACCGCAGACTTCCTGCCGATGCCCTGCGCACTTCCTAAACGGTCTCCCTCCGGCGCCTTCGCGAACGTCGCGGTGATGGACCATGCGGTCTCTGCTTCCACTACTTAGGATGTGCCCGTTCCAAGACAGAGCACCAATGCGTTGAGTATGCGCAGGGGCGTAGGTGCGAATGATGGAGAGAGTCGGAGCGTCGTAAATGTGTAGATGGCCAGACAGCGTACCCACTGCAAGTGTGGTGCCCTGTGTATCCAAAGAAAAAATCAGTATACGTACGCAAATAGAGTGGGAACATGACCCAAACCTTTTGTACCCATGCTACCGAACTGATGGTATCACCGGAGACACTCAAGTCGCACAACTTGGAGACAGCGGCATTATGAGCAGTCCAAAGGTACACACAGCTACCCAGACCAACGCCAAGGATGTTGGTACTCGACCAATCGACGAGGTTGAGATAAAAGTCGTCTGCAAGATCGGGGGCGTCGAGGACCCTGTAGGGTGTCTTGCAGACGCTGCGAAGCTGGCGACGTGGCGACTCGAGGAGTTGCCGGGATTCTGCGCGTACAGGGGACATGGAATATGCTTCATCTGTTGGTGTGTCGAGACGACGTCCAGTGGTGGGTGTTGGAGATGGGGAAGTGTAGTGGAATATGCGCCGGCGTGTTGGAGTGGTGGGTGCAATGGATGCGGGTGGCTGGATGGGTCGTGTTGGTGATGCGGGACGACACGGTGAAGGAGGGGTCACTTCGCTGTGGAGGATAGAGTTGAATATGGCGTTGGCTTGTTCTGGCGACGAAGGATC
Organism: Boletus reticuloceps; assembly: GCA_018397855.1. Classification (NCBI taxonomy): domain Eukaryota; kingdom Fungi; phylum Basidiomycota; class Agaricomycetes; order Boletales; family Boletaceae; genus Boletus; species Boletus reticuloceps. Next base: position 2,058,302 of record JAGFBS010000001.1, read on the forward strand.
GGGAGTGTGGGATTGGACCGATGGGGATGGAGAGTTGATTGTGTGAGTGCCAAGTCAGGTACACGATGGGCAAGGATGGACAAACTCACCCTTTATAGCATCTGATTCGGTGGGTATGGTGCGATGCTTTGACGGGGTGGAAGGACCACTGTCGTCCATGAGATGATAAGACGTTCGCATATCGCCTGTGTCCCTGCTGGGTACGAATCGATCGCCATACTCTCTGTGTGCACGAGAAGGGTGTTCTGGCGATTCTGGGCCGGGTGTGTCGCTCGCGGTGAGTTGTGAGTAATTGAGGGAAGGGATCGAGACATGGGCAACCGCGGGTGGAGTGAGGGCAAAGGCTGGGTTTACGCGCTGCCTGTTTCTACGTGGAGTTTCGTCGTCAGTGTCTTGATGTGCAGCGCGGAGTCGCTTGCCAAAGGGCGAATTTTTGAGACCGGACATGGAACCAACAAGGTGCGGGAGTTCACGCGTTGAATGGTACGAGATGGCGAGCGGGTTGGCGACGAGATGGACGCGTAGGATGATGGAGAGGGGATGTGAGTCGCTCACTGTGCGTATATGCGGGGATGACGACTTGACCGACCCGGGCAGGGGCAAAGCGAGTCGCAGTGAGCGGGCAAACTCAACGACAACGCGTCGCTTACCTAACAGACCCCGGCTCAGTTTTCAACCAGCGACAACGCAAAAAAAAGCAAACAAAAATCACAAAAAAATGCAGCGAGCACGGAAAACAAAAGAAAAATGCACCTGCGTTGGTGAAGACGCTTCAGACATCATCCTGCCCAGTTGCAAACCCGCCCAGTCGGATCAGCCCGTGGACACTGCGTTCCGCGGATTCAAGCGGAGACTAAAGCCAATTCCACCTCAGCCACCGCGTTTTTGACTCGTCATCGTCGTAGACAGTGCACAAGCACCTAGCAACCTAAACAGCGAGAACGAGTCCAACGCCTCCCCCAGACGCGCCTTTTCTCCAGATGACTCGAGCACATGTACTTTGAATGGTATGTAGTGAGTGTGAAGGAGAGCGGGCCAGGTAGCGTACGCGGTGGTCGTGTTCTCGGGCTAGGTAGCCAGTATTTTCCAGCGTGCTGGCGTGCTTGTTTGCGAGAACATGGTAATGGATGGTGTTGAGAGGCATGGCTAATGGCTACGTGTTAATTGTGCACCAGTTCCCACTTGGCTAAGCTGAAATTATTATGCCGTGTTCGCCGTGCCGATGGATCTGTCACCTGGTCTCAGAGACATCCTCACAACCATCGATTAATTGAACCAATCGGCGCTACAGCTGGACTGCCTATATTTACTATCCATCTAGAGCTAGGGGACAACAAAGTCTAGTTACCACACGATCCTAGGACGAGATCATCCTTGCAGTGACAAGTCAAACTGCGACGCTCGTGGCATGTGTCAGTTCTTCCAACTTCTTCGCATCCATACCCGGCATCCTAGGCTCAAAGCGACAAGGAAACGGAAGCGGATACCTGGCAATCAAGTTCGTCCACAGTCATCGAAAACCAAGTCAAAGCTCAACACGTACGTCGTAATTCCAGACGCCCACTTGGGCTCACATGGCACATCGTTTCCAAGCTCGTCTTTTGGAAAAGACACCCTCCATAGTGCGAGTATCGTCGCGACCGCGTACCACATTGAGACATCCGCAAAGGCACGTCCTACACAACTTCGCCGGCCAAACCCAAACGCGATGTTTTGGACATTATCCGATGTGAGCGTCCCGTCGGAGTGAAGGAATCGCTCCGGGATGAACTCGAAAGGCTTTGGGTATTTAAACTCGTCGTGCGCCATCGACCTAGGGCAACGGAAGATGATTAATGTCGAGAATTCACGAGTAAGCACCCGCTATGCAAACCAGAGATTCGTCATGACCGTCGCTCCTGTGCATTCGTGTCATTGCAATCGCGGAGTGAAGAAAGTGCAACGTACCTTTTGGGATATGATATCCGTCATAAACGTCATCCTTTACCACTGCATGGGGAATGGCTGCACACCGCTTAGTCCGTTTGCAAAGCATAAACTCATAACTCACAGAGGGGCACCGCGGGATTCCATCTCAAGGTCTCACGGATAATAGCGTCGATATAGGGTAGTGACGGTCTATCATCAAAAGTTGGGAGCCTCTCCTTGCCGACTACCGCGTCTATCTCGGCATATGCCTTGTCCTGGATGGCGGGGTGGAGAACCATTGCAAGGACGAACGTCATCAGGGCGGCGCCCGACTACACTCAAATTAAGGTGATCAGTCAAGTGAGGACGGATGTGGCAACACTCACCGTCTCCGATGCCGCTGCGATCGCGTAGGTGAGTTACGGAGAGGGATGCATCACAATGACACATACCTAAAAAACCGGTGGCTGCGGCATCTTTGAGAGCTTGTAGCCTCGCAGTACCGCCGCCCATCTTGTCTTCCTCCCGGAAGCCATCAAACACCATAGCGGGGGAGGTACTTCCCTCGTTCTGGCCCGGTATGCGTCAACAAAAACCTGTTTTTGTACGAACAATTACTAACCTGTTTCCGTAACGCGTGTTCAAATGGGATTTCTACCCAGTCTCTAGCCCATGTTCTGGCTAGGGCTGCATTCCTCTTGATGCTCATACCCGGGAACCACGAGGGGATGCTCAAAACTGACCCATGGTCACCTTTGGCTCCGACATACATCCGAATGCCCGCACTTACTTATCGGGAATGCCCCCAGAATTCCTGCCGCTTCCGGTGTAATCACTACTGCTATCAGTCTGCACACCCTCCCGATGATGTCGACCATAGGGTCATCAGGAGATACCGGATCGTAGTCGTAAATTGCATTGATAATGACCGATGTCGTGAACCTATCAAATCGGTGTAGCTTCAGGAGGTGGAAGCATCGGTAATATTCGTCATAACCCACTCATGGATATGCTCGAAAACTCGGTCCGGGGACTCTAGTAATCGGTGGGCGAGCAGATGAATCCTGCGCTGCTGCATCGGGACGAATCTCGATGCCGACTCAGCTTTGAAAGTCTGGTGAAAAAATCGACGCTGGAGGCGCCATCTGTCGCCATAGGGCATGAGGGCGGTGTTGAAGTCTATACCGAACCTGACAGGTGCAGTTAGACTCATTGTCTCCCGCACCAGACGATGGCTTACAGTGTATTGGTGATGAGGTGAGGTCTATCTGCATAGTTGCTCGAACGATCCTCTAAAAGCGCTTTAGCTATTTTTTCAGAGTTGATGATGATGACATCCTGGTTGAAAAATCGAGAATAAACGAGGTCACCTTGAACAACTCGACTTCAGGGACTACGCAATGAGAGGGGTCCGTGAAGTGACGCACCATATACCTTTGACCACTCGGCGTAGGTTAGCCACGGTGCACTGGTATTTACATTGTGTATGTTCCCTATGATAGGGAGCGGTGTCGGGCCTGGGGGAAGCGGATAAGGGGGAAGTGACCGATCTTTCTTGTGATGTCGACGGACAGCATCGACAACAACGACGCAGGCGAATGCCACAACGCACAATGTGATCCAGTCAGATGACATGATTGGTGAAAGTCAGAGCACAAGGAAGAAAGAGTCTGGAGGAAGATATATATTGTGCAGGTGACTTCCCAGGCAACATTTTGCTATTCTCTCTTGGTGCCAATTTGGTAGAGTCGTCTCCGACTTCAGAGTGGTATGCGAGGCCCCTGGATCGGAGAACTCGTCAGAGCTGATTTGGGATGCTCAGAACGAGGAACAAAAGCGCCACGTCCCCACATACCCGCTCATCTTTGCAAATGGGTTCCTGTCAGCAAAGCGCGGAACGACGGGTGTAACTAATCAAGCGAACCAATGTCATGATGTCGACATAAGTGCTCGATATCAATCCCGGGCCGCAAGTGGCAGACTGGATTACAGCTAGAATTGTCCCGACGGAACCTCGTCGTGGTTGGTCCATGAAGGCTGTGAGAACGAAAAGGGATACAAACTGGTACGAACCTTGTTTCATGTGATCCGAGGTTCAAGCTGATGTGCGACATAGAGGCGAGAAGAGCCGCACTGGGACCCATTGCCATGTCTCTGTGTAGTGCCGAGACTGCGAAAGAACTTGGACTCCGATCTACGGACTGGATCCACGGTCGTTCAATTGTAGAATCAGTATGAAACGACTCGTATAAGTACCATAAAGTATGCGCGGATGCTAGGTTGAGCCTATAGTGATTGAGACCACGATTGAATTACAGGGGGTTTGACCAAAGCGCCAGCAGTCACCATTACGTTCAACCCTAAAAATTACGTCGGTTGAGTCACTCGCTGCACACCATCCACCATGAGCATCCGCGACTGCTTGAGGTCCATCTTCGCCTTCAATACGATACCCACAACCATCCTGTTGGTGTTCGTTTATGCTGCAATTTTTAGCGCTGTACTCGTCACGGACAATCTACCCCCAGTCCCCAGAGACGCTCGAGGACTCGACTTAGACCAAGCTTGGTGGGATCTTCACCAGGTAAACCACCTTCATCATCATTCCATGCTGTCCAGTGCTGACCTTGCGTCACAAGGTGTCTGCCAGACCGCATCCCTTTAACTCGCACGCCAACGATCTCGTCCGCGACTTTATCCTCGAGCGTCTGGGAAATGTAGCTGAGCGGTACCCCCACATCGCGATTGATTACGACGTTGTTTCCAATGCATCATGGGCGAGTGGTACCCTGTCCACACACCCGCGTGCCATCTACCAAGAAGGAAACAACATTCTCGTCAAAATACAAGGTACTGACCCCGCATTTCAAGAATCTGGTGGCTATCTGCTATCTGCTCACTATGACTCCGTTTCCACTGCACCCGGAACGACCGATGACTCGATGGGCATCGTCACTTTGTTGCAAATGGTGGAGTATTTTGCGAAGAACAGACCAAAGAGGGTAGTTGTATTCAATTTCAACAACAACGAAGAGTCTGGCTTGAACGGAGCGCACGCGTACATCTTTCTTTGGCCACGATCCAATGAATGGTACTCATCCCCTTTACAGATTCCTGGAGCACCCGTGGGCCGATATCAGCGACGTCTTTCTCAATCTCGAAGGTGCTGCTGCAGGAGGGTGGGGATTTATCGCTTTTATGACCCCGTCGACTCGCCGCTGATAGTCTCGTGCAGACGGCCAGCGATGTTCAGAGCTACGAACATTGCACCCCTCTTCTCCTGGACCAGCAATCACGTCCCGCATCCACACGCCAACGTAATCTTTGCAGACTCATTTTCGCGCGGTGTCATACGGTCCGCGACAGATTATTCGGTCTATGAGGAAGCGGGTTTGAATGGACTCGATTTTGCCTTTTATAAGGGCAGAAGTCGTTATCATACATGGTACGACTCGATACCTGGCATGGAAGGCGGTAAAAAAGCGCTCTGGGCGATGATGGAAGCCACTCATGGAGCCAGTTTGGCTCTCGCAAACGATGATGCAGTCCATGCACAACCCCTTCCTCGACAGGAGAGGCCTGTTTACTTTGAACGTGAGTATTTCCTAGTCTGGTTTATGTATCGAGGTTCAATTGCCGTCAGTGTTTGGTGCTGCTTTGGTGGTTTTTTCGTTGGAAGCAATGTTCATCACGAATGTGGTTCTGCTCTCAACTGGACCTATCCTCCTCTTGCTTCTTGCATATTCAAAGCACATTGTTCGCTTGAGTAGGAGGATTAGATCCGGGTATTCTGCGCAGCCCAACGGGAGCGGCGTCCAAGAAAACCTGGCGAACGGCGAACGAATTTTGGCTACATTGAAGACATGTGGTGCTGGATTTTGGTGTTCAACCAAGTTTTGGGTGGCTTTGGCGATCAGCATCGGTCTCCAGGCAGCTCTAATCGCGGGGTATGTCAATCTGAATCCTTTTGTAAGCTACCTTTTCTCCTCAGAAATGGATCTCTAACATGAATGTAGATCCTCCATTCCCAACCTTTCCTGGTGTTCGCTTCCGCTTTGTCGCTGGCGTACCTCTCGACTGTCCTGGTCGTTTCATTCCCTTGCAACGTTTGCGGTACCGTATTGGCACCAGAGCAACAGAAGCTTTCGGTTCTTTTACAACTCTACGTCTTCACTTGGGTATTACTTGTCTTCTCTACGGTAGTGCTGCGCAGCGCTGAAATAGGCGGCACCTACTTTATCACCGCCTGGAATTTGTGCGCCCTCCTTGGATGCATCGCGGCCTTGGCTGAAGCAACGACGAATGCGTGTGGTTTTGAGGAAGCCGAGGATGGATCTGAGACCTACATTGGGCCTGCTCGATACCAGGCTATCAGCACCGAAGAGGATGGAGATGGACAACAGTCGTCACACAGGATCGTGGAAGATCCTGAACCTACGGAGACCACACCGCTCGTCCCCCGAGAACACTCGCGTATTCAATCTTCTGACGAGGGACAGGGTGCGATCGGATGGTGGATTTTGCAATTCCTGCTTGTGGTCCCTCTTCCGGTCATCCTGGTGTTCCATATCTCTATCACGCTTCTAGGTGCGATGAATCAGACTCTCACAGACGGGAATAGTCCTGCCTCCAGTAAGTTTACTTTCATCGTACCATGCAGGGTCGGCCTGCTCACGTGGTCGTTTTCTCCGACATTTTAGCATACGGCGCCGTATCCCTCTTGGCTCTCCTGCTTGTTTTACCCATGTCTCCATTTAGCATCAATGCCCATCGATGGCTTACGCTTCTCATACTTGCCGTCTTCGTACTTTCGACCGTATATACTTGGGTGGCATTCCCGTTCTCACAGCAATCACCGCTCAAAATCTATTTCGTCCAATCCGTGAACCTGTCTACATCGGGAACAGGGATTGAGCATGCAACGACCGCGCTCACAGGACCTAAATATTTCTTGGCCCGTCATATCATACCGGAACTGCCGTCTGCATTTGGCAACTCTGTGGCATGCCGCGACGCACTGGACAAAGTGGGTCTACACACGTGCACATGGGAAGTTGAGCCGGAGATGGCACCCTCGCCTGGAGGAAAGGGTACGGCCTGGGATGGCGATATGCCATGGGTATCCCATCACCAGAATCGTACCGGGTCAAACAGCGCGCAGATCACCGTTCAGGGTCTCAACACGCGGTTCTGTACCCTGTCGTTCACCAACCGACGCATTTCCAAGTTCACCGTCGCCGGGGATGGGGATCAGGGCCTTCAGAAAGGCTACGACATTCCTGCGCTGGGATTAAGTGAGATCCAGCTTTGGAGCCGGGATTTCGGGAATCAATTTGTGGTCTCGGTCGAGTGGAAGGACGAGGATGTATTAGAGGGAGAATTAGACGATGGGCTGAAAGGACGGGTGAGCTGTGGTTGGGACGAGTATGAGCGTGCGACGGTCGGGGGAGGGCGATCGGGGGGTAAGATTCCATCATTGGAGGAAGTCATCCAATTTTTGCCAGAATGGGCTGTGGTTTCCAAGTCGACGCCTGCTCTTTTCAGTGCAGAGATAGCGTTTGAAGTTTGATGACGGTCGGTGTTTGTATTACATGTTTTCTGGGTTTCTGAAGTTGTAGCATCCCACGTCAGTGTTTCTTGTCAAGGGTGTTGGCCGCACATCGGATTGCTTATCTATGCTGTATTTCTGAAACCGTTCCCTAGCCAACTCGTGATCAAGAGTATGCAGTCCACGAGGGCTCTTCGCACTGTGGGCGAATTCAAAACGCAATCCGGGGGATCAACGACTATTTGCGAGTACTGTACTAGCGGGGCGATCGTACATTCCATAGTTTGAAGATATGCCCATAAACCACTTACCGGTCCCTCTACAGGCCAATCGATGATTCACGTGCAATCTTGACGTGGCTATCTCAGGTTCCAGGCTGGTCTAATGATCATCGACTCATCACATGTTACTTACAGACATGTTTACAGGCAAACATCTTCAAACCGGACGTCACACTGAATAGAGTAACCAGCTGAAACGTGCTCACAGTGACATCGTCGCACCCTGGCATGTCTTTGAAGGGCGCCAAATGTCCGAAACCGAGGGTACATGTCGCGATTGTGTATCGCACTCAAACTCGAGACAGATAACGAATTCGGGTCAGATAGAGTGGTGTGAAGCAAGGAGCTACTATGGAAATCGCTTGCAATCTTTCTACCGGAACCAAATTGAACCAACTCAGCGCACGACGGCGACAGTTGCGTTTGGTCCCAGCGGACCCTATCTAATTGGTTAGTTGGCGGAATCACTCGGACAATACCGCTCTCAGGTTGAACCCGGAACAGTGCTACCGATCTATCGATGAGTAACCATTGCTGCAGTATGACATGAAATGCTGATCAAGTAATTAAAAGGTCCCGTGCTCAACGTTGGCCGGATAGCTGTCGTTCGGTTGTTATCTCCGTGTCTTGGCGTGCTCTGCGCGGCTCCCATCGTGGACCTTGGTTATGCACGGTCTCAAGGTACTGTAGACCGAGCTTAACGTTGCGCGCTTTCTTGGTGTTTACTATGCCGCTGCTCCAGTCGGTGTGTCCAACGGAAAAGGAGCGTTCACCTAAATTTGACTTGGACACCTGCCAGGAAATTGCGATGGGCCCCACCTCAGGCTCCGCAGACGATATCTGGCGTACAACACGCAATCTCGGAGCCTAACGAGGTAGTGTCAGGGGGCTCATCATTCAACCCGCTCAGCGCCACGAACTTGAGGGAGCGCGATGTAAGCCAGTCACAGGACTGTTTGATCCTCAAGTACGTATCCTGTTGCTCGATCTGATGTCGTTGTTCAAGTTGTGATGGTTAACCTAGTGTATACATTCCTGGGACGACCGTGAAGGCCGTCTCATCGGAAGGACTTCCAGTCATTTTCCTCGCAAACACGTTTACATGCAAATGACTTCTTGCTGGACATTGAGCAGTCTAACGAGAAACGTGCTCATGACATATGTCGCATCCTGACGTGTTGAAGGGCGGCAGGTGCCAGAAAACGAGGGTACATGTCGCGATTACCAGTGCCATACGATGGAGACCGGCCCCAAATTTGAGTCGTGGGACAAGCGCATCCCTACGTCATATAAACAGGATCAAGTCACCAAGCTAAAGGACAACCCACGATGAAGCTCTCCGCCCTTTATTTTCTGGCTACTGCACGGCTCGCACTGGGTGCGACCGGTCCCATAACCTATAACGCCACAGACGACGCATGCTATTACACTCCTATGCCCAATGTGACCGCGTCGAATGAAACTCGGGCGGCGCCGTGGGGCAACCAGACGATCCAGTATGCAAATGGAACGACATGTTGCTCCTCGCTCGATCAAGTCCAGACTGCGCTGGATACCATTGACGCGAAACTGCTAGAACTCCTATCGAACAGGTACAGCCCAAGAGGAATTTTAGTTCCGCTGTCTGCGATGCCATTCTGATATGACCTGAGTTTAGAACCGCATACAGCAGGGAAGCGGCACGTTTCATGAGCGAGGAAGCGGATGTCGATGACCCGTTACGGGACCAACAAATCATACAGAGAGCGATGGACAATGCAACCGCTGTCCATCTCCCTCAAATCGTCGCGCAGAAGGTGTTCCAGAGTATCATCAATTCCACCGTTGAGTTTGAGGAATGCATCGTGAGTGATTAATCCGGGTCGTTGGGTTAGTCACTGAGGCAATATACAGTACAATACTTACAATAGCACGCTTTGAACGTGGGTCATGATCGGTTCACTATACGGTGCTGCGTGCTGTACACAGAGGCTGTAATCTGGATTACATACCTTGTTGGCCTAGGTTCCGTAGTGCGTGAATGTGCCAAAAGATAAATCGAGTTGTCAGGAAGAGTCCATCCCACGGCGACATGCTTGGCTGATTTGGCATGCACTGGCAGTTAAATAAAGTCTGCAGGTGAAGATCCAATGATATAACGTCAGTACGTCAGTGAAGAATAAGTTGTATACTGGCCGTCGTCGTATTGATCGTTGCAGTACAGTCAACCAAGGCCCGGGGCGATCGACATGACGCGACGAGGTCGCGTCAAGTTGAATGTCCAACTTGCGGTTCAGCCGAAACTGTAAACTCACGCTACCACAAAGCCGTGGAGGAGACGTGACGTGTATTGCAGTGGATCTCAAGGACGGTCCAGGACTCGTGTGCTCCTTCGTCATTTATTCCAAACACGACCCCCTGTCGACGCGATTCAAGTGCTTGCATTGAGGTGCAAAGGAGTTACTCTTCGACCATGAGGACGACAAGGAACTTGCTGAGAGGGCGTAGTTCATGCCAACGGTCACGGTGGCGGATCCTTTTTGATGATTATTACATGCCATATGCGAATGAATTGTTCTGGATTGCAATGGACCCGGTGGGTGTGCACGGCGCAGAGAGCTGCGGAGAGGCAGACATGATCATGATCAGAACTCATCTCCTGATCCTTGCGGTTTTACAAGAATGCAACGCATTGGAACCTCAAAGTACGTGTTCTTGCAACCAGTGAGTATTGTGCGTTCAACACACACTGGTTGCATGCAACGTTGCACAAGGGAGGCCTGTGTCGCAGTCCTTCTCACACCACGGCTGGAACAATATTTAGGACTGACCTAAATGTCGTACCAAATGTGTAGATAAAATATTGAACTTTTTATCCTGTTCGTGCTGTATCAAAACTTGAAGTTTTGTTCAGGAATCAAATAGGGGTGAAAATAAGTAGTTTGGGCGCACATTTTGCCTCAAATGTAAATAATATATTTGTTTGGATAATTAATTTAAACTATTGTCTACACATTTAGTATAACATTTAGGTAGGGTCTAAATATTAGTCAATTAGTCGATGCATCTCGTGATGCCCTGCTAACCCATCGCTTCCCACAGATGACTAATATTTAGGCCCTACCTAAATGTTATACTAAATGTGTAGACAATAGTTTAAATTAATTATCCAAACAAATATATTATTTACATTTGAGGCAAAATGTGCGCCCAAACTACTTATTTTCACCCCTATTTGATTCCTGAACAAAACTTCAAGTTTTGATACAGCACGAACAGGATAAAAAGTTCAATATTTTATCTACACATTTGGTACGACATTTAGGTCAGTTCTAAATGTTGTTCCAGCCGTGGTGTCAGCGCCCGCAATTCTCCCGCCGCCGCCGGGCATGCCAATCGATTCACTCCAAGACGGCGTTGGAGCGGAGTTGAAACCTTCTTTGACGCTCCTCCACGCATGGCACGCCGAACATTTGCAGCGTGCGCTGGGACCCATCAATTGGCCCAAGTTACGAGCAGCTGTCGCAGATCATGTATTGGCTCGACTCTAAAACGCAAATTTTGAGGTAAACATCCTGCGCTTACCCGCGAGATTAGTATCCACCCAGACAGCATTCCAACTTGGATATCGAGGCCCCTGGAATACTGATGACACGCTCACGGCACTCTAATCAGTACACCGTGGGGCATATAAAAAGCGGGACGACCAGGTTGATGGGTTGCCTCTCCTACTCTCAATCTCAATCTCCTGTGCACTTTACCTCGTTGTCAACCCCTTCCGTCCTTGTATGCGGACCGCTCTGCCGTGTCACTCTTGGGCGTTTTCGTCCTGCTTTGATGTGGATGTTGGGCTAGTCCATGGGACCCCTCGCGTGATCACTCTGGAGATGAAACAGGGCAGCCTATCATCTGCTACGTTTGATTATCCATTGTTGTAATGATCGTAAGTCCTGCCACTGTATATGCTGCTTTTGCTGACGATTCAATCCTACGTTGTGGTGCATTTAGGAATGCGATGTCGCCGCTATCACGAAATATTCAAGTATTTTCCTGATCAAGTGCCATCCCACGACATGGTAGACGAAGCTCTGTGCCATACTAATTTTCCGCTGCGGAAGGTTTTCCACCGCTCCACGTCGTCTGCAGCACCAGGTGAATCCCTTTTTTTCGTAGAGGTAGCAAGCAGGTGGAACTGTGCCTGTAAATTGGATGACGTTTACTAATGTTGTCGCTAAATTTCTCGATATGCATCGGCAGCGAGATGCGATGTACCGAAGCTGTGCACCGATTCCTCGACCTGGGCAAATTTTAAGGAAAAGAAGCGACCTGAAAGACTGTGAGAACTCCGTGTGTGTCTTACTCCCTTGAACGCTGCTCTTCCTGATGATTTTATGTCAGTTCCTTGGTAGATCTAGCTGTCCGATATGGCCGCTCCACTTCTGCTAGGTGGTGATGACAGCCAATTGCTATTTTCAACCACAACGCAATTGGCCTCGATATCCGCGATGCATATGCACCATATCGGAGTGGAGCAAATTTGATCTTTCCAGGTGGTAGGACGAAAAAAGGTGGGACTGCGACTACGAATTGCACCCATATGTTTGCTGATGTCGTCTCAAATTATTCTTTTTGATATAGTTATCAGTGTGTGCACCGGCTCCCCACCTGAACATTCAACACCCTGCTCTCCTTGGTGGAGACTCGTCAGTGTATCATATATATTTCATCATGCATCGCTTACACTCTGATGCTCCAGTTTTCTCGCTTCCGTTTCAGGTTGAACGGAAACTTCTCACCAACAGACGCCATCTGCATGAAACCGTGCGCGTAAATATCCCCCTTGTCGGGTGCTTTACGACACGAATCCATCGACTAGCGACCAACAACTGACCACGATCGACATGCAGTACCTCCTCGGGTCCCGTTGCTTTGGTCTCATCAAGTCGGACCACGTTGCGAGGCACGAGTGGAGATATGGATGTGGGCCGTGGTCAGTTGGTGCGTCGGGGTAGTTTAGGTAGCCCTAATTCCGTCCCGTCGGCAGTTTCGACCATTTTCAGAGGAATCGCAACACCTCCAGTGACCTTTGGTAGTTCAAACAGCAAATCTGTATTACCTGTCACCATGTCTACTGTAGACAATGCACGCAGCTGATCGTTAGCCTTCTGCACTGCACTGTAAGATCATCGTCGGACTACAACTCCGAAGTGAATGTTTCTCGGCCTTCTGCTCCGACCAGCATGTAGTAAGTTCTGCCGCTCGAGTAAAACTGCTCTCCGGTACCTACGACGCGCTTCAGCAGGGTGCACATTTTCCATGTCGCAGTCGCGTTTTTGGTCAAGACATGGTCGCTGGAACGCCTTGATACCCTCATCCGAATATAGACGGTACGCTCTCGGTTTAAATACTTTTTGGTCATGTACCCATTCGTGCCCATATCAGCCCTTGGCAGCATGCTGGCACCCTCAAGAGGTCCTACACTAGTCCTGCCAAGAATATCCTCGTCCACATCCCCAAATGCAATATCTATCGATTCGGGGACTCCAACATCTCCCCACCCGTCTTCCGCAATGTCAACTGGACAATGAAAGAGGGCGAAAGCTGGGCAGTCATAGGGCGTGGATTTAATCAAAAGACGGCACTACTGCAGGTATGCACCCTACCAGAGTGCATTCTCCAGAAGCGATTATTCATTGGGGTAGACGTTGCGCGGACACATGCGGATCGCTCCTCCGCCTCCTGGTGGCCTCTTCCCGTTCTTGTCTGATCCACCGAGGGACGCACATGCCGCCATCTCGTTCGTGTCCTTTGCTCATCGACCTAGTTCGGCAGGGAGCGCATTCTATGACTACACTGCGCGATATGGTGCCGTTCGCGAGGAGGACCGCATCACGCTCCGAGAAAGCATGTTTGGGGAGTACGACTTTTTGAATCTCCGGCCCAAAGGTCAGGTCTCCAAGACACCAGAGGAACTTGCCATCGACGAGGCGAAGAAGGGCATCTTTGACGAGCTGTCCGCGAGATTGGGTCTGTCGTCGCTCCTTGACTTGCCTCTGGTGGCGCTGTCCAACGGGCAGACCCGCAGGGCACGCATCGTCAAAGCCATACTCGCTCAGCCAGAGCTATTGCTCCTCGACGAACCTCTAAGTATATCAGCCGTGCTCGAGTGCTGCCTGTTAACACTGACGTGAAGCTCTGCAGCGGGTCTGGACATCAACAGTCGACCGACGTTGTTGTCTGTCCTCCAATCTCTTCATGAAGCGCGTTGTCCAAGGATCATCATCGGTCTCAGAGTGCAAGACCCGATTCCGGATTGGATCTCGCATCTCGCACTTGTTTCCGATGGCAAGGTTCTTACTGGAACCAAGGATGAAATCCTTGAAACGCAGGAGCTCCACACCGCTCACCAGGACAAAGCCACGGCCACCACGACGTTAGCGAAACGAACAGAAGACGAAGGAAAGGCTGTCGTCGTATTGAGGAACGTCAATGTCTCTTACGGCGAGCGCAAGGTAAGATGATATCGCATCCACCTCGCAATACATCACTCACCCCGCGACGTACCCTAGGTACTGAAATCGATCAATTGGACGATCCGCGAAGGCCAGCGTTGGCATCTCCAAGGTGCAAACGGTACGTTATACCACTCCCCAATCCCCCCCCCTCTCTCAACCGAAAACACACCCCCAGGATCGGGCAAAACCACACTCTTGTCCCTACTCACGGGCGACCACCCACAGTCCTACACCCAGCGCAACGACGCCCACCTCGAACTCTTTGCACATCTCCGTCCACGCATACCAACACCCCACCTCCGCGCGCTCATCGGCATCGTCTCGCCCGAGCTAGCGAACGCGTACCCGAGACGCGCGCAGACGACCGTGTGGGACGTCGTCGGCACGGGGTTTGACGGGACGTTCGTCCCGGGCGGCAAGGATGGCGTCGGGCGAGGTATGGACGGGTCGCTGCCTGATGCGGTGAGACGGTGGCGCGTCGCGCGCGTTTGGGAAGTCTTGGCGGCGCTCGGTCCGCGTGCGTGGGCTTCCGCCAACGCCAATGAGGGCGAGGACGAGGACGCGGAGCAAGCGCTTGCGGGACAGACTCTGGAGCGGAAGCACGGGCGATGGTCGCAATCGGGCGACGCGGTGGTAGAGACGGACGAGGGGTTTGCGCGGCGCGCGTTTGTGGATCTGTCTCCTGGGGAACAGAGCGTGGTGTTGCTCATGCGTGCGCTCGTCGGTCATCCGCAGCTCGTCTTCTTGGACGAGGTGTGGGCGGGGATGGGCGATCACATGGTCCGCGCTGCACGACGCTATCTGCGTGAGGGTGGTGTCAGACATGATCAAGCCGTCGTAGTGGTGAGTCACTGGGAAGAGGAAGTCCCGTGGACGATACAAGACGGGCTGTACAGGTTCAGACTGCAAGACGGGATCGGGACGCAGCTTTAAAAAGGCGGCGCGTTTTTTCATACAGACATAGGTAGTTACAGTATTTTTTTCTCTTTTGACAAAGAAAACCTATCGAGAAGGTCAACGGGTAGCAACAACGACAACAGTACTTCTGAAAGAAAACATGGGTAAAGAGGATATCACCAATCACCTATCGTACAACATTTCCACAAGAAACAAACAGAAAACATGTTTGAGAGCGTGAAAACACAGCTGATTACCAGGGCATATCGGGAACAGAGCCCCAGCCATTGGTAGACGATTTCGCGGCGCTGGTACCCCGGCTCGTAGTCGAAGTGCCGTGCTTGGAGCCGCGCTTATAGGAGACGGTCGAGCAGGTATCCGCGTCTCCGGAAGCGGCGATTTCAGCGTCGACCTGGTCCGCCCAGTTAGAGCTGGTCCGTCCGGTCAGCGGCTTCTTCTTGACTTGAGGCTTACCACCGGAACCGTTCGCCTTCGCGGCGGGCTGTGCCGGGGTAATAGCCCACGGGTTAAAGGCGTCTTTAGGAACATCCCAACTCGCGTTTGACGCGGTGTCGGCGGGACCAGCAGACGTGACCGCAGCAGCGTTCGGGTCGACTTCAGAGTCAGAATTGCCCCATCCGTCATCAGAGGCGGCCTTGGTCGCTTCCCGCCTCTCAATAACATCGGCGGAAACGATGTTGCGCGGCGCCCCGCGCCAGTTGGTCTTGACCGGCGCGCCAGGCCCACGGAATGGATTTGGCGCCATGTTCTTGCCGAACGGCCTATCCTCGCTCTCATTCTCGTCGTTCTTACTGGCACCACGACCCCTGCCGCCGCGACCCCCCCTTTTCCCCCTGTTCGCACCAGCAGCTTTGCGCTCCTCTTCTTCTTTGGCCCGTTTGGTGAGACGTAGCTGTCTAGCGTATTCGGCACATATACCCTTCTTGCAAATGATTCCGTGCGCAATGCACAAAATTGGTTTCGTGGTAGGCTCTTGGTTCTGTCTCCACTGGTCCTCTGCATCCAAAGCGTTGTCGTCCCAACCCGCCATATCATTCGTTTCCCACGTTGCAGCGGCTATTGGTGCATCCCAGGCACCTGGCGCGATCGCGTCTAATCCCTCGAGTTCATCGTCATCGTCACCGTCCATGGCTCTGATCCCCATTCCATGAAATTCTTCTTCCATGGATCCAGAGAAGTGGATGTGGACATTGTACGGGTTGTCGCTCTCGGTGGCAGTAGTCAGATCAGGTCCTGAGTCAGAATCAGGGCTGGAAGTAGAGGCGCCGGCGGAGTCCCAGCTGGCGGCGCTAAAGTTACCAGCACGATCAGGGCCGCATTGAACCACGGATGCGGATTTGCCTGGAAGAGCGAGGCCAGGGGGTTGGGTTGGGTAAGAGGCCGTACCACTTTCCCAAGCATTTTTTCGAGCTGACAACCCGGACGATGCTGCAGGAGCTTGGTGAGCAGCGGGCGGGATGGCGCGTGTCGCTGGAGTGCTCTCCCTGGAGACTGGTGGCGATTCATCCCAGCTTGTCGCCACTTGAGCCTTTTTTCCCGTGTTATGCCCTACAAGACCACACCCTCATTATATGCCAACCATATCAAGGTGTTTTCAACTTACAAACGTTGCTCGCTTTCACCGCGATCGGTCCGCCCCCGACAGCTGGGATCCTCACGGCAGTGTGTGGTCCTTGTTGGATGCCGACTATCTTGTTCGCACTTCCATTCGCTGTAGGGCTCGGCTTGGCGGACGCCTGTATCTTGGCCGCACCCTGACCCCAAGCTCCGAGTGCGTTTGGTTTCTTGCTTTGTGTTGCGACAGGAGCCGGAGACGGTCCTCCGTCCTTTGACCGAATCCACGCGGCAGAGCCAACGACTGATGGATGTAAGAAATGTCAGGCAATCACGATAATAAAAAAAGGACTATCTACCGACCAGGTTGGGGAGCGGCGATGACTTCTACTGGGGGCGTTTTCACAGCACCCGGGAGGGGCCTACAGAGAGGATGAGTCGTGTGGTCTTCGACAGGCACGTCACAAAAGTGAGTTTTGGGATAGGGGGACTTGATGTGCCTGGGAGAACACGATCAGGATCGATCATTACGCGTAGCATATACTCACTTGTTTTGGGGTGACCAAGCTTTGAACCAAGCCTCGTCCACGTCGATGCGCTTCCAGCCTAAAAGACGACATGAGCACAAGGCACGAATATCACAAATGCAGTGTAGAACCACGAGGGAAAGATGCTCATGAAGTCACGGAAGCGAAACCTCGTGCTGTCAAAAAGAGGGCGATCTGGTACACGCCGAACCCACCGTTTTTCTGCACGTTCCTGCCCGAGTTATGGGTGCAGTGAAAGACTTGGGTGACACGATCCTTCTCTTCCTTTGTCGGCTTGTGGAGAAATTCGGACCAGCGATGTTCACCGAGAATGTGGTCAAAGTGGGGATAGTCTCTCTTGATCTCGATGATGACCATGCCCCGTGACTATTGAACGGCGGACCATGGCATTAGGTCGCGATATTGACATTGATAGAGGTTGGCACGTACGCTTGGTTTGTGGAAGATGGCAAAGAAGGCATCCTTGTCGATGCAAGAGGCCACCCAGCAGGCAAAGTCTTGCCTGTCCTTTGGGAGTTCCATATTGCAGGTTCCGCTGATAGCGTAAGGGTGGACGACGGTGAGATAGCGTGGCTCGTCGTCGCCAGGTGGCGGGGTGGGTACGCGTTTAGGCATGATGGTAGTGGTGAAGAAAGGATGGAGAAAGAGGACGCTTTTAAAGGTTGGTATTCGATTGGGTGTGCCGGGACTGATAGCGGGCCGCTTTCTTTGATTAACTTCGGCAATGCCCACGCAAGGGTCGCGATCAGAAAGAAAAGAGGACAAGATCGAACGTTCAAGTTGGAATGCGTAAACCAGCCAGCAACCGCATGTCCCTGGATTACGATCCTGACTACTGATTCAATGACGGCTCATATCTAGGAAACCGAAGGGTCTAGGTCACACGGTTTCAACGCACAGCGTGTAGTCAACGTTGTGCAGTGTCCAAGACCAGTTGTAGCGGTCTTGCGGCGCGGAATGGAGTCTGGACGACAATGAATCTGTGATGGGTATACAGATTCCGTCGGCAGAAATTACTGATGCTCATTCCAGAGAACAAAGTCTACAGGTCGAGAAGAGTGGACCCACAAGCCCTGCGCTTGCCCTTCACTTGCTGTGTGATCAGCGGAGTCCCAAGTGCAGAGGATTGCATATATAAAGATCGCCCCCACTTTCCCCAATCCCTCACCTCGATATGAACTTCAAATCTTTCGCTGCTCTCACTCTCGCTGCCTCTGCTGCCCCTCTCGCTACAGCGGGCCCGCTCGCATATGCCGTGTCAGACAGGTACGCGTTCTCTAGGCGTCGTCCGATCGTGAACTCACCCCTTGCTCAGGCTGCAACGCGCTTGTAATTTCGTGCTACGCGGCTGCAGGCTTTACATTCGGGCCGACCATCGTTGCCGCGCCCCCTGCCATCATGGCATGCAATGCTGGCTTGGGAACGTGCATGGCGGCGTGCGCTACCGCAGCACTGTTTGCCCCCACCCCTTGAGTGAACTGACAAGCAAGTATGTTGCTTGTCCTCGCTGCATTCGAGTCGTCTTAGTACTTAATGTATTCATCGAAGCATTCTCGCTGGATGTTGGTTGCTGTTGATTGTCTCGGGTCCGAGACAAAGTCGTACTACATACTTTTTGTTTGTACAAATGAGTACATGCCCAATGTGGTGTGTACCCATTATGATTAGTAAATGTCAAGCTTTGCGGAGAACGCCGAGAGTCGTCGAGTGACCACGATGGTACGGTGATCGAGTGCGCTCGTCGGTCGGCGAGATACTTACTCACTCTACGACAGCCTCGACCGCAGCAGTGTCAGGAACAAGGTACGTGAATGCCCACAAAAAGGTGAATCAGAACTTATAGCACAGTACGACAGCGTGTTCCCTGCAGACGTGTCTTTCTCGCAACACGTACAGTCCTGAAAAGTGCAACGAGTATGTGCGAAAGCTTTACCTGTGCTGTCTCGACATGTACAGCACACGAGGCGACGCCAATATTGCCGTATCCACCGCTTGTCCGGCAATGCCTGTCATCGACCGTTGGTTGAAGAGGAATAATACCGAAACACAAGGACAGCGTCAGCAGTGACAGAGCTCCGATAGAGCGCGGGTTGGATATGATGGCTCTTCGTTAACAATGCACCTTCGATGTTTTAGAGGCCAACTGAGTCCGTGGTGCGAAAAACAACAAGCACGGCAACCAATTACCGCAGTGACCGCACAGCCATGCGCCTGCGCCTGACCCTTGCGCCAAACTTTCTCCACAAACCTCCGCACTATGACTTTATGTTTCATCTTCTTTCTCTTCTTCCGCAGTAGACTCACTCCAACCTATCTTGCTGTGTCCCTACGATGCCAGCCGTTGTCGCCAGCGTCACTGTTCCAGCGAGTACCGTAACGGCAACAACAAGTCATCCATCGTCCCTCTCTCCGGGAAGCATTGCAGGTATCGTTATCGGAACCCTTCTCGGGGCTGCCCTGTTAATAGCGCTCGTCCTATATCTCCTCGAGCGCCGTGGTCAGCACAAGTTCGCCAGAGTTGCCAACTCTGCTCGTCCGAATGCTGTGAGTGCTGGCACCCGATATCTGCTGAGCTTCACCTCACGAGATCATAATCCTTCACTCGCCATTCCCAGAGACCTTCTACATCGTCTGACCCCTTCATGTCCCCAACTTCCTGGCCGCCACTCCCGGCCACTTCGCAGGTTCTGTCTCTGGGTACGCCTCCCCGCTTGGATCTCGTCCTTGCTGGTACCAGAGACAGTCAAGATAGCTTCTTTGACCTCGGCGAGATCGATCGAGTAATGGTTTCCGGGACTGTTTCTCCTTCATCTATACCATCTTTGCAACCAGGTGCAACCACTCCATGTACGCCCCCAAAATCACAGCAAACCTTGTTCCTCCATCGAATACTCAAGTCACGCGCACAAGCTTCAGACGGAATTTCCCTCGCATATCGATCGTCGTTGGCCTTTTCGCAACGTCGTTCCGTGTCACTCGACTCGTCAGATGTTTACCCTGATGATGAGCGATTACTTGCCGAGGCAGAACGCACTACTCTTCGAGATGCAGAGACAGCTGAGGAGGAAGCGGCAGCTGAAGGAGAGGAGGAAGAGAGTACCGATTCAATCTACTCGCAACCTTCTGCGCCGCTTGACCACTCTGGGTCAATCTCAGGGTCTGCTTCTCGCCAAAACAGCACCTTGTCTCTACCTCGTCGAAACCCTTCCCGGAGACAATCCCGCACGTCTGCACTCTCCACCGGGCTCCCCCCGGTCGCCGAAGTGCCGGACACCCCGGGAGTTCTCCAAGGTCAAACGATCTCGCGCTCCGTATCGATCGCGGCGAGTTCGTCACTCGACGCACAGCTGTCACATGGGCCACCCTCGCGTCCTCGGTCCTCGGTAGTCGACCAGTCTGGCGTTGTCTTCCCCTTGCTCACTTCTGTCAACTTTGGCACGGGCAGTACAACGTCTGGTACCCCGCCAGGCTCCATCTTGTTGTCCGCAGGTTGGGGATCAGGCTCGAGTAATAGGACTTCACGGTATCCGTCGCTCGCGGTGTCTAGTCTCGGGCAGCCTTCGCATTCTGGCCCAGATTGGCACCATCCGCCTTCTGGGCTTGCGGGACTCAATGCACTGCAAGTTGGACCGCTTGTGAATCCGCACTCGCCGGTGGAGGAGCGACCTGAGCAAGAGGAGATACACGCAGTTCCCGCGCCGGTCAAGCGTGCGCATCTCCGGGAAAGTTTGGCGAGTTCGATACCGGAGGTGAAGAGAATGGATGTAATGCAGTGCGGGGTTGCATGCATCGATATCGCACTGTAACTATGTTTATGATATTTACCGCGCCTGGACGGTTTCGGACTTGATTTAACATATAGCTTTCTTAATAGCTAGTAGTGGTAGTTTGTGTACAGACTCTGGACACGTGTGGCACTGATAATCCGATCGAAGCGTCGAGTGTGAATCAAAACCAGCACCAACGACACGCAACAAACATCTTCATTGTCCTCTACAACGTCCGTTGGTTGTTGGATGATACCCTAGCCCCATCCTCGACTCAACCCACAGCTCAAAGTCTTTCTGTCTGCTTTTCTTCACCACCTCACTCTCATTCTCCCCCAACGACGCCGACGCCCTTCTCTCGTTCGTCTCCTGCATCTCTCGGCTCTTGGAGCTCCGTCCATAAGAGGGCGGCGAGCTGTCAATGCGGGCGACGAACTCCACCCGCGAGCAAGGCGTGTCCGCTATCAATGGTGCCACTCTCCAACGAACACGTCGGCGGGAGACTGCCTATACGACTATCAGCTGGGATTACCCTCCCTCTCCAGCAGCTTATTACGATGCCCTGCTCTCCTGCGGTGCGTCGCACTCGAGGCTTTTGCGGATAGCTTACTTGAGCACAAGAGACCGGTACACCACATCCACCTCGTCTTCTTCCCTTGTTTCCTCCCCCCCGACATCTCGTGCTAGCCCTCTCGACACGACAACATCTCCCTTGAACCCTGCTCATTCCACGTCAACAAATCCCTTGACTTCAAGCGGCTCACATCGGAAACCGGCTGTCCGTTTTCCGCCAATTCCTCCTTATCCCCTTTCTCGATCATGGAGGCCTCGATCTGCAAATCCGATGTCGCATACCTTGAAGCGTCGAAAGCCGCAGTGGCCCAAGCCACCCCATTACCATGCCTCGTTGCTCCGCTCGCCTCTGTCCCACCGCAAAGGTCTTTTCCGGGCAGTCCTCCCACCCAATAAAGCGGTCGACTTTTTTCGCTGGGACATCCTCCTCGGGGCGGGCGTTTCCTTGTCCGCGTCGTGTCAGGAACGCGACTGGATGAGGTCGGCTGATGTGGGTGCTTGTGCGTCGGTGCATGTCGCCGAATCTGTCTTGGCACCGTACGAGGCAGCGGCTGGCTTTTTTGGATGGCATGGCGTCGGACTTGATGTTGCGCGGCGTGACGAGGGCGTGGGTGACAATTGTCGCTGGAGTGGAGGACTGGGTCTCGAACGTGATGGGGCTGGCAAGTGCAGGTCGTCGGATTTGCAATTCGAGTTTGATGAGGCAGCGGTGGAGGAAGGAAAGGCGAGGTGGACGCGCGTAAAGGAAGAACTCGTCGGGCCGCCTGGCCTAGCCTTGCGATCGGGTGTTGAGGACGGCAAGTCGGGCAAGATCACTTCACCTTCAGATCCGGCTCACCCTCCATCGTTGATGTCCTCAGGACGTGAGGAGGTCCGATGGGACCCTGACATTGACTCCAGTCCATTTCGTCCATCAAGGACGCCCTCTGCATCTGATGGGAAGAGACAATCATCTTCATCGAGCTTCAAACCGGAACGCAGAACGGATTCGCCATCAACCTGGTGGTATGGGCCTTCCCCGCATCGCGGGCCTCCTCCAACCGCATACTTACCCCCGCTCCGCTTTCTGCCTCCTCCACCTGTACAGTATGGGCCACCACCACCGCAGTTCTCAACATGGTTCCCTGGTGGCCGGGTCGGGTCAGCACAAGGACATGGGTATTGGTATGGTGCTCAACCTGTTGGTGAGTTGAGCTCTGTTGTACATTTTTTCGCATTCCTCTGGGTTCAGTTACGTGGCGACGCCTGTCATCATTTTTTTCGTCTAGTGTTCTTCTCTTTTTAAATTTCATCTTCGTGTCTGCTTGCTGCATCTCGTGTATGGTGCTGATTCGCTTCTTCCGCCGTTCGCTTTCAGGTGCACCACCTCCTATGACCCGTGACCCGAATGTCACCAAATCACTTCCATCCTATTCACATGTTCTTGCGGCTCCTGCCACTTCCACTTCCACTTCCACTTCCACCCATCCACCCAAGCCAATGGGTCGGGACGAGTATGGAGCAGGTGATAAGGAGACCGAGACAGATCACGGGTATGAATCGACGACGACGACAACGGATTCAGATCCTCCCCCGCATACACCCATCGGTACGGCGACGTCCCATTGTGTTGAAGCATTCCAACTCCACGGAGACGATGAGGTTGATGTGCACGGGGTCGACATCGATGCAGAGTATGCAGCTGCGTCCCTGACGATACATTTGTCGGATCCTACCACCCCCGTCAAGGTCCTCGACCGATTCTCCATGTCCACGTCCCCTTCATTGTCGTCTGATTCGCTCGACTCCTATCGAGATGGTTGCGAATCCTTCGGGGCCGCAGTTGTGTTTCCTTCCCTGAACGGGTCTTTCTGCCAAGTATCGTCATCACAAACGACCCTCTCCAGTCCCGGAGTTGCGACGCCAATTTGTTCGTTGTCGTTATTGTCTCCAAAGGATCCAGCTACTCGGTCCGGCCTCGGCGACGAAGAAGATTCCAAGGTGCAACTCAAGAGTAGAGGTCAGGAAGCCTCTGTTTCGGGTGATGGCCCTGCATTTATGCTGAGTCACTGCTCGCCACCATCGACGAGTCCCAACCGAGGGCTTCGGAAGGATTCGCAAGGCTTCTGGGAGCCTGTGACGCCCGTTTCGCCTTCCTCGTCTTCGTCTTCGTCCTCGCTTCCCCTTTCACCGTCTGAAGGCAAGATGGGGTCGAGGCCCGCAGCAGGATGGATTGGCGACAAGACAGAGCCAGCATCAGTAGAGTGCTACGAGTCGCCAGGATCCACCAGTTCGCCATCTACGGTCTCTCCCAAGTCCAGGTCGTTGTCTCCCGGTCCACCCCGTGTTGCCAGCGTGGGGTCCACCCGCTCGTCGAGTTCGCAGCCTACCTCGTTTTCTTCACCTACAACCACGCCTGCGTCTGCGTCTGTGTTTGGTGGATCGTACCCTTCTTCGCCGTCTCCTCCGGACGTCTCGCCTTTGATACCTCCGAATCCGACCGCATTGCTGCCTGCTTTCTTGGCGACGGCGACTGTGAAGCGCAAGAAGGCGTCGAGGACGAGGGAGATTGTCGATCGGTTGCGGTCGTCCTCGATTGATGCAGGCAAGGGAGGTGTGGGATTGAATGGCTTGGGCTGGCTGGCTAGTCAGAGTGGAAGTGTCGAGGTGGATGGCAAGCCTGGCAAAGCGTCGACTGGATCGGATTACGTTGCTGTAAAACACGTTGCAGGAGGTCAGCCATTGCCATCACCGCCATCCCAGTCAGGTACGGACTCGGCGTTGCGGGTGGGTTCAGACTCGGGAAAGAAGGGCGGTCAATCTCTGCGTTCAAAGTCGTCTGACACTGGTTCCCCCGGATCAGGAGGAAAGAGTCATGGAACGACACTATCTGGCTCGGAGACCCATCATTTCGCATGCAAGTTCAAGAACTGTTACGACGACGGCCAACCCCAGTACAACGCCGTTCCCGATTCTAAGTGTATTGCAGAATTCGACATCTCAGTTCACAACACCCCGACAGAGTCAAACTGGTGGGACTAACGGACGCGAGCCCGTGGTCGCCACGCCATCCAAGAGTGCAAGTGCAGATGGGACCAAGAAGAATGTGCCTGTAGCTACGCCCCCGATCGCACGTAGCTCTGGTCCTCAGCTCGTGCCCACCATTCCGAACGGCGGTACATCACCATCCACGCGTTACTCTCACCATCCGCTTCCGTCACCAACTCATCCGACTGTGCATCCTCTGCCCGTTCTCGGACCTCCCCCACCGATCGTCGCCGTCGGACCTTATCCGCATCCGCATCCGATGTATGTGCCTTTTACCCAGTATCATATTACACCAGCGCATCAAGGCCAACAAGGACAGGGAGCGTGGTTGGCGGTTTATCCTCCACTCATGCATCCTGTTCCAGGGCAGACGCACGTTCCACCGCCCATCACGGGTGTATCTGGAATGAGACACGTGAGTTGGTGAGGAACGTGTCGATGCTGGTACGTACTGCTCGTTCGATGTGATGGGAAGGATCTGACGAATGCCTTGCTCAGAGTTTTCTTTCGTTTACTTTTCTTGTTCATTTTTTTTGTTTGGCTACGAGGGAAAGGGGTGGGTAATAATACTAATACGATGAACCGTGTCTGTCTATGTCCCCCTTTTTTTGGTGATACGGTCTCTCTTTCGTTGGCTTGTGATGACTGTTTCGTTCGTTTCGCTTCCTTCTACATGTAGCACATATGTCTCAGTTTCTTTTTGCCTCGAATGTCAAATATTGTCTGCACAAACAAGGCCAAATAACGCGTCCGTGCATATCATCACGTCGCGTTGTCCTCGTCTCACCATCGTCTTGAATGACGCGTCTTGTTGCAGTCCGGGTACAACGACCTCTTCCAAGTCCCCAGATGACCCCAAGTGCTCGTTCACGCAACACCAATCCACCAACGAGCGGGACTGGTCAGCCAGAAACGTCGACCTTGCCTTGCATCACGATCACAGATGCCACACCCCAAAAGACACCCGACGCACAGCCTCTCGCCGCATTATCTACCCCCTCCTCGACCCTCGCCTCCGACGCCAGCTCCAGTCAAAGGTACCGACGTGCCCTACCGTCTGCTCTACCGCGGCGCCCTCTCCCTGCCCGACTCCTACCTCTTACTCGACGGGATCGCCTTCTCGGCACGCCTTCCGAACAGACCATCGTCTGTGCTTCAAGACTCGCCATCTTGCTCGCTCTCGCGGTCCGACGCGTCTACAAGAGAGCTCATGTACAACCCACTCCCACTCGCGCTCGAGAGTATGCGTGGACGCCAATCGCTCCGATTCAAGGGCACTGTACGTCTGCCAGACGTGTATATGGACGATACTGGGGATGTGTACATGTACGTGGGCGTGTGCTGTCGCTGTCGCTTGTTGTGTTGCGCGTGATGGAAGGACTCACTGCACGTGGCTTTTGCTAGGGACGTGCATCCGTGTGCAACGTTGACGAGAATCTATTTTGAAAATACGTTGTGCTTGTCGTCGCTCGTTGTGCCGCCGCATGGTGCGTGTGGACCGAGGAGAACAGAGGTGGGCGTGCGTGTGTCTCTAGGGGACACGGGTACGTCGTTCGTATTCTGGTGTCGGCATGCTTGGTGACACGATGCGCCGCCCTTGATCGCAGATGGACTCGAGACGACCGACATCGTCATTTATGGCGAGGCGAGCACGCTGCTGTATCCCCCTCCTATGCAATTGTCGCCCGCTGCTGCGTCCTCGTCAGCAGGGCCGCCACCGCTCAGTATGAGAGTGGCACGGATCATGCCTGCCCCACGCGCCCCGCGTCCGGACGATCCAACGCCTCGCCAACCGCCCACCCGTTTATTTGGGGACACCACGCTCAGCGATCTCGGCGCAAACAAACGCATCGTGGCACGACCGACCGTGGGCAAAGCCAAGGAAAAGACCAAGGTGGACGACCACGTGCTGCGCCGTGCGAGGGAAGTCATGTTGCATCTCCCTCGATCCGAGGGGTCTGCGAACGGGAGTGTCAAGGAAAAGGCCAAGGAGAAGAGCGTGCGAGATTCTGGTTTCAAGGTGCCGGAGATCCCTGCCAAGGCGCGTCGGAAGCAAGGGGGTACCGGGACGGATGTGTTTGGTGCTGTCGAGCCTCCTCGACCTCGATCGGTCCATGAAAAGGTAAGGGTAAAGCAGAGGACGTCGAGACGGGGAACGTGATCGAGGATGCGAACAAGCTCGTGCGTGGTTTGGCATTGCTGCGTTTCATGTTGTCGATGTATGTCGACGCGCCGTGCAGGTGTTGAAAAAGTTATCTGTGCTTCATCTTGCGAATGCGGGGATACCCCGATCGCACGACGAGTTCAAGGATGTTTTCGGTTTCGTTTACCGTGGGGCTGCGTTTGCACTTGTGAGTCGTTTTTGTGGCGTCTGGTGATGATGCGCGTTGAAGTCGGCATGCAGCGCTCGCAGCTGAAAACGAGGCATATAAGCGCACTGGCAGCGGAAGCGGTCGTTGAAGCACACGTGAAGCTGTACGTGGCTACCTACGATCCGGCCAACTTGTTGCACACCAAGACGTCATTGAGTACGATGGACGTTGATGACGCCGGGAGCTATTGAAGCGCCAACGAGTAACGGTGGTACATAACGTGCACCACGAGGAACATGAACGTGAATATTACCGAGCACACCTCGACCCGAGCCTCTGCCGCACGTTCGGGCTCATCGGATGCAGACTCGATGGCCCCACGCCCGGATCTTTCTCATGCTGTGTCGTCATGCGTTTGTCAAGCTGAGACGGTGGCGTTGTCGACCGTGTGGTATTCTAGACGTTCGTCCACGCCTGCACTTGGTGTCCGTTGAATCATATCATGCTGTTTGTTTGTTTTTAGCTGGGCTGGGTGGCTGCATGTTGTGTGGACGCGTACAGAAACCGGCTTGAAAGGCGGGCCTGTAGGTGAGCGTGAACCAATGTGAGGGTCAAGGGTTGGCCTAGGGTGAGAGGAATCTCGTCAAATGAAATGGTATGTACCTCACAGGTAGAGAGCATTTGACGGAAACTATATTTCACGCTGTAATTCAAGTAACCGGTACAATCAAACTATGGGCGTGGCGTTGAAACAGGTTTTCATGTGGTTAAGGGGGTACCCAGCCCCCACTCGAATACAGGAGAAACAGTAGGTACTATGTCCACCGTCTGTCAAGATGGCTCCGTAAACCCGTATCGTAGCTCGTCAAAAGTTCGTGACCTCCAGGAGTAGTCGTACAACGACGTGATTAATGGTGCAACACAAACAAAACCAAAAAGAGAACAAGTTCGAAAGAACCCCGGAGAAAGGCCAGCCTTCTCGCAATCCTCGGTTACAAAATAATTATCCAATACGATTATGCCCAGAGACCATCGGTTTTGAATACACGTATAGATTACTTTTCATCCCCCCTTGTCTTCGTCATGTCGTGTTTCGTGTGGGAATGATGTTATTAAAAAAATGCAATGCAAAAAGGGGGTGTAGGGGCCGGGGTCACTAGTGGACCACACGCCTGCGACGGCTGGCCTCGGGATACACCTGCTGTACGACTTCCTTGAACGCAAGATCCTGTTCGTACTGTTCGCGCGTCTGCGTGACGATGACCTGCAACACCTGGCTGCGACGCGGCGCCCATCGCCCGCTCCGTCTGTATACCATCCACGTCCCTCTCGAACGCACTCGGCCGGAAACAATTCAGCGCCTGAAACACGGGGGTGTTTGGGCGCAACAATGGGCTCGTCGGACGTGAGACCATCGGACTCGATGGTCTCGAGAAGAGGCCTCGGATGGAGGACGGCGCGGCGGGACGGATGATGGTGCGGGTGATGATGAGGTCGTCGCGGTCGTAGGTGTCTATTTGACGCGAGCCTGACGAGGAGGAGCCCGAGGGCGACGTTCCGAGACCGCTCTCGGCGGTGGGGGGTGATGAGGATGTAAAGTAAGTCGCCGACGAGGCGGAGGATGCTGCCGATGTGACGGAATCAGAGGAGGATGAGGACGAGACGGACTCTGCGATAATGGAGCCGATGGAGTCTCTGTTGAGGGAGACGTCCAAGGGCACGAGGACCAATTCGTGGTCGCTCCAAATGCCACCAACGACGTCGTTTGGAGGTAGTTCTGGTTGAGATAGTCGTCGAAGAATTTGGCCCATGTCCGTTGTTGTAGCAGTAATAGAGAGACTAGAAGGAGTCTTCTGAGAGAAAAGAATGAGCCGCGAGGCAAGAGGTGGTGGTGGTAACAACAACGGACCTTGCGGCGTAGGGGATCAAAACGCTGGGCATCCATGGCATCACGGCGTGCAAGATCCATGATTCGAAGATAAGTGATGATAGGGCGGACGAGATAAATGAGATAGAAGACGAGAAGGACGGAACTGAAGGAGCTGTGTTTATAAGGAGAGGAGGTGTCCATGACCACAACTCGTGGTGTGGACGTTGTGGACAAGTGTCGCTTTGAGGTCATATCATTGATGCACTAAAGCGTCAATTGTAAAACACTTTACGCCACCACAACAGCTGCTTTGTCCCCCCATGCATTCGGCTACCCCCGCTTTGGCAGCATTGCGCCTCTATAGGACCACACTTGAATGGGAACGTATATATACCAAGATCTGGTTGGGAGAGAGATCATCTGCACATTCATAGCGCTACCGTCACAACACACCTTTTTAATTTCATGGCGATGCAAAAACAGGTGAGCGCAGAACATATCTCGGCCTGTAGGGAAGCACGTGCTGATCGTGGGTCTAGATCCCGCAGGCGCGATCCGTGAATAATTTTCACAACGGAGCCGGTCCCGCAAACAGGGAGCCAGACAGCGGCGAACTCACCTCAATTGTCATTCAGAGAGCCCGCAAAGTTGTCGTGCCATGGCAGAGAGGTGTCTTGATATCAGTAAGATTATCTCGCAAAATCGCATTTGCATTACCTATTGGTACATCAGGTACCTCCAAGGAAGCCCGGACATCCAGCACCTTCCAGTAGTACACGAGGCAAGCCGAGGTCCTGAAGGCCTGATAAAGCAAGGTGGCATCTAAAACTATGACCTGGGACGGCTTCATTTCGGAGCCTGTCTATCGGTTTCCCAACACAGCCTGTTAAGCTGAGAAGTACCTGGTTTGTAGCCTAGGTTAATTTATGTGTCTGAAGAGGCACTGTCTGCCTGGTGATCGACTTATGGCCAAATGATTTGCACCGATCTCTATGCCATTTGCACCATGCATAGAGGATAGTAGACTGAAAATGTGCAGGTAAATGATGATCCGACCCCAGGCAGATGAAAGATCTTCGGATAAAGGTACTATATGAAGTGTTCAAAGAAACATGACAGACTCTTTCAACAACAAGCTAGTCAATTTCATCACGTGATCGATAGTCCCTTGCTCAAACTCTGATGAGCAGACTACCCCCTTCCTTTAAATCCCTGTATCGTCTTTTCCTGCGTGCAAGTTCTGCGTCGGTTCTACACCACAATGCTGCTAGAAAACAGCACCGCCGCCTCTTTCGGCCTGTGTTTGACGCCGCAGCAAAGGTTGTTGGAAAGCTTCAACGCAACCGGCTCTCGCGCTCGGAAAGGATAGGATGCGAACAATTTCTCAACACCTTTCAACAACGAAGTACGTCGATCGATCATTCCTTGCTGATGTCTCCTTATTTGTCATAGTGGATGGTACTTTGAGCCTCCTCCTGAACTCTGCGCAGCATCGCGGAATCCCGCATCAAGCAATTTACAACATGAATCGACTCCAAAAGGCACATGCTATCTGGATTCATGGAAAGTATTATTTTGGTTCAAAGAATGCATGGGATTCAAAAGCAACAGTCACGGGCAACTCAAAACCTCGTGTTCGCTCCCGTGATATCGATCGGATGGAAAAGAATCGAATGCACGAGCGTTGCTGGGATGCCTTTGGGGAGGTAGTGAGGATGGCAGAGGGCAGACACACTCTATCCTTGGGCAGACTTTACCTGAGACCCTGGACACTGGAAAAGCGGTAATAACTATGCTTGCCGCAATCTCTCGAATACGGGACTCATTAATTGTGAGTCTTTGTCCTCATGATATCAACTCTGGGTGACACAGATTTGAGTGCCATTGCTGTACGCGGCAGGAACGGAACAATAATCGACCAGTTCCGAGCGTGGTTAGCTTGTGAATATCTAGTCAAGATTCGACACTCGGCGAAACCTTATCGCAGCCACCGCGCCCCTTGTCCCAGTTCGTTCTATTTATCTTTGTAGGTTATTGTTCATGAAAAGAAAGTCAGATCACGTGATACCGCTTGTGTCGTGGCACACGGTTCCATGACAATAACTATTGTTTGACATCTCCTCGCCTTCATCGCGTGCATACATCGTATTCGCATATAAGGTCGTTGCGATGGATGATAGCAAGCACTCTTCCCCGCGTAGCTGTGCTTCGCGGTTGTGCCCTTTTCATCATCCTCTATCATATGTACAACATGTCATTTCCAACTTCCGGTTTGCGCGTTGCTGGTCAAGACTCGGACATTGTAGACATTTTTTTCCCTTCTGACGCATTCCAATGTCTTCTGGACGTCAAGTTATCCCCTATGCCGGGCAAGCAAATGTACAGGAATAATGAATCCATCAAGTCATGGATTGCCGCGATCGACCGCGTGAGTCTTGTCGCCTTGCATGCGCTAATCGTAGCTAATCGTGCCTTACAGGCTGATAAACCTGTCTCTAAGCTGAACGGTCCCGATGATTCCAATGTCTTCAAATTCGCTACGCATCCTTTCAGAACCTATTGCCCGCGATCCCCATTCTCCGACGGCTTTGAATCGGAGAGCGATATCTCGTTTTCCTTGGATGCATCTGTGTGGGCGCCAGAAGTATTTGCGTCTTCATACTACGATGACAGTGATGAAAGTCCTTCGGAGTCGTCCCTCTCAGATGACGCGCAATACATCACTATTCCTGTTGATAGTCCTTGGTACCGTCGACCGTCACCCAGTCCCGGACCTGTTTCTGCCCACGAATTCATCACCGCGGCATACGCAAATTCGTGTTCCAGCGATTTCCGGCAAGCTATCGCCCAGCAGGAACTTCTTCTCGCTATTTTCCACGAGGAATTACGCAGGGTTGTACCGCGCAATGACGGTGCAGAGTATGACTCTGATTGGCTAGAAGTTATGGACGTAGATCTTGTGCTAACACCTCTGGAAACATACGCAGACCTTTGCTGGGAATCGGCTGTCTGCGAAAAATCACCTCCCCTACGGTTGAGCAGACCGATACCTGATGTCCCAACGGGATTTGACGAGGTTTACGAAGCTTATTAAGTAAATGACAAGGTGAGGACATGCTACTCGACTTGTTATAATGGTTCTCATCACTGTGTTTTCTCGGATACCTAGAAATATATCTCCACCGTCCACTATTTTCGTTCCACAAATGTGTTTTGCTTTGTACACCATTTTCTCCGTCTCCATCATCACATGATCAGTCGCTCGTTTCGCAAACTTCGCATCCCAGTGTTCTTTTTCCTTATATGTATTATGTATTCCGTACATAGGGTCTTCTGTCGGATGCCATCCAGTAGGCACCATCGTGTAAAATAACAGATGCATGACAGACGCCGCTGACATCTCATGTCGAATTTTCCACCTCAGCTTGCTTGCAGTCACACGCACCCACAAGTCTAAGACCAACGTATAGCTTCTGAATGGAAGCCACTGATGATGATCTCGCAGCACGCAAGATCCTATGGCGTTATTTCTGCACAATAATTATTGACCGCGTTCCGCGCCGCTTTCACCGCGGTGCCTATTGCTCGAACCGCGCACTATGGTGCTGCAAGTGCACAATAATTCCCGCGGTTTATTTGTTGTGACGCGCGCGATATGGACAAGCATCAGCGCGATTCCGAAGGTCACTCGCGCGATTTAGAGCGTCGTCAGCAGTTCTGCACAATTGGAGTCACTCATGGCTCAAAATTAAATACTAAGTAACTATTATACCCATATCTTCACCATCCAATCTATGTAATCATCTTCTTAGTGCTAATCTACCCATGTTTCATATGGACCAGAGATGATGAAGGAGAGATCCCGAGGCACGGAATGCAAATATGGTAGTGCTGGAGGCTGAGCCGTGTTCAGGACGATGCAGGTACCGCGGTCACACTTTTGTGACCCGTGACAAACCTGTCTCTGCGCTGTCGCCCGAAGTTCAAGTTGTCCTCACCCTCGCCCTTGCCCTCGCCATTTTCCTCGCGCCGTCGCACCGTCGCCGTCCTCAACATGCAAAGATGAATGGGAGTGCATTGACGCGCTCCTGTTGGTGTTTGCACGTGAGTGCTGGCCCTTGCTTGCCCTCGTCCTCACCGCCCTCGCCCTTGCCGTCACGCGTCATCCTTGTGCCGTCACGCAGTCGCCCTTATCCTCGCCCTCGCCCTCGCTATTTTCGTTGTGCCGTCGCGCCCTCGCCATCGTCCTCATCATGGTGCTGTCGTGCTCGTGCCATTACGCCGTCGCCATTGCTGTTGAGCTCGTGCCGTCGCTGTCGCCCTCTCCCCCTGCTCATACCCCACGGTTATACCCGCCGTGGGTACTGGAGCTGATCGAGGACGACCAGTAGATGTGCGATGGTACAGCCACCAGCTTACCTAATTTAATCCTCTTGAACCTTAGCTTACTCTGACAACAAGTATGTAGTTCCCTAGACTTTGCCTCATGTATAGATCATCTCTGAGCCACGACGTAAACCGGGTTTGTGCAGACCGATGAAATTGCGCATCACGTGGGTGACCGGTCACCCGCGTGCACCACTTAATGGGTCTAGGCCTTTCACATCAAGGCGACGTGACCAGCGCACGTGATCCCAGGACTCACGGGAGGCTCCTTTCACGTTCCTGTCACTCTCCTCTTTCGTCGTCGCTCGAGGCTCAGCGCTCAGTCACGATTGCTGATTGTTATCTTATCATCCACATTATAATGCCATTTCAAGTAGCATTGTCACACACGGCCACATCATTCACGCGCCATTAAAATGGCACTCTGGATTTTTCCGACAGCCTACCGCCTGGAGATAAGGATCACGCAAGTTCCAGATATTTTAAGTGAGTGTTTCACTTTCTCAACGCTCGTGATTGCTTGTCAATGGATCGCCCCGACCTGGTTAAAATTGACGTCCGTTGTTATTTTTCAGTGTCCGCAAACACTCTGTGGTGAGACATCCTCATTTCCGGGTTGTCGTGACATATGTATGTCATGGTCTCCCTCACATCCTATGTTGTGGTAAGTAACGGGATTGTCGTCAACGACTTCCCTTAGCCAGGTCATCTGATAGGCACTGTCTTTGAAAACTGGAGTGCCAGAATCCAGCCAGACAAAGTTTGCTTCACTGCAATGCTTGGCGCCACAGTGCCATATACAATTGCCACGGTGAACAAACTTCATGTGACCAAAGAAAACAAGAGACCGTGGCGCCTGATTTCATGAGTCTTATTATGATAGCGGAACGCAGAGCTCTCCCTGAGTAGGCGATTCCCTCCATCCAAGACAGAGATCTGAGGCTAACCCCGAAATGGATGCCATACGGAGGCGGAGATCCTCTGGTGAGTGGGCACCATTTCCGGATTATTGGCATAGTCCACCACTTTTATACCGTGGCCAGGAAGGTGGATCTGCAGCAACGCACCACCATGCACCATCCGTTTATCGACAACATTCTCTCATCCTTATCTATGCCATCCCTTCAATTATCTGTGGAGGAAGAAGCGGTGTGTTCAGTTCGGCACGTCCTCTTGAACTTCCGATTGACACCGTGGGTTCAGGAATTGCTAGAGCCTTACACATACATAGCGTCTTGTCCTGGAAAAGGATTTCGCAGCCAATTCATCAAGGCGTTTAACCACTGGCTCCGAGTGCCTCCGGCTCAACTTGAGGCAATAGTTCGTGTAGTAGAACTACTGCACAATGCGAGTCTCTTGTAACTCTAGTTTCTTCCCGCTTGCCCGACATGTGCTGAAGTTGTGACAGAGTGGACGACATAGAAGATAACTCGGAGTTGAGGAGGGGCAAGCCAGGTACGGTGTCCTGGAGTTTCGCAGATGGGTATCTGAAGTTTCGATCGTAGTGGCTCACAAGATATATGGCGTGCCCCAAACCATCAACTCTGCGAACTACGCCTATTTCCTTGCATATCAAGAGGTTTCCAAGATTCCTTGCATGGATCAAGTCGCAAAGCCGTGTATTCTTTACGTCGGCCTTCACCGCCGCAATTCTTATAATTCTGGCCCTCGCTTTGTTCAAATCCTGAACGGTGAGTTAGTCTCTCAGTCAGTGAAGTTCTTCTTTGGGACCAAATTGGTTAGATGAAATGTTGGCGTTACACCGTGGTCAAGGTAGGGATATATTTTGGCGTGATCACGTCCAGTGTCCTACCGAGGAAGAGTACATAGAGATGGTGAAGGACAGTAAGTACTCCGCAGCAACGGAACGAAGCAAACTACTTATCATCTGATGCTCAGAGACAGGCGGACTGCTGCGAATCGCAGTGAGATTGATGATGGAGTGCGCTACCATTCAGACTGGCATGTGAGTTATGTCACAAAATGCGAATTGATTTGTTATAAGGTAATTCACCATAGAAACTATGTCCCGCTCGTCAACTTGCTAGGCATCTGGTTCCAGATACGTGACGACTACATGAATCTGCAGAGCAATGCGGTGGGTAAAACCAAGCCTATCTGTCCACTTACCTGATATCTATCATTCAGTACACGGAACACAAGGGGTTTGCTGAAGACCTGTCGGAGGGCAAGTTTTCGTTCCCGATCATCCACGGCATCAGGGGAAAGCGTGACAGCAAATACATAATAAGTACGAACATGGTTGGTTGGTCTACCATCGGTTGAACGAACCCATTCACAGATACGCTCCGTTTGCGACCCAAAGATCCGATCTTCAAACGTCTCGCGATTTCGTTTCTCAACGAAGTGACACATTCGTTTGAGTATACACTCAGCGTATTGGACTCGCTGGAAGCGCAAGCACATGCAGAGGTGACCAGACTTGGCGGGAACCCAAAGCTGGAAGCGATTCTCGACAAGCTGACTGTGAAAGCCAGCGGACTTTAACTGCTGGCATGATGTTATGTTTGGACCCTTCAGTTGTCCTTATGGTTGCACGGCTTTACGTGCATGTTGGCTTTGGTGTAAGCGTCGTTTCCAGCCTCAGGGCCTATGCACAAATGCCTTTTTTCTTCTTGTCACACACACATCTGTATCTTTGTATGTACTATGTAGTAACATTTATTGGCGTGGCGGGCAATCCTGCAGTTTCTGCCGACAGGGTCTGGTGATGCTGATCCGACACTTGTTCGATTGAACATTCCCGTTGAACGTATGCGACCGAGGTTCAATCATATCTCAGTTGTCATTTTTCATTTGATCCAGCAACAAGGCCCTCCAAGTGCACAGTACCACCTCAACCCATGGGATTTGGGAATGAGTTCGCGGAGCAAGCGCTCATGCATGTCTGGCTCGTTGCTCGCGGCTATTCACAGATCAATCGATCAAGGGTCAATCGGTATGATTTTCAGGGTCACTGGCAACATGGGGGCCAACGTGGGTGGTCGCCGGGTTGATGGACTCATCTGAACTCGCCGCTCGGCATCTGTGATGCCAACGATTTGACTGGTCAGAGATAGAAAGTGCTCTGAGTAAAGAGACTCTTGATTGAAAAAATCCTGCGAGTACATGCAACATTTGAGTACGAAGTCATCGATGGTTAGGAATCAGACGCTTTGCTCTGCGAAGAGTCCTCTTCATCGATCTCTTCATCGTCATCGTCATTCCCAAAGAAGTCATCAGTTGCGACATCATCTGTGTAGGTCCGAGCCTTGACTGAAGGAGCCACGTCAGACCCTCTCCGGCTAGAGACCGATTGCTTGTTTTCCCGTCCTGGTTTCCCAAGTTCGTTTTCAGGTTCTGCGCTGAGTTCGCCGCGTGCCATTTGTTGACGTATCATTTCTCGCACTCTCGATCGTTCTTCGTTGTCGTCTAACGATGCAGCAACCGGTACAGCAGTAGAACCAGACATGCGGACTTCAGGCGGGAATAATGAGACGTATTTCTTGGTTTTAGGAAAGTACTAAGACTTTGCATCAGCGGTTAAGACGACCATGTTCCATGCCAAGTTACCAAAACATAGTTCAGGTCCACCCTCATATCAGCCAGTGCCGATTTGAACTTTTCCTGCTCCTCCTTCGCTTCCGAGGCTGCCATGCTACGTTTTATCTGCTTTATTTTTCGAACTACTTTTTGGCGTTCTAGATACAAGTGGAAATGATCTCACTTGACAGCTCGTGATTCGGTAGCGACAAACTCACCAAAGAACTTGACTTTATGATATCTCGTAGCAAAATGGCGTTCTTTTCGAGACTGCTCCGCACGAGCAAGGTCCACCTCGAGCGCTTTCAATCGACGCTCTGTTTCCACGCGCACATCCGCTGCCAAATTATCATTGGCAAGAAGCCGTTTTGTTTGCCGGAGGACTGATTTAAGTTTCTGAACGCCGGGAAGGGCATCCTCGCGGATGGGTCGTGGAGATTTACTTGAGTATGGGTGATGTCTGGACTTTTTATGTGGTCGTTCTTTGGAAGGACCTGCTACGGGTGCCATCGGTTGGTTGGTTGGTTGTCGCGGGAAGGGATGTAACAAGCCTTAATTTATGGTTAGGGTCTGACTCAACTTGAAGCTAAGCTGAACGTCGACACTCGTCCTGATGCGAAATCTAACACTATCGACGGTTCAGATATTCGCTTTACAGGCGGAAGATGTAATACAGTTCTCAAGTCCAACATCTGACGATGCTACTGCCATTCTCACCGCAATCGCGTTTGATTTAGACCGGCAAACCACCTTCGTTGGGACAGAGTCGTCGCAGGGCGTAATCTTAATCTGGAGAACGTCCGAGTCGGACAGAGTCCCTCAGACTTCCAGGCATAGGCCCTTTGTCTTTTGTGGCTCGTATACACTCCCAGACGCTGGGATTGCGAGTCTTAGAGTGCTCTCCGAGTCCAATCAACTCGTGCTAGTGACGCGTGCAGGAGACATCGTGGTGTGGGAGCTCGACGAGTCTGGAGGCTTTGCCGTGAGTAATTGAGGTTTGGCTATTCGCTCCCTTAGTAACCGTCGTTTCAGGGAGATGCTGATGTCCTAGGCACAGTGGAGTCAGGGATCGCTGCTGTGGCTTGGAGCCCTGATGACTCGCTCATGACGTTGACCACTGGTGCGATATCGATCACTTTACTCACCCACAATCATTCGATTTATCCATCAATGTAGACACCAACGTAATTCTTATGACATCAACCTTTGATGTTCTGTCGGAGGTCCCAATCGAGACTAATGAATTTGGGGAAGGCGAGATCTGCTCCCGCTTTTTGACCAATCGATTAATGACTATTTTATGATTCAGATGCACCCATCAATGTCGGCTGGGGCTCCAAGGAAACGCAGTTCCACGGATCGATAAGCAGGGCCCATCTCATTGCGGACAAGGATCAAGTAGATGTCGAATGTGAGACTCTCGTCGACCATGGTCAGCCACGTATTACATGGCGTGGAGATGGCGCCTACTTCGCGGTTTCCTCACGATCATCACGCACTCGTCGCGTAATCAGGGTGTATTCCCGTGAAGGTCGCCTCCAGTCGACTTCTCAAACGGTACTCGGTCTCGAAGCAAGCATTGCGTGGAGACCGAATGGCAGTTTGATTGCATCCACGCAGAACGAGGTTCGGTCGGGACCTCAGGATGCTCGCAAAAGCGGCAAATACGACGTTGTATTCTTCGAGAGAAACGGCCTTCGACACGGCGAATTCAGCCTGCGACGTCCACTCGAGGACGATGGATCAGGGTATAAAGTCAAAGACCTCGTATGGTCTCCTGATTCCGCCGTCCTCGCAGTGTGGATCGAGAGGTCGGATGGTGACATGGTGCAGCTGTGGACGACTGGGAACTATCATTGGTAACACTTTCAATTACTTCGTGCCTCTTCCTTTGTTGACCACTTCCTGGAACGTATGATATAGGTATCTCAAGCAAGAGTTCCGGGCTCCAGGCGATAGCCACTTCACAAACGTCACATGGCACCCAGAAGCCTCGTTGAGGTTGCTAGCAACAACCACATGTGAGTTTTTTTTATGCATGCAACAATTCCTTTGCAGGTCCTACGTTAAACCTAATTCTCTTTAGCGCAACTCATGTCCCGAACGTTCGCATGGGAGACTTGCGCTGGCGCAAATGCTACTGGTACTGTTGGGGTTGTTGACGGAGGT
Source organism: Boletus reticuloceps (assembly GCA_018397855.1). Lineage (NCBI taxonomy): Eukaryota > Fungi > Basidiomycota > Agaricomycetes > Boletales > Boletaceae > Boletus > Boletus reticuloceps. Next base: position 2,097,200 of record JAGFBS010000001.1, read on the forward strand.
TGTCTTCTTCTCGTTAAGGCGCAATGCCGTTGACTCATCGATCCATCCACCAGATGAAGTTTTGCTCACGCCTTTCCGTACCCAAAATGTCCCCCCTCCATTGTCGTCATATCAACTCAAAACGTCGCCGGCCACTCCTTCAATCGACACTTCCCCAGCAAAGACACCAGTTCATATCGCGTTATCCCCATTTAATGACTTTTTGGCTTCTGTGTGGCAAAACGGCCGAGTCTCTGTCTGGTCTTTAAATACGAGGATAGGACCAAGGAAAGAAAAAATCATGAATCCCGCGCTCATTTGGACGGCAGGTGTAGGTGACGGGGAAAAGGTCTGGAGACAGGTGTCTGTGTCTGATCTGACCAAAGGTGGAAAGTGTGCTGTAAGGGTGGCATTGCTGGGTTCAGAGCGAGGCTCCGACCATGTGGAAATTCACGATGTTTCATTTGCTGATGCCAGTGACGACAAACCCGAGAGTGAGGAACGCTCGCTTGTCAAGATGCCAGGAGCCAATGGCCGACTCATTTCGAGTTACGTTCGCCTGCCCCCGTTCTGGCAGGATATGAACGGAGAAATATCTGAAGGTCGTGTCACTTTAAATTGTGTCTTTATTTTTCTGATATTGGTGTTCAGTGGATTACATACAAGATATCATTTCGCCACTTTGTACGTTCCCCGAACACTGCTTCTGGGCAACGTGCATCGTGGTGGATGACACTCGATTGTTTGTTGGCCATGCACATTCAGGCAAATTATATTGCGTTGCTCCTGGATCACGGCCGGTATTACTTGCAAACAACGCTACTTCCTTCGCTATCGCATCAGGTTTCGTGATTTTTACCACCGCAGCGCATGACGCTCAATTCGTTCCTGTCGCGACGGTGGTACAGCATACGAACAAAGGAGATGGTCCATCCTTGGCGAACGGGAACTCGATCACCCAGCTGTCGAGCGACGCATGGGAGAAGCGCCGTGTCGAACGAGGTTCCAGGATCGTGACAGTCGTGCCTAGTACAATGAGCCTGGTCCTACAGATGCCCAGAGGTAACCTAGAGACGATCAATCCTCGCCCTTTGGTCATGGAAGTTGTGCGGGCTGACCTTGACTCGTGCGTAGACAATATTTTGCTTAGCTTAGCCTTACACTCAGTGTGGCTGCAGAGGTTGGTGGCGAAAAGCTTTTGTGTCATGTCGAAAGCACCGAATCGATCTCAGTATCATCGTGCAGCACAACCAGGACGCGTTCATGGCAGGAGTGTCCGAATTTGTTGATCAAGTCCAGGATGTCGATTTCATTAATTTATTCCTGACTAACGTTGGGTAAGTCCTTCTCTCCTCAACGCCTAATGCCATGTTAATGGTCTACTTAGGCGGAGCCAGCTGACACAAAAGGCAATCACTAACATATGCGACGCCGTACGTTGCCAACTTGAAACCAAAGACATTAGCAAGTACGTCAATTCTATTCTGACCGCTCATGTGGTCAAATCGCCACCGGATCACGAAGCGGCACTTTCTATGTTACTTCAGCTACGAGGTTTGATGTGTTCCAGTGCACAACTTTGAGGATACTTAAGACCGTTTCTGCAGATATGCAGCCAGACCTGGTTGAAGATGCTGTGAAATATGTTATTTTCCTCGTAGATGCCGATAGACTCTTTGACACTGCACTTGGGATGTACGATTTCTCGCTGGTATTGATGATAGCCCAGCACGCACAAAAGGTCATTCCCGCTCAAGTTAAATAGTGGGATCCGTCTAACCTGACTCCCACTCTTCTCTCTTCAGGATCCAAGAGAATATCTCCCGTTCCTACGAGAACTGAGAGCTCTCCCTCAGTATTATCAGCGCTTTAAAATCGACGATCATCTTCGAAGATACGGGAAAGCATTATCAAACCTCAATCTTGCAGGTGAGGCGAATGAATTGATACTTTGAATTTGCTTACGCTTCCGAATAGGCCTTGACTATTTCCAAGAGGCTCTTGAATATCTCGAGCGCTATCAGCTATATGAGGAAGGTCTTACAATTTGGCGAGGTACGGATAAGCATCAGGTCAGCGCCCCTCCATGTCCTCAAAGAGTATCAAATTGATATATCCTCGAGGCCATCCTAACCGCGTATGGGAGCTGGCTATTTGATCGGAGAGATCACAAACAGGCAGCCCTTGGTGCGGAGCCAGTTTCTAAGTCAGGCTGATAGGCTGACTAGTTTGGGATATATTAGCGTTTGTCGAGGCAGGTGACTTGCGGAAAGCAATGATTGCACACGAAAGGGCCTTGGAATGGCAAGAGCTTTTTGATATTTCCACGAGGGAAAAAGTGCCCGAAGAAGAGGTCAAAGAAATTGCCTATCGCATCACTGGTCCGTTTTTTGGATGTTGTTTCAAGTTCCCTAACTTGATTTGTTTACAGAGGAGCTTTTGTCAAAGAAGCGTCACCTCGAGGCAGCACGAGTCTTATTGATTACGCCGGAGATATCCGGCAAGCGGTCATTACTCTGGTTCAGGGCAATGAGCTCTCAGAGGCACGGCGGATTGTGAGTATATCGAAGTCCCTTGGTTGATACCTCGCTCATTTGGTGTATTGCAGGTGTCATTGCACTCGACGCCTGAGCTCCTTGAGGATGTACTACTCCCCGGAGCACTCGAAATTTTGTTACAGCTCGAAGACGACCTCGCAGAGATGCGCGACCAGCTTCGGAAACAAATGACTCGACTGCAAGAGCTTCGTATCAAGAAAGCAGAGCAGCCAGGTAGGCCATCGTTACCATTCTGAATCGAATGACAATAACACGGACTGCAAAGATGCCTTTTATGGAACCGAGGACACGAATCTCCACAATGTGGACGTGATGACGGACGTGTCGATGGCGCCTACAGCGTTCACGAGGTACACGGCTGCGCTGTCTATCACATCCAAGACATCCAAGTGAGCGATACACCTATCCTTCATACGGTGCCGAAGTTTATGGGTACACCATTCTTAGGCGTAGTTCGAAGACGAAGAGGAAAATGGAACGCAAGGTCGGATCCGGGCGGAAAGGCACGGTGGACGAGGAAGAATACCTCCTCAAGTCGATCTCGAAACTGGTTGCGAGGTGGACGGTAACCCAAGGTACGTCCTCTGTCATTGTTGAACCCCAAGGCGACGATGCTGACCGCTGCCTACCAGGTGAAATTAGGAAGCTGCTGCCTCATTTGCTGCAGTTCTCAAAGGGGCATCGCGCAGAGGGTGTGGCCTTGCAGCAAGCGTACAGCGCGTTCGACACGGAGCTGCGGGAAGCGATCGAGGCGGTTTGGAAGAAGCCTGGGGTCGAGCAGGAGGAGCCTGTCGACTCTTGGGCGGCCAGAATGCAAGAAAAGGATAGGGAACGCGTGACGGATCCGATTGAGCGCGTGCAAAAGCCGGAGATGGCCGTTGTCAAGTGGGAGCTCGACTTGCTACGAACGAAGAGGTAGCCATAAACTGTAGAAGGAATGTATAGGTTAAACTAAAACCATGTGGTGATTTTTCCGTGCTAAAACGACGTCATAGAGGTTGGAGTATGGAGGTCCCTGGCATGTGGCCTTTCCTAGCTAGTAGCTACCTTTGACCTTTTGTCACTGAATGATTGACAGGTATGTACAGTTCAGTTTTACATATTTCTGGGAGAATACTCTGCCTCCCCCGCAATGTCGAGGTCCTTCCGGCGTGATTCTTTCCCACGTGGACCCGAGCGGGGCAAGCGGGAAGAGCCGGAGACCACCAGGATCCGGAACTTGGCGGTGGCCTTTGATGCCGACCACGTCTACTTGCGATCAGCTTTTCTGACCGTGAGTGTCGGTAGATCTAGTAGGCTCTTCCTCTCCCGGCCGCGCCAAGGAAGTGCAAGACTCATCCGAAATCAGGGACGGTCACCAGTACCATCGCATAAGTTGTTCCTGTATCCAATCAATTTCCGGACTCAAGGCGGGTGGAGTGATAGACAATTGGAGGAAGAGGAAGTTGGCATGCCGAGTTAGACTTGCCATCTATTATTGTTCGGGTCTTGGTTTGATATCACTAGGAGTGCTTGATCGAGAGAGTGGCCTAACCTGGAGCTCATGTCGGTTCTGAAGATTGCCGGCTCGAAGTTGGTTACAGTCAGTGTCACTCCGGACACCGCCAATATTTATTCCACGGAACACATGAGAACACATGCCGTTCAACTCCGAGTCAGAGCTGCAGGCGAACTCAGTTCGTGAAGTCGCTCGCTTATGAGACAGGGTCAGAGTGATACACTTCCCGGAGGTAAGTCGTCTCCGAGTCCCCTGATGACGATCTCGTTCATCAACGCCAGGCCGCTGCAGCCCCGTGGTTTGTTCCTGAGTACCCCCTGAAGGACACAGGTTTCATCTGTGCTGGAATCCAGTCAAGGTGACGCAGGTACTATGGGCAAAGGTAGGAACAGAGATCCCAGTCCGAATTGCTGTCATTTACACGAATGACTGCTTCGGGACCACGTGCGCGGATCCACCTCGAAGGCGACGTGTTTCGAGGTCCACGCCAGCGCTGACGTTGGATCCAACACGATCGCCACGACTCGTCACGGTGCGGTACGGTATTCCCTTGCGATACGTGGGTACTAACGATCTGTTTCAGGTATTACTTAGACTGAATACCCGGTCTGTACCTCGCCGCGATCTCGCATGAGACGGACGCCGCGCACCGGGACGCCAAACGTTTGTGCGACGACACAAGGGCTCGGTTATCCGATCTCCGCGCTGTATCTCGGCGTATCACTTGTCACCGTGTACACCAACCCCAAGGTTTGGTGTTGCCGACTCGGGCTGGTAGTATGTATATCCGAACACATCATCCTTATTGACTCAAGTGCCGCAGAATTGCCTTGGACCAAATCGGAATGACAGAAAATGACGTAGCAACGTCAACGATGATAGACGTTTGGTTTTAGGGACAAAGTTTAACATGGCAAACGTTTTACTCGATAGACTACTGCAGTCTGCGTCTCCGAGGCTATCAACAAGCTTCTGGGCGTCGCTTATACCTATGTATCTATTTGCCCGCACGACGGATAGTCCTGCGTTGGATTCGAAGCACTCGCTGCCCGTACAATGCTAATTCTAGACCCAGTTCCCAGTCGGCAAGGTCGCTACTCCCCTTTCTTTTGCAGTCCGTTGGATCGAGAAACGAACTTGAACAATTGATGCGCAGCGATTCCATACGCTGGTATTGGTCACCCTGACACAGAACAGTATCCCTTTTTTTTGTTCTGGGCAGTCCTGCCACATCCCACGCCATCCGCGATCCACGTTTCCAGCGACCGATCATCGCAAGCCTATCCCACAATCTTCAGGCTTTTGGTGCGGCTGGCTTGTCGGATCAACATCGTTGGCCCGCGTTTCCTTACCCAGTCCCACGTATTGCCTCCTTGCGTATCCAACATCGTCACCCGCATGCATGTGGCAGAACAGTGTCTTGGTCATGATTAGCGTTGCTCCCCCTCCGTTTCCAGATTGGTCACAACTGAGCGTATTTGGTCAGTCGGATCAAACCCTGTTTGCAGTACGTGCGCGTTTTCAGCGACTGGTTGGCCATGGGCGTTTGTGCGAGATTAAGTACACATGTGATCGATTTGACATTTACAAAGTGTGACACGATCTCAGCGACTCGTCTCCCTCGTTCAGACATACGACGCTGCCAGTCGCCGATTGGCCCGGGAGCCAAGATATACGTGACGTCGTTGGCCTCGGTGACGAGACCGATCGTACGTCGCGACGAGGAGTACTTCGTGGCAATGATTGTTACAAGGTCACGGTCATGTCGGTTGTCGATGCCAGAACGGACAGCATCCGACCGTCCCGTCCACGCCATGTTACAACCTCCTCCGACCAACTCGGGTCGGATCCCGTCGGATCGTGGCAACATAACACCGACCGCGAAGAATGGACGACGGAGATCGTAGAACAAAAAGGTCGTCTGATTCTCCATTTTCCAAAATAACATAGCAGTCTTAGATCCGATCATGACCAACGAATCGAGATATCATCATTCAGATTCCGTAGATTGAACTATCATAGAGATGGGGAAAGAAAAGAAACAGGCACTGCCAATCCATGTAGCATACGTGTGGGTATGTAGGTTTTTAAGATTCACATAGATGAGCGCTATGAATACACGGTCAATAACAAACGATAGATACACAATGAGAATGAACGTGAGCGATTAGAGCACTGCATGACAGAGAGCGTGAAAACAAGAGATGGGAAGAGAATGAGAAAGTGTGGTGATACGATCAGCCCTTGTACAGAAGGTAACGGGGAGGCGACGTCAGCACGGCGTCAGTAGCAAGTTTGGCGTACTCGTGCGTCGGGTATCAACTGCATCATCACACTGTGCTAGTCATCGTTGGGGCCAGTCATCTAGCGCTTCGATATCCGCGATATCTGCAAATAGGTCAGGCACCCAGAAAAAAATACCATGGAATAAATCATGTGCTTACCTATGGGTGACCTGAATACCCGAATCTGCCAATGTGACGACGATCAGAACGGAAATCAGAAATGGGAATCTAAAAAAAGTGCCTCACATAAGGATGTAGCGCCGACGTATGACCTTCCGAACGTGACCGCACTAGATTCCTTGAACGCCGATCAAAGATGTACGACTCTGAGCTTGGCGTTTCACCATCGTGAGGGTGCCAACTATGCATCGGAAAATTGCCTTCGAGCGAGTCCGGTCGTGTGGCATTTGACGGATCCTCTAGTTCATACTCGGGCGATGCGTCGTGTCCCGAATGTGATGAACGAGGTTCCGAAGGTGACCGAAAGATGGGTGTCACTTGGCCCTTTGGAGAAGCGGGGCGCTGGTTGGAGGTGTCAGGGTGCCGGGTCAGGTCAAAGGATGTTGTCGCGGGTGGTTTTGCGGTGGCAGTGACGTTGTATCCAAGTTCTTGCGTCAGCGAACGGGGGAAAAATATCTACAAGATATCGTTCCTCAGTACATGAATTGAACGACAAGGTGACGATGACATACGAGCAGAGTTATCGAAGAGGAGACGAATGCACCGATGCCTCCAAGCATTAACAAGAAGTCTTGTCAAGATTATTATTGAATCCATTCATCAGATGGGTAGTAGTACTTACCCGGCCAAAATCTGCACAACGAATAGAAAATAAGAACTTGATAGACCACGACATCGCCGACACTTACGTGCTATTGTTAATTGTGTGACTTCCTTGTAGAGCGTCTAGAGATAACACAAACAAAGGGACAGAAAACAAGAAACGATAGATGATGCGTCCAACCTAGGTCCGCAACGTAGGTTAATCAATAGTAGCATCGACATGATAAACTCACATTGAGCTGGTAAAAGAAGACAAGTCGAAGTACGACAGCCGGAGCGGCACCGTCATCCTTTACACGACGAATAAATGCCGAAAACCTTGAAAGGACGTAAAGGAAAGCCAATGATGTCACGGTGGACGCAGAAGATCCGACCAGAAGTGTCCAAGCAAGGCACTAGAGTAGTCGTGAATAACGTGGAGTCGTCAGAGGAAAATTTGGCGTGGTTACCAGGTCAAGTTGTCGCCGCGAAACGAAGGTCGTGAGTGGCATCCCGATCAAGGCAAACAATGTGCCTGGCACCGCGTAATCAGCAAATTAAAATCTTGTTCAACGTGCAAGTAGTACCCCAAAGCCAGAATCTGAACTCGCAGCTTTCGAACCACAGCCTCGTGGTGGGGCCTTGATTTTGGAGGAATAGCCAGAAAGTGAACTCTGCGCGGGCGGAGACAGTCAGCGACGTGCGGCGGCGCTGGTGAGAGTGGGCTTGCCTTCGAGGTGTGTGACGCTGGATATGAGGTGATGTTTAGATGAGGAGGAGGCAAAAATGGGAGGGACTAACAGTTCACATCCCCATGCGACGCTGAAGACGAGTAGAAGTGGGAGCACCCATTTTTTGTTCTGAGGAGAATAAGACTGGAGTGGCACAGGTGTTACTGGCAAGGGCGATGAGCGGGCCGTCGGAAGAAGAGTGGGGTGAACTGACTTTGGCCATTGGGCGTCACGATGAAACCTGGACCAAAGTGTGAGAAAAGGGTCGAAACACGCGCCGACTGCAAGCACACCTTCCCGGAATTTTAAAAAAGTGAAGCGACGCCAAAGCAGACAAGACAGCTGAGTGTTGCTAGATAGGTATACTGGAGAAGCGGGTGAGAAGGGAAAATGGCAAAGGCGAGCGGCAGACGTACGCTCATGAAGCGCTTGAATGCGCCGGGCTGCCTGCCGGACTGGTTCCATTTGAGGCACTGGAACCTGTCGTAGCTCCAGAGGTGGAAGAGATGGAAGCAGTAGAACTGGAACGTGTGGTGAGAAGGAGGAGAGAATTGTAGGGTGTGCACGCACTGACCAGGGTTGCGAGGATGGACCAGAGCAGGAAGGCAGTTGGAGAACCGCCGGGCATGAGGGAGGAGAGGGGGGAGGAAGAGAGGAAGGACCGAGAAAGCGGCGACGGTGACTGGGAGGTAAATAAAGGGTCTGGGCGAGATTAGACTTATTTGTGGGACGTTCCCCGCAAAGATGCGACATCGGCGTCGGAGAAAGGCACGACAAGGATTTAACTGGCAAGACGATCAACTCGTCATCTTCTTGCGTTGCCATCCATCCACCACTCAGCCGGACGATCACACGCTGAAACTCGGGATCCATCTCGTCTATTCTCATCACGCTAATCATACACATGTTTCATACTCGCTTAGGCAATTTTGACAGTGGCGACTGCCCTCTTCTCTACATCCTCATCAAATATCTTGATGTTCCACTTGGGTTTGTACGTCACTGGCGTGTTGTACCTGACATGGGATCAGAAAAAAAGAAAAAAAAAGACACGAGGCAAGTCAAAAGACGCACCGTCTGCTGTTGCCATGTCCGATCGCTGTCACTTTTTCATAGTCCTCCTTGCTCAACTCGACCTGCTTAAAGTTGGAGATGATGCGGCCTGACAAAACATCAGCTCCAGTCCGCCTCGAAAAAACATGCATTGCACACCTTCATGCACACTCTTGGGAATGACAGAGTATCCGCGGTAAACGCCCCAGGCGATCAACACTTGGGCAGGCGTAGCATCAAGGCTTTTGGCGACTGTTTGGACGACTGGGTGCTCTGTAAGCATGGGAACACCAACCACTGGTGATGACATCAACAAAGAGCCCTACAAGGCCAAAGTAAAGCACCCACAGTTGTTCCCGAGAGGGCTGTAAGCCGTCAGGTGAATGCTCTTCGCCGCGCAGTATGCGACGAGATCGTCTTGCGGAAGGAGAGGATGGGCCTCGACTTGATTGGCCGCCTGAGAACACGAGACAGCCTAAGCACCGACAGGTAAGACCCTTGGAGGCAAACGCACCGGAACGACACCCGTAGCATCAATGATGCCTTGGAGTTGGGAAATGGTAAAGTTGGACACTCCGATTGCCTTGACCTGAGCCATAGATGAATACAGTTCTGGATAGAAAGTGCGCATATAGCCACCTTTCCCGTCTCCCGTAGCTTCATCATGGCCTTCCAGGTGTCGACGAGGGACGTCTCTGTGTCGAGTTCAAGTTCACCCGCGGCCTCGTTGACGGGGAGGAGGGTCTTTCCAGGTTTGAATGCGACGGGCCAGTGGATGACTGTGTTGTAGCTCGTTCGTGAAACAAAAGGTGATTATATGCGCCTCGCACGCACGATAGAGATCAAGGTATGTGAGACCGAGTTGCTGGAGGGTCTCATCGAGCGCGGCCTCGACGAGCTGAGGCTGGTGACAAGAGTTCCAGAGTTTGGAGGTGATGAAGAGCTCCTCGCGGGAGACGACGGAAGGGATGACTTTCTTGAGTGCCCGACCGACCTCGTCCTGGTTTTGGTATATCCTTGCTAGGTCGAGGTGGCGGTAGCCGTTGCGGACGGCGATCTCAACCTAGACAGCGGAATAAGAAAAGCCGGGCGACAACGATAAGATGGACATACGGCATTCTCGACTTCGTTCGGTTTCGACAACCACGTCCCCAGACCGATCTGGGGGATGATCTTACCGGTGTTGAGAGGGAGTGCTTTGCCAGACGACATGTTGGGAACAAGATGCATCGTCTCTCCTCCATCCCCTCTTATACACCCACCCGGCCCCGCCGGTCCGGGCAGTCATTCGTCGTGTGATGGTCTAATCATATCCTGCCGTGCGTCGGATTATTTAGGCGGAATATCCTTAGAGCCAAGCGAGTCAGGACAACCCTCTCTCGGATATTCAAGTGCGCCGTTAGGGGCATTTAAATTTTGGCACAAGGGAGTGATGGCCAGGTTGGACATTGAACGAGGTTTCGGTGATGGCAATGCGACACCAAGGTCACCACGACGAGGTCAGAACAATGTGCATATACCACATACAAGGCAGCTATCAACTTTTGGTCATTCTCCGAAAAATCGGTAGGCCAACCTTCGGAAAAGAATTCAAGAGTCAACGTGTATTCCCTCGCAACAGGTAGAGGCGAATAGTAACATCTGAATCGGTAACGTTGCAAACCTGGACATGATCCAACCACAGCGCCAGTAACCACACGACACACCAACGTCAAAGACGGTCTTCACGAAAGACGAGGTCGGTAGCTGCAAAGGTTTCAGAGGTGGTCATGATGGAAAATGCTTCCTTTGTCCCAAGTACGAGCGGAGATTGAAATAGGTACCTTGTCCCGCTCGCCCCACACAGCGTCACTCGACTCACGTCGCGCGCTCGGCGCGTTCAGCGGTCATGAATGTGAGCACTTGAACTCTACTTCCGTCACGATGAGCTCACCGTGCAATCCGAGTAGAACCTCCTCCGGACACTGACAGAAAGTCAGGTCCCGGCGACTCCTGACCTGAAACTGCTGTTAAACACTGTCAAGGATGCCAGGGTATGCAGCATTCTCGCCGGTCATCCCAGGTACCTAACGTATGCACCAGCGCCAGGGGTACGACAACAGGGTCTCCGACCCATTCTACGAATCGCTTGAGGGGGTCCTTCTAGACCTCCGAACAGTCACTATGGTATGTCTAACCCACTGCCTCCGATGTCCACTTCCTCCTAACACATGTAACCAGGATAATCATGATGCGGAAGCGTTTCTCAAGCCAGTTTCAAAATCGGATGTTCCGGATTACTATGATGGTGCGTGTGCTTGTGGCATCACATAATATTTCTCTTACACCAGCTCCCGCTTCCTTCTGTGGTCGCAGTGATATCCAACCCTATGGATCTACAAACAATGCTTAAGAAGGTAAAGGCGAAGCAGTACAAGTCTAAACGAGAGTTCAAGGACGACCTTGACCTCATCTGGTCGAATTGCTTCACATACAACGCGACGGAGGCGAGTCCCCCAATGGTTGTCCTTCTCCCCTACTGAATCCTACCGTCCACCCTTCCTTGTCTTTCATCGTCTCTGCCTACATCTCCCGACAGGATCATCCCCTTCGACAATGCGCCATACGCTTAAAGCAGAAAGCTGACAGACTCCTTGCGAACGTAACAGACCGCAAGGACCGCGTCGATCCCCTTATACCCCCCGATTTCTCTTCATCACCCCCTTCTCGACCCATCGCGCGAACAAAGATCAACGGATATTCATCGCATGACCGTATCAGACCCTACATTACCCACTCCCATCCCGGCATTATTCCACCATCTCGTTCCTCTTTGACCAATGGCATACGACCCGCGCCGGGTATGGCTATCAAGAAGATGAACATGGATGTGCCGTTTGGAGATATGCCTGCACTTGTACGTACACCCGAAGGAATGGCCGCTTTTCGATCTCTCGACCTCGAGTTGGATGGCCTTGGTGAACCTGGCCCATCTACCCTTGCTCATGCAAACGGTCAGTTAAATCAAGGTCTTCTTGAGAGGCTACGAAGTTATGTTATGACGCCGGAACGGGAGAGTGAGAGCGAGGATGAGCAATTCTCAAGTAGCGAACTAGAGAATGATGCAGGATTGAAACGCAGGTCACTGTGAGTGTTCATCCTTGATTCTGGAATAAACCCCTGAACACCGAAACTCTGTCTTCAACTACTCAGTAATGGTATCCGCAACCGTCCTCGGAAACGTGCACGACTCACCCCTCCCGATTCGGACGAAGAAACCGCCACCAGGGAAAGGAATAGAAATATTACCGAGCTCTGGTGGTCTGCTACACAGTCCGATGTACTACTCGCCAATGGTCTTCCTTCCCTCGTTCAGTGTCCACCTTTACCATCCTCGAGTCACCCACCTCTCCAGGTCAAGCCCAAATCAAGTCCATTGATGTCACCCAAACGAAAGCGCCTAAAGAAAAGGCTCAAAGTTCCCACTGCACCACCAAATACGCTCCTGAGTATAATGAACTCGAACATCAAAACGATGAAACGCGTTCGGAGAACGCACGCCAAGTTTGCGGCACTAAACCTTAATGCCGAAGACGGTGGTGGGGGTGGGGGTGATCTAGATGAACCCCCAGAAACGGCCGAAGATGATCCTGTCGACGAGTTTGTCGACGGGCGGCCATGGAGGGCACTAGTGGGATTGAAGGGTGGCGAGAGTGGTATTGAGTTGGGAGGAGAACATGCGGTGCATTGTTTGCGGTGGATGAATGGGAGAGTGTTGGAGCATGCTGGATTCCAAGGTGAGCGCTCGCAGTGGGGTCGTCGATAGGCGGGAATGGGTGTTGAGTCTTGTCATCTTCGAAAGGTACCTCTGCCTCAAGCTTGGATGTTCTGACAGGTGCAACCTCTGAGTTTCTCCTGAACGTTGGTCGGACGCTTAGATTCCTCTGTGACAAGTACGGAAAGACTATGACGCCTGAGGTGAGGATTTCCTGGTCTACTGAAAACAAGTCGGCGCTCGTCTCGGCTTTGGTGTTATGTATTTGGCATTGTGATGCGCGAGAGAAGGTATACTGACGTTGTCTATGACGTGACCAGGAAATTATTCTGCATACCCTCTTCGAATCCGGGATCACGAAGATCCAAGACCTTGAACGGTACATCAAGGACGACGTTATACGACATGGCTCGCGCCTTATTGATCTCGAGAAGAAGCTTGTCAACGCTTTCCGTGAAGCAACATTTGTGGACGTTCTCGACGACGATGCCCTCTTTGGTGCTGGCTCAGAGGATGAGGAATCTGAGACAACATTCGCAATGGGCTTGGGAGGATTCTCCGAGGCGTTTGATGAGGATTTCCTCGGACTTCGGGAATTGGGCATCGCGGCCGAAGCTGGTCTCTCAAGCTTAACCATACCCAAGAAACTGCTAAAAGGGAAACGTGGCGGAGGAACGGGTGCCACAAAGTGCGTTTATCCTGAGACACTGACATATTCGGACACTGATCTGAGTTGCACTTCAGGGTAAAGCCGACAGAGCCACCGCCGCCTTATCCGCCGCCGCCGCCGTTTGTGCCAATCACCTCCAAGAACATGGAAGGTCAAATCGGGTTGCTCAGACCGTACTATCAAGAGCGATTTGCCATGTTGGCACCCTCCTTGTCCGCTCCTCCGCTTGTCATTGGTGTGCCGCTCATTCCTCCTCCGCTTGGCGTACCAGTACGTCCCCTGGAACTCATGAATACGGCTGGCCCTACGCTCGGGCCAACGCTGTTAACGCTCCCCGACGATGCACCACCGTTTTCTCAAACCAAGCTTGGACCTATCGGACAGATTGCGAAGAGTGGACCGTCGGCAGGCGCTGTGAAGAAGAAGGCGAAGGGGACAGCGCCGCTACCCAAGGACATGGGTGGTGGGGCGATGTTGCCGCTGCCCCATGGTTTGCTAACGCTGAAACCCGAGGACGTATTAACGGAGCCTTTGGTGACGCCGTTCGACGCGGAGGCGGTGGCTGTTGGGGATGGGAATGGGGACGGAGGACGGAGAGGTGCCACTGTCAAAGGTGCGTTGCCAGGCGGAAATGGGAACAACAGCGCGAAGAAGAAGGTGGTGGATTTGCCGCCTGTGATTGCGGCCAGTGCCTGAGCGCCACATGAACTGAAGCTCTATCCTTGGACGAATGGCTGGCGAGGACCAGCCACGGCCGCAGTTCTGACCGCTGCACCTCACTCTCTAGGCTATGTACTTAGTACGCCGCATCTGCACATCTCTAGACCACACATATCATTGACGGTGGAGGATACCTGTAACATTATTAGGATAGTTATTCAGATCTATTTCCCATGTTCTTTTTTTCGTGACGACCCTGCCTCGAGGCTTTGATCCATATCGGTGAATCAGCGTAGTCTGGTGACCCGACTAGAATCAGCGCAATCCCACTCGAATGGGTTAGCTGACTTGTTCGGCTGCAGCTTATCGCGATCGCTCTTTTCTTCTACTACCATGTCCTATCCAGGCGTAAGTCCCCTTCGCGCTTTGCGTCTGCAGCTCATCGACCGCGATCCACGACGGGTCATGTTAGTACGGTCCCCCACCTACATCCGTCTACGCCCCGCCAAATCCAGCGGCCTACGCCAACCCCGTGCGCGTCGCCACCTCGGGCTATCCGACCGTCCCTAGTTTTGGACTCGCTGCGCCGCCCGACGCGGACCCTCAGTACGTCTTCCTCGAGTCATTGTCGAGACGCTAATGAGTGCTATCGTCGCCACAGGCTGTGGAACTGGTTTCTGGGCGTCAACGGAGACCGATCGGGCGAGATCACCATCGTCGAGCTTCGTGAGTAGTCGTCGTCGTCATACAGTACCATGACAGCGCTCACATTGACGACTCGGTACGATGGGCACACGGCATACTGACAGAACGGGCGCTGGATCATGGCGATTGGGCGCGTACGTGTCCCTGTTTCTGTGCTTGGTTCTGGTGTTGACGTTGACGTTGTGTGTGGTGTGGTGGGTAGCGTTTGATCTGGGCACGATCACGCTGCTCATGCAGCTCTTTGTGCGTCGTCGTGATTCTGGATGTGGGGCTTTTGTACTGATGGTATGGCGTTGGTGTCAGGATACGGAACGACGGGGGACTATTGGGTTCAAACAGGTGCGTTTTCGATCGCGTTTTTTTTTACGAGTCGATCAGAGAGTGACGCTCCGCCTCGCGACTCGCTCTAGTTTTCGGGGATTTGGTGGTACATCAAGGTAGGCATCCGATCGTGCCGATGTACGCACACGATCAGAGTTGAGAGAGCCCCTCCCATTAGGACTGGCAAAACCTCTTTCGACATTTCGATCGGGATCGTTCAGGGACGATCGACGCGAGTGAACTCAGAGATGCGCTCACACAGTTTGGGTGCGTACATCCTATCGTACCTGCTTCATCTGCTACATTGATGGTCTGATCACACATACATACTCAGGTATCGCCTCACGCCGCGCCTCATCGAGCTCATCGAGCGCAAGTACGCGTCGCCCGTGACGTACTCGGGGGGTCCGCTCCCGGGTATCACGTTTGACCGATTCGTACGCGCGTGCGTCGTCGTCAAGCAGATCACCGAGTCGTTCAAACGTCATGATGCCAATGGAGATGGATGGATTCAAATCGACTATGATGGGTTCATGGAGATCGTGCTGAGCTTGCCTTAGGGTGCGGTATCGATCTGAGACGCTTTGCGTTTGCGTTTGGTGCAAGGTGTACATACATACATGCCGTGTACGAGTATGACTAGGCTACCAATGTTCAAAGTTCTTTCATATGGGTATTATTGCTCCTGTGTGATGAGAGGATAAGCACTCGTCATTGTTACACGGCCAAAGAAACATACGATGAAGTGTTGGGATGGCATAGATCGGGGTGCGCAAGTGAAAAAGGCTCAAGAGAGCTTCAACGAACCAGCCGAAAATGCATCACCCCGCGGGCGTCCAAACAATGTGGGGGCAGACTGAGCGGGCAGCGCGCCACGTGTGGGTATCTCGGACGACCCGACCTCCTTGCCCGCCGTCAGGTGCGCTATTCGAAGTTCCTGCAGAGCAAGTAAACCACATCAGCCGCGTCGCACCCAGCGCACACGCGCTCGCCGTACCTCGAACGAATGTTTCTCAAACTTGGGTGACGCGACGATGGTCATGAGATAATCGGGCGTGCCGCCCGCGGGAGGCGTCGACGTGTTGTACGCCGTCGCCCGCGAGTCGGGTGCGTAAAACGGGTAGATGGTCGATGTGACCGTCTCGCCGTTCATCGTCGTCACTGGCAGGACGGGTGGTGGCATCTTGTTTCCTGCGAGGTAGGCATAATGTCGGAGTTCCTGTGTACCAATCGAGCGGAACATGATCAGCGCGCTGGAAGGACCTCCAAGACAGAGGGAAAGAGGGAGACGAGGTGCCACTGATCGACAAACATGCACGTACAGACGCGCCGACCGACCGAGACGGAAACCAACCTCGTGAGAGAAAAAGGTGTAGGGCGATCTGGGCAGAGATGGACTCGAAGGACTCGCCGTTGATTTTGGACTTGTTGGGGCGGAATTCGTGGTTGGTGGGGAGGTCTGTGGAGAGGGTTGGTGGGGCGTTGCTGGACGAGCCGTTGATGGAATCGACGGGGACGGGGATGGCGGTGGGTACGAAGAGCGGGGCGAGGCTGAGGGTTGCGCGTGCGTTGGGTGTGTCTGGTGATTGAGAGCATGGCTGTGGGGGTCCACCGGATGTTTGGTATGCTCTGAGATAGTCTCGGACGCGAAGTTCCTTGGAAGAGATGAGCGAACAGAAGTGAGAAGAGATGGTGACTGACCTCGAAGCTTTGGTCTGGTATTGGTGTCGCCGAAACACCGACGCTCATGAAATACAGAATCTCCTGTCCATCGAGCGCCATCGAGGACAAGGCAAAGCATATCAATTACGTAATCACTAGACTCATGG
Organism: Boletus reticuloceps; assembly: GCA_018397855.1. Taxonomy (NCBI): domain Eukaryota; kingdom Fungi; phylum Basidiomycota; class Agaricomycetes; order Boletales; family Boletaceae; genus Boletus; species Boletus reticuloceps. The sequence continues at coordinate 2,114,005 of JAGFBS010000001.1, forward strand.
GAGTGGGTGGGTAACAGTGGGAACGTCCAGGGCTGATCCTTCCATTCTACAGGGACGTTATGTTTTCAATCCAACGCACCAAACTCGCCTCATATTTGATACAAGCTGCCCCACAACGTTCGTTTTAGAGGTAATCTCGAAGACAGATGGCCCGCAACGGAAAAGGTCCGTATGCAAGGTGTCTATACAATCACGTAAGTGATCCGGGCATGTGAAGATAACGACTGAATAAGACCTGGTCGGCGGAGGGGTGAGCTGACACCCTATCTGTCCCTGCTTCACCTGTGTTGTTGTATCCATTCTCGCGGTCATCCTTGCCAATGATAAATGTCGCCAACACCGTGATTATTGGGCATGTGTTCAGTCACCATCCCGGCACCTTTGGGCAGAATTGACGAGGAGACCTGGTTAGCACCTTGACCCAACCTATACAGTAATGGCCGTGAATCGACATTACTGAGTCCTGCATCGCGGACACGTGACTAACGCGTGCGACGCGTTTCATACGTTGGCTTCCAACATTCATCATGGCTCACAATTGCATCGACTGGACTACAAGACCCCCAGCCCGCAAAGTACCGTTCTTGGTCCTCAGCTACGGTGACGATCGTGTCTACACGATTCGTGCCAAAAGAACTCAAGGTATGCTCTGATCCCTCGTCTCGCAGAATCTCACTGACCGTCTCGCAGACATTAGAAGACATAGCAAGGAAAGAATTCAACCTCGGCGATGCTGATATCAAAATCTCGTCTTCTTGCATGAACCTCTGCGGTGGGTTACCTGCAAGGATCACGGAAGCGCTTGGGAACACATGAGCCCCTACGTCGGGTGTGCCACTATCGAGGTTGTTGGTCCGGTGGTTGTGGAGGCACCACCGCCTCAAGGTAAGTCGCGAATCTTTATTTGGCGATCCGATCATTCAAAAACGTCGCGCATACGCAAAGAGTTACCACCGGAGCCCGAGAATGCGGCAGCTGAGCGCGATGCGGGTGACCCCTTGAATGCTGACAAAGGAAATGAGTCCGACCGCGTGCCAGGCGAGGCAGCAAGAGAGGCGCCAGACGAGTTAGACCACCAAGGGGATCACGATCCTGTGCCTACTCCGGAAAAGCAACGCGACAAACCCGAGGAAGAAGAAGTCTGCTCACCTTCCTCTCGAAAGGCGGGACATCGGCGTCGTGTATCTGATGGTGAAAACGAGGGTGACGAGTCGGAAGAGGAACGCCCGATACCTGCAAGGTCCCAGATTTCCGCCCTCGCCTCACCACCGAAACCAGGTGAGCAGTCATCTTATTGACCATGTCATTCTACTGATCTGTTGCATCAGCTAAAGCAATCAAGAAGGAGCGACAGAGTGACTACCATTCCCAGACAGAGGCTGAACAACCAGGTGATTTATCCTGAGGTGTTCTGACTTTACATCACTCACTCATCGATCGAAAGGCAAACCAATCAAAAAGGAAAAGCCCGACACGAGTAGTGCAAATTATTCGCAATCTCGTACGTCAACGCGAGATCACCACCGAACTAGACTAACAGAACATTCTGCTCACACGTACACTGGCAGAAGCTCAATCCGACACCCGATCACAAGCCCCAACCGAGCCTAGCGAAAATCTTAAACTCGTGATTCGCGTAGCACATCGACCGTCAACGCAGGAATCAAAGTTTACGACGAAAAGCACGACCAAAGTGAACAAGGTTCTCGCGAGCGCGTGCAGGTCGTTTGGGCTCGACGCTAACCGGTATGTCGTACCCACTGTCTGCCATTCAATCAGTCAAACGCGTCCACCAGGGCAACCTTGTACTTGATCGTGTCGATGGTGGACGAAGAAGATGGCGAAGTAGAAAGTCTATTCCCTTGCGACAAGAATGACACCATCGCCAGAGCGGGTGCAGAGTCCCACACAGAATCAAGGTTTCTGTTGAAAGTGGTGGGGGAAGCATGACGTGATCTCCACCGAAATCTCACACTAGGCTTGGATAGTTCAGATTTGAGTATTGCCCATCAAAACGGCGCAGCAGTCGTGTACATACGTAGCTAGCGCGATTAGGTATCTTTGATTCCGAACCAAGGCAAAGTTTACAGTATGTGAAACTAGAAGCAAAGTTCATTTGCGACTTGGTCGGTACACCACTCGTGCTACTGAGATCTGACATCACCATGCCCAAGATTCAGAACTACCAAATCGTCCACTTCTGATGGCGAAGCACTTTGAAGCCTCGTTGTACCCAAGTCAAGGGCCCCAGCGCCTCACTTCTCGTTATCGTTATTCAGGGGTCTCCCACCAGTGCGATGGCGGCGCGATATATGCTTTGCAGGAAATCTTCTCCCGTCTGGGGATTTTTTTTTCTGTTCTAACCTCCTTCAGGCTGTTTCGATCACGATCGTGATCCTGTGAATCCGCCTCGCCCCAGATTGTGGGTAGACGCGCGTTTGACAGCACTCCACATTGTGATCAACACGCTACATACCCTTGAAGCTTGAGTCTCGGAACGATTCGCGACATGCATGCATGGCCAGACCGCGGGTGGCATGGCGAGAGGGCGTTGGCACGACACGGCATCATGATAGCACGGAATGCCATGCCAATAGGCACTGGTAGCATCATCCAGGTCCAGTTTTCTCGCCTCCATCATAACGTGAAAAAAAACAGGCAAAAGCCCCGCAAGCGGCGGCCAACACCCGTGTCGTAGTGCCGTTAATTTTTTTTTTCTCATAATGATAGGGCTGTCAAAAATGATGGCAATGTACGCGATAACGAAAAGGAGTCGCTAAATCTGTACGACTGCCAACGTTCTGAATCATTCATTCCCACCACGCCGCATCAAAACCACCATTCAATCATGACATTCAATCAAGAGGGCATCAAGACAAGTTGACCCTACGCGTGATGAGTGACTATTGAAATATTGACGTTTGAATGTCAGTTTGTGCGCTATATATGTAGTAAGATAGTCTCTTCGTGCACTACTACTGCAAAAAGTATGTAGGATAGCCTTTTACTGTTCTCCATATTCCATAAATAAGCTGTGCGAGTAAGAAAAAAGGATCGTACGAGTATAGAACCTCTCCAGGTTGATTACGACGTTCGCAAAAAGCGTACACGACACACGAGGCAACGGGGAAAAAAAAAGGAGAGGCCACCATCAGGATGGCCAGGGTACCATAACAAGAGCGAGCACAGTGACAGACTGGCGCCACCACCCTGATTTAAATCAGGGATCTAACAGGGGCGATTTCTTCCTGGAGCGTGTAAACGTAGCACAGGCATCCGAAATGACGCGAAGCGTCGTGCTTGATTTGGACGTTTGCAGGCGAGGCTTTGCGGGTGGGGGGCGTGATGGCAAAAACGACTCGACAGACGGCGTGAGAGTCAAACCTCGCTTCTTCAAATGCCATGGCAGGTCTTGGGAGGGAATCGCAAGGGGACGTCCTTCAGGATCGGCGCACAGTATGTACGCAACCGGTTTTTCTTGATACGTCAGGGTCGTATCGTGGAATTCAGAAGTGGGTGAGGAAGAAAAGAAGCACGGGTGCTGCCAAACAACGATGGATTGAGTACATTGACCATCCAGCGCACGGACGCCGGGTACACACCTTATCGAGCGGTAGCGATAGTTTCGCAGCGAGAGGCCGTGTGCGCTCAAAGCTACCGGGATAATCTCTCCCCACAGGAAGGAGGAATGCACGTTCACAGTCACCCTTGAACGAACGCGCGCGAGATCGAGAGTTTCGGCGCACAAAGGGCGCTGTCACGTTATCGTGGACGGCAGATGCCCAGCATAGCTCAGTGAAGCACCCCACGGGCGAGCTCAGCAGTTCCTCGTCGAGCGTGTCCAAGCATGAGGCGTCCAACTCGACCCCGCACGACGCACAGTCGTCTGCTATGGAAAGGAGACCTGGACTGGGAAGGGCCGGCCAGTCCGTCGGACTCTCCCCGCGAGTCTTTATGCCTTGTGCATTCATCGCGTATGGTTCACTGGGTGAAGGAACGAGAGGTGATGGAGGAGCGCTGTAAGCCCAGCCACATGCCCTCTCCAAAGAATTATCAACAGAGGGGAGAGCAGTGGGTAGTCTGGGAATAGGCTCGTCAACGGGACCGAAACAAAAGCTCAACTGTGAAACATGTCAACTGAACAATGTCCAAATCAAAAAAGACAAGCGAGGAGAACCCACCGGCGAATCTGAAACAAGGTCATCTATGCTGATGCATGCGGATTTCGGGAATGAGAGACGCTTGGAACCATATTTGTCTCCGGGCGTAAACCAGTCTACTGAAAAACTTGTCTTGTCAAAGTCCATTTGACATAAAACGAAGAACAGTAAGGAAAGAACGGAAGAACAGACTAGTAAAACTTAAAGTCTGGAAGAGAAAGTGCACGCTAAAAGAAGGGCTGAAGAGAAGCAATGGAGGACCTAAAGTCAAGCGGAGGGGGGGTAATATGGTCAAAGTAAATCACCCACCGTTTGGGCACCTCTTAAATAACCATTGGGGTCGGAGATCCAGGGTGGCAGAGAAGGACCCTTGGATCCATAAGTGGCTGTCGCGCTTGGTGATGTGACAGGCAGAGGTACAGCACCTACCAATCAGCGCGCTCCGGAGGATCGTCAGCATGTCATACGTAACGAGAATCTGGCAGTCGAAAAGGCGGCCATGTTATAAATGAATGAGGGACGCGGTTATCATACAGACTTGCTCAATATCGACAGTTGAGGCGGAGCTCACATCAAGCTTAGCGGTCTCGAGGGGGACAGCGATTCAATTAGTATATGTACTGATTTGGATGTATAGGCGGCTCAATTGAGGGTAGCAAGGAGTAACGTATATGCCAAGGAGATGGATAGTCCACGAAGAGCAACGTGTGAGACAGCATCGAGAACAAAACCATGGACCCATTGTCACGATAGCGATAATGAGATTCAAGCGAACGTGGGATGCGGGATACGCCAGAGGGACACACTTGCTACAATGCGCAAACAGGTATGTGTCAAGTAGAATTTGGATCGGTAAACAGAAAGAATGGTGACAGAGAAAAAAAGTGAATAAAGTAGCATCAAGTAGTACGAAGGTAAGTATCGACGGTCGCGAAAGTCAAGTGAATAAAGAAAGAGTCAACCAATAGCCCAAAGGTATTTCACGTCTCTCTGAATACCTCATCGCGTTCGGAGCAATGAACGAACTTCACCCGCGCCATATCGGAAATAGTATGGGAGGCAGGGTAGTGTTTGTTATCCGAAGGAGGTATTCGACGATGACGGAAATCCGGAGCCAAACCAACCTCATCCACTTGATTTAGTTAGACGTCTTTACAGGCTTTCGGTTGTTTTGAGATTCGATCGGGACTGGAGACCGAGGGGCGACGCATACGTAGAGGAGATATGGGGTATCAGTGAGGAATGCAAATATTGTCCGTGGAGAACTTCGTGCCAACGAGTTAGTTCGCTCCATTGATGGCTTCATGTTCGGCCTCAATGCGCATTTCTGGGATTTCAGGACCTGGACCACCAACACCATTCTCTTCACCAATGCCGTCAACCACACCAACGACCTCCTCCTCTACACCTTCTCCAACCTCGTTTGTACCTGGTCCATGTACCACTCACGGTATTGCCACTTGCCGAACGCCTCGAGCCACCCTGTGGTCCCGACCGTGGCGGATTAGCACACCGATCTTTCCCATGGGCAATGCGCAAGTTGGCATAATCCGGCTTATTCTTCATACCGTCAATCGCTTTGATGGCATTGGAGACATTCGTGAAATTGACGAATGCACAGTTCCTGTAGAACGGGGTTGCAGACTTAACAAAATGATGTAGAAGGGTGGAAGCGTACTTTTCCTTCAGGAAGTTGACAAGCTCAATATCGCCATACTCCCCAAAGTCTCTCTTGAGTTTCTCCTCATTGAACAGCTCAAAGTCTTCGATATTACCAATGTACACGTTCCGGGTTGCACCCGAGTGCACGGCCAATGCCAGTGAAGGTGGAAGTGGACCGGAATTCTTTCCCCAACCAATCTTGAGGCGACGATTATTAAGAGTTAGGCCCTGGTATGAAGACACCTGGAAGAACGTAAAAGCAGCAGCTGGATCGACAAATGTAACAAACTGAATGTATGCGTCACGATCTCAGTAATCACAAGGCATTAAAGAGGAAAGCAGAACAAAAACCCACCGCGATATGCTTGTCTTGCATGTACCGCACGCTTTGCAATACACCTCCCCTGATAGCGTTACATAAGTCCTCTGTGGTCGTCTCAGGGTGAATGTTCCCCAGGTACACAGTTCTATTAAGTCCCTGCATTCCTGCGCCCGCAGCCAAGCCCATACCATCTGGAGAAAACGCTGCGTATGGGGAGAATGGACCACCAAATGGACTTACCGCTCCAAACGGCACAGCAGAGTTAGGCGAAAGGGCAGCAGATTGAACAAGGGACTGCGCAGCAGCAGCCTGGGCAGCTTGAGCAGCGGCTTGCTGTGATTTGGGGATGTAGGCGCATCGGTCCTTGCCGTAGTTGACACGCTTGCCTGCCCAAGCCGGTTCCGTTGGCAGCGTATTGACCACCTGAAGTAGGAACAAACCATGAGTCAAGCTGACCAAGACATTGCGCATATACGCAGCACATACCTTCGTGGCCACCGAAATGCTCAAAAAGTGTACAAATCCGATATTCTTGTCCCTCACAATCTTGACCTGATCAATCAGGCCAAACCGACCGAGCTCATCCCTTAACATCTCTTCTGTCATTCCTTCATCAAGTCCGCCCAAATAGACGTTTCTACTCGCGTTACTCTGTTGGATCGCAAGCTGCACTTGCGCCGGAACGGGAGAGGGCTTGCCCCACCCTATCTTGAGTTCCTGGCCATGTAAAGACAACCTTTTGATCGTCGCGTCGGCATGGAACGAGGCAGCTGTTTGACCATCGAGGAACGAGAGGAATACACAGGATTTCTCCGGAAGTACTCGTATAGACTCGAGAGGCCCAAAGTGGACAAGGTTGAGAAGCTCGTCGACGGATGCAGTCGCAGGCAAGTTTCCGATATAAACAGTACGTGCAGTCGCATTAGGAGAGCCAGACATAACGGCAGAGAGTGCAGCGGGGGAGTAGGCTCCGGGTGTAGGCGGAATATTGACGTTCAACGAAGGCAAACGAGGTTGTTGAGCAAAGTTCTGTCGTCAAAATAACGGTCAGACAATGATCTATGCTGCCCATGAATGATCTCGGACAAGCACACACACCTGACCGAAGTTGCCCGACTGGCCCGAATACGGGAATCCACCCAACATCCCCACGCTTGGGAGGCCCATGCCAAGCATCCCGTAACCAAAAGCACCCGCGCTGTACGGATTTACTCCGTTTGCTTGCCCTGCCTGTTGTTGCTGTTGAGCAAATGCAGCACCGGTGTGAGGGCTCATCTGAGCGCCCATTTGCATGCCCTGACCATTGACAGCTGTATTGATACTGAGCGAAGGCGTAGAATACAATGCGTTGGGCGTGAATGCGGGGGAAGAATGAGGTTGGAACGATTGAGAAATCGATGCATGGGGACCATATCCGTAATTGGCGAAGGCGTCACGGTTAGAAGCGTTAGTGCTGGAATTGGCTGGTGTGGAAAGGCCATTGGAAGAGGTCGTGCCATTGAATGAAGTAGGAGACCAGCGAGCTTTTTTGGCATCTGGGCCACCGACGGCATCCATAGACCTCTGGCGAAAGGCGTGGATAAAGGTATGTTAGGAAAGTAAAGGAGGCTTAGTGAGAGTGCAGACCTTCATCATGTCGAGGTCAAAACCGTAAGAATAGCGGCTTGCAAAGGCTGTTTGGGAGTCGTCCATTGTGTTTGTCGAGTAATAGGGATCCGATTGTAGGGGAAGGGGAATGGAGAGAGGGAATTGGCAACGGCGGAAAGTCGTTGAAAGAAGGTTCAAGGAATGATAATGAAACAGAGAACGAGTAAAGTTAGAGAAAGAACAACCTCAGAAATTAGAGGGGATAGGTAGGGAGCGTGTGGGATGTGGTCTGGGAAGATATGAAACGCGAAGGGAGAACGAAGTGTCAAAAATGCGATTTTTCAGCAACTTTTGGAACACTTCTCAATTCGAGACAAACGAGTGTGTGTTGGTTGGAAGGGGGGCGAAGAAGAAAAAACACGCACAAAAAGCAGGTAGAGGGAGACTAGAGGAGAGAAGACTGTGCTGTGCTTATAGATAGAGGTAAAAGGTTGGTAAAGGGTTAAGGACAAGACCAAGATTGACGAGATCAGAGCCCACGCCCTAGAGACAAGTTGAAGGCAGGCGTCAGTATGTCTCGAACCACAGGACCATCGGAGGGCGGTGCACGTTGGGCGTATGGCAGAGGGGAACAGCACTGAAGGAACACTCACGTCGAGAAGAAGGAGAGAGACGACGAGGAAGACGAGGGCAACGGCGAGGATGACGCTCGTCAAGCAGCAAAGCTCGTCAAGCCGGACAAGTGAGAAAGCGAAAAAAAGCAAAAGAAAATCTGCCCAATTTGTCAGATAACCTCCCCGTTAGCGCATCATTTACTTCCATCACAATTAGACATTTTCACCACGCACGGACCCCTATAGATTTAAATTACATATTATTATCTAAATTAATTATTTCCTCCTCACCGCATCCCAGAGAGCTTGCTCGTGTGTCGCTGCCAGCTCCATGTCCTGTACCTCCACCTCGTCCTCGTCCTTTAGTTCTGCTTCCAATGCCTCCTCGTCAGTCTCGTCCGACATCAGCTCGTTCTCCTCAATTTCCGCGCTCGTCCCATGTCGCGTCTCTTCGCCTCCCGCTCGTACGTACGCGTGAGATAACTCAGTGGACTTGTCCCCATTGCAGGTGGCGGGAAGATGAGCGGCATGTATACATCTCGATGAACCGAGAGTCCCGGAGGCTCGCCCAGCAGATCCGCCTCTCCGACGCCCGGATCACCGGATGCGTCTATGGGGCTCGGCTCGTCGGCAGCATTTGCAGGGGTGGAAGAGGCTTCCGGTAGAAAGACCATAATGTGCTTCTTCAAGCGCCCTCAAATACGCTTTATGACTATGATAACGAGCGCCAATGGCTTCCACGGCATGTTCGACGGCACCGATGGTGATCTATATTAAGGGCTAGTTAGAGAATGCGCACCTGTAGGAATATTGAACACACCTGATCTCCATGTCCCCACGCTCGGCTTCGTTGTTTCAGCCTTATTTCCCTCTCCCTCCACACGATCGCCCTGTGTATAATGTCCGTCACGAAAGACACCACTGCAGCTTGCAAGTGTCGAATTAGCTGGGCGTCGATGGACTCTGTGATCGCCGACCCATCTGCCTCTTCTTCTTCCCCGTCATGCTCGAGGGAAGAGTATAGTCTAAGCAATCCTCGAGTGACAATTCAAACGGGTCAGGCTCAGAACAACTCACCCCATCAACTTGCCAAGTGCACCCAAGTTCAATAAATCCATACCCTGGCCGTGAAGATATCCCGCATCGACACCCAACTCGGCAAACTGAGCTTTTAGTTTGTACGGAAGTGTCAGGCCTGGTTTGTTCTTCTTGGGCACGTTCTCCGGTAACTCCGCCTCGGCATCAGAAGGTGCCTCGGAACATGGCACAGGTGTTGAAACGACCGATATTTCACTCCGCTCCGATTTAGCCTTCTTCCCGGGTTTGAGCTTTTCTATGCTTCTGTCTACATCTTCGGATGCTGCGCCATCTCCGCGAAGTAATGCTCTTTTTCGGCGCATGTATAGTCGCTTCTGTATTCGACGGCGCGTACGAGGAGAGAATAACGATGGGTCTGGTTCAGCGTTCGCATTTGGGTCTGGATTAGTGAGAATGGCATTATCTTGCGGGAACGTAAACATTCCAAGCTGGGAGGATACCTCAAGCGATGTAAACTGAGAGGAGACATTGGCCGACGAGGACGAGCCCTGAGCAGGAACATGCGTAGGAGCACAACTTGTTGCACTACTCCCACTTGTTACTTGACCGGATTGACGCCCCGCGGGATCAGGACCTCCGCATAAGGCCAATAGTACGGGGTCGATCACCACGTCAGATGAAGACTCGGGGACATTTCTCGCTTCACGTGGCCCAGCGATCCGATCTGATAGGCTCGACGCGTCTATAGCACGGGCACGAGGTGCTCCGTCATCTCCGTGCTTTATTAGGGAGGCCGCTGTGACTGAACCCTCTCGGCTTTTACTCTGTTCCTTCATCGATTCTCCTCCCTCCCTTAAGATGCTATCCAGAACCAGTAGATGTGGGACCTCTAAACGACCCATCAACGCCTCGCGTTTTCGCGCGTGTGGAGTGAAAGCATCTCGGGAAGCATCGCGCGCGGACGTCGATGTGGCTTCAGGTGATGCAGAACGACGAACAGGAGGCCGGGAACCTTTGTTAGATACACCCCGGCCTTGGGACAGGCTTTGAGCACGTTCTTTTTTCGAGCCACGGCGCCGTCCCCGACTTCGTTTTCGTGGCTTGTCATCCATATCCCCTGTCTCCGCGGCAGCATCCCCCTCGACAGATGCGCGATGCTCTTCGTCGATGATCCACGAAGCCATGCGTTCCTCGGCGTCGATCCAGGCCTGACTGACTTCCAGTGCAGGTTCGCACAAGTCCGAGTCCGCATCCTCGTCAGAGCCCGAGTGAGCACGCGAATCAGGGTCGACTTGCATCTCCACGTCCCAGCGTTCGTCCACGAGACCGTCGACCATGTCCATGTTTCCGTCTCCAGCACCTTGTTGTATGGCCATCGTCGCAGTGCCCTCTTCCAGCGCCTCCAAGTACATCCATACATCCCATTCGGACTTGGTGGGGACGCACGCAGCTATGAGATCTGGACGCCATCTGGAGTGGACCGAAATGGCGCGGAAAAATGCGTCTCGCTCATCGGGCGACCAGCCGGGGTCTGTTTGTGCTTCAATGTCCTCCTTGGCGGCGTCTCCTACGCTGATCTGACCCTCGTTTGCTTGCGACCCTATCCGTAACCCCAGCCACGCGCCGGTGTCTTGGAGATGCTGGACGAAAGAGGGGATGTACCCGCCCAAGACATCATATTCATGATCCATATGGCAGCTTCTTGAATAAGATCGTTGGAGTAACAGAGGGTTTCGTAGTCGGGCCAAGGAATCGGGTAGCGCTAATAGTTTGCGCGCCACGGCGAAGCATTCTTTGTGTTGAATGTGCGTTGTGGAGGGTCGCCAAATGTGACAAGAGGAAAAAAAAATAGGGCTCAACCGGGAATTGAACCCGGGTCACGTACATCTTCACCATCTCGATAGTGGGGGAATACCCGAAGCACGTATCATGCTACTAGACCATTGAGCCGTCGATAACTTGTCGCAAAAGTTCATATCATGACCTTGTTATGGAGCCACCTCCTTGCTGAGCGCTGGGGCGTTTGATCCATCGTCATTCATCAGACGCAAGACTCGGAGCAGTGTGCACTGTTCTCTGAATTGGCAGTCTATTGAATCTCACTTCATGCTCGTTTACAGGTGGAGCTTTGAAGTGCGGCTTTGCTCTTGATCACAGATTACTAGTCTCAGGCTGCCTTTGGCGCGTTGTGTCAAGGTTTTAAATCATCCAGTGCTGGCCTTTGGTGAGATCGATAGCGAGGATGAACACAGAGGCGATACCATTGCCCACGTGGATTTCCGTGTCATCATACTGTTGAACAGCCCCGAGCTCCGGGAGTGTTTGTCGACCAAAATGGCTGGGAGTCGAAACTAACCAATGGTAGGCAGTATGCACTCGAGTAACATAACGCGTTTACGGAGCAGGACAAGAATTTAATGTTGTAGCTGCTTTGTGAGGATGTGCATGCGGCGGCGTTCACTGGCAGTGGCCACAATGATTTCCGAGTCGATTCGCCATGATCACCTGGAATTTTATATATCCAAGCTTGCTCATCTCTGAAGATCTGATATCTGATCTGTTTTGGCTACGTAGGTACAGAAAGAATATATACGCTTGCTCGAATGTGATATGGTATCTTCACCATTCCACATCGTCGTTAGGAACTTGAAGTGACCTTATGCTTCTCGACTACACGGCGGAAGCGACCATTCTTCCAACGTCCAACCATGTTGAAGGGTTTCGCCTGGACCGACCTGCCCTTCTGATACGTTCAATGCATCGAGTTATAGTGAGTTGACCACTAGATCCTTTGCGGGTGGCGAGAGCATCGCAGAGAGCTTGTACATCGACAGGACACTTATCCTTTTTTGTCCTCTTGCAAAAGGAAATGTCATCGAGCTCCAACTCCTCCAAAGCTGGTGCAAGCATCCGATCTGGACTTCGATTAGTGTGTCCACCTTGACCCGCTGCGCCTTCAGAAGTGGTGAGATCTGTGAGGGAAGAGCACGGGCGCAAGATCTGACAGCTCGCCACAGCTCAGTTTGAGGTACCGTAGATCCTGAAAATGTCCCAACGCACTCCTCCAAATGGCAGGCCAGACTGGGGGTTTGATGACGTGAAGACTCTGAACATCCATCAGAGGGATGAAGGAAGAGATGTTGCCCAGGATGCAATCCAAACCGCTTCTCATATCTGACACAAACAAACAAACTCTGATTTTGAGAGGAGTGTTGCAACCCCAGTCCTGTTGTAAAATGAGGTCGAAAGAATCATCGCAATCACGTTCCAATGGGCTGAACGTGAGTACCGCCATGTAGCTTGTAAGGTCAATGACCAATGAGCGAAATGTTGGACTTGACAGCGCCTGGGATGTTGATGTGCTGAATCTTTGTGCAAGAACCGAAAAGAATGAGGCATAATCATGAAGGGATACACCACGTTCGAGACAGCAGTCTAGCATGACTTCAGTCTGCATTGGGATGTTTACGCAAGCCAGGAATGCGATCACCGTTGAAAGTGGAGCACTGATGAAAAGGCGAGAAAGATGGGGTAAATTGATTTTCTGGAAAGTATGGAACTCCGTGCTAGAGAGGAAACCAGCGGCGCTAGCAACGGCACGATGGAGATAGAGATGCGTCAAGTCCTGCATGGAGCTCAACGTGGCCAAGAACTCTACCATGTTCTGCTGAAACTGGGAAGGAACAAGGTGGAGATCGAGAGTTGTCAAATCATTCAACTTGAATGAATACCATGGCACTGGACAACATGAAAGCTTGAGGGTACGAAGGGCTGGTGTGTCTCCGTCGAACAGTGCTGGGATATCGACCAAGTTTTGCGGGCGAGAAAAGCTGAAAGACGGAGTTTCGGCGTACGCGTGCGGAAGGTCGAGGTGGAACTCTTGGATACGTTCCATGTGGTTCATCACTTGCCCCACAAAGAACAACCCTCCACAATCTGCGTCTACAGGATGTACTTTAGCATGTAGCTTCAATGATGCTTGCTTCGACCTGGCCAATAACTCCTCTGTCCAGCGCGGCGACGTGATGAAAAGGTAGCTCCAAAGAGTTGCACAATTCAGAGACACATTGCGCCAATGGCGGCAAATGTACGAGACGTTGACCCAACTGGGCACAGTTTCAGTGGGATAACCGTTGTGGGTGCTATGATAATCGCGAGCGGAGCAGATGAATATGGCTGCCAGAGTCTCGGTTGGGAGGCGAGAAATGAGCGAACAGGAATTCCTTCGGGTTTGCAGGTCACATAATGAGCGTATTTGTTTAGCAATATCTTCATCGAGAAGGCGGGCTTGGGCTGCGAGTGCCATGTCGGGTATCGGTGCTGCTGCTGAAGCTCGCTGGTGAGAAAACCGAATGTGACAATAATAGAGACTTGCCAGGGACAGACGGGTCTAAACGCTCGCAATAAGTACTTCAAGGAGGTTGGAAAAGAAAAGAGATAATCCCAAACATCCCATAACAGTGGATCATGGTCCGACGAAGGTGACGGAGTCAGCCTCCAACTTCTTTGCATCACGCACTGCTGTGGTGCTGTGGAAACAAGAATAGACTTAAAATCACCGTAGATTGGACATCGAAGAGGAACGTCTACGACTAGAATCGGAAATGACTGATACGTTGGTTGTGAGTTTCGAGACCTACTAGTACCTGCTACTTTGCCAACTGACTTGTCCTGCAGGACGTCATTCAGACACCCGGCGCTTCTGATCCACACTGCGAGTGTGCGGGGCAGGAGGAAGGCAAGGAGGAAGTCCCTGCACCCGGAGACCGGCCATCGCATTCACTCTCTTCCTCGTGTTCAACGCCTACGGACGAGAAGGAAGAAATGGTGATAACAAGTATGGAAGTCAGTTCTCTACACAATTGCAAGATTGCTAATGACAAGGTAGATATCCGAGCGACAGACATTGCCCTTGGCCTTCGACGCGTTCCTGCTGGCTTTTACGCCATGGTGCATCACAGATTCACAGTGGCCTTGAATGGAGAACCGAAAATAAGTGTTCGTCAGTGAACTGACGATGTTGTCGAATGGAGTGGTCAGATCGCATTGTGAGATACCCATTCTCCAGTCCAGGTTAGTGCTCATAAACGCCGCAGACCGTCAACCATCGTTTTGCTTGAGGATTATGAATCTTCCGAATGCCAACCAATGTTAGGTACTGGGGAGCGGCTGCGACAGCTGACGATCACCGTGGAACAACTATTGGACTGCATTGGAGCTGATGTTCGTGAGTAGGACCCAGTTTTGCACAACGGTCTGGCTCCTTACGCCGTGGCAGTGTTTACTTTCTTTACAAACGACGGGGACGTTGTATCCCCGTGTTCATACATTTTTTGTAACTGTCAGACGGCCCTAAGTGCAAGGAAAGTTCATCAGCACGCAGACTTGGTCCTCACTGCGTAAGTAGTCAATGTGCGTCAACACGAACCTCATTAATCTGTGTGCGTCCATAGTCAATCACAGAACCCCGAGGCGAGCTAGAAGATGCAACAAACCAGGGCCACCGCACTCTCTCGCGTTACCGAAAATACGGCGGAAAACGAGATCTGGAGCGTTCTATCACCGCGTTCGAACGGGCGCTCATGCTGAACCATCCTTGTTGTGTGACCGCTCAGTCGAACCTAGCAATGGCGAAATTCATCCTCTGTCAGGTTGAGGGCAGGGATGACTCCTTCGAGGACCCCCTTGAGTTGTATCGCAATGCACTTGTTGCCCGTCCTGTCGGTCACGTTGACCGTCCTTCCACGTTGATTTAGTTGGCTGTGGTGCAATTCGCGCGATTCGAGAAGCGGAGGGACGAGGTCGAGGCAGTACAGGCTGAGGCATTGTTGCGTGAGGCGATGGAGCTCTGCTCAACTGGGAGTCATGAAAACCGAGATGCAACGTTCCTGCTTCAACTGCGTGGCGGACGGGGAGTGGAGCCTGTCGATGCAGGTGAATCACCAGTGGAATTGCGTTCAACATCATGCTTGACGGACTCGGACTCGTGGATTATATGCGGCCAGTTGTTGGATCGCTTCGAACGGTTCGGTGACTCAACCGACATGGAACAAGCAATCACACATTTGGAAAACATGATCGGGTCCCTCAAATGTTCGGGGAGCTGAGAGACCTCGAGGACGCAATTTCGATGCTCAGGAATGCTAATGACTTCACCCTCATGATCACCCTCACAAGCCTACGATTCTGAGCAAACTCGGGAACACCACCTTTGTCGCTCGTTTCCAGCGCCTCGGGGAGTTGAACAATCTCGAGGATGCAGTTTTTACTTCCGGGATGCTGTTGACCTCACCCCCCATGGTCACCCGGACAGGCCCGGTCGTCTTAACAGCCTTGGCATCGCCATCAAAGCTCGTTTTCAGCGCCTCGGGGAACTGAGCGATCTCGAGGATGCAATTTCGACACTCAGGGATGCTGTTGACCTCACCCCTCATGGTGATCCTGAGAAACCCGATCGTCTCAACAACCTCGGGAACATCTTCAGAGCACGTTTCGAGCGCCTAGGGGATCTGAGCGATCTCGAGGATGCAATTTTGACGTACAGAGACGCTATTGACCTCATCCCCCACGATTACCCTGACAAGCCCGGCCATCTTAACAACATTGGCATTTCCTTCAAAGCCCATTTTCAGCGCCTCGGGGAGCTGAGCGATCTAGAGGATGCAATTTATATGTACAGGGATTCCGTTGACCGATGTATTTGTGCCTGCGGCCTAGCAGAGTGCATGGCCCTGAAAATTTGCCAAGGGAGTACAAGCTGATTATCCTTGATGATTCGTGGGGTCACAGGCGAGCATTTAGTCGTCCAAGTCTTACTCTGCTCGTGCCAACCAGAGGATAACCACGTTACGGTAGGGTAACTCTGCCATACTTGTATGGTCGTCGGATCCCGTAATGGAAGTGACTTGACAAAACAGTATCACAGGTATCTACCGCATCGAAACACGTCGCACGTGTCAATTGCGTGGAAATGAGACTCTATTTCAGCTTGAACAACCTCCTCTCTGGCTTGCAACTGTCCAAGAGCTCCACGTTAACAAGTCTCAGGTCTGCCACCGCTACCCTACTTGCAACGTCTCCATCCAGATCGACGAGCAACAGAGCGTTGTAAATCTGCTGTTTGGACCCCGCGTGCTCCCGAGATACGAGCAGAAATTCCTGCCGATGACTGTTTCGTTGGTGAACCAACTGTCTGGCGTTGGGGCCATAAAACCTCATTCGTTGTGGTTCAGGTTGCCCTTCAAGTTTAACGAAGCACAGTTCGTTGTATTCGTCATCCGACTCACTGTCACTGTAATAGTCTGGAGGTTCGGTGAGACTCAGCTGGATGACAATTCCTTCAACCAGCATTTCGTCCCTGTTGATTTTTGGAAGTGCCGCTGGAGTCTCGTCAGGTAGTATTTTCGCTAACCGGAACACTGGATCATTCTCAAAGTTTATTTCTTCATAGGAATCCTCGTCATCGGGCCTGATTCCGAGTAGGATCCATTGTGAGCTGTCGTTCCCGATCCGAGTCACTATGTGACACCATACTTCGCTGATCACCTCAACTCCAGAGCTCAAGCTCGAGTCCGAATTTTCCTCGGGGTCGGTGTTTTTTTCGTCATCTCCCCCGTCCTGCGACTCGTTTTCTTCCTCCGCCGGCCTTTCTAGTTCCTTCATAATATCGAGTGTCGGGTTGAAATTGTATATCAGCTCTGGGCTGTCATCGCATCCTGCTTTCCATATACGCAGTGGAGGCATGAGTGCCTTGTCGTCATCTTTTGCCCCTTTCACAGCGATCTCGTTCACCCAGCCTTCCCACCCAGCCCAAGACCACGCAGGAAAGTCGACCCGACGACGTGGTAGGGTGAGATGGTACCACGACAGAGCTCTCGGGAGGTCGTCCACAGGAAGACCCTGCAAGAATCCCCGCTTGTAATAGTTATCCTCCAGGCGCGTCAACACGGCAGAGAATGCGTTCAGCGAGTCAGCATCATGGGACATCTCTCTCATCGTGTACGAGTGCACGAGCCTCAGGTACATTGCGAGGTTGTCGACGTCGACCTGTGCTTCCGCAGCTCTAGAAATTGGGCGGAAAGGATCTCTGAGGACACCACGACCGATGACACCCTCTGGCCCCGTGATATCTGACTCCTCCTGGTCCTGCACCACTTCGTCGAGTGCTACCCGCCGTTGTTCTTCCGACTGAAGATGGAATGGGGAGCTGGAGTCGTCTAGGGACTCACAGCACTGAACAGAGTTGCACTCGAAATAGACCTGGTGATTAGTGAAGAACAGACGTCGTGGAGAAAGCAATCCTTCCTGGTAGGCCCACGCTCTAGACGCCCAGGGTGACCAATCAATCTGGTCGGAGAGAGTAGGCATTACAGACAACAGCTTCTTTCCCCATATCTCGCAAGACAGTTGGGGGATCACGTCTTGCAGCGTCCCTACCCGCGGAAGTCCGCTCCGAGCAGATTGACCAGAAAGGCAGATGATTGTGGCCCATGCACCACTGTAGATGGCGCTCATGAAAGCCATCTGTGTGGCCTTCTCCACGCTATTCTTCTGGTCTATGCATAAAGAGTCCACCCAGAGATACTGTTTTCCGAGGGTACCAGTCACAACCATAGCATCTTGGAGAGTCGCAGGAACGGTCGGCAATATTTCCCCCAGCTTGTAACTGGGTTGCTCCACACATCCCCACACGTAGCTGAGCGCAATGTAGTCGCAGCCAGCGGGAGGATACATGACGATTTGGCGGGTCTCCACATTGATGAGCTTGATCTGCTTGAGTTCCTCTGAGACCAAGGGACGACAGGTGAGGTGATGAAGGTCTTCGCATCGATGAAGCCAGTCCTTGATGATGCGGTAGTTCGGGGTCTTGGGATCCACTTGTCTTACTCCCAAGGCGGGTGCACCATGCGGTTGACGGGCCTCTCCGATCTCAATCAGCCCAATTGCCTCCGTCGCTTGCTCCACGAGACAGTGTGGCCGATATACAACTGGATGACACTGGGCTGTCACCGACGTGTATACGCACTTTGCGTACGGGCTGTTTCTTCTCCCCAACCCTTTCCAATACAGATCCGGCTCGAGGCGGTGAATTGTCCATCCCGTGACTAACACCAGTTCTGTTTCAATTCCAACTACCTTCATTTCGTCGTCTGTCAGATAGGTCATGTCGAAAATGAGACGGCACAAGGGACACGTAGAGAGCAGCTGGAGGGACACAACACGACCGAGAGGGGGGATTTTAGGTCGTCTTCTTGGTCACCTTCTCGCCAGATGCCAAGGCTTCATCGTCCATGTCCTCCCGTACGATGGGTCGATGACTCGCGATCCTGCTCAGCTCGTCCAATTGGCTGCACCTCTGACATAATGCTCCTTCGATGGTGGGGAGAGGGTTGAAAGGAGGGTATGGGCGACCGCGTTCGACGCCTGGCGGGAGGGTGGACTCAGAGTCTGAGTCGACGTCCTGGTCTCGAGGTTCGGGCCATTCCCATGCATACTGGGGACATTTCCCTACGACATGACCTTTTTTCCTACAAAACAAACAGAGACAATCTTGATAATTCAAAGCTGGATCCATGGGCGGGGAGGTGAGGAAGCCCTAGATGTCGCAGGCGAGTTTGGGCTAGTGCTATCGATCAATTAACCTGAGCGCTGAGCCTCGAGACAGTGAAGTCCAACGATCCGTACAACGTGTTAGCGGCACGATAGCAGCGATATCGGCACCGCAGTCCCTATCGAACATTCTGCAGAAGAAGCAAAAGTTTACGTGTACGCCTCAGGCTGTCACGTGGAAATGAAAATGCTATCTCAGCTTGAACAACCTTGAGACTCTCTGGCCTACAACTGTCCAACAGCTCCACACTATCAAGTCTCAGATCTCAGGCTCGCCACGCCTATCCTAGTCGCAACGTCGACATTCCAATCAATGAGTAATAGGGCATTGTAAACCTTTTGTGCGTCATCCATGTGGAGCTGCCGAGACACAACCAGAAATTCCTGTTGTTGGCTAGCCAACTGTCTGGCGTTGTGGCCATAGAACCTGATTCGTTGTGGGTTATGATTCCCTTCAAGTCGAACAAAGCATAGTTCGTAGTCTTCTTCATCCACGCTGACACTACCAATCTGGAGGTTCCGTGAGACTCAACCAGGAATTCATTCCCTTTGACTCTTGGGAGCGCCGCCAGAGTCTCCTCGAGCATTGTTTTCGCTAACCGGAATACTGGATTGTTCCCCTTTATTAATTCATTTGGAGGAATCCTCGTCATATCTCGTATGAGCTGTTGCTTCCAATCTGAGCTACGGTGGAACATCCTACTTTCGCTGACTTCATAGCCCAATTTCCAGCCCGTATTTTTTGACGTTTGCCCCGGCTTGTGAGCCGTTGTATCCGGCTTTCCATGAGTATACGCAATGGGATATAATCTCGTTGTAGGGATCTTCGGCCCCATGCACCGCAACATCGCTCACTCACCTTCCCACCCAGCCCAAGACTATGTAGGGAAGCTAACCCGATGACGTGGCGAACCACAGGAGAGCCCTCGGGAGGTCTTCCACGAGAAGACCTTGCAAGAATTCCCGCTTGTACTAGTTTTCTTCCAAGCGTGTCAACACGGCAGAGAATGCATTGAGCGAGTCAGCATCAAGGGACATCGCTTTCATCGTATACGAGCGCACGAGCCTCAGGTACCTCGCGAAATTGTTGACGTCGACATGTGCTCTAACAGCTCTGGAAATGAGGCGGAATGGATCTCTGAGGACACCGCGAGCAAGGGCACTTTCTGGACCCACAGTGATGAACTTGTCCAGGTCCTGCATGACATCGTCAAGTGCAGGGTGGAGGGATCACTCTCTCCGATATTAATTAGTCCGAGTGCTTCGTCCACGGGTGGCGTGGGCGGCATCCAGGGATCGCAGGGTCGCCACCGACGTGTACACGCACTTTGCGTACCGGCCATTTTCCCCACCGCCCTTCCCAATATAGATCCGGCTCGAGACGGTGAACCATCCATCTCACCACCAATTCCAACAACTTCAGCTTCCATCTCTTTGTCTGTTAGGTGGCTCATGTCGAGGATGAGGCGGCACAAGGGACACGTAGAGAACGGCCGGGGGGACCGAACGGGACCAAGAGAGGGTATCCGGCTCGTCTTTTTGGTCGCCCTCTCGGAGTGTTCCTCCTCCTCCGGGTCTTCCCATACGATGGGATGATGAGTCGCGATGCTGCCTAGTCCGTCCAACTGGCTGCACCGCTGACATAACGCCTGGGGGATCCATCGATGGTAGGGAGGGGGTTGAAAGGAGGGGATGGGTGAGTGGGTTCGACGTCTTGCGGGATGAATGGCCCCGAGTCTGGGCACCTACTCACATACATACAGAGGACATTTCTCCACAACATGACCGATCTTTCTACAGAGAAATTTGAGACAATCCTGAAAAAGAATCTGAGGCTGGATCTATGCGCTGGCAGGTGAGAAAACTCTGGACGTCCCGGGTTAGTTAAGGCGAGTCCCTGCACCGTCTGCTGCAAGGCGTCTGGCAGCGGTACGATCGAGAGATAAGGTTACAGCCCTTGTTGAACGTTGAACGTCGTTTTATAATGTGTAGTAGACAAAATCGAGTCCGTATGAATCCGACTACCAGTGGCCCTGTTTCAGCACCGCCAGCGCTCACCGCCGCTCAGGCGACCTGAGGAGCTGCACTTTCAACTCAGTCAGTCATCCGGACCATCTATCGACCGTCTTCTAGTTCAAACGTTCACGTTCAGACCATACGCTTGCTCATCTCCAGCTTCTTGTTCGCTTCTGTAGCTCTGGCGGGTCGCTCCCGGTTTCACCGCCAAAGCCTTGTTTCGAACGCTTCATCTGACACAGTCCCAACTTTTTCAAACTGCTGATGTTCTCTATGAACTAGATAGTGTATGTCGTATATTTTGAACCGTGGCTTACTGGCTCTCATCCTTTTCGACAGGGATCCTTCAATTTCATTGCTGGCGTTGTTACCGTGCCCCATATTTCAGGTCCAACCAACTCCAGCGTCAGTATGGGAGTTGGTATCGACGGTCTCTTGTGCCCTAGCCTCCTTACTGTCGGAGTCGAGGCTACCGTCACCCAGTTACCAAGGCAAGCAGATGTTAAATCACCCATCCACCATCTGCCTCACCTTTGTTTTGTTGCCTTGTATATAGCGTGTGCCACTTCAATGGCACCAGCGACCTCGACCTCGACATCGCCATCTCTGCCGGAGACCTCATCCAATTCACAGTCGTAGTTTTGGATAAGACATCTGGCCTTGTGGTCCTCGACGATCGTAGCAATGGCCGGATGGCCCATCGGCAACTCCAATCTAGTGATCCACTTTGCGGGCTGAGCGCATCGTGGTACATCGAACTTGTATCGAGTGTCAACCCTACTACCTACCATCCTCTCGCCAACTTTAGCAAGGTGACCTTTACGGATGCCGTGGCTTCGGACCACAATAGTCAATCTTACGGGCCTCAGGGTGCCACCATCTCTGAAACCGTGGACAACGATACAGTTGTAACCTTTGTCACCCCCGGCGAGTATTCAGTCACTATCGAGTACGTGTAGTCCGACTGTGTACGTGGAAGGAAAGGCAGGGTCTTGATTGCATCCTTTGTTCGTAAATAACTGTACAACCACCGTTTGTATGCGTCCTGGTCCTCCTGGACAATGAAATATACACTTTTTTTCACAAAGTAACGTTTCCCTGTTCGGAACGTTCGTACTCTGGCACAATCTCAACGTTGCTTGTGTGGATCGAGAGGGCTGAAAAGAGGGGTTCGACGTTTGGCGGGATGACCCCGAGCATTCACCAACATTCCTCCACGACGTGACCCATCTTCAAGTTTACAGAGCAAATAGAGACGATCCTGTAAGGAATCTGGTGCTGGATCCATGCGTTGCCATGCGAGGATGTCGCGGGATAGCTTAGCCCAGGGCTGATCGATTGAGGGAGTGTCCATGTCACATGAGCCTCGCCGTCCAAACGTGTCAGAGGCATGGTTCCAATGATCAGGGTACCAGTCCCTATTGAACAATGTACAAACGCGTGTAATAGACAAAACCGAGACAAGACGAGAAAAGAGAATCCATGTGAATCAATGCAAGGGAACCGAGACTTGGAAGAAGAAGAAAAGCCATGTTATATGTACATATCCATCCACCCAACTCATCTCGACACCAACCGTAGACCCTTAGAGGGGGCGACGAGCTTTTTCGGTCATGGGTGCAGCAGGTTGAGCGGCGACACGGGCCTGCATGAGAGGACCAAGCATTAGTCATAAAGCTCAAACTCCCGTCGAGGCCAGTCGACGTTCGCAGTGGTGGTCCCGTAGTTGTAATTCTCATGATCGAAACCCAAACTCACCTCGTCGTCAGCAAGGTGGATGTATTGCTTCTTGGCACGCGAACGCTTGATGTACTTGGCAAGGGCAAAGACACCCACGAAGAGGATGGCGGCGCAAGCAGCGAAGACGGTCGAGCTAGCACCTTGCTGGGAGCCGATGTGGAGGTAGGGGTCGTGGTAGCCAACGCTGCATGCCGCAGCCCATTGCTTCTGGGAAGTGATGGCGTAGTTCTGTGGAGCAAAGTGCCAATGAGTGAAGGGGTGGGAGTACAGCAACGAATGACCCACTTCGATCCTGTAAATGAACTCGGTGAGGGGGATGTCCGCCTTGTGGCCGAAAGCGTGGTAGATCTGGAAGTTGTCAGTGCCGTTCTTGAACTTGATCCTCAGGAAGTCACGGTCCTCAGGAGGAGGTCCGCGGAGGAGCTCAAACGCGAGGGCAGAAGCGTAGTTGGCTGAATTGCGTATCAGTATTCGCTCTAACCTTACATAATCATGAAGACTCACGAATGCCAGCAAGTTCGGGGTCCTCCTTGATGAGCTCGAGCATGTGGAAGAGGGAAATGAAGGGCTGGTAGGAGGTTTCGACCAACAAGAACTGGAGGGGGTCACCGTTGAAAGCGATGCGTTCGAGCGACTCGAGGATCGAGTGGAGGATAGTGCGACCAGCCACTAAACACCAGCAGTGGTCAACTCCAATTTCAAGACGACATCCAACATTGATCAACGTACAGTTACCAATACCGCCAGGGTCCGAAGAGGAAAAGACAGCATTCTCGTGGTAGTTAGCGAAGCCGCGAGCCTGGTCGAGAAGAGTGGGAGGAAGACGGTGCGCGTAGCTTTGGTTGTAGATCAGTTGAGTGTTGACGTAGTCGTAGATGTTCCACGCGTTCTCCAAAGTCGTCGGGCGGCCATACACGTAGTCACGAACAGCGCCAAAGAAGGGGTGTGCAGCCTTTTCAATAGCCTTGAATTCGCTGGAAGAGTGTACTTTCTCGATGTGCTCCACGAAAGCCTGTCAAAACGTGGTAACGGATCAGTAAACATTCCCTGACCTCGTGGCAAGAACGACGTACCGGGCAGTTAGTCCAGGGCTCGAGGGAGCGGTCGTTTCCAGGTTCGACGGTTTCGATAGGGACGTACTGGTATCCAGAGAGAGGAGAGACGACCGTTGTTCCGTTTGCAAGAAGGATCTTGTTGTTTTTGTTGGGAGGGTAAAGACCCTGGAGAAGGGCAATAGCGGAGTCGAAGATCACGGCACCCTCACCGCCAGCCTTGGCATGGATGTGGAGCTCGTGAGTGTCTACGATATCTCCATTCATGCTGGAGATATAGGACGGCGAGGAGCTGGTCAGGTAGACCGAGCGAAGCAAGGACCCGAGCTGGTGAGATTCGGACTGACAGAGTCAGCGTAAGCACGTGAGGATCTGTCGAGCTGCAACTGGAAGTCATGCTTACTACGCCGAGAGGAGTACTCGCGACGAAGGCTGGCTCATAGTTCTTGGAGTCTTGGTGGAATTCATACCGGCCACCGTTGCGGGCAATAACGAGAACACCGAGGACGTCAGTCAACATGGTCGAGTCGTTTAGTCCGAAGAGGTACTGAAGCAGAAACCAGAGATGGTGATGGAGAACAAAGACGGGGTGGCTTCGAGCTCTTATAGTATGTGCGAGTGGCGGAGAGCGCGTGCATGACGCGTGGTGAGCAGAGCCGAATAGCGTTAGGGTGGGTGATACTTACCGGACCATAATCCATTCGGCACGCGTGTCACGCTAGGGCTTGAAGTCAGGAAGACGCGAGGCCGCATTTCTTCCAAAGGGACCATGCATTGCCTGTCTGCACAGGCGGCAGGAATGAAAGGAACGCTCACTCAAAGTC
Source organism: Boletus reticuloceps (assembly GCA_018397855.1). Taxonomy (NCBI): domain Eukaryota; kingdom Fungi; phylum Basidiomycota; class Agaricomycetes; order Boletales; family Boletaceae; genus Boletus; species Boletus reticuloceps. The sequence continues at coordinate 2,138,629 of JAGFBS010000001.1, forward strand.
CGGTCACAGGTTGCACGCGATGGTCAAAACCTGGCTTCTGGAATGGAGGTCATACTTCTCGAATTGGTATGGTATCGAGCTCTCTTCGACTGTTGTGAACACGCCGGCGTTATGGTAGCGAAACCTGTTCGTAGGGCATTTGGGTCGCGTCCTGTATCAGAAATATGAGACATACGCACACTCGGTGACCACGTGCCCCACCTTGAAAGATTATATTTAATGAGGGTTGAGGCCGATTTGAAAGGTAATTGTCATGATGAAGTATGAATTGCCGTCAGCCTCGTTCCCAACACGCGGCAGACGGGCCATCTGAACCACTGTTCGTGCGGGAGCACTTCAGCAAGGTTCCCAAGCCTGATGAATCCTGTTTGCGAGCTCGAATCCTGACTCAACGGACTGTTCGAAATCCAAGGCCTGGGATGGGTAGCGTCTGAAACAAGGCTGATAAGTGAACGGACACGTGGCGAGGTGCAGTTAAGGTTGGATTAGATAACGACGTCTTGCGATCTCAGCTGATGGGTCAGGCAGAAAGAAATCATTAAACGACGCGTTGGAGGCCTTACATGTCGATCTAATTTACTTCTTTTTCTTGCCTTTGGTGTGCGACGACCCTCCTCCACCCGTGGCCTTCCCGCTGTGACCCTGCGCAGGGGTGTTTTCTAGAACCACACCCTGCGTTGCACCTCCCGCACCTCTCCGTTTCCTGCCACTCGAACCAAACGATGATCTCTCACTCTTCTTTAACCACCTTTCCGGATCAGGTGCTGGTGTGACGCCCGGAATCACGCCCTTTGGCACACGTTTCATCCGCACTTCCTTCACCTCGTTTGCGATCGCAGAGTCATAAGGGCTCTGTTGGGTCAGCGAAGCACTAGGAGACGCCAAGTGTACTGGCTGAATGGATGGCGGTGGGGACGTCTCGATCGTGGAAGCGATGGAGGAGGGTAGTGCGTCAAGAGCATGCAGGAAGGCTGTGTTGATAAAGTCGAGGTGCTTCTGTGAGGCGGTGAGGTTCGTCAGAATATCAGAATATTCTTCCGATTGCTAGGAAGGCAGTGAGTGTGTAGTGAGATACAGGCAGTGTAGTGACGCACAGGCTCAGCGGTTTCGAGTAGCTCGTTGTAAAGATCAAGACTGGTCTGGTACGAGCCCTGGCGATAATTCTATCCACAGCAAATCACGCAACGTCGATCTCATGTGAAAAAGTCGGCATAGCGTGATTCGTACATACCAACTGAGCCTCGAGATGAAGCACGCCTCTGTGATCTTTCACTGATCCTTTGATTTTTCCAAGGGCCGCCTGCTGCCTCCTCCTCCCTATGAAGGCGGTACATTGCATACGCTTCCTCGAATGTGTAATCAGGCCCGTCCCCACTTGTGGTCTCGGCTATGAGGGACAGTGCGGTATTATACTGCTCAGTTTGAAAAAGCAGGAACAGCTTGGTTTGGAGTGCATCTGTATTGGCAGGGTGCAAACGAAGGACTAGGCCGCGTTGCATGTGTCAGTGACTCCTGAATGGAGATGAAACGGGACCACTCGCTCTTATTACATGTCTTGACGGCGTTGGTGAAATGACCACCCTCGATTTGGGCGCATAACGATGCGAACAGCCGCTTCAGCCGTTCTTCCAGGAGAACTGGCTGCTTTTTCCGCGGCCGAATTTTGCTCGGAACATTGGGCGTAGCACTGCTGGCAGGCTTTGGAGGCATGCTCACCTCCTTCACCGTGGAAGTACTAATTACCGAGCTTGGTTACGTAACCAACCCGCACTCCCTCTGGACTTGCCAACACCTCGAACGAGCAGATAAAAACCCAAATGTCTACAGAAGAGTCAGTCCTTCTAACCACCACCACCATGAATACAAAGATTCACCGCTGACTGCCTCATAGACCTGCCCAGGAAGTGCAGGTGGAATCCCAGGATGCCAAGATGCATGAACCACCGACAGCCCCGGCGGCAATGGCCACCACGAACAAGAAACGTCCCAAGATTGACCTCACCGTCCCGTCCGGTGAACGCAAACGTGGTAAAAGCATGTTTGGTATTGTACTCGGCACGTTGAACAAGGCCAAGATCGAGGACAAGGAGAGGAACGCGAGCGATGCCGTCAGTCTCTTCCCGCTCTGCCCGTTTGCCATTCGACTGACGACCAGCCCCTCAGGCAAAAAAACGACAACTGATTGAACAGAGACTACAAGCTAAGCTCCGCAAAGAGACTGACTCTGTCAGGCAAGAGGAAGAAGCCAAGAAGGACAAGACCACCGCCAACAGGAAAGAAGCAGACCTTCAGCTCAAAGACTCCATCGTGCGCCCGTTTGGGTTTTCATAGTCCACCATATATTCACCGGTTGCATTCACTTTTCTAGTACAAATTTCGACGCGTACGACTGGCACTATTAAGCAACTTTTTGCTGACGACCGATGTTATCCCACCGACCGACGCATCACCGCCACGTGTCTCAACCAACCCACTTGCGCCACCCCCGCGTTCTCACCCACCGCCCTTGTATTACCTTCCAGCTGTCCTCACACCTGCCCAAGAGGGTTTCCTCGCACGGCGAAAGGCAGAGGTGCGTCGTCCGGAACATCTCATCGTAGCTTTCAAATTTTGACGCAAATATACTTATCCGACAGGTTGCTGAGGCAGCCGAGAAGGAGTGGGCGGCTTTTCGTGAAGAGCGCACTGCTGGTATCGAAGAGGTCATCCAACTTCGACGACGTGTCACCGAAGTGGACACTCGTCGCAAAAAGGAGCGCGAGCAAGCCTCCAAAGAGGAGGGTGAGGACAAGGAGATGGTCGACGAGTCTCGTGAATCCAAGCGCGAGCCCGTACCCCAGCCAGACGCTGACATGGAAATGGAAGATGAAACAAGGCCCGAACCAGACTCTGCCGAGTCGGAACGGAAAGACGACTCGGGCGGTATGCGGGCCGATGATGAAGATGCGGTCGAGTATTAAGGGAACTGAACCTGTAGGGTATGTGCGTTTCGTATGTATTCTTTTTGTTCTGTCGCGTCCAACTTTCTTGACCGCTTGTCTTCGCTTCGATCGACTTCAATGAAAGGACTTTTTGTCACCTATCGTTTACTCCTCGAGATCAAAGAGTCTCCATAACGATTAGGTATGAGTACCTTACATTATGGGACTAGGTACACACGCGAAGAATATCAGCCTACAGTGATGGTCTGTAGGGTCAAACAGATTCGATTAAACATAGGGCATCCATCTCAAACTTTGAATCAAGTACCTACTCTTGCTACCATAATGCGCTGCATGGGATGTGTTTGAATCAATCCCTAGTATGACTCCCCTCGCGACACAGACAACAGCTCAGATACCGGTCCGCTTGATCAGCGGCGATCATTGCTGATCAACGAGTTGCCAGTGGCGACCCACCCATATTAAATTGCAGCCTGTTTTGAGTTTCTGGGTTTCAATTGTTGGTCGCCCTAGCAGTATCTTGTGTAGTTGACTCGGGACCGAATAGCAGTATGTGCATCGGCCGGGAACGACGAGGTTGGAACGTTCCAAGCACGTTATGCCCACCCGGTCCATGGGGGCCAGTCCGGATAAGCGGGTATGCAGCTGGTACCCAGTATAGCACCCGGCCATGGCCTTCAAGTCGAAGCGAACAACGGCGTCGAGAATGAATTCGGGTACTTCCTGAGCGATGTCGTCACTTGTTCGATATCGGATAGATCCGCTAGACTCGGTTGGAGTATGGTGGGATTCACTTCGTCCTAATAATGGTTGCATGGATGTTCAACCGTTCATGAACAACGCTGCGACGCGATGGATGATATAGCAATGAAGAGAACTTGTACCGCAATCGGTCGTTATCCCCACGCCTGCGCGCTCAACTCGCCAAGCGTAAGGTCGCCACTGTTCGACACCGGATAGATCCGTTGGAGAATGCGTTTGATATAAAAAACTCCACATGGATGTGCAGATGTTCGTGTACGACACTTGCGATGGATGATCCGGCAAGAGAGAGAGCTTGTACGTTTTAGTCGTGATCCGCGTCCGTGTGGTCGAAACCCTGAACGTTCCACGTTCACATCACATCGCTGGCAAAGAATGATCCGGCAATGGAGAGAATTTGTACGTTGGCCATTACCAGCGTCCTTGAACGAGTCGTCGGCATGTCCGCACGTTCCACTCGCCCAGACATAGTCTTGAAAGATGTTGTCACCGTTCGATACCGGATAGATCCATTGGACTCCGTCGGAAAAGTCGTCTGGTAGAACGTTCCACGCTTCATCACATGGAGGTTCCAACGTTCGTGAGCGCCGCTTGCGATGGATGGTCTAGCGATGGAGAGAACTTGTACGTGGGCTTGTCGATGTGCCTGCATGCCCCCCTCGCCAAAGGTAATCTTGACTGATGTCGTCACCAATGGAGCCGCCAGAGAAGAGTCGGCTAGTAAACGCACCACGCTCGGATATCACATGGACGTTCAAACGTTCATCAATGACGCTCGCGAACCCGGCAAATGGAAGAGAATTTGGAGCAGTCGTGATCCCTGTCCTTGCTGACGACATGCCTGCGTGCCAGACGAAGGTCACAGGGTCTCGGCGCCTGGTTCTCAATGAAAACCCTGGATCGGGGACAATGTGGCCGCTACACCATACCAGCTCGTCCAAGGACTCCGGTGCACCTCAACGGCACAACCCAACGGTCATACGCCGTGGGACGAATGAGAACCCAAGTTGGCGCCATCAACAACCGGTGGGAAATTAGATGTCCAGTCAACGCTCTTATCAGCAGGCCGACGGCGAGCGCTAATCGAACCACTTGCCGTGCGTCAAACCAGCGTCAAAGCGAGCAGAGTTGACGACCGGTTGCCATCTCACGTCTTCCAAGCTAGGGCTGATAAACGGCCTCAGTATGGCATGGGAAGGCGTCGGCCATCATCCTTACATGTGGACATTGTGGCCGTCGTCAAGACAAAATGATCCCGACCTCGACCATGCGACTGACCAGGGGAGCGCGCGTGTTCAATATTCTGCTGGAGAGCTCGACGTACCTGCTAAGGTCGCATGAGACGCAGAAGGGTCCTCAAATGCCTCCCCGCAGATAGGTCAGCGAGAAACGCACGCAAGTCTGGTCTTCGAACCGGTCGCAGAGCGAAGAGTGACGGTGGGTGGGCAAAGGGGAAAGCAAATATCGCCTGACGAGTGCCAAGTATGCACGAGCCTATGGAAAAAGGAGATGGTGGAGCGAGCAAGTGCCGCCACCTGCTCGTCTCCTGAGAAATTATTTCAGCCCTCCGGCCGGAAGCCCCTGCCTTCTCCGCCGACAGTCAGTCACACCATTTAGTCATTCAGCTCCAGCCACCCATTCAGCAGACCAAACTCACGGACGCAAGGTGCATAGACGGCATGGTCACAGAATGGCAGAAAGGCCGATGTGCGACCCCCGAGTATGGAGTGGCAGCCAACCGGACAGTCGACCGCTAGTGAGTGGTAAGAATCAATCATAGATCCACTCACCCATCCGCCGATCTCGGGCCGTTTTTGGAGAGAAAAAATTTCGTTGGCCGATAAGGTCATAAAACGCATTCACCCGGTTCATGATGCTGGCTTTCAATTGGGTTACAACGTACGGAGCGCTTGACGGTCACCATCAACATGCGCTTCCAAGTCAGTCAGGGTTTTGCGCGCACCTCGACCCCCACCTTGCACGCCAAACTGTCGGTTATAGCTTGACTGCAGTTGGATCAAGCGGAGCAAGTGAGAAGGAGACAATGCTGCCGCACGCCAGGGTGCCTGCTGTCAGTGAACCCTTTGCACGAATTTATGAACGTGTTCCTTGTCGGCGAGCCAAGAATCCTCGTTGCTTCCACCGTGCATCGCCGGGCGATGTAAAAAAAGAGGTGGAGTTGCCTCGATATGCTGCCGTATTCCCTGCACCTTCCAGAGAGATATGAATCCCTCGTAGAGTCTCGGCCTCATACATGAACATGATCAGATCTCAGGGAAGAACAAAAAAAGAAATGACTTTACACATGGAAGACGCTGAATCAGTCAGCTGCCATCCGTACCACATCCGCACCAATGAACGGGCATCATCCTTGGCTGGTGATATGGCCGATAAGCGAGCGACAGCCACCGATATATCATGAGACTGTAAAGCGCGCAAATTTTTGAATCGCATGGGAATGAGACGAGACGAGTGGTCAAATTCCTCTTCCCAAATAGATTCAAGCGAGAACAGGGGCAAGGATTACGCGACATCCCTGTCACAGTGTCACCGGAGAAGTAAAAATCGCTGATGCTGTGCCCTGGTAGGTCTTCTTCTGAAATGAGGTACTTGGTCACCACGGTTGCCACGTTTGTGACCAGATGGTCTCGACGCAAGTAACAAGGCAAATGCAGTGTAAGGGGACAATTGAGTGATGGTGTTCAGAGGTCAACCAGGAGAATCGACGCACTCAGATCTGGGGGCCAGGCTGACTGCAGCTCTACCCTTGTAGCAGGGCGGGAACGAGTAAGTTACCAAAGTCCCTTACCAGTGAGTGAACGCACACCACGTAAGTTAATCACTTTATGAATAGTCGGGTTCATGTAGAACAATGTCCAAAATGTCTGGTTGACTAACAGTCCATTATGTAAACAGAAAGAAAACAACGGCAGTGTTTCAATTTGCGGTATGTATTATGAATAATAGAGACCTTCAAGAGTCATCGCACAAAAAAAGAACACTGGTTATCGTGCCCGACGTGCAGTTGGCACAGACACGGATGTCGTAATTGGAGTGGTGCTCACACCAGCAACAACCGTCCCAGGTGGACAAAGCGTTGTTGGCACTGCAGAACCCACGGCGTCCCAGGCGTCAGGGTAACTGCACCCTTGCACCTGCGTAGGTGCCAAACCGGTATCGGCGGAGTCGTACCACCCGTCGCCGATGCTCACAGTCGGTGTTGGAGAGAACGACGGGGGAGGGAGCGTGGGTATGGGGCTCGTCGACGTATACGTGGGAAGCAATGCTTGGTTCGCGCCCGATGTCAAACCGTTTATGGATGCGGGGGGATACTGGCCGTACATGGCTAACGAGGTGGCAGCGATGGTACCTGCGCCAGCGCCACCTGTCTGCCAGGACGCATATTGCCCATTAAAAGGTTGGGGCGAGACACCGAGAGCTGCACATGTTCCGAGCGCCGTCCGTGGGTCGGTGGGTATCCATCCACCCTGCAGCCCGAGTTGGTAGGACCAAAGGGGCGCTTCAACTGTGTTTGTTGTGGAGGAGTTGCCGATCTATTCAAGCCATTCGTCAGCAATCGTACGTTAAGGAGGAAACTGGCGAACCTTCCAAGTCCAGTAAAACCAATTCTGAAGGGCGTCCATAGAAGCTAAGGTGAATTCCATGAGACCATCTTTCAATGTTTGATTCCATTGAGACGAGTCCAGGAATAGCGAGCATGACGGCCCAAAGCTCGACGTTCCTGTTGTGCCAGTCAGGAAAAGCCCACATGGATTGTATCCATTACTGAATTCGCCCGCGATGGTTACTCCAAAAGCGGTCTGGCTGTGAAGGGCATGAGGCAACGGAAGGCTCAACAGTCAATTGGCAAAGGTACCTGGCGTTCATGCTATCGGCCCATGCATCACAGGCAGTCGTGGGCCAGATTCCGCCTGCTTGAAGACCTGTGCCAGTGGCAATTGGCTGGGTATTTGAATTACCATTGAAAGCAAAGTAAGGGTGTGTGTCGAGAATAATGCGATCTGACCCTTGCAGGAAGCCTGCCCAACTTGCCACGCCTTGAAAACCATCGTGGATAGCAATATACGCTCCGTGCCCTTCACCAACGCCCGTAATGTCACGAATCATATCATGAACGGCAAGGTAACTGAAAAAGATATTGCTCATCGTCCACCCAAAACAATGTGTAGCGAGGCTTGATGGCTCACAAGGATGTAAGTTGGTCTTTGCCAATGGTGGATAGGATAGGCTCGTTCATGATGCTGAAAACAGGAACTACGGGCTGCCATTCAGGCTGGGAAATAAACTCGGCAATGATCCTGATATAGTTCAGTGCGCGTTCGGCGTTAGCCATGCCCATAACGCCATTGAGAAAATTGATGCTGCCTTCCTTTCCAGAATGGTTGTAACCTGTATGTTGCACATGGGGTGGGAAATTTCCCTCACGCTAGCGAAGGCTATGGACATACCATTCTGAGAGCCAGGAATAGTGTGAAAGTCTAAATTAACTCTGATCCCATATTTCCGAGCCCACTGTAGAACACGTAGAATGTATCTGGCAAGACTGATTAGCGACTGAATCCCCAAGAATGTAAAGACACACATACGGCCAGCAAACTTTTTCTAGGAAAGGTTCAAAATCCCATTTCTCGATAGCCCAAAATGGTATTGGCAGGCGAATCCAATTCAATCCAGCCCCAGCCATTTCCGCGATGTCTTGTTCCGTCTGTCAAACATGCAGTCGACGTGATCACATTAATTAAAAACGACGTAGATTACTTACGATAAACGTCTTATAATGGTCTTCAATTTGGTTTAAACCGCCACTGGCTGTATCAGCAGCCATGAGGGTGCTTAAGGTCCACTCGTCTATGGCAGCAGGGTATTTCTGAAAGAGCGCAGGGGAAATGAACGGTTCGAGGACAAATAGTCCTCCCAAGTTAACGCTGTATGTCACAATGCTCAGCGCGGGACACACCACGAAGCATGACTAATTACCCATAAACCTTGTCTTGACCCCAAGTCCAACTCGTGTTTAATGGTGGCGTCCATGAATTTGGTTGAGCGTTATTATTGAAGGGGTCCTTCGGATCGTATACCCCTGTGAGGATGAGTCAGTGAAGGGTCGTTGGTGGTGATTTTAACGTGAGTAAAGAGATCCAGAATGAAAATGCGGAGTGCGTTTGGGAGTTATGGTAGACGAATCGTTTATGCATCAAGACTGGGCTCTGCGCGTGCGCCAACCATGGTAGGGAACAAGTGATGACAAATTCGAACATAGTAACCTCGAAGAATTAATGAAAATGCGGAAGAAGTGCGCAAACTCACAGGAGCCACCAAAATTATTGATATATGTGAATGTTGTGCCATCCGAGGTTGTGATAACTGAGCCATTCCCACCGGTCGTCAGACTCTTCCCGGTAGGACCTGGACTACTAGTGCCTGGCGGGCTGGAGCTGCTCGTGGAACTTGAAGAAGGATTAGAGCGAGGTTTAATAACGAAGAAGTAGACCGGAATAACGACTGCCGCAGCTGCGATAATGAGGGCGACAAGTGCGATGATCCAACAGATAGGACGTCTAACGATCGATGGCTTGCGAGACGATCCGAGATTGCCCGGAAGTACGGGAGTAGCGGAAGCCTCGCTAAACCGCCTCCCGTCCCCAACAAGGAGAGGTGAAGAGTTGCTCCCAGAGTGTAATGCGAGCGATCCACGGGAAGAAGCACTGACGGACTCGGGCGTCTGTTCGAGGTATGTGGCTCTGGGAGGCTCAAACAGCCAAGGGTCTTGCGAAGGGGTATTTGGCGCCCTGCCATATGACTCTACTTGACTAACTGGTCTTGAGGACGGGTATGAGGACGACATCACCAAGTGAGAGTCAGTGACATGGAGAGACGGGAAACGCTGAGATTAAATGCGGCGTCCTGTGATAGTGCCATATGTGATCTAGTCTGTCAGCGGTTCTCCCCGTCCGTCTACTTGTGACCACGTGAACCAATCACTGAAGTACTGACTTCTGACTGGACACATGCTCGTTCCCCCTTCGTGGAATTTTTGTGGAGCAGGTACCAGCTGACTGGCATGAATTGATAGGTCTTGGTCGTAGAAAACCACCTGACAATGTGGTCGAGACGGTATCGCACTTGACAGACTTAGTAGTAGGTCTCAGTGTAGCCATTGGTACTCCGCTTCTCCCATGCCTAGATTCGTCTCTTTTCACAGGCTTATTTTTACAGGCCGCCATAAGCGTGGCCTCGAAGCTTCGCGTGTCATGTAGGCGAAAAAGCAAACTTTGTCTGATGGGCTGTCTCGTGCGACAACCACTGGCAATCAAGTCTTGAAAACAGGTGCAAAAAACTAATATACTACTATGAACAGGCTCAACGCACATGGCGACGGTCGCTAGGAGAGTGGCACTCGTGCATGGTATCGTTATTATACCGTTTTGGTCGGGTTGCGGAAGCTGCTGACAGCGACTCGGTTACAAAGGTCACCGGAATGTGACCACCGGCTCCCAGAACATTCTGGCTCGAGACTATCACCACAGTTGCATCTGGCTGCAACAAGCGCCGTGGCGTCGCTACTGATTGGCTAGTGTGGGCCAAAGGAGAGCTCAGCCCGTTGTCGCTCAATATTTAATTGTTAATTTTATCTAGCCACCTGGTCTCAGTGTTGTTGTGCGTGGCCAACAGCGTTGGATGACTCTTCCACATCATAGTACCTTTACGATGAAGATTACTGTGATTCTCGGTAGGCAAGTCAGTACAGTTCGTTCACTTGGCAACTAGTTATCACTAGGTGAAAAGGGGTCATCAGCACAGTTAAGATCATAGATGATAAGCAATATGCAAGAAATCAATGTAACAAATGATAACCTCACCTCAGGGTAGTTCGGGGAAATCGAGCTGAGGAAGCGTTATCGTACGAACGAGTACAGTGGCCCTGGGACAGGTACGATGTGTCTAAATGAAACAAATGATAACTGCCTGCCCCGAGGCACGATGTCCGCGACGAGATCATGGGACATGGTGGCCTGACCTCTGAATCGTCTGACACCGGGTCTCTAGGACTACAGAGAATATAAGGAAGCAACCACAGTTTTCTGTCCGTTTGCGTTCGCTGTACGTTGCTCCTACTTCAGCGTTCAGCTTTACCTAATATATACATAGTACAACCCCTTAATTTTCAACCACTTTAGCTAGGACTTTACGCACGTCCACTCGCTCCCCTGCCATGTATCCTGATTTACCTGTGCCTCTTGCCAAGTCACGGTGCGCGATGGTCGGTCTGCCCCCCGAGGACATTCTACGTGTCAATCTCAACCGCATGCTGGTGGATATCTCCCTGTGCGGTAAAAGCTGGTAGGGACCACGAGGCCGGACCCAAAAGTCGTACATGAATGCCGCGGGCCAAACTTGTGGAGCATTACTCAACTATAGATATGGTCCAGCCTGCTGTCCACAAAACAGTATAGCTCCCAAGCTTACCACCACAGCCTACAGATCGGCGGCCGACCATTTTGTCCTACATAATCGCCGCTGGTCCAGGCACTGCACCAGAGGCTCGCGGGAGAGGCACGATTGCACGGCGTGTGTCCACTTTGTTGGAAAGATCGATCGAGGACTTCAATTATATTATCGACGGAGATGAACAGAACAAGGTTTTGAAAAAAAAAGTACTTCATGCTAGACAGACTCGGGGACCATCGTCGGAGTAGCTAAAATCCGCCTGAATTTGTTGTCTTGTGGGTTAAACCAAAAGATGGTGCTCTCGTGCGCGGTGATATGGGTGCCATCAGTGCATCAACAGTCAACGTCAAACTTTGACCCAGCTGTGTTATTCTTTGCTCGGCTGGGAATCGAAGCAGGCGAGACAGAAATATGTGCGTCGGGGCTGCGCAGGGATGTCACAGGTCGTGTGTCGATGAAGCCTTTGTCGCCGAGGTTGTCAAAATTGAACCCACTACCCATGTGGTCCCATAGAACACGTGTTGACGCACGTTCTGCCTGTACCTGCCTGCATATGGTCTCATGCTCATACTCTAACGTGAATCAACGTGATGCTGAGCTACTTTGACGTACAGATAAGTACCTCACTGGCTTATTGTGACAAAGTGGCTGATCGCTTGGATGGTCAGGAGATATGGGGTTTGAGTCAAATGGCGGTATCGGTTATGCATGAAGACGAGCCGAAGGCTGTGCACGCGTCGGAGTAGGCGTGGTGTGGCGGAATTTGCCGAATCCGGGGGATCACCAGTGCCGGAGACAAAACAAACAATCTCAGATCCAGCAAGATCCACGATCGACATGACCCCCTTCTCCATTTCATGTTCAAGCAGCGAGTCACTGACCCACTTCAGGTTGGAGTATGGATGGCCATGGCTGAATCGGATGAATAATGCCAACAAACAGAAGCAAAAGAGACCTGTGAGGTCTCTGTCAGTGGCTATTTTAGCCCAGCACCGCCGCCGCTATACTCCCAAATGGGTGTAGGACCTGCTTCTCAAGGCCGTGAACCACAGCTGAGGCGAACATGGCGCAATGACATACACCTATTGCACTCCTGTTTTTAGCACAATAGGCCCTGCTTGGCTCTCCGGCGAAGTGGGCTAGTCATTTACCGCCGCCTATGTCTCTGCCTATATATGATCCACCGACATCCCTAGTATCTTGTCTGATGTCAAGCCCATCCCGATGCATCTTTCTGCAGCCACCCTGACAAGCCACATCACATATACTCAGACGGGTTATCATCAGTCTCTACCGATCCCCCCTGCGGAATCTCCGGCTGTCCCTTTCAGAACATGCACTCCGCACGATCAACCGTCGCTCAGATACAGCGTGGAGGACATATTGCAAATCGTCCTCAGAAATCGAAAGAATTGGAAGACCTTAAAGGGTAAATCAGAAGCTGTATGGCCACCCTACCTCGAAGCGACCATGCTCATGGGTACCTTCTTTATCTTGTATATGTCACGTTTCTCACGTCTTTCATTATCCACCACAGCTCTCCAGGAATATGAACCTGATGACTCGCGGGAAACACGAATGCTAGGGCGCTACCCAATGCGTAATCGCTTCATATCCGACTATATCCATAGTACCACTGGAAAATACAGATCTGCCAAGCAAGTAGGTAGCCGCCTGCAACAGCTCAGAGATACATCCGAGGGCCGCGAGTGTAGGTGTTTCGTGCGGTCCGTGTGCGGACGACATTCATAAATTTTGTTTGTATTTGTCACACGACAGTGATCGATGTGTTGACGGGTTGCTACCGTACCCGGATGAACGCCGGCACCTGCAATGCACGCCAGCCAACCACTTGGGATTCACCTTCCAGCCCCCCAGTTTCCACTATATCTTGCGACCGTTCTTCCCCTTGCTCTTCTTCAGGTTCTCCAGCCACTCCTACACCTCCAGTCACTCCCACGAGCCCAACTATGCGTCCCTTCCCTTCACCCAAAGCTCGTCAACCTGCCGAGCCACGCATGCCTGTCTACATTGACATCGTTCCGCAACAATCCCACTCCTCATCGACAGGTTGTTCTCCTTCATCCGTCTCTGCTGTATTGATGTCCAATTTCGACCCATCTCCTTTGGATGCAGCGCGTCATATCCGCAACATCGATCCTACGGTGACCTTTGTCTCCCCGTCTCGTGTCAATGGCAAGTCCTCTTACATTGTTCTCCTGGACGGTGCACCCGTCCATTCGGAGGACACGACGCTCGAGTATGTCGGCCCCTACTTTACTTCATCGACCGGTCGATCGTCGGGCGAAGAACCTGTATTATACAATACCCCACTCGTACCTAAATATTGGGATGTCCTCTGCGGAGCCGCAGGTAGGTCATGCCCAACCTGCTAGTCTGTGGTCGGGTTTTGACGTGGATGCTAGATCCCACCCTGTACACCATCGTTCAAGACGTGCACCGTGTTCCGGATCCTGTACCCAATCAGGACTACGGACAGCGTCCTCGCCCTGCGCGCATATTCTCGGCAATCTATCATTTCCAATATCACACTTCTGGGGACTCTGGTTCATCTTATGAACAGCCAGCTGCGGAAGTGTCGAAGAGTGGTTCTTCCATGACGTCAGCGTTTGGTGAGCAAACGCTGCAAGGCTCCATATTGGACCCTGGGACGACAACGACATTCCCAATGTCTACCACATACGGCGTCCCGATGCGCGAAATTTTCCGGACGCCGGGCGAGGTGGACCAAAACCTGTTTGACGAGCCATTCATGTTGGACGTCAGCCTTGAAGAGATGGCTTTTGATGACTTTGTCGCCAGCATGGACAATCCAAACACATTTGTACGTTTCAATCGCCTTCCCTTTTTTTTAGCGTGGCGTGGATGCTGACGATGTGCCTCTGACAGTTTATGTAAAATAGAACGCAATCATACCACCACGCTGTAACATGGTTAGCGGTCATGTTTCGGGTTTAGTTTTCTGTTGTTTGTATCATGACGCACGTGTGTAATAGGCGGACGGTTGGACGTAGAGCGTTCAGTTGATATCCGCACTCGATGTTATGGAGCAATTTTATATGATTGTGACGACGACGAAAATATGTTCGTGGTCGTCAAGTCTGCCTCATATCATCGATCGATCTTGTTGTTCATGTGGCACAGAGGGCCAACTTTAAACCGCAATGCAGACTAAACCAAAAGCGTACAGTACTGGCGATATGGCTAGTACTAAATTGTGCCTAGATGAACTTTGAGCTCCACAATGCCTCTCCCTGTCTTGCTTCCTCCGTCCCGGCGCCATGTACTTTGGTGTTAACTATCATGGATTGATTACGAATCGCGGCCATGTGAAGTCGAAAAAGAAAGGGGGCTTACCACTCTTGAGGAGGGAGATGATCTGTATCCTCGGAGCAAACTCTCTCGTCATAAGAGACACGTCGGTCAACTGAGTAATCCCCCTCGTCATCCCACGCCCGACCTGTTCCTTGCGTTTACTCCCAGGCGCGCGCTCGATGCGTGCGTGTGCATCGCTGAGCACATCGACCCAGGTGCGCATCGTCATAGCGCCTGCCATCCCGTCCCACTTGCTCATTTCGAGGACCATATTGGTGATACCCGCGACGATGAGTGCGACTTCTGCTTCGACGTTTCCGAGGACGTCGATGGCAGGGGCGAGGTCTGGAAAGTGTGTGTGAATGAGGGCGAGGATGGGTTGGTAGGAGAGGGCGTCGCCGGCTGCGCAGTGGCGTGGAGAGGTACCGATGAGCCAGGGTTTGGCGCGGTCGAGGGCGGCGTAGATGTCGGCACGGAGGGATGGGGAGATGGATTTGGGGTCTGGTTTGGAGGCGGTGGGTTGAGAGGAGGTGAGCCACTGCTTGAACATGGTGTTGTGAGGGTCGAGGGATGGCTACAGGAGAGGTTATGTAAGAGACACGAGGTGGCTTCAACAGGCAAGGGAGATTCCGAGTACAGCGTCGCATTATCTGCCTTGCAGTGGACGACATAGCCCGAGATCGGAAGATAGATAAGATAAGATAAATCGCGGAGTGTGAATTAGGTTGACCAAACAGGTGCAAATAACGCGTCGCGTTGGGGAAGAGCAGACAAGACAAGAAAGAAGCGTTCATGCAGGACTACATAAACCAGTCTCCGACAAAACACAAGTCCAAGGAAAACCATGCAGACGACCTCTCCCTCCTCTTGGACGGCGCAGAGAACTGGGATTGGGCGGACATGGAGGCGGATTTCTTGACGCCCAAGAAGAAATCTGCCAGTCCAACCAAGGTGAGCTGCCTTGTTCTTCATCCATGCTCAATCTCACACAGCAACTAGCGGTCACCCATCAAACGCCAACGCTCCCCCGTTAAACCAGTCACACCTCGCCGTGCCTGTTCAATGCCGTCTGGCAACGCCCCAAACTTGAGCTTGTCCGCCCTTCTCGAGGGTGCCGAGACCTGGGACTGGCAGGACATGGAAAGCGACTTCCTCTCCCCCGCTCGGAAGCGCGGTAAACTCAAGGTTCGGGGCACCATGTCGTGTTATCCCCTCCTTCTGACCCGAATCTCAGTCTGGCGTTGCTCTCGAGCAACCATATACCAAGACGCCTTGCGCGCGCTGCATCGTGGAAGCAGTGCAAGAGGGCCAGCGGCGCGGCTCCAAGGTTCGATTCTCTCTTCCTTCTTTGCCATTTTCTCGACGCTGCAAATAGCTCTTGTCGGTCAAAACACTTGCGCATGGACACCTACGTTCGGTCACACTCCAGGACGACTGGGCAGAGTCCGACGTTCGGAAGGGTAAGAACAACTCACATCCTCTCATTTAACCGACTCATCAGCTTCGCTTCTCCCAGGTGATATCATCAATGTTCTCGGCCACTTTGACTCGGAGGGTGCCATCACCATCTCATCTCGCGATAATCTTTTCATTCATCATCCCGATCTACTCTTGACGGCAACCGCACTCTCAAATGCCCCACATTGCAGACGGAAACCCCTCCTCTCGTCCTTGGTACGCTCCACCTCCGATGCGACACCCGCCCTCGTATGGGGTAATATGCTACACGAAATCATGCAGACGTGCCTTGCTACCCAGCAATGGGACGAGTTCTACGTCGAGGATCTGATCGAAGATGCCGTGATGAAGAACCTCCCGGAAATAATAAAGATTGGAACCGATATCGAAGAAGCAAAGCGAGAGCTCAAACTTCGATCCAGAGGCCTCAAGGTATTCTCCGAGCGCTATATCGCAGACACACCCAAGGCACGCCCTCTTTTCTCGTCATGCATCCCATTCAAAAACTGATATTCTGTCACAGCCCGACGCTATCCTTGCCAATACCCGTGCAGCCGCCAATCAAAACACGCTTCTCGCTATCACGTCCTTGCATGATATCGAAGAGGACATATGGTCACCTACCTACGGCCTTAAAGGCAAACTGGACGCGAGCGTCCAAACGATTATTGCCGAAAATACCTTTGACAAGTCTGTCAAGCAGAAACCTCTTCTCAGCACTCACACCATGCCGTTCGAGATCAAGACAGGTCGGTCCATTGCAGGAATGGAACACCGCGCTCAAACAATGCTGTACACCCTTCTCGTGGAGGAACGGTATGGTGTCCAAGTCCCAAGCGGACTACTCTACTACACCCAAAGCGAGGAGGTCGTGAGGGTTCCTCGAGGTAGAAACGAACTCAGAGGCCTCATCTGTGGAAGAATGAGATGGCGGCATACATGATGCGTCGCGTGAATCAGAGTAAGGCTACCGAGCCTTTCTTGCCACCCACGATCGACGATGAACGTACGTGCAAAAGGTGTTACTCGCTCGACGCCTGCATGTTGTACCGCAAGGCTAGTATCGTCGGCTCGTTCATTGTCGTTGACTAACGTTACGTGCAGGCTGTGGAGAACGTGGTTGATGACGCGTCGCCAATTGCAGGGATCTACGACGCCAAGACGTCGCACTTGACTCCCGCCCAAGCGGATTTCTTCAAACAATGGGAAGCTCTGATAGCTCTCGAAGAGCAAGACGGTATTCGATTCCGAAAAGAGCTTTGGACAATGTCGGCCCAGAAACGCGCAGAAAAGGGACGCTGTTTTGATTCCATGGTCATCGACAAGACGTTCTTCCCCTCCAGCTTGCCAAGTGCAGGCAAGATACACCGGTACACGTATCGGTTCATCCGCGGAAATGATGCCCCTTCCCAGAGCCAGTCTCTCTTGAACGGCCACATGAACATGGGGGATGCAATCTCCATCTCCGTCGAGCCAGAACTCCTCGCGCTCGCTCGTGGCTGCATCGTGGATCTCACACCGCAACAGGTCGTCGTGGGCGTGGACCACGAGCTAAACTTGGACAAGATTGCTGCACGCCTGCAGGTACTGCGCAACCTTGAACGCCGGATCCGGCCCGAGTTCCGGATTGACAGGGACGAGATGTCAGGCATGGGTCGCATCCGCGACAATCTCGCGCAGTTGTTCTATGCCGACGGGGACACGAGGCGACTCGGGCTGGTCGTGGATCTCCGCAAGCCGGCGTTCGAGGACGAACAAGCAACGGTAGATGCGTTGCGGGACGTTCCCGAGTACGTGGCTGCGACAAGCACGCTAAATTCGGGCCAGGTGTCAGCGATGACACGCGCGCTAAGTGCAAACGATTATGCGTTGATCCTCGGGATGCCTGGAACTGGCAAGACGACCGTGATCGCAGCCCTCATTCGGACGTTTGTGGCTACGGGAAAGACGGTGCTGTTGGCGTCGTATACGCATTCTGCGGTGGACACGATCTTGCTCAAGCTGAAAGACGATGACTACAGCATTCTGAGATTGGGAAACGTGGACAAGGTGAGTTCTTGTATATGTCATCGGGACGGTGATGCTCAGGCTGGCGGCTTAGGTTCACCCCGACGTTCGCCAGTTTACAGAGGCGAAGAAAAAGACTGCCAAGACAATCGAACAACTCGAGAATCAGCTCATGTCACCACCGGTCGTAGCCACTACGTGTTTGACGATCGATCAGTGAGTTTGAAACGGTCGACGATCCGATGGCTGGTACTGAGCTCGCTACAGCCCTCTGTTTTCCCGGCGGACGTTCGACTATTGTATCATAGACGAGGCGTCACAGATCACTTTACCGACGTGTCTGGGTCCTTTGCGTTTCGCTGACAAGTTCGTGCTTGTCGGAGACCACTTTCAGCTTCCACCACTGGTAAACCCCGTTGTCAGATAAAAACAGTGACGAGCAGTGACATATTCTTCCAGGTACGCAATCCAGCAGCGAGAAAGGGTGGCCTAGATGTCTCGCTGTTTCGAAAGCTATCCGTGGCCCATCCACATGCGGTCGTGGACCTGACGCATCAATACCGCATGAACGAAGATATCATGCTGTTGTCCAACAAACTCATATATAGTGACCGACTTCGGTGCGGCTCAGAATCCGTCGCGAAGCAGAGTCTGGTACTCCCCGACAAGACGTTTATCGATACTCTTTGTGGAGCGGGTGGATGTCTGTGCAGCGACGGCAAGTGTTGGCTCGCGCAACTGCTGGACGAAAAGTAAGCATCGTCTTTCGCGTGTGACCTCGGCTGACGTTGCACCAGTTGTAAAGCCGTCTTTGTAGACACGGACCGCGTCCCTGCGATCGATTCGCGCGTGGGTGACCTGGTCCAGAACGAAGTAGAGGGCAAGATCGTGTACCAGATCGTCGAGGCGCTCTCGCGGAGTGGCATTGAGGAACGCCAGATCGGGATCATGTCATTGTACCGTCAACAAATCAAGCTCCTCTCTCATCTCTTGCAGGACAGGAAACAGATTGAGATTTTGACCGCGGACAAGAGTCAGGGGAGGGACAAGGACTGTGTGATCATCTCGATGGTCCGATCCAACGATCATGGTCAGGTACGTCCCTCTCGTGCGTTCATCCATTCGACGAGGCCGACCTCGTGTCCTAGGTCGGCGATTTATTAAAGGATTGGCGACGCGTCAACGTGTCGTTTACGCGTGCGCGATCCAAGCTCGTGATTATCGGTTCGCGGAGGACGCTCGGTGTGACGGCGTTGTTGGCGGAGTTTTTAGAATTGATGGAGGAGCGGGGGTGGGTGCTTGTGTTGGGAGAGGGTGCGGAGAGGATGCATCCTATGTTGGAACCGCCTAGGATGGTGGTGGTGGGTAAGCAAGGTGGGAAGCGCGAGGCTGAAGAGGTTGGGAATGGGAATGGTGCTGGTGCTGACGGGGGTGGGGTGGAGACGCCGCCGAAGAAGGCGAGGACACCGGTGAGGGATGGGGTGTTGAGGGGACGACCGATATTGCAGGATGTGGTCAATGATGGGTTGTGATGTATGTATTTAATGTTCGTGCGCTTGGGTTATGGATGTTTGCTTGTACCCTCTTGAGTTTGTGGACTCGACATCCTAGCTTCGACCGTAAGGATTATTATGGCTTGCATCAGGACCACTTTATGCGTCAAGCTACGTGGAGAAATATGCGTAGATAAACCCCTGAGCTGTCGATGGCAGAAATGACGAAATAGCCCTAATTTAGGGTGACCCGCAGTCAGTAGCACCTCCATGTCGGACGAGGACCCACATCTCTCCAATGTCCTTCGACCCCTTCGAAACCCTCCAGAATGGCCCGCGTCCTCTGAATCCGTCATCCTAGAACCATTCGTATACATCACATCGAAACCCGGCAAGGAAATCCGATCGTTGCTGATCGAGGCGTTCAACGTATGGCTCGACGTCCCCCGTACCCAGCTCAGCGTCGTCTCGCGCGTCGTTCGTATGTTACATAGCGCCAGTCTCATGGTGGACGATATCGAGGACGGCGCTCAACTTCGGAGAGGTCAACCGGTCGCACATCGCATCTACGGCGTTCCCCAAACGATCAACACGGCCAACTATGTGTATTTTTTGGCGTACAAGGAGTTGGCTGCGCTCAGAGACCACGACGACGGTTCGGGAGACGAGGATCGGATCGTGCCCAACAAGGATTTGGATTTGGTGGTCACAGAAGAGTTGCTGTCACTGCATCGTGGACAGGGTCTCGAGATATTCTGGCGAGACACGTTGCAATGTCCGACAGAAGAAGAGTACATTGCCATGGTGAACAATAGTTGAGCGTGCTTGCAACATGTATCAGGTGACTAACACAACGTCTTGTGTGGCAGAGACGGGTGGGTTGTTTAGAATTGCTGTCAAGTTGATGATGGCGTGTGCGACGAAGAACGTCCACGTGTGAGATTGAATCTGGTCTTTTTCTTGCATCTGGGGTCTTGTTGATGACTTTTGATTCTAGGGATTACGTCCCTCTAGTTAATCTCTTTGGCGTATACTTTCAGATCAGAGATGATTATATGAATCTTCAGAGTACAGAGGTACGTGAGCATTGTGGTCCCCCATGATTCAACGGTACTCATGGACGGCTACACGATAGTATTCAAAGAACAAAGGGTTCGCAGAAGACCTTACCGAAGGCAAATTTTCTTTTCCCATCGTCCATGGCGTACGAGCAGACCAGAGCAACCGCGTCATATTAAGTACCTGTCCAATCTCGCAATTCTAAGGAACACAGCATTGATGTCGAAAAATAGACGTGCTTCAAAAACGACCAACAACGCCAACATTGAAGCATCATACCATCTCTCATCTACGTAACCAGACGGGTTCGTTCAGCTATACATTGAAGATCATGAGAGCACTTGAACGAGAGGTATGTGTGTTTTGACGTCGAAGCACCAGGATAGCATCGTTGACGATGGCTCGTCATAAGGTTCAGCAGGAAATAGCAAGGCTCGGGGGAAACAGTCAGCTTGAGGCGATTCTGGATACTCTACATGTCGAGGATGACCGATGAACAGAGCATGAAAGAGGTTGATACATTTGTAAAACGCTTTTGCAACGAGGTGATGCCGGCATATGTTGAGCTACTCCAAAGGCAACCGAAAAGACTTGTAGCATACGACAGGAAGCGGAGACTAACCGTGAACGGAAACCGTACTGAAGCGTGCGCGTTCAAACTACTCAGAACCTTGCTACACTTTCAGCGCGAGCTATCCTTGTAGAATTTGCCTGTTAAAATGGCAACATAAGGAACACGTATTCACAAGTGCAAGTAGAGACCGACCCTATGGCCCATGGTGTTTTTCGTTCTAAATACCGAACAGGACCCATTCTCGACGCCGTTCAGGTACAGAGAACTCCCAGAAACGAGATTGCGTTTGAAGTGCAAGGCGTTACTCTTCAAGCATCAAGATGATCAAGAGCTCGCCGAGAAAACCAAGTGAACGACGGTCGCGGATCCTTACCGCGAATGGTGCTTGTTGAATGGCTAATGGGACACAATGTACATCTCGACACCACGGTCCTTGTGGCAACGAGCAATGATAAACGGGAGTTCGTTGTCGTCGTAAATATCCATGTCAGGCCAAGGCTTGGGCTCTACGGAAAAAGTCTTGGGGTATCCAGCCATAAGAAGCACCACTGTAGCTGTTAGAGGTTTAGCATCGAAACGACGCGTACCGTCTATGATATAACTCATGTAGGGTTCCAGAAAAGCGTCAAGTGAGGAAGATGTGTGGTTGTGGTGTGGAGTTGTGGTGACTGGAAGTTGTACCCGCGACTTCTGGCACATCAGTGCCCAATGTCTCACCATTGCCGCTGTCTTCTGGATTCTCTAGCGACTGCTCCTCTAATTCAGAGGCTCCGTTGTTACGCTCAAGCAGAGTTCAGGTCGCTGAGCGTTCGACCTGATCACTGGCATTTATGGCGTGGCGAGCCTGGTTTGTCGCATGGTGGTGAGTCTGGTGACCCGCCGGAGCGCTCTTCTGGCCGGCTTCTCTTCGCTCGTTCTTGGGCCACGACACGTTCAAGTAGTCGCAACAAGTCACATCACGAACCCGCTGCAGACAGCTCCGAGCTCGGAGATGCATGCCAGGCCATGCATCACATGGACGCCTCCGAGTCGGAATCAGATCGTTTGGGTCGATGTAGCATCCTCAGGCTAGCCTGAGCAGCTGCCAGCTCGACCACGGAAATGTACTAGCTCTCCGGTGTTCGCGTCTTGGACTTTGGCGGACAGCTTCTCAAATTCTCGTTACCGTAAAACAGGACTGGCGCGCTGGCAAATTGCTCATAGATCTTTTTCTTCACCTTTTCGAGACGCGGCACCCAGGATGATACTGCCCCGATTGGGTCCGAGATATCACTACACCTATCGGATGCATGGCGTCCTCTAAATCATCGGCTTTGGGTTTTCTTGTACTTGAAGAAAGAAAGATACTAGCTGAAAATGGTGATCAAGGAACTGTCATGCCGAGTTACGTGTTGATCAAGCTATGGTATGTGCCATGCAGTGCACTTCTTTCAAGTTAAGCCTAATTCATGTTGCTTGAACCGATTTGTGCTATGAGCTCGACCGAACAGCGGCCGAAGTCGCACTCGAACCTTCCATCCCACCATCCTAGAACAAGATCACGCAAAATTCATTCTACCTGCTCCTCTGGCGTATGAGTATACTTCATACTTCGGACTTACATCATGACGGACTCCCGAGCCCTTGCCAAATACGGCGCTGTTCCATCCACAGAAAACCACTCCAACGTCCTTGAAGTGGGGGTTGATGGGGATGAACTGTACTCGGCGCGAGAGCGCATTCCGGACGTAGCTCAAACTAAGTGGACGTATTTCCTTCTGGGATGTGCCATTCTGCTACCTTGGAGCGGTGACTCATTTTGCCAAACTACCCAACCTGTTTATGCTCATCTCTACTTAGCTATGGTTAATGCGACATCATTTTTCCTGTCTAGAGTGGCTGGATCCCCCATCTACCCGACGTTTAGCTCGTACTGGAACACTGTCTACATGTCGACCAAATTAATATGCCAATTTTACTGCACTTTCACTTCGAAACAGGTTCGTAGATATTTCATCGAATGGTAATACACTCACGCTTTGGAATATCACAGTCGTCCCCGTCTCGCCGGATATTTGCGTCCATCATTGCGATGATCTTCCTTGTCACATCTCTTTGTCTCAGCACGTTCATTCGAGGCACACCTTCGACTTTTTTTGCATTTTCTCTCCTCGTTGGAGCTTTAACGGCAGTCGCAGTCGGTTATCTGTGTACAGCTGTCTACGCTCAGGCGGCGTTGCTCGGCGCGCCATTCCTGCGAGCCGTATTTTCTGGGCAGGCTGCCGCCGCAGTTGCGATCAGCGTCGTACAGGTTGCCAGTTCGATGATTGCTCTTTGGGGTTCGTCTCAGGAGTCCGACTTGACAAAGGCGTCAAGAGCTGGAAGAGACGATCAGGCAGAAGAAATAGCTGCGCGGATTTTCTTTGGTGTTTCCGCTATCTTTCTCTGCATCACGTTGGTTACCTACACACGGTTGACGAGGCAGCCTGTCTATAATCCTGTTTCTGACGCTCTGGAACAACGCCGTGGAGTCGAAGCCCCGGAAGAGCTTACCCCACTATTCACGGAAGACCGCAGAAATTCCTCGACGGTGCCCAACTCATACATTTATCAAGTCCTTACACAGAACTTGATTTTTATGTTCTCTCTCGCGTTTGTATTCGTAATCACACTCGTAAGTGCCTACTTCATTAGCATGATTGCTCTCCAACTGAGGGTCTTCCACTAGGCGGTCTATCCTGCGATCACAGCCCGTGTGCAACCCGTGGACCCATCCATCCATCCTATGCTGTTCACTGCAGTCCACTTCTTGGTTTTTAACACTGGAGATCTTCTTGGGCGATGCAGCTCTTCGTTCCCTCGTTTAGTTTTCTGGTCTGGGGAGACAATTCTAGTCATGTCTCTCCTACGGACGCTGTTCATTCCCTTGATCCTTTTTTGTAACGTTGATCGACCCGAAAGAATCCCAATGGTCCCCCCGATCATACATTCCGACATCCTTTTCATGATCATCATGCTGACGATAGGATACACGAACGGTTATGTCTCAGCCCTTGGTCTTACCGCCCTTTCGTCTCTTGAGCATAATCCTAGACTAAAGGGGTGCAGAGAAAACGTGGACGTGGCTGCCACGCTAGGTGGTTCGTTTATAATCGTTGGTCTTACTATTGGGGCACTTTCTAGTTTTGGTGTTCAAGCTATGATATAAAGCAATGGGACTGTATTCTCTGATGATCACTGGCGCTGATATCCACGATGCATGCTTCAGTGTTTCCGAGTATGATAGTGGAGAAGGTACGTCATGGTGGCTCAACGCACGACAAACACACATTGTTATTCGGAACATATGCTGCCTAGTCTGCCTCCCTGTTACCGATAGATCTACCGCCCGTCCTCGGACACGTCCATGACAGCAATGACATCGCCTGTTTGAAAGTAAGTAGTCCAAAAACTTCGACTGCCATCCGAGATCAATTTTGGAAAGCGACGCGCGAAACGAACGCACCATAGAACAAGATTGGTCGGCCCTCCGGGTCAAGTCTGTTATGCATCATCGGTACCGTCGGCGCAGGCGACTGTATCCTCGGACTGTGGATACACTGTCAGCACTGTGTCTCCGATCTGTCCAAAGGCAATGTGGTGGGCGTCGTCTATAGAACCGTACATGTGCAGTCCTTGTTGTCTATAATTTGTGAGGCAGCCGATCTAACGTCGACAGAGCGCTTACATCATCTTTGACGAACTACTTTGGCTTCCGGACGACTCGATGAGGTGGGACGGCAACCGAAGCTGTACTGCGGTGCACGTACCGTTAAATCACCACACGAGCCGGGCCAGTTCCTCTGGCGTACGAGCATACCTCATACATTGGACTAACACATGACGGACCTTCCTGCCAGATATCGAGCCGTTTCATCCTCAGCGGACCAAGCCTACCACTCTAATGTCCATGCCTCGGAAGCTGAGCCTGGAGTTAGTGAGGACGAGCCCTACTCAACAATCGAGCACGTTCCGACCGCAGCTCGAACTAGATGGACGTACTTTCTCCTAGGCTGCGCGCTTTTACTGCCCTTCAATGGTGACACTTCTTTCGTCGAACGACTCATCTTGTTTGTGCTCATTGTCTCTTCCCAGCTCTCTTTAATGCAACGCCGTTTTTCTTGTCCCGACTCGCTGGTTCTCCCTTTTACTCGACCTTCACATTCATACTTGTCCAGCGTCTACACGTTGACTAAATTAGTATGCCAATTTTACTGCACTCTCACGTCGAAGCAGGTTCGTAACTTTCACTGGATGGTGATAACCATTATGAGATGCTTACTCTATATGACAGTCGTCCCCGTCTCGCCGCATATCTCTGTCCATCACTGGAATGACCTTTGTCATCACGTCTCTGTGCCTCAGCACGTTTATTCGAAGCACACCTTCGACCTTCTTTGCATTTGTTCTGCTCAATGCAGCTTCTATGGCAATCGCGGCTAGCTATCTGTGTACAGCTGTCTACGCTCAGGCAGCGTTACTTGGCGCGTCGGTACTGCAATTCATGCTATCAGGACAAGCTGCCATCGGGGTCGTGGTCAGTTCTGTACAGGTTGCTAGCTCGGTGATTGCTATCTGGGGTTCGTCTCCGAAATCTGTCTCGACAATGGCAATGAGAGCCAGTGGTAGAGATGGTCGAGCGGAAGAGACAGCAGCGCGAATCTTCTTTGGTGTTTCCGCTGTTTTTCTCTGCATCACATTGGTTGCCTATACCTGGTTGACGAGGCAGCCTTTCCATAAACCGGTGACCGGCACTATGAATCATCACCCTGGAGATGGTACCCCGGACGAGCGTATTGGACTAATCGCGGATCAGCGCAGCATTGCGTCGACAGACTCCAATTCGCACGTTTATCGAGTTTTCAGAAAGAACCTGATTTTCATGTTCTCTATTGCGTATGTATTTGTAGTTACTCTCGTAAGTGTTCACTTGCTTCATTATCGTGACGGCTCTCCAACTGAGAGTTTTCCATCAGGCGGTCTATCCTGCGATCACAGCCCGTGTGCGACCGGTCGATCCCAGTATCCATCCTTTGCTGTTCACTGCAGTTCACTTTTTGGTCGTGAACATTGGTGGTTTTATTGGGCAATCCAGCTGTTCGTTCCCCCGTCTAGTTGTCTGGTCCGGAAAGAAGATTCTAGCCCTCTCTCTCTTACGAACGCTGTTCATTCCCCTACTCTTCCTCTGCAACGTCGAACGACCCGCGACGACTCCGGTCCCTTCGATCATACATTCCGATATTATTTTCATGATTATAATGCTGACAATGGGCTACACAACTGGCTACGTTTCAGCCGTAGCTTTGCTTGCCGTTTCATCGCTCGAGCATAATCCTCGACTAGGCGGTCGTCGCGAAGACGTGGACGTTGCCGCAACGCTGGGTGGTTCTTGTATGATTCTTGGTCTTGCTCTGGGTTCACTATCTAGTTTTGGTGTTCAGGCGATGTTGTGAGACTTTGACAGGCTTGTTCCAATCTGCATTCTTGTGTAGTCCTTTAGATGGTTAGCGCCAACTACTTAGAATCCCTTTCTGCTCCGTAGTAAGGCGAGATCACGTGTATGGGATGACCGAATAGCATGCGCTTAAGTTGGGCGTTCAAAGTTCAAACCAACCAATAGACTCGATGTCGTCTGTTTTGTGTCGGTCTCACAAGATTGCAGTGGGTTCGCGCGTGGCCCGTGACCTCCGCGGTACTACTCCTACGCTTCTTCCGGCTCAAGTTGGCATTGGAAAGTGAGTGACACCAAAAGTCGGCCGTGTCTACAGCTGCACAACGCACGCGCTTCACAATCAGATCCTTTTCGTCGACACACGCCACCAGCAGCTCGAACACAGACGAGCTCCCACTCTCCGGTATCCGCGTCTTGGAGCTTGGCCAACTCATCGCGGGTCCATTCTGTGGACAACTTCTCGGGTAATGGACGCGACCCCATAGGACGGTCGAGTGATTCGATTTGCTCATTGCCCTCCCTTTTTTCGACAGCCATTTCGGTGCAGAGGTCATCAAGATCGAGCCTCCTGCGGGCGGGGACCCACTGCGGGTATGGAGAGAACTCGATATCGACGGCGTCAGTCCATGGTTTCGCAGTCTAGGAAGGAACAAGAAGAGCGTGGCGATCGACCTGAGGCAGGACGAGGGACGAGCGTACGTCGCTCATCTTACTGTCGTCGTCGTCGTTGACGCGCACCCAACACCGCTTTCAAAAAAAGGCTCGTGAAACGGCTTGCAACCAATAGTGATGTCATTCTCGAGAACTTTAAGCCTGGGAGTAAGATTGAGCAGAATAACAACAAATGTTGGCCCTGATGCGTTGTTGTTTCGTTTTCAGCGCTGGAGAAATGGGGGTTGGGCCCGTCGGCGTTGCACCCACTCAACCCGTCACTCATATTTACCCGTGTGAGCGGGTATGGACAGACAGGACCTTGGTCATCTAGGCCTGGATACGCATCTGTGTGCGAGGCCGAATCTGGCTTTCGATATATCAATGGCTTTGTGGATCCAGAAACAAACACGTTGTCCGGACCGCCTGTAAGGCCTAATATCAGCCTAGGGGATTCCGTTGCTGGCTTACATGCTGCGTTTGGGACGGTAAGCATCTCTCCCGCTAGTTTTAGTTAAAATGTTTGATGGCGCGTAGGTTCTAGCGCTTCTCTCCAGACAAAAAAAGGTATCCAAAGGAGAGAAAAGTGGTCAAACCGTTGATGTTAGTATTATGGAGAGGTGAGTTTCTGCCTTTATACTGAAACATTCAATGGCTGACTTCACTTTTATAGCATGTTAAACCTAATGGAGGGCATCATCCCAGAGTATGATCGTAAAGGAAAAGTACGGATTCAGCTGCATGACTTTTCTCCTTGACTGACTTCTATCCGCTTGTGCAGGTTCGAGGTCCGTCTGGATCCTCGGTGACGGGAATCGTTCCAACGAACGCCTACCCATGTCTACCGTCACCTACCACTCCTTCGTCACCAACCTATATCATCATTGGGGCGAATGGTGACACGTTATATGCGCACCTGATGCACGCCATTGGCCGGGAAGACCTCATTGGCCCCAATTATGCAAAGAATCAGCATCGCGTCACCCGCCAAGCAGAGATAGAGGAAGCGATCTCTGACTGGACGAGGGTACGATCCGCAGAACAAGTTTTGGATGTATTAGACAGGGCCGGTGTTCCGGTCGGTCGTGTGGTCGGTGTCAAGGAGATCATGGACAACGAACATGTAAAGGCGCGTGGGGCTGTGGAAGACGTGTGGGTTGGTGAGACGGATGGTGGGTGGAATGTCAAAATGCCAGGTGTTTTCCCGGTCTTGGAAGGATCTGGGGCGAAAACGAGATGGGCTGGACCTGATCTCGGGGAACACACTGACGATGTGCTGATCAAAGAACTCGGATTGGATACCAAGGAACTTGCACGACTCCGGGAGGGTGGCATTGTCGGATGACTTACTCATTATGCAAATCGTATACTCCGCTAACTTACGATCAGAACCAATGCGAGTGAATTATTACATACTATATCTACACTTAGGGGGTGCCAAGTCCAACAACAAGGGGAAAATCCAACAAAATGAAATGCCTGCGTGTTTTTCGCCACTGCCTTATGGGAGTAACCATGTTCCGTTCTCCCTCCGATCTTTGGGGTGTCGATTAAATAATAGCAGCATAATCACTCACCCTTGCCGACAGTCTGCTTGGTTCCTGCGGAACTTGAACGGTTCAGTCAACGTTTGGAACGAAGTAGAAGGCGGGTCGAATGTTTGTGGCCCCGTGAGGGACGACCGTATGTGGTGGTGGATGTTGCGCGGAACAGCCTGAGCAGTGAGGATGTATACGGGCTGGAGCGCTTCGGGGCCGTCAACGCCCAACCCCGAGCACAGCCGCACCACCCAACAAAGCCTTGGCAAGGCCTCATCGTCCCAACCCATAATTTTCGCTCGCCGCCCGCCATTTTTGCTAATCCATCGCGCCTCTCTCGCACCCAGACCATCGCTGCCACCACGGAAGTCTTCTGCAGCGCTCATAACGCACCCCAGCAGTACACCCACGCTACAGAAACATGACACGACAAATCACCACTCCCATAAGACTTGGAAGATAACCCCACCGCCACTTTTCGCGATCGTGATATCCTGCGTACCCAGTCTTTCTTCACCCTGCCCCGCCGTGATGCCCAAGCCCCAATGCCAAATTCCAATCCAGACTAGTGCGGTTGGGATAAGGCTTCAAGCGTTGCGAGCCCAGAACCCAACTATATCCGCCCTAATGTCTCCGGCGCTGCCCCGGCACCTTCGCTGGTTGAAGCTCCGTCTGCACGTTGTTCTTATCACCCATTTCGTGACAACCGTTCTTACGTCCCCATCTCCTATCTTAGGTCTCAAGCTCGAACTGGATTTCTGGCTTCAGCCCACCGACGACTACGTCGGAATTGCATGGCCCAGCACCTTATTTGAACCGTCACATGTTCATACGGGGAATATTGACGATCAAGCAATGAGGGAGAGGTTGGCGTACGCTAGGACAGATTTAAGATCAAAGCCTCCAGCGCACCTCTATCTCCCTCCTGGTACACTTTTTGTCGAGTTCAGCTATCCGGGGAACAATGGGAAGATGCGAACCCGGGAAGATGCGAGGCTCGTGTCATTTGAAATGCACTGGTATATCATACATGATCCGCTCTCTGATAATACGAATCTCCCTCTATCGCCATCACAGCCAGCTCACTCATCGCGCAGGTAATCGTCACGTATGACACATGCTATCCAATGTTTCGATTTCCACTCGTGTCCTGCAGAGCAGTTTGTCGCTGCAGGAACATGCTGCGGTCCGCGATTTCCAAAGTTCCCGATCGAAGATATGTATCCGTAACGTGCGGCTGCGCCACGTGAATTCAATTTCTTCGCCAGAAGACCGAGCGCAAACACAATTGTCACCCCAGAACGGAGATTAATAGACGCACAGGAGTTGGAGTGAATTGTTCGGAGTCCACCAGGAATAACGTCGTTATCTGCACATCAAGAGGGTCACTGAACGACCGACTGTCATCTGAGCACGGTTGCCCCAGTGCAGAGTACTATGACTACATGGTACGCGAGCTCAGTGCTCATCGGCGACGAATGTAATCGTCGAAGCTTATCATTTCAACTCAGGTCGTAACAAACATCTAGTTCTCGAAAAGTATGCATGTGGGATATACGCTGGACAAAGTTGGACAAAGTGCCTTCCACCTGACCTGGTTTCCTTCTTTTCCTGGCCAACATAATGGACTAACTCGACACTCCGCTTAGGATCAGCTCCGATTATGCGGCAACATAGGACCCTATAGTCACTAAGCGGTGCGAATTATGGGATTTACCCCCATGAAGAGGTTAACAGTATTCTATTGAGCATTCGAGAAATGCTATAAAGGTGGTCATTTACTTCTGGTTTCCCTCGTCGTTCCAACGATCTCCACCGTCCGTCGTCTGATAAATGGTGCTTTAATATTGGAACAATCATACGGCTCGGACTCACTGACGACTTGCAGGCCGAAGCAACTGATGTGTTTATCGCGGGTACTGGTCCAGTTGGGTGCGTATCCCAATACAAGGAGTGGTCAAAACGTAACACACCGTCCAGTGCCGCCTATGCGCGTATCATCCTTCAAACAAACCCAGCCCTGCGTGTGACTATGGCCGATGTTGGCTCTCAGGACGGTCCCGTCATTGGGGTTCACCACAAGAACTCAATCAAGTACGTGATGAAATCCTCAAATTTACAACATAATTTATTGTTGTGCAACCAGATATCAGAAGGATATTGACCAGTTCGGTAATCTCGTCCATTCGACACTCCTGGACAATACACTCACTATTCGCATGTATTCTAGTTAATGTCATCAAAGGGGCCATTCAACCCATCTCCATCCCTCCGCAGGATACCTTGATTTCGAATCTCGGAGGACAAGGATGGAGGCCACCTGAAGGCGAGGCACTCATCTTTCACGGAAGCAACCCCAACCAGCAACCCCTGCTCAACTTGAAAGGGAGTGGAATTACGCGCGCGGTGGGCGGGATGGGTACCCATTGGACTTGTAATTGCCGTACGTAATTGTTTCTCTTCGCCATCATCACTGACTCGATTAACCAACCCCATGTAGCCGTGCCACACGAAAATGAGCGTCGACAGCTTGAAAGTGTCATCCCAGGGGATGTCCTTACCGGTC
Source organism: Boletus reticuloceps (assembly GCA_018397855.1). Classification (NCBI taxonomy): domain Eukaryota; kingdom Fungi; phylum Basidiomycota; class Agaricomycetes; order Boletales; family Boletaceae; genus Boletus; species Boletus reticuloceps. The sequence goes on from JAGFBS010000001.1 coordinate 2,169,955, forward strand.
TTCTAGGTGAAGCTGGGACATTGCTCAACATCAACGATGATCAATTCGATAAATCCGTTCGACAAATCGTTGTCAAAAAATCACTTGAAAGTTTCGGGGACCGGGTCCAGAAAATGGCGCTGGCGGTCAAGCGCCGCACGGATAATCCCGATTACGTGACATGGACTGGTCCCGACACCATCCTGGGTGACGTTGTGGGGAACCCGAACTTTAAGCTCTTGACTGAACACCTGGTAGTGAAGGTGGTGATATCTGAGGGAGACCCGGGAATGATTTCGGGCGTCTCACTCAGAGATCTGACAAAGAAGGAAAACAGCGAAAGGCTTGTAACGGCAAAGGTGTGTGGTAGCAATTTAGGAGCATGGTCAGGGACGCTGAATATGGTTTCTATGCGCAGGCTGTCATTTTATGCTGCGGTGCCATACCAACTCCCCAGATCCTATTTAATAGTGGGATCCGACCCGACCCTCTTGGGCGTTATCTGTCCGAGCAATCCCTTACGTTCTGCCAGGTAAGCTTTGCAAAAAATTCTCGCCTCTATTTTAACACTGCTGCAGGTCGTACTGAGGCAAGCCAACATTGATGCTATCCCGAGGGGGCCACCTTGGGGGGAATTCGAGCCTGTCGGGGACGCCATCTTGAAGCATATCGAGGACTACCAAGGCGACCCACTTCCGATTCCTTTCACCGATCCAGACCCTCAGTTGATGATGACGTATTCGCCTGAGCGCCCTTGGCACGTTCAAATCCATCATGACGCATTCTCTTATGGCGAGATTGGACCACGGGCAGACTCGCGTGTCGTCGTTGATATACGATGTTTCGGGCCGCAAGAGATCCAAAGAGATAATCGCGTAACCTTTCCCCCCCAGGACCTATTTAGACAGTGGGTGCCGGGTATTCAGGATATCTACGGGATGCCGCAGCCAACGGTAGATTATCTTCAATTCTATTGTCCACAATGTATTTCTCATCGCAGTTCGCTAGTTCGAAGTCAGGAGGTCTAAAAGTGACCACGATAATGACCAGAAGTCTACCTTTTTTATCATTGACTTCGACCAAATAACTCACAGGATTTTGCAGGATGATGGCGGAAATGACGCAGATCGCGGATCTACTTGGCTCGTACCTCCCTGGGTCCTACCCCCAATTCATGGTAGGTCTGATCCATCATACCCCTTAGCTTCAGGGTGATGATTTGTAAACGCTTTAGGAACCTGGCCTTGCATTACATATCACGGTAACCCTACCTCGCTCAAGTGCTGCTTGAGCAACACTGAACAATTGATGAATAGGGGACCACACGCATTGGCACAAGTGCAAACGAGTCCGTTGCCGATGCAAACTCCAAAGTCCATGGCTTCAAAAATCTCTGGGTTGGCGGCAATGGGTGCATCCCTGATGCGACCGCCTGTAACCCTACGCGTACTAGCGTTCGTGTCACTGACTCGTTGACGTTCGTCTTCTTGGGTACTCATCGTACATACTTAGGTTGCCATTGCCATCAAGGGTGCTAGGGCAGTCCTGCAGTATCTCCGGCAGTGAGGGGGCAACTAAGCCGCTGGAGACTTTGGAAAGGTTGCGGCTCCGAGATCTATATCCGAAATGTACTACTATCGACTTGTTTCTTGACGTGTACTGGGTGATCAAGCTCTTGCGTTGGTGTTTGTTTGTGATAACCTCGAGAATCAACATGTTTTAAACCAGTACAGCCTAACTAGACTCGGAGTACGTTGGCGTTTTGATGTGATGATGAGCCTACTCGCGACTTCAAGACGAACATGATCTTCTGATCAACATACCAGGGAGCTCGGATGACTACGGGACTGTAGCCTATAGTATTATAGGGCGGTGCCGTCGTCGCTGCTTCTAATTAGTCTGGTGACCAGACCGTTAGATCTAATGCCAAGACGCGGAATCGTTGCCTCCACTACGGTGTCTCATTCACCGTCACACTCTACGTCTGTTACAATCGCAGTGCTTGCCCCTAACTATAGCCATATGAATGCAGTCGCATTGAGCTTACTTCCGACAGTGCTGTCGAGTTCGGCGATCTGTCGAAGTCCCTTACCCCCTTCTACTCGCTCGTATATCTTGACGCCACTGCCCACGCCACTACCCTCACGTCCAGCACCACCGACGACCAACCACTTATCATCTTCTCCTCCAAACACCATTCCACGTATGTGTCTTAACCCCGTGCGTACTTCGCCCACGAGTTCTGGATGTTCCTCTCCCTTTTCCAAGGAGAAAATGGCGATCGTGTCGCCCTCGGGGTGTGGGTCCTCCCGATTCGAGATATAGATATACACCATGGGAACGAACGGTTCGGTTTTGGTATCAATATTTCAGCAGCCTTCATGTAACTCGGTGCCGGAGACTGTTCGAGTGTCGACAACGTGGTCAAATGCGTCGTGGGCAGACCGGAATGAAACCTGTAGACTGCCAGTTGAGACGTAAGTTCCAAGAGGACATACAACACGTTTCCTTTGCCGTTATTGTCAGCTTCGCATGGGAACGGTCCGCAGTGTGCGCACGCACCGTATATCGCAACGTGTCGAGGTCCACCACCTGTTTCAGCACTGATGAAGCCTCGAATGGCCCAATGGCCATCGGAACCTTTGGTAAGTTGCCATACTTTGTCGGAACCAAGGTCAGGTACAAGGAGTTCCTTCTCCGTCGTGTTCAGTGGGTTGAACGCGGTTTGGTGCGGATGCGATGCCTCTTGTCGAGAGAGATCTCGACCTGGCTTTCCATCCTCGAATGGCATCGCCAATGTCCAAAGTTCAGCAGGGCGCGTGTACGGCGGACTCGTGGAAATTGGTATCGTAGCCACAGTACCGCCAGAGTACTAATCAAAATCGCCCAGCCACCCCACAAAGAGACATCGACACTTTGAGAATTCCCGGTCGATCTTCAAGGTAAAAGTAGACGTACGTTTCCGACGATGACTTCATTCTCCGTGAGGAGCAGGGTGCAGGGGTCAGCGCCGCCGCTCGGGCACGTCGCTTCGTCAACCTTGTGGCCCTTGCCGTCCTTGTCATACTTGAGCACGACGATCTGACCGTCTGCCTGTTCCAGGCCGGCAAAGATCAACGACCTATCGGACGGGTGCGCTTCGATCCACGACGGATGGTGGCCGACGTGGACTTGAGAGAGAAGCGTGAGCGTGGGTGTGCCACCTGACGGAGCAGGGGCAAAGTTGAGGGTATAGATCGAATCGGTGTACGATCCAACCAGGATCTTGTAAGTTGCCATGTCGAAACACCCGATGACGGAGACGGAAGGGGGACTTGTACCACGGTGCGTAGGAGCTGTGTTTTATCTAGAACGTCTGCGTAGATGTCACGCGCTCCCCACATCTTGCCCGCTGAGCCTGTTTCCTTGTCAGCCGGGACGACTAGTCTGGTGACCAGACTACGAGACGACGTGTAGAGACCGAGATTTCTCCGTCGGTTTGCCGTCGGTCTTGTGACCCTCGCGAGCTCGGCAAAACCACTGCTCTCAGGTCACATTGGATGAGGACTCCACCACGCTGGTCATGAGGCTGGAGGTCCCAGAATAGAGTTGCCAGTAGGCTCATCCTGCTAGAACATTTCGACAGAAAATCAAACGTTCTTTGGTTCGTTGGACATTTTGAGGTCATGACAAAAGCTCGTCCACTGACAAACACTGACACTCCAACTTGAGACAAGTCGATGATGGTAGTACATTCGCGTCAAGCCGCACCCTCAGTTTTTCTTTTCCTCCGCCTCCTTTGCCTCCTCCTGCTTCATTTAATCTTCATCCATCTTTCCTTGCTTCCTTTCCTCCTCCTCGTCTTTCTGCAGCTTGGCTTTCAAGTCGTTCGAGTCAGGCCAAAGCTGGCGCAGGACTGCCCGAGCCCCCTTGATGGCAATGGCAACCTAAGTACATACTCTGAGCACTCAAGGACGACAAGCATCAATGAAAGGCACAAACGCTGGTGGACGTAGGATTACAGGCGGTCGAGTCGGGGATGCACCCATTGCCGCCAACCCAGAGGTTCTTGAAGCCATGAACTCTGGACTCTGGATCCGCAACAGACGTTTGGTCACTTTTGCCAATGCGAACGGTGCCCTGTTCACCAAGGGTTCAGTATTCCTCAAGTTGTACCTAAACCGGGTAGGGTTACCGTGATATGAAGCACAAGGCCAGGTTCCTACAAGTAACCCCAATGTGGTTAGCCGGAACCAAAGGACAAGGCTCAGACCTACCATGAATTGAGGGTACGATCCGGGGATGTATGAGCCGAGAACATTCGCGACTTGCGTCATGTCTCCCATCATCCTACAAACCCCGGTGAGCTACCTGGTCAGATGCCGAGGGAAAAAAATGACAGACTTCTGGTCGTTTTCGTCGTCCTTTTCAGACCTCTTAACGTTGAACTACGGAATTTTGATGAGAAGACATATCATGTACAGCAGGATTGAAGATAACCGACCGTTGCCTGCGGCATCCCATAGATATCTGTAGTACCGCCAAATGTCACGTAATTGTCCTTTTTGGTCTCCTGCCCCCCGAACCATCTAAGATCAACGACGACACGCGAGTCTGCTCGTGGCCCAACTTCGCCGTAATTAAAGGCATCGGAGTCACTCTGAGTGCTAATAGTGTCACTGAGCAGCAGGTCTTGGATTTTCGCCTCGTCAAAGCGATTAGAAAGATCGTCAAAGCGATGAGGAAGATCGTTCGACGTCATTTGGCAGTTGGAAAACGGTGGAGATCGTTGGAGCGACGATGGGAAGGGGGAACAAAGGCCCGCCTTTATAGCATCTATGACGCGTAATAGGAACTATTACGCCCCTTCACGAGATCCCATGACCGCGTTGGTGGCCAGAGCCTCAGTATACCATCTATGCGTATGGCAGAAATGAGACGATGTCACCATCATTGAAATTTGAAAGCAAGATTGGAAGACAAACGAACGCCTTATAGCCGAAATTCGGCGCTATTATCTCCTTCAAGGTTGACTCTACAAGTCATTGTCACTTAGCCAGCTTGCTCTAGACGATCCTTGTATTCGCTGTACGTCTTGTCAGCCACCTACATGTGGGATTCACGGACGTTGCATTCACCTGTCATCCTGAATACCGAGTTATCAGTATTTTTTGTTTTTCCACTTCCGGCTTGACTCTTATCATGCGGTGCCTGTCGAGGGTTCTTCTTGAGCGATACCCCAAAGATCAGAATGAAAATGTGGAGAATGGGGTTGATCTTATGTTGAACCAAGGTGTATGCTTTCTGCTCGATGGATATGCTATGAGTTGTAATTTCGATAGTGACACGTATAGGATTTGTTCATGATGCAGTCGAACGCCGTGGCATGAGTCGGTAAATGGTCTTCACTCAACGCACGAACTGAACCTCAGGATGGTGCCAAATGAACCAGTGGCGTTCGAATGTTCTGGACTCTGGTTTGCAGGTACGACACCATCATGGGCGTAATCCATCTCCGTGTAATTTTTGTTTGGCCCTGCCCGCCCGCCGATAGTCCCTGAGTTGACATCGAGCCCTCAAGGTGTGCGCTCTGAAGCAGAAAGGAGAGTCAGGCCGACGACGAGGATCGAGAAACATTTTGGTTCCTCGAGTGGCTTTTGAAAAGAAAGAGATGAGTTAGATTGCGCCCTAGGGTCGTCGGAACTTGAAATGCCAGCGAGCTAACACCGCCAAAAACGATGTGGAAGGAGGATAATAGCGACGCCCCCCGATGATCATCTCCCCAGAGCTGAGTCGTGAACTCCAAGAATCGATTCTGAGAACACGAGTGAAAGCCCAACCATGGTAAGCGTAACACACTTTATCAAAGCGAAAGGACCAGACAGAGCGTATGTTGAGGGTCTGTTCTGTATGATCGTGGTTACTAGAGGACGATCCTGGTGGTACTTGGATTTCTCATCGAACTTTGTCCCAACCTATTCCCAATTTGCACTGGTAGCTGGCACAATCAAGATACAAATATTCGCGGATAGATATTTAATGGTCGTCGTCAAGCAGGCCCCGAATTCAAAAACAAACAAGAAGCGCGACATGGAATAGGTTGAGTAAACAGCACTTGTTGACAAGGTCACCTGTCAACGAGTGTGTGGTATCTTAGATCTCCTCTACAATCTGATCGAATACTACAGTCGCAGGACCCCTTTCAGGAGAGCTCGTCAGTAATTAGACCGATTACATCTGGAAAGCGACCTACCCCCTTTCTACACCATTCTCCATCCAGCTAATCTGTGCCTGTAACTCAGTCAACCCAAACATCAACACGATAGTGAATTGCTGCCTGTAGAACTGCAACCCCGCGAAACCGCGTCGGGGACTGAGCGTCTTGGATACTTGGGACGTATCCGCGTGGACAGTGCATAGGTTGGAGAACATCCCTTGGTAGATTGACAACAACGTTAGCGCTCACATGAGGCGTAATCTAGAACGACAACCTACCTGGTTCTGAATCGGTCCAACGAGGGTTACTCGCATCGCCGCGATAGCAGACGATTTCCGTGGCGATCGTGTCGCAGGAGGTCCTCTCTGCGCATTCCGTAATGAAATCCTTCCGGAAATCTTTTGTCTCCGACACCGCTGTTCCCTGTCATTCTACTTCAGTCTTGACAGAAAACAAGCCGTGAGCCAAATACCTTGTGCAATATCGCGCTGAATGCGTTTGGAAGGACCATACGCCCCGACGGACGTGGGATCGCAGATGCAGCCCGAAGTTTATGTTGCTCGTTGTTCTTGTTAAACTCTACGGCACATCGGGTGCCATACGTAAACTTTGAAACACGTGCCGAAACCCTGTGGTCGAGGTAGAAGGCAAGAGCGCCATCTGCGACTGCTTTATTTCTAGTAGATTAGAGTAAATACGTGAACGAGACCAGGCCGATTTGAACAAGACGCTTACGTGTGACTGTCCGGGCGACAGAAGTCGAGGTTTAACGGTCTGATATGCCCTTGCAGCTTCGAGAAGAGCCAATCACTCGCAGCGAAACCTCCAACGAGAAAGATAGACTGGGCGGTCGTTAGTCTCCTCGTGCTGCGATCTAGGGTGGACGTACGTTGATAGGTTTGGTGGCCAGCCTCCGCTGATTCTCCACAGCGTCAATAATCGCCGCTGCCGAAGGTTCAAAAAGTGTCGCAACATCAGTTCTGGGTTGCGAGCATTGTGAATTGGCTGACGAGGTCAAGCGTAACACAGTATCACGTACCCCGGAAGCTTGAGCTGTCCAGATTTGATATTATATGCGAGGTCGCGGTCCTTCACGGTTCCAAAACGGATGTAAGATGGTTCAGTAGGATTGCTGAAACGGAGCTTCGTTGTCTTGTCGAATTCGCTCGTCATCTGAGCAACGTCTTCCGGCGTTCCGAATTTAGAGCCTGTGAGCTTCACTATGGGGATACAGTCACGAAGCCTATTCGAATGTACCCCATTTCCTCTAACTTACCTGTGAGGAGCTGTTGAGCGCGTCTGGTGACGAACACTGCGCCTTGCAAGCGGCCTTCAACCCAATTGGTCAGTACAAGTAACCCGATTCGAATTCCTGCTTACATTCTACAGGAGCGATCTCTTGGAACGTAGGGGGCGATGTTGTCATGTAGTAGGAGCTGACATCGATGGTTCCACCGCCTGCATCAATGATCATGATGCCTTGGTCTTCCTGAGAAGAGGTGTTAATAACACATGCCAAGCATGGGCTCGCATGCTTACCTTGAATGAACCGGCCGTCTTCTCAGTACTCAAACAAAAGTGCAGACTCGCTTCGCCCTCGGTGACCAGCTGAATGCGAGCTTGACCTTCAGGGGAATCCGGGACTAATCCTGCGAGAACTGCTGCTCGCCGTATCTGCGTTTGCTGTGGACCTTCCCATCCGTTCGGATGGCTGAGAACGAAATCGATATTGCTCTCAAATGATGCCCACATCTCAGGTCCGCTCACGTGGCTTTCTTGAATATAGGTCTTTGAACATCGGAAAAGATACCCCATGAAATCACTGAGGATTTGTATGGCGGACCTATTTGTAGGAAGTGCGGGAAGATCTTGATCGGTAACGTGATTGGACGCCAAGTTTTTGGGTCTAAGATGAAGTTTCCACCTAGTGTCCCGTACTTCAGTGAAGCGCGAACGGCAGGTGAAAAGACGAGGTTTCTCACCATTCCACCTTGACCCATTCTTCATCTTCTGCTCTCTCAATGACGCTCTCCTGGAGGGCCTCGCCACCGAACGCGCGAGGGACACCTTCGAGGTCGTAATATACGATGGATGGTATCTTGGAGTTTCCACCGACATGGTCTGTAGCAGGAAAGCTTTCCACATGATGAACGTGCTGGATATGCCAAGAATCTGTATTATCGCTCACCGTGTAACACCGCTGATGACTGGCGGCTCGCCTGGGTCGAGGATGCTGTACGAGACGCCACTGTACGTTGTGCCTATATCAAAAGCCAAGACCAGCTTTCGAGCAGGCCCCTGGTATGGTTGTCGTTCTGGCATGTGTCGGAGGAGGGTCGTCAGCTTGTTCGTCGTGTATTGCTTTGGATAGTTAAGCCCGCGTTTGAGCGTAGAAGAAAGAGCGGCGTGTCACGGTGTTTGTAGCACCTTGCAGGATAAGGCGAGGCGGACACACTGCCGCAAGCCCGATCAAATCTAGCCCGTATCTACACCATGCGGCTTCGGTGACTCGGTAATGGCCTTGTTTTGGCTCATTCTCACTTTGATCACGCCTACACGAGGTGCAGAGATTAATGGGTGACTTGGAGACTCACAGTTCGCGATGTTCACATTCAAACCAGCTTCTGTCACAAAGCAAAACGAGCACAGGTTTCAAGTTGTCTGCAAAAAAATTGTCAGACGAGCTTGTTGGGGTGAATTCGATGACGTAATATAAAGGTCGCCTTGACCATTCGACTCGGAGTGTATGTTGTCAATCCTGCCCAAGCGTTCTTTTTTTACCGCAGCAAGACGTTGCAGTGCACTAGGAATACCAACGTTTCCAACAGCAGCGAGTGCACAGCTTGTGAAACATCATGCTTGTCTGCGTAATTCAGAGACAGCAGCCCAGGTCGCGGAGGCGTTTGTTCCAGCTGGGACAAAAGACAAGGTCATCATTGAAGCGTTCCCAGGTGCAATCAAGTTTTTGGATCTACCAGCATGTTGTATTGACAGTGCTCGTAGGACCAGGAGTGTTGACGCGTGCCCTGCTGCAACTGCCGAGGGAACGGATTCGCAAGATTATTGTGCTCGAGGACTCTGAATGTTTTCTTGATAGCCTTCGGGTGAGTCAATACAATCTTCCATTTGTTCAAACGGCACGTTAAACGCACGAAAGCCGCTCCCAATTGTCGATCCTCGCGTACAGGTCCTCCCGTGGGATGGATATGCATGGAGTACCTATCACAATTTGGAAGCCGAGGGTCATCTACGAGACGTTGAAGTTTCCAGTTGGGAAGAACGTATGTCTTCTGGTCCTCACAGAAATATGCCAGCTCAATTAGCCTCCAGCTGATCCCCCACTCTGTTTTATCGCCCACCTCCCTACTTCCATCTACGGCGAGCAGCTCATTGCACAACTGTTGCGCCTAGTACCCGACCGTGGCTGGTTGTTTCGCTACGGTAGAGTTCCCATGAACTACATAATGCATGATTTTGTGTGGGAGGTGGGTCAATATTGTTGCGCTCCTCGGCCATTCCGACGTCCTCTCGCAGCGTGTATCGGCAAACACCAACAATCCCGATAAGCTGAAGAATCGGTGCAAGTTGTCTGTAATAGCCGAGGCAGTTGCCTCGTTTCGCGAAGTCGTCCCTACGAGTATCCTTCAACCATACGAAGACCACTTTTGGCCGCCGAGTATCGCCGCCGCCGAAGGTCGTTCAAAGAAAAACCGGCAAAACAGGAATATGGTGGCTATCACTATGGACCCATTGTTGGACCAGGTCTTGTCCTCATTTTTGCTCAGTTGGGATAACAATGACTCAAGTTCGTTAGGCCATCGAGAAAGGTCTCCTCGACAAGTGGGACTATTGCTTGCGCAAATTGTTTGTCCTCAGATCGACTCCACTGAAGCGTGCTATCTCGTAGGTCTGCACAGCTTGTTTGGTCTTGGTCACTCATGCTTTGTCAGTCATTTGGCTCCGGGTGCGTCAACTTTATTGGCAACGCTCGCACAAGGTTCGGGTCGTCACTCAGTCGATACATCCAAGCGTATGCGTGAGCTGAGTGTACAAGATTGGGCAGCGCTTGTACAGGCTTTCCATGCATGGCCCTTTGCCCCAGATGTTAGTTTACAATTGCAGCCTGTTGGTCTAAGACGTGCTAACATCGTCCATAATCCAGGATTTGCTCATAACAGATTCATTTTCTCGTGACGAGAGACTTTAGATACATATACATTCACATGTTGTTAGCAGACACCTTGACAAAATATCAGTACATCAGTACGACAACCGTCAAAGAGGGACCGAAATCCGAAAATCCGAGCCTTTTGAAACTTCGAGATGGTCTATTCGGATCGGGAGTCGGAAAGCCAAGTCTCTGGATTTCGACAACCCCCCTCTCACCACTTGGCTGAGCAATTTGAAGCGGGAAACGCAGCGTGACTAGCCTACACTCGACACTCTGAGGTTGCGCCTCGGAAGCACGAGTTTGGATCATCCAGCTGAAGCATTTGAAGCTCACAGGAAGGTTGCGAGCACTCCTTCGAAAGTTCGACAAACGTGGCGTACACCAGTCAGTCATGGTGTATTGTCATAAAGCACGACCCTGCCCCGCGGTCATATCATTCACCGACAGAGTTCGCTCAGAGAACACAAAAGGTGATTCCTTGTCCAGATACGAATACAACGAAAGACACTAGCCGACAAGGCGGTAACTAGTCATCGTACACGATCGATGCGGGGCTTCTGTTTGTATTCATGTTAGCAAAATGCGTCATCCGACACCACTGTCTGGGTCTTACCTCTTCTCCACACCCTGAACTGTCATGTAAGTTATGTTGTTTGCTAAGACGGTGACAAGACGTACCCTGTCATCCCAGCTAATCTGCGCTTTCAACTCCGTCAGGCCAAGGAGAAGGATGACGTCGAAATACAGGGAATAATAATTATCTCCTCTATGACCTCGTTGCGGACGCAAAGAGTGAGAAATTGCAGACGTGTCAGCAAGGACAGTACACAATGTCGTGAAGCGTGCTTGCAGATCGAGACACTCGTCAGCGGCGCCTATCAGCCACTTGGATCAAGAGGCTTACTAGGTTCCTTGTCCTTCCATGCGGGATCGGGAAGATCACCCCTGTACGCCTAGAATGGACGCATTTACACGTGCTAATTCGGAGGGTAAATTCCCCTCTCTGAAAAATGACTGGCGAAATTCTTGTTGCTCCGAGACTTGAACACCCTGTTAGCAAAGTGAACGATGAGCTAGTATGACATCGATGACTAGGTAAAGACCTTCAGCAGGATTGATTTGAATCCGTTTGGCAAGACCATGCTCCCCGACGGTGTAGCGAATTGGGTGTCTTCTCTTTCTCGGTGATCGAAAAGAGAAGAGTTGTATGGTCTAACAACGTCTATACCATACGTGTATCTCGATGTTCGCGAGGTGACGAGCGGGTCGACGTAGGAAGACACGGCGCCATCTGCGACGGCCTTGTTACTGAGAATGGGATGAGTATTCAACAAGCATGACTCAATTGTGATGTGACGATACATACGGGTGACCCGAAGGCCTGCACAGATGCACATCCGAAAATACCGGATGTTGTTGAAGACGGCGATACAAGAAATCACTAGTGGCATAACCGCCTACTAGGAAAGCATGCTAGAGAGTACTTGTCAATCCACGTGCCAAACGAAACGTCAAAGCCAAACTCACTTTGATTTGGATCTGTAACCTCGTTGCAGCTTGGCGTTGTTTCTCAAAGGCATCAGCGATCGCCTCCACGGAGGGTTCAAATAATGTTGCAACGTCTTCGCTGTGTAGGTGTCGAAGTTAAGACTAGTATGCGCCAAGTATAAGGAGTCCCCTTACCCAGCCAACTTGAGCTGACCAGAACGAATGTCAAATTGGGGATCTTTGTCACGGACAGGTCCCAAACTTGATGTATTGCGGATCCCCAGCATCACGGAACCTCAGTTTCGTAGTCTTGTCGAAAATCTCTTTCATCTGCTGGACGACATCAGACGACCCATATCGTGAGTTGGCAAGCTTGGCTGTGGCAGAATGTGAAATTATTACGGTTTCTGATGTTTCGAGTACCACATACCCTTGAGAAACATGTGAGCTCTTTGCGTCACGAAAACGGATCCTTGGAGTCGACCTGTGGAGACAATGTATTAGAAATAATTAGAATCGTCCCGGGGAGTCTTACATTCTGCAGGCGCGATCTCCTTGAACTCTTTTGGAGGCGATAACTTGATGGAGTATGCACTCAAGTCGATGGTACCACCTCCAGCATCGATAATGACGATCCCTGATGTTCTGGCTCCTCGACCTCCTCTTCATACTCGTCTGCACTGAGAATGGGGATGTTGGAAAGCGAGTCCGACGCTAGCACGTGGGTGACACAGAATTGAAGGCTTGCTTCACCTTCCGTCAGAAGATGAATGCGACCCGCATGTTCATTTCCGCTAGGTATCAACCAGCCATCTCAGCAGCGCGGCGAATCTGCTGTTGCTGTAGCCCCTCCCATCCATTCGGATGGGTGAGGATGAACTCGATATTGTTCTCCATAGATCTCCACATGGATGCACCACTGGCATGCGACTCGATAATATAGGTGCGAGCGCAGTCGAAGAGATACCGCATAAAATCCCCAAGCACCTGGACGGCATTTTTTCCCTGAGGAAGGGGTGGGATATCGTCATCCTTGATATGCGACGATGCTAGGTGCTTGGCTCGCAAGTGAAGTTTCCACCTAATAGCGTCTCTATAAGCAAAAGAACGACGAAGAGGCGGCTCCACTCTGAACTTACCATTCGAGTTTATCCCAGCTTTCTTCCTCTGCTTTGTCAATGATATGTTGCTGCAACGCCTCGGCGCCGACAGCTCTCACAACACCTTGACGGTCATAGTATAGGATGGACGGTATCTTGTGATCGCCCCCGACGTGCTCTTGGGCAGGATACCTGAATGAGCTCCATCTCAGCGCCACCCAATTTAAACCCCCCACCAAGCTTGACCTACCTCGAAACTCCGAGAATCTTTGGGACCTCCCCGGGATCGAGTATGCAGTAAGAGACTCCACTGAACGTGGTCCCGACGTCAAAAGCAAGCACTAATTTGCGGGAGAGGCCACGGTATGGCTCGCGAGAGGGCATGTTGTGAGCTCACGTTGCCGTGCTGGTTGGCAAGTTAAGGAGATAAGGAGGCACGAGTCTCCCTGGTACACGAGTCACCACTGGCAGGCAGACACGAGACGAAAACTGTGGCTGCCATGCGTCAAAGGACAGGAACACGCATTCAGTAATTGCACCCACGGGTGACTTGGTCCAAGAGGGTTTGATGTAACTTACATGAGGAACACCTTAATAGCCTGGTGACCGATGATCCCACTCTTTGGCACATATCATCACGAATCACCCTCACGCACCAGTCACCCGCATCCATATCTCCACCATGTTGAGTCTGGACCCACAGTTGCTTCACGGTGGCACTGTTAAGAGCCAATCTGGTGTATTTGGTGACTTCTCGTGCCGACACTCGTGTCTTACCTCGTGACTACAGCATTCGCTGAGGAATGGCGTACGCGTGGTATAGATCCGAGCTGAACACACAACAGGTATTTTGGTAGATGCGAATACAAGGAGACGAAAACATAATGCTCATAAGCAGTCAAAGGGAGTGATTAGTCGGTGTACACGATCGAAGCGGGACTTCTGTTCGTGCCCAAGCCGGGTCAGGGAATCTATCAGCATTTGGACTGGACCGCAGTTCTCACCTCCTTTCCACACCCTAGACACCACATAAGTGATACGTCTTGCTCAATACGACGAGAAGACGAACCTCATGCATCCAACTTATCTGCGCTTTCAACTCTGTGAGGCCAAAAAGCAATATGACCTCGTAATCCAACTGATAGAAGACGCCTCCATCAGGAGCCACTTGGGGTTGAAGAGAGCGAGCCAGCTTGGAAGTATTAGCAACCACATTACACAGCTCAGTGAAGCATGCTTGTATTCAAATTCACTCGTCAGTAGTGCACGTTAGCTACCTTGTAACCAGATATTACCAGGTTCTTCGTCCATCCAGTGGGGATCCAGAAGGTCTCCACGATATGCAAAAATGGTGTCGTCCAATGCCTTCAATTCAGAGGGCGAAGCACACTCCATAAAAAAAGACTGTCGAAATTCTTGCTGTTCCAAAACTTGGACCCCCTGTCAGAAGAATGAGTAAAGAGTGCTCGAGTGGAGTCACCGGTACAGACCCTCTCCAGAATCGATCCGAATGCATTTGGCAATACTGTGATCCCTGATGGCATCGTGAATTGAGTGTGGGATCTCTCTCGGTGATCAGGAAGAGATCGATTATATGCACAAATACATGCTACACCATATGTGTACTTTGATGCTCGCGAGGTGACGAGGGGAGCCACATAGGAAGACACAGCACCATCTGCGACGGCTTTGTTACTGAAGAGGAGATAAGTACGACAGAATCAAGTCAATATGAAACATACACTTGACTCGAAGGTCTGCACAACTGCACCTCCGAAAATGCAGGGTGCAGCTGAAGGCGGCGGTACAAGAAATCACTGGCCGCGTAACCGCCAACGAGGAAAGCATGCTATCAACAAAGCATCATCTAGCTTCGCATGAGACGTAATGTCGGAATCAAGCTTACCTTGATTTGGATTTGCAACTTCGCTGCCGCTTCGCGCTGTTTCTCAAAGGCATCAACGATCGCCTCCACAGAGGGTTCAAAGAACTTTGCGACGTTTTCTCTGTCCAAATGTTCCAAGGTCAGTACTAGGCATTCAGTATAAGAAGCCCGCTTACCCAGCCAACTTGAGCTGGCCGGAGCGAATATCATATCGGGGGTCTTTGTCACGTATTGTGCCGAACTTGATGTATTGCGGATCGCCAGCATCGCGGAACCTCAGTTTTGTTGTCTGGTCGAATACCTCCGTCATCTGCTGCACGATGTCAGGTGATCCGTACTGCGAGTTGGCAAGTTTGGCTGTGGTAGAGTACGATATCATTCTCGAGGGTCTCTGGAATAACAAAGAGGATATACCCTTTAGAAATGCGTGCGCCCTTTGCGTGACGAAAACCGATCCTTGCAAGCGACCTAGGACGAGGATGTTATAGAAAGAACTTGTATTCTGCGGACACGTCTTACATTCTGCAGGCGCAATCTCCTTGAACTCTGTTGGAGGCGATAGCTTGATGGAGTAGGCACTCAAATCAATAGTACCACCTCCGGCGTCGATGACGACGACCCCTTGATGTTCCAAATCATCCTTCGCTTCCTCAAGCTCGTCGGCGCTAACAATAGGCAGGCTGGAAAGCGAGTCCGACGCCAACATTTGGGTGACACAGAAATGAAGACTAGCTTCTCCTTCCGTTAGTAGGTGAATTCGACTTGCACCCTTTTTTTTAGAAACCAGCCCAGCAAGCCTAGCTGCGTGACGAATCTGTTGCTGCTGTAGCCCTTCCCATCCATTGGGATGGGTGAGAATGAATTCGATGTTCTTCTCCATAGAATTCCACATGGAGGCGCCACTGGCATGCGATTCGATGATATAGGTGCGAGCGCAGTCGAAGAGATATCGCATAAAATCCCCAAGTACTTGAACGGCGCTTTTATCTCTGGGGAGGGGTGGGATGTCCTTGTCTTTGATATGCGACGATGCCAAATGCTTTGCCCGCAAGTGAAGTTTCCACCTGATAGCGTATTTGTAAACGAAGAAACGAGAGAATTTGTCCCTTCCTGGACTCACCATTCGAGTTTAACCCAACCCTCTTCCTCTGCCTGGTCGATGATGTGCTGCTGCAGTGCCTCGGCGCCAATAGCTCTCACAGTACCTTGACGGTCATAGTACAAGATGGACGGTATTTTGTTATCTCCTCCGACATGGTCCTGGGCAGGATACCTGGATGATAAACAGTGTTCCAACTCAGCGCCACCTCCTCCTTCCCCACAGAAAGGTATCACCCACCTCGCAACTCCGAGAATCTTGGGATACTCTCCAGGATCGAGAATGCAGTACGAGACTCCGCTGTACGTCGTCCCAACGTCGAATGCAAGCACTAACTTGCGAGAGAGGCCACAGTACGGCTCGAGGGAGGGCATGCTGTGAGGTCGCGTCTGTGAGCAACCCGGGGCAGAGGCAATTGGAAGTTGGGGAGGTACACGTACCGTGAACTGAAGCTAACGCAGAATAGTGTCACGAGACAGGAACCATGGCTACCACGCGTCCGCGATGCACAGGAAGATACGGAAAGCAGGTGATAGAGTTCAAGGGAGTTTCGATGAGTCATTCACAACACGAGGAACCCCCCAACGTGGCTGATGACCTTAACGTTGCACCCCCAATTACGTACCAGTTGCCCTATCTTTTTGGCTCCACCGGAGAGCCCTGGTAGAGGTCCTTGAATGATTCACGGCCGCTACGAACCATTACCGGTATGCCAATGGTTAGTTCACGAAGGTTAACGTTTTTGACATGGCCGCTTAGTCAGCGAGTCACTCTGTAACTCATGTACCCTTTCCTCATTTCACTCAGTTCCCTGCACGACTCTCAACTACGACGACATTTTCCACGCGCACATAGCCTCATGCAGATCAAGGTCGCTTCAAAAACACCCTCATACACCACCGATGCAGGGCTCCTGCAAGTGCCAGACAAGCGTTTAAGCCCAAGTCTCGGATGAGATCCATCATTTAACGTCTACTTGTCTGACTTCCGAGTGGAAAAATGCCCGATAAGCACAAACAGGAATACTGATGGGTCCGGATAAAGACATACGTTATCGATCCAGCTGATCTGCGCCTTGAGCTCTGTCAAGCCAAAGAGCAACACGACGTAGAACAGGATAGAATAGTAAGTTCCCCCTCCATCAGGAAGCTGATGGGGCTGCATAGTTCTAACAAGCTTTGACGTATCCGCACGCACGGAGCACAATGTCGTGTAAGCATCTGTCACTGGAACATTACAGTGAGCGGCGTCGAGCTATGACCGGGTTTGCTACAAACTTACCGCACTCCGTGTCCATCCAGGTAGGGTCCGAGAGTTCACCTCTGTATGCTACGATATCTACATGGATACTGCCACATTGGGAGAGATCAAACTCTTCGATGATGAACGGTTTCTTGAACTCTTGTTCTTCCGACACCTCTGTACCCTTTGTATGCGGGCTTCATCTGTCATTGAAACCTTGCAGAGTAGGCAAAGATGACTGACCTTCTTGAGAATAGACTCAAAGGCATGCGGTACTTCCAGGTAACTAGTGACGTCTTCAAACGCATTTTCTCTTCTAGCAACGTGCTCGGGGTCGGCTTATGCCTGTATCACGCAGCCTCGGCGATAAATCCGCCGCCGGTCCTTGAGAGGTTGTGGACATCTAATTGAAGCCTGCCCAGTTGGGCTACTATGCATGGACAATGACCACGCTCTCGCTGCACGATCTTTCGTTCTGCAATCACATTTTTAGTAGTCGCTCAGCAGGAGAGTTTAAGACTTGGCACGACTTAAGTAACGGACAGGTGCAAGGAAGACATTCGGAAATCGCCTCGAGCGAAAAAATCACTTTAGTAAACCTGTCTCTTCCAGGGTACGATGACCATTTTTCGTGCGCCACACTAAAGCTCCGCATTCGCTCATGGGTAAATGTGACACGCCAGGTTCGTATAGTACGCGTAATCTAACACCATGTCCGGAGGTCGTACGGTAGATCCATAACTTATTCTTCGCAGGTTGAGAACCTTAAGTCGAGAATATGGACTGGTGTGGCCGCCAGATGAGCGTCAGGGACAGGGGATCAGACCGCAACTCACCTTCATTTTCCGGAAAAAAATCTTCGGTCGCGACAATCTTAGCCCCTGCATTTGGCGTAACCTGCTGTCTATTTGCTCGCGCAAATCATTGTATTCCTTCTCAAGGTCCTCCAATACGCTCGCATCCGAAGCCGCCTTCTTCTCCCTGCTGATCCTCTTTAGGAGAACCATTTGTCTCTCGACGAGAGCCTCGAGGTGAGTATACAGCTCCTGCCCGGCTTCGGTTTCTTTGAGCTCCCTATGTAGAATCGGCCATTTCTTGTTGAAGTAGCACCGCCTTGCGAGTAGCGTCCTGCTCCTGAGTAACAATACGTTGGATGATTTCCTTGGCGGAGTCATTGTCGTTCCGGCAGCAGACTACCTGGGCTCCTTGCTGAATCAAAGCCTTCCAGTATTCCGCCTCGAGCTCCTCCAACCTCCTCTCGCCCTCAGACAATACAACTTCGTCCCACATTGTCGTAGTGAGGTATACTTTATCCAGAGCGTCGTTTCCGCACAGCTTTTGGAATACTCGGAGATTCTTCAGCGGTGTACCGGCCATGCGATTGTCTGATATCCGATGCAGATACAAAATCCCAGACAGAAGTTTATCCTTCTTGTAACTGTGCGAACGACGACAGGTGAGAAACGCGAACCAGTAAACACCACGCATTACCTTGAGTTAAGCCAGTCGGAAATCAGGTTCAAGATTTCAAGGTCGGAATTGTACGTGTCGTCAAACCCCGGTGTATCCACTAGAACTATGTGTCGGCCACTCTCCCGGTCCCGGAATCTGATAGCAAGGATATCCTTTGTACACGATTTCAACTCATGCCCTATTCGAATGTCATATCCACTCGCAAGGCGTACTAACTGAAAGCATATGAGTGAACAAATTCCACTACATGCTATTTTTCTCACCGTGCTCTTGCCAGTGCCTGTTGGACCCATGATACTTGAGGATTTGAGCTGGAAATTTCACCGTCGAAAATTAAATCACGTACGCTATCACGATATCGTCTGGTCCCAGGTCCTCTGTATTCACCATCACAGGTTCTTCGCAGATCTGAGGTCCCCAAGTTGGCTCGTGGCAGGATGTTTCCAGGTTCTTCGTGTCCACCATAGCAAAGGGTTCTTCCGATACGTGCGGTCCTGGAGTTGTCTCGATGTACTCTGTGTTTGTCTGAGACTGTTGTCTAGCGTTAGTCTGGGATGAGAGCGCACCGTCACAAAGAGTTGTTCGCCTACCTGCGGAGATCCTCGTGATGCCTGAGGGTGTTCCTTATCTGTGTGGGATTTCCCCCCTGTACCGGTATGAAGCGAGGAGTCCACAGTCACAGAAGGTTTATCGGAAGCCTGAAGTAATCCCTGAGCCGCCTCGGTGTGTTCTGTGTCTGCCTAGAACCATTGTCACGCGTCAGTCTGGGACGGAGGGTACGTCATCGCAAGGAGTCCTTCACTTACCTGCGGAGATCCTTGGATTGCCTGAGGGCGTGCCCCGTCTATCTGGGATTTTTGCTCTGTGGGGGGGTGTAGCGGGGTATTCACTTTCACAGAAGGTTTTCCGGAAGCCTGAGGTACTCCCTGAACCGTCGCAGTGTGATTTGTATCTGTCTGGAATTGTTGTCCTGCGTCAGTCTGAGGCGGAGGGTACTCATCGTAAGGAGTTCTTCGCTTACTTGTGGAGATCCTTCGATTGTCGAACAGCGTGGTGCTCTCTCAGACCGGGTGTGAAGTGGGTCCACCGTGACAATTTTTCCGGAAGCCTGAGGTAATCCTTGACCCGTCTCGGTGTGCTTTGTGTCTGCCTGAAATTGTTGTCCTCCGTCAGTCTGCGTCGGAGGGTGCGTGATCGCAAAGAGTTCTTCGCTTACCTGCGGGGATTCTTGGATTGTCGGACGGTGTGGCACTTTCTGAGATTGTTGCTCTGTGCGGGTGTGAAGCGAGTCCACCGAGATATGATGTTTTACGGAAGCCCGAGGTAGCCCTTGACTCGTCTCGGTGTGCTTTGTGTCTCTCTTAAATTGTTGTCCTCCGTTAGTCTGTGTCGGAGGATGGGTGATCGCAGGGAGTTTTTGGCTTACCTGCGAGGGTCCTTGGAATGCCTGATGGCGCGCTCTATCTTCCTGAATTTGGTGCTCAGGCGTGGTGCACAGTCACGAATGTTTCTTCGGGGTCCTGAGAGGGTCCTCGGTTGTTTGCTGGATGTGCTTTGCCTGGTTTTTCTCTCTCATTTCCCTTCGATTTTCTTCCGGAGAGAAGCTGGTAGAAGGGGTTAAACTGCCATTTTATGAGAGCGTAGTGAGCAGCAACGTTACTGACCTTCCACATTTTTCTGCGTTGAGGCTGTGTTGACTAGTATACTCGGGGATGAGTCGAAGCATGCCTATGTGGTGAATTCTACCTTGTATTGAAGGTCCCGCGATGAACCGTTCCTTCGTCCGCCAGTGGGTGGCTATTGAACGGAATGGTTCCAGGGCAGAGATTAGACCGACAGCTTACTCTCTGCCGCATACCTCGTGGGTTGGCGGCGTACTTCCACGATGGGGGTTTTCGGAGATTGGAATAGTGCTGGCAAGGTATGACAGATCTCGACCAAAGCCATCCTGAGATTGAAGCGTGGTAGAAGTTGCAGCGAGGCAAACATGAGGTGGCCTCGAGGAATTCATGACTCGGATCTCCGTAACTTAGCAGGTGATAGCTGATTCTAGTTTGGTCTAGTTTTCAGGTGGATATTGTTAAATCCAAGTGCCTCGAAATCGAATATTGAGCTACGATCCCATCCACCGGACCCGGTTAGAGCGTACAAAATGTAGCATTTAACTGTAGTAAATTGTACACTACCATATTGAGGCGATTCTTGGCACTTCCCCTCCCGAGCGGTGACCACACAATATCTATCTTACTCTCCTCGTTGTATTCCTCGGAAACTTGAAGCAGTACGACCCTTAACGTGAACCTCATGAAAATTGACATAGGGATGTTGGATTGGATTAAGGGCTTCCATGATCTGGCCTTCCAGTTGGGTGACCATGATATAGTGGTATTGTATGCTTTTTAAAGCATATCATACCGGTTCTTTACTGACTTGCTTCCATCATCCAGTGTGGTGGGTCCTTCGGGGAGCGGAAAGAGTACGGTACGACTCTCCTCAAGTTCGTACTACGGCTGAGCTGCAATGTGCTCGCAGTTCGTAGAACAAGCAACGAAGAGCGCTTTCGTCAATGTTGGCACAAGCCTTCGACCCTGTACGGCGACAGTACAGGCAGTTAGATGCGAGCTTACTGACAGAGCGAAGGCTGCTTTGGGTGCCACGATGCAAAGTAATATCGTGTTCGTAGACACGCCTTCCTTTCATACTCAGGCTGGCCGACAAGATGAAGCGGCAGAGAGCGTGAAGAGTTGGTTGAAAAATTCAAAGTAGGATTTCCTTTGCGCATTCGACGTGACAAAAACCGACAGTCTCTATTCAGGTCCGAGTCTACTCCGAGTCTAGTCGGGACCATTTACATGCACCGAGTTGAAACCGACCCTCGATACGAATCTGTTCAGCAACACCTCAATACTTTCGCCCATACTTTTCCGAAGGATTTCGTCCCTTTTCCCCAGAGGTTACACGCCGTTTCAGCTACGAGGGCGTAATTCCCGACCATACGATCCAACCACGCAGGGAGAGATTCGAGGCGCAGCTACGCACACTGCGCCCGAGCCTCGGGCAACTGAAGTGGGACACTTCCTTCCATCCTGCCCTTTTCCAACAGGGTGATCCTGAAACAGCTTGGCAAGCTGTAGTAGCACTTTTCACAATCCTGACTTCAGGATCGGCTTACGGCACTCATTAATACTAGTAAAGACCTGGAATGCATGCTAGTTTAGCCTCGATTCCAACACGAGAGCCGTATACTCCACATAGTATGGCCACGGTAGATGAAAACATAGAGTCCTACGAGTTGCTGTCACACATTATGATGGTCATGGGCCACTATATAGAGTTAGAACATGGATGGCGTCGGCTGGGGAATTCAGAGCCGAGAATCGAAATGTGAAGCACTGATCAGCAAGCACAGGCCAAGTAAGCCCTAAGACCCACTTCTTCGGCGGGAATATCAAGGGGCCGCGTCATGTTATCCTGGGTTTGCCCTTATCCATGAGGCAAGCCAGGCATGTATGAACATGTGGCATTCATGGTGTGCCACATCGATGCCGAAAAATAGAATTTCCATCCCCTTTGCGTATCTATCAAGATTCTGGTGTTTGCCAAAACAGTGACGGCCGGGGTAGGGTGATGTGCACAGCTACCAGTGGCAAACGGCAGGCAGTGACCACACAATCTCCTACCGTACCTCTTCCTCCTACTCCCCGGCTTTCTACTCTTTGAACTTGAAAGCAGATACTTGTACGCTTAGCGCGGACCTCGTCAAAGTTCCGACGGCATGGGGTTGATGAGTTGGATAAAGGGCCGCCGTGGACTGGCATTCCAACTGGATGACGATGATATAGTAGTATTGTGTGCTAATTTATGACAAGTATTATATTGGGCTCTACTGACTTGGTTCTGTCATCCAGTGTAGTGGGTCCTTCGGGAAGCGGAAAGAGTACGGTACGACTCTCCTCAAGTTCATGCTACGGCTGAGCTTCAACGCGCTCGCAGTTCGTAGAACAAGCGACAAAGTGCTCCGATCTTGTCAAAGTTGGCACGGGCCTTCGACCCTGCACGGCGACAGTACAGGCAATTAGATGCGAGCTTACCGAGGGGGCGAAGGCTGCTTTGGGGACTACGATGCAAAGGAATATCGTGTTCGTAGACACGCCTTCCTTTCACACTGGCACTCAGCCTGGCAGACACGATGAAGCAGCAGATAAATTGAAGAGTTGGCTGAGCTAAATCAAAGTAGGATTTCCTTCGTGCATGCGACGTGACAAAAACCGACAATCTGTTCAGAACCAGGTCTACCCCGAGTCTCGTCGGGACCATTTACATGCATCGAGTTGAAACCGACCCTCGAAACGAACCTCAGGCTGTTCAGCAGCACCTGAACACTTTCACCTGTACTTTTCCGAAGGATTTCGTTCCTTTCCCCCAGAGACTACATGCTGTTTTCAGCTACGAGGGCGTAATCCCCCATCAGACGATTCAACTTCGTAGGGAGACGTTTGAGACGCAGCTACACGCACTACGCCCGACGAAATGGGTCACTTCCTTCCATCCCGCTCTCTTCATACAGGGCGAGCCTGAAACAGCTTGGCAAGCTGTATTGAAACTTTTCCCTCGCACTGAATCCTGACCGAAGTGACCGGTAGTATCGACTTACAGCACGAATGCTAGTGGGTCAATGGAATGTACGCTAGTTTAGCCTCGATTCGGAGCACGAGAACTGTCACGGTCACGGTGTTACTCCACATAGTACTGTCATGATTCATGAAAATATACTATGAGTCGCTAGTGCCACACATATCGTGATGGTATGACCCACGTCTAGAGTTAGATCTGGGGAGAATTCAGAGAGCCGAGAATCGAAACGTGAAGGCTATCTGCAGTGCATCAAGAGTCAGCGCTAGTCAGCAAGCACAGGTCTTGCGAAGTCAGTGCCTGCCCGACTGCCAATGATCACACTGAAAGGCCTTGTGTCCAGGAATTCCCGGATTCGATCTGGGTATCATCAATACTATTGATAACTGAGTCAGGCTAAATTGAAAAGGACAACTACGCCCTAGTCACAAGACCCACTGCTACTGCCAGTGTGTTACTAGTCGAGCCCGATTCGATTATTAGCCCACTCGGGAAACTGGAATAGCACACGTCGCGCGTGTCGAAGTCAAGCACTGATATCAGCCTGACACCAGCCACAGCAGGTAAATTGGCACAGTCTGCTCGACGTGCACAACCGTGACTGACTCAGCATAGCTATCAAAGGATTCAGGTATTGACTTATTCTTCTCCGAGTCTGATCCCACTCAAGTGCGCTCTGTACAGCGATTTACACCCATTAGACGCACTTTTAGACTCATAGGGATGATACACAATTTGACCCGATTGCTCGCTGATTGGTGGAACAAATTCAAGCAAGGCTCGTCTGCGCCTGCATTGTCAATACTGGAAGATGATATCGTAGTATTGTACGTCTAAGAGTTTCTTCCATCTCCATCTATCCCTCAAAATGAGTCATCCGACAGTGTAGTAGGACCTACAGGATCCGGAAAAAGTTGGGTGCGTGTATAGGTCCATGCCTTGCACCGCCTGGTTTCGTCTCATCTCTATCTTAGTTCATCAAGGAAGCCACAAGAGCTGACTCTTTGGTCAAAAGCAGTAGAGACTACCACCCTTTCACTAAAAAGGTTCAGGCGATTCGGTGCGAACTGACGGATGAAGCAAAGATAGACCTGCGGAAAGAGGGGATAAAGAGTATCGTATTCGTCGACACTCCTTCGTTCCTCACTGCGTGCGACGATATCGACGCACAAAAAGAGGTAAGGACATGGGTTGAACAGATAGAGTAAGTAAGCCATTCTATACTTCCTTTACTCGAATGTGAAACCGATAGTCACTTAGACGCAGGCCCCGATGTGTGGGAGTCATTTACATGCATCGAATCGAAACCGACCCTGTGATTGAGCCTATCCAAAACCACCTCCGGGAGCTCACCGCCTATTCCACCGCTCAGCAACAGCCATTCCCCGGTGCGACTACACATCGTCATAAGCCATGACACGGCCTCGGGAAACGTTTCCGAAGTCAAGATCAAGAAACACGGGTCCAGTCTTGGTACTCAGATGGACACACTAATCAAATCCGAATCTAGATGGCAACCTTCGATGCACCATGTGCATTTTCATGGCGAACCGGAAGTAGCATGGAGAGCTGTAGAGAGGCTCCTTACAACTGGTGGAATTATCCGCGGGGTGGCTGGGCAGGGCAGGGGTCAGGAAGAGCCGGACTCGGAGGGCAGTGTAGGGGATTGCAGGGCGGAGTCGAGCAGTAGCCAGGTACACGTGTGGGTAGCACAACGTCGTCTGGCATCTCCAATGGTGGCTTGTGACATTTGGTCTTGAAAATCATAGAACAGGTTGTACGATCTGAACGACGAGTAGTATTAATGCTGACAGAACGTAGTAGAATACATATAATTGCATCATCGCGTATACATAATATGAGTATCAAAGCATTAAGCTGACGTTGTTCGGCGACCAGCACCTTTGGACTACCAGTGGGGCTTCGAAAGCATGGGCTCCGGATCCAGGAGGCTAGCGGTCACGGGATTGACACGTGGAAGTGGACAGTTGTCCATTCTCCTGTGCCTCTCCACGGGGAGCAGCCAACATCCCACATTCACACTTCCGCTGCCGCAAAAATCAGGAAGCATCCCAATGATTCTAGGAAGTGGACATACCAACAACGTGCTTTCCGATAGCGCCATAAATTGGCACTCAAGCCGTGCGATAGCCTCACGATTGTCCATGGCGAGCTTAATCTATTTCGCACTATCAGGAGATCATGCTACAGGTGGTCAATGATAATCGTACCTCGAGTTTATCGTAGATGGTCTTAATCGAGGTGGTGCAAGCTGTGATTGTCTGAACGTCCGCGTCGTGCAAGAGGAGGCCAGCGATACGGCTTCTACTCGAAATCTTGACTACAAGCTTTTGAAGATTGTTGAGCTCCCTTAAATGACGATAAGAACGCGTGTCCCTCCTTAGTAACTGCTACCCAAAGTAACCCACCTTTGAAAAGAGTTCAGTGCTCTTTTCATATCTCTGGACAGCTCGCATCGCAGCGCATACAGTGCGATCTCATCGAGCAGCCATCCAGAGCTCTCTATCACTTGGGTGATCGCATGATGTGTGCCACCCATTTCCTTAGAAATCTCTAAGAGCGGTTCTTGACTGTGAGGAGCGGATACTAACCTGGATTAGTTGCGCTATGCGCAAGGCTGTCCCGATTATTCCTCGAAGCATCGGTATATTGGCTATGTCAGCCATCTGATGGGCAAGCCCAAGAACTCTGATGGCAGCCAAGAGTGTATCCTGTCGACCATTTATACTACAGCCCGAAACGTTGCTCTCGGCTGGACTGGACGGCGGTGTAGAATCCGCGAGAGATAATTCCTGAAGAACCTGGCGATGAAACGACAGACCAACCGGCCTCAGAAGAGCTTGATCCGATCGTGGAGGGACCTGCTTGGGAAATGACGCAACCGGAGGCCAACCAGAGGCACTCTTGGGGTGGTTTTCCGACGAGACTTGTTACGCAGCTTTGTCCAAAACTTTTTGGCTTCTCCTGCAAGCTGCGTGAGGGTACGGATGAAGGTTCTGGCTGCCGTTGTTTCATGAAGCTGTAAGCCACGAGTCAACCATTTCTCTCTGAATTTGGAGTGGTTTGCGCCTCTCGCCAGACGCCTCCAAGTCTAAGCAATTGATGATCTCCCAGGCAGATTCGCGGGTACCCTGAAAACGACAAGCGCGAGAGCCGAGGCGTATCATATCTGCCCAGAAGTCTGAGAGAAGCTCTTCTTCCCTTTGGAACCAACTGATTGGTCCTTCAACTTCGTCCCACATCGTTGTGACGAGGACAATATTCTTCATGTTATCATTGCCGCACAGGTCCTTGAATACGGAAAGATTCCTTAGAGGAGTTCCAGCCATCCTGACATCCGAGATACGGTGGAGGTAGAGAAGACCAGAAAGTTTGATTTTGTTCCGGTACCTATGAGCAGATAACCGAGTCAGGCAAAACTCGACTACACTCTCGAGTCTACTCACGTCACCTCCAGCCAATCGGCTATGCTCCTTAGAATCTCGGCGTCGGAGCGCACTGTGTCGTCGAATCCGGGGGTGTCTACCTAGGACAATATTCCGACGACCATCGGGATGGAGACATCGGACGTGTTGTACGCCTTGTGTCTTGGATCTCAAGTCGTTGCCCACCACGACCTCCGTCCTCCCAACCGCCGTGTTAACGAACTGTGAATACTTCAGTATCGGGTGTAGCCTCCTCATACTAGTAACTCACTGAACTCTTTCCCGCTCCTGTAAGTCCCATAACCCTAATGGAAAGCACGATAAGCGAAGCGAAGCGCAACTCTATAAAAACATACGCTATCACAATGTCATCTTGGCCGATAGGAACTGTGATAGCCGCTTGAGTCGGCATCACGAAAAGCGGCATAATTAGAGCCATGGGCGTCCGGGGAATGTTGGTGACTCGAAGACGCAACATCGGATGGTGAGAACGGGTGGGAGGCGTCGGTAAGGCTAGGAGAAAGAGTATTCATTGGTCTATCCATAGGCCGGTGTTGTGGATACAGGGTTGGCCCCGTCCTTCAAGGAAAAGGTCGAGCCTTGGTCAGAAACCATATTCTAGTTCAACTTCCAGTTAGAACGGAAGAAGTAGGAGTGTTGCGAATGAGGGAAGCAGACCTGGGCTAAAGAAACCCGAAGAGCACAAGACTGCCCACCCCGCTCGAGCGCCAAGATACGACTTGGAATGACAGGTTACAGGCGCTTCCCCCCGATCATCCATGAAAAGTGTACGCCCAACGTCACTAGACACTGACCTAGTGGACTGTGGAACCGATCAGCATGATCCATCAGTGGAAGTTACGTCCTACTCCTGTATGAAGTAATGCCTCAGGGAAGCATGGGCCCTGAGATTAGGAAAACATTGGTCTCCCGCTTGAGAATCAGTGCTATCGAGACGGTTTTCAAGCGGAATTCAGCGTGGATCAGCTGCATTTTGCCTGCGGTCCTGCAATCCTGCTAGGAGTCGGCAAAGGCGATGTCAGGCTGTAACACCACCTCGCTGCGCTACGGCGGCAAAGAAGCATTTCAGAATGACCGTTGCCGCATTGCATACCTCACTTCCGGGGCCGATTCACTGATGCAATGTGTTTCAAAAGAAATGTGCATCAAGTCGATCAAGAGTCGAGGTTAGAGTCGTGCCCGCTGTGATGCTCTTTTACTTATGAGTTTCCTCGTGTGAGACCTGACCATTATTTTTATCTCACACGCCGCTGATGCCACTTTCTACGCTACAGCCGGCTGCCGTTGACTGTGCTGTTTCTATATCTCCATCTCAATTCTTGATGGTATCGCTGTCCAGTGGCGGGTCCCGTGTACAGTTTTATGAATTTCACGTCAGCGTAAGGTTCTATCACGTTTTCATCAAGTCACTCATTTTACTGGCAGCATGTACATGCGTGCACGCGCATGGCAAGTTGTGGCTGCGCGCTGAGCGTTTGATAGTGCGAATATGGATGCACGGATACCCATTTCTTCCTCGCCATCCCTGGGCAATAATAGCATTCCTTGCTAGATCCTGAAGATGACGTCCGCCGCAGTACTTTTTAGGTCGGGACTGGTCGAGGCTGGCTCGAAATGGTAAAATCGCTTTCAACCCCATGCCCAGCGGACAAACAACACGGTGCCACGCGTCGAATCAATGGGGAATGGCTCTCACTATCACACCATCCCGCATTGCATGACTAGCAAGTTCATATTGTACGTTTACGGAAAGGAGTCTGAGTCACCAATCCACGTGTAGGCTTATCCGCGAACAAATGTGCGAGGACGTCCAACTTCCGCCGCTTTCCAGAGTCTAACCATCCCAGTCTACGTTGTCCGCCCCACAGTTGACATCTCTGCTACAAGCATCATGTTCAGAGACAAAGACCGCTTCAGGCCAGACCCAGACGACTTTGTTATTGTGTGGGTATTCTATTCCAGGGTTATTGTCACCGTACTGAAGCGGCCCTCCATAACAGTATCATGGGGCCAACGGGGTCCGGAAAGAGTAATGTGAGTGTATTCGTAGTACCCTTGATGTCGAATTATCAGGTTAAGAACGATCAGTTCATCAACAAGCTCACTGGGAATACAGAGCAGCACAAAGCGAGTAACCTCAAGTCCGACACCCAAGATGTCACCCCGTACCCTATCTCGTACCAGGGTCTCCGTGTCGTGTTAGTCGACACACCTGGCTTCGACGATACCTATCGGCAGGATTCTGATATCTTAAGGGTGATTGCCGACTGGCTCATAAAAAAGTACGTTATCATCTGAATATATTCGATCCCCTCCCAACATATACAAAGGTACCCAGACGGGACCCCGCTCAAAATCGCTGGGATAATCTACGTCCACAGAATAACGGACAACCGTATGTCCGGTTCTGCTTACAGGAATCTTCAAATGTTTGGGCGGCTTTGCGGCAGTGTACCCCTACCGCGAACGCGTCTCATCACCACCATGTGGGACCAAACGAAGGACCAAGCTGCGACAATACGAAGGGAGACCCAGCTCAAGGACGAATTTTGGCGGGCACTGATAGATGGAGGTGCCACGGTCCACAGGTTCTACAATACCCCAAATTCCGCACAGGAGATCGTCGGAAGTCTTCTGAGGATGGGAAATATTGAGGATGGAGAGGAGCTGCTCCTACAGGAAGAGCTTATCGAACAGCAGAAGCGCCTAAACGAGACAGAGGCGGGCAAAATGATATATAATCGGCTCCAGAAGCTCCTGGCAGACCAGAGGAAGATGCTGAAGGATCTCGCGGAAGAGGCGAAGCAGCAGAACAATCCAGATATGGTCAAGAGTCTCCGATCGGAATGCGATAAAGTTGACGCACAGCTACAGAGGACGTTCGAGGAGATCAAGGAGATGAAGATCCCGCTCTCTAGGCGCATTCTTCTGTGGCTGTTCGGACGAAAGTCTCGTGCAGTAAGTTGGACTCGTTGCCTCGATACATGTGGTTCTGAACAAATGTTGTTGTTTTACAGAAAGTTGTCGAGCTGGACTTTGCGCAAGCTTAGTCACCCACTTGTGATCACTTTCGGCCTACACATATCTTCTTCTACCCAGAGCAAGAGATCCTGTAATATTATGTATACTACAGTGGTAGTTGACGTGGCAATCTCAATCTGTGTCAGTGAGAGCGGGCATGATGCGGGCATGATTTCTCGGGCCGGTCTACCTTTTACACACATGCATCCCTGAAGCCAACGGAGCAAGCTTACGATCAATTTTGTCAGCAGAAATAAACCTTGCAAATGCTCGTGGTTGTGGTTACTATGCAGGACGTGTGGGATTGTGATCGTCCCGAACAATCTGCAGCGCTCGATTCATACTGGTCCGGAGGGGGCACTGGTTCCTCCAGCACGCAACATCGGATGTTAGCAGCATGAGGAAAGCTGCATTAAGGCTGGGGGGTGGTTCAATAAACCTGATGAACGGCACCAAGTTATGTCTTACAAGATTCAAGCGCTCGGACCCACTCGATCGCTCGTACGTACCCTTGGCTTGAATGTCGGAAATATTCAGACACGGCTTTTGCGGAGAATTCACACGTTTCATCGCCCAGCGTCTCATTCAACGACTGTTGTCAACATTATTCTCTAGTCGCGAACCCACTATAGCTCCCTGCAGTGTTCCATCACGTATCCATTGGGTCATTCGTTTCACTGGCGACACATACACACTTGATTTCAGGAGGCAGCTATGCAAACCGTGGTAATATGGCTGGGTGCTGGATACTGAGGATGAACAGATGTCCATGATTCATTCATTAGGTCTAATTCCAAATATCCCGGCGATCATGGTGTACTACGCACTGGATGAACGTGGGTGTAACAGTGCACAAATTGCACAGACACGCGTTTTGCACAGCTGGCAAGTCCATATACATATACTAAGCATAAATCCACGTGTCGTTGAGCAAGCTTGGACGCGAAGAAACACGGTGCGAGGCGGCCCAACTTCTTGTGACTTCCAGAACCCGACGACCTTATTCAATTCTCACCGTCCACTGCCGACAATTCGCAAGCGTCATGCTCAAAGACCGCTTCCAGCCAGACCCAGACGACTTCGTTATTGTGTGAGCATTCTATTCCAGGATTCTCACCTACTGAGGTAGTTCTGCTAAAACAGTGTTATGGGACCAACAGGATCCGGGAAGACTAATGTACGTGGATTCACAGTACCCTTGCCGTTGAATTATCAGATTGAGAACGAGTAGTTCATCAACAGGCTCACTCGGAATGTAGAACAGCGTAAAGCGAGTAGCCTCAAATGCGACACTCAAAATGTCACTCCATACCCTATCACGTACCAGGATCTCCGTGTTGTGTTAGTCGACACTCCTAGCTTCGACGATACCTATCGGCCAGATTCCGAGATCTTAAGGGTGATTGCTGACTGGCTCATACAAAAGTACGTCATACTCTGAATATTTTACAATCGCCTCCCAACATATATAAAGGTATTCAAACGGGATCCCGCTCAGAATCGCTGGGATAATCTACGTCCACAGAATAACGGACAATCGTGTGCCCGGTTCTGCTTACAAGAATCTTCAGGTGTTTGGCCGGCTTTGCGGCAATGCACCCCTACCGCGAACACGTCTCGTTACGACCATGTGGGACCAATCGAAGGACCAAGCTACGGCAATACGAAGGGAGACTCAGCTCATAGACGAGTTCTGGCGGACGCTGATCGATGGAGGTGCCACCGTGCACCGGTTTTATAATACAACCGATTCCGCACAGAAGATCGTCGGAAGTCTCCTAAGGATGGGAAACGGTGGAGAGCAGCTGCTCATACAGGAAGAGCTTATCGAACAGCAGAAGCGAATAAACGAGACCGAGGCTGGCAAAATTACGTATAATCGGCTCCAGAAGCTCCAGGCAGACAAGTGTCAGATGTTGAAGGAGCTCACAGAAGAGGCGAAACAGCAGAACGATCCAGATTTGGCCAGGTGTCTGCAGGACCAGCGTGATAAAGTTGACGTGCAGCTTCAGGAGACGTTCGAGGAGACAAAGACCAAAATCCCGCTCTCCAGGCGTATTCTTCTTTGGTTGTTTGGACGAAAATTCCATACAGTAAGTTAGACTTATCGTCTCACTTTATGTGGTTCTGATATGTTTTCCCGTTAGGAGCGCCCGACACCCACGCGCCGCCACGATCGCCGGACAAGATCGAGCACAGACCTCGCTCGACACCCCACTGGCAGTCGCTTGACCATCTAGACCGCTCTCCTGTGATGTGTCATTAGCTTCTTTGCCTTACTTGCGTTCGTTTCTTTTCACTTCCTCTTTAATTAACAATTGTACGATACTCTACATAACAGCATAGTCTACATGAGCCACTTACTACGCCTTTATCTCTGT
Source organism: Boletus reticuloceps (assembly GCA_018397855.1). Lineage (NCBI taxonomy): Eukaryota > Fungi > Basidiomycota > Agaricomycetes > Boletales > Boletaceae > Boletus > Boletus reticuloceps. The sequence goes on from JAGFBS010000001.1 coordinate 2,202,089, forward strand.
AACGCGTATAGGATCTTGCGTAGAACAGAAAAATCGTCAGAATACAAGTCGGCTTCTCTCTACGAACGAGTCTGATGCACCTGGGCCAGATCTCTTGAAACTCGACCATCTTTCGCTTACCAAATCTCACTTTTATTTTCCTGAGTCACCTTGCGGATGGTAGTCAATCACTGTAAATGACAACTATCATTAGTCATAGATTGGTACATGTACATGATTATTATGTAGTTCGTACAACACATGCGAGGAGGGTATCTTGTACCATGACAGCAAAGAAAATCGGTGAGAAACTCGCGAACTTGAAAGTCATTCATTCATCAGCATATTGCAGTCTTCCTCCACTATCCAGAGCAGCGCGAACACCAATCACTCGCACATCAGCAGAGTACGTGATCTGCGCGCCTGCAGTCCTGCACCCTTCAAAATTCGATCTCACGATATGTCGCCTATAAACGTCCTTCCGAGCGATCTTCTTCCCGCAAGCCTGGCACATCCACATCTCCCCAAGGTGGATGCTTAAGATGTGCCTCGCAATCGACTCTTTCAGCATTGTTCTTCCGCAGGCAGACCAATGGCATTCAACCTCGAGTTTGTCTCCGCCGGCCCTCACTCTGTGCCACTTCTGTAGATGTGTGTTGATGCAGGACTTGTCACTTTTGATCCAGAGATGAAATGGGGAACGATCTGGCTCCCAAAGGCATTGATGGACATTGAGCTTTCCACTGGGTTCCGTGAGACCTTGGAAAAGTTCTTCCTCGTCGATCCATAACCCGGCATACTCGATCGCGCATGCGCCTCGCCGGCGACGAGACGAGGCACTAGAGTCCGGAGGAGACACGAGAAGAAAACAAGGATCTGCTTCAGGGTACCCTGTCGACACTGAGCGAGAGGAAGGGTAAGGCAAAAATGAACTGAATGATTGTAAAGGAGGATGGCGTGGGATAAACGAATCCGCGACGTTCTGGTTCTGACCGCTCGATGCGCCTGGGTAGGGGGAAGACGTCGCGTGCGAAAGAGGGCCGTAGGCGCTCGAGTGATCGAGAAGATGGTTACCGGAATTGCAAATATCTTGCTCGATGAGGTGCGAGAGCATGTATCTGTCTGGTGAGTTACGTCGCGATGTTAAAAGGAATTGAATGCAGTTTGAGTGTCCTGATAGGTACCATACGGACCTAGTACGTAGGCAGGAGGGAGGTCGACGTCCTATCATTCACCACAATCGGAGCGGGCGATACATTCAAGTTAGGGAACATCTGTATGTCAATCGACCTCCATAATGTGGGGTGGTGTTGTGTCTGTCTGCCATGGGGGGGTGATAAGATATCAAGTTTATATACAGCATCTTACAGATACCTACCGGTTTGCATAAGCGGACGCAGAAAGGGCTGGACTGGAATGAATAGATAAAATGGTCAAATTAACGAACGTAATCAGATTGGGTGCCTTACCAGACTTGGTTTGCATGCGAAGGAAACAGTGGAGTGTGCTCCGGAATCGAATGTTGTCCACAACGGAATTGCCTACTCTCCATGATCGAGGAATGTCGTCAGGACAATATTGACGACTGACGTTGTTGTGGGTAGAATAGGAAGGCTTGAACTGTGAACGCAGTTGCGTGGCACTTCCACGGGGCTGCATGCTTTTTATTCCTGGACCCGTAAGGGTTCAGGTTTTGTAATCCTGGTTCGTCCGTCTTCCATCTGTTGCCTTTTCGAGTTTTCCCCTTTCTTGCGCCACTTTGCTGTACCCGCCCCTAAATACATGTGGTTTCCCTTCGCACGTCACAGGCTCCTAATCGGTCACTGTTCGTTGTCATCAATCGTGTCGACGTAGCACGTTCGTACGTTTTCTGGTTTGCGCACTTTGCTTGACTGTGCTTATCTACAGTGAGTCTGTTTTTGTGTCCCTTCACAGAATTTGACTGTCCTCTAGTGTCTCACCCGCCAGGTTTCCGAGTTGTGAGCGATTGTCTTCCTCCTTTATCGTCTTCACTTGTCAGTTACGGCATCTTGAGACAACATTTCCAATTTCTCGACGTTACAAGTGATGTTGTCGATGCACCGGCTCTTTATCCGTCAGGTCCTTATCTCCCGGTGTTTGCGCCGTGTGTCGCAGCTTTAGTCGAGCAGTTCCAGTTTCTCACCAGACAGCAGTTGCGGCTGATTGCACGGGCCCACGGACTTCATTGCACAACACGTGACAGCCGTGCAACGCTCTTGAACATTTTACGCTCTCATCGCTCATGCAGTTGCCGGTCGCGGTATCTTCATTTTGGTCAAATAACTCGTCCTCGTCAAGATATTATGCAGATTCATCTGAATGATCCTGTCTGTGTCGACACCGTGCACGCCCAATCCCGGGAACGTGACGCTGGATTGCATCGAGCGTCTCGTCAAGCAAATGCGGACGATCTATTTCATCGTCAGTCAGAAACAGCGCGCGGTCGGGTACGTCGAGAGGTTGATCGCGCAATTCGCTTCCAAGAACCATCGTCCACTCCATTTCCCGACGCTCCTTCTCTCGATGAAAAGTTGAACATCATCAAGGAGTGGCAGGAGCAGATGTCGGCCGCTTCCGTCGAGGAATCCGTTTGCGCGGTTTGTGGGTGGGGAATACCGAGGTCAAGCTTGTCGTTGGTGACACCGTCCTTGTCAATGTTACTCGTACTGCGGAACGACTGTCTTCCAGACGTCGTCCTACCTGATTCATACGATCTTGCAGTTTATGGAAAAGCTATCCTTGCGTCGGACGGTATGCCTTCTCCTTGGTCACTGGGCGCCATACAGATGTGCTCCGCATGTCGACGGTCGTTGCATGCCAACCCTCCACGTCAACCGAGGTTTGCATTAGCCAACTTCTTGTATTATGGAAGGGAACGGCTTCCAGCCGATGTTCGACAAGCTTTCAATACTGCCTCTCCTTTTGAGCAGTTGCTCATTTCACGCTGCCGATCGTCGACAGTTACACATCATTTTGTTAGGCGTGGCCGTCGTGGAGGCTATGTCCCTGAAGAAAGTGCTCAGAAGTTCAATCGAGGCAACGTTGCAATATTTCCGCAAGACCCCGGACCTTTGCGAGATGTCCTGCCCCCGAGTGCGGATGATATACGTGACACTGTTTGTGTCCTCTTTTCAGGAGCCGGGCGAAAACCCACTGCGGAAACTTTAAAGCGGTTTGGTCCTGTCCTTGTTCGGAAAAGCAAGGTGGAGCGGCTCATCAACTTCTTGGTGGACAACAACGAATGGTATTGTGTAGGCGGGGTGCGTTATAGCGAGAACAATTTAAACAGTTTGTTCGCGCCTGCCGATGCATTGTCCGACGTCGCTGTCCTTCAATGTATGCAAGTCGAGCACGTCGGAGGGGCATGTGCGGGCGAAGATAACGAGTCAGATGATTGGACGTCATTAGAAACAGACATTCTGATGGACAACGTCGCTTACACGCTGGGCGATCAATCGCCACGTGCACGAGAGTCTATGAAGGCTCATGCTCTCGCTTACGCCCTTGATCGCGGACGATTTATGAACTCGCAGGCAGGCTCGCGCTTCGTGAGCGATTGTCATCCAGGCTTGCTATCATACCTCTTTCCCCATTTGGACCCTTGGGGGATTGGAGGGTTTCACCATCCTGGCCGAGTTCCTCAACAGCAGTTATCATTTGAAGCTCAAGTGAAGTGTCTTTTACGCCAACATGATTCGCCTTTCGCTCGTGACGCCACGTTTCCGTTCGTTTGTTGGAACATCATCCAAAAACAGCAAGTCAGCCGTCAATCTGTTTTTTCGATGAAGGCTTCTGCGCATCAAGGACTAGCTGACCAACTTCACGAAATGCGTCCTTATCTCACTGATATCGCAAACAAATGGACCAATGATCCCTGTGCGGCGCCGCAAACTGAGGCTGAACACCGGGTGGTCGATTTACTTCGTCAGCTGCAAGTTCTTTCACGAAATTTAAAGGGATCTGCTGGTTACAAACTTTGTCGACGTAACGAAATTCGCTCGCTCATTCGCAGGTTCTCCACCCCTGCGTTGTTTATCACCCTTAATCCGCATGACTTGTCCTCGGTGTTGATCGGCGTGCTTGGGGGTGTCGATGAAGCAACTTGGCGATCACTCCCGATTTATAATCGCGCTGTATTTGTGGCTGACCATCCGGATCATGCTGCTCGAGCCTTTGATCATGTCATAGCAACATTCCTCAATGTTGTCGTGAAATATGGACGCGGGAAAGGACTGTTCGGTAATTGTAAAGCATACTATGGAACAGTCGAAGCACAAGGAAGAGGAACTTTGCACTGTCATTTGCTTCTCTGGCTTGATGGGAACCCTTCTCCGCAAGAACTTCGAGATCAGATGGTAGGCGACACAGATTTCCGCGATGCAATGTTTGCTTGGCTAGAAGACTTGATCCACTGCGAGCTACCTGGCACGACTGTGCCTGTCACTTGTGTCGACAACGGACCCCCACCACAGGACGAGGATGAGACGGATTGCCGCATCGAACGACCTCCCCTCATCACTGACATGGGTAACGATCATTTCTGGAAAGAATTCAAGACATTTGTGTCTCGGCTTGCGGTGAAATGTAACTGGCATACACATAGTGACACGTGCTTCAAACACCTAAAAAATGGAGAGCCTAGGAGCAATGGGCATTGTCGTATGCGTGTCAATGGGGAGACCCGTCCACAAACACAGCTTGACCAGGAGACATTGTCGATCCAGTTGCGCCGTCTACATCCATGGATCAACAATTTCAACGATGTTGTGTTGTTTCTTTTACAGAGCAATATGGATATCAAATTCATTGGATCTGGTCCGGCTGCCAAGGCCTTGGTGTACTACATAACCGACTACATTACGAAAAGTGACCTTAAAATTCATGCGGGCGTTCATACGTTAGAAGCGGCTATGAAAAGTCATGTGCTGAAGTTCGCAAACGATCCATCCTCTTCTGACACCACTCGCAATCGCAATCTCGTGACAAAATGCATCAACATGCTTATGGGACGGCAAGAGATTTCCCATCAGCAGGTCATGAGCTATCTCGTTGGTGGTGGCGATTACTACTCTAGTCATCAATTCCGATCTTTCCGTTTCTACGAAATTATGAAAGGGTCACGGCGCAACGATTCCACCCGTCGTGATGTTACGAATTTGGGTGATGAACACGACGACGATCAGCTCATAGAGGACGAAGTTATACTTGATGTTTCTTCTGGCGAAACCGCTGTTTCCAGCGACGCATTGGATTATCGGTACCGGCCATCCGAACCCATGTTTGACGGAATGTCTATCTGGGAGTTTTTCGAGCGTACCCGGAAAGTATGACGAACTCTATTTATCCGTACATCTGTTGATTGCATGCACATAGGTGGCCAAAAAAACTACACCGTCAAACAGACGCCAGCAGGAAGAGAGGGATGATGACTGTGATGATGGCGTGATCAACTTTGATGGATTACAGCAACCAGGGCCTTCACGATCCACGCGATCATCTTTTTCATCAATGTGTCATCCACAGGCCGACAGCCATGATATTGTGATGCGGTCACACGCAGTCGTTCCTGTCGTTATTGGGGAATCATTGCGGAAAAGAAATGGAGACCCTGTTCACGACGAAGAACATTATCGCTATTTGCTGCTGCTATTTAAGCCATGGCGAGCATATGAGGACCTTCGTAGCGTTGGAACAAGCTGGAAGGACGCTTTCGATGAAACCACTTTTTCACCATATTGCCGTTCCATTATTGCCAACATGGAGATTGATGCAGAGTGTCGAGATGCCAGGGCATCCATGAATGCAGATTTAGCTGGACTCAACCGTGATGTCTCACAAGCACACGACGATGACAACACCGACATGGCTCTAGATGGTGGTCCACTGTCCAATGTGCTTGTCGAGGATGACGACATTTTGGATGCCAGTGTTGCACTTGGTGATGATACAGGCATTGATGATAGCTCATCATTATTGCCAGATGATGAAAAAGAGGTATACAACATCGCACAATCAGTTTGCGAACATACAAGTTTACCAGCGTCGAACATCGATGGCTCTTGTGTTGAAATTAGTGATGATCACAAAGAGTCCATCAAACGGCACGCTCGATTAATGGTCAAAGAGAAAGCGAAAAAACGGCCTCGAACGGACGTCAATCAAGAGGATCCTACTTCCTCCACGCGCCATTTTCTCCATCAACCCAACCTCGAAATCAGCACATTGCTTGATAACATTGTTCCTGAGAACATCGAGCCCTCTCAAATGAGCAAATCCGAATTGGACATTGCTGTAAATGAAGTGCATCAGCAATTCAGCCTGCATACAAACGACGAGCAATCACGTGCCTTTAGGATTGTCGCTGATCATTTTACCACTGCTTCCATGGAACAAATGATGCTGCTTATCACTGGAATTGGTGGGTCTGGAAAAAGTCATGTCATTAAGGCTATCGTAGCCTTGTTTAGACGCTGTGGCTGTCCGGAGAACCTACTCCTCAGTGCACCCACTGGCAGTGCGGCCATTTTAATCGAAGGCTATACAATTCATGCCTTGACATTTCTGCCTGGAAAAGTAGGAGCTAATAAACAAGGCGACCTAGAGGCCATATGGAAAAACGTTCGCTACCTCATCCTCGATGAAATATCAATGGTTTCCGCTGAACTCCTATGTCAAGTGTCAGAACGTATTGCGCTCGCAAAGAAGGAATCACCTGATTCAATGGCGAAGCCTTTCGGCGGAATTACAGTCATTTATGCAGGGGATCTTGGCCAACTCAGGCCTGTTGCAAGCGCTGCACTTTATGCTGCAGAATTACTTGGACGTTTACGAGCAAGAACTGAGGGGACTATCCGAGGTCATCGAGGACTATTCGGTGCTGCAATATGGCAACAGTTGACACATGTCGTCGAGCTAAAGGAAAACGTCAGGGCGCTTTCGGACCCTGCTTACGTTGAGTTACTGAACAGGTTTCGGCTCGGTAACGGCACTGTCACTGCCCGCGATGGCCAATCCGACTATGAAACGTTGCAAGAACGGATCTTGGAAAACCTTCGCATTCACAGACCTAAGGAGTATCAGTTGCTAAAAGACGCCCCTGTTGTTTTTGGCAAGCGGCGCTTGCGTGACCTGTACAACAACATTAAAGCAAGACAATTCGCACTCTCAACAAATCAGGCGTACCATGCTTATCTATCGATCGATAAAATTGATCGCATTCGTGTTCACGGTGACAATCGATTACGACTATCACTCGTGCGCTCGACAGGGTCGAAAGATGCCTTGGGGCGGCTACCCCTTTTACCGGGGATGCCAGTAATGGTGACGGAAAATCTCTCCATCGAAAACAAGATCGTAAATGGCTCCAAAGGTACGGTGAAAGACATTGTGTATCGCACTGTTCCGGAGGGACGAGAGGCTGTCTGTGCGTATATCAACATAACGTCGTCACCACTCGCATTGGATGGGTTACAACAATCGGTCGTCCCGATATTCCCAAAAGCAACACAATTCACGTACTCACCAACGAGGGGTAATCACATCCATGTCGCACGGACACAATTGCCTTTAGTACCTGCATGGGCTTTTACGGATTACAAAGTCCAAGGCGCATCGATGGCCAATGTTGTTGTGGACCTCGCGAGCGCAAGGGGAATACAGCATGCATACGTAATGCTTTCCCGTGCCACTGGACTACAACACTTGAGCGTGCTGCGTTGGTTCCCTTCCCACCGTATATTCACTCGCCTACAACAAGACCTTCGAGACGAACTCATGCGACTGCACCGTCTGGATACACAAACACGGGAGTGGTTCAATAGTTGTCACCCTGTACCAGCAACCACTGCAAACTCATAAAAGACGTAAATGTCAGGTATGCGTCGATGCATAATGTCGTGGTCGACTTGCCGCTGATCTCAAACAGTTGGGCGTGCTATGTTGGTTGCCTTCCCTGCGTATTTCACTCGCCGTCGTGTGACACTATCAACCATTGCCAGCACATGCACCGCTCCCATTGCTCACGAGGTATGCAACCCTGCGTCAACCAATTGGCTAAGTGTAACTAACAATTACTCAGCAACGGTGTATCATGGGAGCGCTGCTGGGGTAATAGGGGGTTCCTGCGCCACTTACAAAAACCGTATGCTTACCCCTTTCACATTCGTTATCTACCCCTACCACCACCCGCCATGCACAAACGAGATGATCACCCAACTGATGACAAAGTGACAGAGAAACGTCATAGGTATGTTACACTAACGTTGAGTACTTCGGATCGCACTAATGACCTCCTTAGGGCAAATACGATGGTGCAGCAGCCCTGCACGGCTGTGTCCCCTAACGATCTCACAGAACCTACTGAGTTGCAAATTTCTCTAACCATTACCACTCTCAGATTCACTGATTACCTCTGCAGGGAAAATACATTTGTGCGCTCTCCTGACAAAACGCCTGCACAAGCTAAATTGCCACCGTACGCTGCTTACCACCTACTGCGTGCTTTGGTCCTTACTAATGCTTATACACTAAAGCGTGATGCCGACTGCTATGTCTCGGGAGGTGCAACACCGCACACCGTCTTCGGTTGCGATTCAACCAGAGCATGCAAATCGCCTCTGCAAGACAAACACGATTGTGCACGAGCGCAGCGAAACTGTATCTCGGCCCGAAATCACTAAGGATGCTGAGTCGTTACCGTATGTAGTTTAATCACTTTGTGCTTCTGTGTACTAACATGTGCACCCCTAAAGCGAAGAGCCAAGTGCCACAAAACATCAAGAGTGCACATTGGCTTCGGCTGCAATACAACCTGAACATGCTGCTCCGTTAGCGACAGGTTCCCAATCACATGACCATGACAAGCTACATGTTACCGGTAGCCCAGATGTCTCCTCGCAACACCAAGTGATCCATCTCACAGACCCTGTCGACACTAATGATGCAACTTGTACCAGAGCCTCTAACGATACTATGGCGAATGTGGTGGCTACTCGTAAGGTTGCCAACGACAAAGATAAACGCATTCCAAGGATTGTTGTTAAAAAAAAGGACGAGGTCAATGGTGTGCGAGTCACTGTCCAAAACATCATTCAACATCCGACATCAAAGCTCATTGACGACAACCATGTGGCTCTTTACGAACCGAAGTTGCGTATGTAAGTTTTGCTCGTGTTTTGTGTTTGTACCCGTGTTGATCTTGCGAAGTCGTCTACAACAGCTGTCGACTTATGTCAATAAAGAGGCTAACGTATATGCACTTGGTAAACTATTACCCACCGCCACCTGGGGTGCCTTTTTACCACTCGCCGACCATCAAAACGAACTTTGCAACCCTGCTACAAACCAGCCCCTCGTCGTGTGGACCGTCGGACATATCGCCACAACTTGGTTCACCAGAAATGGGGAACCGGAAAAACAAGCGTCGATCACTGTCGTCCCTTTATCGCAAAAGCTGATTGAGCAGTACAACCTACTGATTGGTGGGTTGTCTGTCCCACCATCTCGTGAGTCACTAGATCGTACTCGGTGGCGAGTAACTAACATACTGCACCTGGAGACACGACAGGCTCCATAGGTGCTGTGCGCGCGGTTAAGTGGCAAAGCGAGAAAGGCTCCGATACACTGGTGATTGTCTTATACCTGATGTCGCAAGTGCTGTGCTCAACTATTGCAGACCTTATTCGAAGAGGTGTACGATGCCCGGAATGTTTTCACCAACAAAAAAGACATGCCTGGCTATCTCGTAACCGATCTGAAGAAGAATGATCTAGTGTTGATCGAAGGGAGGTTCACGAAGTATCGAACCAAAGATGAAGAGAACAAATGGTCCCTACAGCGCGTGCAAATGGAGCTCGACGCCATATCACTTCTTCACTCTAACAATTATCAACATAGCCAGGCAAGCAACGCCCGTGACATCTTGGGGTTGCACATTTAGCGCATAGCGCTTTTCGCTTTAAATGTATACTAGTGTATAGTAGTCCACTGCCTCCGTCAGAATGAAGTTCGCTTGTGATCAACGGGTCGACGGAGGAATATCAGCGCTAATTAATCCCCCCCCCAAAAAAAGACACTGCTTATCGACGCCATTCCCCCTTGTGACACGGAGATTTTACAAGCCTCGCCGTCATACCTATTTTACCCCATGATATGCTGCTAAATTCCTCCCCGTACCATGACATATGGTGGATGATAGCCTATCGCCTTGTTGCACAGCCGTCCTCCCAAGCACCAATCGACAATTGGGAACCGCTTATACCCACTCTCCGCATACGAGGCCTCGCAAAACGTCAACACCACACATCCAATATCTGTTGTACTTCGCCGCGTAAGCGTGCAAACATCCGCGCGGCCGCAAATGTGACCGTTATGCCCGCGAAATCTGGTCTGCATGAGATATGATTGTGCAGTAGTTAAGATGGCGAATCCCCGATCCCGGTACTTCGCGATGGCCATGCATGTTGGCAATGTGAGCCGTGCGCGATCGAATACCATAGGGTTTACAATGGCTTTCCCGCAGCTTGTAAACCCAGCATACGCGGAAAACACGGAAAACGGAGTGATGTAATTCATGAGTGCCGTGATGTGGAATTCAAGGATGGGGGCAATTGGGGAGCAGTTACTTGACTCAACGATGTCTATCTTTCGGTTGGCCTGTTTGAACGTCCTAACTGTCTGTACAGAAGGATTCGGATACCCAGGACGTGCGGATGTATGCACCGAAATCTCTGAGTAACCAGCTGCCATCAGGAACGTTGTCATGAAGTCCACATTTCCTAGGGGAACGTAGATGTCCATATCGGACGGTGCCCATCCATACGTCTCCATGAAGAACAAGATTTGTAGGGCACCCGATCCAGATACTACTCCCGAAGAGTGAACAAGGGCGTCGAAAAAGGGAGTGGAATCGTCAAAGAAACGACGTGCAAATGTGCAGAATCGTCCTCTGAATAAAGTTGCAACCCCTTGCATGTGGGCATCGGTTGAGAGAGCGAAACTAGCAACAGCAGGAAGAGGTAACTGATTAAGTACCATCTCCCGCAGTTCGCAGACGTCGAAAAACTTGGCGCATGAGTTCGGCATCAGCCCCATTGCTGTATGTGTGGAACACAAAGGATGTGTGTGTACGTGGGTTAACATACTTGAAAGGGGCCACTCGCGTAAGCTTACACCCCTCTTCCCAATTGATTATTCAATTGGGTTCTCCTGTCTTCGTCACTTCCATGATGGAACCCATGTTACTGAAAACCGTCGCTGCGTATCTACGAAGCAACAGGACGTTCGAAGGACTCCTGCCCATCCAACTCGTGTATAGTGAACAAAGAGACTACCTGAAAATTGTTGGCGTTGATGAACTGGAACACCGAAGGGCCAAGCGGACCACTTACGAACACCCACTAAATGGCACAATGCTCCTCACTTTTGTTTACGATGCGGGTTTACAACAAGGGGCTCTTGGCGTCGTCAAGACACCTTTTTTCGCGATGAAGCAGACCGCAGCATCAAGAGATTATGTCAATGTGGAGGACGCAGATGTTCCTATTATCCGGACGATTATAGATGAGTACGTAGAACAATGATACAAAGAGTTTGGCTCACGGCGTACACAGACTGGAAGACGAACAAGCATTGATTGATTCCACGCGCACGAACAGTATCATCACGACATATTACGTGGCGGCGGGTAAAAAGAGTGGCTTGCTGCCCATCGTCGTCTCCTTATCCGACGACGAAAATTTTCAGATCCCTAACAGGCGATCTTTGATGAACGGAACTGTTGCTGCACGTTCGTGCGTCGTGCCGGTGTCGCGCAACGGGCACCAAAAAAAATTTGTGTGCGTCTTCGATGAACGTCGCCACAACAACGATAAGCAAGACTGCCCGTACCTTGTCCTTGGACTCTGCCATGGCTACCATGTTCACAATTTGTCAGAGGACGACGTAATGGACGTTATTGATGTACTCTGCCAGTAAGTGACAGCACCAAACACATTTCGTTGTGTACTGACATGTTGGTAGTGTGCAGAACGAAGTACCGTGCGCAGCATGAGGTATATATACGTTCCTCTTGTTTACATCCTTGCTACATGTCCTATTTCCTGTTGAATGTACTATCGTGAATTTATCGTACTCGATGGGTTGCGGGTCCAGGGGTGCCCGGAGGGCCGTGGTATGGAAAAAACAAAGCGTCGCCTGGATCGCCAGCCCGGGAATGTTAAATTTCCGAAACGGGAAAAGCCGGCGGCACTGTGGCAGACTGACTCGCTCGCTCAATGGCTCGCACGGGAATTTGTAAGTATGCCTTTAAGTTATTGTATCGCATTAATGGTAGCACGTACAGTCTGGAACTGCTCAGATCCAGGTGGACAACCGTCATAACGTGGCAGCTTACATCAGGACTGTACGACTCACAAGAGATGATATCCTGGCTGCAGCGAGAGGAAAGAGGCTCATGAACCGACCACAAGGATAGGTATGCTTCAGCAGATTGGACGCTAACATATAGATCCGCCTGAATTTGAGTCCGTGATCAAATGATGAACCTAGAGTCTTGGTGATGGACATGGTTTTCTCAAAATCACTTAGAACCTCTGACTAGGACAGAGATAGCATACTTACTATCTTTGAGCCGTGCCAGATCTTCGACTGTAACTGCGTGCTCCCCGTGTTCCCAAACTTCGTGCACCAAGTTCTGGCGTCCGTTCGAGCCAGACGACGCAATTACTACGCACACCCTGCGCGCACATATTGAAAGGAAGGATGACATCTCTGAGGTGACGGGTGCCTTTTAACTCCATTCTGGTGATGCTGTTACTTTCGTGTCTCTCAATGCACTTCGGTCAAATTCAAGCCACTGCCAGAGGTGAATCAATGGAAATCTACGGGTGCTCGTATCTCGCAAAGAGCATCGGAAATCATTTATTTAAACGGAATATGATCCAACAGTCACGGAAAATGCCGTTCGGTACTTTTCCAAGTTACCAAGAACCATTCTCACTCGTTGACCCATTTGACAACCCCTCACCAACCCCCTTAGTTTATCAATACATTCATTTGATCGGCCACTTGGCCAGTGCCTGCCACCAGCCGCCACACATACCTCTTTCGTCTTGGAAATTTCTCAAGCAACAGCGCTTCTTGGCAAGCGGTGGTGGTTGAAACGTTGACTGCCAACTGGACTGCCCAAGACGATCAGGTGAACGTCAGACGTGCATCATGATTGGTTTCGACCATTTTTATGCAGCCAGTATCACGAGAGCTCCGTAATTCTACAGCACATTCCTGTGGTAGGCAAAGATATGGGATCCCCAGTTTGTCATCTAGATACACGGGGACTATTAGGATAGGGTCTAATGCTTGCTTGACGTGGGAAGCCATCCCTAGCTTGTCAGTATTCTAATTCATTGCCAGTTGCTGTATCGGACCCTGCGCTCCGGAACTGCTTTCAGGTCTGTCTGCGCAATCTCTCCCCTAGTATCATCCCGTGCTTTAAGCCAAAGTCACTGTCTGACCCCCCACTGGTATGTTCGGCCTCTTCATAGCTTCAACGTCGAGAATCCAGTTGTCCTCGAGCTCTCTCCCTGTCCACTTCGATCTCATGCAGGACTGGCACGGTTAACGACGTCTGGATGGTCCTCCAATGTGTGATTTACTTCAGTTCAAACGATTCCTCGGTATTTCATCGTTTGCTGCTCTCTCTCGAGTCTCGATATGTTACCCTTGGATTTCTTCTTTGAAGCCTTCCAGATCACATCACGTTGTGGGCGCAAAGGTGGTAGCGACCATCGATCATATGTCAAGACTCGATCGATCGATCGTTGATGTTCTGCTGTCAACGTCAACGTCAAAATATTTTTCCGTTAATTCGAGGTGTACTCACGAGTCACTATCCCTACAGATTTCGTTTGCTCGATCATTCGTCCTAAAACATTTGGCTGTGTCCGATGGCTGACATCAGATAAGGAGCTGAAACGCATTGAGAAGTGATTGTTTCAGGTTCTTTGAATGAATGAAGCACACGAATTATTTATCATGATGTGATGTCTTCAGCTTCATCTTGATAACTTGCTAACCTTGTTTCGAAACATTCGAGTAGTTGAATATTCGTGCGACAGAACGGCAATAATTTATCACAATCAAGTTTCTAATCGTACAAACAAGAATTGGAGCGAAACCAAATGAGCCAGTTACTGTAGTGCGTTATATCAATCTGCATGGCGAACTGGCCCTCCTCGCTGCAACGCCTTTTTCGTGTCAATCACCTTGTGCTCTCTGCCATACACTATTGTAGCTTCAGCATTTCGACAAAGACCGTTCCGAACATGTTGATCATACACATCCTTCCGAGAAAGCTCCTGGTTGCAGCCGTGGCAATGAAACCCTTCACTGAGGTGAACCGTCACGACGTGGCGGTTGATGGAGTCTTTGAGCATTGCTTTACTAGCAGTGCACCCGTTCCACTGACACTTGGCCATGCTGTCGACGTGGCTTTGTGGATGCCATTTTCGGATATGAGTGCCGACGTGAGGTCTAGAGCCAATGATCCACATCCCGCAAGGGTTGCTGTATTTGGCCCATTGGCACTCATGAACGCTGATCATGGCATTTCCCTGGCCTGCGCCCGAATAGAGATCGTCTTCGTCAATCCATAACCCTTCAATGTTGATTGCGCAAGCACGGCGTTGGTAGCGTCGGCGATGTGGACCATTTTTTCTGGGGGTGTGATAGAGCATAACGGGAGGTTGCACCTTGTCATTTCCAAAGTCTTCACGGTCGTCAACAGCGCCTGAGGAGGACGGCGACACCTGCAAGCCATTTTTTGGGAACGCGACGTGGTCGAGCTGAAATGACAGTCAAGACCAATATTTAGAGACAACAAGAGATACTAACATTGGTAGTGGCGCATGCATGATGGTATTCCATCGAGGTGGAGAAACCCGGAATCAAACCCTGTTCCTCCTGCGTATGCACCTTGGCCTGTGGGTTTAATGCCACATCGCGCGACATCGTCCGATAGGAAGTAAAAGCGTTCACGAAATCTTTGGAACCACCTTGGAGCGCGTTATCGAATGAAACGACAAAGCACCGGAATAGCATACATACCAGCCAAGAGAGGAAGCGACCCATATGACCTCACATCCGAGATGTGTGGCCCTGAGGGCGAGTATGGAGAGACAATCACGGGAGAGGGAGACCACATCTTTGTGTCCAACGGAACGGACCCTCTTCAAGGGTGGTTTCAACGACGTGAGCACTTCCAGGAAAGTTGGATAATCACCTGGTGTGTCGACCTGAAGCAAAATCCCACTCTATCCCATGTCTACGATGTTCAGGATTAGCAATGAGAAAATCGGAATACCTATGTCTTACTCGGGACGAAAATCAAGGTCAGCTTGAGCACTCGAGTGAGGAAAAGCCGCAGGTGATTCAAGTCCTAGCACTCCACCGGGGAATGGGGTGGCCGAATGTGGGACGGGGTGCAGAGGCCATGGGTTCCAGGGTGATAAAGATTCATTCAACCAGTCACCAGGGGTAAAGGTGGGAGCACCGTCGAAAAGCGCCATATCGGAGACACCAGTCCCCGTGGGTCGTTTGAGGGAAATTTTCATTTTCACCTCATTTCCGGGTCATTTTATATCCAAACTAATCGGGAACAGACTCGGAAATGCAAGAGAGCTCAGGGAGTTTCAGCGATGTTACACGATAGAGTGACTCTAAGCATCGAACTCTACATTGTAACACAAACGGCATTTTTCTGAAACTTTGTGCGTGAGTATTTGATTGATTTCATGCCGCCCACTTGGATTGATGTGATCCGGAGACAGATAAGCGATGCTAGCCAAGCCGAATTGGACGGCAAATGCACACCAGCAGTTGTAATAATCAAGCCTGCAGAGGGGGGATTTAGTAGTGCTTTGTCACGATATGCGAAACGAGTCCTAACTGACCCGTGAAGAATTGCGAGGTTATGTTCGAGTAGGAAGTTGGATTAACGGGCCCGAGCTACCTTTGGCTTGCCTCGGTAACTTGTGGTCAAAGGTTTCTGCTTGCGCAAAGGCTTGTGAATGTGTCTCCATAACGACCACGTACTACAAGGTGGCGCCTTGCAGATTTTGTCACCCTCCATCCGTGATCACGGAGCAAGGACCAGGCAGGTCCTCAATTTGACTAGCAGCTATTACCTGTTTCAGGAGTATCAGTGACTCTCCTTGCTGCGAAGTCGAAGGAGATGACCGTGACGTTGTTTGATGGCGAAGCGAAACAGAGCGGGAGTTCCGACTCGTCATCCGAATAGTCCGGAACAGAGGAAACTTTCCCGACGGGTTCTCCTTCAATGGATAGAGTGTGTAGACTTAATACTTGGACTCGACCTGTTCCACCTGGGGACGCGGCCCCGACGTTGAACTCGGGCAATCCGGGATATACCGCCGTCGGGCTGGCTGCTGTTTCCGTTGGCCCCGGGTTTATCTAATCGTCCGAATTCAACGTTTACGAGGACCCTTGATTTGACCAAGCCCTCAATCTCCTCCATTCCTCTTGTGCGGATATCATGGTTTATGCTGATTTTTCGTTGAGGGCTCTATCAGATAGCCTCAGGTTCAGCATAGAATTCAACTCGAAGGTCCAGCACTTGGAACCACTGGCAGGCCTGCATTTGTGGGCGAAAGTTGTGGCCGGCGGCGTTATCATGAGATCGTGAAGGTACTCATCACAGCAAGCCTCTGACGTGACCCTGACTGCCAGGCACCAGCCGTGCGATGCTGTAGCATGGAGATGACCTGGAATTAGAATACAAGGATTTGTTCCACCTTCTCGTACAGCTTGTGGTTGCAGTGGACGCGACTTCACACGCTATACTAATTGTGGCCTTTGTATACACAGGTAAGCGAATAAGCTGTTGCTTTATTAAACCAACGCATACACTGAAACAGTATCCCCCAGTTCCTTCCCAATATCTGGTGTGTACAGACTGTTCGACGTGGCCTTTCCGTAGGCAATATTCATGATCACCCTTGACCGAAGAAACCTCATGTGGGACCAAATTTTCACAAGTTTTGATCCGAGGTATGATCAGTTGACAATAACCTCTGGATTTTCAACCTCTGGTATTGAGAATAACCCCCGTAGTTTTTTGCACCCTGGTGGACTACCCTCGACACTCCATCAAAATTACATCATTGTTGAAATCGTATCTTTCGTCGCAGCTAAACGTTGAACATGAAGCGTATGTCACTTGATATTTTTGTCCATGATACACACTAAGTAACATATATGAACATTGCCTGCATCTCTACAGCAATCTACCAGAGAAAAGGGTCTGGAATCTAATGCGTGCACAGCATGTCAGGAGTATATGACGGGAATACAAACACTCAAAGGCATAGACAAAAAATGGTGGTTTAAAGAGGGTATGGAATAATACAGTAAGTCTGCTACGAGTCATGATGTCAAAGGCGTCTCTGCATGCTTATTCTTCATATGTTTCTTCCAGCTGTCCTGGCGCGAGAAAGACGTGCCAGGGGGACAGTCTTGGCAGTGGTAGCGCAGGGGATAATGAGTATCGACGTGCCGAGGAAAGTTTCCTCTCTTTATGGACGTTGTACACGCTGAACCCATCTCGGAATCCAATAGCCGACAAATGATTGTTCCGTCTGACTTGCCCGAAACTTGGTGCATTTCAGCAAGATGCCGGAGAAATGCTTGCCTGTCAGGCGCAACGTGGTTGCATTGTGCACCCGAATCATGTGGATGCCAGGAGCACTGGTACGATTGGTGTTCCGAGCTTATGACTGGGTCTGTCTGAGAATTGAGAGACAGGCCATGCGGCGAAGAGGGTTGGGAGCTGGCGCTGGTTCCAGGTACGGAGAAAGTGAGCATGGGATTTGTTGCATTGTTGCTTGTTTCTTCCAGTTGATCTATCTGCTCCATTAGGACCTGGAGTTCCGCGTGCTGGTTGAGGTGAAGGATCAAAGTATTGGAAAAGGACTCCTCCACCATCGATGACCACCTGTAAATGTCCTTGGAATGAAGCTTCAAATGCTGATATTGCAACAACTAACGAATTCAAGTCGAAATTCATAACATCCAGCGATTCGCTGAAAACGGGACTCGTCAGAAGTCACGACCTCGAAGAATCAATGTCTCCGTACCTTCCAGAAGGCAGGTCACTTTGTGTCAACCCTGGAGGGAATGGCGCGTAAGAGCCACTGAGGACTCCAGAGACAACTGGGCCTGTGTCCAGCGGAAATGCATGCTCGCCTTGCGTATGCATGTTCATCACCCCAAGAGTATGTCAGATGATGGGGGAACTCATTTCCACTGCCCACTAGGTATAAATATGCACCCATTTTGCCGAGGTCTGTACCTTGGCAAGGTGCCACTTCTCTATAGAATGTTCTGCAGATCACCTCCAAGGTATGTTGGATGATGACGTGGCATCCATTGCCACTGCACTTTAGATACGCCGAGATGTGTACCTTGGCAGGATGGGACTTTGCTGTAGCAGGTGCTGCACGACACGAATAAACACAGCATCCCCAACTACCCACTGCTTGGAGGACTGCGCAAACAAGTCTCTGACCGTTACAACGCAACCTTCTCTGTGGAACCCGACACTGCCCCTTTCTTTCTGTCGAAAAGGCGAGTGCTCGGTGCCTAGCAAGTGGCTAGTACTGATTAAATTGTTCAGATTTCCGTCGGCCCTGGACACAGGAAACGGAACTTTTGGTGTGCTGTTCCCTCACATGCTATGCTTCGAAACTTGTTTTCGAGAATACAGACATCCACAACTCGCCGCGCGACGCGGTCGTTACCACGCCACGAGATTGTCACGGTGACCTGCGCGCATTCGCTGATCGCCCGCCATCAGGTTATGCGGCTGGCTATGTTGTGGAAAATGATAGCAGATACCCCGCTTGCTACGTGTCCAAGCCATAAATGACGTCATGCGCAACACCCCTTGATGAACCGTGTGTATGAAACGCGATATACCGAAAGCTGTTTAGCAGAATTCGAGTGGACCTCGCCCCTTTGGCAGTGGGTCAGAATATCTGGGCAGTCGCTGATCACTCACGATGCTCAAATTCCGAGAGACTCTCCACTTTCTACTGTCGATTCAGGGGAAAGCGTCCACAACAACGGTAAATCCCAAGGGATAGCGCCTGGTATCGGAATCACCACATTCCAGCCGGACGTGCCCTGACGATCTATCGTTACCTCCGTTGAGCCCGGGCTATGCTCATCCGCAATGAATTGTCTCCCCAGTCAACCCACGCCACCGTCATTTCCGCTCGGTGGCACCCAGCCAATTCCCCACGGATGCCCTCCCAATACTCTGTCACAAAACACGAGGCGGATGGCAGCAGTCGCGTTGGCTGGGTCTTGACCTCTCCGTCCTTTTGGGGTCCTGCAATTAGGTCGAATAGACTTTTGGCAGCGGGCCTGGCCTCGTACAGTTATTTTGGAAACAATGTTTCAAGTTAAGGTTAAGTTTAAACAATGTACCCATGTGGATTGTGTGGATAATGACTGAATGAACTTTGTTCAAGGTCTAAAAACGGCGCTTTGGTGCAGCCCGCGTTTCAGGTCGTTAAACCCGAGGTCGATCGCGATATCGTGTTCTCTCCTTGTTTTGCGTACAGAAATTCATTTTCTGACAACCCGATCTGGCTTCTCCTGAGCCATACGCGGCGATGATCAGTCAAGGGATTCGTGCGTCACTGCTAACCAAGTCACTTGGTTCGGACGTGCGTACTGCTGACGTCCTTCACGGAGTGCCCGCCAAGATACGTGGCAGTCGGATCACGCTGGCAAGGTTGCGAATGCTAACCCCACAAGTGATACAGATACCGGGTGGGGTCCCCATGCGGGCTTTAGCTCACCGCCCCATTTGATGAGGCTATGTTGAGTGTGGAAGCAGAAGAAAAATGAGGGCGCTCGGAATGGCCGCGTAATCACTTGTATACAGTTTTAAATCGAATAGGGAAAGGGAAACTGGGCAAATGCCGCACTAATTGACGGTCAGTATTGCGCGGGAATCGTTCGTTCCATTCGAAAATCGTGTGATACAGCACGAATACAACTACAGTACAACAATGCTCAGTTACTGCTAGGCATGCTGCTTCTTCGCGTGGGCACGCATAGAGTCTCTTCGAGAGAAGGACTTTCCACACTCGGTGCAGGAAAACGAGCAACCAACATGCGTGCCGGTGTGGCGTCTCATTCCGTCGCGGCGACACATTTTGCCGCAGCATCCTCTAGTTGTCCACCATTGGCAACGCATCTCTCGGTCTGCGGAGCCCCGCATGTCGTGTACCCTACCAAGGTGGACTATCAAGTCGTCAAAGGTGGCGAAAACTTGGCTACAGATTGTATCACCGGTCAGCCACTGGCAGCGATGACCGACATTGTTCGTCTGTGCAACCGTTCTACATGATTACGATTCCATCAGTAGCCTGGAGAAAGTGGACGGAACGAGGGGCCGCACCCAGCGGTGGAAAACCCTCCTCCGACTGCCGTTTGGTGCACATTATAGAAAAACTGCTGCTGCTGCTGCAGGTTCATCAACGCAAGTCCGGAACGAAAATAAAATGCTAACTTACGGCCGGGCCCCAATTGGTGTTGAAGCCGCCGTGGTGGTGATGTGTGCCTTGGTACATTCCTGGGGGTGGATAATATACCGATCTGCACAGGAAGAGCCCGAGTTAAATAAATGGTGGAGGCGGAAGTTGAGTGCTTGCTCACGGATGTCCTGGCGGCGCGGTTAGAAAGGAGAGATTTGAAGGCTGAGGGGGATGGAAAGGATGGCTAGGATCCATGGGAGAGGAAGATGAGGAAGACGGCCAACGTTTGCAGGTCATTTTGTAAACACTAGAGCCTGCCAACTATCCCAGTTGGCGGGCCCTCGTGTTAGGAACTTTCTGCTGGAAATCGGGGCGGAGCGTACCAGGGTCAATCCCACCATAGACCTGCCAATTGGCAGGCATCTCTCAAAACGGAATCATATTCGATTCAGTCAAGGCGGGAATGCGCCGCGGTGTTGGACGCAGCCCACTCCCGAGGCCCGGGGGTCAACCACGTCCGAAAAGGACAGACAGGTCCGCGAGCTGATTAGCGTGAACCAATGAGTTGGTGACCAAACTGAACCAGAGTGAACTAGCTCGAAGTGGGGAAAATGCTGTGTGTCGACGAGTATGCATAGGAACGGGAACTTTGTCAACGCCAAAACACCATACGGATAATGGCCACAGGGGGAGGAAGGGAGTAAAGGGAAGAAACACGTTAATTTTCGACGCCCATGCCTCACCATCTATATACTCGATCTCAGCGCCAATCATTTTCGGCTCTGCATTTTCCCCTGCAAAGCGCCTGATAAGAGCACATTTCAGGTCAGTTGTTTGTCCACCCAACGATACCCGAGATAATATGCTTCTTTCGCTTACCTGCATTCCACCCTGTGAACGTTTCCCGCCACGACCAAGATACGAATGTTGACCTGTCATCTCACCCGCCCGGGTAGAATGCGCGGTAGGGCATGCGCCCTCCAATCCACTAAATGTGAGATAGTTGAAGGCTCCACGTTACTGGCGCACGAGTGTTTATCGATCTCAAGACCGATATGTGAATCACCAGCGTCAGAGGTACCACTGCCTTGGTCTCACTGCTCTAACTGACCCGCATATCTTACAGAAGGCACGTACCATGGAAGTAATCCATGCATAATTCGCAAGCGAACTTTGGGGGTTGGCTTTGCGCATATTGTGTATGACGTCGACGCCAAGAATACCTCCGAGGGGCGACACATGTTTTCATTACAACAAGCGCACACACCTTGCACGCAATCTTCAATATAAGTAGACCTTCCATACCAACTGAGGAAGTTTTCAGAAGCACACATGGCTCTAGAGTTCCATAATGAATGGGTGGCGATGACCTACGCTCTGCTTATGCGATTTCAATCACCAGTTCAACTATCGATCCATAGAATAAACCGCAGGCCCGGATGGCTCGAGAGACCCGAACCGGTTGAACGTCGTCACAGCACTGTTGCCTGAAGGCAAAATCTCGAGAATTGACGGGAGTGGCGTTCGCGAGTAAGGGGTTCCCGAGAATCATTTGTGCAGGCAAGTATAGTTCTCCTCATACTAGGTGCTTACGCGTAATCCGAGTCCGCAGGGCTGCTGATACGGATTTGGGTTGAGTTGGAGTTGCTGCGGATGCTCGTGGCACCATTGGAAACGGACAGCTTGGTACTCTGTGCCTCTTGCATACAATCGCTCCAGGCTTCTGACGAGAGTTGGGGGTCGCGGTATTCATGGGAAGGTGCTCGACATGTTGATACTGGACGTCCTGTGGCAAGTTGCGCGCGGTTTGTCGAGTGTAGCAGGGTAAGTCGGAGTGCTGTTACTGAATCGTGCCGTGAAACAGCGGCACACCTCCACAAAGCACGATCAACAAAGCAAGGATTCAGCGAATCATCCGCGAGTCCATCGTGAATCAGTCACTGGTTTAATGTCTGTCTTCCGCTCTTTTTAACACCGTTTCTCTGACCTGTTTGACAGGTTGAGCGAAGGGTTCAACTTAGGCAACAACAGTAATGATATTATCTGCAACCATTAAGTGCTACATGTACTGGAAACCGTGAGCTGTTACTTATGTGAATGCCATTCACAACCTTTGTGGCTTCACACTCTAAACTTCGGCGTCAATTCACGGTGTTGTAACTTGTTTACATAAATAATCAGCGCATCCTGCGAATCACAGTTGATTGGAAGCTGGTCAATCCCGTTCTGAGTGACCCGACCAGCTCAAATTTCACAAACAGAGCCAGTCGACAATGAAGAAATTTGATGCACGATACGGAATTTATCCATAGACTGATGATAGATCGTGCTGTTCAATTGTGACTTTGATGGGTCGAAGTTAAACTTCGTATGATTGCAACAGCAGCAAGAAAGAATATACACCTGTGTTTCTAATAGACACGTCGCAAGGCTGACGCGAACACCGTCGGGAAGTCAGGCAAGATAAAAACACAGGCAAAAATGGACACATAGACGGAGAAACGGTATCCTCTTTGTCCTGTTGAATCCACCTCTCCGACAATTATCGTACAAAAGGATGATAAATAACAAGGGATAGAGAGAAGAGAATGGTCATAAAGAAAGGCATGAATACATAACCATAACTAAGCAACGAGCGCGTCAGTCTAATGTGCGCGGGGGAAGTCGATGGACACACTAATGTTCCCAAGGGCCTTCTGTCCCGTTCCAAAGTCCTCTTGACTCAGGGCATCGATGACAATGGTTGTCGGGGAAACGCATGTTTGTGAGATTTGCGCTTCAAGCCCATATGGACTTCACGCACATGGCGCGTAATTCCCTGCCGCTTCATCTGTGCCCCACAACCTTGCCAGCGACACTGTACAATATGATTCCTGGGCATGTTTCGGATCCCATGGTCCGCAAGATGCATCGAGAGAGTCCTCCTCGTGATCGTTTGATAGCACACTGGCATTGGCCCATCTTCCGATACCCACTCGCATATTACCGATCTCCCACGAGACACTGGTCCGACAATCATCGGAGGTCCATCATTGGTAACAGCGAATTGGCCCAAGGGCTGTCATGAAAATTAGACAAAGCAGGCGCGAAGTTGATCATGATGCTCACATGGCCCATGCATTGCGTCACTTGTGCTAGAGGATGGTATCCGGAAGCCCCTTGAGGCGCGTGGTCAACCCAGGGTGATATCCCCAAAAGCAGTCGTTGGCAGTGGAGGGGACATTGTGAGGGATCGTGTAAGCCTGCGTCGGCCCATGGGAAGGTTGAGTCCAAAAAAGATCTGCGGGGTTCACGGTCGCTTGCGAGAGTGGATTCTGCAATAATAGTTAACAAAACTGACGCAAGCGCGAAAGCGTTTACTCACGCCCTCAGGCTGTTGTAACACATGACCTAAACCAAAGGTCGTAAGGGGCGAGCTATTATAAGCAACCTCAGAATACATGTCGAACTGACAACCCTGGTATGCCTAAGAGACCTGGGAATGGCGAGGATTATTTGAACACGAGATGAATTCTCGATGAAGAGATAGATGTCAGGCACGCAGTGAACATTCAAGGTAAAAGGGTGCGGGGAGTGCGCTGGAGGAAGGAAAATAATGAACGAATCAAAAAAAAAGAAAGAGCGTAGCTGAGTATGTGCTCAGGTGTATGGAAATGAAAGGGAAGGATTATATAGTTATCCACTAGCCAACAGCGGCGGGCCGGACGGCAGGCTGTACTGCATAAGGGCAAGGAGACCGCCTATGAGACCTTGAAAGGGAAGGACGCGCGTCCTCCGGTCCTACCAGGAGGTAACACACCGTAACCTCGGAAGAGGAGAATAGAAGGTGATTACGAAGTTGCGGAAACAGCAGAGGGTAGAAAGCAGATATAAACCGCCTGCAAGCTTGGTTATCAGTAGGTTCGCTGGACTAACCAGCAAGTGGGACAGCAACCGTTGCATTCCATCGGCCGATAGTGAAAACCATCGGAGTCCGCCCGAACTGCTACAGCTTGGTAAAGCAATTCAATGGTGCCACAAACCAGCATCAACAAACATGAACCTGAAATACACGACCTGGCAGACAAGCCACATATGTGATTTTGCAATACTGGACAGCCTCCTTGAAGGTGTATGCGGAACTTACTTCGGTGATCAAGTACCATCCCATTAGGAAAGAGGAATGGCGTCCGGCGTCCGGCTGTAGTATTCGACCCTACATCGTAGCTGTCCGTGGTTAAACAGCAAATAAACTGTTCTGCAGTTTATACGACTCCAGTACGTACTCTTGTAGCCTGTTTCTGATCCGTTTCGTTGATCTGCAGATCAGGTCAAAATCCTGAGCAGCTTGCATCGAAGGATCTGCACTTTGCTGGAGAAGATCAACCGTCGATCAAAAGATTCGCAGCCCTTGCTCAAGGACCCGACCCTCGGATTACTGAATGCACCCACAAAGCCCTCTTCCGGTGAGCAAATCCGCTGTTTCACCCTTGCTGAGCGCTTGTTCTTGGTTGGTGCCATTTCTTGAACAGGATTGGATGCACAAGTCCCCGATACCCAGCCATCTGCCTTTACGAATTGCGACGAGTTAGTTATTCTTCAAAGGTGAAAAGATGCCGCAGGGTCGGCCGTTCGCAGCGGAGCGTGTGTCGGGATATGAAATCGCAGTCGCCCTATCCCCGGCAGAGACTCTCGGCAAGGTCTGTCGGACTCGCCAGTGCCTTCGCCTACTACCAATACACACACAACAAACAAGCTCGTAGTCGACATGCAATTCAGGACGGCGCATGTCAACCTTCTGGCTGAGTCTTGGCTTGATCGATCGATATCCCACCACCCGAGCCCGGAGTTCATCCAATTTCCAAAGTCAATGGCAGCAGGTGACCGAGCGTCCGATTCTGCTTAGCCCACCAATGGACAGTCGAGCATCCCTAGCAGTGCCTCCGCCAAAAATACAAATAGACGGACCCCATCATCATCAGGGTGTCGGCACTACATTGACATGCCAGGATGCTCCTCGTGGAGAAAACGCGGCCACCATACCGGTACGTACATCTACGTTGTGCCCAACATGAACGTTTTATTTCGGAGCCGCAGTCTCATTTTACCACCGTCAGTAAAGGAGATTAATGGGATATTATATCCCCGCCCGTGAGTCACGTCGGGCCCGGTGCAGATGCCACGTATATTTGCATCTTCCCGTGCGTCCTGGAGTCGCGTCGGGCGGCACTGCAGATGCCAAAAACTATAAATAATCGGATTAATGAATACGTCACTCAAGGCGATGCTCATGACACGTTATCCGCCCGCCTTTAACCGCCACTCGCCACAACTCATTGTATACCTGGCAGCCATGGGTCATTGGCGTAGCATCATTAACTGAGCGCCGGATTCGGTTTAGATTCCAATCTTAGCAGCAATTCATTGCATGAACCATAGAGCGTACTATAGATAACCAGTCCGACAGAGTCATATATACACATAGAGCATAGACAATGTATAATTTAGCACCTGGGTGAACAGGAATCACGAGGCTGAGTTATCCCGGCTCTACAGTACCACTTCGCTCTCAATGGTTATACGTCCAGAAGTTTTTAGACGTTCAATCAACACATCACCGAACGCAGTCATAGGTGTGAGCACACCACCACGCTTGGCGAACGATGGGAGATGGTCAGCCTCTAATACGAGAGATAAGGCACATTCCACGATGATGACTGTGAACAAACCGTTGGTCAATATCATGTGTTCCGCAGGATGGGAGAATATACAATGAACACTTACTCGATGACAGGAAGTATCCCGGCTCTCCTTTACCACGGAATGTTGTTCGTACAGTTGTCGTCCGCCCCTCAGCATTCGGTAATGACGTGGTTATATTGGTGATTTTGAGAGCACCCGCTTCAAATTGTCTGGAAAGTGGGTAGTTATGATCAAACCACATCATTCTTTCCGACAATCAGAACACATACTCTTCAGGGGGGCCATCACCTGATCGAGGCATGAGCCTACGAGCCATCCACCGAACCTGAAACACATCACCATCAACGGCCCGCTCGAGGAAGTGAAAATGGCAACACGTACAGGCGGAAATAGCCACATAGCCCCTGCTACGATTACCAGGGATAGCATCACAAGGAGCGAATGAAGTCGACTTGGAAGTGCCAGGAACTCTTCATACTTGAACTGCGAGCCATAGGACAACCCCGTCGTATCCTCGTGTTCACCGCTAGACTGTCGGGAGGTGTCCAGCACGAGCCTAGGGTTCCGCGTCGCAAGCTCGAACAAGCCCCAGGAACGCTGGACAATTTGCAAATTTACGATTGACATCAGATACAGGGCTCCTTGTACAGGTGGCTTTGAAACTGGAAGCAAGTAAAACACCTTCCGCGGTGGGCTCTTCACGCCTTTGACTGGCAAGTGGGTCAGTATCACGTGACTAGTTGTCAAGTGGGGCTGTCGTACTTGGGCTGAGAGCAAAGTCTCTTCTGGCTTCCTCCCACTTGTGCTTCGGGACGTCCTCTAGGTGAGAGAGGATAGATAGAAACGTTCCACCCGAGATCCCCGTACCAGATAGTTCCCATGCTGATGTCGACGTATCCACTGTGGTCGCCGGCCCCGCAAACGCCTTGAGTGTTCTATTACCCAAGTAAGCGAGGACGTCGGAAGGAACAGAGTCGAGTCCAGCGCAAGGGACAATCACCGAACCAGAGTGGCTGGCGGCAAAATCAAAGCTGCGAAAGGCATGTTAGGTACTGTGGCAGACGGAGACAGCATGGCACTTGCCCGACGATGATATCCCTGACCCAAGGTGCCTCACCTGTGAGGTCGACGTAGTGCCTGCCGTGGCGCACGCACGCCTGGACGACAGGTGTTCCCCAACGCCAATATGGGCCGACGGTGTTGATGATGACTCGCGCGCGTTGTACGACTCTGTCAACGTCATCGGCGTTTGTGACGTCTACTACGAATGCTGGAATCTCCGCGAGGTCGGCGTATTCGCGTACGAGAGCCTTGAGCTTTGGATCTGAGCGCGCAGCCAAGCCGAACGAGAACGCCGTGCGCTGCGGATGGGTAGCCAGGTAGCGTGCAATCAGACGACCCGTATAACCTTGATGCAGCCATGCGTGAGCGCAAGAACAAGACGAGTGAGCGAATTACATTACCCGTCGCACCGAGGAGCAAGATATCGAGCATGATGAACGTTGAACGTTAAAACTAAGACTCGCCTAGAGTTCGGCACCACTCAGCTCGCCACACAACTACCAGCTGGCAGGCACGATAGTCGGACAACGCTGTCACCCTGCAACGCCTCGCGACACACGCGTGTCAAGGTCTTGCTCAAACTGCTCGATCGCGACCGTATTATAAACTTAATCATGCACAAAGATAGCGAGGACAAGTTACAAAACTAGTGACCACAAGGATTACATGGAGTAAATCTGCATTCAGGAATCTAGCCATCAAACATGCTACCGTCCATCCTGACACCCATGTTTTGTTTCACGTCCATTCCTAAACGTTTCATTCGTCCAATCTACGGGTTTCATTATGGGTAAATGCGCGGCAATCTCAGCAAGGGAATTCCTACCTCAACTCTCTCGTGCTGTACCTTACGCAGCTCCATCAATTGTTCACGGGACATATAGCTCTCTTGATCAGCGGCAGCCTTCTTGTGTCTCGACGCGTGTGCTTTCATATCCGCGGCAGCGTCGTACTTGTCTTCTGGAGGTGGAACAAACTCCCCCGACCTCAAAGAGGTCATCCGCCGTTCATACGCTTCCATGTGGTAGTACTTTTCGTGAGGCAAAGTGGCTGGAAAAATCTTTCAAAGTCATCGATGCACGGCAAAGAAAGAAGCCATACCAGTGTTGTAATCTTCCACGAAAACGGCAAACTCTTTTCGCTCTTGGTCTTTAGATAGACCCTCTGGGTTGAGTTTGCGTTCTTCAAGAAGCCAGGTTCTGAATTCCTGCGTTTTGTTAAAGAAACTAGCGGAGCTGGGTTAATTCATGGACTCCACCAAGAATACTTTCTCACTCGGAGTCGTTAATTACTCCATATTTTCCCCAGTGCGCGCTCGAACTCCCAGTATTGTGCTTTTTCTTCTGCAAAACCAGTCAATGTTCATGAGCTTCACGAGGCTATGGTATGTCACCTTTTTCTCTTTCTTTTCTTTCCTCTTGCGCTCCTTTTCCTCGCGTGTGCGATGTTTCTTTTTCTTGTGTCGTTTGCGATCGGACCCTGAGTCTGAATCCGAAGAGCTGGTTGCCGGTGATCGAGATCTCTTCCGTCTTTCCTTCTTACTCTTGTGATTGTGCTTTTCTCTTGACCGAGAGCGACGTATAGGCTCACGTGAATATGATCTAGGTCTCCTAGAGAATGGTCCTCGGGAGGTCGATCGGGACCGCGACCGCCTTCTTGGGGAAGGCGTGCGCGAGTGAGAGCGATACCTTCGACCTCGGGTTGATTGATCTCTGTCGTTGAGCTCAGCTCGGCTGGAGTCCACGTGGCTATGTGGCCGTCGGTCGCGCAGTTCGTGCCTGCCACCAGTGTCGTCCATCCGCGAATGGCGGTCCCGACTACGACTTCTGCCACGGTAGTGAATAGAAGACATTGATGTTTATTGAAGACCTGGAGAAGCCTGTCAGCAGAGAATATGAGAGCTTCAGATCAACGTACTCGTGATAGTAATGTCGAACCAATGTTGCGCTCCCACGAGGCGGGACGGTTGTTTGGATCAAAAGCCTTTGGTAAACAAACGCATTGATGATCCACATCCAAGACCGATTAGCCGACGTCCACGACTTGGCATGTACTATTTGATTTGATGCGCAATGTCCGCACCATAGCAGACGCATTGCACAGCTAGTGGTATGTATCTCCACGAGTTCTCTGGATTATCATGACGGCTCTTGCAGCCGGCCACAAGTTTTCCTCGAAGCTGGGGCAGCCACCCACGCCCCATCAAGCTCAGCAGGCGCCAAGCCACCGCCGACAGCGCCAGACAGCATTTGGCAGCATATGAATATTTCTGCCACAGCTGAATACTTCGGCGACTCGCCTCGCGCGGATTCATGGCGATCCGAGGTGAATGGATCGTTGCTTCTTCCAGCTGTAATACGGCTATCAAGTAGCATTCAAGTGCTCGTGTGTGAAGCCTGAAACAAATTGTAATCTCGTGTCCGGTTTCTTACTGATTATCTCCGTTTTTCGTCACTATTTTCTCTTCGGCGTCATGGCCTTGCTTTATCCTTCGCTAAACACTGACGAAACCCACTCAGGTTCAATGGCGTGCGTGTCCATCGCCTGGTATACATGCTTCAAAGTTCGATATTTAGCCCCGAAATGCACTGCCGTTCATTTCAAGGCTTAGGTTGCGCCGTCACACGCGCCTTCATATGTCTCCGCGATCAATATGTAATACGACCCCGTGGCGAGAAGGCGACACATCATTGCGGCAGATGTCATGCGCCCTTGATCGATTATCATGTCGACCTCTCCGCCAGGAGCGATGAAGCGGCGTACTGTATCACCACCACTCCTCGTCATCATCGCCTTCACCGAGCGGTGCATCTGCAAATGAACACCGTGTCACTCTCCGCACCAGAGCGCGCGGATACCGATGTTTTAAAATCTCAGTTGATGCTTCACACGTCTCATCAAAGAAGCACCCCAACAAACTTTCTTTCGACATGAGTCCCTACTATTTGAATCCCCCCTCTGACTCCCAAGGTCCAGGATACGAGTTCGTCCTGCCCACTCAGTGGTCAGCCTACCGTCTTCGACCGTAGCCACTCGCTTACAGACCGCACATTTTAGCATCGGTCAGGACTTTCGCGTCACCCCCTCTCTTCAACCCTCCTCGTCAGAGTATCACCTGGCAACGTCCCAGCAATCGTATTCGTTCGTTGGTCAAGAACTCCACGGAACCTGCCAGGCGTTGCAGATACCCAGGACAAATTCCACACGATCATTGCGCCCACCTGTGGGAAGCGGGACCGTCAGGGCCCCATCGCTATCTAGTCACCCCTATCATCAAGCTAAACTGTGCCATATTGCCGATCGCGCATCTTCTCAACACCAGGAATGCAGTCGACTACCTTTCCAAACCTTTCCAGCCCTAGCTTCGACTTCGGGTACAGTGATACCGTATAATACAGCGATCGGTAGCCGTGCATCTACTCGCGACCCCAACTCGAGCCAGTTACCTCTCGTAGCAAATAAATTTACTCCATCCCCCATCTTTGCCCCAGCATCGCATTCTAACGTCACGGCCCCCAACACGAATCAAAATATTACATCGTCTATGGGCAGTCTTACGGTTCCCGGGCAGACGCAAGTTCCAACATACCAAACGCCCGCACCGCCGCCCTATCCTCTGGCCGATGAAGCAGACATTGAATATGCACAATACCGTTATGGCGACAAATGTTGCTTTTATCAGTGTCGTTTTGATCTTCTTGGCAGTCCATGCAATCAATGGATCGTTGGTGACAGGACCCGAGTGCTCCGACACCTCCGGAACCACCACCATCTCCAAACGGGACCCGCCGCGCCCGCCTTTTGTCGATGGGACGAGTGCACGCACTCTCGGCCGATGAAACAGGAGAATCTTTCCCGCCATGTTGTCATGCATCTAGGCGTGAAGTGGAAATGTCCTCATTGCAGACGTTTATTCTCGCGTGACGATGCTGTGCATCGGCACATCGAACGCATGGCTCCAGGCATGGACGTCACTGACGCCGAAGTGGTGCCAGGGCACGACGCACGTGCTCTAACTGAGCCGCAGTCCAAGAAATCTCGCATTGCTTAGACACAGCTTGGTATAGTGTATGTCTCTTGGCGGTGCTGTTGGTGTATTTGTTTTTCAGTTTTTCGATACTTATGTAGTAGTAGTCTGCTGCTATGATACCCGGAACGTTTTCGATACTTGTTGTGCTTCTTTGGAATAGATATCCGATGAGTTGCATGTAGAGTTGCGAGAGGCTGTGTGAAGTATCGGGTTTCGGAACGAGTCCGACGGTTGTTTGAATCAGAAGCCGTCGCCAAACAACTTTTTTTTTTTTTGAGCGGCACTCAGGCACAATTCGGTACAACCAAAGTCGCCAAGGGGCTTCCCCGCGGACCGCGGGCCAAGGAAATGATAAAGGACAACTGTGAGACTGTGCGTGAGGAGCCTTCGACGCTCCACGTGAGACCCCACAGGTGACACTCGAACCCTGGTTTATGCGGGATTCGAACCTGCGGCGTGGTGGGCCGGCGTCTAATATCCACTACCCTCCGCCAAAACAACTTCCCGTATAGGGAAAGTCTTCTCATACACTTTTTCAAAATACCCACAGAGGAACGAGATAAATATCCCACCCATCTAAGCGTTTCTCTTCCAGACTTGTCGTTCACCAAACCAGCCGTGTCCAGAACGATGTCCACCTCTCGACGAGGTCTCCCTGCTACGGGCAAACGGGCGCCAATGACGAATATCGAGTTGTCGACGATTCCGGAACCCTCGATAGTCTCAACGTCTGCTCATTCCGTGCTCTACTCCATGTCTGCCGCAGCGCCGGATCACTCCCGGCCGCCTTCTCCACCGGCGTCGAGTTATTTCCCCACATGTGGCGACACCCAATATGGGGAACCACAACCTGCACCTGGAGCAAGCAGTCATTTTGCGTACAGTACTACTCTCAGGAGACATCATGCTGAGCCGAACGGCTTCATCCCACAAAAGTTGTCGGACATGGCACCGGGAGTCGCAGATGGGAATTTGTTTCACAAAGTGCTTGGGACAGGACAACTGGCTAGGGAAGATACCCTCGAAAGTGGCTACTCGCTGGTGAATGGCCGTTCGACACCCTCACGGATGAACCGCGAGGAGAGACGAGACACGCCCTCTGCACGGTTTGCTCACTGGAGTGTCGAGGTATGTCATCCGCTTTCTTTTTCTCCTCGGCTTTCCTACCCTCAGTCTACGTGGGGTAGACATAGCCACACTTTCTAGAAATTCCATTAACCACTTTTGATCCGGAAATTTAAATACCGGATTTCTATATTTAGGGGTTGCATCTAACCGACTTTTTGGTTGCAGGATACCGTGGCACATTTCAAGTCGTCTGTGTTGGCTGGCCTCTCAGCAGCTGTCATTCCATCACTGCAGAACATCCATGGATACAACGAGTTCTCTGTCTCGACGCCTGAACCGGTCCTCCTCAAGTTTGCGAAAACGATTTACGAAAGCCCACTTATACTTCTTCTTTGCGGGAGCGCAGCAATAAGCGCGTTCATGGGAAACGTCGATGATGCTATCAGCATCACGATTGCCGTTACGATAGTCTTGACAGGTAACCCAGATCCATACTTTATCTTGGGCGCATTCTCACTTAGCTCCATTAGTCGGATTCATACAGGAACAACGATCAGAGAAAAGCCTCGAGGCATTAAATAAGCTCGTTCCGCACCATTGTCACGTCATTCGGTATGACACTTGCCCATCTTGCCTTTATTAATTCTCACACCATGTCAACAGTGATCAACGGAAATTTCACATCCTTGCTAATGAGCTCGTTCCCGGAGACATCGTGTCGTTGTCGACCGGTGACCGTGTTCCTGCTGACATTCGTATTATATCTGCCGTCGACCTCGAGATTGATGAAAGTAGTCTAACAGGCGAAACTACCGCGCGCCAAAAGGACCACAAAGCATGCGATTTGGGGAAGAGTGCGAGCAATTCTCTTTCCAAGGATTCGGGTGAACTGGGTGAAGTGACTCCGCTCGCCGAACGATCTTGTATCGCATACATGGGTACGTTGGTGAGAAACGGTAAGCAGAATCCAAGCTATAATTTGCTTTGACTGAGTAGGATACAAGGCCACGGAACTGGGATCGTCATCGCCATCGGTGCTCAGACAGAATTTGGTGTCATTTTTTCAATGATGCAGGACGTGCGTATCTTGTGTGCTATTGTCCATTCGATTTGATCATTTATGTGGTCTATCTCAGGTTGACGAGAAGCGGACACCCCTTCAGCTAAGCATGGATGAGCTTGCACAGAAACTCTCATTCATGTCTTTCGTTGTTATTGGGATCATCTGTTTGATTGGAATGTGGCAACAACGTCCTTGGCTGGACATGTTTACTATCGGAGGTGTGTCCCGACGCCCTTTGAGATGAGTCCTGCTCAATCTCTCGGACTTAGTCTCTCTTGCGGTCGCCGCCATACCCGAAGGGCTGCCAATCGTAACAACCGTTACTCTTGCCCTTGGAGTCATGCGCATGTCAAAGCGGAAAGCCATTGTGAAAAAGCTACATTCGGTGGAAGCTTTGGGCTCCGTTTCCGTCATATGTTCTGACAAGACGGGCAAGTTTCATGCGACCTTGCGATGATGATACACTGTGATTGACCTTGACATACAGGGACATTGACGAAGAATGAGCAGACAGTCACTGAGATTTATGTCGTCGATGAAAATCTGCATGTTGACGCTTTTCCATCATTCGTTTCGCCCTCACCGTCGCTTCGCAAGACCCTCGAGATTGGCTCCTTGTGTAACAATGCCGTCTTATCGAACAGCGGAGATAGTGTTTACATTGGACAGTCAACTGACGTAGCCTTGCTCAACATCCTCCCTACATTCGGTTTATCCGATCAGCGCTACGTACGTTTAGACCGGATAACTGTATACCAACTAAAGTCTTTGCAGGCATTCACCCGAACCTCTGAACAATCATTCAATTCGGAGCGAAAATACATGGCTGTTGGTGGTATACACAATCACTCCACTACTCTCTACAATGGGATGCCACGCGAGATTCACTACATGAAAGGGGCCATCGAAGCAGTATTGGACCGTTGCAAATTTTACTACGTGTCCGACAACTCTACCCCCGCTCTCGATTCCAACACTCGCAACGTTATTCTTTCGAATGCCCAGGTGGCAGCTTCAAAGGGCCTTCGAGTCTTGGCAATGGCGTATGGCTATGGTTCCGTGGATTTCATATCCGACACATCACAGACGAGATCTCCCTCGCCGGATGCTGAAAAGAACAACCTCATCTTTGTAGGTTTCCAAGCAATGTTCGATCCTCCTAGGAAGGGTGTCGCAGATGCTATCGGGCTACTTCAATCGGGTGGTGTCCAGGTAGTGATGATTACTGGGGATGCGGAACAGACTGCACTTGCGATCGCACAAAAACTTGGTCTTCGCGTTGGACCTCGCGCGCAAGCAAGTTCGTACTGCATGACTGGCAAGGAGATCGATCAGTTGAGCAAGGCACAACTCGTTGAACGTGTGGGTAGCGTCAGTGTGTTTGCGCGTACGACGCCGCGACACAAAATGGCGATCGTTGAGGCCTTGCAGGCCCGCGGAGCGGTTGTAGCCATGACAGGAGATGGAGGTTGGTTGCGATGCCCTTCGTTTCCTTGTTATTTGATCATCTAACCCTCCCCGCTACAGTCAACGACGCCCCAGCACTCAAAATGGCTGACATTGGCGTGTCCATGGGCAAGAGCGGTACTGATGTAGCCAAGGAAGCTGCTGATATGATTCTTGTCGACGATAACTTTAGTACTATTCTTCCCGCTATCGAAGAAGGTGAACAACTTTTTGCTCGTTCTTGTCACTCCCAAGCTGACATTGAAAATGTACAGGAAAATCTATCTTTCACAACATTCAGAATTTCTTATGTTTCCAGCTCAGTACTGCTGCAGCTGCGCTTTCGCTGATCACACTGAGCACGTTCCTTGGATATAGCAACCCACTCAATGCAATGCAGATCTTATTTATTAACATTCTGATGGACGGTCCGTCGCTTAGAGTACTATCCACTCCCAGTTACTTATTATCGTTCGTCGACAGGTCCACCGAGTCAGTCATTGGGAGTGGATCCAGTGGACCCAGCTATCATGCGGAAACCGCCCCGAAAGAAGAACGAACCAATCATCACGCGACGATTTCTATACCGCGTTCTATTTTCTGCCTCCACTATCGTCTTTGGCACGTTGTTCGTCTACTATATTGCGTTGGTAGGGGACGAACAGGTATCGCGGAGGGAACAAACTATGGTACGTCGCCCTGTCAGTGCTCCACTTTTCTCGTCACTAAAAAGGGATTTTCTGTCCAAAGACGTTCAGCTGCTTTGTTTTCCTCGATCTTGTGTGCGCGGTCCAAAGCCGTGGTCTCGGTTGCGGGTTATTCCAAAACAAGATGTTGATCTCGACTGTGTCGGTGTCATTGCTGTCGTTGTTCGCGCTTGTCTATGTACCATTCATGCAAGCGATCTTCCAGACGGAAGCGCTAGCCAGCGGGGACTTTATGACCCTTGTGCTACTGGCTACCACTTCTTTTGTTCTGCACGAAGGACGGAGACGGTACGAGCGCTCGATAGATGCGGATTTGACATACAATGCTACTATGGAGCGAATAGCATGAGACATTCCCTCTTTCCTCGGCACCGTTCTGTCACACCTTTTTTTATTTCTTTTCAGGTTCAGGTTACATTGAATCAAGCAGATATTCTTAAATGACTCTGGAGTATGTATATATATACCATATCGTTGCATAACGCGCATGTATATCTCGCAAATCTATGCATCTGTTTGGTTTGCCATGTCTATCTTCGGGGAATGACACGGGGAACGAAAGCAGGTGGGATAGCGAGTGAAGGCTGGACCATAGGGGATGGCCTGGTACCCCTAGCGATGAGGGATTGACCATAACATTCGACGCGCAGTTCCTGTGCACTCGTTAGCTACGAACCAAAAAAAAAAAAAAGACACACGGCTGCACGTACCTCGAAGCTCCACGCAGAAAGACCCTCTGTGGCAGTGATACTCTCATACGAGTAATATCGTGACCGCATGCGCCCTTGCTCAGCGTCGTCCTCGTCCTCGTCCTCGTCCTCGTCTTCCTCGGGGGCCACGATGTCAATCTTGATCTCGGAATCGGAATCGGTGTCTACGTCTGCGTCATCCCTGATGGAACGTGTCGGTGGGCCGACCGCGGTATGACTATGACCATGGCTATGACTATGACTCCAGGCACTTGTAGGCGCGTTCAGATGCGCGACGCCGTGTGGCGACGCGCGCATGCGCCGAGGCAGGGGTACGATCGCACGTATAGGCGCGCCGGTCCACTGACGCTGAACGACCGCGTGTGCGTGGGTGTCCGAATACGCGTGCGCGTCTGAGCAGTCCGAGTCGGACGGGAGAGTGGCGTTGGCGTTGGCGTTGGCATTGTGAATCGTACCGGCGTTACTGGTGAGTGGGTGGGTGGCGTCGGCGACGGGGGTGATGCCAGCAGAGAAAAGGGAAAAGGATCCGGGCGCAGACGGCACAGACGGACCTGGGCTTGGGTGGGGTACGTCGACGAGGATGCCAAAGTCCACCGGTAGCGCGACGTGTCGTTGTGTGTCATTAGTGCCACTAGTCGCGTGGTGCGGGTGACAATCGTTCAAGGGCGTCGGTACTGTCAGCAAGACGGGGGGTGTCATGATGACCTGTCACTGGGGCTGCGGCTGCGAAGACTTGGGGAGAAAAAAAAAAGGTTCGGAGAAGCCTAAGGATTCTTAACAGATCTTGTACGAAGCGTCACCTTGTCCTCGGAGAGCGGGGGATTTTTTTTCTTGTGTCTTTGATCATGATGCCAGCGTTTGCTTTTAAGGATACCACAACAACAATATGTCCCGAAATTGAAGAGGGTGTATGGACCACCACCACTGTTCCACATCATCAACCGAGTGGCGGTGTCTGACTCGTTGAGGTGTTTCGATTGTCCACAACATTTGTCCACAATATTGTTGTACAACATACACGCAAGTATTGTTACACATACGAGACCTGGAAGGCCCAAGCGTAATCGACAAGGTCCACCAGACTCTGTGGAACATGAATGGTCAACACTCCATTCTGGTCCATGCTCCACTCGAGTGCTTGTCCCGCTGTCATCCCATTATCAGTAGGCCCAAGCAGTCTGATCGTATCTCCCTTTTGAATAGGCAGCACGGGCCCACCCACGTCAACGACAACCGAGCCATTGTCTGGTTTGTCAAAGGCGACGATACAAAATGTCTCGGGTGTGGTCAGGAATCGGTACGACCCTGCAGGATCCTGCGACGCTTGGTACCAATAATCCTGTCACGTCGTTCAAAACGCGAGTTTCGTCACAGAGGCACACGATACGTACAGTGGCGTAGACGCATTGACCAGCGTACTTGAGCCATCGGCCAGCTGCGAGGAGGCTCTCTGCCATTGGCGCGATGATGTCGCCTTCCGCAGTCGGTCCGACGTTCAATAAGCTGGAGACGAGGGTAAGCGACCACCCAAAAGTATACGACAGATGGCATACTAGTTTCCGTTCTTGCTCACGATATCGACCAGGTTGCGGATGATGGTAGTACCATTCTTGTAGTCGTTCTCATCGGTTGTATTGTTGATACCAAAACTAAATGGGTCCACGCCTTCAGTCCTTTCCCATTTCCTTGTTGAGAGTGATCCGGATAGAACATATTCGGGTGTATCAAAGTCAGGTACAGCAGCACAACCTTTAACATCAACAGTCAGTGTACAAGGTTGCGAAAATAACTCGAGGGACGAACGATCACTCAAAGTGACCTGGTATCCATTCTCCATAGCATGGTTATAGAACTGCGCTGCAAACTCTATCGTATTGTTAGGACCACCAATATCGCACCACTTTCGACAGGCGTTAGTGTGAAAACACCAGTCTCACAGCATACATACCATGATCTCCGTCCCATAGTCAACAGCAAGCGATAGCATCTGGGGGTACTGCAAGTCTTGGATATAATCGGATATATTCAGCATGCCAGTGTAAGGTTCAAGTTCTGAGTGATTGAAGGGATTGTGTGCGAGTCCCCCGGGGAATGCGCCAAAACCGTATGGCGCATAGTAAGGATTGAACCTGGTACCCATCAGGAGCTTCTCACAGCTAGCGTCTGAGGAAGTTGACCTACCACTCTGGAAGCGAAAAGTACGTCCCACGGTGCAGGTGGGGTTTCTCAGCCTTTGCCGTCTCCATGAG
This sequence comes from Boletus reticuloceps, assembly GCA_018397855.1. Taxonomy (NCBI): domain Eukaryota; kingdom Fungi; phylum Basidiomycota; class Agaricomycetes; order Boletales; family Boletaceae; genus Boletus; species Boletus reticuloceps. Next base: position 2,240,667 of record JAGFBS010000001.1, read on the forward strand.
TTCTTTGAGAAAGTCGCGGTGGGGGTCGAGGTGGACGCTACTTCGGTGCGTCGTGTTCTTGGTATCAAACAAGGCATACCCGTCGTGATGTTTCTGCGTAGGACGTCAAGATGGAAGAGGACAGAGGACGCCGCAAAACCTCCACAGACCGTGACAAAGACAAAGTACTTTGCACCGGCTTCGTCGACTAAATCCAGCCAAGCGCTTGCGTTCCAGTGTCTTGCTGTAAAGTTTGCCATAAAGTCGTCGTGAGCAGTGTCCTAGGCAATGTTTAATCTGGGCTCGGCCCTAACCCATGCATGATTCCTTACCGGTCCGTAGTTTTCGAGATGATAATTCCAGGTAGGATTACTCGAATCCGGCGGGTTATGTAGGCGCCAGCTGAACATTTTCCACATAGGTCAAGAAACTAGAATGCAAAGCCACAGACACGTACTAATACCACTCGGCATAGTTCCATTCTGGACCCTGATCGTCGCGTAAGCAAGGGAATCACGAATCAACAAGACAACCTACATAAGCTGGGACGCTATAAAGACCCCAATGGAAGCTAGCGCGTGTGAGTGGCTGGTTGTCCATAGCATCTCGTATGCTACTCACAATATTCCATACTTTGCTTGGTTCCACTGGAACCAAAATCAATACAGTCACGTGACGCTGGAGACAACAACTTACCCAAGTCGGCGTTTCATGAGTAGACAGTACACTCTCATCAGCTGTCCATTTCTGCCGAAGGGGAGTAACGGGCCATCCCGACGACGTCGCAACCACATTTCCATCAGAGTCCTTGATGCGGACTGTCGCATTACCAGTGCCATTGTTGTTCAAGACGAGGACATCGAAACGCGCCTGATCCGCCGGCACGAGACGATGAACCACCCCTGGCACCACTGTCGTAACTCCTTCTCCAGTCACTTCTACCTCGTATTTCGAGTGAACCGACGCGTCTGGGGATGTCGCAAGGCTTCCCGGTAAGAGATTTGCCAAAGTGATGGCGACCGCCTGAGCACGTTGGTCATTGACCTCTTCCCAACGTGTGCCAAACTCTACAGTGCGAATCGAGAGCTCGGGGCCGGTCGGTGCACCAGACGGGACAACAGACGGCGTAATAGATATGGCAAAGACGTGGATCCTATTTCGAGCGTTCGCAGTGTACGGGAGCGTGATACTCCTCAACGGGACGTGTGAAGAGACAGATACAGAAGTTTGGAAGATGTGCGACGAGTTCCAGTTCTTCGAGGTCCCATAGTCATCAAAGTGGTAGGGGCTAATTGGAGAATGACAATCAATATGGCAACAGGGAATAGGAATTATGAAATGAGCTCACGTTCGGATAGCGGCCCAATTAAGAGTTGCAATCCTCCACCAATTCCTTCCTGTGACTGTAGTGGAACGTTGACGTGATGACACGAGGCAGTGGGATTGTCAGCTTACACAAAAGGTCTGAGACAGAGCCATCATAGTTGAGATAAAACGTGTGATCGTATTGGTCTGATGTAAAAATTTCGTGAGCCAAGCTTATTGGCAGGCTATACCTACTCACCATCCGACCCGTCTCCGGCGTAGAGGAGATGAAGTTGGTGGATGTAGGTCGCGCCGGGAAACTCTATGACCTGTCCGTCGGAAATGACGTTGTCATCACCCACGCCCCACTTAGCTGGGAGGTCATACTAGGGTATAGATTCAGTCCTCCCAAAACCGTCCGAGAGAATGACAAGATTGACCGTAATGCCGTTCAAGGTCCAAGGTCCTGTGGGGAGATACTCCGCTGCAAACGTCGAGCCCATCTTGTTGAAATTACCAGTGGCGCCATCGATAGACGCGGCTTGATTGTCGATGTAGCTCGATAGTGGGACCGGTGTCGAAGGAAATGGGACGAGAGGCGAAGGAGTGGTACCAAAGTATGCGAGTAGGGCGCCACAGAGGGATGAGACGCTAAACACCTTCATGGCACCCCATGATGACCACTCGCCTTGCATAGAACATGCCTTTTGGACCACCTGCCCGTGCTGTCAGCACCTATACCAGACTCTCGAGCGAACTTGTCTGACCGTGGCTACTGCATGCAGCCTCATTCTGATTGGGGGTAGTTACCAAGCTTGCGGAGTACTCCAGTCAGATGATCCCAGTTAGACGGCCACGATGATGAGATGCGTGAGATGCGTAACGTTGCGTGGGGATACAGAATGAAGCTGGCAGGGGCAGCTTCAAAGTCCACCCTGACTCCACAGAAGTGATTCAACCAACTTCGATTTGACAGATGGGTAGCGAGTTCTTAACTCTAATTCATGGACAGTTCGCTTCAAGTTATTACTGGCAGCTTCGAGTCGTGGTGACAGCTGCCAAGTAGCCACAACCCCTGAAGTACTTAAAACACAACTGCAGGGTATGTATCTAACCGAGTCAGTTAGCTTGCATACGAAACCTGAAATGCCCAGGCATAATCAACCAGGTCGACCAAGCTCTGTGGCACATCGATGATCGTCAACTTCACCCCATTCTGGTCCATTCGCCACTCGAGGTCATCTGACTCGTTCGTCGGTGTAAGCAGCTTGACGGTGTCTCCCTTTTGAATAGGTAGCACGGCTCCGCCTGCATTCACGGCGGTAGGTTTGTTGAAGGCGTAGATGTAACGTTCTCTTTACATGTCTGTTGGAGTGGGGTAATTGGCCATCCTCAGAATATTTGATCAAGATCGTCGCATTTTCGGTACCGTTTCTACTCGAGCCAAAAGATATCAAAGCGAACCTCCACAAGAAAAGGATCCACCCCTGGCTTCACTGTAGTGACGCCTCCCCCTGTCACTTCCACTTCATATTTCGAGTGAGTCAACGCGTCTGGGGATGACCCAAGCCTACCCGGTAAGAGATTTGCCAAGGCATGGCGACCGCTTCAGCACACGAGTCCTGGACCGGTGAGGTGCGCCAGACCGAACAACGAACGGCATAATAGATATAGCAGAAATGTGAGCCTGTACAGATCGTTGGCAGTTTGCGGGAGCGTGATACTGTTCAACGGGACGCACGACGGGACGGATATCAAATCCCAATTTATCGAAGCGCCGTGGTAGGGAATTTTTTCTCGTGATTGAAGTAATCCGTCGTAGTGATGACACAGAGTATGATCGAGCGACTCACATAGTAAAAAGTTGAAGACGGAGTTGAGGTTAAACGTGTTAAACTTAGTGTGGGTCGTGTCATCGGCGGATGCGATCATCGAGGTGGAGGGAAATGGAATGAGAGCGGCAAAAGAGGACCCAAAGCATGCGAGCAGAGCTCCACATAAGAAGGGGACGCTGAAACACCTTACTTCGCAGAACACTCGCGGCCTCCAGCAAACACGCCTCAATTGGTCGGGGTGAGAAAGAGACCGACTTCATCTTCCGACCAGTGGCATGTCATGATCGGGGTTAACGCTTCGCTGGCAGAGCGTGGCAGGGAAAGAAAGAACTCGAGTCAAGTGACCGAAGGATCGCAGCTTCTCGGACGTGTTTGTTCCACCGGCATTCAGTTCATAACCATCATACCGTACAAGTTGGTGCATGGGATAAGTGAACGAGTCGAGAGGCTGAGAACGGCTTCAACATTCAACATTCAAGGACGAGTGTTGAGTGAGAGCGAGTATCAAGGGTGACGTGTAGCACCCGGCGCAGTCGCCGTCATTTAGGTGGACCTAGAGGATGACAAGCTGTGTCTATCGATGTCCGGTTTCTCGGACTTTGACTCTAGGTTCTTCCGCAGAAACCCCTCACGGAGATGATAAGACCCAGTAAGCGGGCCCGGGCATGCTTATAGATCAGGTTCCTGAAAGCGTGCAGATAACAATGCGACGTTTTGTTGGTCTCGGAAAGAGAGGGAAATCTCTATACTCGGTGCATGCTCAAACATCTCCTCTGCCATCGCGATGAACTGGCTGCATCAGATGGATTGATGACTGGTCCTTGTCCCGGCTGTGCAGTTCCGACTATTTCCGTTTTCCTAGGCGTCGGGATTTGTTCACCATCACCATCTCAGTCAGCAACAGTGCGTCCGCTTCTGAAAGTAGCATGTACGCGCCTGTCAATCGCCCTCTTGAGTTGAGTGACAAGACACCAAATCATATATATAACGTGCTATTCTGAACGCTGTACTCCATCCGCACTTCATCCTCCCTCGTCTTGACAAAGCTTCGCTGTTACAACCATGGTTCTCAAGATCTACGGTTTCAACATGTCCACTTGCACCCGTCTCGTGGCCTTGATCTGCAAAGAGAAGGAGATTCCCTACGAGCTCGTGACCATCAATCTCGCCAAGCGCGAACAGAAGAATCCCGAATACCTCAAGATCCAGCCATTCGGCCAGATTCCTTACATCGTACGTCGGACTTGATAGAATCTGATACCGGGAGACAGCCGACCTACGATGGCGTTAGGACGATGACGGCTTCATCCTCTACGAGTCTCGCGCCATCGCTCGTTATTTGATCAAGAAATACACTAACCAGGGTACCACTGGCCTGGTTCCCACCGATCCCAAGAAGGAAGCCTTGTTCGAACAGGCAGCCTCTATCGAGGTGTCCCACTTCAACCCCCATGCTGGTCCTCTCATGTTCGAGAAGCTTTTCAAGGTGTATGTATTTACACGCATATATGCGACGGTCGGTTTCTGATCAGCGTGTCAAAGGCGAGGTGGTGGCACAACTGACGAAGTCAAGGCTGCCGAGCACCTTAAGAACCTCGAAGCGAAGCTTGATGTGTATGAGATCATTCTCGGCAAGCAGAAGTACTTGGCTGGAGACGTACGTTGATGATCGTGCTGGTGTTTGACCTGCAGATTACTCATGAGCTCGTAGGAGGTGACCCTCGCTGACCTTCAGCACTTGCCTTACGGAAGCATGCTCTCTCTTGCAAAACACGGTGACGTCATTGAGAAGAGGACCAATGTAGCCAGGTACGGGATTTGCGAGCTAATCATGTGATGAGAGTGCTGACCTGGTATTGGATTTTAGGTGGTGGAAGGATATCTCCAACAGGCCTGCTTGGTTGGCCGTCAAGGACGGGGCCTAGGTGATGGAGAAAAGCACAGACCTAAGCGTCATGTACATTGCCCTACTTGTATTCGATGTGAAGACCCAAGCATGAATGTGAATATTGACTGAACTCCGAGAAATTCGGAGGACCTGATCCATGTACTTGTGTAGCCCACTTGTATACCATGTCTTGTCACCACCGCTCAGCATGATTTTGGATAGGTCTTAAAATACTGGCACGGAGTAAAAGGGTCGCACCTAATGGGGTTTCACAGCCTAGGCTCTGGCCCGGATCAGATGCATAGCCCTTCCTCGGGACAGTCAGTCCTTACCGAATCAGCTTCTCGCTATAAAAGTTACCGGCACCAGATTGGTCAATTAGACTAGTCCTCGGAGAGACGGACGTTGCACAAGGCACATGTGTTCATTTTGCTCGAGCCGAACAACCGTTATGCCTGCATTCTGAGAAGAGTTGTTCTCACCAATGAAACCAAATTTGTGTGGGTACGTCGCCATTGAAGATCAAGCTTCAAGTTGCACGTGGGCTGCAAATTACAGCTGTGCTAGCCTATCAAGCCCTGATGCTGGGATGAGAACGAGTTTATATTAGTACCCGAGTTGTGTGAGAGTAACATGGAGATTGACATTGAGCCACGCACCGAACGCCACATTTCCTAACTCGTGGGTAGCCTCGACTTCACTCACGAACATTCCCTCAACACCACTCCACGTCACGATTCGGTACGTTCAAGACGCGTACTTGCATGTCTCGATCTCACAAACTCATCACAGCTCCCATACGCTTTGTAAATCCACCAAATACCTTTGCGCTCCTTTGCTTCTGACAACTTTCTCCAAATGGTACCACGTCGCGTGCCTCCCTCTTTCAACACCTTGAGCCCACAGGATGCTGCTTATTCCTCGTCGACACCCTCCTCGCCCGCAAACATCGCTTTTCCCCAGGCACGCTCAAGTTCACCCTCGGGCATCTCCCAGTTCCTTTCAAAACCTTCAAGATGGTTTGGCAGAAAGACGTCCGACCCCCGTGCCATCTCCGTCGCGCCAGAGCCCAGGTCAAGTACCAGTTCAGTCAGGCGGCCCAAAATTTCCAGACCCACAGATCCCCGTCCCATCCTCTCCTCCTTTCAGTCAGAGCCCCACGTCATGGACGCCACAAAGTACGCGTTTCATTTCTTCCATTCACTTCTCTCGCATCCCCAGTCTTATACGCCCTCGGATCATTAATTACGTCGCTTTTTTTTTTACCGGTCTCTTACTGACATCATGCCATACAGGTCCGTTGCAGAACTGGCTTTAAAACCGAAGAAGTCTCTTGAATTAAATTCAGCATACCCCCAACAGCCTTCTTCCGATGCCGACGGTGGTCTTGGCGACCTTCGCCACATATCACGCAAAACTTGGTCCAAGTCCGCAGATGACCTCAGAAGCTTCCCCGATCCGTCTCATCCCTCGGTCGACGTTTCCTTTCAACACAGGATACAGGAGTACCGTAATAGAAGCAACAGCAGCGCTACTTTGCATCCCGCCTCTTCCACAAATGATGCTCTTCCTCCTAGTCTGACCAATACCCCTCCCGATGACGCTCCTATGTACGATCCCAATATATCCATATCCATATCCGTCTCCTCTCCCACCTCCGATGGCTTCGTTTTACCTGACGATTCGCCCCCCACCCCAAATTCCCGAATGCACTCCTTTGCGCCGAGGTTACCGACAAAACTTTCTGCTTCCAAACTGGGCCTCTCCCCAAACAGCCCTAAAAGAAAAGGGTCAGGAGATTCAATGAAACCTCTCGACAACGACAAGTCTTCAGGCACTTCCATGGGTCGTGGAGTGTTCCCTTTCAGTCTCTCCGGTCCTTCTCACAAGCACTCGGCACCCAATCTAGTTGCACAAGCCTCTATAAACCAGCCCTCATCTTCATTGCTGGCTCCCCCCGCCTCTCACGATGCCCCGGAAGCAGATGAAGGCAGGGTCTCCAGACGAACGTCTCAGATCACCTACAGCTCTGGATTCATCAATCGTCTGACAGACGCTGCGCCGATGATACAAGCTTACCAGAGACCTTATAGCACAGCTGTCAATTTCACGCTGGCAAAGGGCTGGAAACCATTTAAAGCCGAACTTAAAGGATCAAAATTATATTTCTATAAACCACCAAGTGATAGAAGCGCTGCAATCAAAGAACTGTTTCCTACAGGCGTCGTCCCGCCGAGCCTCGAGAATGCAGCAGTCGAAGAATTGGAGATACCCGAGGAAGTCGGCAAGGCCGGAAGAGGGAGAGAAGATGGTGTTGGGTCTATCGGGAGGAAGAAGCGAGCATACTGGGGAAGAAGGACGCATCCCGAGCTCGTAGTCAGCGAAGGGCATATCGTGAAGGGAACCTTTGAAGCACTCGTGCACGAAGCCGTGTTCGCAACAACGTTTGTCGTTTCTGTCGACGAGAATTCCGACTCTGTGGAACATTTCTCAGATGGAAGAAGACCCGAGTGGAAGGATTTTTCCTCTGCAGTCATCCTCTGTCTCCCTTCCTTGGCAGATCGGCCCAGGTTCGAGAACGAATTTACTCGCCTTTGCTCTAATTTGGTTGATGGAGCGGACGATGCTTCTAAAGAGACCGAACGGACCAGAGTGATTTGGATGGCCCAGGAATATCTCAGATACTACGGTACTCCAACCGACGAGTCTGGTTGGCGAGAATTCACATCCGGCGCTATTCCCAACGTCGACCTTAATCCTCTTTCCACTAATAGTGGCGTACCCAAGTCTGTTTCTACCCAAGCAATTTATACACCCTCTCCAAACCCGAACTCGGGAAGCCCACAGATGGATGCTGTGGTTTCTCCAAATCTGGGCGCTTTCTCGCCAAGACCTCCTGACAGCAAGATGGCTTCCTTGATGGAAGCGCTAGGGGCACCTGGCGTCACGCCCACTTCTTCTGGAAAGCCGCTCAACCCTCGACAGCAGCGCTCACAACTTCCATTCCCGGACACAGTGGAACGACCGCCAAGAATATGGGCAATGCTCGCGCAAGATGGTTTCTCTCGCGAAATACTCTCACTGCTCGATCCTCACCTCATTGCCTCCAGTCTCCAAACATTTCATCGATGCGCGTTCAAGGACCTTCCCAACAATTTGACAGTTGAGCATGTCCTCGGACCAGACCTCTCTCCTGGCGCTTCTGACGAGGCAGACGAGGCCCAGACGGAACTACCGCATTCGACCAAGTTCTTTGGCAGTGATGATCATCCCCACTGGTTGACGAAATTACTCCTGGTGCAAATCCTTGGTTCGGATTCATCCAGTACGCACAGCTCGCACCTGGACCGAACATCTCGCACCCACTCACGCTCCGAGGTTATCTCGATTTGGGCGAGGGTCGGAGAACTTTGTCGTACTGCCGGAGATGAGTGTTCCTGGAAGGCGATATCGGCTGCGTTGTGCTCCCGTCCTGTAGCGAGGTTGATGAAAGTCTGGAGGCGTGCCGACAGACAGAGCGTCATCGCTGTCGAATCGTGGATCTATCCCGAGAATGACGGGCATGTGGCCACTGCAAGAGAGCCGATGGTGACTGCTTGGGGAGGGGACGCGAATCAACAAATGCGCTATGAGTTGGATCGGGCGCGAAACGAGGTGGACGAACATTGGGCTACCGAGCCGCTTCTCAACGCCAAGAATATATTCGAGAGTTTGAGGACGCGTTTTGCACTTTGTTCCAGGATGCCCATCGAGACTGATTCGGCTTCACTGGACATTGCCAAGCTGGTAGCGCATTGGGACGGTTTGTCTGAAGGCAAAGGTGCCCAAAATGCGTTTTATTTGAAATTCCAGCGGTACGTTCCATCAATTCAGGGCTTGGGGATAGACATTGATGCCAGTGCTAGTGTCGACCAGTTTACGTCCCTCTCTCTGGCTGCCGAACCAAGAAGGAGAGGACTGTTCGAGCCATTCTTCTGGAGTCAGTGCACTGCGCCTCCCCACACACAGTGTCATCCTCTGGTCCCCCTTCTCTTCGTCGAACCTCTGCCCACCGTCTCTCTTATTGATCGGGGTCAGGTGTGGAGAGGTCGTCTTGAGAGCGGGCCGACGAAGCTCAGCGTGGAAGAGCTCCAGCAACTTCGTAACATCGACACCTCTTTGCGCCCGTTCGGAAAAAATGATGCTTCAACGAGCAAAGATAAACTGCTCAAAATCGGGGATGTCGATTTAGGAGGAACCGCTATTCCTGTGCATGACGGAGAGCTACTTCTCGTAGCGCGGCTAGACAGGGATCCAGGATCAGCTTCGCGACCCGCATCACGTGCTCCGTCTCGCCCACCTAGTTCAGCGATCGAACCGTCGGGGAATGATAGAACAATGGTTCGTTCGCCGTCGATCCGAGTGAAACCAGGTTCTTCCCAAGGCCTGGAGCGCAAGAGCAGCGTGCAGCGAAGGAACTCTCTACCTGCCATATCCCAACGTACTAACCATCCTGTCGTGACGGAAGTCTCTACCGAGCGGCCCATCCGAGTACTCGTACAAGCCGGAACTCTGGATAGGCTGGTCAACGTGCTCATCCATGGTCTCAAAGGTGTTTCGGTTGCAGTGGCGGATGATAACGGGGAAACATCACTGCGGGACGGGAATACCAGGGATTTGGTCGTTGATCACTGCGAATTCGCGCGGGTGTGGTGGAACGTGTTCCGCAGCTTTGTGACACCAATCGTATTTTTCGAGGTGAGCCCCAGGTTTATTTTTCGGTACATTTTCCCCGTTGGCTCACGAGATATATAGCTTTTGCGCAAACGGTTCGTTGGGAGTCGTCCCTCTAGCAACACGTCTACGAACGCGCCGATCCACGTTGTACAATATCGTTCTGAAATCCTTGGAGCTATGAAGGAGTGGATCACCACCGGTGGGGGTGCGCAAGACTGTCTAGACGAAGTTCAACTCTACGAGACAGTTAGAGCCTTTCTGGAAGCACCGTTGGATCGTTCGGTACCCGACTGTGCTCCAGCCGACGATGACGCTGAACTTGCCCAAGCTTGGGATGAATTGGAGGTAACGAGGAAGGACACATTGTCGACGTTTATATCCCACACCTTGCGTCCGCCAGCGCTTGCCGTTGCTGTCCTCCGATCCGCAGGGACGCTCCCACAAATTCGAAGTTTTGGCAATCAAGCACCGGATCTTGATCGGGTTACTGCTGAAGATTTGGTGGAGAACTTGAACGCTATGAGCTACGCTGCATTCAGCAATGTCTCGGAAGAGGTGTGTATTTTCCGTTGTTATGACTGATCCACTATTGACGTTTGTATCCAAGGATCTGTTTATCACTGCTGATTTACTTGAAGTACAAAGCGCTGATCGGACGGGTTGGTTCTCTGGGCGAGACACCAGCTCCTTGGACGATGTTGACATTCAGACGATGTACTCCCATCTCATAGAGGTCGAACCATCATCGATGATATCCGACTCTCAAGACTCTGTTTACCGTCTCCTTCCGCCAAGCGTCCGGAGCTGTATACGGGCTTACAACATCCTTCGCAAATGGGTAATCTCGAAACTCGTAGCGCCGAAACTCGGCATTCGAACCCGGCAAGCTCGCATGGACCTGTGTTTACGAGCGATCGAGATTGCCCGTATGCGCAGCCTCGAGGAGATACTGACTTGGCCGAGACCCATGAGCGACCCGTTGTACGATCGTTTGTCGAAGCCGTTCTTACTGCCGTCATCCTTAGCCCCGAGAGTCGGATGCATCAGCGACCATGGCAGAATGTGGCCAATATCCGTGGCGTTCAATGTGACAGCCTCAGCGGGCTGCTCTCGCGACCGACGGTTCCGAAGAAGTCGTATGGAGATCCGCTGATCGTCGACATTAGCTGGGTTCTGGAACGTATCCTCGAGATTATCAGTATACCGAATTCTGTGGCGATATCCCCGGAGGATCCGCAATCTATTATTAATCTGGATAAGCGCAGGTCAGGATTTTTTTTTCTTCTTTGGAGGTTGGCGATGTTTGCAGCGTGCTGACGTGTTCTCAAGACACTTGTGCGATGTCGTACTCAACATGCCGGCGTTGCTCATCAAGCGTAGTGTTTCGAGGGAAGATGTCGACCGACGGGATTTCGAGCGACTGAATAATATCGAAAAGGAAATGAGCGTCCTTCACTTTGATCTTCGTGGTATCAAGGAGGAAGCACAACGAGAAGCCCTTCAAGCTCAAACTGCTGGTTCCGCGTCCGCGAAAAGGGTCGTCGACCTTTCCAGCGCCTCGTGTCGCTCCAGCATGAAAAGAGCAAGCGAGACAAGAACTTGTACGATCGACTCAGCAAAGACAAGAAGCAGGAGCAGTTGCGGATGGAACGGCGGGACGAGTACCTGAACAAGGCGATGCGGCCACGGAAACCGATGACTCAAGCCCAGAAGCAACATCGTGTAAAGAAGAGTTACTCGTCCGCATTCTTCCAGTTGATGCGACCCATTTCGAGCGCGTTTACGGACCATACGTTGATGAAAAAGTCGCCTGCGGAGCTAGATTTTACGCCTTCTGGGAAACCGTCGCTGGTGCTCTCCATCGTGGGCGCCAAAGTGGCCCAGTTTATCAACAATGAGAGGTCGTACATGTTCCAGCTGGATACGGAAGAGGGAGAGCAGTATTTGCTGCAGGCGTTTTCGAGGCACGAGATGACGAAATGGATAGAGACGATCACGAATGTGTCCAAAGTTGCTGCGAAGCGACGGCTGACGTACCTCGGCAACTCGCCCAAACCTCAGTTGTCTGACCACATTATCGATCCTGTCGGGGCGCCGTCGACCTCCCGGGATCCTACCGCTGGTGGGTGTTGCTTTGATTCCTGGGGCTAAAGTAACGGTGCTGACGGGACGCTACCTAGCCTTTGGTGTGGAACTGCAGTTCTTGCTCGAACGAGAAGCAGATGGGGCAGAAGTCCCGCCTGGCACGGTCCCTTCTGTGATTGCGAGTTGTCTGTTCGAAGTCGAGGTCCGTGGGTTGAGTGAAGTCGGAATTTGTGAGTCTTTCGTCGTGGAGACAGCTGACGTTGACGTTGATGCGCTCTAGATCGGATCGCAGGGGCTTCTACAGAAATCAGTGCTCTCCGTGAGGCGTTCAACAGGGGTGAAATGCCCATCACTGAGAGCTCGGATATTTACGCGATCGGTGATTTGATCAAGTCGTGGTTTAGGCTTTTGCCTGAGCCCGTGTTCCCTTCGCCGGCGTACTATGCTATCATTGAAGCTATCAGTATGTCGATTTATTTGGTGCATATACTCGTCTGACTCCCCATATCATGACAGAGGTGGAAAATCTGCATGCACGGTTGTCAAGTATTCGAGGGGTCGTTCATGCCCTGCCGCGTGCCAACTTTGATTTGCTGAAGCGTGTCGCTGAACATCTTGACAAGTACAATCCTTTCTTGTTGGCAAATCGGGTGTACTTACCTTATCGTTGCGTCCAGAGTCACCGACTTTGAGGAGCAGAACCACATGACGGCGGAAGCACTCGCCATCGTGTTCAGTCCGAACCTGCTGCGAGCACCTCAGAACGATTTCGCTCTCATCCTTGCCAATATGGCGTATACGCATAAACTTGTCAAGGCACTCATCACTCATGTGCGTCGCTTGGTCGAGCCCGGGAATAGGAGGGGTGATACTGACTTGACATGTAGTTCCACGTCATATTTGACGAAGATTACGAGGCAGAAAATGATGTAGAGGAAGATGATATGGAGGCGCCGATCCTGGAGGAAGAGGAAGAGGAGGAAGACATTCCACCATCCCAATCGACACTTACTGGGGATGAAGAATGATATACCAACAATGGTGCTTGTACGCGCGCATCTTTTGAATTTTGCTACATGGATACTCGTGTTGTGTTTCTGGTTTCTTCTTTTCTTTCTCACCTTTCATTTATCATGGACATGTACAATCTCCATCACACAGCACTTCTCCTTGACTTTTTTTTACTAGATCTCGCTTCCACTCTTTCTTTTTTCTAATATGTTGGTTCATCATTCATTAGTCGGAACTGGCACAATTTATTGTTGTACTGCAGTCTAGCTAAATTTGCCCCATCAAGGCAAGGCACATGATACTTGTCTAGTCATCCTCATCCCAATTCCCTGCTTGTTGAGGTACTTTTGGTCCACCAGCTGGCTTACTCATGATGATACTGTCTACGCTCAGTACTGAAACTGCAGCTTCCGTCCCGAGTTTTATTGCCCATGACTTGGCTGCTAAGGAGTCAAGGATCTTGTAATCGGTGGCTACCAGCGTGCCATCCCGCTCAGCCTGGTATCGTTTGATGAGTCATGAATAACGATCGAGCGATGCGATACGAGAGGCATACCTCCACGTCGACGCCCCACGCCTCTCCGCCCTTTTGCTCGTGCTTTGCCCACAACCGACTTAGCACCTCGTTGCCCTCCGCACCACCGAGTGCATTCTCTGCCAGCGTCCTCGGTACGACCTCGAGCGCAGTCGCATACCGCTTGACAGCATGCTGCGCAAGGCCTTTGAGCCCACTCCCATATGCATCCACGCGCTTCCCAAGCTCAAGCTCCGTCGCGCCCGCACCCGGCACGAGCCTCGGATCCTTGAGCAACGCCTTGATGACGTTGACACCATCGTCGATCGCGCGCTCGAGGTCGTCCAAATGATTCGCCGTCGCACCCCTCAACACGATCGTTGCCGTCCTCGGTTTTTCCGTGCGCGTGTCGAATCCGGGTTCGTCCTGTCTGAGCTGCCGTAGGACCGTGACGCGGTCGCCGCCGATTTCGGTCGTTTCAAAGACGTCGACGTAGCCGGCTTCTTCGGGGGTGGGTGCGCCGATGCGTGCGAGGGGGGTGGCGTTGACGACACGGCTGACTCTGCGGAGGTCGAATTTGGAGAGGACTTTGAGGACGGCGATGTTGAATCGGTTGAGGTAGTGGAGGGCGAGTTCACCGACCGAGGATCCAGCGATGATAACTTTGACGCCTGAATCAGCGATCTCCTTGAAGATCTAGCATGGTCAGGCGGTGAGTGCGGGGGAAAAGCGGGGAAAAGGAGTGAGGGGACCTTTTCCATTTGTTTCTCTTCTCCTCGGGTAAAGTTGAGCATTTCGTCGGCGTTTTTGATAAGGACTGTGCCTTTGGTTTCGGTTTGGGCAATGTCGAGTGCGGACGTGAAGACGGCAACTTTGGCTTTGGTGACCTTTTTGATCATACCCTCGGGTTCGCGACCAAAGACCATGCCTCGTACTACACGACTGCCAGATAGATTTCCACCCATGATTTTGACGACGCGTACGTTGTCCACATTGAAGTTTTTTGGGTTGTTTGGCATGACGGCCAGTGCAGCTTCTGCGACGAGCGCGGACAAGGTGTCTTCGAATCCATATTGTTTGGATGCAATGGTAGGCTTGAGCGCTTCTGCGAGTGACGATTGCGTGAACGGAGAGGGGAGGCTAGATGTTGATAGATCTAGAAGACTGTTGGTTTGATTGCGTGTCATGAGGACAGGGACGCACCTTCGAGCTCAGCAAGCGCCTTCGAACATGCGAGTTCGTATCCTTTGATGACTTCGCTTGGATGTAGACCCATGATCAGAAGGTGTTCTGCTTTCTTGAGCAGTTCGCCCGCAAATATAATCACGGTGTTGGTTGCGTCGCCCATCTGAGTTAGTGGGTCAGGAGGGTGAGGTTGGGTACGAAGCACTGGACGGACCTCGGATTCCTGGGCCAGCGATGCCATCACGAGTAGCTTTGCCGCTGGATGTACGACTTCGACCTCTTTGATGATGGTCGCGGCATCGGACGTGACGAACAATCGTCCAAGGTGATTGATCAGGAGCTTGTTGCGACCTTTTTATCGCGACTCAGTGGAAACGAATGGAAAGGGCGAGCGTCATCCAACGCACCATTGGGCCCCAAACTCGTCCGTACGAGATTTGAGAGCTCCGAAACGGCCTGGATGTTGCGCAGAATGGCATCCTCGAGCCCTTGCAGGTGCTAAGAGCCAAAGTGGTTCGATCGGTCAGTTGGTACAGCGATCTGCGCGTAGGATGGAGGCATCGTACCTTGTAGCCTTCCTTGAAGAGCTGGACGTTGTTGGCTTTTGGGACTTTGAGCGACATGGTCGTGGACGATGTGCAATCTTGGACGCGACTTGGACTTTGACCAAGTGATTGGACTCCGCAAAACTCTCACTGTCTTCATCACTGTCCATTCCGTTTCGTCGCCGTCACTACAACACTCGGCGAGAAAGTAGTCAGGGGGCTCAACGGACCGGGAGATGGTCCTCAAGATGCTCGGCGCGGTGGTCAACACCTTGTTGCCTTCATCGTATTATGTGCATGCCTCTATGTGCATTCTTGCGATCGTCGTCGTTCATACCTTTGCACAAGGACGTACAACAACCCGGGAACGCGACATGCATGCACGCGTAGTTCTCGTCACCGTGAGTTCCCTATTTACCTATTTCTCAAACACAGTGACCCTCATGCTAGTCTCCAAGGGCGGTTTTACCCCGCTCGGGCTAACACTGATTCAAAGTTTGGCCCAGCGAGGTGCCCATGTCATTGCACTCTCTCCCAAACCAATAGACCATCCCGAGGTGGTGATTCTTACTGAACTCCTACGCTCCACGACCAAGAACGACCATATTTACGCAGAAGAATGCGACGTATCTTCATCCGCTTCTGTCCGCTCGTTTTGTACCAGATTCATCACGGGGAAAGACACTCGTTTGGACACGATCGTGTTCGCACACGGATACCATCCGATAGGCTCACTCTTGGCCCCGACGACCCTGAAGAACTCGCAACGCGTCGACGAGCATCGTCGTTGGCCACGTTTTTGATAATTACGCTGCTACTTCCCATCCTCCTCGTCGCCCCGGTGGAACGTGACATCCGCATCATCAACGTCGTCAACCCATTCTATGCAGCTGCTTCCTTGGCGTATTCAATAACAGAGGTGGTTTCGCCCACTGCTCCGCTATTCAAACAGGAAGGTCGGAGGTCTCTTGAAACGATCATCTTCATGCGCCATCTGCAGCGTGTGCTAGACGCCCTTCCGTCCGGTGGCCAGGTACCCAAAACGGACAAGACGACCGTCCACGTCGTGAGCGACAAGGTTCAAAAGTCAAATATAGTCGCTGTTTCCGTCTGTCCCGGAATCAGTCGTGGAGATACCATTGCCACCCTTTTGAAGGCGAATGGCACTCAAGCGCAACGGTCCATCCTTGGCACAGTGATGTGAGTTGCTTGTGGGCTTATTTTCTCGACATTGTTCACAGTTTACATTTAGTTATTTCATCGCGCAACCACTCCTGAGACTGTTGACCAAATCACAGACAGCTACAGTGCAATCCATACTGCATGTGCTGTTCCTTCCGACGCCGTTCAAGAGTGTGCACACATCCACTGCGACGACGTCCACTGAGAATGACCCAGAGGAAGTGTTGAAGGCGGGAGCTTTGTACCGAGAATGTGCAGTAGCCCCCGTGCGGATACCTACCGCAGGCGGTACACCTTTGGGAGAAGAGCAGAAAGGGGCGATGGCAGATGATAGAGAGCTAGGTGGCGTACACCTCGGTCAATCCGTCTGGGAGTCTTTTGAGGTTGCGCTGAAAGAGTGGGAAAAGACTGTTCCTGCTCTTCTGATGATACCCCATCAGTGGATACCCATACTGGCTCCTAGTACGACTACCCTCCAGTGGGGCGTATTGATTTGTTACGACCCGGGACATTCATTGCTAGCTATGCCTTGGTGACATCGTCATGGATTACACCAGATAATTTAGTGATCAACAAAAAAGCAACTAGCAAATATAATAAACTGATGCCATAGGTAAAATATCGTTCTCTATCGGTGAATACCTGCGAACGTTCTGACAAGGTATCATTCCCCATCTCGGTCGAGTGCGTCAGCCACCGACTCGAGAGCTACCTTGGGCTTCAAGAGTATCGTGTTCTTGAACTCGACTGCGTTCCCCTGCATCACTTTCTCTGACCTCTGCAGACCTAGTGCGGTCGTGCACAGTATAGTCTTCCCTTGCGAGTCTTCCCCTTGTGTCTCGAAATTGTCCATGGTTGCTCCGTCAAACTTGTCACCCATTATCGCATTGGTGGGCCACAAGTCGGCCGACGTCACCTCCTCGCCCATTGCCTTGTTTAGCCGTGATGCCATCTTGACAATGTTGGAGATGCGTTCACCGAATTTTTGCGTGAACATGCGATACGCTTCTTCGTAGCTCTTCGTGCACCCCGAGGCGACAAGGATGATGACGAGTGTGTCGGAGATGTGAGAAACCATGGTCGCGTGGAGGTCAGTCTCCTGCAGGGCCACCTTCTGTGCATGTGCACGTGTCAAGGCACGCCAACGACCGCCCACTGCTTGCGGCTCTGTGGGTGTGCGGTCAGCGAGTAATACGTTGGAGATGATGTAAATTACCTGTTTCACGGATGTCGTTGTAGATTTCTGCAAGCGGCTGCTCGGCTTGAAGGCCGTCAAAGTCCCAAGTCATGATTATCCAGCGCGAAAACTCGACTGTGGCGCCCTGGAGTGCGATTTGCACGAGGAGCGGGTCCTCGCTGTGGAGGACACTGCCGAGGAGATGTGTCAGGGTGGGACCCATGAGCTCGCTTATCCTGGTGCTGGCCTCCTTCACCTCGTCCACGTGCGCTGGTTGGCGCACAAAGTCATAGGAATCAGAG
Organism: Boletus reticuloceps; assembly: GCA_018397855.1. Lineage (NCBI taxonomy): Eukaryota > Fungi > Basidiomycota > Agaricomycetes > Boletales > Boletaceae > Boletus > Boletus reticuloceps. The sequence goes on from JAGFBS010000001.1 coordinate 2,258,391, forward strand.
ATGAAGGCGGCGGTCTGCAGGATCTCGACGTTGACAGCGTCGACCAGAGCAATAACCTCGGCACCAGAGAGGGTGTCGGCTTTCGTGAGGTAGACCTGTGCCGCTTTCAATTCCCGGGTGCGAGCCTCGAGGAGGGTGGTGAGCTCATCGCGCTTGGTCTGCGCATGTTGAAGCTCGTTCCGGAGGTTCTTGAGCTCGACATCCTTGCTCTCCAGCTGACGTCTAACACCCTCGAGCTCCGTCTTCAGTCGCTGGCTCTGCGAGAGAGCTCTGCCCTTGTCATCCTCCTCTCGACGCAAGGACTGTTGCGTCGCTGCTTTGTCGTCCTGAGCGCGCTTGAGCGACTGGGAGAGGGCCGAGGACTCGCTGAGGGCTTTCTGGTGCGAAGTCTTGAGCTGAGCGACTTCCTCTGTTAGTTTCCGGTTTTCTTCGGCTGTCGCTTTGACCGTCTCCTCGAGCTTTTTCGCTCTCTCCTCCCGTGCGCGTTCCCTCTCCTCCTCCTCCTTGGACTTGCCCCCTGCGAGAAGGGCCTTGATGCGTTGCAACATACCAGGTGGTAGGGGTACGAAGCGCCAAAAGACCCAAGGGAGACCCGCAAATGCGATAGGAAAAACCCAGTATTTGGAAGGGGTAAATGCAAACGTCGACAAGTTCATAGCGATTCCTGGCTTGTTCAGGCTCGCGACAAGGTGGTAACTAGCGATCATGTGGGCCATTTGAACCGCTTCGATTGTTTGGTGCGGCCATGCAATACAGGCGTGTGTGTAGCCTCGAGGATGGATGTCCTGGGAAGAAATGCAACGTTGTGGTATCGCCTCGCATATTTCATCTCGTGCAAGGTCCCCGGGCGTTGCTAGCCTGTTGCCATCTCATGGTGCTCCTCATGTTAATCGCCCTGCTGCTGATAGTGTGAGGATGAATGCCGTCTTCAGACTCCAGTTCCACGCTTTGCGCTCAGATAAAAGGCCGCTGTGGAATGTCCTACTCTGCCCAACCCATCACCTTGACTGCATATTCAGATGCTGTCCCGGAAACCTTTCCATGGCCGTTCACGCGGGCTCGTCGTTGCATTTGATGTCGGCACAACGTACAGCGGTGTGTCGTACGCTATTCTGGATCCAGGCGACGTCCCAAAGATACAGGGTGTCACGAGGTTCGTCTCCCTCCCTCGTGCTCGACCACGTTTGTTCTTGATGTTGATTGAGGAATCGCTTCAAGGTATCCCGCGCAGGAGCATGTAGGCGGCGATTGCAAGATACCGTCTATCGTATATTACGACCAACATGGCACTCCTCGTGCCTTGGGTGCGGAGGCACTGCAGGACCACATCATCGAGCAAGCCGAGGATGAACAATGGGTCAAGCTTGAATGGTGCGTGTATCCGTCCTGCCCTAGACCTTGCACGATTGATAACGTGACTACTAGGTGGAAGCTACACCTCCGTGCAAAGCATCTCGCCGCTTCCCATATTGCCGACGATGACCTCCCTCCTGTTCCAGTTGGAAAGTCGGCTGTCGACGTCCTCGCGGATTTCATGCGTTACTTGTTTTATTGTACGCAAAAATACATCGAAGACTCGCATGGCGTGAACCTCTGGAGGTCGGTCGAGAACCGCATCGAGTACGTACTTACCCATCCGAACGGGTGGGAAGGACCACAGCAGAAACAGATTCGGCGTGCTGCCATCATGGCGGGTCTCGTTCCGAGCTCGCCAGAGGGCCAGGATCGGGTTCACTTACTGACCGAGGGTGAAGCGAGCTTGCACTTTTGCGTGGCGAACATCTTGGCGTCGGAGGCGCTGTCGAGGATGCCTATTCTTTCTCCCGAACATGCTAGACAAGAGGAGGAGCAACCACGTGAGCGGGGTGTCGTCATTATTGATGCTGGAGGGGGCACGATCGATCTGAGCGCGTATTCGATGAAGCTGTCCCCGGCGTCGTTCGAGGAGACTGCACCTGCTGAATGTGAGTATGTACTCGGATATGGAGGTCATGACGATTGACCTGGCAATGACTAGGTCGCTTACAAGGATCCGTATTGGTTACGCGGAGGGCTTCCGCCCTGCTCAAAAGTAGGTCACCAGACGCGTTGGGTCGCGTGCTAGCGCTCATACAGCACACAGGGAAACTGGACGGTTCAAAGTACTGCAACCCAGATATATTGAGACAGATGACGGACATTTTTGACAAGACGACCAAGCTTCGTCTCCGAAACGCCGAGGATCCCCAGTACATCAAGTTTGGTACCGTCCGTGACAAGGACCCACAGTATGACATACGTTCAGGCCAGCTGCGGCTCTCTGGGTATGTCTACTTTCTCCGATAGGGCAGGATACTGACATCGCTCTAGAAAGGTCGTCGCAGACCTTTTTGAACCAGCTATTAGGGAGATTATGGATGCTTTCAGGAAGCAACAACAAGCGTCTCCGATACCCATCACGGTAAGCTAAACTTTTCGACTTCCCCCCTCACCTTTTGACACTTTTCAAGTCTGTCTTTCTCGTAGGAGGCTTCGCCGCAAGCGAGTGGTTATTTTCGAGCCTTCGAAGATACTTTGACGCTCTAAACATCAACCTTTGCCGACCTGATAGTCACGTGTACGTTCTCCAGGACGATACATAAACGATGGGCTCACTTTGTGACTAGGAACAAGGCTGTGGCGGATGGTGCAGTATCATATCGTATCGACCACCTTGTCTCTTCCAGGGTCGCAAAGTTGACCTATGGTACCGAATGCAGCCTGCCGTATAACCCGTCCGACATTGAACATCGTGCGAGACAGAAGAGCATATACCGCGGACCATCGGCCCAGCTGGCCCTTCCGAATGCCTTTGCATCTATCGTGACGAGGGTGAGCTCAGGATACGGCTTATTGCCGCTCTCCGTGCTGACACGAGGCAAGGGTACACGTGTCGCCGAGAAGCAAGAGTTTCAAGAGAGTTTCGCTGTTCGTCGGTCGTCCCAAGTGGGATGTAACTCCTTGGATATCGCCATCACATCCTATAGAGGACCCCTAGAGCAACCAACATGGATGGATAGCGAGCGAGGTACGCCACCCTACAGTTCTTTCACGTTCATCTGACTGAGCGTTTTTCGTAAGATCAATTCTCGACGCTGTGCACTGTACGTGCGGATATCACCAAGTTGGCCAAGTCGCTCTCACCCAAACGATCCGCGGAGGGATCGTTGTACTTTGCATTGGAAATCAAGATCATCTTGTTATTCGGATTGACGGAGCTCACTGCGCAGGTGAGCTGGATGGAAAACGTGAGTACATTGTGCGACTCTCTGGATCTGTGACTCATGTCTGTGTATACTATTACTAGGGCGTCGAAGTCCGGTAAGTCTCTGCCGAGGTCATGGTGCGTTGGATACGGCTGACGTGGAATCGCAAAGAACTCCGGCTGTATTGGTGTACGACGACGCCGCGTGATGGCGTTTTTTTTTGCTAGGATGTCAGATAGGCTCACCCGGTGACTCGCATTGCAATTGTAATAGTAGATCGAGAAGCAATAAAATGTGTAGTAGCGCTCCGAGTCACTTAAGAGTCCTCGGAGGTGAACGACACTGGTAACTAACTGGTGATACTAATAACAAGTTCCCCGTGTCTTGTGGAATTGTGACTCATATGGAACCCATGAAGTTGTCGTTGTCAAAGATAGCCCGTACGTACGGCGTCGGTATGTGGCGTGAATGTGTGTCGGGTTCAACTCTACAATCACACTACATGTTTGGATCGTGAGCTACCAAAGTCACTTAGGACAACACGAAATCGCGGGTATGTAAACAAGATTGGTCGGAATCCATATGCATAAGTTGTGTGGAAGATAATTTATATGATAAGGCCAATACTGACACCGAGCACCGAAGCTAACAAGCGCAGCTAACTAAGCCTGCGCCAAGTCCAGCCCGACAACTTTCTGTAAAACAACATTTGTTCAGATGCACATGGAGCGTGACAGCGAGTCCGACTTACTGCGCGGGATTTTCGTCCGAATAGCCACAGAGGAATGCGCCTAGAGAGCGGGATCTCCATCTCCTTGATTTCCTCGCGCGTCCTGTGTAGCTGCACGTCGACTTTATCGCACTTCCGCCCGCAGACTCTTGACCAAATCCGGATTGTTCTGCTGCTTCGTCTCTTCCGCGAGATCCTTCAACATCTTCCTCTGGTCTGCCAGGAGGTTTTGGAGGCGATGATATATGAGTTTGCCCGCCTCCGTCTCGTTGAGCCGCTTCTGCTGTTCGACAAGCTCTTCCTGTAGGAGCAGCTCCTCTCCATCTTCGATATGTCCCATCCTTAGAAGACTCCCGACGATCTCCTGTGCGGAATTGGGGGTATTGTAGGACCTGTGGACCGTGGCACCTCCATCTATCAGTGCCCGCCAAAATTCGTCCTTGAGCTGGGTCTCCCTTCGTAGTGTCGCAGCTTGGTCCTTTGCTTGGTCCCACATGGTGGTGATGAGACGCGTTCGCGGTAGGGGTACACTGCCGCAAAGCCGTCCAAACATTTGAAGGTTCCTGTAAGCAGAACCGGACATACGATCGTCCGTAATTCTGTGGGCGTAGATTATCCCGGCGATTTTGATCAAGGTCCCATCTGGATACCTTTGTATATGTCAGGAGAGGATCGAAAATATATTCCTTGAATATGACGTACTTTTGTATGAGCCACTCAGCGATCACCCTTAAGATCTCGGAGTCCGTATCATCGAAGCTAGGTGTGTCGACTAACACGACACGGAGACCCTGATATGAGATAGAGTACGGGGTGACATCTTGGGACTCGAGGTCACTTGCTGTGCGCCGTTCTGTATTCCCGGTGAGCTTGTTGATGAACTGATCAATGTTAATCTGAGAATGCGACGTCAAGGGTACTACGAACACACTCACGTTACTCTTCCCGGATCCCGTTGGCCCCATAACACTGTTATGCAGAGCTGTCTCAGTTTGGTGACGACAACCCTGGGTTAGAATACTCACAGAATAACAAAGTCGTCTGGGTCTGGCCTGAAGCGGTCTTTGTCTCTGGACATGATGCTTTAGACGTGGTCGGGCGGAGAATGTAGACTAGGGTTGTCAGATTCTGGGACTTGAAGGCGGCACAAGTTGGGCGCCCTCGCGCATTTATTCATGGTAAAGCCTACACGTGCATTGGGTACTTGATCGGACTCCATTCTGTAAAGGCATACATGCGAGTCGTGGAAAGTGCGTGTCTATGCAATTTGTTCATTCAGTGTGCAGCACCCTGAAACGTGATCAGTTCCGCAGTGCGTACTACTTACTAGCAAAACCACCAATACGACATTTGTACAGTCCTAGTCCATCGCTATTTGCGCTAGGAAATACGAATCTGCACGTCGTGCAAGTTGCGCACTGGCGTGGGACAGTCTCGAAACCCGATGTTCCGTTTTAGGAAGCGCAACGAAGGAGACGGAAGATTCCGAAGCTCGCTGATAACGGACCTCACTGGCAGTTGGCATCGAAGGTGCATTGTTAACGAAGATCCGAGGGTATTGTATATGTACCCCAAACTCGAAGCTCTGTCACTGCTGACGCTGTCCTTGTGTTTCGGTATTATTACTCTTCAACCAACATTCGATGACAGGCATCGCCGGACATGCGGTGGATACGGCAATATTGGCGTCTGCCCGTGTGCTGTACATGTCGAGACAGCACAGGTAAAGCTTTCGCACATACTCGTCGCACTTTTCAGGACTGTACGTGTTGCGAGAAAGACACGTCTGTAGGGAACACGCTGTCGTGCTGTGCTGTCAGTTCTGATTCACCTTTTTGTGGGCGTTCACGTACCTTGTTCCTGACACTGCTGCGGTCGAGACTGTCGTAAAGTGAGTATCTCGCCGACCGTCGAGCGCACTCATTCACCGTACCATCATGGTCACTCGACACGACAATTTGAAACCGACTTGACATTTACATATAATCATAATGAGTACATGCCACTTAGGCATGTACTCATTTGTACAAACAAATAGTAGTACAACTTGTCTCGGACCCGGGACAGTCAACAGCAACCAACATCCAGCTTCGATGAATACATTGCACTAAGACGACTGTGAGTCGAATGTAGCAAGGACAAGCAACATACTTACTTGCCAGTTCACTCAGGGGGTTGGGGCAAACAGTCCTACGACAGCGCACGCCGCCATGCACGTTCCCAAGCCAACATTGCATCCGATGATGGCAGGGGGCACGGCAACGATGGTCACCCCGAATGTAAAGCCTGCAGCCGCGTAGCACGAAACTGCAAGCGTGTTGCAGCCTGAGCGAGGGGTGAGTTCAGGATCAGACGACGCATAGAGAACGCGTACCTGTCTGACACACGGCATATGCGAGCGGGCCCGCTGCAGCGAGAGGGGCAGCAGAGGCAGCGAGAGTGAGAGCAGCGAGAGATTTGAAGTTCATGTTGAGGTGAGGGATTGGGGAAAGGGGGGGCGACCTTTATATATGCGGTCCTCTGCACTCATTTGGGACAGCGCTGATCACACAGCAAGTGAAGGGCAAGCACGGGACTTGTGGGTCCACTCTTCATAGGCTTATCCTTATCATGCCGTCCGAACTGCTGTAGACTCTGTTCTCTGGAACGAAATAATGGATGCGGCATCGACTCACCTCTGTATACCATCACAGATTCGATCAAAGGTAATTGTCGTCCAGACTCCATTCCGCGCTGCAAGACTGCTACCACAACTGTGCCATTTCTAGCCCGCACTCTACTGTCCGGAGAAGGTGGTTCTGATGTAGGATCATCTAGATGTCGATGTCAACAACCGACCTTCCATGCTTCTTACATCTGTCGCATGCGCGGTCCAGCTCCTGAAATTCTGGAAGAATATATCCTCTGCGTTACGCGTGTTGACCATGACGGTTCCCCTATCACCACATGGAACGTGTTAGTGAATGGAAATGCCTCGTGAAGGCTACACACATCAATTCTCGATATGGTAGAGCTGGGATCCGTAGGTGGACAGGATGCATTATTGCTGTGTGCCAAGCAAAGCACATTCACAGTGGACGTTACAAGGTGCGGTCACAATGGGCTTATCAAATGAGTCTTTCACTTCCATCTCTAGACCACTGAATCCTGTGTCTTCTTGTCTCAGGGTTAGTTGGCGCTCATGAACAATATGACCATGCTGCTTAGGTGCCGGTGATCGTTTTCCCGTTGCGTGTTACGCAGATCGAGGGGACACATGCCCACCGAGTTATAAGCTCGGCATCACCTGTATATTTACCCACATACACGCTCACTTGCACCACTAAACATCATGTTTGCACGAGAACCGTACGCGGGCTTGTCCCGCAAGTTGGTGTTGGCATTCGATGTCGGCACGACTTTTAGTGGTGTTTCCTACTGCATACTCGATCCAGGCGAGATTCCAAAAATCCATGGGGTATCGAGGTAAGAGAGAGCATTTCGCTTTTGTATCGATGATGGGATTTCGATCTCTCGAGCAGGTTTCCGGGGCAAGAGAGTACTGGCGGCGATAGCAGGATTCCATCCATCATGTATTACGACCAGGCGGGTTCGCTTCGCGCAGTCGGTGCGGAAACGCAGCAGAAAGATATCGTCGAGCTTGCCGCAAGCGAGCGGTGGACAAGGCTCGAGTGGTGAGGCAGTTTACAATCTGTGGGGTCGCTATTGACGTACGCCAGGTGGAAGCTCTACCTCCGCGCGACACATCTAGAAGCATCTCACTTTTCAGAAGCCGATATTCCAGCCCTTCCAGATGGAAAGACGGCCGTGCAAGTTTTAGGCGACTTTATGGGCTACTTGTTCAAGTGCGCGAAAGCGTATATCACTGAAGCTCATACCTGTCTTTGGGAGTCGCTTGAGAACAACATCGAGTTCGTTCTTACGCACCCAAATGGATGGGAAGGTCCACAACAACAGCAAATTCGACATGCTGCTGAGCTTGGCAGGTTCGTTCCTGCAGGGGAGGAGGGCCAGTCTCGGATCCACCTTCTGACAGAGGGAGAAGCGAGTCTTCATTTTTGCGTCACCAATGTTTTGGCATCGGATGCGTTTGATGCCATGCCCATCCTATGCTCGGGCGAGCCGGAGGAGGTGCAACTGGAGCCACAACCGGATCATCAAGGTGTCATCATTATCGACGCCGGAGGTGGAACTGTTGACCTTTCCGCATACTCCATGAAGCTTTGTCCCACATCGTTTAAGGAAATAGCGCCTGCCGAGTGTGAGTTCACATCGTGGCTGGGATATGGCTGCTAAATGAGTAATGCGGAAATAGGTCGTCTTCAGGGATCCGTTTTCATCACGTATCGTGCCCACGCTTTCTTGAGAGGTTAGTCATGTCGTCTTTGTCAATAAGGTGCTCCTTCTGATACGTCTTTCCCTCAGCTAAACTTGCCAACTCGCGATATGGAGGCGAGGAGAGCTTGTACAATATGACGGAGATCTTCGATAAGACCACTAAATTGAGGTTTCGGGTTGTGGACGAGCCACAGTACATCAAGTTTGGTAGCGTGCGAGACAAGGATCCTGACTATGACATCCGATCGGGCCAACTCAAACTGCCTGGGTAAGTGCTATATTGTCATGCATACAAGATGTCGTCTCATCGAAAAGAATACTAGACAAGATGTAGCGAAGCTCTTTGAGCCTTCAGTTGAAGAGATTATTGCAGCCTTTGAGCAACAACGATCAGCTGCCTCCTTGCCAATCACCGTAAGTTCGTTCCCTCTGTCGTGCTTGGTGATACGTTCATCGCCACCCATAGAACGCGTTTCTTGTAGGTGGCTTCGCGGCGAGTGACTGGCTGTACGCCAAGCTCATGGAACACATGAGTGCTCTTGACATCACTTTTGTCGCCCTCATCAACACGTGTGAGTCCCCTTGTGACTACAGTCTTCATTTCTCTCGACGGTCACTGTTAGCAACAAAGCGGTGGCGGATGGGGCCATCTCGTTCTTCATCGACCATCTCGTCTCAAGTCGTACTGCAAGATTCACCTACGGGACCGAGTGCAATGCATTATACAATGAGCACGACCCCGAACACGTTGCTAGGAGAGAAAATGCGTTTGAAGGCGTTACTGGTTGCCTGGAAGTACCTCATGCCTTTGAGTCTATTCTCAAGAAGGTCAGTCATCCTTGCCTACTCTGCAAAGTTTCAATGACAGATGAAGCCCGCATACAAAGGGTACAGAGGTGTCGGAAGAACAAGAGTTCAAGAAACCGTTCATCATCGAAGAGTTTGATCTCTCCCACTGTGGCAGTATCCATGTAGATATCGTAGCATACAGAGGTAAACTCTCGGACCCTACCTGGACGGACACGGAGCGCGGTAAGTTTGTAGCAAAACTGGTCATAGCTCGACGCCGCTCACTGTCATGTTCTGACAGATGCTTATACGACATTGTGCTCCGTGCGTGCGGATACGTCAAAGCTTGTGAGAAGCATGCAGCCCCATCAGCTTCCTGATGGAGGGGGAACTTACTATTCCATCCTGTTCTACGTCGTGTTGCTCTTTGGCTTGACAGAGCTCAAGGCGCAGATCAGCTGGATCGATAACGTATGTCTTTATCCGGACCCATCAGTGTTCCTGTTTGTGCTCATCGGGCTTTTTTCCACTCCTCCAGGGCGTGGAAGTCAGGTAAGTAGACGTTACAGTAAACAGTGGATTTGATCCGGGACTTGCACTGAAACATTTAGTACAGGAGTCCTGCATCGGTGGTGTACGAGGATACTATGTTTTTGAAACGACCTTGATCTGCGTGAGGCTATGGCGTGGCAAAATGTCGTAGTTGAGAGTCGTGCAGTCATGTAGTCCCCTTTCCTCATACTATGTCAAACTCTGTGTTTCGTGGCCATGTCAGCGTTAACCTTCGTGAACTAACCATTAATAATGGATCGTAGCGGCCGTGATGAACCATTCAAGGACCTCTACCAGGGCTTCTCCGGTAGAAGCCAAAAGATAGAACGACTGGTACAGTGATTGGGGTGCAACGTTGAGATGCATCAGCCACGTTCCGGGGGAGTTCCGAGTCGTGTTGTGAATGACTCAGTCGAAACTCCCTTGAACTCTATCACCCGCTGCAGTGTGGGTGCAGCTCAGTTTGAAGGCTTTTGGGATATGCGACCACCTCGAAACTACCCCCCGAAGAGTCAATTATTGCGGAGATTAGATTCAAAGTCGGGGTTGCCTCGCGTTAGTCTCGATGTTATGTACTTGCCACGTCTTGATCAATCGGCGCTATTACTTGTCAACCTCAGGCTCAGATGGCTGTGGTCCTACCCTCCCAGCAATATTGCAATTTCGGAACTCTTCCATCGTGGATATACGCCGCCAGCCCGAGTAGAGGATAAGTCACCTTCAACACAAGGTAGAATTGACCACTTCGACCCATGCTCCTAGTTCTAATCCCCACTCCTGTTAGCATCGACTATACTACTCCACAGAGTCTCAACGCAAATAAACAAATAAATGCGGAAGGTCAGTAACATCGACGTAACCTCTGCAAATCCCAGCTTAATCCTTCCCACCAGCTTCTCTCCGGGAGAAAATCGAAGGGAGATGAAAGAGAAAAACCAGTCGAAGTATACGCGGCGACGAATCGAAGACCTTCTCGAGATAGCGAAGGACTCTTTGCAATGGCGCAGACAGACACAAAGCATCCCGAGGCGTCAGGCATCCCTCTAGTTTCTGGAGAATTTGCGACGGTGGACCCCCAGACTCTCGCCAAACAGACAATCCAAGAACCTCCGCAGGCAGCAGAAGTACTCCTTGCGACGGTGTACTCTCCTCCCCAGGCGAGCGCAGAACAACAACCTGAGCTAGGCACAGAATACCCTGGGATGACTCGAGGACCTCTTGAGGTAGCCGAAGAACCTTCTGTGACTGTGCACCCCCCGCCTCATCCCAACGCAGGACAGCAACCTCAGACAGATAGAGCGCTGTGTCCCGCGATTGAAGGGGCTCTGGAGGTAACCAATGACCCTGCAACGGTGGACCCTCCGCCCCAGACGTACACAGAATACCCCGAGACGACTCCAGGACCTAAGGTATCGGAAGAATCCTTTGTGATGGTGAACACAGAGGACCTGGAACCTGATGATATCGTCATAGCGTACGTGGTATAACTCTCGATGGTGAAATGTCCAACTCAATGTCCCCGAGTGTGATGGGTCCAACAGGCTCTGGCAAGAGCACGGTGAGACAAGCAGCAAGTAGCAGAATCCCTTTACTTACATCCGTTCAGTTCATACGCCTTGCAAGTGGACGTGACATTCAGGGAATTGGACATGAGTTGACATCGTTCACAAAAGAGGTCCTTGCGATCAGATTCCGGGACCAGGAGAGTGGCCGACACGTAGTTCTAGTGGATACACCAGCATTTGACGACACGTTCAAATCCGATCTTGATATCTTGAACACGATATCCAATTGGCTCAACTCGAGGTAATAATGCATGCATAATGTCGACCGTCATGCATTTCTCACCCCCGCCTTCGCTCGCACAGTTATAAGAGAGGGAAGCTCCTGTCTGGGATTTTGTATCTGCATCGGATAACGGACAATCGTATGGCTGGTACACCGCTGAGGAACCTCCGAGTATTCCGAAAATTGTGCGGAAAAGATGCTCTAGACAAAGTATACCTCACTACGACTATGTGGGACGAAGTTGACCAGTCTATCGGTGAGAGGAGGTTGGAAGAACTTGGGACGGAATACTGGAGGTCGATGATTATTCAAGGCGCCGAGGTAGTTTGCCTACAGAACAATGAAGACTCCGCGAAGCAAATTATTCAACAAATCCTTAGCCAGGAGGTTGTTCGCAAGGCGGTTCTCCTTCAAGAAGAAATGGCCGATCTGCGAAAGGAGCTCGAGGAAACACAAGCTGGGCAAGAGTTATATTCTCAGCTTGAGAAGCTCGTCGAGAGACAAATGGTTCTCCTAAAGAGGATCGACGAGGAGAGGAAGGTGGCATCGAAGGAGGGCGTATTGGACGAGCTTCAAGGGGAATACAATGGTTTGCGGGTGCAAATAGACGGCAAGTTACGCCAAATGCAGGAGCTAAAATTGTCATGGTTGAAGTACCTTCTCCGTTTCCTTTCCCGCAAATACCTTGCAACGGTGCACCTTCCGCCCCAGACTTGCACTGGACTACGATTCCAGACAGACGCAGAGCCGCCCGAGACGGCTCGAGGACCTCACGTTTCAGAAGAACCCACGACGATAAGCACAGAAGACCTGGAACCAGATGATATCGTCATAGCGTACGTGACATGACTCTCAATAGTGAAATGTCCAGCTCAATCTCCTCAAGCATTATGGGTCTGACAGGCTCTGGCAAGAGCACGGTGGGACAAATACCAAATAGTAGAATTTGTTCACTCACATTCCTTCAGTTCGTACGCCTTGCGAGTGGACATGATGACGTTCAGGGAATTGGACATGGGCTGATATCATGTACAAAGGACGTTCGTGCCATCAGATTCGTGGACCAGGAGAGTGGCCGACGCGTAGTTCTTGTGGATACACCGGGATTCAACGACACCTTCAAATCCGATATTGATATCTTGGACATGATTTCCGACTGGCTCAACTCAAGGTAGTACATGTTGTTTTACAGACTTGCGTTTCTCACCTCTATGCTCGCTCCCACAGTTACAAGCGGAGGAAGCTTTTATCTGGGATTGTGTATCTGCATCGGATAACAGACAATCGCATGGCCGGTACACTGCTGAGGAATCTCCGATTGCTCGAAAAGTTGTGCGGAAATGACGCTCTGCGTAAAGTATACCTCACTACGACAATGTGGGACGAAGTCGACAAGTCCATCGGCGAAAGGAGGTTGGAGGAGCTCAAGACGGAATACTGGAAGTCGATGCTTGCTCAAGGAGCCCAGGCAGTCCGCAGCCACACCGACAAAGAGTCCGCGAGAAGAATTATTCAACAAATCGTTAGCCAGCACGCCTCTCACAAGCCGATGCTGCTTCAAAGAGAAATGGCCGATTTACGGAAGGAGCTCAAAGAAAGCGAGTCCAGGAAAGAGTTGTATTATCAGCTTGAAAGGCTCATCGAGAGACAGACGGTACTCTTACAGAAGATCGACAGGGAGAGGAAGGAGGCTTCGGATGCGAGCGTACTGGAGTTGCTTCGGAGGGAGTATAAGGATTTGGGGGTGCAAATAGACGATAAATTGCGCCGGATACAAGAGCTCAGATTGTCTTGGTTGGAGAGTCTTCTCCGTTTCATTTCCCGCAAAGCAGGATGAACGTGAGTTGCATTCTGCTACCCTTCTGTCGTTGCACGCTCATCTGATGGTCTCATCAATTGGTGCATCGGCCGTATTCCGGAGCAGTCTGGAACAAAAATCAGTTTACTGATGACCTTCCGGCCTGTGTGCATGGGAATACAGGAGGGGATTGCTTGAGTATGTGATAGTGTGTTTCCTTGAATTTCCGAGCTACCCTGTGTCATAAGCTCGATGGAGCCATCCTAGAATCCTGGGACTTCAATGATGAATACAACTGCACCCGGACCGAAGACTCTGTCGTATGAACGAGGGGGTTGTTATTACCTCTGTGAAGTTGGATTGTGAAGACTGAGGTATTTGTTGTAAAGGACCGAAGTTGATGTTGCTGGGTAGACAGGGATAACACTCAGAAACGGCCACGATGACCATTGCTCGTGAGCCACACTATATATAAGTCTACATAGACTACAAGGATGCGTCTGACAGGCCGTAGTGTACACGCAATCTGACCCATATTCGTGTGGTGGATTCATATCAGTGTCCAACGACGTAAGGGTATCAGACTTCAACTCACCCTCATTCTCGTCTGCGGGAAAACAAACGGAAAAGATGCTCCAACCACGACAATCTGAGCTCTTGTATCTGGGGCAATATGGAGTCTATTTGCACTCGCAAAGCGCTATATTCCCTCTGAAGCTCCTCCAACATGTTCGCCTCCGAAGTCAACTTCCTTTCCCTGTCGATCCTCTTCAGGAGCTCCATTTGTTGCGCGACGAGTTGCTCGAGCTGAGAATATAACTCTTGCCCAGCTTGCGTTTCTTTGAGCTGCTTCTGGAGATCGGTCATCTCTTTCTGAAGCAGCACCGGCTGACGCGCGGCCTCCTGGTCAAGGATTTGTTGAATGATTTTCTTCGCAGAGTCTTCGTTGTTCTGGGAGCGAACTACCTGGGCTCCTTGGATAATCATTGACTTCCAGTATTCCGTCTCGAGCTCCTCCAACCTCTTCTCGCCAGTGGACTGCTCTATTTCGTCCCACATTGTCGTAGTGAGGTATACTTTATTCAGAGCATCTTTTCCGCACAACTTTTCGAATACTCGGAGGTTTTGTAACGGTGTACCAGCCATGCGATTGTCCGATATCCGATGCAGATACAAGATGCCGGACAGGAGTTTATCCTGCTTGTAGCTGGACGAACGAGAGAAGAGGTGAGAAACGCAAGTCGGTAAATATCATGCATTACCTTGAGTTGAGCCACTCAGAAATTATGTTCAAGATATCAAGATCAGATTTGTGCGTGTCGTTAAATCCCGGTGTATCCACTAGAACTATGTGTCGGCCACTCTCTCGGTCCCGGGATCTGATAGCAAGGACATCTTGTGTATACGATTTCAATTCATGACCGATTCCCTGAATGTCGTGTCCACTCGCAAGGCGCACGAACTGAAGGAATATGAGTGACTGAAGCCCACTACATGCCATTTGTCTCACCGTACTCTTGCCAGAGCCTGTTGGACCCATGACGCTTGAGGATATTGAGTTGAACGTTTTACCATCGTGAGTTATATCACGTACGCTATCACGACATCATCTGGTTCCAGCTTCTCTGTGTTCACTATCGCAAAGGATTCTTCCGATACCTGAAGTCCTGAAGTCGTCTCGGTGTGCTCTGTGTCTGTCTGAAATTGTTGCCCTGTGTTAGTCTGGGAGGAGAATGCACTGTCGCGAGAAGTTCTTCGCCTACCTGCGGGGGTTCTTCGGAAGCCTGAGGCAATCCTTGAGCCGTCCCGGGGTACTCTGTGCCCGTCCGAAATCGCTGTCCTGCATTAGTCTGGGGAGGAGAGTGTATCGTCGCAGGGGGTTCTTCGCCTACCTGCGGAGGCTCTTGCACTGTCTGACGGCGTGCCATAGATGTCTGAGCCTTGTGGGGAAAGAGACGGCGAAACCATGACGGTCTGAGCTCCTGCATTTGGCACGAGGCGTCGTCTATTTGCACCCGCAAAGTATAATAGTCCCTCAGGAGCTCCTCCAATACGCTCGGTTCCGAAGTCACCTTCCTCTCCCTGTCGATCCTCTTTAGGTCCGATTCATGTCTCTCAACGAACTGTTTGAGCTGAGCATACAACTCTTGCCCAGCTTGTGTTTCCGTGAGCTGCTTCTGAAGATCGTTCATTTCTCTTTGAAGTAGCATCGGTTTGCGAGTGGCATGCTGGCTAACGATTGTTTGAATAATTCTCCTCGCGGAGTTTTTGCCAGTCTGGCTGCAGACTGCCTGGGCTCCTTGAGCAAGCATTGACTTCCAGTATTCCGTCTTGAGCTCTTCCAACCTCTTGTCGCCGATAGACTGGGTAACTTCGTCCCACATTGTCGTAGTGAGGTATACTTTACGCAGAGCGTCATTTCCGCACAGCTTTTGCAGCAATCGGAGATTCTTCAACGGTGTACCTGCCATGCGGTTGTCCGATATCCGATGTAGGTACAAAATTCCAGACAGAAGCTTTCCCCTCTGGTAACTGTGACATTGAGGATAGAGGTGAGAAACGCAAGTCGATAAACATCATGCATTACCTTGAGTTGAGCCAATTGGAAATCATGTTCAAAATATCAAGATCGGATTTGTACGTGTCGTCAAATCCCGGTGTATCCACAAGAACTATATGTCGACCACTCTCCTGGTCCAAGAATCTGATGGCACGGACATCTGTTGTACACGATGTCAAATCATGGCCAATTCCTGAGCGTCGCGTCCACTGGCAATGTGTACGAACTGAAGTAATATGAGTGAACGAATTCCAGTATTTGCAACTTGTCTTACCGTGCTCTTGCCAGAACCTGTTGGACCCATGACACTTGAGGATTATCAAGTAGATAGTTCACCGTCGAGAGTTATATCACATACGCTATCACGATATCGTCTGGTTCTAGGTCCTCTGTGTTCACCGTCACAGGTTCTCCAGGAACCTGACGAAGTCCTCGAGTGGTCTCGCGGTGCCCTGTGTCTGTCTGGGATTGTTGTCTTGTGTTAGTCTGGGAAGGAAAGTGCATCTTCGCAAAAAGCTGTTCGCCTACCTGCAGAGATCCTTGGATTGCCTGATGGCGTGTGCTATCTGTCTGAGATTGTTGCTCTGCGTTGGTGCGAGGCGGGGTTTGTACAGTCACAAACTGATTCTTCAGCTTTCTGAACAGCTCTGACTCCGCTCGGCATTTTGTGGCGTTGAAGCTCTGTCAACTAGTATTCTGGATGCTAATGGGAGTGCGGATTAGCACTCGAAACACGGGCCGAAGTGGTGGATTTTACCCTGTATTAAAAGTCTCGTGATAAACTGTTCCTTCGTCCGTGAGGGGGTAGAAGCGGGGTGGGTGGCTATTGAACGGAATGGTTCCAAGGCAGAGACGGGACTGACAGCTGGACGTGTTATGATCCAGGGTTCACGGTAGGGTTGCATACCTCATGGGCTGGCGGCAGCCATCCACGATGGAGGTTGGGGAATTGGAATAGCGCAGGCAGGGTATGAGATGGTACAGATCTCGGCCAAAGCCGCTTCTTGAGATAGCGCCGAGAGGTGAGGCGAACATGAGGCAGCGTTCGGCGAGTAATTCATCAGTAGCTCGCCTCATCGCTGATCGAATATTGAACGTTTGAGCGCTCGAGCCACCATTCTTCGGCTGCAACTTGAAGTTCCGATCCGGACTTCAGCATTCCAATCATCCAGTACAGTGCAAACAGAGCATGTAATATTGCATATTTTATGTCCGGACGCCATGCAGTAGTACTTATGCAAAAATTCGCCATCACTCCCGCACTCCGCTGTGGTGGAACCCGAAAGTCCATGCAATACAAGATTTATGCACTAATACCACATGCATTATGAAAAAGTCTACTGTACAGTACAACAATGCTCAGTTACTGCTAGGCATGCTGCTTCTTCGCGTGGGCACGCATAGAGCCCCTTCGAGAGAATTTGCGACCTGGGGTACTGAGGGACATGCCGAGCCGCCTGGTATCATATCCGGGAGTGCCACCTCAACTACACTGACCCAATGTCATGCTGTAGCGACAATATCATACGATATGAGATCCATACACCATGCGTCACTTGACACCATGCATGCCCTCAACCAAACGGGATCTTTCAGCCCTGCAGTGAAGTCTCTCAATTCCCCTTCTCAGTGCACGGGCGTATGCTGTGGTGCCCGTCGAACTGCTTGCAGCTCAGCCTGCAACTCTTCGCAGCGCCTTTGTGCTTCCTCTAGCTGTCGTCCCCATTCCTGCCATGCAAAAAGTGGCATGTTATCGAGTCAGACCTGGCATACAAAGTACCCACCTGTTGCTCTGCCTCACGTGTTCTTCGTTCTTCATTCCATGCCTGTGTGCAAAAAGCATGTAGGTTACCAAGTTAGACCCATCAACAAAATACCGACCTGTAGTGCTGCCTCACGTGACCTTCGTTCTTCATTCCATGCCTGTGTGCAAAAAGCATGTACGTTACCAAGTTAGACCCATCAACAAAATACCGACCTGTAGTGCTGCCTCACGTGACCTTCGTTCTTCATTCCATGCCTGTGTACAAAAAGCATGTACGTTACCAAGTTAGACCCATCAACAAAATAACGACCTGTAGTGCTGCATCATGGGCTACTTTTCGTTCTTTGAGCCTTTGTTCCAATGCCTGTTGTGCAAAAGCATATTTGAATACCTAAACCGACCAAGACCCATGATATGGACGCCTACCTGTTGTGCTGCTTCGTGAGCTCTTTGTTCTTCGTTTAGTCTTCGTTCCAATTCCTATCACGCAAGGTACCCATGTTAAGGTTAAGAACCGAGTGCCATTACACGAAATACCCACCTGTTGTCCCACTAGTTCTTGATTTGCGCTGCGGCGCTGCAGGGAATGTTTCCATTCAACATGGTATTCACTGTGTACATCGGGGAGGCTGCTCGTCGCGAGCATGGGAATCTTCAGACGGCATTTACCGCGGTCTCCATGTCTCATGCACTCTTCCTTGTATCCAGGGAAGAGGTCCTTGCAAGCCTCGAAGACGGTACCTGCATACCAATAGCAGTTGTATTCGTATAGATTGTAGTTTTGTCGGTAGCTGGTTACAACGAACAGGAGAGTTGAAATTTGGAGTGCGGAAGGGATTGAATTTGTGGATGGCGCGTATCTGAGAACACAAAGTGTATCGTATTCGCCATAGGTCCCCAAGAGGTACGCCTTCAGGTCGTTCCCTTGACCCATGACGTGTACCTTGTCAAGTGCCTCTGTGACCTTTTGGGATGGAAGACTAGGTGAAGCAAGCGCGGACAACTGGGAACGATCCTTGACTGTGCGGTCCACTATAGCTACCGCACGGGCGGTGACAGCAGAGTTGGAATGGGAGAAATACAAAACGAGGAATTCATGAAGCTTATCGCTTTTTGCTTTACAAAACTCCATGCACACCAGCTGGCACAGGCTGGCATTGTCACGAAGTATGAGAGGCCACGCGCACGTCTCGACCTGATAGTCTAAATGGCCGAAAAGACCCGGTATATTGGGCGGGGTTTGGGACATGAACTGGCGAAAGAACGTAGTGAAATGATGCAGGAGGTTAGGGAGCTGCAGGATGGAGCCCATGGCGAGTTGATAAGGGTTTGAGGCTGCAGTTTGCCTCGTTGTGGAAGGGTTGTTGTTCCGAGTTTGCGTGCGAGAAAGAAGAGTTGGATTGCCTACTCCTGGAAGCCATTCTCACTTCAACTCATCGAGTCGTCGTACGGCTTCAGTGATTCATTCTTATCCTGGTTTATGCGACGTCTTGAGAAGGTAGGGCAGCATACTGTAACATGGCAGCGGGGTGCTAATGCTCTTAAAGAACACCTCTCTCAGAGGGTTGAACAAGTGTGCGAGTGATACAGCGGTGTTTTGGACATCGATTGTGGTGTTGAAATACTAACCCTGGCAGATACCATGTGTACGAGCGCACAGTGGGTGGTTGTCGGCATCGATTGGCGGTGAGTGCTCGTCCTAGGTATAAACAAATGCAAATAATATAACTTGGTCGGCATTGACATTGGAGACCGAGACGTGTCTGCATCGTACAGGAGAGTCGTCCGTCCACTCCTACACCATCAGTCATCCTGCGATTTCAAAGTGCACCATCTGGTTCCTCAAAATTGATATCGTGCGCATTGGAGTGCAACCAGTCTTAACCCTCACTACGGCGTCTGATAACAATGTCACTGGTTTCAGCTCAATATGCCACGCGTGTTTCCATTTGCTGCGCGAGATCAATGCCGTTGTACCACGTGAATCACGCAGCAGCTCCTCCCGGCTTCTGAGCACTGCAATCGGCTCATAGGCAGGGCCACCTTTGACGACTTGATCATATATCTACGGCGCGAGCACAGCGTACAAAGGCCCGTAGAACCGCAGCTAGTCTGCCAACGGTGGGCATCCACAAGATCGTGCAGAACCCATTATCGGAAAGATGCATATCGCCGCCACATTAAATATACATCTCTGTGCACCGTGACCCACTGCAACATGTCTCTCCAGGGTGAAAAGTCAGACTGGTTTCGAGCGGGTTATGATCCGGATCCCGCATCAAACAAGCTGACGAGGCGATCTCTCTCAGTGGGTAGCTGCATGCGTGGGGTCAGCACTATACCGGGGACGGAACAAGCACTATCTGTCCGTGTTTCCCCTGCCGCGTACCTTGGTGGGCCGGTCAAACGAGAATGAACACGTATGGTTGAGTGACTCACTTTGTATTCGTCCATGACCCAAACAGCCAATCGTGGTTGTTGACATCATGGATCGAGGCCTGGCCATCAGAGATGGAGGATAGAAAAAGGAGAGGACAAATGGCGGCGTGAATTCTGTTGATCCGACACGATCGTATGATACGATTGTATTGGATGATGATGCAGTCCGGAAAGGCCTGATGACACGAATACTTGGAATAATGAAACCTTGTATTTGAGTGCAAAAATAAGGTTCAGACGCACTGATGGATATCAGTTTCGCTCAACTCAGCTTTAAGTGCAACCATGGCACCACAAAGTCCACTGCCATCGCTGAAGCTATTCCGCGGTTAGCCCGGCACCTTATAATAGCAGTTTGATAGGATCACGCCACGGCAACGGTCCGCTTTGCATGTATGATGGCTTGGACAGCCGTTATAGTTGTTCATCGACGAAACAAGAATGGAAAGCTTCGAAGAGATGGTACCGTGAGTGGGGATTAAGGTGGTAGAAACCGTGATTATTCCTTCTGCGAACCTTTCACAGGAGAGTGCCAATATCTTTCCATGGTAGGTCCTATTTGTATCATGATCAACACAAACCAATAGCTTAACTTCATCGAAATTCTGCGATGTCCCAGGGGCCTCTAGCAATGCAGATACAATATTCCCTCCGAAATTGATAGCCAGAGGTCTACTCGTTGGTGGTAGCGCATGGTGGATAAGGGACATTCGCGTCTAATGACGTCTAACAGCTCCGACACAGTGCACTGCTCGATGCCACGAGTTTTGATAAAATTTGTCTGGTTTACCTGACCCACTGGCATATAAACACTGACGGCGAAGTCACCTACAGAGTGTCATTGACAGTGGGTAAAACACACGCTGGCGCTGTGGAGTCTGAGATCAGTATAGTGAGCATGTCTCCATAGGCCTCGGGGGAACTGATATTGAACCTTTCTCATCCGGGATACTGAACTCCGAGTCTTTCTGATCGGATTTGCCCCCAGACAGTGGGAGAGTGCCAATTGGTCTGGTGCGACGAAATTACATTGGGTGCCCGAATGCCAGGAGTACAGCCACGATTGGTTTTCCAAGTGAATGGTCGGGACCACATCAAGTCTCTGGTGTCGTTTATCTGTCGCCTAATAGATTCCGCGATCAGCGAGTCAGTATGTGAGGCGCCAATAAAGCGAGAAAACTTCCTCGGCATCTCGACACTCATTACTACCTCATACGCTATCACCGCCGCTACATCTTCTTGCGGAAAGACGGAAGAAACACGTCAGGAATAAACATGCATAAAGCTCACTGCAGACTCACCGACGTACTACCAAATTCTATATTGGCTTTGGGCGTTTCACGTTCTATTCTCTGAAGAGTCTCTGAATAGCCAAATCCAAGTGACGTTCCCAGTATCTCTTGCATGGATGATCTCTACGTTGATCTCCGAGATTAATGAGCGGTCATGCGAGTACCACGGAATGCAATGTCCAGATAATTGATAAGATGGAATGTGCCTACAGTATGTCATCGTTTCTCACCTTCTCACCGTATCTAGGTGGGCCAAACTTGGATGGCAAGTCGGTCTTTTTGGTTTTCGTCATGCACAAACAGAAATGTTTGTGTGTCCGAGTCAAGCAAGTCGATGAAAGAGTCAATGTCAGCAGAGGCGCGATTGTTATCAGGCACAGTAGCGCAAGGAGGTGGAACCGAGGTTGATTAGCGCTCACTTGAACTAATATGCAGGTGAAAATTTTCAATGCATCTTTTCATCCACTCCCACCCCCGCAGGTTGTTTTTGTTGTCCTATAATAAAGAATTCTTATTCAATTTCCTGCCTCTAACACAGCATTTGCTTCACCTCCATCAGTTTGGGTCAGGTCACTGGTCCGCTTATCAGAATTCGGGTTGTGTGGATCAATCTATCAACCCATCGATGTGAACAAACTGAACCACTAGGCGGAGCAAAAGCCTCATTTCATTTCCGTGAGCGTGCCAAAAACTTATTTGGGGTGGAAACTCCACCTATTCCAGATGTGCGTCATCCCATTAACCCAACATTTTGGGGTGTAGCCTTGGCTAGCTCTGGCAGGAAACGTCCAAAGCAGCCTCCTCCCTGCCATGGGTATGTTGGAAGGCTCTTGTAGGACATATTAATTCACACAAGTCCGCCCCTTCGCCTCATCATCATCGTCCATGTCTTCAAACCCTTCCTACCACCTTCCACAATCTTTCAGTACCCCCCTTCAAGCCGCGTCCTTTGCGGCGCTGTGAGCATGGGTTTCTTCTCGTATTCGAGATACCGACTGACTCTGAGAAGGTCGACGCAGCAGCAACCCCCGCCAATCTTAAGGTACACAACGCAGACCAGAGTATAAACGTAAGCCCGCATTCCACCTTTTCCCTCATGAATGCACCCAAACGCTTCTTGCAGGTACATATGTCATTGCACAACATGGATCATACAACGATGTCTCCCGCTTCTGGGTACAGTTTTCACCCTCCTCTTGTTTTCCATGGCTGCTCAGTTCTGACGGTGCTATACAGAGGCGTCACTGTGAATGAATGCAAATGGCTTATGGGCGGGGTGCCATGTGGCCAATGTTTCACCACCTTTGACGACTTGATCTTACACCTAGGACGCGAGCACGACATGCAAGGATCCGCGGAACGGAAACTGGTCTGCCAATGGTGGAAACACACAGGATCGTGCGGGAACCAGTATCGGAGAGACGCGTATCGTCGCCATATTGCCACGCATCTCAGTATCTCATTTCCGTGCAACGTGACCAGCTGCAACAAATCCTTCTCTAGGGTAGATTCACTCCGCTCGCACGTGAAGAAGAAGCACACAAAGGGGTGACTTCCTTGTTGCACGGAGTGGTATCATTGTGCTGTGTATCCATTATTTCGTTCCTGACTTCCTCGTATTCCAACATGTGGACAGTGTGTTTTTACCTAGTTTATCGTCCGCTTGTGGCTGGTGCAGTTGCAACGTGTTTTCCCTGCCCATCCATGTGATAGTCAGTGTTTAAATACATTGGTCTATTTCATACATAGTAAATGGCAAAAGAACTGTGGGGATTTTTTCTACACGGTTAGCGAGTCTGATAAACATGGTTTGTCGTCCATCGGAGGCTTGAGATCCTGAGTACTACCTTGTCCATTTACCCTTGTGTATGAATGAGCTTCGAAGAAATCAACGCTCCGGTAGTTATGGTGCCTATTCCACTCAAGGTTGGACTGACCTCGACTGGGTTATAGTCGTCAGCAAAGGAAACTTTACCATATCCATATCAAGATGGGACACCAAGTTACGGTTACTCGCCCACGTACCTTGATGGGCAAGCCAACATGGAGTTGTTCGCGTCCATTGATTCATGGAGATAGAAACCTCAGTCATCGGACTCGGAGATGGGACATCACTACGCAAAAAGGTAAGTGCCGACATAAGCTGTGGATCTGATACAAATCAGACGGCTATTATCAGTTTTTCCGCAATTGTCCAAAGTCTCAAGGAAAGTAAATGGTGTGCCCGTAATGGAAAACCCATTTGATTGCTTCCATTACGGAGTGGAAACAATGAGACCACTAGATTTGGATGCAAATAAGGCACCGATAATTTCCAATACTGATCAATACACAATACACATATCCGGGTGACATATGTATGCACGGCATGATAGGACCAAGCCAAGAACCCATGTTTGATGACATGGATGACCATTTGTCGTTGAGTGGATGAAACAAAAGTGTGGAAAACATTGGCCGAATGCCTCCTTGAACGGAAATGAGAGTGTTGAGATAGCCATTGCCAGGACCGTACACGATGACCCGGTTTATCACTGGTCACATCCGAAGACCACCAAGTCGGATACACACATCTGATATGATGGGTTGATAATATCAGTATTAGTATCCACAACGATTCGTGTTGTTATGAACACTTTGGCGCGAATGGGCAGTAATCACTAACCTCTCATGCATCCGAGTATCTGCTGCGCATCATGACGGTCAGGTCTATAGGGTTTAGTACGGATCAGAGAACAAGTTCAGAAGGACCTAGAGCACCACCACAGGAGGGTGCCATTGTTGCCAAACACGGGAAATAACCTTCCACCACATGACACTCAGGAAGAACGAACTTCCTGCATGGTGATAGTAAGGTGTACGCTGACTTCACCCGTACTTCTACCGACCCGTGAGAATCAGACCCAGTTGGTACCTGGCATCGGAAATGCAGTCCTCGTCGTCCGGCAGATGGAAGCGTTCGCATAGTATTCACGTGAAGCAGGTAGCTGAAAAAGGGGTTGAACATCAGCAAAGGTGTAGAGCCGTTGCACAAAAAAGGTGGGCCGACTTGATTGACGCTGCCACTGATAACGGGAATTCTGGGAAGCCTTGTGATCCTGAATGGATTGGCGGTGTGGCTGCCCTGGAGGCAAAGGACAGTTGGGAAAAGTATCTCGATGTGTCGACGCGAGGGATGAGAAAGTACTATACAAACATGTATGTGGGTAATGGGATGCATGCAGCTATTTCACTCAGCAGGACTCTGGTTACATTTGACGCGTCACGGTGACCATATTTGCCAAAGGACATGCTACAATTGCTCATTGGTGGCCTTGAGTGCAGCGTCGACGATCTCGGTCATGGCAATGACAGCTTCCTCTTCCAACGTACGTCCAACAAGTTGTAAGCAGATGGGGGCATCATGGAATGTCTCGGGTTCGTCTAACAATCCTCTTAGTAAGATGTAACGAGCCGTAGAATCCAGGACATACACATGTCGTAAACCTCTCTGTCGAAAGCATCGATAAAGCTCTCGCGAGGCTGCTTTACATCAATGGCTGGATCAACAGTGGTCACAGGGAAAATCGATGCAGTATAGTCGAGTGCGTTCCACACCACGGAATAGTGATTGAACCTGGTGCGCGCATTCATCAGTGAAACAATAAAGCTACCAATTAGCACCACTCACTTGGAGTGCCCATGAGGAGGGGCTGCATAAGGGGAGGCGGGGCAGATAATGGCATCCACTGGTACGCCCTGTTCCCGTGTTTGCCACACTGTTGTTCCAGTGCTCTATGTACAGGGCGCGGATATCTTTCCTCTCTTTCTGAACTTGCCAGAGCTGATATGCAGTGAGGCCGCTTTCCTGGCACGAAAGATGCGGCAGTAACTTGATTTCCGTCCGGAACCATAGTGGCGATAAGGGGCTCTCCGCTCGCTGAGGTAGCCAAGGCGAAATCTTCCAGAGAGCCGGCATCCCAGATCTCTTTCTTGAAACGAACGGTGTCTCGCTTCATTTTCCGACAACTGCAAGACGGCATCACATACCGTTAAATTGCCCAGCCTCCTATGTTCGATCGGGTACCACGCAATGACTACATAGTATGTCAATATATGATGAGACTACATGAGTGTTGGCGCACCATTATGACCAGCGTTCGTGAGCACTTCTTGGACTCGTTTGAGAGCTCTTGTTATAGGGGGATGCGGGACGCAAACACCGTCATCCCACATGATCGCAAAGCAAAGCTTGCGACCATTGTCACGATCCTTGAGCTGGTATTCGGCTTCATCCCATTTCTTGCGCACAGCCAATGGGTCTCTGAGCCAGGGTTTCGCCTTGATGACCGCTTCCATAAACGTCTTGAGTCCTGAGATGCTACTTGTGATAGGACCAAAGACGGATAGCACGGAATCCTGCCCTTCGAGTGAATTGAGAGCACCACCATAAGGAACTCGACCGTAAGAAGGTTTTAGCCCATACACGCCACAAAATGCAGAAGGAATCCGCACAGAGCTGAGAGTAGATCAGCCCGCGATTCACCAATTCTCGTCTTGAGGGTACGTACCCTCCAATGTCAGAACCGACACCTATGGGGCTTCCTTTCAAGGCAACCAAAGCACCTTCTCCCCCAGATGAACCTCCAGCAGTTAATGAACGGTTATAGGGATTAGTTGTCCTGCCGAAAATGTTATTGAGCGTTTCAGCCCACTGGATCAGGGTTTGAATCAGCATCGTAATCATGAAGACCAGACAATCCAAGCGTACCATCAGCGTCTGTGGTACATTCGTTCTTACGAACAGAACGGCTCCACATTCTTCTAAAATGTCGACGAGGACCGCGTTCTTGTCTGCATATTCTCCAATCAAGGAGACGTAGCCGATCGTTGTCTCCAAGCCCTTGATGCATAGCTGGTCCTTTAACGATATGGGAAGTCCGTGAAGTGGACCAACGATCTTTCCAGTCTTCTTCAACGCATCATCTAATTCAGCGGCGCGAGCGAGCGCACGTTCCACGAATATTTCGGTTAAGCAATTCACCTATTCTTTGTCAACCACGGCGACAAACCACAACCACAGAGAAGCTTACTAATTGTTGAGCAACTATGGCCCGTTTGTAGAATGCGATTGTGACCTCGACGGCAGACCATTCACCACTGGAAAGCCTTTTCAGCAAAGTGTTGACATCCTCGTTCGTGATCGCAAGTTCTCGTGGTGTCAATAGACCACATGTCTCAGGGAATGCTAGTAACATTGAGTATCGTGTCTGGTGGAGGTGTGATCAACCACTCCTGGGGAATTGCCTTCTGCTGGCGGCGTTTCTTATCTGCAGCAAGATCAGACCACGACGGCATTGTCACTGATATGCGCAATGATAGCAGTACCTCATCAGTATTACATCTCTGGAATATATAAGAATTTGGCTGGGAACGCACCAGGCTGCGACAGGTGTCGAGAGATAAGAGCAATAGCGGGGGAATGTTATTACTGATATGAAGTCATCTCACGGGATCCAAAAGTAGTTGTCTATATGTAGAACCTTGATGATGAATAATCGTAAATTCTGATAAAGAAGCGTTGGTTAGCCTGCGAGAGGTTAGTACATGATCGAGATCGTAAAACAAAAGTCAAGGTCGGTAGCGTCTGGTGACATGGAGGCCATAAGGGTGTACCGGTGCGACTTGAAGTGGACACGGAGGTGCGGGGGTTGGGTACACGATGCTCATCGAGAGTGCACATGTTGGAGTTGGCAGAGCAAGTGCGAGTTCCCAGGTGCTGACTAAGCGCAAATTTGAACCTCCTTAGAATCATGACGTGGGACTTCGAGGCATAGACGTTGCATCAGAAACACCAAAGTGGTTTGGGATGTATGTGCTGTGTAGTCCGTATGCGCTGACAGGCTTAGTCAATCGGGCCTTCGGTTTGGAATATCAATATCAATATTACCCTGACACCCCGTGCTCTTGAATGTACATACTCAACAGCCCATGGAACGGTATACCTGCGTGTGGTGTGACGCTGATGTTCGATTACAGGGAAGAACAGGTGGGAGCAGGTGATCAAGGAGAAGCGAAATGGCACGGATGGCGGTGGTAGCGAAGCGCATGAGGGAGCAGTTCATGGAAAAGGCGATAAATAGGAACCAGAGTGAGCAGGTATGGTGACGACAGTACTTGAGAAGATGTGAAAGGAAAGGCGGAGGTGGCAAAGTGGAAGTGAGAACGAGAGCAGGCGGGAAGGAATGGGTGATAGCGATGGTGGTCAGGTGGCAGCGAGGAGAAATTCAAGCAGTGGGCGACAAACACATGAAAGTTAGGCCTTGAGGAGTGCCAGATCTTAGATTGGGAGAGGCTCAAACCTTTTGGCCACGTGTCATCGTTGTTCCTAGACTTCCGTTTACATCCAGTCACATCTGCAGTACTCCGCAGAAGGGGGGAACGTTAATGTTGGCAGTGACTTCAGCGAGACGCCTTATGTAATGTACCTTTCCAGCTAGTCTCCGTCTGGCTGACGGGGTGTAGGAACCGTGAAGCTTCCTTCCTACATGACTCCAGAGAACTTGGCTGTGCATGGCATCAACGGATCATCCTCAGTATGTCCGCACCCAATGGCAATGACGATGACCAACACATCGAAGGTACAGGTGCCGCGAGAACTTGAAGGACGCCCATTCTCCTCCCCAGAAGCATCTGCACTGCACTGAAAATCATGCGTTGTCCCGAATGCACGTGTTCGATCGCATCCGCTTACAGTGTGACACGGATGGCGTGCTGCAAGGAAGAGCAAGAAGAGGGGGAAATGAGGCTTGACCAGAACAAGTGATTGTGATGACAAGGTACAAGAGGAGGCGGAAGATGGGGACTGCGATTATGATAAAAAGCCGGAGAATGGCAACAGGGAACGAGTGACGGGGAACATAATGAGGATTAGAGAGCAACGGCGATTACGGAGAAAGGATATGAACAGCATGGGTTCGGGCAGAGTGCGAGTGGAAGCGAGGGGGTGTAGGCGATAAGGAAAGGTGATGCGGTAGCACAAGGTAGACTGGTCGGTGGTGTCGAAGTGCACGGACAGGTGGTTAGTCCCAATAGCCACCGCTTACATAATCAGGTAACTCAACCTTGGCAGCAGTTTTCGGAGATTGACGCCAAGAATACCCCAGAAATTGCCGGCGCAGATACCCCATTTGAGCCATCACCGGAAAATGAGGCCTTGAGGTGCGAAAGCCCGTCGTCATATCCGTGGCGACCCTGTCAACCAGAATAAATGGGGGTACTTATTACTTAAGTACTTATCACCCAAATGGGGGTACCAATTCCTCGGATCGTCGGATGACTGTCATCCGATAGTACTACCATCCATTGAACCTTCTTAAGTTCAGGCTATACCAGACATTATATAATGCCTCGAATATGGAGGGAGGCGTTCATTCAGGTTGACCCTCTACCGCCGGACTTGCACTTACCAGTGCTGCCTCTTCCCTTCCACCTGACGACGAGCGGAGCAAATTATCTCTCACCACCCCCACCATGCCCCGGTCGTTCGTCGCAAGCCATTTGCAATCACAGCATGTCTCGAATGCTACACACCCTATGAATGACTTGTGGCAGAACCGCTTACAATTTCACTCTGGCTTAAGCCTTGCTCAACCTTACCTCAATTCTGGTCAGAATGGAAGCACGTGAGTAATAGATGTTGTGTCCTACTCGTCGCTAACGCACAGCGTAGCCTTGGTTGTACTTCAAACCAACACACAAGGTGGTTCACCAATATTTTGTCACAATCGATAGCTGATACCTCTACAACAGAGGATCCTGGAGTCTATTGGACACAAGTAGATGGTCACCGGCACCGTTACCGAGCCTTGCTTCTACACACCCGATATCTAGAACCCAATTTCCATTAACGTTCATACAGGAGCCACAGGTCTCCCCAGAGTGTACGCTATTTCCGTACCCATGCCAGTTTAAGTTAATGACCGTTGATTGGGTTGACAGGGCCGTTTGCGACCGAAGGCACACTGGCATGTGGGAAAACGCCTGAGCCACTGGTCATGCCACATTCAGAAGTATTGCCGGACTTGAGTTCGGGTGACCCAGCCTTCCGTCCGGCGAGACACCATCATGCAAGCCTCGGTACCGATGTTAACATCCTTGATATCTAC
This sequence comes from Boletus reticuloceps, assembly GCA_018397855.1. NCBI lineage: Eukaryota > Fungi > Basidiomycota > Agaricomycetes > Boletales > Boletaceae > Boletus > Boletus reticuloceps. The sequence continues at coordinate 2,287,813 of JAGFBS010000001.1, forward strand.
CCTCCACCCTCTTTCACGCCTCAGCCCGACCACCCGGCGTTTACTACAAGCAACATCCTACCACCATCGTCATCAAGTTCTACTCAACGAGTTACAAGCCTCGCCCAGGACGAGTGGCAACCTCCAGTCGTGATTTATCGTGCCCCAGAGAAGAAAGGTCCAGGTCGCCGACGTTGCCAACGCGCCTGTGCCATCAACATTGAAGGACTGTGGATCGATCGAGATGATCTCTACAGCGGCGCTGGTCAGGGAAGCGGCATGATCAGCGTCCATGAATGTCAATGGGCCAAGTCCACCAACTCCTGCGGAATGTGGATCATGGGCTCCAGATCCCGTGTCGGTGCGCACATCCGTAACTGGCACAGACAGAGGCACGCGGACAGCAAAGTCAAGTGTCTGTGGGACGAATGCACTACCGTTGAAGCAATGCTCAAAGACTCGATTCGCCGCCACATCGTGACTGTTCACCTTGGAGAGGGATATCATTGCCTGGGCTGTCACCAGGAGTTTCCACGAAAGGATGTGTATGATAAACATGTGGAGAATGGCGATGTGTGTAGGAGCACGGGTGCTGCAATTGTATACGGCACAGAGCGCAGGGAGATCGACACACGCCGGGCATTGCAACGAGGATTCGGAGGGAAACAGTTCGTTATGCAGGCCGCTAGAGTTCTAGGCGCAGCGTGGCAGTGATATGATTCTCTGGTTTCTCCGCCTTCTTTCTGTATAGTAGTCACGATTGGTTTGGTTCTCTTCGTCTTACGATGATAAATGTAATGATTAACCCCCTTTGTACATGCCATGAATGCTCCAATGCAATTAGCGTTCCTTAACCCACGAGCTCCAGGCATTGTCGGTGTCAAGTCGCCCGGTTCGACGCAAACGGGAGAATATCGCAATATACACTTCTAAGGTTGAACCGTATCATACGCCGCGATCTCCCCGCCCTCTTCTACCCATATTTGCAGTCGCAAACAGTCCATTGGAGTTGCAGAAATTATGGAACACACTGTAGCATTTGCGTTACGACAAATATGTACGCTGGTATAGTTACTACACACGCCTCCAAGTAGCGAGAATTCGCGGATTTGATCAAATCTCGACGATCGTGACAAAGTGCGATCGATCAATCGATGATCGATGATCGATCGTGGCAGTGCAATTGAAGCTTTGAAGCTGGCTTGGAAGTCAACCAGCGAGGTACGCCCGATGTGAGAAACGGAAGATGTAAATACCTGAAAGTAGGTGAAAGCCACGCAACGTAGCGAACCAATCCGTTGAACCATCACGATATGGACATTCAACGCAGAGACGAGTCTAGCATGAAATGAAGCCGGGCCAGAGAGTTGAAGACCGTCTGTCTCTCATTGTTGGAACCACCGAGGTCAGGGTACCAGCGCGAGAGGGATGAACTCGACACGATTGTCCATTGATGCTCCGATGGTCTTTGTACGTGCCCGGGGCGGAGAGTCTCGACATGGAGATTGCTGAGCGGAGAGGCAGAAAGACGGGTAGCAGTGATAATGGCCACGGCATAGCACGCACATTGATATCGCTGTATCGTAGCCATACGTCGTAGCGCCGTTCAAGCTCCAATTGCATAGCCATGTTCTTCGCCTGGAAGCAATCGCAGGACCGCAGCACACAGCAAGTGGCGTGAAACTGGCACCTCACTGGCACCACGGCTGGAACAATATTTAGGACTGACCTAAATGTCGTACCAAATGTGTAGATAAAATATTGAACTTTTTATCCTGTTCGTGCTGTATCAAAACTTGAAGCTTTGTTCAGGAATCAAATAGGGGTGAAAATAAGTAGTTTGGGCGCACATTTTGCCTCAGATGTAAATAATATATTTGTTTGGATAATTAATTTAAACTATTGTCTACACATTTAGTATAACATTTAGGTAGGGCCTAAATATTAGTCATCTGTGGGAAGCGATGGGTTAGCAGGGCATCACTAATTGACTAATATTTAGACCCTACCTAAATGTTATACTAAATGTGTAGACAATAGTTTAAATTAATTATCCAAACAAATATATTATTTACATTTGAGGCAAAATGTGCGCCCAAACTACTTATTTTCACCCCTATTTGATTCCTGAACAAAACTTCAAGTTTTGATACAGCACGAACAGGATAAAAAGTTCAATATTTTATCTACACATTTGGTACGACATTTAGGTCAGTCCTAAATATTGTTCCAGCCGTGGTGTGGCTAGGACTGCCAATGTCCCGTGTGAAACGGACCTAGGACCCTATCGTAATAGTCCTCGTGTATCACGCGTGTGCTTCAATTGCTTACAAGAAGCTTCTTTTCTTTGATTATCTTGCCATAAACAAAGATAACGAGAGCACAGGATGGCAGGGCCAATCACAACACGCACGTTCGACCACCACATGACCTCTTGAGCGGCGGACGTGGCAGATGCCTGCCATCGCCTGCCAATGGCGCCATTCCTTGAGAAAATTCGAGCGGAATAGGTGTGTATTGTGGGTTGTTGACGTCCACAGTCCAAAGGATAATGCGATGAAACCATTGAATGTCCCAGCGATATACCTATTATCTTGGGGGGGCTGCGGGGGGGTGTTCCAAGTCGACGAGCAAATCAAAGCTTTCCGGTAAATTGACAATGTCCGTACCGGCCAGGAGGATGCATGTCGGTAATTTGATAAACTCCGGACTGGCCTTCTATGCAGCTAGGATTGGAAATCGCGTTCTGTGTACCTTGGCGGGTTTATGTGATATCCAGCTATCCGGTTGATTTATGATTACAGGCGATTGCCAAGGCACAATTCTCGAATGGAGTATCGCCAACCAACAAAAACATCGAAGCGTGAGTCATACATATAAAGGCTTGGTGCACCACTCACCGAAGTAATTTCCATCACACTATCCCTATTTCCGACGCATGCCATTCAGTAGGTATGGGGCAGTCCGATGTTATGGCCCTGATATCGCGGCAGGACACTGGAGAGCACAAAAGTGAGTACGTCATTAAATAACTCTGCTCTATGAAACATGGCTGAAGCAGGACTTCACACCATAGTGGCCCAACTCTGTCAAGCGAAATTCCTGAGGGTAGAAGGATAGCTAGTTACATTTGTACACACCTAATGATCTCTAATGACATATCCAGCTTGCGAGTTCATTCCGCTAAGAGATTCAGAATCACAACAACCCTTCAAGGTAATCTCCCAAGCTCAGGCTGGTCACTAGGTCTGCCACCACCGACTAACTTGAACGTTTGCTCATGGAATATGTCTGGTCGTCCGTGTAGTTGAGTCTGAACCATCGAAGATTTTGCGCTTACCATACGACGCACACAGAGTGGAACGGGCGTGGAGGATATGTAATGTTGATGGGGCGCAGCTCCCTCGGGGTGTGTTGACATTGTCAGCTTCTCCAGTGTATCGAGTCGCGCTCATATGTTCGAGGGGTCGATGAAAATGCTTTTTCCCTGTCAGATACCACGCGGACGCTCGGAGTACTTTGGCCCTGGCCAGAACTTCAAGGTGCCGGATCCAAAGGCCGTCACCTCCGAAATGCCACGGTCCGGCACAGCGTTAGGTCAGCTGTGGGTGGGGTGAGACGGTGGACGACGGGGGTCTCGGACTCGGTCATTAGGATTTCACGGAGTTTAAAATTTTATTTCCTAACCCTAGTCAATTTCATGATCACATCGTCACAAGTATGACCTTCTCTACACCCGTCTCTTGGCAAACGAAGAGTGCATAAAAGCATGTATCATTTTCGCCTTCACAACACACCAGTCGATCCCTTCACCTTCACCTTCACAGACTGACCGCCACAGTGCTCAATGTCTGGCGCTCCTGAACCTCGATTCCCATTTACCCCTTCCCTTCCTATTGACTCGGCTTTCGATGGGACCCTCACGGGTAAGCCCTTTGCTCCGTCGTGCTACATATCGTGACCATCATGAAAGTATCCGAGGATTATAGAACCTATCTTAACCTTATGCCAACCCCGGCGACGTGAGTGGTCCCTCCGCGTTACATGTGTACCACTATAAGCGTTCCTTTACCAGGGAGAACCGTGTCGGACACCCTTTGATCACGGAGAACATACCCTCGTTCTCTGCAACCCAATACACAGACGAACTATAGTGAGATGTTTCATTCAATTACATTCAATGTTCTGATCGCCTCTTCAGTCACGATCCTGTTGTGTTTGCCTCGCACGTAGACCAGTAAGTGTCTATGAATGCAACATACTTTTCATGTGTCTCACGATCTCTATAGTATGCGAACGCCAATATCATGGGACACATCTGATGTACAGCAGGTTGCAGAAGTGCTACCCAGCCCGTGCTCGCCGACAGCTGTGAATGGTGGCTATACAACGTCGGTTTCTTATTCTATCTATGACCCGGGTCAGAATGTTGCCAACTGGGATGGTCAAATGGCAGTTGGTCCCCCCGGGTCTTCGTGGTCGACTTCACCAGGTCATCAGCCTCTGTTTCCTCACGTTGACCAGGAAAATGGTGGGCTCTATCATTTTCTCGACCAGGCGAGCGCCCATCCATCCCATCCGTGTCCTTTAGACACGACGCATTTTCACTACTCGTGCTCTGAGCCATCATTTTTACATCACTCTTCTCCATACCAATCGTTCGGTTCAACTTTACATCACTTCGTTCCCAACCTGACATCGATTGGGTCCCTCCAAACGAGCTCTCGTACCCCTCTCGCTCTCTATCGTGGACCACGCGTAAACTCTGTTTGTTCACTTCGCCGTAGACGCGCTGCCCGTGCGATCGAGTATAATGGGTTATGGATCGATGAAGAAGAACTCCTCAGTGGGTTGATGGAACCCGAGAGTAAACTTACCGTCCATCAATGCTGCTGGGAGGAAGATCATTCGTCGTGTCTTCTATGGATTACAGGTGACAAGTCACGCATCAACGCGCACATCCAGAAGTGGCATGGTGGGAAACCCGGAGGGGACAAATTGCAGGTCGATTGTCGTTGGTCGGCTTGTGGCAAGACGATGTTGAAGGAGTCGATCGCAAGGCACATCGTAAACATCCACCTTGGGGCGATGTGGGAGTGCCAGGGCTGTGGGAAAGAGATCGTTCGGAACGACGTCTACGGGCAGCATGCCGCGAAATCAGATGTCGAGGCTTGCCGAACATTGGGTGCGCTGATCACATACTCTGGTGATGCACGGGAGATCGACGCACGCGCTGCCCTACAAAGCGGAGGAAGATATCTTTACGCTAGTACATGATTTTAGCTTTCGTGATTCCTTATACGCTGTGATTTCTTCCTGCTGTTCGATGTATACTTAGCAATAAACAGCCAAGGGCCACATCCGTGGCAAAATCCCGCTACGGATTGCACGCGTTTATCAAAATTTTAGTCACCGAGATATAAGTACTACTTAGTATGAAACTAGAGTAACCCAGCAGGTATTTTGCAGTTGAGAACACTAACTGAGCAAGACGGGCATGTGGTCAAAATTATTATTACTGAAGCTCGAGTTCTGCGCAATTTTTTCAGTCCTGAGTCTGGGTCGAACGACATCGTGTGCGAGCGTAACAATCGCTTGATAAAAACGCAGTCGCCATTAGTCAAATGCAACATTCTCCTGTCCTGCATTTGTTCGGCACTCCCAGTGAGGGAGACACAATGACCGAAGCCGAGGGACAATAAAGCACCACATTTCAAGCGATCAAAGCAACCGAAAAGTTGGACGACAGACAGCCAAGTCGAAGATTGTGTAACATAGACACCAAGTTTCGACGCTCTACTTTGGTGCCGGAATTCAAAAGATTGACAGCACGTGCAATAAGGGCAAGTCGATCCGTCGGATAACGAACGTCAGCACGCAACACGGACGAGAGAAGGATTGAGACTGCCTTGGACTGATCGCTCAGACCGTTACAAGCAATGCTGTTCATCGATGACAAACATGACACACACACCATTTCGTCAATGCGACCATTAACATGCATGAATAAGAAGAGAGGGAGTGGCGTGGAGGGGGAAACGAGATCAAGGAGGCGTGGGCACAGACAGCACAAGAAACAATAGATAACAGCTGCCGGAACGGATAGAACGCCACATATGCCAAATACAAACAAATATAAACGTTAAAAATCGCAATTCCCTCTATCAATATTTAATCCAAGCTTATTATTTATGTAATGCCCCAGTTGAGAGTGAAACAGCGTGGGATGATTCTGATGCTGTGAGGTCGAAGAATATCTCCTCGATCTCATCACCCATGTGCCATACCAAATGTCTAGTCCCAGGGGCAATAAGAATGCAGCCAACAGCGCGGCAAGGGCGATATACTTCCACCATCCAGTTCAAATTTCAGATGAACGGTCACGGCGTCAATTGGGCACCCGACAACCTCAAGCTTTGAGCGGTGCTAATGATCGAGGTACATTCGCTTCCATAACCCATGCTGTAGTCTCGAAAGCCGAGATGGAGATACAACAATGCGGGAGGATCAGTATTCTCAGATTCGGACGAAAGATGCGTATTGAGAACGCATGCCGCTGAGATCTCGGCGAGCAGTCGCAGATCTCAAGGTTAATATTTGTGCAATCGAATAGATTTCCCTCCCGAGAACAGATACACGTACTCAGTTGCGACGTAAGAGTTGTACATCCCTGTAGGGACGAATGAGATGATGGCATAGCTCGTGAGGTATGACAAAGTGGGAGTGATTGGTGATTGAAAAGTACAAAAAGGGAACTGCGAAGAGAAACAGAATGTCATGGGCCGACAGCGAAGAACATGAGAGCACGAGTGGGGGTCTAGGTGATGACAATGATGAAATATGGGCAGCACATGTGGTAAAGTGCGAGTGGCAGCGAAACGGGTCAGGGGACAACGAGCGACAATGCATGGGCAATCCAACCCTCTGCGGTTGTTTGTTCCTGCATCTGAATTTCATCCAGGGTCTGACTCGTCCGAGTGAGGGCCAGACAAAATGTAACTGGAACAGACGGCCTGAGAGGGAGGAGTAAAAATAATGCGAGTGGGAGAATCGGCCAGGGAGGGACAAGTGGGGAAGGAAGTATGCCAGAGGTAGGGAGAGACGAGTGGTAGATTGTTCCGACAGGGAAGAAGGCCAAAAGTGGGAAGAGGTATGAAGGCCAGAGGAAGGGTCCAGAGGTGGGAAGGGGAAAGGGGACAAGTAGCTCAAAAGTAAGGAAGGCGGGGTGATGACCAGAGGTGGGGAGATGCGAGTGACCTAGAATGGAAGAGGGACAAGTGGGTAAAGCAGAGGTGAGGCCTTGAGGACCAGAGCTAGGGAGCGGCAAGTACGCGAGAGGTGGGTGAGGAAGGCAAAGGTGAGGAGGGTGAGGGTGGAAGAGGCGAGAAGTGGGGAGTGTTAGAGGGTGGAAGTGGCAAAGGGAAAGACGAGAGTTGGTGACAGGCTCAGCGGAAGGGTGTCCTGAGTACGCACAAAACCACATTGCCGTAATGTACGAGAATTGTTCCACCGAGGGTCGTTACACGCTTCCCAGACAGTTTGCACCCTACCAACCAGATCCACTCATTTCGGGTCAACGTAGCCGTAAACTGGAAGTATAAGCACCTGTCTCATGAGCCATGCCGCTGCCGGAAGCAACAGATTCACCTTATCTGGGGAAGGCCTGATGGCAGCGCGGCACGACCAAACATGATAGCGAGATCTAGGTTTGTCCGTTCGGAATGTCCCGAGATGTAATGATATCGTCTCACCAACGTTCTAGTTATGGTCGTCTCCTTTCGGTAAGTTCCTCTCTGATCAATCTTCCAGTCCGAGTTCATATTCAGTTCATAAACTCTGACGCCTCGAGGCTAGCCATACGTCAATTATCCTACAAATGGCTCATACATATCAAGGCAGATTCCGATGCAACACAGATTGTAGGTCCTAGGTCAGCACTCGGCAACTCGGAAGAAGACCGCATGTGCTATCGGCCTGCCGCGAAGTAAGCGTTAGCAGTGCGCTGAGCGTGGTAACTCGGTAACTCTCCTGACCTATTATGGTCGCTTGGACGGTCGTGAACCAATGGACTTGTTCTACGCGGATCCGGATGTCCAGAGGCCGTTCTTTCACTAGATCTGCGGATGATGAAATGCACCATTGATACCAAGTGCATCTAATGTCCGCTGCGACGCGGCTCGCTGGTTTCGTATTCCATTCCGATCCTAATGCCGTGAGTGTGACCTATAAAATACCTTGAAATAGAGGGAGCTATTCTTTCAGACTGACCCATGATTTCTACCTCCATTGACACGCCCGCACTCATTGACACCCCTTCTTCCCTCACATCTGATGAAAAGCAGGGCGAACCTTTGTCTTTGCACAACTCAGGCTCTTTAGTCGCAAGCCCTTTTGAATCACTCCATGTCGTAAATACTGCCTCCCCCACGAATGACTGGCAGCAGAATCATTTGCGACTTTACCCTGGCTTGACTCATGCACAACCTTACCTCTGTCCTGGTCGGGATGGAAACGCGTGAGTGATAGATGTCGTGCTTTATCCACCGCTAATGGGTAGTGTAGTGCTGACTACACCTTAAGTCGAGACTCGAGGTGCATTACCAACTTTCTCTAACAATACAATTCATTGCTAATGTTTTCCCAATAGAAACGTACCCGGTCTATTGGATGCAAGACAATGGTCCCCGTCAACGGGCGTCGCTGCCCCATATATGGCATCAGGAACACGTTTGCCATTAGCGTTCATGCTGGAGTCGCGTGTTTCCCCAGGTGGTGTGTTATTTCCGTACTGACGCCGATTTAGCTTAATACTAACTTGTTTTTAATGGATTTGCAGTGCCGTTCGCGACCAACGGCACACCGACCCATAGGATAGCGCCAGAGCCACGGGTCTTACCGCATTCACAAGCAATACAGCATTCGAATCCGGGAACGAGCCACCACCACGCGAGTCTCGGTATCAATGCCACGTTGCCTCCGAGTCATTTGTCTCTCGGATATCACTTTGCGCATCAGCCTGACCGCCCCGCACTTGCGACGGGCAATATCTCAATCCCATCTTCCTCGGGCCCTGCCGGAGACGTCAGAAGCTTTTCCCGTAATGAGCAACAAGCGCCAATCGTGATTTATCGGCCACCGGAGAAGCAAAGCTCACGTGGCCGACAAGCTCAACGTGCTTGTGCCATCAATATTGAAGGAGTGTGGATCGATGAAGACGATCTCTACGCCGGCGCTCGCCAGGGCAGTGGTATCATCAGCGTTCACGAATGTCAGTGGGCCAAGTCCAGCGATCCCTGCGGGATGTGGATTATTGGCACTAGATCCTGTGTTGGTGCTCACATTAGCAAATGGCACCCACAGAATCGTGTGGACAGCAGAGTCAGGTGTTTGTGGGACGGGTGTACCACTAGAAAGACGATGCTCACTGGCTCGATCAATCGCCACGTCCTGACGGTCCACCTCGAGGAGGCTTTTCATTGCCAGGGTTGTAACCAGGAGTTTTCACGAAAGGATGTGTATAATAAACATTTGGAGAGCAGCGAGGTGTGCAGGGAAGCAGGTGCTGGGATTGTGTATGGCACGGAGCGCAGGGAGATTGATACACGTCAGGTATTGCAACGAGGGTTCAGTGGAGATGCAATTCGTCATGCAGGTCGCTAGAGTCTTCGGCACAGCTCGGTAGTGAATGATTACTTTGTTTCCCCATCTCCTACATGTATACTAGTTACGATCGGTTTGATCGTTTTTCTTAAAAAATGTAATGATGACCCCCTCATAGACTATGCTGTGAATTCTCTGATGCATTTAACTTGCTCACGATCTAGGGATTGTTGTACTCATAAAGTTACCCAGTTTAATGTGAGCAAGAGAATGTTGCGGTATCGATCTTCCGAGTCCTGCTAGTCTTATGCGCAGATTACTTTCATGAGGAATCTTTGTACTAGTAGGAGTAAAAAAAGAAATAAGAGAATGGGAACTACGCCATTCGTCATGATCTGCATCCTGACAAATACCAATGCCATGGTACAGTTCAGGAAGAGCTACATCGATGCCACCGCAACTTCGCATGCACAAGTAGCGAGAATTAGTGGATCCTATCAGATCTCGACGATAGTAACTATTGACGGATTCTTGACACTGACAGCGAGTAGTTAAAATGCCACAAAGGTCGAATGGATCGATCGAGCGCCATGATCGAGAATTGTGGCAGTGCAACGATGCTTGCTGTCACTGTTGACCGGGACCGGTCGACCATCGATCTAGCCCTTCTTCAGCGTTCTCTACTGATATCAGTGATCTATACACCAGGAGTAGACACGAACCGCAACACAGGGATCTGCCCCGATGGACAGTAAACAACAATAAAAAAAGAAAAGTGATCGCTAAGTTCACAATCGATCAGCCAGAGAGTCAATTGAAGACTATTGGAATCTTGATGTTGAGGTACTGTGATCAGCTGGCCATGGTTGACCACCAATACACTGACAGTCCGCGTGATGGCGATCGGGACCGCCAAAGTTGCAGGGGTCAGGTAATCATAACACCAGATCGTAGCATGAAATGAGGTGGTGACTCGGACGTAGCGCCCTTCACACTGCAGAACCTGGCCCTTTCTTGGAAGCTGTTTGCGGAAGGTGGCACACAGCAAGTGGCGTGAAACTGGCACACAACTGGCTGGGACGGCTAGCTTTCCATGCCAAGCGGACCTAGGACCCTATCCTCATAGTACCCGTGTATCACGCCTATGTTTCAATGACCAATTAGACCGTCTTTTCGGGCCACAGCTATCGGATATGGATGTGTATGTGGAAGATAATAAGAGCACAGGATGGTAGGGCCAATCATAGAACGCACGATGGATGCCCACATGATCTCTTGAGCGTTTCCGTGGCAGGTTCCTGCCATCACTTATCAATGGCATCGCTTCGTGAGAAATTCTGAGACAAACGAGGGTATTGCAAGTTGCGCGGCACGTGCAGTACTGCAATGAAATAAAACCATCGAATGTCGTAGGATGAGTCCTGGAAATTTATATTTTCTAGGGGATCGTTCAGGTTGTCAAAGAGGGTTCCAAATGGATGAGCAAAAGATGCTTATCGGTAATTTATCATGCTACCCTTCCTTTTGACGCCCAGTAGGACAACCCTATATTCAACGCTGTTGGGGATGTTGCGGAAAGGGACTCTGGGATAACACAAAGTGGGCGCACACAACCCATCCCTGCTCCACAAAAGTAGCTGAAGGACCTCAGCCCCCTGGAAGAGCTGTTCAGAATCGTCGAAATATTCAGTACGTTATTCGAACACCAGCACTATGTTTGCTTTCAAGGACAATTTCGTGAGGGTCCTTGGTAAGCGCTTCAGCGCCGAGCGTACGTCATCCCCAGGCCGCTGGTGGCTGGATATCACCACCCAGAAGTACGAAACACGTCTGGTCGTCCGCGCGATTGAACTCGCGAAGATGATTGTGTTATGCTTGCAACACGACTCACCCTGAAATGTCGATTGTTGCAGACATGAAGTCATCATGTCTAGTTGTGAGGAGTGGTGGAGTTGTGCGGACGAAGATCGACTACTTAGTAGAGTCCGCTAACGTTACAACTCCTCTAATGTAGTAAGTTACTAGTAACCAGAGCGCCTATCTGATCGATGTAAAAGTAACTTGGTTATATTTCGGCCACGTGATTCAGACGACGAGTACCGGACCGGATAAGCTAACAGTACGAGTATCTCGTAACATGACAGGGTTGCACTCACACGGAAGGACGCAGAGATCTCCTTGACCTCATGGTTGGAGCTGTAGTCCACCTGTATCCTGGTGAAGGTGGAGTTGAATGGGCCATCGTAGAAGAACTGAATGCGCCAAGCCGACCCTTTGCCCTCTCGGATGTTGTTCCAGCGGTTAAGGACAGTTTCGTTGATTTTCCATTGAGAACTGCTGCGATGACCCATTGGTCAGCCGAGTCGAACGGCTTACCACTTGGCTTGCCTCTTTTAGAAAAGGCAGACTCAATCTCGAACGAGAACTCCGGATCCCGAAACGAGCCGGAATATGGTAAGGCAATCGCATACCTTGCGTTTGTGTAGACCCCAAACACCTGCCAAATCGGCCGAAGTATCTTTGCGTAGACAGAGGGCTTAGGCGTCGAACTCGGGAAAAAATATATGTCGCTATCTATTCATCTATCTACCGACGATGTAAGGTTACCAAGTACATTGTACCTAAAATATTTCGGCCGATGAGGTGTTTGGGGGTCTACACAAACGCAAGGTGCCAAAGTGTCGGAGTGCCAAAAGAGCACGTCCATAGAGGTTGCCTCCGAAGCCTGAGGCCGGATTTAGCGACTCGGAGGCAGTGAGTGTCTCTCCAGAGCCAGAGCCAGATCCAGATACCGGTGCATACCAAAGAGAAAAACTGAGCGTACAAAGCCTTGCAATATCCTCGCATTTATGACACACCAGCTGCGGGTTGTAGGCAGATCCCCTCTCCACACACGCATTGACTGCCTTCCACTGTGACCAATGTCTACTGCTTCTCTGAAACGTCGACCCTTGTTCATGTCATCCACTCCCAACATGGCTTTCAATGAGGATTTCAGACGTGAGCCTTTCTGCTATTTAGTATGACATATCCATATCGTGACCGCTATGCAAGTGCCGCAGAATTACGACTACCGTTTGAATCTGCAGATGTCAACCCCGGCAATTGAGAAGTCCTGTCCCTCTATCTACATCGCCTCCGTGTCCTCACAATGTTTCTTTAATCAGAGAGAACAATCAACCGTATCATCCACTGCGTTCAATTCCGGAGAACGTTCCCGCTCAATATTCATATGATTATGCACCTCTCGGTGCTTACGCGAGCCCTCCAGGATCCACAGACCGTCTTTCCATTCAACCATTGCCACATCAGAGTGCCATGTTTTACCGGAGTGGAGGCTTTGATTCGGGGTCCCAGGGCGAGATGGAGCATTTCGGACCCGCCAAAAAGAAGCGGCGACATCGAGCTCTGAGTTGTAATGGTAAATCCTTTAGACGTCATCTTTATGTTGATTCTTCCTGATGTGGATTGTCCGTTATACACGCGAATTTCAACGCCTTTCTGTTATGGACGCATCCACGCAAAGCCGGCTGTACAGAGTGTAAAAAACGGAAGATCAAATGTGACAGGTTCGGGGTCTATAGTCCTATCATACTTCTGGAGAGTCAACTGATCTTTTTTTTTTCAGGGCAGGGCCATGCGGTTCTTGCACACGACGCGGTGAACAGTTGAAATGCCGGTGGCCTACTTTGCAGCCTGTGTCAGTTCCGCCATCCACTCCTAAAGTGACTTTCGATTATGACTTCGAACGTGAGCCTTCAACTATCTAGCATTACTTATTGTGACCACTTTGAAAGTGCCATACGACTGTAATTGGAACCTGCAGATGTCAACCCAAGCAACGTGAGTATAATATGCATCATCCACTATGTTGCATCCATGTCCACACGAAATTCCTCAATCAGACAGAACAATCCGCCATGTCTTCCGCAAGGTTCAATTTTGGGGAACACAGCCTCGCGCTCTGTCATCCAATACCCCTCCCCCACAGACCAAGTGTAGTGAGGCATCTAGTCCGGTCATATTCACCACTCTAATCCTCTTTCCAGTCACGACCCTGGTATGGACTCCGCTTACCTAGCCCGGTAGGTATCAATATAATATTAATGTCTTACCGTGATTCATATATAGTATACAAATTCCCCGCAGCCTCGGATTCCGGAACCCATCTGACATGGAGCCGGTTGCAGAAACCCAATCGATCCCGTGGCCTCCTGCAGGGGTGAAGGAGATGCATGGTAGCCATATGATGCCAGCTTCTTATCCCGCCTATGATCTAGGTCAGAATGTCACTCCGGCCTTCGATCCCCCCAGGACTTTGTGGCGGACTTTACCAGACCGGCCTCCATTCGTTGACCAGGAGAGTGGTGCTCCTTACGGATTTCTCGGTCAATCGAGCGCCCCCCTAACCCATGCGTGTACTCCGCACGCTACGTATTCTCACTACTCAGGCTTAGAGCCATCTATTCCGCTTCGTCTTCCTTCATACCAATCGTCCAATTCAGCCTCACGTCACTTCAGTCCCCACCTGACATCAGCCGGGTGCCTAGAAAATTCTCATTCCAATTCCGCTTTCTACAGTGTACCGCGCCGTAAATCTTCTGGTTCATCTCGCCCCAAACGCGCTGCTCGTGCGATCGAGTATGACGGGATATGGATTGACGAAGAAGAACTCCTCAGAGGTCTGACGGAACCCGATGGGAAGCTTACCGTCCACCAATGTCACTTGGAGGAAGATCATTCACCGTGTCATCTATGGATTACCGGTGGCAAGTCGAACATTAATGCGCACATCCAAAAGTGGCATGGGGGAGAGCCTGGAGGAGACAAGCTCCAAGCTGATTGTCGTTGGTCAGCTTGTGGCAAGACTATGTTGAAAGAGTCGATTGCAAGACACATCGTAACAGTCCACCTCGAGGAGATGCGGGAGTGTCAGGGCTGCGGGAAAGAGATTGTTCGGAACGATGTCTACAAGCGGCATGTCATGGAGTCCGACTTCGACGCTTGCCGAAACTTGGGTGCGCTGATCACCTACTCTGGTGATGCACGGAAGATCGACGCTCGCGCCGCTTTACAAGGTGGAGGGAGATTACTATATGCTTGTCCTTGATTTTGACATTTCTCATGCGCTGTGATTTATCCTCGCTTTTCGTGATGTATACTATACTATCTGTGACTTACAAAGCAGCGAATACGTGTATATCAGTTATCAATCCCAACTCTACCCGTTGACCGAGACCTGGGAGTGAAACAGACCATGCACTTCGTTGAATATAGAATCAGGGTGCTTGATGTATCGTCAGGATCAAGAGATAGTCATACAGTGTATCATCAATCATGTCCCCTGGAGGTGGGACGCTAACAGGCATTTTCAAAGAAGGATGATGTGCCGAGGCCTAATGCCTCTTCGATCAACCTTCTTCAAACCAATAACTCAGACGCCCGTCCCTGTTATCCAACGCCGCGGGGTCAGCGACTTACCCATTTCAAGTCCCAGACGCCTCCGCAGCCCCGAAACTTTAGATGGATGTCATCATGTCACGGCATCAATTGGGTAGTTGTGCTGATATGATGCTTCGTCGAAGGTACGTTCGCTTCCATGATCCAGGCTGTGATAGTAGAGAGCCGAGTGAACAATACAACGATGCGGGACTCGGAGGTCAATATTCTAACAATCGGACGGGGCGAGTGCGTCAAGAACAACTAGCACAGGGTCTGGCCTCGCGGCCCGCGATGAGATTTCTATGATAACTTGCTATACTCCGTATGGGGCTCTCAAGTTGTCGCCTGCTAGCACAGGTATCAGCATTTTATATGCATTTTATTCCCAGGCAGTCTCTTTGGTTGACCTATCCAAATGCGGTCAGACCAATCTCCACTTCGCATCTGCCCCTTACGATATGATTCATTTATTGGGCCAAGGCGATACGAGCACAGACAATGAGAACCAACGAAGATGCTGATTGGAAACCCTCCAAAGGATAAGCTGGCTCCGGCTGCCGTTCTGGTGCCGACCCGCGACGACACCTGCCTGGCCTGGTGCCACATATTGGATCGGTCTCAGTAAATTAACAGCTCTCCAGGTGGCTTAATCTTGACCGCAAGTAACCATGGTTCTTCCGCCTCCGTTTTGCATATATAATGCTGACCCCTGGCATGCTGTTTTTTGACGGAACATCAGGCTTTGTCTGAAACCTCAGGCCTCAATCATGATGTCTTCAGGTTCTTTCAGCATGAGCATTGTTGACGGTGATTCCTGGGCAGACAAGTACACTTCTTGGCTGATGAAGTTCGTTCTAATGCTGACGCTCTTCAGCTTCCCTGGTTCCACTCATGAGATCGGACAACATTTTCATTACCTGAGACCACTTTTCGCGACCTCTCCGGAGCAGTTCCCAACGTGAGCACGATAGTCAGCTACTCGCCTGAGCTAATGGCGTATCACAGACCTTTTCCGGATCCTGATCCGCATTTCACCCGCGCTCAACCTTCGCCCATTTACTCACCCAGTCATAATCCGCCTCCCTCTCTCAACTCCCACACTCCCTTTGATTTCCACGGTCAACCTCTCCAAACCGATAATCAGTCTAACCATTACCATACGCGCTTCGGACCGCCATCAACTACTCCTCAATCATATACGACCCTTAACGTTGGCCCTTCATTGCAAGGATGCGCTTCTTCTGTGAGCAAATGCTTCCAATCTCGTGTGTGTTACTTGCTGATGCAGTATACCAACTTGTACAGGTCGTGAACAATATTTTTTCTGCTCACGACATACTGTACTACTCCCAAGACCACTCGACTTATGCACACTCCTACTGCAACGGCTCTCAAGCGTTTGTCGATCAAACGAAGGGATATCACTCTGCTATGGGTATACCCTATCAACAAATCCAATCTTCCCCTGCTGGCATGGTACAGATTCCCTCCACGTCCCTCCATATTTGCCGTACCCAGCCTATGGTTTCTCGTTCGCCACCGGCACAAGTACCACTTACCCATCGAAACTCTCAAGGCAATCATTCAATCACAAGCCCTCCTTACCGTCCGATTCGGACATCTTCGTTGCCGGTACAGTCAGCCTCACCTAAGGAGATGATGATAGGCACTTGCAAGTGGATAGGGGATGATGGTGCTATATGTGGGGCACAGATTTCATGGACGACTATTCCAGAACATCTTGCTATTCATGGCATCAAGAAGATGACAGGCAACTTTCGCTTGCAGTGTAGATGGTTGGAATGCCGACTCAGAGGAGACAGAAAAGAGATGAACCGCGAAAGTATTGTCCGCCACGTGCGTGAAAAGCACTTGGGGCGCAAGCGTACCCTCTAATAACTTCAGGTGCGAATTGTTGTTCGTTTATGACGGAACTTGACGCTCATATTCGTTGATTTTGTACACCCAGACGACTGAATCCTTCTGGGTGAGATACATGGGTTGTTTTTTTACGGTGTTGTGCTATCATTTCTTCGCTGCTCTTCAGCGCGGGACCGCCGACAGTCACGAGGATGACATTACGATAACCCACTATAGTCCTGATTTAATGCTATTACTAAGTAGTTACTCAACAGATGGCAGTCAATGAGATCGCTTGCTGGTTGCCTAGTTGCATCAAGTGCGGTCCCTGCGTATCGCCGCTCTAATACCTTCGTGGCGGAGTCGCATCCACGATCCGTTTGTCTATCTTTTTTCAACAATTCATAGAACTTTGAGTCAGCCGACATAATCTACCGCCAAGTCAAACTTCATCAACGTTTCAAGGAGGATCAACATGTCGAATAAGCGATTCACGGAGATTGAGAACTGCCAAAAGTTTCTACATATCCGAGGCGGGCCCACTCTTCAGCCATCCCATGCGCCCGATCTCATCTCCAAGTACCGACACCTAATCTTTACGGGATTGACACCGACGCGAGGTGCGACACTTCTATCTGATCCTATCCTATCACGACTTCAAACTTACCTAATACTGAGAAATTTTCAAGATGAAAGCGACAAAGAGATCTCGATACGTGTCACCTACTCATGGAGTTTTTCCACGCACCTCCGTGCAACTCGTATCCGCCCAAGTTCACAATTGCGACCAAAGGCCATCAAAGTATATTCTTACACGGGACTCGGAGAACTCGGAACAGATTGGAGTCGCTGCAGGGCCGATTACGAATTTAGCCTGTCCATGGGGAGATGATGCAGTTCTTGTTCTACCAGAAGGTGCCGAAAGCTGTGATCTACACAACGAGAAAACGCTCCTAGGCGAAGTGATTCGACGTGGGGTTGATTGGTACGAATGTGCAACCGAAAAGGCTGGCCGCCTGATCAACAACGATTCCCTCTATCTCATTACCGGCTTTCATAAAGCACGTCCATGGTCCTTGGAGCAACAGACCAGAGCTGTTCCAGCATTCAAAACCCGCGTTACCTCAAGTTCGAAGTGGGGCAAATCCACAACAATAGCGTCACTGCGCGGGCTTACCGTTGGGCGGCCGTGCAAGGTTTCATGGGACGTGTTGGCCCCGAGTCACCCTACGAGATTCCAAACTGCATCACTGGTGAAAGACGCCGCGGGCTTAACCAGACAGTCTTCGTTCGTGGATTCAGGATCACGGTCAACAAGTTACTATTCTTGAAAACCGTATATGTCGAGACTCCGCAGGGTACGTTTGGGGGCTTGGGACCTATGTAAACAACCTTCTATTGGGTAGACCATCTGAGTCAACACAATCATCTGGCAATCATGCTGCCACGGACAATGCAGTGGATCAAAATTTTTCCATACATCACAGTCGACTTTACACGGATACGCGTATGACGACCAATAGCGTGCCGGATGTATCCCAAGTTCGTCTATATGCGATTATCTTACACGGCAGCTTGTCATGCTTGCTGATAGACTTTCCATCCCGGTGATTTGATCAACCAACATATGCTGAGGAAGGTTCGTGTAATCTTTGAGTCAATTGCAGTGACTGCAGTTAAATACCTCTCATTAGGAACCTCATGCGAAGGTTGCGCTTACGCACGATAGTTTATGGATTGAGATGCTGCAGATGGTTCGTCATCAACTACCTAGTCGTGCACACCCAATTTCAACGGAAAATGGTAGGGATTACATTACTCGAACTTGCAGACTTTTCTCGTGAGAAACGTCTTGAGGAGGTGCTATCGCGAAACTACCGAATAATCGAGGAGGATGGCAAGTGCTCTATGCTTCGTTTTACTGGTCTGGTTGCTTAATGTTCACAGGTGCCGTATACCTTCAAGAGAGGTAGGTCTTCTCCCATAATAACCCCCGTTTGCTTGTGCTATATCCTTGACACTGATAAGCATGTACTCCAAAGTGCACCTCACAAATATCCTGGGTCGGCATCGCCGTCCAGTGTCCTAACTGTGGGCTCAACACCTAGACGCTAGTTTACTGACTGACCTATCCGACAGGACAGGATCCAAGAGCCCGGCGTTTCTGATAGTGACTCCTGGGCAGACAAGTACGCGGTCCAAGCTCGTTATAATGCTGACGCTCGTCAGTTTCACTGGTTCCTCTGATGAGGTTTGGAAAGATTTCCTCGCCAGAGACCGATATTCACGGCCCTTCCAGAGCGGCTCCCAACGTGAGCACGAGAACCACCTATTCACATGAGCTAATGTTACACCACAGACCTGATCTGACCACTGCCACCGAGAGCTAATCGCGTATGTTCTCATAGAGTTGCGCTTTGCTTCGCTTATCCTGCTTTCCATTAGGGTTATGGGGCTTACAGGGGTGGGAAAGAGTTCAGTGAGTTATTAGTATGAAAGACTACACCCGATACCGAGGTATTCACAGTTCATTAACACGGCGGTTGGGAGGACGGAGGTCGCGGTGGGCAGCGACTTGAAATCCAAGACACAAGAGGTACAACACGTTCGATGTCTCCATCCCGATACGGTCATCGGAATGTTGTCTTGGTAGACACCCCCGGATTCGACGACACAGTGTGCTCCGACGCCGAGATTCTAAGGAGCATCGCCGATTGGCTGGAAGTGACGTGAGTAGACTTGAGAGTGTAGTCGAGTTTTGCCTGACTCGGTGCTCATAGGTACCGGAACAAAAGCAAACTTTCTGGTCTTCTCTACCTCCACCGTGTCTCAGACATCAGGACGGTTGGAACTCCTCTAAGGAACCTTTCCGTATTCAAGGACCTGTGCGGCAATGATAACATGAAGAATATTGTCCTCGTTACAACAATGTGGGACGAAGTTGAAGAATCAGTTGGTTCCAAGAGGGAAAAAGAGCTGCTCTCAGACTTATGGGCGGACATGATACGCCTCGGCTCCCGCGCTTGTCGATTTCAGGGTACCCGCAAATCAGCCTGAGATCACCAATTGCTTGGACTTGGAGGCGTCTGGCGAGAGGCGCAAGCCACTCCAAATTCAGCAAGAAATGGTTGACCGTGGCTTGCGGCTTCATGAAACAACGGCAGCCAAAAGCTTCATTCGTTCCCTCACGCAGCTTACAGGAGGAGCTATAAAGTTCTTGACAAAACTGCGTAACAAGTCTCGTCGGAAGACCACACCAAGAGAGCCTCCAGTTAGCCTTCGGTTGCGTCATTCCCCAAACAGGTCCTCCACGATCAGATCAAGCCTTTCTGAGGCCGGTTTGTCTGTAGTTTCTTTGGCGGGTTCTTCAAGAATTATCTCTCGCGATTCTACACCGCCGCCCAGTCCAGCCGAGAGCAACTTTTCGGGCTGTAGTATATATGGTCGACAGGATTCACTTTGGCCGCCATCAGAGTTCTCGGGCTTGCCCACCAGATGGCTGACATGGCCCATATAGCCATCCTTCGAGGAATAATCGGGACAACTTTGCGCATAGCGCAACTAATCCAGGTTAGTGCCCACTCCTCACAGTCAAGAACCGCTCTTTGAGATTTCTAAGGAAATGGGTGGCACACATCATGTGATCACTCAAGTGATAGAGAGCTCTGCATGGCTGCTCGATGAGATCGCACAGTATGCGATGCGATCTGAGCTGTCCAGAGATATGAAAAGAGCTCTGAGCTCTTCTCAAAGGTAGGTTACTTTGAGTAGCCGTTACCAAGGAGGGACACGCATTCTTATCGTCATTTCAGGGAGCTCAACAATCTTCAAAAGCTTGTGATCAAGGTTTCGAGTAGAAGCCGTATCGCTGGCTTCCTCTTGCACGACGCGGACGTCCAGACAATCACAGCTTGCACCACCTCGATTAAGACCGTCTACGATAAACTCGAGGTACCGATTATCTTGACCACCTGAGCCTGATCTCATTGATAGTGTGAAATATATCAAACTCGCCATGGATAATCGCGAGGCTATCGCACGGCTTGGATGCCAATTTATGGCGCTATCGGAAAGCACATTATTGGTGTGTCCACTTCCTAGAATCACTGGGATGTTTCCTGATTTTTGCAGCAGCGGAAGTGTGAATGTGGGATGCTGGCTGCTCACCGTGGAGAGGCACGGGAAAATGGACAGCCGTCCACTTCCACGTGCCAATCCCGTGACTGCTAGACTCCTGGATCACGGAGCCCACGCTTTCAAAAGCCCACCTGTAGTCTGGGGGTGCTGGTCGTCGAACAACATCAGTTTAATGCCATGATATTCATATTCATGATATGCGTACGCAGGTTTTACATAATTCACTGTTTTCTGTATTCTACTACGTCGTGTCAGCATTAATACTCGTTCCTAAGAATCGCAGCAATTTCTCCATGCAAGTATCACAAACCACCGTTGGATCGTCGCGCTACCCACACATGTCCACACGTGTAACTGTTCGACCTTATCTCTAGCCCCAAGTGGCTTCAATGTGACATTCGACGCTGCGGCAGCAGCGATTTACCACCCTTCTTGAATCCCAGACGTCCTTAGGGATAACACCGCGGGTCGGACAACGAACACCGCACCCGCCAACACCGTACCTTCTGGAGGTACAGGTTGACACCGACCCGTACAACCCGCCGTGACGACTGAAATCCGCGGCGTCACGACCAAAGCCTGCAGCTGAAAGATGAACATAATGTTGCAGAGTAGGATTACATGATGTGTAGATCCGTCACCCCGCTTCCGTTTCTTCAGTCGGATAGCTCCAACAACAGCTGCAAAAGTCGACGACCTTCATCACCTGGTAATCAAGTCATGACGACTCCATGACCCAAGGCACAGGAACTCCCGGACTGGGTGACCATCCAATCCATTTCGCGTGAAGTGCGGCAATTGGCGTCCTTGCAAGAAGACATGTTCGACTGCCGCTGAAGTTGCTGACTGGAACATCACACCCTGACAAACGTTCATCATTGATAGGTCATTCGGCAAGTCAGGTGGATTGCCTCGCGCAGTGATTTCTGCTAAGTCAAAGTGAGAAGTCCATGGTATATGAGCCTAAGGATGACGAGTACTTAATCACTTACCATCGGGCTGAGATATTGATGCAGGCTGGGGTTCTGCATGCTTCAACTTCTTGGGCGCCGGAATGATGATTGTTGGTTTGCCAAGTCCCCCCGCCACTGACACAGCTGCCAAGACAGCCATAGCGGCTTTGGGCAGACTTTCTCCAGTGCGTCCAGCAGAGTGAGCAGCTCCAGTGACTGCAACACTACGACGAGAGGCGGTGGTTTGGTAGCGAGCATGGAGTCAGCAGATGTCTTGGGAGCCGCCATGGTACAACTTGGACAAGCCTGACCAGTGACCACGACTAGTCCATCACCCCCGCACTGACCGCTGGTACCAACCGGAATAGGATAGATACAGGACCACAGACATTGAGGATTGGGACAGCATGCTGCATTTATTGTGCTCGAGGCGTCGGAGGTGGGAAGACTGAACTCTGTGTCGAAGTAGAACTGGCACGTCAAATGTTAACCTAGACGGGTGGTGGAATAATCGTAACAGCCTGGATAGGATAGATACAGGACCGCACATATGGAAGATCAGGACAGCATGCTGCATTTGTTACAATCGAGGCGTCGGAAGTGGGCAGACTGAACTCTTGTCGAAGCAGAGCAGGCGCTTTAATGCTCAACGAGACGGAATCGGGAGGCAGAGTAATCAGTTTATGGGAGAACCGGGTCATTGCGTATCGGTTGTGGAAGCCTGAGTGGCAATGGTTACTCACTCTGACTTCGTCGTGCAACGTCGGCACTGAACTGTGCTGCTACCAGCCTCCACTCCTACCCCGGGTACGCGGGGTTAGAACAATCCAACACCGCACCCGTATCCGTCATAGCCGTGTCCGAGACACCGCCGGTGTCACCAATACCTGTGTGCAACCCGCAACTCCGAAGCCGACCCTCGGGCCCCGAGCCCTTTTGATTATTGAGTTGTGCTAATGATCGAGGCACGTTCGCTTCCATGACCCAGGTCGTAGAAGCCAGAGCCGAGTGAACAATAGTACAACGATTCGGGAGGTCGACATTCTAACAATCTGACGAGGTGATTATACCAAGAGCGACTAGCCCAAGGTCTGGCCTCGCCGCCCGCGAGGAGATTTTGGGTTTTTCCAACTGTGTAGGTTTCCCTTGCAGAATCTATTATGCATGCGATAACAACGTGATCATCCGTATGGTGCTCTGAAGTTGTCGCCTGCTAGCACAGGTATACTGGCCAGCTAGTGGCATGGAAGCTATCCAGACAAGGCGGCTGTGCCCACTGGAAAGTGGGGACATATAAGCCGACTTCTTACGGGTCCGCTCAGCTAGGTTTTTTCCACCGGAGGAAAAGGACTAAGCGCCCATCAGTTCGGTTGGTTATTTTATTCCCAGGCAATCTATCCAATACGCTCACTCTTCGCCATCGGCCCCTTACGACGCGATTCATTTATCCCAGAGCGATATGGGCACGGACAACGAACACACTGATGGGAAGCCCGCCGAAGGATAAGCCGGCTCCTTCAATTTGGGCTGCCGTTCCGGTGCCGACCCGCCACTCAGCTCGGTGACACTCGCCTGGCCTGGTGCCACATATCGGGTTGGTCTCTCACAGTAAATTGGCGGCTCTCCAGTTGGCTTGATCTTGGCCGTGGTATTGGCAAGCAACCATGGGTTTTTCCGTCTCTGTTTTGCATATATATGCCGGGCATGTTTTTTGACGGAGCTTCAGGCCTCAATCATGATGTCTTCAGGTTTTTTCAGCACCGTTGACGGTGACTCCTGGGCAGACAAGTGCGCACGCCTCTTGGCTGACCCAAGTTCATTCTAACGTTGACGCTCTTCAGTTTTCCAACTTCCTCTGATGAGATTGCACAAGATTTTCAGTACCTGAGACCGATGTTCTCGACCTCTCCGGAGCAGCTCCCAACGTAAGCACGAGAGCCATCTACTCGCCTGAGCTAATGTATCATAGACCTCTTCCGGATCCTGATCCGAGTTTCCCTCCCATTTACTCAATCGCTCATAGAGCGCCTCCCTCTCCCAACTCGCACGCTCTCTTTGATTTCCATGCTCGACCTCTCCAAACCGATAATCCGTCCAACTATGACTATACACGCTTCGGACCGGTGTCAACTATTCCTCAACCATATACGACCCTCAACGCTGGCCCTTCATTGCAAAGATACTCTTCTTCTGTGAGCAAATGCCTCCACTTTCGTGTGTGCGTAGCTTGCTGATGCGGTATACCAACTTGTACAGGTTATGAACGATCCCTTTCCTGTCCATGACACACTGTACTACTCCCAAGACCACTCGACTTATGCACACTCCTACTGCAACGGCTCCCAAGCGTTTGTCGATCAAACGAAGGGATATCACCCTGCTATGGGTATACCCTATCAACAAATCCAATCTTCCCCTACTGGCATGGCACAGATTCCCTCCGCTGTCCCTCCATATTTGCCGTTCCAGCCTATGGTTTCTCGTTCGCCACAGGCACAAGTACCACTTACCCACCAAAACTCCCAGGGGAATCATTCCATTACAGGTTCACCTTACCATCCGATTCGGACATCTTCGTTGCCGGTGCAGTCAGCCTCGCCTAAGGAGATGATGATAGGCACTTGCAAGTGGATAGGGGATGATGGTACTGTATGTGGGACACAGATCGCATATGCGACTGTTCCAGAACACCTCGCTACTCATGGCATCAAGAAGATGACAGGCAACTTTCGCTTGCAGTGTAGATGGTTAGAATGCCGACTCAGAGGAGACAGAAAAGAGATGAATCGCGAAAGTATTGTCCGCCACGTGCGTGAAATGCACTTGGGGCGCAAGCGCACCCTCTAATAACTTCAGGTGTGGATTGTTGTTCGTTTATGACGGAACTTGACGCTCACTTTCATTGAGTTTGGACACCCAGACGACCGAGTCACCAAAGGCTCGCACGGGATTCTCGGGAATTGCGATTCATTCGTTCGATAGCCTAAGGTCTACTTACGCCCCTCTCTGGTGAGATACATGGGTTATTTTCTTTCCGGTGTTGTGTTATCGTTTCCTCACTGCTCTTCGGCGCGGGGCCGCCGACGGTCGCGAGGATAATCTATTATAGCCCTGATTCAATGATGGCATATCACCACTCCTACTAGTAATTATTCGACAGATGGCATTCAATGAGATCGCTTTTGACGAACTGTACACGAGAGTCGTCGCTCTGGTTAGTTGCCTATGTGTGTATCACCACTCCAATACCTCGTGGCGGAGTCGCATCCGCAAATTCGCCACGACTTCTAATTATGACGCGGTAGGCGGGCGACAGCGCGCAGCGTTGTCCGGCTCCGGGTGGACCTGGGCTGATGATGAGCTGCGAGAGCGGGTGGGAATATCCGCCTCGCAGTGTGTCGTCGGAGCCTCCAGGAACCCAGGGAGTCGAGACGGATGTGGCGACCTCACGAGTGAGATCGAGGTGGAAGGGGAAGGGAAAGAGCGGTGGCGCCACTTTCCCTCCGCCTGGCCAAAATTCTCACCAACTTTTTTTTTTTTTTTCAAAACTCATAGAACTTTGAATCAGCCAAGATAATCCGCAGTCAAGTCAATTGAACATCAACGTTTCAAGGAAGACAAACATGTCGAATAAGCGAGTATAGATTCAGATATCCGAGGCGGGCATAATACTCCTCAGCCATCCCATGCACCCGATCTCATCTCCAAGTACCGACACCCAATCTTTACGGGATTGACCCCGATGCGAGGTGCGACACTTCTATCTGATCCTATCACGAGTTCGCAAGTACCCGGGCCTATGAAACGAACACAAACCGACGAAGAGGTCCTTTTTTTGTTCCCCAAATAGATCCATGTTTACCATAACGCTGGCTGCCAACTTTTCCGCCGCCCTCTACCCATTTGAAACTACCGACAACAATATCAAAAAGGGTCCCTGTGAATCGGTTGGCACTTGTTGGCTAGCTGGGTGTACTAGCCTGCCATCTTCCAACAGCCACGCAATATTTTTGGCACGAAAGCGGTGATATGCTGTGCTTGCTGTGATACTGGAAGTCGACAAGCGTACAGTTTTAAACCAGCTTGTTGGTTGCATCTCGTATGATGCTTCTCCGTTTCAGATGAGGGGTCCGGTTTTGCACTCGAATGCTTTGGAAGAATGGTAAGTTCTCTGAATTATAGCCGACGTGTTCGACACTGAAGTGGCTTTCCCAGTGTATTTAGTTTCCCCTACGTCGGACCATACTCTCCCCCGGTGATGTCGCTGTCGCATGTAATTTTTTCCCACGAACCATAGAGTCGGGGGTGTAGGTTCGTGCATCAGAATGGCAAGGCAGCCCGCCAATGGTGCTTGGCTGGGGATGCCAGGAAGGAACTTAGACCAACCAGCTCTCCCGTAGGGGTTATTGGCAGGCTGCCAACTAATGGCCAGGGCGAGCAGGGATATAAGATGTGACCTTTCCGTGATGCGAGCCCTCCCTTCCCCTTCAGTGACATCATCGCTATGATCCCCCCTGACTCCCCCGTGTCCCCTTCCTGGCAGCTCGAAGAGAATACTCTTGATCTCACTAGGGCCGCCTCGCTCCACTGTTTTTTGTTACCAAACAGTCTTGGCTTGGGTTTCCACGATGCTGGTACGATTCCTTATCTGCCACCAGTCAGCCAAGTGGATTTCGATCCTGCGGGCGTGCAAGACCATTATTCCGCTTTCCCCGAATCGAACTCATCACTCGATTCGAATGATTCGGATGCTATGTTTACCCCCATAGACGTGACACAGGGTCACATTCCATGGATCTCTTCAGGTCCAGAGTATGGTATGGGTCCTGCGCTCACTGAAAACCCCGTAAGTAGTTACGTTTGCGGTCGTACATCTGGCTCGACGTTGATGATCTTCAAAGGCGATGAACAATGCTCTACAAGCCAGCGACGAAGTTATTTGGTATTCGGTGTCCTCGGCCTTTAGTTCTCTGCAAATACCGTGTACAACAAGTCCTATACTTCAAGCCTTGTCCTTGGGTGAAGATATCGAAGAGAGCTTACGAGTGAGGAGAACACATTATGCTTTTTGAGTTACGACGATTACCAACCTTTCGGATGTAGACTACCGCGGATCCTTTGAGTTATCCACCCACTGCGGTGGATATCCCGCCTACAGGTTGGGCTACCGGTCATCCAGAAGCTGGTTTTTCACCTGGGAATCCCCTACATTCAACATTGCGGATCCCCCATTCGGGATCGACGGTTCTTCGTACCGGTGAAAACGTCCAGATGGTTGGCTCCGAGGTGAGTTAGTCGTACTTTGGGTTCACCATACCTTATTGAATCAGGTTTTGTAGGCCGTACAGAGTCCACTCTACACTTCTATCCCCACCCCGAGGAACTCGAGCGGCTCTGCGGGTGGAAAAATGAAGACGGGACATTGTGTGACGAGGTCTTCACGCGTGCAAGTCTGCCAACGCACCTGGCCAAACACGGGATAAAAAACAAGTCTCGTAATTTCCGTATCAGGTGCAGGTGGCTTGGCTGTAAGGCGAGGAAACCTATGAACCGGGAAAGCATAGTCCGGCACATCCGCGAGGTGCACATGCACCTGAGGCGCCTCTAAGGGTTAAAGCCCTATTATAATATTTCCAAGATGTGGCTTTACCCCTGAAACCGGTCGATGATTGACTTCGTTTGACCCGGTTTTTTTCTATCTCTAGCGTATGCTGGCCAATAAGTATTAGTTGATTTTCCCTCGAGCTCCTCTGTGCACGGTATTTATGTAATTTGCACTGTTCACGTATAGTCCTGCTCCCACTTACATAGCGCTGGTTCGCCACAATGTATCGCTTCTGTCTGGAACACTAGGATATCTATGTGCCGTACTATCCATCACCTAGTTTCACTATGACTGCATGCGAATTGCATCGTATGTCTTGCGACACCGTTGGCACGAGTCCGTGCCCTACAAACTTCGCCGGGCTTCCACTGGCAGTGAACAACTTCATCACTGCGGCGTTGGATCGGCTTTGATCGGTTATTGATCACACGATGTTCACTTGTAGCATGCCAACGCCAACCCATAGTCACGTACTGTTGTTCTCCAGGTTCTACCTCCAGATGGGTTGTTCAACTGGACGCTCCAAACATCCCGACGCCCTCGCCAAATCCGACTCTCGGATGCCCCTCCATTACGGGCCGCATACCCTGATTTGCTATTGGACACCTTAGCGTGCACTGGCCACCCCCTTCTTTACTCTTATGGTGGGCTTCTTGCGGCTGTGGTGCGTGCTCATAGACGCCACCTGGCAGTGGCATGTCACCGTGTGGCAGGCTAGGATAAAAACCTGGTCATCCCAACTTCCAAGGGAAGAAGAACAGTCGGCCTGCCAGTGAACTCCACTGCACCAGTTCTCCCTTGCTCCCCCACCAGTGAACGTGAACCCCCCCCACTCACCCGAAACTGACACGCAAACCGAACCAGGTATGTGCAAAAGGACAGGGGTGGCGCAAAGCCACCCTTTTTTTCAAAAGACGGGCGTATTGACCCATCGAACGGCAGGTAAAGGCTACTCAGTGCCACAACCCCATCCCGCGACGGTATCATCGATGGCGTTTACACGTTTCGAACTTTGTCTTTCGGGCTGGAGACTCCACGATGCCCGGGCGCGGCCTCAGTTGACCTTCTCGAGGCAGAACCACAACCTCATTGTCATGGGTCAGGCATTTGGCGCTAGAGTCTCCGTGTGCGTATGCCTGCGTTGGTGCACATGGTTGTACAGGTGGTGCGATAACCTGTTCCGATGGCTGAAGAGGTCTGTGTATCCTGGGTCCAAGTGTCTGCCGCCCCCAAGCTCGAGCGAGATGAACTTGAAGGGCTTCTCCACACAGCGGCATGCAATGCCCGCGTCCCCTTACAAACTTGTTAATGCATGAGTCCCCCACGTTGCTTTTTCTCTTCACCCCTCTTTCTTCTCTCTTCCCTTCTTTCTCTTCTTTGATGTCAACTCAAATTCATAAGTGGTCCCCTTTACACGGGGGACGCCATGTACTATTCCTTCGACTCCGTGATACCCGTATGCAGAGGGGCTTCCTCATACATCATTCCTTTCGTATGTTTTCTCTGCTACGTATCATGAGCCGTTCCTTTATAACGCCCCGTCCCATCTTCTTGTAACATTACCATCCATCCTACTGTACGATTCAGCAACACGATTAACCTTCACGACGATTATGCCCAACTCATGTCCTATGGTTGTACTATCTTGGTCAAAGTCACCGTACCGTCCCCGTTCCTTCTGGCACTGTAGGCCATCTCGCTCGGATAGCTAATGGGCTGGGCTAGCTTCTCGCACCGCTTCCCACTCGCATGGGACCTCACGCTGTCTGGGCGCGTGTACGTCGCCGAGCACACCGAGCACAACCACCTCAAGCGAAAGTGGGTGTGAAGATGTCTCACCATCCCGCTCCGTTTCGAAGACGACGAGCAATGAGCCCACTTGCAGCGTATCGGGTCGTCCGTGTTCTCCTTGAGCGCCACGTCGTGGACGCGTGCCAGGTGGTGCTTGACCGCGTCGTGCTCGCATGTGATCCATATTCCGCAGTCCTCCCAACAGCACTTGAAGAAGGGTAGTTCCCAGACGTTGGGGACGGGCGGGAATGCGATCGTCTCTAATGAGACCGTGATGGTGTACTCTTGATCAAAGGATGCTGTCGTGATGGACTGAGGTTGGATTTGGTCCGACATGTTGGTGAGCGGGGCAACAGGGCTCTGGCCAATTGAAGAAGGTGGAGAACTTGTGGAGGAATACGAGCTCAAGTCAAAGTTCCCGCAAGGACTGGGACTGAAAGTAGAATCAGGTGGCGATACATGTTGGTATGAGGTGGTATGGTAGCAAGGCGACGTTGGATCAGAGGAAAGAGTGGGGCCCACGTAGCTCAACGCGCCCTCACCGGTGTACGTCCGAACAATCGGCATGGGGATGGTGGGTGACGGTATAGCGGGAGGATCTTTGGCCATGCAGTTGTCATAAACGAGGCCAAATGACGGACCGTAATGATACGCATGAGTGTCCATCAAACCATCATCATACTGCGCATTCCCATTCGGAGTCGGCATAGCAACTGTCTGTCGATGGTCCTCATGGATCAAGGGACTGGCGCTTGAGCTCGAGTAACCGAAGTGGGGTGGAGAGCGGCAGCGCGCGACGGAATCGGTACCCCATGTAAAGCCAGGGTCGACTGGAGTGGGAACTGAGATGGATCAAACTGCGTTGGAGGTACGACCCTTGGCGTTTGGCTGGGACCTGCCTGCCAGTCCTCCGGGAGAAAAACATTTCTCCGGAACTCAGGCGAGACAGCGCTTGCGGCGTGAGAGGCTTGATGGATGAGTGGATACCTGGTCCGTCCCAGTGTGTGGTAGCCAGGATTAGAATGGGTACCGGCGCTGTGTAGGAAAAGGTGTCAGTGTCGATCACAGCTTGATATTTTGCCTCACTGACAACGAAAACGGGGGTCCGTCAGACTCATCATCCATTTGGGTGTAGTGAAAATACGGGTCGAACATGCTGGAGCGTTACCCATAGTGTCTTAGTCGTCTTGACTTAAATACCCCGAGCAACTGGTGGGACAATTGGCTCCCATAAGCCGCTCGAATATGCTATTGGTTGTGATCCCGATGGGTTGGAGTGGCCGAATCCAGGGCTTGTATCCATGACCTGAGGAGGGTTCAAAAACCGCCGAGATCTCAGCTCAAGGCTTCGTCGAAGCTTCCGAAGAGATCAAGGTTATGGTCTCGTGGCTGCCACGCGAAGCCATGCTGTTCCGCCTCTTACATACAGAGTAGAGGATTTTGAGAGGTACGTCACCGTCTGATCCGGTTTCGCGCACGTGGCGGTTAGGGTACATCGGCCTTGGGAAACAGATTGGCACGAAGATGCAAATGACTGAGGACCTCGACAACACCTGGCAAAAACACTCCCGTTACGTTAAACAGTATACTGCCCGTGTTCAGGGATGACCGAGTATGGGAACCGCAGGCACTGGAAGGAAACTCCAGCCAAGCCGTCTGTCAAACTTCAAGCACAGAAAGCCTTCTTCAGCTGCGAAGACACCTCGACATACCATCCCTGTTGCTCTTATGAATGAAACAGCGACAAACGTGTCTTCGGTTCGCCATTCTAGAATTGCGAAATCGCAACAGGAAACAGCGAGCCGATCAAAGAACGCCTGTTATGGCTGCCGGCCCTATCTACCTCCACGAAATGAAAGGCTAAAAAAAAAGAAACTGCACTCGAGTCAATAATAGAGTGACAGACTGACGGATAGTAATCCTTTTTAAAAATATTGTAGGTAATTGTGGGTGGCCGGATTTTGATCAAGAGATCATAGTTACACCGCCTGCCGAGCCTAGCATTTCCGCGCAGTCTCCACCTTCACGTGATGTGTATTAGAGGAGAATGGATACAGTGATTGAAACCGCGAAGATGTTATAGAGGATAGCAGCATTCGATATCGAGACTTTATATTGCATGCGGGGATGCCATGGCAGGTGACTCCAGAATGGGACTGTAAACGACTTGTGTTTCTGGAACCCGGGATACAGTCTCACAAATGGGATCATCGGGGGTAGTTGGGACGAGAGCCGGGATGGACGTTAATCTGATCGTACCTAACATCGTGATGGCACACGTTTGGCCAATTCAAGGCACGCCTGGCAAAAGATTAGGTATCCTGCGCAAATTATACGGGAGAGCAACTACTGCCATGCTATTACATACCTGGGAAGCAGGTCATTGTCAGGTCACGTTCTTGGTCGGAAGTGGCAGTACATCATGCATGCCACAGTCTGCTCCACGGTCCCGGTGGGTTTGGTTGGCGTTAGTAACCCTCAATCGCCGACTCGAAACCTAGCTTAGAGAGGAGGTCAATTCCAACGACGTGGATCCGGACGAACAGAGGTGTCGGCGGCCGACCACTGTAAACGGGAAGGAAGGGCCTGTCCGACTCGATGTGACTCGAGAGCGCACGTTTGCCATGACGAGTGGAAGCAAAAGACAACTTCATCATATGACTTGCCTTTCAGGCTATGTTTGTCGCCGTCAGCCATGTGGTCCCCCTTCAGGGCCGCTCTACTCTTCGCACGGCCGTGGCTAAACACTAGCATAAGTACATGAGCTAGTACATATCCTCAGCGAAGCTGCTCTGCCATGCTTTTCTCCTTGTTCTCTCTCGTCGGGCTCGCCGTCGCCTGCGCTGACAACGGGCTTCTCGCTCGCGACACCCATGTCCATGCTCAGGTCCACGCAAAGCGCGAGTATCCGCAATTTCCGCTTACGCTGCCATACCGTCCTCTCCCCTGGAGTGACTTCAACGTGATCCACACCACAGACACGCATGGATGGCTCCTCGGCCATCAGAAGACCCCCTGGCCGGAACCCAACTATAGGTGAGCTCCCTTCTTGCATCCGACGGGCGAAGTGCGCACCCGCTGGGCGACTAGTACGTCAATGCTGACGGCCAGCGCAGCGGTGATCTCGGCGACTTTGCGAGCTTCGTCACGCACATGAAACAGATCGCCGTTGTCAGTTCCCTGCTGCTTAGCATTCCATAGCCTCCTTGCTAACATGCAGCATAGGAGAAGGATGTCGACCTTCTCCTCGTTGATTCCGGAGATTTGCATGACGGTGAATCATCCAAAAGTTCCCACCGGCCCAACATTTACCTCCGCGTGTCGCAGGCACTGGCCTTTCGGATGGCTATCCTCCCGGTGGCGTGGATGCTCACGAGGTTAGCCCTATCTCCCGGGTCTACGATTTATGCTAATTGCATGTGCGAAAACAGTCGAACAAGTTCCTCGAGCGTCTTCCGTATGACCTGATGACTATCGGAAAGTAAGTCCAATTATGGTTCCTTCCGAGATTTCACTTGGCGGATGCTTACTTCTCAATAGCCATGAGTTATATATTTATGCCGACACATATGACATGTGCGTACACCAAAATTACAGTTTATGCCACACTGACCATGGACTCTTATGTTTTATGTTGCCTATGCCAACTGGCTGGCGCCTATATCACATCATCTTTGGATGGATGGATGGATACCCATCATACATGCTCACTAACTCCACTCAATTGCCATGCACTGTTGTCCATCATATCGACCCTGACGATCATGGCATCCACTCCAATCGCGACCATTCAATCGGATTCTCGAAACCTGGACCTCCCGTGTCCATGTGCTGATAAACTTTCACTGATCGATTCAATGACTTCATTTACTGCGTTGAGTTCGACAGGTACACCAATTTCGTTCCTCACCTGAATGGTCGCTACTTGTCCTCCAATGCCAATATTACGATTTTCAACTCTGATGGCGAGGTTGTGAGTGTGCCGGTTGGAAGTGAGTAGTCTCCCTATTTGATCTCAGGTTTCCGATTACAATGTTGCTAACCAAAGTTTCTGTGCAATTTGAACGACAGACCGCTTATGTGAAGTTCACAACTAGGAAGTGCGCACCATTCCTTTATCTTTGCTAAACTATGGTCCTGCTATGATGTTTGCAACTTACTTGCCTTAATGATCCTTCCATCATGGCACTATTTATGACTAATGCATTCTGTGCAGAGGTCGTAAGTGTGACATCCCTTGGCGTTCTGTACGACTTCACAGGCAACTCCGTTAATACCACCGTTCAATTTGTAGCCGATATGGTGAAGGAACAATGGGTAAGTGGCTCAATCTGTATCGTTGATGGTGTCCTCTATGCTTTTATCATCCTAGTTTGCGGAAGCCATCGCAGAGGAACCAGACGTATTCGTGCTGGTTGGGTACGCTCTATAACTCTCACGTGATCCCTTCTGACACGTGTAACAGTCATATGCCGGTATCTTATGATAACTGTAGGCGCCGGATGCGATTAATCATGGGACCAATATCAATAAGATTCGATTTCAGGGCCAGGTTGTCTTTAATGCAATTCGGGCAGTACATCCTTACACACCTATCTTGATTTTCGGAGGTTCGCATTGTGACTTTGGTGCACAAGATTGTTTTGACGATTAGCTGCGATATGCGCGCAGGTCACTCTCATATTCGCGACTGTCAGCAATACGATGGAAGGACGATGGCTTTGGAGAGCGGCCGCTACATGGAAACGATTGGTTTGTCAACTGCCCCTTGAAAGGGAACTTAACTTAGCATTCTACAGGCTGGATGAGTGCGTGCTTGTACCTGACACCATGATGGATACCACTGAGGCTCGCTAGGCGCGAACCTTGATGCTCCCATGGCCAACACCAGCAACATAACCTTCAACCGGAGGTATCTCGACCAAAACAGGGTCACGTACGAAGTACGCTGCCAAACCATATCTCATTCGGGACATCGTGGGATAAAACGATTTGTAGTACCACACCACGACGTCGAACTCTACTTTCGACACCATCTATGGCCGTAATATCACCTACGGCTTACAGCAGCTTGCTGTTGATTTCGATCTATCCTACTTTTACGGCACTGCTCCACTGACTTATACCATGAATCAGTACGTCTTGACTCAGTATTGATGCTTGGTTCTATTAACGATGATACCCATAGGAACCCATACCCGTCGAGTGAAAACGTACTAACATTGTTCGTCGCAGAAGCTGCACCGGTCGCCCTTGCCATCAATAACACGCGCGCCAATGTCCCCAACATCATCATCACCAACTCGGGCGAACTGCGCTACAACGTCTTCGCGGGAGCGTTTACCAAGAACGACCAGCTCACGGCCGCGCCGTTCACCGATTCGTTCTACTACATCCCCAACGTGACGTTGAGCGTCGCGAACCAGGTTTTGCCAGTCTTGAACGGAGGGAGCAATGCCAAGCGTTCCGAGGTGGAAAAAGAACTATGGGGACGTGGATGGGTCGAGAGCCGGTATCGGAATTGGTTGCAAGACATGCAGGAGCGCCAAATCCAGATGGCTAATGCGACCAACCTGACACTCGGATACGTCACCATCGACGTAAGCCGTGTCATTTCGCCTCGCTGAAACTGATTTCCCATCTCTTTTTTCTCCTCATCTCCGCTACAGGGATGTCCCGGCGTTGGCGATGACACGCTCCATATCCCACTGCCCTACTACTCGGTTCCAGACTACATCGCCTCCAATTCACCCAACGTGACCGGCGACACCCCGATCGATCTCATCTTTGTCGACTTTATCGAGAGCGATGTGTTGGGCATCTTGAACTCGGTGCAGAGCACGACCAATTATACGTCGGCGGACGTGTCGCTGTACACGCCAACGTTGGCGGATGCGGTACTGGGTTTGTACGCACAGGCCATGTGGAATTAAACAAGGACACGCGATCATGCCATGGTCGTGGTCGGCATTCGTCTTGATTTATTGGAACGGGGGTTATGCACCCGGTGGTAATACATGACGCTTGTGTGACACAGTTTTGTTTGTGTGACTTGGCATCGCATTAGGAATTGATGCGGAACTAGGGTATGACTATGTTGAGTATACGAATACAGGAATGGGGGAAATGTGCGATCATTTTTATGTAAAAGATATAAATTAGAGGGAAAATATTGCGAATTGTAGGGATAGAAGCCGAGGTTGAGTAGCCTGCCCCCGCGGACAGATTAGAAAGCCAGTAGGAGCAAGACAAGAGGAAAAAGAAAGATGAGAAGAAGTAAAATAACAAGTAAAAAGGCCAGCTTTCCAATGAACGAAATATCAAACCACGCCACTACCTTGCCTCCCTCACTCGTCCGTCCTTCGTTTCTTGGACGGTCTCTGCAATGGATCGACCTTGCGCGCATCCAGCACGCGCTGCAAGTCTCCATACATTGGTTGACCCACCCCCAAACACCCCGATCGACTATGCGCTCGATTACACGCGTCCACACGCGCAAACTCGTGCTTGCACGTATGACACTTGACCCTGAATCCAATATGCGTCACGACATGACGCGCGATGCTCGTTCCCTTCATGTGTGGCCTCGGACAATCGCGCCACAAACAGCGCGTCGTCACCTCACCCCCGCGGAAGCCGTGAAAGAGCGCGAGGTGGTCGGCGACGCTCGATTGGTCGCCTTCGATCCACATCCCGCATGGGGAGTGGGCGAGGTCCCAAAAGCATTCGTAGACGTGGATGAGTTTGTCGGGGCGGGAGAGGGCGGCTGTCCAGGAGTCTTCGTCGATGAGGTGGCCATCGCATCGGATGACGGAGCGCATAGGCGGTGTCGGTTGTTGTTGTTGCTGTTGCTGCGGTGGTTGTTGGTCCGCGGGGATGGCCTCTGTGAGCTCGACAGCTGCTGCGGCATGAGGCATCCCGTATGCCGGTAGGTCGTCACTCTCCGACTCGGAACAGGGCGAAAAGTGGGAAAAGGAATTATCAGACGAACAAGGTGCCTGATGAGGTGGTGGTGCAGGGTACCGGGGGAAAGGAATGATATTCGGGGTAAAGGAAGACGGGAAGGGAGGTGAGGCGCGCAAGGCAGGGTTAGTCACCGAGGACCAGCGACGTAGATGACGAGAGCCGGGCGGAGTTTTCTGGGAATTGTGACCGATCGAACCAGCCCTCCTCGGGGAGGATCGCGGACTTTGCCCTGGACTAGGGGCGACAGCCTGGGGATACCAGGTATGCGGTCGGTTGAGGTGGTCGCCAGACGCGGCGTATTCAGCGGAGGATTGGAGGACTGCTCGGGGATCGCCAACAAAAGGCACTTGGTTGTCAATCAATGGCGGAGCAGACCCTGGCCTGGGAAGTTCCTCTGGGTGGGTGGCTGTACTGAAAGAAGGGGGCTCGCAAATGGGGTGATCGTGCGGTGAATGTGAGGACGAGTAGGGAGGAAAAGGCGTGGCAATAGCAGCTGCAAAGCGGTGATCGAGGGATATTATACGCTGGTGAGCTGCGTCTTGAAATCCACCGAGTGATTGCACAGTCTGGCGATCGAAGGGATAGTGACTCGCAGATTCGTGCGCTGTCGAACGCGTCATCGCAGGCAGTTGGTCAGCATACGTGAACGCATGAGCGCAGTCTGCGCCCAAGAAGTCGTCATCATGATACGCCGAGGGGGGTGGCGAAGGACTTGTGATCACCCCGCCTGGCAAAAATGTCCCGCAGTCCACGTCCATAGAAGGGAATGGTGAGGGCAGGCCAAAATCGTAACTTCTACCAAACGGCCGGTCTGTAATCACCATGCTAGTGCGACGGGCTGGTACCCGAGTGCTGACGTCACAATGAAGTGTAGTGAGCCCCGGCCTCGCGTCCTCGGCGATGGTACCCGCGTCGTTGATGCATTGGGATATGGATCCGCGAACGAGTGCGGGGTAATGTAGGCTGTGTTGTGAACTCCAGGAGCTGCCACCGTGAACGTAAGTGGCAAAGGTCAGACTCAATAAATTGATGGACGTACGAGTTCTCAGTGATGGCCGTCGGTGCATTTACAGGTTCATCGATGGACCCACACCCGTGGCCACCATATTGCGGAGTAAAGTGAAAGCCGCCAAGCTGAGCACACAGAATACTCCCTTGTATGTCGTCCGCAGGATCATTTGGATGCGGAAGACGAGGGAAAGCAAACGTCCGGCTACTTGGCCCCTGTCCAAGATACGGCTCGGAGAGTGTTAACGCACGCTCGCGTGGACGATCAGTCAGCTGTGTGCTGTAATTGAAATTTTGAATATTTATCAACACGTGGACGGCAAGGACGGACCTTGAGGGAAGATCATCACGTTGCACGTTACATATATGTGAATCGATGACATCTTCTGCAGCGTGTTGTTGGTTGGGGTCAGCGGGGTAAGATCTCGCGGGTGCTGGTTGCGAAGGCGTCAAGGCCGAGCTAAACGGTGCTTGTATGCTGAGAAGAAGAGTCTTGGGAAAGTAGACCAAGCTCACCAGAGAGAAAAAGTCGAATAGTCAAGACCCGACATTATGGAGAGCAAGAAGGAATAGTGAAGTGAAGGGCCGGACGTTAAAAGGAGAGGCTATCCGAAGGCCAAAGTGTGGAGTGGAAATCGAGTTCTCTTTTGCAGTCAGTGGAACGACTTTCAAAAGGGCTTGGTCAAGGGTCAAGAGATCCAGGACCAGAAAGGTTCTTATACATTCCCCATTTATCGAATGCGGGGCAAGGCTGCATACTGCTGAGAGAAACATGGCTTCCCTACGCTTGCCGCGCTCCGAATGTCATGCAAATCCGAAGCAGGGTAACAACACGATTGGAACAGGTTGCAGGCAGGATTGCATGTTCCGGTGAGCAACAAGGTGTTAGCGCTCCCGGGCCGTCAAGGCAGTGCACGCAATGGCGTCATGTTTGAACATTTTGAGCCTAATAATGATCATCAAAAAAACCCTCTTCCTCAAAGAGCTTAACAGGTGTATGACATAGCACTTACAATACAATCACTTGGAAGCCAGCAGGACCAAGGCAATCGCAATGTGAACGGAAATTGCTGACCTCATCCAGCGGATGTGGCATTCATTTTACTGTAGAGAGACTGAGCCCGGGCGAGCACAGACACTCGAGAGCCACGAAAAGACTCAAAGGGGAACACATGGTTCTCAGCGGCCATAGCATGCCCGTGGAGAGCGAACGGTTTCCAGTAGTGTCGTATGCCCCTTGGCCCACAAGCGAGTGGAGGGCAGGTAAAGGTATGTTGGAATTGACGTAAAGCGGATCGCAGCGTGCCTTTCACGTGGGCGAGCATGAAGCGATATCAAGGAGAGATCCGCTGATAAAGGTCCATGGACCTATGAGCGAAAAGTTGCATTCCGCGGAGGACACTGATGAAACAGCGTTATGAAATGACAAGTATAATGATAACTGGTCGCCGGTGTCGAGGTGGATGGTACGCAGTGCTGGACGCACGACATTGGTTTCACAGCGCCCCGACGAGTACGGCGGGCGCAGAGAGTAACATCAAGATGACGAATGCATGGACAATGGGTGGCAGACAATTAGATTCATACAGCGGGACACACTGGAATAATGAAATGGCTCTGCAAGTTGTCGGAGAACGGCGTCATTTGGTTGATGAGATCCACGCAGAGCATCGCCACCTGGCTCCGCTCAGAGCTGTGACAGCAGACGCTGTGAGAGGGGGAGACGTCGCAACAGTAGATACTTTTTACGCGACCTCCAGTCGGTAGACAGTATATGCGACCTCTTCGGGGTGTATCTGGAACCAGGTCACTCGAGGTGACAAGAATAAAGAAGAAGGATGTACCTCTTTCAATGCTTGGATTGCGTTGGTCAACTCGGCTTTCCACCTTGGTCATGAACTAGAACTTTGACTCTGTCCTCATCCACTTTTTCCGATACGTTTGTGGAGCCCAGGGTCGGATGTGCGTTTGGACCGGGCTGGGAGGAGATCATCATTGGGCGACATGACGAGTGGGAGAGCGACCCACCTATGCCGGGGGTGATGAATGCACATTGCTCGTAGTCGCCGATTTTTCCGATACTTTGAGAACAACATGCTGGCGGTGTGAAGAAGACGAGTTTGAAGCAAACTGAGGACATGGAGGACTGTCTTTTGTAACGCTCGCTCAAGGCGTCGAGATCGGTCTGGGCTGAGCCCTGAGCGTTGAACCTTTGCACCCCAGAACGAGGCCCCTCCCTTTGTTTTAAACTCCGTTGACCACGATGAACTTGTCCCTCTACAGCGTCAGCGCCTTCATCATCCTCGACAGCGAGGGACACCGCGTGCTCGCAAAATACTACCGTACGAAAGAACCCCAGTCACAAAAAGACCAGCGCACGTTCGAAAAGGGCCTATGGCAGAAAACAAAGAAGCCAGGCGGTGCGACCCTCGCCACCATACTCACCTTCTTCACCCTGCTCACCCACATGCCCACCAGGCGACGTGATCCTCTTTGACGGCCATCTCGCCGTGTTCCGCCACTCGCTTGACCTCATCTTCTATGTCATTGGCGGCCCGACTGAAAACGAAATCATGCTTTACACCGTCCTGACTGCACTGTTTGATGCCGTCTCGCTGTTGCTGCGCAATCAAGTCGAGAAGCGTGCCGTGCTGGAGAACCTCGACTTGGTTCTCTTGTGCCTAGACGAGACCATTGACGACGGGTAAGTGTTTGCCGT
Source organism: Boletus reticuloceps (assembly GCA_018397855.1). Lineage (NCBI taxonomy): Eukaryota > Fungi > Basidiomycota > Agaricomycetes > Boletales > Boletaceae > Boletus > Boletus reticuloceps. The sequence goes on from JAGFBS010000001.1 coordinate 2,327,873, forward strand.
CATATGCATACACGCGTCCGTCTCATTTCCGTCGACAGCATCATTGTCGAAACTGACTCGACGACGATCGCTTCTAGAGTCAGTCGTCCGAAAGCCGATACGACCGAAATCGTGATCAACGAGCAAACGCTCATGAGCGCGTACCAGACAGTGAGGGAAAAGGTGCAGCAAAGGATCCAACAGCTCTAGCCTACTGGTAGACCTATCTTCATCACACACAAAGGCATTCTTCTCTCCGCCGAGGTTTCTCAAATTGAATAGAGATGTGGTATGCGTACAAGATCAATCAGATGGGTGTAAAGTAACATGTGGACCTGGTTCCGCCTCCAACACTTGCATCGTACAGCCACTCCTGTTATGCACTCTCCCTTAATCATACAACAACCAGTCGAGACCGACTGGTAACCATCTCTCGGTCATCCGAGCATGGTAGCCGAATACTACCCGAACGTGGTGGCGATACATGGTGATCATAGATGGAGGGATAGACTGTCATGTCCCATCAGCTGGTTGGGCCTGTGATCACCAAGTGCTGCTTACCCTGCTTTGAGGTCGATGCGAGTCAAAAGCTCGTATACTGCTGCACCCGACGCTGCGACGACGGTGAGGGCCGTGGCCATTCGTCGTAGGGTGGATACGCTGTCGTCTGAGAGGGTGAAATCGGGGTGCTCGTAGATGGTGTAGGGACGCATGATGGAGGTGTTTGTGAAGAGAGATGGGTCGAACTTCGTCTCTTATGCTTTGACAAGGCAGTGGTTGCGATCTTCGCGGAGCTTGACACTGTTTTGATGTCTCAGTTTTGTGTGTGCAGCTAGCGCCACTTGTAATCCGGCTACTTGTCACAACGGAGGGAGGGATGATGGCGACACGCACTGCATGCGCTTTTATACTGTACTGACCCCGTCCACACGTGTAGTACGGTCCACCCTTTCCCGAAACGTTTCGCAAGTTTGCCGGGAGAACCTCTCGTCACTTCCCGGTGGCGAACCTAGACGCAATCAAGCTGGAACGTTGATTGTGGCAGTTTGCTTTCCCGCGATACTTTAGTCCCATCGAGCCAGTATGTCTCACTCGCTTGAGGAGCCCTTTGGGCGATAGTGCGGGAAAGACGCACATCATCAGCGTCCAAGGATATACTAACCCTTCTCTGCATTCTTTTTCCCGTCATACTTATCGCCGAACGCAGCACAGCAATCCAAGTTCACAACACCGCCTTAGGTACGTGCGATCTGTGCGGGAGGGACCTCCAGTCCGGCGATTCGGAACCAAGGTACGATGATAAACCCGGGTGATGGGATCCTGAGATGCTGAGATGCCCACAGGGAGGCGGCCATCCTGTATATACGTGGCATCGCCGTTGGTCGACGTTGTGCAACACATGTGCATCATGCTGCATTGGATGGGACGATCGACTTGTTGCAGCGATTGTCATCACTGACTCCAACTGGTTGCACGCACGCACCGTCCTGGGAATACACGAGAGGCGAATATGGCTCACGACCGAACCGATCTCTGTGACAAGGGTGCGCTCAATTCGCTAGTATGCTGGACGTCCAAGACAGTAGTCATGAACCATACTGATACTGACGAATGTAACGTGCCCGGTCCGGCTTAGACTGCGAACGTGGGTTTCGTTCCATATGGTCGCACATGTCAATAACAATAATAACTCCGGCTCCGTATCAGACTGCGCTATGGAACGTTCTCCTGACGCTTCCTAAAGTGTCGCAGCCGCAAAATGGCGCATTTAGATACGCCACATGCCGGCGGCCCCCCTCAAAAAGGTTATACTCGGTATGCATTTGAGGTCATATGGATGATTTCCCGGTACCTATCCGCTTGTGACCCTTGAGCCATTGACACCCGTACGGTCATTCTGAGCGCGGGCCTCAATTGGATTAGCCGAATTCCTCGAGGTTGCCTCGATGGGGTCAAGAAAAATAAGACGATGGGCATTGCACGTACTTATTTATTTATAAGACATGATGCATGACAGACGGGTATCGCGCACACGTTGATTGAACTTTTCGGGGCAAATGCTGAGCGGTCGACTATCCCAAGATTCATTCGACTCACTTTCTCAATCGACCAACTGACCCGATCAATTCGACATCGCCTCGCTTCCTCACCTTCTGGACATAAGCGCGTCATTCCAAAAAAAAAAAAAGGCTAGTAAGCTGGTCCAGGCTCAAGATAGCTTAAACGTCGAACCGACCCAGCTGACTTTTAAATATTGCCGGGTTGATAAGATAAGATATAAGGAGGTATATCAGTGACGCGCGGGCCGCGCTTGCTTGGTATCCTTTCCCGAGGTGGACGATGGACGGCGTTTGATAGACAGAGCGGGCTCTGCAGGCGCAGTTGCGCCCGTGGTCGTGGTGGGCGCATTGGAGACATGGAGGAGCTGGCTCGCACGATTCCGGGAACCCTGGTTAGGGTTAGGGCTTGTGCTTAAGGCTTTCCCACGGGATTTCGTGGATTCCCGCGCAATGGAAACGTAGGTCAAAACTCTCGTTTGCTACTTCGTCCAATTGTTTCAATCTGGTGCACATAATCGTGGTTTTTCTCCATGTGCTTGTGGTTCGCAAGCAACAAACAAGGCTTCCACCGACGCTAGCCTGTACCATGTGTTTTTGTCGACATTGCCGCGATGCGGACTAACAGCGCAGAATATAGTCCCTTTTTCCTCCTTTCTTCTTCCGGGGATTTGTTGTAGCAACGCATCCTTGGCAACTGACCATCGTAACTTGACACTCGCAACTCTGACATGGCGTGCCAGCGTGGCCCAACTGCAAAAAGCTGACAGGTAATTGCTATGTGGCCGCTGTCTCCGTGATAGGAACTTGCAAGAACATGTCACGAATGCCGCCTGCGGATAAGACTTCAATTTCGGAAGAGTGTCTTGTAACATTTGAACTTGGAAAGCCAGGTATAGATGAGTTATACAAACATTGGATATAATCCACCTAATCGCGGGCAAATGACCAGCCAGGCTGAGCCTTCCAATATTACAATCAGCTTAATCTTCAACTTACAAAGGACACACCAAGGTTGCTATATTGTCTATCCCTGTTTCATCAACTCAGATCAGACCCGTCCTGAGAGCTGCTTATGGCAAGCATTGTGCAGAAAGAAACCGATACGTAGTGACCATGACCCCGTCACCTGTTTCTGACCATGCATTTTCAGATCAATTTTTCATACTCCACATTGGGATCTGGAACGATTAGCTTGAACATGTTCGTTTGAACTCCGCCGGTGACCAGTAAGACCACCTGCGGGACGCATAAAAGCATGAGATCGCGGTGCACTTTCGATCCAAGCCTCAGACATTTGGGCCATCTATAGAGCATCTGTTCCAATCATGCGCTTCAATTCCGGGCTCATCTCCTGCTTCTTTCTCGCTTCTGCAGTTTTGGCGGGTTCCGACCAATCTCACCAGCTTAACCTACTTGAGAGGTCTCCTAAGGTGCTCGACAGTTCAGTCTGGGCTGGTGCTCGCTTGGGCGATAATGATGTGTGTTGTTGATCCCTTGGAACATGTGTCGCTTGATCTTATTCTTTCTTGTTTTGACAGGGAACGTTCAATTCCGTTACTGGGATTCTCGTCGCCCCCACACTTTCGGGTGATCCTGGCTCTGCTGTTGCTGTGTGGATGGGCATCGACGGCGATGGTGACGTGGTATACAATAATGAGGCAGTCGGATGCCAGAACTATTTCGTCTGCGGGATTCTCTCCACTGTAACCTCAGGTGGGACCCAACACCAAGGTACGGCGATGTTAAACCATATATCCACATTCTATCTCACCATTTACCGTCATTGTTGTGGATGCATTCAGCTTTCATGAGATGGTTTCCTCATCCCCCGCTTGACTTCCCTTTCGACATCACTACTGGAGACCGCATCCAAATCACGTTCAATGTCTATGACTGGATGTCAGGTACTCTAATCTTCAATAATCTCAGCCGTGGTCAGTCCGTCACCAAGAATTTCAAATGCGCTTCCCTTCTTTGTGGGAGGTTGGCGGAGTGGATGGTCGGACGTGTCGCCGCGGGTGGAGAGAATCTTCCTCTTGCCAACTTTAGCAGGCTGCTCATTGCGAGTGCCTCGGCCGGCGCTCGAGGTGGTCTCTCTTTTGGGCCTGCTGCCACCACCCTCGGGATCACCAACATCTATCAGCTGACTACCGATCATGGCGGTGTGATCAAACCCGTAGCCGACAGTGATAGCGTAAGCTTTGACGCGTAGATGGTTATGTAGGCCTACAAAGAAGGTGAAAGGGAAGGAAGGGTGCTTGGTTGCTTTGCTGTATCTCCTTACAACTGTGGATTGCAACATCGAATCACAATTTACCATGTATGCTTTTGTGCGATAGTTTCTTTGCGGAAGCGCTGTTGACTTGTTGACATGCATTGATTGTCTGACCATCACCTGTATAACATTATCGTCGGCATAGGCAAGGACTCACGGAGAAAAGTGCAGACTGGCAGCCGCTCGAGCAGCGCCGACACAGAGCGACTCGGGAATATATGCCGTCTAGTCTGCCTCTGCATTCCATCTTGAATCCATCCAACAAGGTTCTCCCCGCGCCACCACTGGCACCCGTCCTCAGGCCCGTCCGCCACAGCAATGGCATCCCCTGCTTGAAAATGAATCTCTTCGTCGGTCGCTCCAGAAGAATCGTATGTCGCCCTGACTGGCCTCAAGAGGAAGGGTTAGCGACCGGCACAAGTTGCGACCCGGACGGAAACGCAAATATGCACCTTAAAACAAGATCGCTCCGAGTCGGGATTCTATCAACCAGCCGTAGCTGTAGTACAAGCGCGACGGTTTGAAACTTATCACAAGCACACGCGATGGATTCGAAGAACAAGGGCGGCGGCGATCCTGAAAACAACAAAGAGCAGTAGCATTGACATATATATAAAAACACAACCCTAGGAAGTCGCTCTTAGTGTCGGAATCTTCCGCGCTATAGTTCACCCGAATTTCCTACACACATTAGTAACTCACAACAAGCCCACATAGTAGTTGCTCGGGCGAAGGGAATACCTGTTGCCCAGTCTCTCTCCGCAACAATTCCCCACTCCACCACCCATCGTCGGGCGCGTCTACCACAGCAATGATATCCCCCGCTTGGAAATCAAACTCTTCATCGATCGTCGTGCAGCGCTTTGACTGCCACCGAGATGAATACGTCAGCAACCAGGATAGCATCTGCGAACACGCACCATAAAATAGAACCCTCTGATCATCGTTTGTATACATCCTCGTTGGTGGAGGCAACCACGGAGGTAACCGTTGGAACGGTGCGGACACAGTTGCTTGGAAACACACGTCGCCTAGTCTGCTACCACCCATACTCGGGATGATATCCTCCACTTTGAAGTCCAAATTTTGGTCGATTCTTGCAGACTAGTCGTACAATGCCTTGACTGTCATCGAGATCAACAGCTGGTTAGTGACCAGTACAACATTCAAGACGGAAAAGTAAACACACCATAAAACAAAATTGACCGACCATCGTTGGTATACGTCTTTGTCGGTGAAGACAAGTGCGGCTGCTGCTGCTCGAGCGGTGCCGTGCGGGTAAGACCCAACGACCTCTGCCGAGTTACGGAAGTCACGTGGCACAGCACTCTTCGTGGAAGGAGTCGACAACGAATCAATCGATTAATCACCTGTGCCACCCTTGCGCGACTCGAGGGACGAGGGGGGAGGCTATCCCGACGATTCGTGTTTCTTCTCACTGTCCCACTGGAAGCCGCCGCCGTGCTCAGCTCTGCCATCTGTTTCACCAAGGGATCTTGTTCTGCCACCGGAGGCGACGCTCGCGCTTGAATGGCCTTTTGTTGTTGAGGCCTGAGGATCCTTGTTCGGGTCAACATCCCACGTGCGATCGCCGATGACGAGGTATGTATTGGTCTATGTGGTGGCGACGCAAGTGCAACAGAATGGCGAGCAGGGCTTACAGGACAAGTACTTTATAGTGGCTTCAAAGAAAGTCATATCACAAGGCATCGTACAAAGTAAAATGTGTGCGGCGCATTCCCTACGCAATTCATAATGTAAACAGATACAGCAAAGCGACAAACACCCCTGCCTTTTCCTTGACATTCTCACTTGTAATACAGATACGTGATCCAGAGTGGACTATCGCTGTAGGCGATGGTAGAGCCCATTTTTGAATCGCCTGCACCACTCTCAAACTTGCCTTGATTCCGCAAGAGGGTGGCCCCATAAGGCTGGTAATAAGTACCACCTCGGGTTCCAGCGCTGGCACCCGTAAAGATCACCGTGCCATAATTGGCGAGGGTAGAGAAGCTACCGACGGCCCCTACATCGCTGACGATCCACCCCGCGGTCTGCCCACAAAGAGGTTGGCTGAGTTGGACGTTCTGTTCGACGTGGACATGGTTGTTGAAGTTGTCGATAGACACATGGCCTGACGTTGCGTTGTAAGCAATGATGTCGAGTTGGATGACATCTCCAACAGAGATGGGGATGTCAAGAGTTTCAGGGTTGACGGAGGTAGTAGAGTTGAGAATTACGGCTGGAGACAATACCAACAAAAGGTGAGACAGGTTGTGGGTACATGGTTTACCATCCTCATACCTTCAATATTGGTAGACCCACCGTGTGGAGCAAATAATTGGAGCCCGAGCCCAAACATGGCATCATTGGGACAGTTGTAACCGTCGATAACGACTAGCACATCGACATAAGAGTCAAGTCCATTTTCACTTGCCACATTTGGAACTTCAAAAATGGCATGAACATGATTGAATGTTCCCTGTCGAAACGGGCGAGGATGAGATCCAGCAAGACACGGCTCAAGAGATCGACAACACACAGGTTCCAGAATCCAGATAGCACCACCCCAGGTGTCAGAGTCAACAACGGCAGGGGGGTCGGAAGACCTCTCCGGAAGGTCACGCTGCTGAGGCCGGCGGGGATTCGCCAGAACTGCAGAAGCGAACAAGAAGCAGGAGATAAGCACGGGATTGAAGCGCATGATGTGTAGCTATATCCCAGATGCTCTGAGGCTTGGGTTGAGAGTGCAGCGCGACCTCATGCTTTTATCCATTCCGCAAGTCGCCTTCACTTGTCACCGGCGGAGTTCAAGCGAACATGCGGCAAGCTAATCTCGGATGCAGATCCCACAGTGGAGTATGAAAAACCGGTCAGAACAGGTGACGGTCCCACTACATATCGGTTTGTTTTTGCACGGTATGTACTTACCATAACTGAGTTTTAGGACCTGACACGTCATGCCAGATGCTTGCGGATGTCAAGTTAGTACGATGGTCAGTTGCCAAGGATACATTGCCAGCGCAAATCAACGGAAGAAGAAAAGGGTGGCAAGACTCCCGTTGCTCCAATGCGACGGTGTTATTTAGTACGTCCAACATGCACGTGCGAATGAGCATCAACAGCCCTATCAACAAAACTCGATCAAAACAACTCGGTCCGTGCTACCAGCACGGCTTGCCTCATAGACGGTCTGGGTCCCAGACTAATCTGTCCCAGTGCCACCGGAATGGACGCTTGCGATGGGGACGAGAGACGACGCAGACAAGGCTATACGACAAGCGGACTCGACCCAAAGTGAACGTGCCGGTGCTCGCTCGCACGTACATACACTGGCGATGACAGAGTCACGAATTACCAAGTGCCGTTGAGATATCCTTCCGAAATTGAAGGATCCCGTCCCTGTTTCATCAACTCTACCCGAGACGGTCAATTGGGCTACTTCCTCTCAGGCTGACTGACAGATTCCGATTCTGCATGTCTGCTAGTTATGGGACCACCTGGCCCACTAGTGGCCATTTACTGATAAGCCTACTCCTACCGAATCAGTACAAGCGGACAACACGGACAAACACGACCACACGGTAACAACCTGTCGAGACCACCGGTGTCGGCATCATCATCATCATCATCATCAAGAGTATGAGTGGCGGAATACAAAGGATTTTGCAGATTCCATTCCTCGGTACTTGTCCTGATGCTGAATCCGTCACTAGATCCACCGAAACCATCAGAATTCGTAGTCTCGAACCATCCGTTTTGGTACCCTCGCTACACTCTGGATCTGCTGATTACGGAAGCGTTTGTTTCGGGCGTGCCCGCCGCTTCCTAAACCATTCTCCCCTCTAAGGCGACTGTCGAGGACCGATATTGGCGATAAACCTACTCGATCGACTCTTTATCGCGACTTGTCCTCCGAACTCGCCATCTAGTAGCGAATCCCCCACAATTGTAAGATCAAACCACCCATTTAACCCGTGCGCTTGCGCGTGTACCACAGCAATGATATCAAACTCTTCATCGATCGTCGCAGTATAGTCGAATATTTTTCCGCGCAAGCCTTAGTTGGTTTGCTGGGTGAACACTTTACGACTTCCTTCCCGGTGGTTAGGGCTCGGACAGTATACACCGGACTGGAATTCACCACAAAGCTGGGAAGACTGAACAGCTCACATCAACTCACATGGCCAGAAAGGCGGCTGAGATTCAGTATGTATGCGTCAGAAGTGAAGGAATGCGTGCAATATAAACCGCGTCTGTGGTTTAGATGTTGGGAAAGGCAACGGGGTTATCGAGGAAGGAGATAAGATATAATAGCGTTGGATGGTAGCGGGATCGCAGGTGATAGCCTGGTTGATAGCTGAGACCCAGTGAAAACTGGGTATGACCCGGTAGGGTCACATGTGACCAGATATTATGGATTAGTAGGATAATATTCGAATAATACTGGATCATATGCCCCACACAAAATGAGAGTTATATCATATTTTCAATATGGCGGGGCAGCACGACATATCGTCCTAGATGATGGACATTGTTTATCTCATATCTCGTAATTTCTGCTCATCTGTACGAGTTCCTGGCTCTCTGCTAGCTTCATAGCACCCAATCTGACCATATATGATTTTACGACGTCGTCTCATATCTCGTCGTATAAAAACATATTTGACCCGTTCTCAATCTGACCCCATACATCTGCAAAAAGGAAAAGTAGCAGTTGCACATGCCATAATTACATTGTTGCTGTCGTCACCTGTAGTCAGTAGTGCCTATTTACATACGGACCATTGCCGATATCAGCTACCATAGCCTCCTGCCATTGCGCCAACGTGTACATAGTCTACTCGAAAGTTGAATTGATCAATGTCGACTACCATTAATGAGTGTCCACAACCAATACATTCAAAACACGTGCACTCTGTACTGTTCAAATGTACGCATATTAATATATCTATTCAAAAAGAAGGTATCCACGACACTCATACTGTTCCCATGACGCCAGCGAGTGTTGAGAATGCCACTTGGAAACCGGGGGACCAGGTGACAGTAGGGAATAACATAGGTGTACCCGTACCGGTACCCGGCGAAAACCCATACCCAGCGAAAACCTCAGGCTGTACCCGCACCTGTCACGGGTTTACTTGTGGGTGCTGGCACAACGTCGTCGTGTGGTGTTGTCGTCATGCACTGGTGATGGTGCAGCCATAGTGCCAGCGTCGAACCCGCCAGAGCGTCAACTTGAGGGGGAGAAAGGAAAAAAAAAAAGAGCTGTGACGACGTACCTACCGGCGACCAAACGGGCACAGCGGGACCATCTAGCCACCACAAGGACACTAGGGACGATCCAAACGAGCTGCAGAACGCGTCAGAACGCGAACACGAACGCTGAGAGACAAGGGAGCAGGAGGACATACCTGGAGAAGCTCGAAATGAGCCAGATGAGCCGGAAACTAAAGCGGCCGCACTAGACAATCCCCAGAGCACCCAAGAACGTCCAGAGAGCAGGGAAACGAGCGCTGCGTCGATGCAAACGTGCTACATCGAGGTATAGGCCCAGGAAGCCACATAGGTCCACTGGAGGTGTCGAAAGTCGTCGAGGGCGATTGGAACCGCCAAACCATTGTCGAAGGCGGCGGATACGATGGGATAGGTCCTGAGAGTGACAGGAACGAGCGCAACGTCGAAACGATCGCGCAAACTCGAGGTACAGGGCCAGGAGGCCACATACAGATCCAAGAGGCGAGGAGAGACGTTGAGTGCGATTGGAAGCGCGGGATCGATGGATATGGCGTCCAAATTGATGGGAATGGTGACGGTACAGGCGTCGCAACGAGCGCAGCACGCCGCGACTCAAAACGAGTCGAACGAAAGGGTTGGCAGTGCAGTGATGGTGGCATGTATGTATGTAAGTTGACCTGGGCCGCGTCAGCAGTGTGGTGTGAACTGATTGAGTAAGCAACTGTTGGTGTGCTTGAAATTTTTCAAAGTCCCAACAACACGATACGATACGACAACGCCAACTCACCAAGGCGGGGTGCTGACCTACTACTCGCCTCACTCCAACCATGTCTTTTCGAGCCCGACCGCTCATCCCCCACCCCTCCGAGTCAGCCGTGTCAATTCGAGCGCCGCCCATGTCCCACCCTCCACCAGGTCTTTTCGAGCCTGAACATTCGTCTCTGACCCAACCGCGTCCATTCAGCACATCCTCTTGTCTCCCGCCTCCACCATGCCCAAATTTCGTGCCCGGCTGCTTGTCTCCCACCCAACCGTGTCAATCCGAGCACTGCTTGTGTCTCACCTCCTTTTGAGCCCGAATGCTCGTCTCCGACCCAACCGTGTCCTTTTGAGCCCGAACGCTCATCTCCAACCTAACCGCGTCCATTCAACACATCCGCTTGTCTCCCGCCTCCACCATGCCCTTTCGAGCCTGGCTGCTTGTCTCCCACCCCACTGTGTCAATTCGAGCGCTGCTCGTGTCCCACCTCCACCAAGTCCTTTTGAGCCCGATCGCTCGTCTCCGACCCAACCGCATCTATTTGAGTGCAACCACTCGTCTTCCACCCAACTGACGACTGTGTCAACTCGAGCCCCAATCGCTCGTCCCCTGGTGACCGCATGGTTTCAAGCCCAACAGCTCGTCTCCTGCCCCCACCATGCCATTTTGAGCCCGACTGTGTCCATTTAAGTGTGACTGCTTGTCTCCCACCTTGGACTGTATCTACTCGAGCCCGAACGCTCTCCTTTTCCCTGCTGCAGCTTTTTTTATATTTCTATCCCTTTTCCCCCTGAAATGCAATTTTTTTGTCGCTCCTTGCTACATTTTCTTGTCACCACTTTTCCGCTTACTTACAATACTTGGAATGTAGTATGTATGCTACGGTAATAAGTATGTGGTGTAGTGTTTTTGCCTATTCATTTGGTTCAACCAATGGTATCACAACTATAGATTGATGGAACTAATGGCAAATCACAACAACAGACTACAGTGAGCTATGTCGATGCTGAGCCTTATGTAACAGCATGCTACTGTAGTACGACATAGAAATATGTACGTTACATCATACTATGTTACAGGGGATGTTAATGGGTGCAACAGGTGTTATATATGCAACATAGGTGAGGATAGACTTTGGAATTTTTGCTGATGTATATGACCACAAATTGAAACCTCTCATTCATGCTAGCTACAAACGGGAACACCCGGATGAAAACGCTATGAAAAGCAGTGCACCGAAAGCGAACCGAAAAGCTCTATCCCGATACAAAGCTGGTAGAACGGCAGCAGCAAAACATGGGGGGCAAACACGGAGGGAGGGGGCGGTGAACAAGAATCATTGAGAACAGTGATAGTCTGAGTGGGGACGACCGTGACGTGAAGTGTTGCAGTGAGCGGAAATCTTGCGGGTTGGGCGATCTTGGACGCTAGTAGATCGTCCCAGAATAAGCATCCTTATTCCAGGCATTTTTTGCCACCTAGAGTATAATATATTAGTTTCCGAATTATGTCAAGAATGTCAGCGTACCTCGTAGAGATAAGTCATTGCACACGCACCGTCGGGATCACAATAAAGTGCTTGCAGCTGTGGTCCTAGAGGGAGAGTAACGAACGTCTTTGCTGGAACCTTGAGTCGACCTCGACTTGTTGAAAAGTCATATTATGCTGAGAACGGGATGCGAGCGACGCGGAACGGAGCAGCAGATGTCATTCGAGACAAAGATGTATGGTAGGGCAAGTGGCTACGAGATAAACTAGGTACTGTATAGTTATTATGTAAGCAGTGGCATACGTAGCGTAATGCGTAGGACGTCGTGCGGCACGCCGCCTCGTGTCGTGGATGCATGTGAGATGCGTGTGTGATTGGCTGATATGATTGCAATTATCGACAGGATCGAGACGATCCACGGTGATATCGATATCGACAACGAATCACATTGCAATAAAGGACACGACGACTACAGGAAGATGTATAGAAAAGTAAGACCTGGTGATATGGAAATCACCGAGGTCATACGTGGTCACATATGACCCTTCCGGGTCATACCCAGTTTTCACTGGGGCTGAGATAACGACCACACACCTGCTCGCTACCTCATGCCCAGTGAAAACTGGGTATGACCCGGAAGGGTCATATGTGACCACGTATGACCTCGGTGATTTCCATATCACCAGGTCTTACTTTTCTATACATCTTCCTGTAGTCGTCGTGTCCTTTATTGCAATGTGATTCGTTGTCGATATCGATATCACCGTGGATCGTCTCGATCCTGTCGATAATTGCAATCATATCAGCCAATCACACACGCATCTCACATGCATCCACGACACGAGGCGGCGTGCCGCACGACGTCCTACGCATTACGCTACGTACGCCACTGCTTACATAATAACTATACAGTACCTAGTTTATCTTGTAGCCACTTGCCCTACCATACATCTTTGTCTCGAATGACATCTGCTGCTCCGTTCCGCGTCGCTCGCATCCCGTTCTCAGCATAATATGACTTTTCAACAAGTCGAGGTCGACTCAAGGTTCCAGCAAAGACGTTCGTTACTCTCCCTCTAGGACCACAGCTGCAAGCACTTTATTGTGATCCCGACGGTGCGTGTGCAATGACTTATCTCTACGAGGTACGCTGACATTCTTGACATAATTCGGAAACTAATATATTATACTCTAGGTGGCAAAAAATGCCTGGAATAAGGATGCTTATTCTGGGACGATCTACTAGCGTCCAAGATCGCCCAACCCGCAAGATTTCCGCTCACTGCAACACTTCACGTCACGGTCGTCCCCACTCAGACTATCACTGTTCTCAATGATTCTTGTTCACCGCCCCCTCCCTCCGTGTTTGCCCCCCCCATGTTTTGCTGCTGCCGTTCTACCAGCTTTGTATCGGATAGAAGCTTTTCGGTTCGCTTTCGGTGCACTGCTTTCATAGCGTTTTCATCCGGGTGTTCCCGTTTGTAGCTAGCATGAATGAGAGGTTTCAATTTGTGGTCATATGGGGTCAGATTGAGAACGGGTCAAATATGTTTTTATACGACGAGATATGAGACGACGTCGTAAAATCATATATGGTCAGATTGGGTGCTATGAAGCTAGCAGAGAGCCAGGAACTCGTACAGATGAGCAGAAATTACGAGATATGAGATAAACAATGTCCATCATCTAGGACGATATGTCGTGCTGCCCCGCCATATTGAAAATATGATATAACTCTCATTTTGTGTGGGGCATATGATCCAGTATTATTCGAATATTATCCTACTAATCCATAATATCTGGTCACATGTGACCCTACCGGGTCATACCCAGTTTTCACTGGGCCTCATGGATAAGTATGGGTTATCTCAGAGTCTTTTTACCGGCATTGCTGCGATGCGGACTAACTGTATAGAATATATATAACTGTAATTCTTTTCCTGTTTCTGCTCCCGTTGATTTGTTGTGACAACACACCCTTAGCCAAGCATCCGCAACTCTGGCATGACGTATCAGCGTAGCCGTCGGTCGCTGTTGTTCCCTGATGGGAACTTGCACCACGGCTGGAACAATATTTAGGACTGACCTAAATGTCGTACCAAATGTGTAGATAAAATATTGAACTTTTTATCCTGTTCGTGCTGTATCAAAACTTGAAGTTTTGTTCAGGAATCAAATAGGGGTGAAAATAAGTAGTTTGGGCGCACATTTTGCCTCAAATGTAAATAATATATTTGTTCGGATAATTAATTTAAACTATTGTCTACACATTTAGTATAACATTTAGGTAGGGTCTAAATATTAGTCAATTAGTGATCCCTGCTAACCCATCACTTCCCACAGATGACTAATATTTAGGCCCTACCTAAATGTTATACTAAATGTGTAGACAATAGTTTAAATTAATTATCCGAACAAATATATTATTTACATTTGAGGCAAAATGTGCGCCCAAACTACTTATTTTCACCCCTATTTGATTCCTGAACAAAACTTCAAGTTTTGATACAGCACGAACAGGATAAAAAGTTCAATATTTTATCTACACATTTGGTACGACATTTAGGTCAGTCCTAAATATTGTTCCAGCCGTGGTGTTGGGAAACCTGGTCATGAATGCCGTCTGCCGATCACCTTTGGTGTGTACTCTGTAAGTTGAAGATGAAGCTGATTGTACAACTGGAAGGCTCAACCTGGCTGGTATTTGCTCGCGAATAGCCTAGTGCGATTACGTCGAATCCTCGAATGGTTAATCTAGAAGACACCCAGGATGTTACATTTCCGTCCCTGTTTCATCACACGCACGAGTGCCTACTGCCCGTCACCTGTTTCTGGTCAACCATCTTAGGCCGAGATTACAACACAATATTATATGAAGTTTGGTGTGTACTAAGACGACTTGTGAGACGCATAAAAGCATGTGGTCGTCTTGCACTTTCGATGCGTGCCTCGGACATCTATAGATCTAGTATCTTCGAGTTGACGTTCAAGTCATGCACTTCAATTCCGTGCTCATCTCCTGCTTCTTGTTCGCTTCTGCAGTCCTGGCGGGTCCCCTCCAGTCTCAGCAGCTTGACCTTCTTGGGAGGTCTTCTCACACCCGTACCACAGACTGCGCCCCTCAAATTTTTGGTGGTGCTTTCTTGGAACAGAATAATGTGCGTTGTCGATCTCTTGAACCTTGTCTTGCTTGACCTCACACTTTCTTGTTTCAACAGGGAACGTTCAATTACATTCACGGCATTTTCCCCGTTCCCAACGTGACTAGTCCAGCTGCATCTGAATCTTTTGTCACCGTGGCGATCGCTATGGACGGTACTGACAGCTGCCCCGGTGGTGTCTACTTTCAAGTAGGGGTCAGCTTTCATGCTCGATGCAAAGGGACCACCGAAATTCAAGGTAAGGGGATGTTAAACCATGTATCTACGACCTGTCTCACCTTTTCTTGTTCTTCGGTATAGCTCAGTATGAGTGGGGTCCTGACTCCGCTCAAAATCTCACGCTCCCCATCTCTGTTGGAGATTGGATCGAACTCACTCTCATTACTTTCAACGAGACGACAGGCCATGTCTTTATCGCCATTTTTGGGAGTCCGGGTTTGTCCGACGATAGTCCAGTCCAATCCAGTCATCCTCTTTGTGGGAAGAGCGCGGGGTGGGTCGTCAAAAGTATAGTCAAACATGGTGGCCAGACTACCATTGCCGACTTTGAAACGGTGACCTTCACCGGTGCCAGCGCTGGCAAACGAGGTCAAGAGCTTCAGGGGCCTTTGGGGGCCAGTACCGTGGGGTTTCACTCCCCGAAAGGAAATGTCAGTACCACCATCAACGACAATAATTCACTCTCGATATCGTATCTGCAAAAGGGCTAGTGAGAACGCGAAGGGAAAGGCGGGCTGTTGGTCGGTTTGCTGTATCTCTTTACACTATGCATTGCGGAGGGAACGCGCCGCGGCCGCTAGACACTCTGATCCATATCCTACCCTCTCTCTATGGTACTAGGTTTCTTGACTGACTCCCTTCCACATCGTGCGTCATAGATGACGTTCTGTTACTTTCTTTCATTCACTTCCTGAAGATTTACAATGAGCCGCTAAGTGCTTGTCCTGTGTATAAAGTCTACCTTTCCGCACTGTAAGTAACCGCGCCGAGGTGGTCTTCGAGAGGGCGTGCATCACCACACTGATGTCAGTTTGAACTCAAACTCTTGGTCAATCGTCGCAAATGAATGGTACAGCACCCCGACTGCCACCAAGATCGACGGTCAGGACCACCCCATTGAACGCCGAAGATGGGGAACGCACCCTAAGACAAGATCGGCTGTCCGTTGTCCGTATACGTCTCTGTCGGCGCTGGCGACGCCATCCCCAGACGTGTCGGTATACCGTATCGTGTCTGGTACCTATGGGCCGCGATGGGGCGCTTTCTACGTGAAAACACAAAGGGCGCTTGATGTACAACCCTTGTTGTCTACTTTGAGAAGTTTTTCCGCGCAAGGTATCACTCTGTGTGAATATTGATGCATGCACAGGCACGTGCGTAACAGGCTTCGAGCACGTGCGGTGGGGACGAGGGATGACGCGGATGGGACGATGGCAGAAGCGCACTCGGAGGACGAAGGCGCTGGTGCGAGGGATGAAGGAGCAACGTGAACGGCGGACATGCACGGGGCAAGTCAGGGAGAATAGTATACCAGGGATGGGTAGGGCATATGTATATGTGCGTACGTGCTTGCACAATGAATATGGGATGGGGGAGTGGACTTACAGGTACCTGCGTGTGAAGACGACGGCCGGCCCAATTTTACAGACTCCCTGGATCCAAGTAGGCGAGGGCCAGAAGATTGAACCTAAACAACGCCGTGAAGCGACCTTATCGCACGAACTTCATATAGCATACCTTTCTCTGGTTCCAACACAACTCCCATGCGAATGTGAGCGCGAAGACCAAAGTGTACTTGTATACATCAATGTTTGCATGCAAACGGGTGATGGTCGGGTTGAAGGGCTTTACGTACGGCATGCATGACGGTTGGGCGAGTGATGACTGCGGGTGCTCCTGTGTTTGAACAACACCAAGTAATTACTTCAACACGGGACGTGTATGTTTCAGAACCTCCGCTCCGTGGCAGTCGGAGATGCCTCCCATTTGATACAAAGCCAATTCCTACACCTGAAAAATTGGTTTCAGGTGTACACATCTCGTTTACCTGGATGCTGTCCGGGTACGGTCATTTGTTTGGCTGTATGACCCAACTTGATTCCGCACTAAAAGAGACCCCGGCGAAGATGAAGATCTTCATAACTGTAGCCTCTGCTCCTGGTCGACACGGACTGGGTTTTTTTCTTTGAGTTGTATTTCTACGAATCATGATATTTATGTCGTTCATGATGTGATGGCCCGTGGCAGAGTGAGAAATGACTGTACTGCCACGAGTCAACAGCCTTGTCGAAACCAGCGCTCTCGTCGACTCCTTGACACTCATTCACCGCCAGAAACTCTCCAACTGGCCTTTTAATTACTCTCATTCACCGCAGTGCACCTCATCTGCTGCATTTTCGACCAGCCACGACGACCGAACAGACACCGCTTCCCCAGCATGTCTGCCAGACGGCAGTCATCCACTGCATCGCTGGCAAAGTATGCCCGCACGACATCCTCAGACACCTCTCCTCGTAACCTCGACTTCTGTAACGCATTTTGGGGCGTTGGCGATGGTGGCGTCGACGTCCTTTTTGCACGCATGCGTGGCGCAGCCCGGACCATGGAAGAACTGCGCAACTTTTGGAAGGAACGGTACGTCGCCCTTTCTCTCTCTGTCCCCATTTCTCTCCTCTTTACACCTCTCCCCCCCACACATCCGCTCACGCCTGTTCGTCAGATCGGCGATCGAGGAAGACTATGCTAAACGGCTTGCAAAGCTGGCCAAGGTGCCAATTGGGAAGGACGAGATCGGGTACGTCCCTCACTGTAACCTTGCGCGCTTCTCTCTCACACACCCCGCGCCTTCCGGGACCTTTTTTCAAAAATGTTGATCACACATGCTCACAGAGAGCTGCGCAACTCAATTGACACGCTTCGACTCGAAACCGACAAACAAGCTGGGTCCCATTCACAGCTCGCACAACAGATCCGAACGGACCTCGAGGGCCAAGTTGGCGCCTTTGTCTCCAAACAACAACACCACAAAAAAGTGTATCAAACTGCGATCGAGAAAGAGTTCAAGGTCAAACAGACAAGAGAACAACATGCCAGCAAGGCACGCGAAAAGTACGAGTCGGATTGTTTACGCATCAATTCTTACACGGCGCAGTCGACGCTCGTCCAGGGCAAGGACTTGGAAAAAATTCATCTCAAACTGGAGCGTGCGCAACAGACGGTGCAGGTCAATGAGAACGATTATGCCCAGTTTACGAGGGTGTTGCAGGAGACGATGCAGAAATGGGAGCAAGATTGGAAGGCGTTTTGTGATACGTGTCAGGATCTTGAGGAGGAGCGGATGGAGTTTATGAAGGATAATATCTGGGCGTATGCCAATGCTGTGTCGACGGTGTGTGTCTCGGACGATGAGGTGCGTGTGCCGTGTGTTCATTGGTCACGCAAACTTACCGATCCTCTCCCATCGCTAGTCATGCGAGAAGTTGCGTCTTGCATTGGAACAATTGGAACCAGAAAAGGACATGGAGAACTTTGTTCGAGATTATGGGACAGGGAACGCGATCCCTGAACCCCCCGTGTTTGTCGACTATGCGAATACCGACGCTCCTCCGGTATCATCGACCCGGGTCACCTTGCGGCCCGCCAGCTTTAACCGCACCACGCAGAGAGCGAGTCGTGTTGCCGCTCATCTACAGGATGACGAACCCTACGACGACACGAACCATGCTGGCGTGGGTGCCGGTGGGATCGGTGTTCCACCTCGCAGCACGCCTGTCGATGCCGCTCTATTGTCGAGAAGCACTACGCAGAAATCGACGACAAATCCTCGTTCGACCGCGAATGGCATCAACGGACATGTATCTCCCCCTCAAAGACGTCGGAGCATCGCACCAGCATCTGCCAAGCCCGTTTCGGCTGGGGATCCTGTTGATCCGATGGTCTCCAACACACAGCTCGTCATCGGCGATCGCACGTGGGATGTTGACCCGAACAAGGATCCTCAACAACAAAAGGCCACTCAAGCGCGAGCGTCGCCTCCGGTGGCAGAACAAGATCCCTTGGTGAAACAGATGGCAGAGCTGAACACGGCAGCGGCTGCCAGTGGGACAGTGAGAAGAAACACGATTCGTCGGGATAGCCCCCCCTCGTCCCTCGAGTCGCGCAAGGGCACAGGTGATTCGTTGTCGACACCTTCCACGAAGAGTGCTGCGCCACGTGACTTCCGTAACTCGGCAGAGGTGGTCGTCGGGTCTTACCCTTTCGCACAGCCCCCTTCACGTTCGGCGTCGCCCAACCCGCCCCAACCTGTCTTCGCGGCACCACCACCACCCTCGGTACCACCCTCGATATCCAACATACCCGTGGAGCAAGTTGTGAGTGGGTATCAGCGTCCCTTCCCGGGTGAACCTCGGAGCCGAGCAAACTCGTATGTCGGACCGCCTCCTCCGGTCGTGAACCCGAATCAGGATCAGGGTGCGCCACGTCCGACGAGCAGAGGGGGATATCCAGGAGTCGGTGTGCACTCGCTAGTGCCACGTCCCCTGTCACCCGCGAGAGGACCTAGCCCGACGGCTGTCCAGCCTTACAACAGAGGCCCTCCTGCACCAAGCGCACTACCCAACAACGCTGCGCTTCAGCGCGGCATGTCTGTCTCCCGCCGACCAGTGACCCCAACGAACCCGGTCGGTATAGCACTCGGTCCGGATGGGCGCGTGGTACACGATATGATGGTACAACCCATCAGGCAAGCTTCTGTGCATTACCCACAGCCAGCCCCGCCCCCTCAGATCACACTGCCCCCTCAGCCCTATCCTGGATACCACGACACGAGTCGAGCGCTAACACACCCCCAGCAGCAACCACCACCGCAGCAGCCCCCGCCACCGCGCAATGACTATGCCGTCGTGCCACAGGGACCCTATGGTGGCGCTCAAGTCCAACCGTACAACTACGGCCACCCGCCTCAGCATGCAGGCTACAATGATGGGTATCATGCACAACCATACAGCCAGCCCGCGCAAGCCAATTATGGATCGGTGACCCGGCCTGCGTATCACGGTCATCAGCAGAGTCAGAGCGTGGGACACCTCGCCACGAATGGGAACGCGGCGCAGCAAAGGTATGCGAGCAATAATGCGGTGAATACGGTGTATAGGTCGACGAGTCCTGGCATCGGACGGTCGCCGTCGCCTGCAGCGCTGCGCGGGCAGCCTCCACCGACAGGAACGTACACGGACGATGGTCGACCTATATTGTTTTACGGCGCGTATTTTCTATTCCTTGTTGGACGGTGGTACTGACCTGGATGACAGTCAAAGCGCTGTACGACTATTCTGCGACGATCGACGAAGAGTTTGATTTCCAATCGGGCGATATCATCGCTGTGACGGAGACGCCCGAGGACGGGTGGTGGAGCGGGGAATTGTTGGACGATACGCGGAGACAGGCTGGGCGACACGTGTTTCCGAGCAACTTTGTGTGCTTGTTTTGAGTCAGCATTCTCGTATGTCATTTTCTCCTTGCTTTTTTTTTTTTTTTTGGCTCTTCTTTTCCGTGTCTGCAGCTCATCATGATGTCGTTGTCCGATGCTTTTACCCCCATCATCTAACAGGATATATCACGTTGATTCCTTTTTCATTTTCTCTCTGTTGTTGCTTTCCTTTTCCATTCTTCCTGCCGCCTCGTACGACGTTCAGCTCCGGCCTTTGCATACCTTTGATTCGGTCTCCTGAGTGGTACGTGCCACTTGGGAAATATGAGTCGAATGGAGACGGTCTTGTAGATGACGATGCTACATTCCTGTTACTTTGTTTTTTTATGATCAGACGATGCTGGTGTTTCGTTGAAATTGTCGTGAGGTCGTATGCATGCATGTGTGTAGTGTGCTCGTGTCATATTGGGTTACCCAAAAGGCGGATACTACGCAACGTTTTTGACAATGGTCAAAGCTTGCCTTCATTTTTTAATCGGCTTACACGGCAGCGTTGGCAATATCTGGTGTAAGCACAACTGGACATGAAAGGTGTAAAACTTGATGCTTTATAGTCGGATCTAAGTGAAAGTAATATTGCTGGTGAAATAATGCTATCCCGAGTCTAGTCTCGCGTCTAGGCCGAGCTCGAGGGTGTTTATATGGATCCGATCGATGAATCGGGCAATGACCTCTGTACTGCTTGAGGTGGTCCAGTTGAATAACATTGACGACACAATTTCTATGGATATACAATCAGGTCAGGCCTGTCATAGATTTACCATACGGCGTTTCTCGCCACCATAAGCATAAGCATAAGCTTTGAATCATCGGTGGTCTCGTGCCGAGGAACGAAGAAATGGTAGTACAACACTGGGACGAGCACAACCCACGTCACTAGGAAGTAGATATTATTTAATCCATCGAATGGACGCACCCCAACTCCTGGGAATCTCGTGCAGAACCATTGGTAACTTGGGTCATCTGGTGGACAAGTTCAAAGTGAATGAGCGTCGAGTTTTGTCATAGATGAATGACAATCCGCACCTGAACCTACCAGAGGGTACGCTTGAGACCAAGGTGCTTTTCACGCACGTGGCGCACGATGCTTTCTCTGTTCATCGCTTTTCTGTCTTCCCTGAGTCGGCATCCCAGCCAGTTACACCGCACGCGATGGCTGCCTGTCATGTACTTGATGCCGTGAGTAGCGAGGTGACTTGGAACAGTCGTATATGTGACGTGGGCCCCACATATAGTACCATCAGCCTAAATCAGAGTAGCGATGATATCCGCCAGTCAGCCTGGGTACTACTTGCCTCGCGAGGAAGTTACGAATGAGGTGCTTTGACTCTGCAGCCGGTGTAGCAATAGCTTGGCGCTGGCTGGAGGTGTCATCTGTCACCTCTTGCTCATTTTGAGTGCGTGTGATTTGGAACCGGCGCTCGCAATGCCGACTTTTCAGCTCATTCAAGGCCCTGACAAGCAGTAGAACGGAGACTCACCAAATGATGGTGCATCCACGTTGCAATGCTGTCGCGACTTCCTCAATGCTCACCTCGACAGCATTCAGTGTTCCACAAGGACACTTGTATGTTGCCATCACAGCGGAGCGGACAACTTCTTCGACAATGACCCTCACGACGATTCTCGTCCCTGATTCCATATTCGACCAAATATCACTTTCTCTTGTCAATTGGATCACGTCCGAGTTGGTCTTGTTATAAATCACGAAATCGTAGAGTTTTCTTTCGATGTACCACCTTTGAATCTCTGCTTCGTCTGGCCTGCATTCAAAGAGGATGACCGACAGCATGGCATCGAGCTGCTGAAATCATCTGATGAGTTTCGTGGACATGCATGGTGGTATGGCAAAAGCATACACCCAAGTATCGGCAATGATCAAGGAGTATGGTATGCTCACGTCCGGTCGCATCGACGAGCACCGCATAACCACGTGATATGGCTTCGGGCAACCGTGCTGCACTTCCGCTCATCGCAGAGTCTTCGACGATATGCATATACCTGGAGTGGTACTCGACCATACTTGCTTTCATTTCGAACATGTCATTCTGAAGTTGCATTTGGGATAATACCTAGAAACGCAGAGTATTGAGTCAGTGATAAACGCTTGTTGATGGAGATTGTGTGGTCCGCTATTACCATATATTCAAAGAGGTGGTTGTTGACGGTAGGCGATACATCCAGCAATGTCTTGCGTGAGGGAGGGAGCTCCACGAATTCGTTTTTCCATTTTTTCTAGTTGGGATTTTGTGGTTTGCAGTGCGCTAATTTTGAATTTCAGCGTTCAGTCCACATTTAATTAGCACTGAGCTACTTGAGCAACCGCAGTCTCATGGTTTCCTCAAAGGTGGTCCGAGAAATAGGTGCATTGTCTATGTGGTGGCGAAGCAGGTGCAACCGAAGGGTGAGCTTCTCCAAGTCATGCTTGTTCTGGATGTATCTCTGTGATGGCAAGGTTCAGCATCAGGGGGAGTACTCGGGAATAGAATTAAATTACATCTACGAGCTGAAGAATACTTAGTATTCCGCCAATCGTGCCTTTGATGATACTGCCGACACCAGGGATTACATCTGCGGCTGCTTGAAGGGAAGGTAAGCATGTCTGGGCTGTGTCGGAGGTGTTACGATAAATGGTGGAAAACTCTTGAGAACCGAGCGGGCAAGGTAAGCAATGTGATGAGCTGAGAGCAAGTATTGGCCTAGACACAGCGAGAATGCCTGCCGTGGTGGAATGATCCTGCAAGGCGCGACTCGAGGCGGATCTCGTTTGAAACAGACCTCGAAGTTTCTTGAGAGTGTCACTGAGGCTGACAAGGGGCATTTCAGTTGCTCAGGACAAAATTAAGAAAGTAGGGACGTCGATGCTGTTGATATTGTACAGGATACATGCGGCGAGGCAGCAGTGTGCTAGTCTGGTGATCATAGCAGTAGGTATGTGGTCGTGTTTGTATTATCGGTCCCTTTGTACTGTCTCTCAGCCGCCTTTCTGGCCATGTGAGCCGTTCAGTCTACCTTGGTGGTCGATTCCAGTTCAATGTCTACTGTCCGAATCCTAACCTAAAGTTGTCGCCGCCATGGCAAACCAGTGAAACACTTGCGCGGAAAAAGTTCTCGAAGTAGACAACAAGGGCTGTACATAAAGCGTCCTTTGGGTTTTCATCACGGCCCATATCGCCTTTCCACTGGTACGGCGTCGCCAGCGCCAACGGAGACGTATACGGACGACGGTCAGCCGATCTTGTCTTAGGGTGCGTTCCCGTCTTCGGCGTTCAATGGGGTGGTCCTGACCGTCGATCTTGGCGGCAGTCGGGGTGTTGTATGATTCATCTGCGACGATTGACCAAAAGTTTAGTTCAAAGCGGGGGACATCAGTCTCGAAGACACCATGCGGAAAGGTAGGCTTTATACACAGGACAAGCACTTGGCAGCTCATAGTGAAAGAAAGGCAAAAGAAAGTAACAAAACGAGTAAAGGCGTCATCTATGACGCACGATGTGGAAGGGAGTTAGTCAAGAACCTGATACCATAGAGAGAGGGTAGGATATGGATCAGAGTGTCTAGCGGCCGCGGCGCGTTCCCTCCGCAATTCATAATGTTAAGAGATACAATAAACCCACCAACAGCCCGCCTTTCCCTTCGCGTTCTCACTAGCCCTGCAGATACGATATCGAGAGTGAATCATCGTCGTAGACGATCGTACTGGTCATGTTTACGTCTACATGATCACCGGCTTGCGGGTGTGACGCGTGACACTTCGGGAACGATGAAAATGCTGTGAACGTAATTGAATGTTCCCTGTTGAAACAAGAAAAGGTGAGTTCAAGAGTTCAAGAAATCGACAACGCACATTAGTCTGTTCCAAGAAAGCACCACCATAATTTTGAGTGGCGTAGACTGCGGCAGGGGTGTGAGAAAACCTCCCAAGAAGGTCAAGCTGCTGAGACTGGAGGGGACCCGCCAGAACTGCAGAAGCGAACAAGAAGCAGGAGATAAGCACGGAATTGAAGCGCAAGAAGTGAACATCAACTTGAAGGTGGTCTATAGCTATAGATGTCCCAGATGTCTGAGGCTCGGGTTGAGAGTGCAACGCGACCTCATGCTAGAAATCGGATGGAAGGTTTTCTGTCGAAACAAGAAAGAATGAGATCAAGCAAAACACGATCCAGGAGAGGCGACACACGTTACCCTGCCTCAAGAGCATACCAGCCCGGGTAGGGTCATATGCGATTACACCAGGGAAACTGTTGGTAGGCTTCTTAACAAAGTACAGAGACCGTGGGCGACCCGCCAGAGGTACGGAAGCGAAAAAGAAGCTAGGGAAGAGTACGGAATTGAAGCGCATAATCTGAACATCAACCTGGAAGAAGGCTGGGATGGAAAGCGCAACGCGACCCCATCCTCTTATGCGTTCCGCAGGTCGCCTGACTAATGGTTATGTTCAAAAACACATGCTGCAAACGAGAATGACAGCAACCACCATCCTGAGGGGACTGAAACATCCTCAGTTGAGTGGGATATGATCGGTTACTCGAGGAGGGCAAGTTGAACAGGCCGACGTTGAACCTGCTGAACCGTCATGTCGTCAGGACCAGGGTAGCCACTAATATCAGTTACTTTCCCAATACTCCAAGTGCACCGCCTCGCGCCCGATCAGAGTTGGTAAAACAGGGACTGACAGTGCAGCAGCCATCTTGAAACATGTCATGCAAGATTGAAACCTGTAGCTCCCAGTATATAGATCGATGTAAACGCACCTCACTCATCACCTGCAAAAGATCAGCTAGGTGGAGACTCCCTTGCCTTCAACTTCGACTCGCAACATACATGTCAAAAGCAGCGGTCGACCGACGAGTGCACAGCAATCCCCTGTCAGCAGTTGGGCTGCGCTGACACCATGAGTTGCCGACGATGACATGAACGAAAGAAAAAACGTAGCAACGAAATCTCAGTGACCCACATCCGCCATACAGCCTCATCCAATACAGTACTGTGAACCGGAAACATGTAGAGAGAACCCATGACTGTCCATGAGATTTATTCCTGGACCTGTAGGGGAACCCATAAATCATTTTGAGCTTTCTTCAAAGAAATTCACCAGAATGAGGCGTGGTTGCAATCGGATTTCTTCGCACTTTGAGGTCTGTTTATTTAACGTTCCGAATCTATCTCTTCGTATAGGATGGGAACCTTAATCATTTGCGGTAATGTCGTGATTCGGAAATTTTAGTCGTGTATCCGCTGCGCGTTTGCGTTAGGATTCGCATTTGATTCTGTAGAGCAGGATGTTGCTAGCTCTACATCATCCTTATCAGTGGTGGCCCGACGGGCCGTTCTCAACGAGGCAGCAGGTTCAACAGCAAAGGTTCGGGTAACTCCGGGCCGCGAGTGACCAGTGACCACCTGCCCCAAGAGTTTACTCTCTTCCTGACCTGAGTCGTTCGCAAGGTGATTACACAAAAAATTCACGACTCGTAAAAATACAGGACCAGCATCAGAATATGAACTAGAAAAAAGAGAGAGTAATACAACTACCCGGCTCGTGGCCGTAGCGATTAAGCACTCTGCAGAGCCGGCTGCCCAGATGTTGGAGCAGCCGGAGGGGCATCTGCACCTGCAGCTCGAGCATTTCCTCCAGCATTTGCAGCTGGAGCTTTCTGTTGTTGAACCACTGGCACGCCTTCCTCGCCGCGGTTGGTACCACCAAAAGCCGTGTCTTGCAATTGTTGTGGGCCAAACGGCATCACGTAGGCGATGAAGCCAAACAGGAACACCGGGCCGGAGAGGATGTCGAGGATCCCATAAAAGACCATCTCGGACGTGGGCGAGATGGTGTTGCTACCTTCTGAAAGGCCCCAACAGATTGGATAGAGCATCCACATAAACGAGATGTATGCGGCGCCGATCAGGAATCCTGGTTTGAAAGTCCAATGTGGCAATTGATTTGACTGCCACGGAATAACACCGAGCATTTGAACCCTGGCAGACGAAGTGGACAGATGAGTGTCACTGTGGTCGTAGGAACTCGGGTGACATACCAGATAAAGAATAGACCGAACAATCCAAAGACGAAGTAGGCCCACTTGTACGAAGAGGTGACGAGCGCGCCAATCAAGCCGTTAACGACCAAGAACCAAGAGAAGAATAGAATAGTGAGGATCTGGGCAGTGGCCGCCTGGGTGAACGACAGCATTGCGAAGAGCAACAAGGGTGCGTTGATGAACCATTGAATATAACGAACATACTAGAGTAGAAGTGTGAGCACGACGCTCGACTTGGTGGCAAGAGCAAGATCGTACCCAAATCTGACGAGTAGGGTGTGAATCGAACTCGGAGCGGATGAGCGTCCAGCCCAAGTCAGAGGCCATGGAAAAGTATGCGACCGTTGCTACGGAGAGCACGATGAGGGGAATATAGTGGAACACTCGAGTTTTGCGGGTCTATGGGGGAAGAATGAAGAAATAGGCGAGCAGGCGAAAGAGGGGACTGACCGAGTACGTCCAACCCAAGATGATGAGCCATGAGACGAGCATGATGGCGAAGACTGCCCACAGCCAGTCAGAGGCGTGGGTGGTAATGTGGGCATCACCGGCGGGGGGGTTGGTGTCGAGGGCGTCGTTGTCTCTCGGGTAGACGGGATGAATGGCCATGGCGGAGACGATGAGACAGTACAAAAGTGAGGCGGTCTGGCTTAAAAGGGGTGCAGTCAGAGGGGCACCTGCTGATTCAGTCACGAATAGGAGGAAGATGTGTTACATTTATTGACGTCACTGATCTCTAAAAACTGACATATCCCAAAAAGGAAAGTCTCTTTCAGTCCAACACATCTGAAACGTCGTCCGGTCGAAAGATGGACCGTTTGGGGTCTTGGCGCATGCGTTCGTCCTTGAGCATCCTGAGCACGATACGTTGGTCCTAATGCACACACTTGAGGCATAGACGACACTCACCGTGCGTCCACCCGTGCGTCCTCGCCCTCGACACCAACCACGGCCTGTGGTGTCTTTGCCTCGATGACCTGTGCCACACCCAAGTCAGCACACTCGCATCGTCGCATCAAATCGCATCGCATCGCAGTCATTGGACGCTCACATAGTGATTATCGCAGTGTGGACAGTACTCGTCGCTCTCCTCATAGTTGGACATATCCTTGCGAAACACCTTTTTGCACCTTTTACAGGCAAACGCCATCTCTGTCGTCTTTGTCAGTTGGTGGTCTTGTGTTTCTGCGTGGCATTCTGCACAGTCGAACCATTGCTTGCAGCATGGTGCACGTATCGAAACTTGAGAGTTGAGAATATGTTTGCTGTAAAAAGGTTTGGGTCCGAGTAAATAAACATTTTGTCGAGACAGAAACACGTTACAGACCACATTGTAAGATCGATCAAGCTTAAGTGTGTGGTTACTGGAAGAACTCATTTATTACCAAATACAGACACCACCAAGTCCAACGCCCGCCTCGCAGCCTCGTCCGTCGGAAACACTGGATAATCCCTCCCCACCACCTCTCCCTCGTGCAACAACAACGTGATCCGCTTCAACAACACCATCCCATCCACCTCTAACTGTCGGCAACTTCAACGCCCTCCAAAACTCCCCCATCTCGTCGCTCAGGATCGGGTACGGCAGGGCGAGTCGTTGCGCTACCTCCGTCTGGTACGCCGTCGACTGCGTGCTCAGAGCGACGATGCGTATACCCCCTGTTCGGACTGTTTGGAAGCGCAGAGAGCGTATCTCGGACGCAGCACAATTCCTATTGAACATGGGCATGAGCCCCCCACCTCACAGTGAGACGGAGAAGCGTAAACATGGACACGCACAGGCGTACATCCCCTCGCACCCGGAATTGCATCCCACCCTAGGCAGATTCGCAACGCCTGGCTTGCCCGTTCTCGGGTACACAAATACCAATACAGGTGCTTCGAAGGATAGTTTGCGGAGGTCGATCGTTGCGTCGTCGTCCCCGGACGCTGATGTCGACGTGGGGGTCGCACGCAACGACACCCCCGTCGGAAGCACCATCCGCGGCTGATCGCCCTGCAGATGATCTGCTAACCTGTCGTCGATGGGAACGGGCAAGTCGCTCGGGAGCGTCAGCCAATTTGCCAGTATGGATGTGCTTTGGCTCTCTCTTTCAGTATCGATTTCAGATTTGGGCGTCATTATTGTTATCGAGCGGACAAGTGGAGGATGGGGATGGGGTGATAGAAGATGGATTATCTGTAAACGAAACAAGCAACAGCGATCTGGTAGCTTGCTGCAGGCACTCGCCAGAACTGTAGAAACGAACAAGAAGGAAGGGATAAGAAACGCATGATGTGAACTTGTCAACTTGAAGATGGTCTATAGATAGATGTCACGTATGTCTGAGTGCGGCGCAACCTCATGCTTCATGCTTCCTGCAAATCGCCTTTTACTGGAGTTCAAACGAACATGCTGCAAGCTAATCTCCGTTCCAGATCCCTTAAACGCAGGAGTACCTGCAGCGATGTCGACTCAGTAATACTACTACGTCCGTGAGGTTAATCACGGTGTCGCGAGCGATGTTGTTCGCGCACCGGTCCCTCGCTGGCATATCCATTCGTAAATAGCAATGAGTTAATCCACACACCAACAGGGGAGACCAGACAGTACGCAAAAGACTCATCAAAATCACCCATTGACAGAGTGATTGTTGAGACACGAGAGCAGAAGAAGTTGAAGTGGCCAAAAATGGATGGGAATAATGACCGTGTCGCATTTCGGGCCGCCGGCACATCAATACCGGAGGCTGGTGTGCCGCCCCCTTCCAAACGACTGATCTACACACTACTTGACACCGACCGTGACGACCACAACCACAAGCGTCCATACAGGGAAAGGAACATGGAATGAGCATTAAATAATCTGAA
Organism: Boletus reticuloceps; assembly: GCA_018397855.1. Lineage (NCBI taxonomy): Eukaryota > Fungi > Basidiomycota > Agaricomycetes > Boletales > Boletaceae > Boletus > Boletus reticuloceps. The sequence continues at coordinate 2,357,211 of JAGFBS010000001.1, forward strand.
ACCAAGCTCCAGCATCCTGGCAAAGCATGAGCGGCAATTGGGCCCGGATATGAGTCGAACTATACACGATGCGTAGTACTAGTAATTGATAGTTGATGTGAACGTCCCTCAGATATGATATAAGGTATATGGATACACGATCTCAGTTCACCACGCCCCCCCCCGTCCCGGTCCCGGTCCCGGTCCCGGTCTCGGTCTTGATCAGGACCATCATCACACTGACTCCTGCCAACGCGACACCACCGGTCGCGCAATATCTACATCCATCCAGGGTCAGCACCACGACGCCGACACAAATGACAAAAGCAAAACACACGCACCGATAGGCGACCGCCATTGATGCACCAAACGACTCACAGTCCTATCCCGCTTTGACCGCGCCTTCGCAAACTCGACCTCACTGTTCGTCAACACCGCACCCAACGCAACCTCCCCGGCCGTCGTCCGACGATTCGGCTGCAATGAGAACGACCCGCCCATATACCCCATCGATATTGACGCCGCCTTGATATCGATATCGTCCTCCAACATCATCCCCTTGATGGGCGGGACCACCTCGTACGCTGGTAACACGCATGATCCGGTCAAGCTCAGATCTAGTTCGGTCTTGGACTGTTGCGTGATGCTGATGTACGACTGCGCGGCGTCGGTAAGCGTATGCGTACGGTTCCATCGCGCGAGAGACTGCTCTGCGCGTTGTCGTCGATGCGTCCGTTGCTGCTCCTTGTGCGTCATCTCCCCTTCAATCGATCGTGGAAAGAATATCTATACGTCAATATGGATGGAGGATACACTGCCAAGTAAAACAAAAGGACACATACGACGAGCGTGATGCCCGAAGAGACGATGCAGCCGATCGCCGCGAGGATACCGAGTAGATCTAGAGTATCATAAAGACGGGCTTAGGGCGTTGCGAACGATGTGGTTGGAAAACGGCGATCATACCTGTCGGAAGCCTGATTGATCGAGGTCAAACCTCAGTTCGAACGGAAGCATTCAATATATGTACCGTGACGTACATTTTTCCATTGATGTGTTGATGCGGTCGTATGCCATCAACGCCAAGAATTACGAGTGGGACGGTGAACAGGAACCGGAACACGACGCGGATGCACTATGCTGCGGTCAGAAATGAGACGAGACGAGGTGGCGAAGCGACGCACGTTGAGTTCATGATACTTGGTCAACCGAACCAACGTGGCTGTCTCGACATCTTTCCCTTTCTGCGATAAGAGGGGTCATCACATTGGAAATAGAATAGGTCAATTAAACCGAGGGAACGTACGAGATTTGCAATGAAAGAAGGAAAGGTCCACAAGACAGGTATGAACCATATCGTCATCGAGAGACTAGCAAGACCTCCCGTCAGGAACGTATACGCCTCGCACTACCGTCCCGTCATCAGAATATCACCGGCACCGACGCGCATATATCGACCCACCTTTAATACATTTTCGCGGGTGAACATGGTGATCAACGGCATGACGAGTACGGCAATGCAAGATCCGACCGCCCATGTCTTAAAATATAGACTCTTGAACCAATCTTGCTGCGCTGAGCTTGAATTGACGAGAAAGAGCCAAAAACAAAGTTCTATCCATTCGTTATCGATAAGCTCGTCTAAAGATGGTGCATCAACACGTGTACCTTCCAAGTGTGTCACCCTTGGAGGAGGTACTTGCGTGAGTTTGATGGACGGTAAAAAGACGCCGGACCACTCACATTTCAAGGCCCCAACCGATAGCGAAGGCGAGGTACAGGGAAATATCGCGTTTTGGGCCGATCGACTCCATTCTTGATAAGGTGTGGGTTGGACTGGGGATGATGGTCATTCATTCAAAGTGCACAGCCAAGAAGCAGGGCGAGCGCGTACCTCCGTACTCGGGTATCACGGTGTATCCGTAATTATATTTTATGATGGCGAACCCCGCAGCAAACACGATGATGAACGGGATGCTTAGCAGATAGGAATACTAGAGTGCGCTTTTCAATACAACGACATGTGTCGGACGGGGAGAGACGTACGGTCATGACACGCTTGAACGCGCCGGCGTAAGGACCTTGGTTCCACCTCGGAGGAGGTTAGGTGTAGAGTGAAAAACACAGCGATGGGACTCGCCTAAGACACTTGAATCGATCAAAGCACCAGAGATGGAATACAAGAAAGGCCCCGAGCTAGAGCTAATGTGAGTAAGTGGTACGACGAGACAGAGAACAAGTACCATGACTGCCAAGAGAGCCCATACGAGGTATACAGTGGGGGATATGTGAGCCATGAGAGCATAGCGAAGCAACACATGATGATTGATATATAAGTACCCATCAGCTTCTCGGCACCACCATTGCAATCCGGATGACGTAAGCTGAACCCATCATGACACCCACTGAAAACGACAAACAAGACCTCCTCCTCAGTTGCCGATTTGGCGACTTGGACGACGTTCAACACTTTATCAATACATTTCCACACGAATCACTCGATGGCGTTCAAGACGATAATGGCAACTCGGTGTTGCACATGGCTGCCGCCAACGGTCATACCGGTGAGCCCTGTTTGCCGTCACCGGAGGACGTACGCAAGACAGTCACACAGATATCCTCGCTTACCTCCTTCCACGCGTTTCCCCATCCCTCCTCACACACCGCAACAATGCCGGATCGACGGCCCTCCATTGGGCAGCCGTTAATCGCCATTTAGACGTTGCACAGATGCTCGTACGGTTTTCACCCGGTCCGGGTGTCGATTTGATCGATATCAGGAACGAGGCGGGAAGATCGCCCCTTGGGGAAGCTGAGATTGCAGGATGGGACGAGGGCGCACGGTGGTTCGTTCAGGTGATGCATCTTGGCGAGGTCAGAGAGGCCGAAGCCGAAGCCGAGGAGGAGGGTCAGGGAGAGAAAACACCTGTCGATCCGTCACATGCAATCGAGGTCGAGATTCAGGATTCAGATGGCCAGATGGCTAGGATGACGATCAATACCAAACCATCCCTATCAGATCGGGAGCCGTCGTGAGGTTCGTCAAACGTGTCTATGGAGATGGATGTCCTGACCTCACTGTTTGCAGCGTTCACTGCACACGTAGATTAGTTTAGACAATGTCTCAAACGCTCCACGGAGTAATCACGATTCTGATGGTGTCTTGCAAGAACTGTCAGTCACAACTCAAGCGAGATGAGCATTGCGCATCCCCGGTAACAGATCAAAGGTCTCATTTCAACCCCCAGATATACTCGCACAAATCGACACAAAAAAACGACACATCAAAAACAAAATATACAGCCCTTTATCCTTGGGTCATCGTGCGTCGATGGCCAAACATGATTCGTCTCGACGCAGGATCATGTTCATGCCTGTCTCGCCACGACACCGGCCCGTCGGGTGCACCGCGTGAACATACCTCGGCCACACCGCCACCCGTGTGTCCCGTCGCACACGCACCGCCACGCGTCAGCCGATCCCACCATGCATCCGCTTCATTCGACTTCACCGCCGGCGGATCAGGGATATACAGACAAACGGGTCTCCGCGCCTTGGGTGTCAACAACGTAGGCGTCTTTCGCAAGGGGAAAAAGCCAAGACCGGAGGGACGATCAGATCGTCGTACACGTGATACCGGAGACCAACGCCCGCCACGCTTTTGTGGCACGAGGTATACTCCCTGTGGTCCATCCCCACTTGCTGTGTTGTCAGTTTGCTGTTCGGGTGAGATGGCCATGCGGAGATGTGACGTACCTGCCTGCACCATCATTGGCGTTCGGTGGCGGTGATAAGTAACGACATGACTTGGTGCTGTTATTGTCGATCCGACATTGCCTTGCGCCGCTCATTTCTTTGGGTGACTGAGTTACACGTGGGATCCGCATGCGCCAGTTATCCGTCTCGTCTTCGCGTCCCTCGCGCTGCCAGGAAGATTCGCCGGGCCACCCGTTTCGACACGGCACCTCACGGGATTCTCGGTCGTTAGACAACCTGGCATTAAATTGCTCCGTCGAGTCAGAATCGCCATCATCGTCGAATACGTGGCGTCTTCGCCACAAACACCCAGTACTACGTGCTCGCCTGAGCGACAAGGGGCACTCAGTCTCCGATAGCGCACCGTCTTGCCGTCGCCACTCGCCATTCCCATCGTCTGCGCACCATGTACCGATATCAAACAATTCTCCGTCGGACCTGTCCTTGCTTGCACTTTCGTCGCCGTCGAAAGACGCGTTCTTTTGGTGTGATGCGCGATCCACGTGGGTAGATGCCACCAGGGTAAACGCTAACCCAATCTGGTCTTCGGAGGCGACGTCCAGCGCTGTCATCTGAGGGTGGTCCGGTTCCTTGACAGCCACGTCACACATCGCTGACGGTTCAAGACATCGGTTGTCCATTGGCATAGCCGATCCGCGGAGGTTTCTGGTGGAAAGACCAAACTCGGAAGGACCATGGTCCGGAGCTGAACCTGCTTGTTCAGTCCCATTAAGCATGGCTGGCGTCAAAACACCGGCGTCAAGGTCAAACTCGTTCGAAACAGATGAATGTCCATCTCCAGGTCGTCCGATAGCCGCCACATCACGGTCCGGGGTTGTACCTGACTGTCTGGTCCCGTTGAGTACGGCCGGCGTCAAAACACCATCGTCAAGGTCAAACCCGTTCGACACGGGTGAATGATCGTCTCGTCCGGTGATTATCACATCGCTGGCACCACGATCCAAATGGTCCAATACCCCAAAGGAGGAAGTCGGTCCAGAAAAGTAGGCCCTGGCCCTGACCCCCATTTGAATGCACGAGTAAAAGTGTGACCATGGTATCACAGTCAAGACGGATTTTTTGAACGTGTCATGCGCATCCTGCCCCGGACGTTCATGCAACCAAGCCCCAGGCATCGACGTGCGATATCCAACTTCCTCATATGTATCGAGGACCAAATCTTGAGCTGCTTCGCATATTGCAAAAGGGTCCCAAGACAACGACTGAAATACCCATTCGCTCGCGTCGGTGGCAGTCGAAACCCGGCACGCGGACCGAACCTTGGCCACGCTCCAAAAACGCGACAGGACAATTGCCAGAGCCAACAACCCCACAAGGAGACAACCAATCACGCCAGGGCCACCATCATACCTCCCCAGAACGCGTGCATAACCTAGATCAAGCCACTCACGGGTCAGCAGTACACCAGGCACGTCCCACTAAAAACGAAATCGTACCAACAGGTCGGATATCAACGATGACTGCGGAACGCATTCCCTTGTCATGGAGACCGTGTGTGAAATTGTGATTGTGATCATGATCATGATCGTGGATCGGGTGTGGGACGAATGGAGGAGCAACGTGCACGGTGTGATCTGTCGGGACATCCGCGGTTGTGTCCATGGTGAATGAGAGCCACGTTGGCGCTTCGTATCTCCTCTTGGGCGGACACCGTGCTAGTATCGCGGCGCGGACCCGGTGCGACAAGGGCTCGTGTGCATGCAGGTCTGCGTCGGGTCCGAGACCCACGTCGGCGAGTCTCTGGCCAAGAATGGTCCACATGTGCCACGCCCGAGACCGTTCTGGACCGGGTGAAATGAGGGCGGGGTCGAGCTCGCTCTGGACATTAACAAGGCCGAGGAGGAAACAGCGCAGTAGTCTGGCGTGGAAATGGAGCGTGTCGCTGTCCTCCCATGGGACGACTCGGAATGGGAACGCCGCCCAGAGGCGGTTGGGAAACATGGGTAGAGGTGGTGGTGTTGGTGAGAGGGATGGTTGATCGGGGATTGAAACCGGTTGAAGCTTGGGCGCGCCCTCGGCGGAACTCATCAAAAGGGGGTTGGTGTCTAGGCGAGTCTGGGAAAGACTTTACTCTACGTTTCTTGTGCCTCCAGCTCGTCCTTGCACCAGCCACGTGTACACTGGGACACCCTATACTCTTAGTGGCCACCCATGCATTGGTCGCGCGACACTTGTGAGCTCGACTCTGAGCGGCGTGGAATGGGTCTCACATCAAATGAGGTATGACTGCAATTTGGAGTGGCGGAACATGCTAGCAACTTGTGCACTCACAACGCTGTCAACGTTGAGCACAAACCTAAAGAAAGCACATTAACTGGGGAGATGGAATGAATTTATTTCGGCTTCCGCCATAATGAGGCTAATCTAAGTCGGGTCAGCAGCCAAAAGTCTGATAACATCAATCGTAATTATCAAACCCTCGATGGTCGTATAGTGTAGTGGTTATCACTCGGGATTTTGAAGACAAATTTGATTTCCCGAAACCCAGGTTCGAACCCTGGTACGACCTCTTTTTATCTCTTTCCATTTCGGGTTAAACCGGACGGTGATGTCCAGCTTGACTACGAACAGATTCTGATATGCTCCATCAGTAACAGTCATTAAAAGGTACCCAAGTGCGCGAACAAGTGTTCTGGTATCCATAACGCGGCGCGAATATGGGCGGGGTCGCAGGCCAAATTCGAGTTTCCTTCTGTTCTAGCTGCTTCTGTGCCTGGACTCGACTTTGGGTGACCAACGTTCATCGACGTCCTGCACTCGGAGATCACGGTCGTTTCCATTCCGGTGTGGTATTGGGTTCTCCGGGGCGTCTTATGCCAACTGCCCCGGCCGCTGTCGTTTGTTGCCATTGCTTGCGGAGAACCAGCTTGCCACAGTGTAACCAGGGTGACGTTCGCGCTGGCACTCGGGTCGCCCCATTCGAGCACTCCGATACATTACTCCACACCTTCCACGCCAACCCCGGTTCTCGAGACGGATTTACCCAACCCCGTTGTCACGTCATGTCGTGTCATGTCATGTCCTATATCTTCGGAGAGTAGCAAGACGCTTTATGAACGCCCTGATAGTACATATATGATTAGGACTGACTCGGAGTGTTTCATATGAGGATGAGAACGACCTCAAGTCCTCGGAGAACGTCCTATCGTGAGGGGACATTTCACATGTTCTCGCTTCAGAGAGTCGGCCGTGTGATCGCCCGTCTAGTCGATGATTCCTTGTAGGCTCGTGAATCACCCAAGCTGGCAGCGGGTCGATGCAAAAAGGGAGGTGTCTCTCCCCAACGACGCGCTGGTACCGACCGCCCAGTTGAAACGGCTTGGTTAAATTAAACGTCCAACTGGATGATATGATGTTGATTGATATGATGGTTGCCAGTTTTTGAGGGTCGTCTTTTTTTTTTCCCAGATTTCCATCTCGGCAACAGCGTTCGTGAACTTTACTCACAGTGAAACTTGTCAGGAGGATTTCTGGCGCGGTCTCTGCGGCGGATTCGAGCATCCCATGTACGTACAGTCCCACCACTTGCTCGCTTTCCAACTCCTCCTCTTTGCTCGTCTCCACCGTTAGACATCCACAACCTGCCACAACAGGGTCCACCCAAGACACCGAGACAAGAGAGAAACACCGGCACATCCTCGTGCACACTTATCTCCGTCCCTCATCTTCAGTTCCGTGTCATCATCGTACGCGCATCGCAGACACACATTACAACTCGTAGCGCTACGGCATTGGCATCAAGAGGTGCGCTATCAATGAACTAGCATCAGAATCCTGGTCCTTACCACTTGTCTCCAGTCCTTGCCGCGGCGACTCCCGGATCCAATCAGTGCCATCATCCTCGAGGTGCGAGGCGTCAATGTGTCCCGTCGCGACACCTTTTGACTTGTTCGGTAATAGGCAGGGATTTCGGAGCGGGCGGGAACTACAGTCAATAACATTAACCAGACGTTTTTTTTGGAACAAGGTTGCTGGGCGTTGTACGCTTCGGCCGGAACCAATTGATACGTGGCCGACATCTGATAAGTCCATTTCGGCCAATTGGATAGAGAAATGCGGCAGATAGAACGAGACTACGCACGAGCAGAGCAGGCAACAGCGGGTACGAGTCCAGGCCTCGATGTTCGCGGAGATGTAGGTTTGGGGTTTGCCTCGAGGTTCGTGGGCGGCCAAGGGGTGGATGAGGCGTGTCGTCAAAAGCTCCGCGAGGCCGTGCATCCGGGTGACGCCAACAAGGGTTCGGCGGGCGTGGAGGGCGGAACAACCCAGAATCCAGTGGCTAGCGAATCAACATCACAGGAATGGAAGGACAAGGCAGAAAAGTGGCTGGGTGGAGGAGGAGCGGAGACGGCAGGACTCCGTGAAGATCAACACGAGGCTTGGCCCAGTCGCCGCGTGGGCATCGTGTCTGCGCCTCGAAATTACAAACGCCCTCAGTCACTGCAGAATCTCAAGTCCAGCGGAGGAGTGGGACGTTATAGCGCTACTATCAACAGCAGCGGTACCACTCTTACCGGGCCCAACGGGTCCACAACGACTATTGCCATTTCTCCGCCAGCCATCCCTCCCCGCTCACCACTTCGTCCTGGTCCTCATCAGCCTCCTCCCCTTCTAGTTCCTTCCGGACCAACACCCCCAGCGACCACCTTACACACTGCTGTCGTTACTACCCCAACTTCTCTCAACGGTGACGAGCACGACGGTCATCTGATCCTGATGCCCTCCCTCCGCGAGAGCTTCGGAGGGTCTCTCACCGCCCTGCTTGCCACTCTAGAGGCGGAGACTCTCCACGACAAAGCCTTGCCCCTTCCACCCGACCAAGAGGACGACCTCTCGCCCGACTACAGCGACGAGATCGACGAAGAGGATTATGATCCGGACCCATCCCAGCCTTCTTCCACAGATAGCCTCACCCTCGACGTTCCAACATGCCCAGCGCCAGCTGGCCCTGCCACCCCCAATCAACCAACTGTCATGTCAAAGAGAGTCCATGCCCTACGCGAATTGCTCTCTTCAGAACGCGCATACGCATCAGATCTTGCTTTGATCCGCGATATACACATCCCACTCGCTCTAGGCAGGTCACCCCTTTTTCTCGTGGTCTATGCTGATCCTCTAACGTGGTTCCCGTCGCAGGGCAACCGGCTCCTTTCAACACCAACGGCACGCCTAGCCCGCCTCCCTTCTCGCCCGGGTCTGGGTCTGCCTCGTCCTCGCGAACAGTCTCCACCGCTTCCGACTCTTCTACAGCTTCTTCACAGCTTGGCCCCCCAATGACCCGCGACGACGTACGCATCATTTTTGGAAACATCGGAGATCTCGCCATGTTCTCAGATCACTTTGTCGACCGCTTGGATGAAGCCCTCGGTGGCGCACTCGACGGCGGCAACGGCGAAGATAGAGTTGGTTCACTGTTCCTCGAGATCGTGAGTATCCACGTTCCCTGTCGTACCGCTCGTCACACATGCGTTGCTTGTGTCCCCAGATCCCTGCCCTTGAACCGCCTTACAAGACGTACATCACGCGTCACCCGACTGCGCTCGCCCATCTCAATGCCTTGCCTGCCTCCCCAGCGCTCTCCGCCTACCTATCTCATACCCGAACGCTTGCGTCGTCTTTGACGCATGCTTGGGATCTCCCATCCCTCCTCATCAAGCCCGTACAGCGGCTTCTCAAGTATTCACTTCTCCTAGGCGCTATCATCGACGCCACCCCCGACTCCCACGGTGACCGCCCCGCGCTCGTCAAAGCACGCGAACGCATGGAGGAAGTCGCGCGAAGCGTCAACGAAGACCGTCGACGTTGGGAAGTCGTTCGCGAAGTCCTCGGAGGTGCTCCTATTCCCACTGCCAACGGAACAGGCAAGTCAAAGAAAGGCAATGGCACAGTCAGCGCCGCTTCTGCGCATCTAAGCCGGATGAAGTCGCTTCGTCCCCCCAAGACCAGAGATAGCGCAGAGAATGCGTCCGATAACGCCGAAGCCGCGCAAGTGGCGCGATTAGAAGGCGAGTTGCAGCGATATGCGGTGTTTTTGGACAAGTTTGCCAAAGACGTCAAGGACTGGCGTCTCAGCATGCGTCATGCGTTGGTCGCGTTATGGCAATGGGGTATCACGTTTGGTGCCGTTCTTGGACTCACCCCGTCACCATCCGTCACGCTGGACGGATCCAGATCCGCCGACGATCTCGACGGCGAAGGACGCTCGGAAGCATACGATGCGTTCACCCTATTGCTCGCCAGCCTTCCAGGTCTATGCACGGACCTCGAACAGGAGCTGCAAAAGTCGTTCATCCCACTTCTCTCCAACCTCAAGACGATGATGGAGCCTCCGACCAAACTCCTCCATGCCATGCACTCACTCGAGCCGCTTCACGTCGCCCTCATTCACACGCCCTTTTCGCCGTCCAAGTCCCGTCGTCCGGCACCTGCGCTTCTCACCGCGTCCCAGTCTTACCTTGCCCTTCGTTCTGCGCTGTCAGCCGAGTTGCCCATCCTGTTGCGAGCGATGAACAAGGCAACGGGGCTGGCGGTGCGTATCGTCGCAGAGCGACAAGCGGCATTCTACTCTTCTGTGGGAGAGAGATGGGCTGAACTATGGGATGCACTCAAAGTGGAAGGCGAGCGGTGCGGTGCGGCTGAGGAGACGTTGCGTGTGTGGTGGGAACGATGGGGCGATGTCGAGGTACGCCTTTCCTTGATGAAAGTCACACGCAGGGACAAGTGGTGGGCAGAGAGGGAGAAAGTACTGCGGGATCTGACTGTGCGGGGTGAGATGGAGAGGGATGGCAAGGAGCGACCGACGAGGAAGGCGACTAAACCGCTCGAACCTGTGCGTGTGTCAAACCATCAAGCACCGCCGACACCTTCGTCCCACAAGCGGCAGAACCATCAGCCTCAGTCGTCGACCGAGACTGTGCCCGCCGGCCGCCGACGTAGCGGAAGCAATTCCAATACCACACAAGTCCAGCGACGAACGTCTGACGAGTCGCTTCGATCGGGCAAATCGTCCAAGTCGACTGGCAAGTCCAGTCGGAACAGCCGAACGGAAGAGGAACCACCTGTCCCTCGACTCAAACCCAAATTTTCGCAGACCAATGGTGGGAGCAGTAACGGCCCCCACCGTATGAAGAGCAACCCCACGATCTCACCTCTGCGAACGACACCTTCGCAGTCTTCGCAGGTCTTTGTGGATTTTGAGAACCACTACCCGCCGTCCCCGCTGTCGATCGAGATGTTTGATCCCGAGGAGCTGGATTCCGAGTATAGAGGACGGACTCAGCGACGATCGAGTCTGAAGAGTAAGCTTACCGATACGTTCCGGCCTGCGCATCACCGTCGACGATCGTCTTCTGTCAAGTCTCTGGGTGCACCGTCATCCCTTGCACCGTCGTCCCTTGCACCGTCGTACCACTCGACGGACCCACCTCTACCTCCCTACTCTCCCTCCCATCAAACCCAATTGCATGCCACCAACGGTTCTGGGCCACACCCTTCGCATCAGACGCGTCCTTCGCCGACGCTCGCCGCCACGCGTGCATTGTACACTACCCGGGCTATCCATCCCTGCATTCCACCCACCGGCGTCTCTTATCGCGGTCTTCCGTTCTTCCAACTCGCCTATGGCGATTCGTTTGACGTCTTACGCGAATACGGACATCCCTCGACGCACGTCGACTTGCCATTGTACGTCGATGATGGGGAAGATTGTCTATTGCTCGTGCGAGCGAGAAGCAAGGGAGGTGGGTACGAGGCAGGAGACGTGGGTTGGGCGTTGGCGAGTTTCTTATTGCCTGTCGACTGAACTGAGCGATTGGGAACACGTGGATGGGATGCATTTGATGGACATGAGGTTGGATATTTCGGGTCTGTTTGCGATACCTCCCTTTACCGCTCTCTCTATCTCTCTTTTCCCCCTCCCGTGATTGCGCTATCTACGTATCTGCCCATACCCACACACCACAGGGATCGTGCCTCTGCAGCTGGTGACCTTCACAGACCGCTCGTCGAGGTACGAGGCTAGACCCGAGTGGACATGCTAGACTCCTCGATTGGAAACACTCCCACACCGCCTCGATCAAAGATATCATTGGAACATGTTACGCAACAAGGCTAGAGCTCTCTCTCCCCCTTTTTTTCTGGCTCTCTCTTCTTTTACATAGATACACGTGCCATGTACCCATATCTCTCCCTGTACACTGCTCCCCCTCGTCTTTTTTTTTTTACCTAAAGCTTTTGATTACGTTTGGTTGTTTTTTGTGTCATTTGCCGTCGTTTTATGCACCCTCTTCCGTTTTTTTTCGGTTTTCTCTTTCTTTCTGACCCGCACGCCTTACACATACACTCTCGCTGACTTGTGCTTTTTCTTGCATTTCGTTCCATCTTTTTTTTTTTTGCTCTCAGAAGAGCATTGGTCATGTACAAAGATATGAAAATGATGGATTGAAATGAGAAATGAGTGTCGTGATCGCGATTCCTGTCCGTCCAACCGAGTACGTGCGCCAATTCCGATGGGACCAGCGTGCATGTATACCACGTACTAGTCTGGTGACCAGACCGTCTAATGAGGCCCACGTACACGGTGGTACTGATATGGGCATCACCAGCGCGGGACGTTCCAAGTATTTTTGGAGACCCCTACTAGCATGGGAGGTCATAAATGACAATTGTCTACCATTGACGGACAAAGGAGATATATCAATACAATCAAGACCCTGGCTTTCCCTCCACGTACACAGTCGGATTGATAATGACTGAAAACTCGCCGAGGGTGACAGAGGTCGGAACTGTACCGTCGTCGTTCACGATGTCAAGGATGTTGGCACCCTGAGGCCCGTAATATTGACCATTGTTGTCCGAAGCCACGGCATCCGTACAGGTCACGGTCCGTGCTAAAGTTGGCGAGGGGAGACCAGGTATCGACACCCCCCGATACCTGTTCAACGTTCACACATGCTGCAAGCGAGAATGCCAGCAATCATCATCAGGCCCTGAGACACTGCGACAACCTCGGTTAACCTGGAACAGCCTATTGGTTAGTCGTGAGTGGAGGCGGGAAGCCGAACAAGCCCACTGACTGAGTCAGTGACCGAGTGTTGATTCGTCCTGCTGGAGAACGTCGAGTCGTCAGCCGTAATCTCATTTCCTATTTGCGCGGTAAATACCACACCACCTACCTGACGCGGCATTTGTCGAGCTGCTTTTGTCAACGTAATGTTTTTGACGACGTTGGCCGACCAACTTTCGGTTGACAGATCGGCGCTGCCAGCAGCTCACCGCCTCGTGTCAGATCAGAGCAAATGAGCCCTGTTGAAGAGTGTCATATAATATTGAAACCCGTTGACCCTAGTATAAATTAATCATAATTATTGATGTAAACACACCTGATTGCGCGCAAACGGCCAGCCAGGTTGAGGCTTCCATACGACCAAGTTTGAGCTTCAGCTTGCAAAGTACGTGCCAAGTCTGATCAGCAGACTCCTGCGTACGTGACCTAGTCTCCCAAGTTCCGGTCACGCACGAATGGTCACGGTGGTCGGTCAACGGCACATAACAACTTCCAATTGTCGGCTTTTCGCCAAGTAGCGCTGTGTTGACATGTGGTGTCAGAGATCCAAGTTCTAAGCGAAGATGGTCAGTGTATAGATGAACGATGCGATGCAAAAACACGTCAACGAATGAAGAAAACAACGATATTGGCAATGAGACATCGGATGCGGCGTCCGAGTCATCAAGGTGGGCCATGCCAGTGGCGTCGGCGGAAGTCTTGCTTGTTGCGTCGGTTGTAAACCAGGAAAATACAGAGACAACCACGACCGTCCCTATCATATTGAATGTAACGAAAAGGCCAATTGGACGAGGTGGAGGTTCACCAGCACCGTTCAACGGCAAGCGTCAAGGTAATTCCGGTGCAAGACATCGCCACCGCCATGACGAGGCCAATTGCCAAAACGGGTACTTCGTCCCGCGTAGAAACTGGCGCATATGCATAGTAGTCTGGTGACCATCTATCGACGGCCTGCAGCGCACGTGCCTCTTTTAGACGGGCTGGTCACCAGACTACATATGCATGCACACACCCCTCTGGGACCCCCTCGCATCGGTCAGTCGAACGAGTACCGCGATCAATTTGAAGTCTGTCGATGTAACGTGATCAAGGCTCCAAGAGCGTCCAGCCCATACATAATGTCGGAGGCCACTGGCATTGCCAAGTAAGGTGACCATCGCTGATGCGAGCGCATCGGAGGAAATGTAGCGGAAAATCCAGACATATAAATAGTGATGCTTACAAGTTACAGTGAAAAGTGCTATATCAAAGTAATCAAGACCCGGGCCGCCTTTCCCTCACGTTCACAGTCAGATTACACATAATTGATAGTGACTGAATTGTCGTCGACAGAAACAGAGGTCAGAACTTGACCGTTCTGCTTGATCTCACCGATCATGTCGGCCCCCTTCGGCCCATAGTTATAACCGCTGTTACTGGTAGCCACAGCACCCGTAAAGGTCAACGTGCCAAACTCGGCAAGAGGAAGCCAAGTATTTGGGTCATTCGCTACGAGTCCGATGTTCCACCCTGCGTTCTGCTCACAAAGTGCACTGCTGGATTCGACTTGCTGGGTAAAGTTCTGGCCATTGTTAACGTTTTGGATGATCACATGGCCAGATGTCTCGCTCAGAGCTTTGACTGTGAGCTCGATGACATCTCCAGTAGAGATGGTCATGTTGATGTAGTTCTGGTCATTGAAGTTCCACCAAGCTATTTGCAACAACAAAACAGAGGTGAGACGGACGTAGATGCGTGCTTTAACATCTCCTTGCCTTCGTACATGGGGCCATCTTGGGTGATAATACCATCAAACCCGGCCTGGAGCGCAGCGGAATTGGGGCACGAGAAACCATCGATACCAAGTGCCACACTGACACTAGACTTGGTTGGACCCGAAATATGGGGCACGGTAACAGCGCCAGTAACGGAATTGAAGGTTCCCTGTCGAATCAAGAGAGGATGAGATCAAGTAGTAAAATACGGTTCAAATGATTGACAACATACAGCAGCCTGTTTCCAGACAGCACCAGCCCAGCTGTCGGCACATGTGAGTGCATCCGAGGAGGCGCTGGCCCGCTTCTCAACAAGGTCTTGGCGCTGAGACCGAAGCGAACAAGAAGTTGGAGATGAGCACCGAATTGAAGCGCATGGTCTGAACGTGAACTAGAAGACAGTCGATAGATGGTCCGGATGACTGACGCTGGGGTCGAGAGTGCAGCTCGGGCTCATGGTTTTATGTGTTCAGCGGATCGCCTGACTGGTGGCGGTGTTCAAACATACATGCTGCAAGCGAAAACGCCAACAAATTATCTTGGGACAGCATCGGCTAACCTGTATCGCATTGGTTAGTCGTGAGTGGAGGCAGGAAAGTCGAACAAGCCTACTTAACGGTGCTTCCTGAGTTAATTCGTCCTCCTGGTGAGCGTCGAGTCGTCAGCGCCGGGTGACCGCTAATATCAGTTCCTATTTTCACGGTAATTACAATGAACAAGTTTTAGAACTTACCCCGGTGCCACAAGTCTGACCCGCCTCGTGTCCGATCAAAGTTAATGAGTTAGAGATTGTCTTATAATGCTAAAACCTGTTGACTCTAGCATAGGATAAATTATCCGAACAACCGATGTAAACGTGCCTGATTGCGTGCAAACGACCAGCCGGGTTGAAGCTTCCATACGACCGGCTTCAGCTTCAGCTTGCAAAGTACGTGCCACGTTTGATCAACAGATACCTGCGTATGTGGCCCAATGTCCCAAGTTCTGGTCGCGTACGAATAGCAGTCGGCCAACGGCGCATAGAATCGATTGTCAACTTTTCGCCAAGTAGCGCTGCGCTGACATGTGGTGTCAGAGATCCAATTTTTAAGTGAAGATGGACAGTGTATAGACTAACGATGCAATGCAGAACATGTCAGCGGACGAGGAAAACATCATACTGGAAGAGAATGTTTCACACTGCCACCGTACAGCATCCAATATTCTGCATTTTTCATGACAGCAATATTGGCAGTGAGGCTTGATGCCACGTCCAAGGTTGCCTGCAAGGGCGGGGGCCCTGGTATCGGCGGAAGCCTTCCTTGTTCCTTGTTGCTTCAGTTATAGATCATGAAGATATAGAGAGTACAACAGCTGTCTGTATCAGGTTTAATCTTGAAATAACGAAAAGGCAGCTGGACGACCAGGACGAGGACTGGCAGTCAAACATCCGGGTAACTCCGGGCCGCTCGGGTATGGAAGCGAGGGAATTAAAAGTGGGACACACCACGGCTGGAACAATATTTAGGACTGACCTAAATGTCGTACCAAATGTGTAGATAAAATATTGAACTTTTTATCCTGTTCGTGCTGTATCAAAACTTGAAGTTTTGTTCAGGAATCAAATAGGGGTGAAAATAAGTAGTTTGGGCGCACATTTTGCCTCAAATGTAAATAATATATTTGTTTGGATAATTAATTTAAACTATTGTCTACACATTTAGTATAACATTTAGGTAGGGTCTAAATATTAGTCAATTAGTCGATGCATCTCGTGATGCCCTGCTAACCCATCGCTTCCCACAGATGACTAATATTTAGGCCCTACCTAAATGTTATACTAAATGTGTAGACAATAGTTTAAATTAATTATCCAAACAAATATATTATTTACATTTGAGGCAAAATGTGCGCCCAAACTACTTATTTTCACCCCTATTTGATTCCTGAACAAAACTTCAAGTTTTGATACAGCACGAACAGGATAAAAAGTTCAATATTTTATCTACACATTTGGTACGACATTTAGGTCAGTTCTAAATGTTGTTCCAGCCGTGGTGACAGCGCGCCGTTCTTTCGCGCCACCTACTCGCTGGCTCATCGAGTAGCGCAGCTGGCGCTCGAGTTTTCACCCACCCACCACACCCTGGTCGTCCTCCCTGGCGGTTAGACTCCTCCTCACTCTCCACTGGGTTCCATCGAACCCTGGCTTGCGAGGTGTTCCCACCCACCCTCGCAGCTCACCATTGGCCCAGGACAGTTCGTTTCCCATTCCGTCACTCTCGTCTCCGTCTCTGTCACCGCTCGTCACGGCTCACGAGCGCCGTCCAAAGAGTCGCCACAGCATGACAAGTTCAATGATTGAAACAGGTATGCGTCTACTAGTTGCAGTTGTTCCCAACACAGTATGTATTGTGCAGTATGCCCCACCCGTGCACTTGAAGTACCTGCAGCCCTATCCCGCCCAATGGTACAACAAAGTACCTCGACTTGGCATACACCGCTGCGTACGCACCTTCCAAGTCGACTGGAAAGTCCAGTTGGAGCAGCCGAACGGAAGAGGGGCCACCTGTCCCTCGACGCAAGCCCAACTTTTCGCAGACCAACGGTGGGAGCGGTATGCTCTCACCGCACGAAGAGCAACCCTGCAATCTCGCCTCCGAGTCTGCGAACGACCCCATCGCAGTCTTCGCAGGTCTTTGTGGACTTTGAGAATCATTACCCACCATCGCTGCCCTCGATCTGTTAAGTCGGACGGACCGTGACAGACGGAAGCCACGGCGATCAATGTGGTAGAAAATTCGGATATGCTTGCGTGTTTACGGGGAATAAATGATGCGGGTAGGCGAAAGAGGGGGACGGCCGAGTACGCCCTAGCCGAGGCGACGAGCTATACCGGGGGGGGGGGGGGGGGGGGGGGGGGGTAAGCCCAAAATGTTCCAAGTATTTTTGGAGGCTCCTCAAGGCGAGTTTCAAGCCTATGGGTGGCATCATGGTGGTTATATGTATTATTTGTGCAGGACGCATACAAATGAGACATCAGAGCAATCAAGACCCCCTCCACGTTCACAGTCGGACTACACGTACTTGATAGTGACTGAATAGTCGGCGAGACAGGTAACAGAGGTCATAACTGTTCCGTTCAGCTCAATGTCATAGATCATGGCGCCCTGCGGCCCATAAGGTTGACCACTGGTACTGGTAGCAACAGCATCCGTAAAGGTCACCGCGTCAAAACTGGGAAAAGGAAACATGGTATCGGCTGTCCACATAGTTTCGACGCCACAATATACTTTCTGCCTACAAAGCGGTTCACTAGATTGGAGTTGCCGGCTGGCCTGCTGGCCAGTATTGAGATTTTTGATCACCGCAAAGCCCGAATGCTCGTCCCAAGCTTGGACTGTGAGTTGGATGTGATCGCTAGCAGAGATCATGAGGTTGTTGTCGATGTCGGTGTAAGAGTCCGACTCGAACCAAGCTACAGGTAGCAACAACAACAAAAAGGTGAGACAGATCATGGATGCATGAATTAACATCTCTTTACCTTTGTAATCGATCCCACTTGAGGTAACGATAGCGTCAACCCCGGCCTGAAGGATGGCAGAACTGCCAGGGCATACCGTACCGTCGATGCCGACCGCTATAGTGGCAGAAGCGTTGGTTGGACCCGAAACTTTGGGAATGGTGACAGTGCCATTAACAGAATAGAAGGTTCCCTGTTGAAGCACGAAGAGATGAGATCAAGCAAGACTCGGTTCAAAACATCGACAACACACATTATCCAACGGCCAAACAAGACCAGCGAAGCCGTTATTATATACGACTCCGTCAGAAGAAGTGTTAGCCGGCTTCTGAACAAGGTTTTGGCGCTGAGAACGGGGGCGTCCCGCCAGAGATACAGAAGCGAGCAAGAAGCTTGAGATGAGCGCGGAGTTCAAGTGCATTGTGTATAGATAGTCCAGATGACTAAAGCTGGAGTCGAAAGCGCAACTCGACATCATGCTTTTATGCGTTCCGCAGCTTGCCTCACTAGTGGTGGTGTTCAAACACATATGCTGCAAGCGAGAGTGAGATGCAAAACACATCCGAAACGAACGGAAAACAACATAATGAAAGAGAATGTTTTACACTGCCACCACACAGCATCCATGTCAGTTTTCATGACAGCAATCTTAACAGAGGGACAGAGTCGTCGTTGTGCGCAAAGGCGGGTCGGGAGTTGTCTTGCTTGTTGCTTCGGTTGCAAACCGGGAAGATATAGAGGGGACCACGACTGTGTCAGATTGAAATAACGAAAAGGTATGTAACTGGACGAGGTGGCAGGTTCAACACTGTGCCAGCGTTCGGATAACTCCGGGCTGCTCGAGTATGTATGACATTGAAACGGTCAGAGTCCGTCGGATTACCCACACCGCCATGATAAGTTCAATTGAAACAGGTACGTCTCGCGTCGAAACTGGCCAGGGCCTAGCTTCAGTTGTTCCAACACAATAGTGTTGGAGCACGGCAACGTGATTCAAACCGCCCGATGTCTACGAGTGACTAGTGACTAGTGACTCGTCACAAAAAAAATACTGATTACGTATTGTACAGTATTATCAGCCGCATCACCATCACTGGCAGCACCTGGTGAACAAAGCCACGGTGTGCTTCCAACACGGTGATGGATATCGATATTCAGGGCAAGGTTCGTAACACATGGCACATGGTCGTCCGGGGCGGCCCGTTTCCATCCAGAACGTTCTAAACGGAAATCTCGAAACATGCGGCGGCGTTACTGACTCCATTTCTAGAAAAATAGGGTTAGTGTCGGTGAACGTGGAATCACCTCGATGTACTGTGAGTGCAATGGTAATTTTTTCCTGCTCACTGTCGTCGTTTCATTTCTCAGAGGCCAGATGTAAAAAAAAAGATCCAATACGGAGACAAAGGATATTCAAATCGTTCGAGTTCTTGGCATTTTGGGGGTCTAGGTTCAGAAACGAGTCGCCGCACAGGACCCGGTGCCTAGTACAAAACATGAGGTGCGGCATTCACCGGACACGTAGATTCTGCAACTTGTTTATTAGCCGACTCTGCTCTCTTCTCTCTTGGTAAATGTCTACTTCGGAGCAAGACCGTCTACAGCTGTTCCCGCTAAAGCGAGGGTCTGGGACAAGTCAGACGGTCGGGGGCGAGAGACATGTGGGTCAACCGTCAGAGACTCAGAACGCGCTCTTGAGGCTCTGAGAACGGAAATCTGTGAAAAGCATTTTGGATGATACGAGGTGAGTTGGAAGACTCTGCGCGGGAAGAAAATTTTCAACAATCCCTCAAATGTTTGACGAGCATCAGAGCAGCACCACATACCGATCGCATGTCTTTTGCACAAACTTGAACTTGGGAATTAGTTCTGCAAGGAACAGCGTGTCTCACTCCCAAAACCAGGCGGGAAGCAGCGCACCAAGGTGACCCCAAGAGTATTCCTTAAATGACAACGGTTAGTAGTTGCTTGACCTACGCGAGCACGCGCTGAGTTACATATTGCACTGACGAATTTGTGTACGCCTCGTCCTGAATGAAAACTGTCCTGCGTAGCCGGTACTCGCGGTGATTCAGTCCTTGAGAGGAAACACTTTGTACATTCTAGAAAATCGCTTCTAGAGTGTTCTACAGGGTACACACCACATGTCCAAAGATGCGCGGAGAACGCGTCTTGTCACCGCCCTCTGCACCTGAATTCCCACGTATGGTCCCAAAAAGCGGTCAGGTGGGACCCAGATGCTGACCGCTGCTCAAATTTACGTTGTCTCGTTCCGTGGCCAGTCACCGTCTTATCTCGAGATGTAGTCTGGAATGCCGCTTATACCCCACCATGAGGAAACAGGATGCTACTAGTAGCCTGTCTTCTGCCAGTGACCGCATGTATTATAAATGTCCATGAACGTGGGGTTACATAATACTGATGCAGGGCATTGGGGGTCCCAAGATGATTATATTTTCCGGTAAACACCCTTGCTGCTGCACATGATGATTTTAGGCAGATACTGCCCTCGTAAGAAAAGGGGGGTGGAATAGGGAAGGCGAACAAGACCAAGATGTCGGCGTTTCACACTGTATCTCCAACTTGCATGAATCACCTACCCGGAATGTCCCAATATAAATGTTTCCATCGGTTCTTCTCTAACCTGATCGTCCTAAACTGAACTTTGATGAACAGGTTAATTTAATTTAATGAATGTAGCAGCCTAGCGCCTCGTGTTTTGTTGGCCCGACAGATTGGCCCGGAAGAGCCCTGAACATTACCTCCATGAATCGGGGACCATTTGAGGGGAAGAACAAGGGGTCATCGTGATGACAACGGTAAGGAGGAGGAGGAGGAGGAACATCTCAGCAGCCAGTCCTTCTCTCCGGAGCTTTTTTTTCTTCGACGACATTCTAGGACGTGCATATGTGACAGTGTCTGTTTGGGTATACCCCTTTGTCCTGCCAACCCTGGATCATCACCGTCCGTCCTACCATTATCTATTCTCTCTCAGGAAAACAAGTATCGTGCTCAACTTGGGATATCTGCGTGTCTTATCTCGTCGACGGCGACTTGATGTGAATAAGATCCGTTGTGCGAGGAGCTTCAATACTACTTCAATACGTCCAATGCTTCTACTTCTTAGTATCTCAAGCTTAACTCTCGGGGTACTGCATCACGGCTCGAGGCTGCCGAAGCCAAGGTCCCCACGTTTTAGGGGAAAGAGGGGAGGAGGAGGCTCTATAACCCTGTAGCTGGTGGGAGGATCTTGGTCACGGTGTGCTTCCACATTCGTCGTCGTTGTCGTCACTATCAAGGTCGTTTCTGATACAGGTACATGTCACGAGCCGTTATCGTTGGGACAGATCACATTGCTCGGTAAAAATGTACATCTGGCTCGGCAAGACAATAAGCAACTTGAATGGGATGCGGTTATGTTCGAGGATTCTCCATAGAACGACCGCGTGCCTTCAGGCTCGAGAAAGGGACTGGCAAATAGCATTAGTAGCGTTTACTTCCAACCCACCGTCAATGGGTGGATTGTCAATTACCTGCGCCGTGGGCCAATATTGATCGAAATTAAATTGGCGACACGACAATCTCGGAAGAAGTTTTCACACGGTCGAACATTCCTAAATTTTCGCATGAGCATCGGGTTCTCACAAGCTCGCTACTAAGAGTAAGTGAAACCATTCCTCTCGGAGAACGTACGAGCACTGTCCGATTTTCACGCCCTCAACACATACTTTTATTCATACAATCATACCAAAAGGAAGCGTAAAGAAAAGCACGGTTTTAATTTAAAAAAACAGCCATCAGAGTTGCCATAGAAGGAAATATCAAGCGAACCAAGAATAGCGGAGAAAGCACGCTACAGAAAAAAAAGATAAGCGTACACGTCAGGGATCAAAACCGAATGTGTTCAGGCTCGTGTTGCTCGGGCGGGACTACGTCACCCTTGGCGTCGAGCGGCCAGAGCGAGTGTCTGAAAAAGTTGGTCGGGTCGTACGCTCGCTTCACTTGACGGAGCCTGTCCCAGTTCTCGCCAAAGCATGCCATGACACGGCCGGGCAGTTCATGTCTTCCTAGGAACTGCTCGTGGAATTGGAACACCTCCGTATCATGGATCAGGAAAAGGCTTACACTGGGGAAAGGACCTCCGATGTTGACAGGGGCGAGCGTCTCCGCGATCCACTGTAACCAACGTGTCGTGAGAACGTGAATGGATATTACGAGGCACGCGCACCTCCTCAGCAGACTCGACACAGCGCGGATCCTCAAAGTCGATGTCCCATTGATGGAGTGCAGCTACTGAGAACGCGGCCTGACGCTGAGACTTTGGTAAGCAACTGTTCTCAAAATCCACCAGGGCTCCTCCAGCGAGCTCGAAAAGCCATGCTGTCAAGTAAAACGTTGGCATTAGCAGTGTCAATTCCAAATTCCGAAGCCACATACTGCAGCCAACAGGTGTATCGGCGAACTGGAGCACCGTTTTGTTGACGATGTCGTCGGGAAGTGAGCTGATCAGCGCAGAGCGGATGAACCACTTGTTTCCCGCTGCGTCGATGGTATTTCAATACCCTGCCGTACTAAACGTGGGTGCTAATGACATACCATTGCCTCTCAAAACCTGTGCAACACTGTCTTGTTGGTGCAAAAAAGATTTCTCGTCCACTTCGTTGAGCAAGCAACGTTCACCGTCCCAAGACGAGATGGCCTGAAGAAATTCTTGTCCTTTCACTTTTGGCCCGATGTAGCACATCTGGATGACGACAAGGGAGTCTTGACCGGCCGGTCCCGCCGTGAGGAGAACATTAGCATAGAGTTCGCGCGGTGCGCCTTTGACACAGTCACGAAAGTGTTTGATGAGCGATGGGGCAGTTGCGCGATGGAAGCGACTGAAAAACGGGAAAAAATGAGGCAACAGACTGGAAGACGACCGTGGACCCTCACTATATGAGACTGCCAGCGAACACAACAGGGACTGGGAAAGCCCTGGCTTTGTAACGCGTAACGACCCCAAAGGCTGGACCAGCCCCACGAAGAGCCCACCAGAGGTCTAGACCGGGATCAATAATAGCAGGAACCGACACAATACCGCATGGACCGACCTGGATGCTCTTTTTCGCTAGCGATCACGATGCGCCCGTCTGCAAGCACTACTTCAGCCTCGACAAGGTGATCGATGCTCAGACCGTGAAGACGGCCAAGGAATCCGAAACCTCCGAGAAGCATGACAGCAGAGCCCACCGGGTGGGCCGCACTAAATTGATCCAATTAGACACACATTCTGTCAATTCGTATGCGAAGAAAACCCACAAGGGGATGTGGTACGGCACCGTGCTACGCCCACCTGCCAGGGATCGCGCTTCCAAGGTGTTGGTGGCGCAAAACTGGTCAACTTCCTTTTGTCTCATTCCCGCACCAAAGGTCACATAAGCGTGTGAGTGAATAGGGGTTGCATACGTGAGCATGTTCCGTCCGGAAGCAAGGAACGCAGGCGATGTAAACATTGATCCAGGTAGAAACCGTACAGGGCGAGATGAAGACGGCATGGGGGAAGGGTTCTGACTAGGCCCGTCATCAAGGTATCCGAACGGATCTGCAGCCGCTGACGGAGAAAGGGGCTGAGAAGGTAGAGGTGGAGGTGGAGGGAACGTCTGCGGAACGCTTGCAGTCCATGTCGTCGACTGTCCAGAAGCACTTTCGACCAGTATGCGTTCGCTGTGCAATGTGGCGCTAGCAGAGACCTGAGGCAAAGCTACGTCGGTGTCATCATCTAATCTTCGCCGGCTAGTTGGACGAAAGGGTTCGGTTATTCCTGAGGGATGGAGGAGCATCTGAACAGAGTGGGAAGATGATTCATATACACGGAGATTTACGTCATCTTCTCTTCTGCGTTTTCCACTCGTTGGAATATTCGAGACGGCAGGCGCTGCCTTTTCCTTGCCCTTGGCGCCTGGTAGCGGCATGTCTCTAATACTGGTAAACGATCCATCCTCGTCTGGAGCCTCGATTTCTGCATGGACGATCCTACTGAGATCCACGATGATATCACCGCCAACGGCCCAGCCAGCTGTACCATATCCGCCTGCTTTGATGGAAACGGAGAGTGTGTGCCTCTGGCAAAAGGTGATGATTCTGGAAGGCGCGACGTGTCAGAAGCGACGCACGCGATCCCGATGCGACTCACTGGCTAATATCTTGAGCATCCAGAGGGCAGGCGACGGCCATGGCCGCGACCTTGACATCGCCGTTAAACATTTTGGAATAGTCTGCAAAACTACGAGGTTTTCAGGAACGAAAGTAGAGGGTACGATCAGCCACCTACTTGGGGTCTGTCGGGAGATAGACATCGCCGCGTATGGCAGCAGTGAGGTTGTCATAGAGGTTGGCGGGGAGGCCAAGGAGAGGCTGAGTGTTTTTCTCGATCATGTCTGTGGAAGAGGAGGAGACGATGTGGACTGGAGAGGACGGGGACTCTTTTAAAGCTGAGAGACGGACAATCGACCTCTTGATTTGTAAATTATAGACCGCACCTTGCCAGTGACCGGTTCGCGACTCACCGGACCAGAAAGAAAGCCGCAGGGGTATTAATTATCGCTTAGCTTCTCTCTTGCTGCGTGTTAACGAGGCGATGAGCTCGAGGCTTACTAGATGATCATTCTAACTTGCAAAGTCCGACTCATCAGAACAAGTCACTCAATTTAACTTGTTCCGGCACAGATCCAGGGATCGTAGCAGCACCCAACTCGATATTCAGGCAAGATCTCGTCTCACTGCCACCCCTAATACGGTGTTAGCCACTCGACTGTTGACGTACCTTCGGTGCTATCTTGGCAGGAGCCCCACCCATGACTCGGCGTGTGAGCGCGCGACTGCACCAGAACACACACTACGCGAGCAATCTCCACACCCCCAGAGCTTCTAGAAGGTGCGTTGACACCCTCAAAAATCCTGCGCACCCATTATAGTTGCTGCGGGCCCCACCCAGAGACTGCGCTTCTGTAAGGTAAGGTGGCTATGGTGATGCAAGCTTACGCCCCAATCCCCGAGGTCGTAGTATCTACGGTAACTGTTCTCTCCACAACGCTCCACAAGATTGTCACTTTGGGCACACGAAGCCATGTGGCGATGGCGCTGACATCCCAGTGCGCCACCTCCCGGGCCGTTTCTCTACCCCGTAAGACTGCAACCTACCCCTTTGGAAGCATCCCTCAACAGAACGAATCTCACGTGCCAACATGGATGAGCATATGAGCATAAGAACAAGAAAAAGAATTGTGTCATCGAGCTCCACTCCGGTGGATATGCTTGGAATCATGAGTCCTTCAAGAACTAGGGTGGTACCGCCGTTATGTATCAAGAGAAGAAATAACCCTTGCATCCTCCGCGGAGCCAATACGTCAAATGGCATAGTGGAGTTTTACGTCCTCTGACTCGTCTTTTCCTAATCACCTTCCTTACGAGCCGCGACCGACACGGCTGATGCGCAGCTGAGAACTTCGTTCTAGTTTGCCGTCGACCATTCGAATAATCACGGGACACGGCGCACAGAGAACCCGTTCAGATCGCGCCCGTCACCGTAATCTAAAACCTCCTAGCAATTTCCGCGAAGAAGTCTTGGATCTCGATAGCGCCGTCGGGAGGCAGGTTCCGAGCGATCTGTTCAGTATCTTTCGTTAACAGCAAGAAATTTTGGCTGTGTACGCAAAGCTCCATTTCATGCTTGCGTAGACGGCACCTATGAATGTCATCCTATCATTCAAAAAAGAGGGTGTTGGAGACTTGGAGTCGGTCCTTGAATGCATCGCCAGCGCATGGCACGAGTTTGTTTGGCCGCCAGTGGAGATTGTAAAGGTAAAGTTACAGCAAAGCTCCATTGCCATTCTGGGCTAGCCGAAGGCTGTGCCCAGAACAAGTGACGCGAAGTGCCGGCGCCGCCTCTGCGGCCACCTCGCGCACTGGGCAGCAGCAGCTCTCCTGGCTGCTCGCTTTTGCACCCGCCCACCACACCCACTCGCACGCAACGTACTTGTCCGTTGCGAGCTTCCCTCGTGGAGGGAGAGCCGCTCGGTGCCCAGCCCACCCGAGCGCAGCTCACTCAGGCCGGAAAGCCCGCTGGGCTTTCGCCCACTCTCGCTACTCCCTCTCCTCGAGTCTCATGTGTTTACACATGAGCACTCACTCACTCACCATGACTAACGACAGCAGAGCACAGTGCACGGATTCATGCTTGCGTGGACGGCACCTATGAATGTCATCCTATCATTCAAAAAAGAGGGTGTTGGAGACTTGGAGTCGGTCCCCGAATGCTTCGCCAGCGCATGGCACGAGTTTGTTTGGCCGCCAGTGGAGATTGTAAAGTTAATGGTTAGGGTTCAATTGTGTGCCTCTTCACCTATTACTGTGAGATATTAGCACTGCTAAGCGAGACAACACATTTAGTGGCATGCTGGCCGATGGCGTCCATCGATCGACGCCACCATTCGCATGCCCTGTGGAACAGTATTTGACTGGACACCGTGGTGATCTGTCGAGAAACTGGACCAATCTCCCAACCATTCTTCGGATCTCAACGCGAGCACGGAGTCTGGACTGTGCATGTTGAGACGCCGCGCAGGTTCCAAGAGGACCCAGCTCAATGACTTTCGACAAGGTTTCAAGTCCCGCAAACAGAATCGCGCCGATCCATTGTTAGGCAAACGGTCGGGAGCAAGAAGCATGTACCTGCATCTGAGATAACAGTTCCCCTGTCGATTTCCCCGTTGCTTCCGTGTCCATGTTTATGTTGGCCGTGACTGCGAGATGGTCAGCAACACTGTCGAGCGACAAGAGCATTAATCATGTCCTTACCCCGGTTTCCTGCTAACACGTCTCGACTTTCCCCAAAATAAATCTTTCGTGTCATGCCGAAGTGTCGGAGTACGCATTCACTTGTGCCGAGGGAGCATGGTTGTCCAGGCTTCCATAATCTTTTGCTATCCATGTGACCACCCCGTGGGCGCAAGCCGACTGTTTGATTCGTGATCGTTGATCTACTCGGGTACCCGTGGGCGCAACATACCAAGGTATCACTCCTGTGAACAACGCAAAGTCACACTGCGGTCTGAAAGTAAGGTCCGCGGAAGGACTGACTGAGTATTACTACCCTTCTCACTGAGGGGCGTTCACCTTTTTGGATACTACCAGAATGCCGCTGATGGAACTTAGAGAGGTCCGTTCTTACCCCGTAGGGACTAAGGCGTACCTGACACCTTGTATCCATCGTTGCGCAGAAGAGCCAGGCCAATACATTTATGACGGCTTCTTGGTCATTACTGTTACAGCTACCTTGCAAGTGGTACCTGACAAGGCGGGCGGAGGTTTGCACGCATGCATCGCCAGATTCAGCACATCGCCGAAGATATACAAGGAGGCTGTGGAGTCTGGACCAGCAAGTTCCATATGAGAATCCATTGTCGTTTATGAGCCTCGTCTGTCAAAAATGGAAGATGGCTATCAGAACGCAATGATAGTACAATATTAATTGCCTTACCGTCGGCCCAGGTGACCCACCATGCCATTATCAACGGAAAATAACGCGGTAATTGGGTTAGATGTCTTTTGAAAAAATTTGGATCGGCGACCAGAAGTTGGTCCCCTCTAGAACCCATCGAGGGATCGGACATGCACCAAAGAATATTGAAACAAACGGTGTTCCCATAAGATAGGCCCTGCCATTCGAAGTCGACATAAATAGTCCTTAAACGACGTACAAAAAAGGGGGGGAATGGACACAAAATGGTGGGACTCACCAAAAATGAATGGGTATACTTGGGTCCGGTATCTCGGGCAGGCCTGGCAAGAGGTAGAGGAAGGCGAGAGCATTGTCACATAGCTAGAGTCCCCGGTGAACGAGTGGTGCGGGCCACCAGCTGCAGCTGCTTCCATTATGACGATAATGGTATGCTGTTGAAGAAAGCCAGACAAGCTGCGGAGCAATTGGAGCAACGTTAGACCATACATGTCGGGGTCAGGAGACTCGACTTGGAAGGCAAGTCTTGATCGAATTGCTGTATTGTAGCATGCCTGGAGTGGAAATTTGCACATCAGAAATTGATTAGTGCTCGCCAGCAAGTTTTGACAGTGGACGACACAGTCAAGGCTGTGGTTCAAGAACAGACATGGAAGAAGCAAAGAGTGAAAGACCCTTCGATTTAGCGGCGAATGCCAAATCCCGGGGACCAGGACGCGATTGTCTGGATTCTGGATGTAAGAATTTGAGGCAACCGCTGGTGAGCGGGAGAGCAAGCACTGTAAGGGCGGCTACGCGAGTCGCGTCACTTGAAAGTTCCACGTTACGCAGCACGACGACGACCCCCGTCACTCATTGCCAGTAGCTACTGCTAGCGTTCGCATGGACTTTTTCTCCCAAACCTACATCGCCCTTCGAGGGCCGACTGGCGCCCCGCAGTCTCCAACGGACACGATCGCCAAGCTCAGCGACAGACTTTCCCCCTCGACACTCCTGGCCGACAGACGCGCCGCCGTCCTCTCGCTCAAAGGCTTAACCCGAGATTGCAAAGCAGAGGTCGGCGAAAGAGCCTTGCTGGGCCTCGTACAAGTCCTGCAAAACGACGCGGAAATCGATGCAGACATTGGGAAAGCGGTGCTGGAAACACTCCGTCATCTATGCGAAGTCGAGGACTCGTCGAAAGAGTTGGGTCTCAAGCATACCGACGCCTTTCTTGCCAACGAGCAAGCGATCAATGCATTGTTCACACTGCTCGCCGACGCTCATTTCTATGTTCGTTTTGCGACGCTGCAGCTTTTGGCAACTTTGCTTCAGAACAGGCGTTCGGCGGTCCAGGGTTACTTTCTCAAAGCACCGAATGGCGCCTCCAGTATCATATCGGTGTTGGAAGACAAGCGCGAAATCATCCGAAATGGTGAAGCGAACTGTCGTGTTGAAGCTGGGTACTCATACTGACGAGGATATCCCTAGAAAGTATCGTCATGATACAACTATTGATTTCGCAAAGCCCGGATATCCAAAAGGTTCTTGCTTTCGAGGGTGCTTTCGAGAAGCTCTTCACTATTGTCACTCAAGAGGGTGGGGTCGAGGGTGGGGTCATTGCTCAAGATGCGCTGCGATGTGCGGATGGCTTGTTGCGGTTTAACGCTTCAAATCAGGTAGGGCTTCTGCTTTTCATTTTCTGGCGATACTAAGTCGCACAGAGTTACTTTCGTGAAACGTCGTTACCAGCACTTCTATGCTCTCTGGTACTCTTCCCACCAAACCTCCAACTGCAGGATGCTCCTCCCCAGGAGTTCGCGTTGCAATTCTGGGATCAACAAAAGACAACGAATGTATCTCTCATCATAGGGATAATGGGTATGCTTATTGGTTCCAAGGGAAGCAGCGTCAGTATCGTTCTTATCTTCTATCTTTCATCTCCTTTGACTGTACTCTAGAATCAAGAGACAATGCTGTACGTTCGATACTTTGTGGAGCTTGCACTCGCTTCGAATGCACCTACTCCCATGAAGACCCAGGTAAACACTCAGTTGATCTCATTCCTGATCTCATGCCCGATAGGCTCTGCATTTACTCCCCAGTAATCTTGCATTTCCCTTGTCTGAAGTCGTTTTGACACCCTATATGCCTGTTCCTGAGACAAATGGCGAAGAGTGGGATAGATTAGAACCTGCATCTGCGCTCGACGTGCTCGTAGAGCTCGCTTTGCATGGGGAGTACAATGGGATGTATGGTGATAGACTATTGAAGGACGCTCTCGAATTGCGTAGCGCTGCCCTCAATGTCTTCGATGTAAGTCCCCCATGCCGCTCCTCCCCTCGTCGATTCAAATATTCCTTAGAATTTTGTCCGAAAAGAGGAGATCAAGCAAGCGATCGTCCAAGGCATGCTACCTCCGGAAGGTGCGCGCCCGCCATTCCGATGGTTCATCCTACTAACCCTCATGTCAGCCCCAACGCCAACCCCGATGATTTCCCCACTCCTCCATGCTTTGTGTATCCCACCCACCTCGCCGCTCAACGTCATGAACACCACAACGACTCACTTTGCGACTCTTATTTTCGCGCATTTACTCACATCTTCGCCGCGCTGCAAGGCGCTTGCGCGATCTATCAAACCGTCCCTAGCTCTCCCACCCTCTACACCCAATCAGGGCCAGGGCCAGTTTTTTGTCCCTGCCGACAACGCACCTCCTGCACCCAGTGTTCCGGAGCCAGAGGACGACGATGCACCACAAAGTCTAATCCCACTCTTCACTGAAAACCTTTCCTTGTCCCTTTTGTCCAAATCGCGGGTAGACACTGCAAACGAGAGGGAAGTGATGGAATGGGAACGGCTGATTGTAGGCTATCTTTGTTTACTGACACAGTGGCTCTGGGAGGACCCCAAGTCTGTCAGGGAGTTCCTCGACGCTGGTGGATTGGGTGTGGTGAGTCTTTACACAGATTCGTTGCGCTTGTTTCTCGAACCATGTTTTGCCGTCAAAGCTAGTGGAACCCATCAACCAAACCACGGAAACTGAAAGCCTCGTTCCTGGTCTCTGCGCGTTCCTCTTGGGCGTATGTTATGAATTCAACCGCGAACCTGGAGAAATTACACGGTCGGTGATCATTCTTTGATGTCCTTGTCCACATTTGCAGTAACACCCCACTTACTGTTATCCCTGTTGTTCCGCGCAGATCGACAATCCACCCAATCATCTCTCGGCTTGGTGTCGATGCGCTGGTCGGTCAAATGACGCGTTTCCGTGAGGACGACCGATTGAAATCGGTCACGCCCGAGTCGATGGTCATATCGTCCTGGTCGTCGGCCGCTGTCGGGATTGTCCCTCAGAATCCAGCCGAGCAAGAAGCCGAAATCTGGTTCGATTGGGCATTTGTTGACTTCTGGAAATCAAATCACTGTGAGTCTGTATCGGATGTTCTGGTTGGTCGCGTGAACTGACGGAATGGCCGACTGTGTTCGACCGACTGGGTGATGAACTAGATACGGTGCAGCGTGGGTTGAGCGCGGATCCGAACGCCTTATCCTCTTCAGCGTCTTCGGGTACGTGCTTTTCTACTTCGTTTGCGTCATCTCGGTGTAGTCGTGGTTCCTCTGACGATTTCATTCTCCCCCTTTCCGTGTTTTTTTTTTGGAATTATAGGTCCCAGCGCAGAGTCTGCAATGTTGATCAATTCGCTGCGTGACGTGATCCGTACACAAGCGACCGAGATGGACAAGCTCCAAGCCCAACTTAAAGACCTCACCGCGAGCACTTCTGCAGAGGTACGTCCTGTGCTCGTCTCTTTTTTTATGTTGCAATATCACCGACATATTGAAATTGCTCAAGGACCCCCACACCCGGATCGCCGATCTCGAGGTCGCATTGGAAGAAGCACAAGGGAATAAGAGAGACGTGGAGAAGGAGCAAGAGGACCTACTCGTGTTACTCGATGAGATGAGTACGAAGCGGAGACGGGACAAGGCACGGATGAGGGAGGCTGGTTTGGGGGTATCTGAGGACGAAGGGGAGGATGACGGCGACGATGACGGAGAGGATTGAAATGGGCAGTGAGCATGTGGGTGTTGGTGTTGGTGCGGGTAATGGGGGGGTATACAGGTTGGGGGTGGTCGATACGGAGGTATAGTGCAACGTCGACGTCGCATGGCGTGTGTTTTGATAGCAGGTTCTCATGCGCAACAGTTGAGTAGAGAGAAGAGCATCGACAATCAGTGATCACACTTTTTTCGCGCATATACGATGAAACGGATGTCCTGGTTTCGTACTGGTCGCGATTGCCCACCAAAATTTGTTGCTTGATGCCTGTGTGATAGTTTGCTGCAACATTCTGAAGGATTTTGTGACACGCACATTGTCTACACATCAAAATTAAAAGAAGGGTAGCCACTGACCGCAAGCCGACCGTAAAACTTTCCAAGTATGCATTGGAGAACTCCCGGGGTATCAATCTGGCAATCAGAGGATGCATCCTAGCAGCAAATGCGGCGCTGTGAGCATCTCATCAAATGGGGGGTACGATTGTGCCGATTCTTTGAAAAGGTACAAGGGACAATCATACGCGTAGTTCTTGTAGGTGTCGATTTCAAAGCTAGTTCGACTCGAGTTCGCTGTCGTTGACCAAAAGCTTACCAATGCAATAACCGGGCGGCATTCTTCCGAGTCCAAATAAAGGTCCATGGAGTATTTCGGACCTTGGTACAAGAACGCCGTGTTAGTACTCGGTCCGCGTCCTCTTGGATCGAGGCAGAAGAGCTAGAAACGCCGGACCGACGCCATCGAATGTATTGCTAGAGCCCCGAGAAGGGCGTTCGAGAGGCCAGCCCAGACTACCCAGCATGATGCTCTTCGATTCTCGATTCTCCAAGCTCTCGCAGTCGACACTTGGCGTCTCAGCCAATATGGCTCTATGTTCACTGCCAGTGGCAGCTCTTTTTTATTGGTGAAGATGGTTGGGGCATGCCACTTGGTAACGAACACGATCTGGTGGCCATTCATTGTTTCAAACGTGTTTTCATGCTTGCTCTCTCCTCAATCGATGCGTTTCAGGCTTTCAGCGTGTCCCTTCGCTGTCTCCCCACTTTTTTGTATGCTCGCTGCTTTACTACTGAACGGTCAAACGAAATCGCCGACACGCGGCGTGACATTTTGAAACACGAGACCCACCAGACATCCAGGTCGAGCTAGGAGGTGACATTGACGTCGGACGAAATCGTGCACACCGACTCGTCACTCAACAACGGGACGGTCGCAGTTGGCACGATTGTCGGATGTCACGAGAGACCCGTTGGCACCTCGGCAACTGTCTACGACATCCAATCGCAGCTTGCCCCGTTCCTTCACGCTACGTTCAACGCTGTTTCATGAGGTGAGAAGTCTTGTGAACACGACAGAATGCTACTCGCACTAAATAATCTTGTCAACCGATACGAAAGCCTATCCCTGGAACGATGTTCGGAGTTAAACCCAACTGGTCCATGGTGATGTGATCATGGTTACTGAAACACAAACTGCGATGAGTCGAAGGAAACCATACGCGTTGATAACGTGTAATACGAAATCAGAGCAACACGACACATAGAAATCGAGCAGACCTAGACTATTGCCCAAGATGGGGTGGTCCATTGGATTCGTTCATAAAGGCGACATTTCCAAGGTGTAAGTCTATCGCAATCTTTTTTACATCATGATCGAGTCTTCCGCAGTTGTGGGGCTAGCTGCCCTCATCCTTGTTTATGCGCTGTTCAAGCGTCCCACTAGACCATCTTTGTCCATGATCCGTGGGCCGCCGTCACCATCGTTCGTATTCGGTAGAGTCCTTTTCCACGCCTGGCCGCCGAGTACTTACTTGCGTCACTGCACAGGCAACTTGCTCGAGTTGCTCCAGCGTCCAGTGGGTGAGGCAGAGTTCTCATGGCAGAGTCAGTATGGCAACGTCGTTCGGTTTAAAAGTGTCTTCGGAGTAGGTCCACTCTGCTGTTTCGTCTCAATACCATCGTTAACTGTGTTTCTGCTCACAGGAGGACCGACTCCTGATCGCAGACCCGAAAGCTCTACGTAAGATAATGAACATATCCACAGATAGCTATCCGAAGCTACCCAATTATCGTGTCCTTGGGCGAATGATAACTGGGAAGGGCATTATTTGGGCTGACGGTACCAGTTTCCCATTCTCATATCTTTCCTTGGAATAACCCCATGGCAGGCGAAGATCACGCACGTCAAAGGAGTATAATGCTCCCCGGATTTGGGTCGAAAGAGTGCAAAGCCTTCTTGCCGATCTTCAAGGATTGCGCAGACTCTCTAAGTATGAAATGGATGGATACCATTGAGAGCGGTAACAGTCAGGGTGTCGTCATCAACATTCGCGATTGGCTCTTGCGTGGAGCTTTCGACGCAATCGGACGTGGTATGGCTGTCTGTTTTTACTCGAGACGATTGAGTTGCATACCATCCCGACAGCCGTATTTGATGTTCAATTCAACGCGATTCAAGACGATTCGCACCCCCTCGCAAAGAAGTACATGACCTATTTGTTAGTCTCCGACATATTATATTTTTGCCAAGGATTTGTTTAACTTCATCCCAGTGACGACCTTTTCGGTCTGCCTTCAGCAGGTACAACTTTTCATGCAAGCCGCCTCGAAGCACATCCCTGCAGGGATAATCCAGTGGTTGACCGATAATGGTCCAGGGGCCCGGCTTGCACGCGCGCGCGATGTGACAAACACGGTCACCAATTTCGCAAAGGAATTAGTACAGGAGAAGGCGGTCGCCCTTTTGGAAGGAAAGGGTAATACGGATGCCTTTACCCTCCTGAGTGAGCGACCATTGTGTTGTTTGTTCCTAGACAACCTTGTTAACTATCTCCAGTCAAGGCCAACATGGATGCAAACGCGAAGAAGCGATTGTCTGACGAAGAGTTGTTGGCGCAGATGCGGTAGGCTTTATCAATTACTTCGTGTCATTCGATGTTTAGAATACTGCATACCACAGAACACTTCTAGTCGCAGGTTATGAGACTACCGCAAATGCTTTGTCTTGGATCTTACTAGAGCTTGCGCGAAATCCCAAAGTTCAGTCAAGGCTACGAGATGAGATAAGGAAGACAGAGGCAACTATCCGGGCACGTGGCGAGCAACAGCTCATAATGTCAGATTTGGAAGCCATGCCTTACTTGAGTGCTGTCATCAAGGTGATCAGTGTCCACCTCGGCATGCGCCGTATTGATTCCTTGCACAGGAAGGGTTACGGTTCCACCCACCATCGCCTCTTTCCCTGCGCATGGCTGGTCATGACGACGTTCTTCCACTTTCCAAGCCACTTCTCACGGAATCCGGGGATATGATCAATGAAATCCTTGTTCCTAAAGGTACAGAAATTGTGATATCCATTTGCGCATACAATCGGTGAGCTTCTTCTGTCATATAACCACATTTCATACAGATAACTGGACATGGTATTGCAGCGATAGAGACCTCTGGGGAGAGGATGCACACGAGTTCAACCCCGATCGGTGGTTGGATGGCACGACGGACGACAAAAAACTACCTGGCATTGGGATGTACTCAAATTTGTACGTCTCTTCTAATACAAATCCATTCGCATACTTACATCACATCAGATTGACTTTTTACAGCGGCACTCAGGGATGCATCGGATGGCGCTTTGCGTACGGTTCCACATTTCGTTGTGTATCAACCAATGTCACTAATTGCAAATTGCAGTGTGATTGAGATGCAAGCGCTCCTGTCGACTTTGGTGGGGAAGTTCGAGTTTGCTATGACAGACAAGGCAAAACGGATCATACGGCAGCCGATGATAGTCATGGCCCCGATGATCGAGGGAGAGCTTGATCATGGGGTGCAAATGCCATTGGTCGTCTCTCTCGCCTCAAAGGACGGTGAAATTTAAAGCACGATCGCACTGGTTGCAGGCTTGAATGGTTCATTTATTCAACGGTGGTGTAAGATTCAATGTACTCGCTCTAATTGTACCTGTCGTAAAATGGTTTTATCTTGCCTATGCACGTGTCAAATGACAGGGTCCTCTCTGTTTCAGGCTTGCACGGTCCATCATCCCACGTCACGTTGGCATTTTGGCTGCGTGATCGCAAGCTTGTTTGAGTCAAAAACATTACCTCACTCAGACGTCACTGGCATATTTGGGGTGCAGGCTCGTAGTACGAGTCGTATCCGAAATGCTCACCCTTGCAGATGGCGGGAACGATGAAGAGCGCCAAGGAAGATCTCTCGGAATGTCCATCGTCCATCGATGTCGTCAAGCCCTTCTGCGTACAAGTGGGTGTGGAAGATTCAGTACTTGTTTCCAAGCAAAGGAGTGGGATCGCGCCGCAGTTCGGATGTACTTGCCACGAGCTCTCGGTGACAATTGAGTCAGTGTTGCAGGTGGATGTACCCCAATACATTGCAGCGGAATCGCTTACCCTCTCTGCACTCGACGGTTTGCTTGATTGGCTTTGCCGTACGACTGACTCTTTAGCCTGATACTTCTGCAAAGGATACACTGCTCGTTGAAGGCAACGCTGCGAATGGAATGCAATTCATGGTGCCACATGGCCATGCTCGACCGGTTAAATATCGACATCGCTAAGACGAAACGATATGAAACGACATGCATGTACAGCGAGTCCCGGGCTGCTTTCCAAGCTGTGCTGGGGATATAAGGTATTTTCCCTTTGCAATTTTCCCCCACGATGTTCTCTTCTTCTGCAGCTGCGGGGCTAATTTCCCTCATCCTTGCTTATACGCTGTTCAAGCGTCTCACTCGCCCATCCTTGTCCATGGTCCGTGGGCCACCATCGCCGTCGTTCGTCTTCGGTAGGTCCTTTCTCTGTGCTGGCCGCCAAATACTTACTCGTCGCTGACCAGGCAACTTAATTGAGTTATTCCAGCGTCCGGTTGGCGAGGCAGACTTTGCATGGCAGAGTCAGTATGGAAATGTTGTTCGGCTCAAGAGTATCCTTGGAGTAGGTCCACTCTACTTTTGCATATCGATACGATCGTCAGCTGCATTCAACCCACAGGAGGATCGACTCCTGATCTCAGATCCGAAAGCTCTGCATAAGGTGTTGAATACATCGACATATGGGTATCCAAAGCTACCCAATCTTCGTGTCTTGTCGCGAACAATAAATGGGGAGGGGCTTCTCTGGGCTGACGGTACTGTTTTATTCCCTTGCTTTCGTTTGAAATAACCACATAATAGGCGAGGACCACAAGCGTCAAAGGAGTATAATGCTTCCCGGATTTGGGTTGAAAGAGTGCAAAGCATTCTTGCCGATCTCCAAGGATTGCGCTGACTCTATAAGTATGAAATGGATGGAAACCATTGGGAACAGTGATGGCCAGGGTGTTGTCATCAACGTTTTAGATTGGCTCTCGCGTGGATCATTAGATGCAATCAGTGGTACGATTGTTTTTCTGTGCTCCTGATAAGGCTGGGTTCTACCATTTTGACAGCCGCATTTGATGTCCAATTGAACACTATCGAAAATGATTTACATCCCCTCGCAAAGAAGTACCAAAATTTTCTGTTAGTGACCGACGTAATTTTGCTTGGGTTTCCTTAACCTCATCCCAGTGCTGACGTTTTCGGGTTGCCTCCACCAAAGCAAATTTTCATACTAGCTGCTTCGAAGTTTGTCCCAACGCGAATACTCCAGTGGTTGGTCGATAATGGTTCAAGTCCCCGGTTGGCACGCGTGCGTGATCTGAAAATCATGGTCACCGATATCGCAAAGGAATTAGTACGGGAGAAGGCAGACGCCCTTTTACGAGGACAGGGTAATACGGATATCTTTACCCTCCTTAGTGAGTTACCGTTATGACCCTTATCGCTGGACAACGTTGTTGACTATCTCGCAGTCAAGGCCAACAAGGATGCAAGCACAAAGAAGCGGTTGTCTGACGAAGAGTTGTTAGCGCAGATGCGGTAGGCTTCATCGATCTTTTTATGTCATCCAAAGTCTGAGTACATTACATTCAGTACGCTTTTAATTGCAGGTCACGAAACTACTGCAGCTACAATTTCCTTTATTTTTCTGGAGCTGGCACGACATCCCAGAGTTCAGTCGAGGCTACGAGACGAGATAAGGAAGACAGAGACGACCATCCGGGCACGCAGCGATCCACAGCTCACGGCTACCGATTTGGACGCTATGCCTTATTTGAATGCCGTGATCAAGGTAATTGGTATATTGCCTTTGGCATGTGCCGTCTGAATTCCCTTCACAGGAAGGACTACGCTTCCACCCGATAGGAACATACCCGATACGAATGTCTGGTCGTGACGACGTTCTTCCACTTTCCAAGCCAGTTCTCACAGAATCCGGAGAAATGATCAATGAAGTATTTGTTCCCAAGGGCACAGAAGTTATGATATCGATTCCTGCCTACAATCGGTGCGTTCCTCCTCGCTTAAATACATTGCAGATGTGCAACTGGGAGTGGTATCACAGCAATAAAGACATCTGGGGAGAGGATGCGCACGAGTTTAAACCGGATCGCTGGTTGGACGGCGCGATGGACGACAAGAAACTGCCTAGTATTGGCGTATATTCGAATTTGTACGTCTCTTATCGCTTTCTGAAATATAATATACCCGCATACAAACTTATGATCATAACAGAATGACTTTCTCCAGTGGCCCCCGGGCGTGCCTAGGATGGCGGTTTGCGTACGGTTCCATATTTTGTTGCGTAATAACTAGTGTTACTGATTGCAAACTGCAGTGTAATTGAGATTCAAGCATTCCTGTCAACACTTGTGGGCAAGTTCGAGTTTGCAATGACAGACAGGGCCGAACGGATCATACGGCAGCCAATGATAGTGATGGCCCCGATGGTTGAGGGCGAACTCGACCGCGGTGTCCAAATGCCATTGGCTGTATCTGTGGCCCCACAGGATGGTGATATCTAACGCACAACCCATGTGCTTGCCAGAATGTGCGAAGTAGTCCACGTTTAACCACATGCCTGAAGTCGCTTTGTAATAACTACCTATGCAGATGTAACCTCTCTAGGCATTCGCCGTGCCGAGTTGTATCCCTTCTTGTTTGGCACCTTCTGTCAATTGCGCTTGATGCCTACCACTTCCTTCAGTCTTCTAATGGCTTCTATCGCACGGTCTGACTGTCGTTTGCGCTCGCCGGTGCTCCCGGTATGCCAGTGTGCTTGTCTCAAGTCGCTCCGTTCGTCTGTTCTATGGATGAGATCCGTACTGCGAATTCCGATGGTACGTTGGTAAGCTTTATTTTTGATTGACCCCCCGAGCCAAGGATGAGTGGAGATTCAGATGTAAAGGGAATAGTAACAGGTTAGTAGTACTTAGAGTTATGTCAGTGGAACAAATACAAGTATGTAGTCCATCTTGAAACGGAACACAACGCAAAGCGGAAGAAGTATCACTATCCCATGCGCATTGAGTCAGTTCAGTCCCATCGCTGCCTCTTTCTCGGTAATGACGTAGCGATGACCGTTCTCAGACATGTCACCATCCGTCGGTCATTTGGCTTATGTAACCTTCACGCGCTGGACAACAACCATCCTGCCACCATGGATGTGCTCGCGCTCACTTGTTGGATCCGTTCTCAAAATTCTAAAGCGATCTTCCAGGTGAAGATTTCAAAGACGGAGACCGTCTTCGACCTTCAAGAGGCCATCAAGAACGAGAATCCAATTGCTTTTCGTGACGTGGAAGCAGATACTCTCGGTCTTTACAAGCCCAAGGATCCCGTATCCCGACCCTATGAGGACCATCTCCGCAAACTCAACCTCTCGGCGCATGGGAAGTTCTTGGAGGGAGCGCAAGAGTTATCAGAAGTTTTCCCGGAACCGCTATCCAAGTACGACATCCACGTCATAGTGGGTATGTAGCAGAGGCGATCCAAGCTGGTCCTCGCAATTGATTGTTCTTCTTCTTCTCCAGATCTGCCGATAATTACAATTTATTGTTGGTTACGAGGGTGCACTCTCGACTCCAGGTTCCAGGTGAAGATTCCAATGACGGAGACCGTCTTCGACCTTCAAGAGGCCATCAAGAACAAGAAGCCAAATACTTTTCGCGACCTGGATGCAGATACTCTACGCTTATTCAGGATATCGGGAGACGGTGATGAACTACGGGAGAGTCTTAACAAGATGGGTGATGGGGAACCACTCCAAGGATTCGCTTTAGTAGCGCCTATTTTCCTGGGGGTGCCGGTTCTCGATCCTTTGCTTGTTGTTGTCGAAGCTTCTGCCACTGGAGGAGGTAGCCCGGCCCTTGGTGAGTGTTTCTGACATCTCCTTACTCTGGCGCAGAACATCTGACGAATACGCTGCCTCAAGTTCAGCAACCAATTTCTGGTTATGAGGTGAAACCGGAAGTCATCGTGGATGCCAGCAGCGGCGAATGGCGACCACCTTCCCGGGTACTGGCAACCCTCTTTCACTTATTCGCCATGCTGACGCTCTACCTCAGAGACCAGATCATATTCTCACCGTGTATCGACCCTCGAATCCGAACGAGGAATTCATCGCGAAAAAAGTTTGGAAAGAATCGAACGAGCTCGAGATCTTCAGACTTCTCGATATCATCCCACTCAAGTCTGACCATGTCATCTCGTTGGTCGATTCGTTCAACGGGTGGGCCATTCTACCCAAAATGACCACCGTCAAGGACTACGTTGATTTCCGAGTCATTCCTGAAGCATTTGAAAGCAAGGTTTCCCAAGTCTGCCTGGGCCTCATCAAGGGTGTCGCATATCTTCACGAGTATTGTATCGCTCACAGGGATATTAACCCGGGCAACCTTGTTGTCGACAAGAACTTCAACCTGAAAATCATCCACTTCGATATTGCAATGCGAGTAGAGGACGAGGACGAGGAGGTCGATGACCAGTGCGGAACACAAAATTGGACGGCCCCCGAGGTCGAGAAGAGGCACAGTCCAATTAAGGCAGACCGATGGGCTTGTGGGCGGGTTCTTCAGTCCCTACTTGATAGGTTCGGCAAAGAAGACGAATCTCTGAGGGTGTTTGCGAGGGACCTAACGGCGCATGATCCCAAGCAGCGGCCATCAGTGCTTGAATGGGGCAGGTATTCAGCTCTACCGTTCTCGCACGCTGGAAACATAGGGAATTCCGACGCAAGAAAGGCCTCGCGGCCTCGACGGGACCGAGTGGAGGGCGACGGAGAAAACACAAAGCCCCCGAATGTGAAGAAGCAGAGACTTGAGTCGGGCTAGTGTAATATGATGGCTGGATTCCGAGAT
This sequence comes from Boletus reticuloceps, assembly GCA_018397855.1. Lineage (NCBI taxonomy): Eukaryota > Fungi > Basidiomycota > Agaricomycetes > Boletales > Boletaceae > Boletus > Boletus reticuloceps. The sequence goes on from JAGFBS010000001.1 coordinate 2,398,064, forward strand.
TGCTATGGCTTAGGAATCAAGACTGGGGCACACTCACTGCGGATACGACAAGATAAACCGCGCGGAATAGGTCCAGCTTAGACAGGGAATCAAACGTTAGTCTGAGTTTGATTTTACAGTCTGATTTTGTAGATTAGATTCTGAAAGAACTACCAAATCAAAGGCTAATGACATGCAGACTATCAGCGAGAGCAGACCATGCATTTTGCCATCTTCTCCTGCTTGAATATGGCGGGATTAAGTTCGGAAATAGATCCACAAATGCTCTGATTAGGGAAACAGGATACCCTGTCCACCCGCCTCCCCCCTCGCGATCTAAAATTTTCCTCTACTAGGTCCTACATCCCCCCCTCCACCATGTACGACACGGGCCAACCTCAGAGGTGTCCTGGGGGTGCTCCGGCACCAATTAATCCTGAAGAACAGTTCAATTTCGAAGGCACACAACATGGCGGGACATACCATCCATCCCAGTTGCTACCAGATACACTCTGAAATGGGTGGTGACGGTACCTAGCTTATAAAAGATGCGAACACTTTTTTGTTTTCTGTACATTTCCACATATCTAACTACCTACAATTTAAATGTTACAATTCAAGCAGCTGGAAATGTTTACAGATATTATAGAACACTAGTGGAACCCATTAAGACAATCCCTGAGGCCAGGAAAGTGAGTGGTTGAGCAGAAATGGAGGGGAGGATATGTAGAACCTACTACATGTCCATATGCTTACGCTCGGGCAGAGTTTTCACATTAGGATAAGGTAGTAGTACTTAACCTAATGAGTGTAACCGCGGTGCTCACAAAATGCGACTTTTGAGGCTAATAGCTCCGCGGGAAGCATAGAGTTAGTATAAACAAATGTAAACATTGCTCAAGTGACGATCGGCGAGAACCTCGAACAACTCCATCCCATACCCAAAAGTACTCACCCTGCATTTGGATAGAGGCAACGACGAAGAGTAATGGGAGGTGTCAAGCCTTTTCTGGACACAAGGTGGTGTGGTGTTGATGATCCCACAGTGTGGATGTACTTACCACCAGCTCTCGGTGATCAATTGAGTCAATGTTGCAGATGAATGTACCCGGCTGACTTTGAGCCTGATTCTTATGCAGGAACCTACTGCTCATTGAAAGCGAACTTGAAGGTAACGCTATGAATGGAATGCAACTCATGGTATCGCTATGCCAGTGATTGGCCGGTTAAACGTCGACATCGACACGTTACAGCGAGTGATCAGAAGCCCCGGGTTACTTCCCAAGCCGTGCTGCGGATATAAGGTGTTTGTCCATTGTAACTTCTCCCCATGATGATCTCTTCTTCTGCAGCTGCGGGGCTAATCGCCTTCATTCTTGCTTATACGCTGTTCAAGCGTCTCCGCGGGGTTTCTCTTGCGGATGCTTTCCTCCAGTGATGTTTATCTCTCTTATCAGCGTGCACTGGACAGCCACCTGACTTGCGGATCTTCGCAAATCAGTCGAGGTGCTTACTCACCACTTCGGTCTGGATTGTAATTGCAACATGTGCTAATCATGTGAACGCGGCCCCTCCATCATTATTCTTTCTTGACTTCTCCCTCCTCAGAAATGCTCCATTCGTCTGCTTTTCACTTCGGAAAAACAAAAAATATGGTTCGCGATTATCATGCGCGCAAGGCTACCGACCGTCATCGTTTTCGTGACGTTTCACACATGAAATTGACGGATATATTCAAGTCCTTGCGACGCCGGAGATACCGCAGTAAAGTTCCTCAACGATATTCTTTAACTCGCTCCGGAAGCTTTCCTCCACCCCTTGCTAACTACGACTCCTCGCCTGTACTACCCCTTTCACCTGATATTTTCACGCCATCATCTCGTCGCCGCTACCGCTCCGATGCTGTAAGCATCCTGAGCGCTACTGAGTCAGACTGCTTATCTGGTATGAGCACTTCAAGCTCCGGTCTCAAAGGCACTCTCCCTGTCGCAGAAAGGGAACGCCATTTCTCTCCACGTCCCTTTCCAACATTTGCTACATCTCCTTCTTTATTCCAGCTACGCTCGTCGTCAACGAAGGACTATCTAGTCGATCGATTGGAACAACATTTGCGCCAACTAAGCCTAGGAGACGCAAGTCCAGATCTTCTCAAACACTCCTCACGTGACACCCAGATGGAAATGTGTGCGGATGTATCTCTGCCGCGAACCATCGACTCGGAGATGTCCTCCCGTCGCGCACTCTCCGACAGGGACGCCAAGAATGCTCTTTCTTCGCCTCGAGACCAAAACGCCGTCCCAATGATCCTCGTCACGTCCGTTGACGCCAAGCACGCCAAGCCCTTACCTCCCTCATCCCAACGACCGTCCAGAACGCCGCTTGGCCCATCTAACCGTCACCAACCACCCTACTAACGTCCCGTCTACTAAACCAAACCAAAAACGTTCCATGATGACCCTTTTACGACGCAATCGCACAGCTCTGTCCTTCCCCCAAACTACAACCTCACCTTTCGACTCCCCACGTTCCCAACGGCTCGTTCGAGTCCCACCAAGTATGTTCTCGAAACGCCGACGCCGATGTGCTGTGATCACTTTGGTGATTGTAGGGGCGATCTGTGGGAGGTGTTGCATCCACCGCTTGTCGTTGGTAGATTTACATTGCCGCCATTCAAGTTGCCGCCTCTGAGCACGGGTCTTTTCGGGGACATGTTTACACCGTTGCCATGATAGATACTTTTAAGCGTTGTATCACTGTGCACTCGCGGCAAGCGCTGAATAAAAGGCGGCTACCAGTGTTTTCATCTACGTCGTGTCTCGGATCTGTGTCAGTACTCTGAACCATGTCCGCTTAGGAATAAACTATTGCCTGCAGTGATCGCCGCACGGAAAATATAACGGAATGCGTACTCGATTACGCCTAAACTTGGACCTCGCTAACCCTTCACATCTTCACAAATGATGTCATCGTCACGGATGTATTGACGTGTCCATTCATATCAAAAACTAGTCGTTTGCCCCTCCACGATGCTCTCGCTCGTACACGCTCGTACATCATGATACTCCTCTCAAACCTCCTCTCAAAACACGCCCTCTTATTACTGGCAGACCCAGACCTGCGCGTCTCCCAGATCTATCACCGCGGTACTCTGAGTGCGTCGAATGCACTTTCCATTTCAACATGTAGGGTCTCAGACGCTCAAGGATTTTGGAGAGTGAGCAATCAATTGATCAATAACTACTGGACGCTGCGCATTGAAAAAAAAGCGGAGAGAGCCGCAAGATGGATTCGGATGGCAAGGTATATACTAAGTACAGTGTGGCAAACCAGTGCCAATGGGAGCGAAAGTACAATGGAGGCTACAAATACAGGAAAGAAAACCGACACTACTTTGCATACCCGAGTCTTAAAAACCTATAACAGACGATCTGGATAAACGCGGTCAATCGGTCAACCAGTGCTTTAGGTGGCAAGCCCATGCCTTAAAAATAGTGTTGCTGCACTTGCGTAGAGGGACGCTTCAGGCCTAAGTGCACTCCACGAATATGACGGACTATGCATTCACGGTTCACGACCTTTTCACAGCCAATCCAGAGGCACGTCGTGCGGTCACTACGATTCATGTTTTTGATCCCGTGCTTCCTGAGGTGCAATGTCAGGGTTTCGCGTGTGAGTACCTCCCCACAGGTAGTTCTGGTTCCATCTTGGTTATACCACTCGCAGAAGCCCACAGGCGGATGTCCAACTTCCTCGCTTGTCAAGGATTCTTGCACACGCTTTGGGGGACGCTGGCGCTGGGACAGGTGCACGCCGCGGATATGCCGGAGTATGTTTCCACGGTGCATGGGCTTCGCTTGACAGCCAAGCCAATAACACTTTAAATGTTGATTACAAGGTATGTTTTTGATCCCGTGCGTGGACAGGTGTTCTGGCAGACTTGTGCGTGAGACGACGACCCTACACACGGTCCCATCTCCTGCTCTCCACTGGCAGGGGTACCAAGGCTCCTGGGGAAATTGCTCGAAAGGGGGCATGGCAGTGTTGAATGTATGACTCTGTACAGCCCGTAGGATAAAACCCGGTTCAGTAACGTACACGTGAACCCAGGGTACAATTAACTCACCTGAGCGTCAACCATCTCAACGTTTTCTCCAGGGTACGATCAACCGTCGATCCTGGCTGCGGGATCCACAAGGTCGAATGCGGAGGGATTTTCGGGTGAAGAGCAGGCCTCATAGTACAACAAGTGGACGACTTTTAAGATGGTGTGGACAACCAAAAGAGCGAGTGGCACCGCCACCTTACTTTCCCGTTCTGGTTAACGGATGTCGGGTTTCCCCGTCCCCGACCATCCAGTTGGGGACGAGGACAAACCGATGGAACCACTACGTCCTGATTCGCCAAATTCAGCCGTCAGAAACGGCCACATCTTCCTCCCGATCGACAGAGGACAAGTTATTTTTACCCCAAAAGGATGACGACAAGCAAGAAAGAAGTCAGATGATTGAACGCACCAACGGGATCACGATCCGACGCATTGTATCATGTATCATTGGGGAACGCGCAATTGCCAACAACAGCGTTAATAATGCAAGTATTGAGTGCTCGACTATCCTGATCCTGGACCTCGCTATCCCTTCACATCTTTACCCATGACGTCATTTCCACTAGCACATTCATGAGGTTTCGCCAGCCCATCCTGCTTGCAGAATGCGGCAAGAATGTGGCAAGGAACACTAGTAAAGGGAAGAGATGGGATCGGTTTCGGCTCAACACCGTCGCACGCAGTAGAGTAGCAGCGAGAAAGTCGCAGTCACCAAACCACCCACAACCATAGCGCTACGCCAACTGTACCCGGCTATACTCCAGCGCACACCTACTCCGCGTCCGCCTGATCCGAGGATCATCCCACGTCGTCGTTTCCGTGTCATGATCGACAAAATACACCCGACCCGAGGGTGTCACCCACAACTCCCATCCATCCGGGAGCGGGCCACGGGCGTGCGCAGCCGCGGCTACAGGTAATCGTGGATCCACCCACGTCGTCGTCTTGGTGCGGTGATCTACGAAATAGCGCCGTCCATCGGGGCACGGTGTTCTTCCCATCCTTCTGGAAAGGCAGCGGCACGCGTTGGTGCGCCTCCGTTTCCGGTGGATGTGTGACTGGGTGGGTTAGGTTGGGGTGGGTAAGATGGCGGTTTGGGAGAATGGGTGGTGGGGTAGGATGTCCCGATCGCATCGGAGTGACAGTCTGAGCCGTTGGGGAGAGGGCCGACATCATCCCGATGGATCAGACTGCGTGGATCATCGACGAACGAGACCACATATCCGCTGGGAGCGCTTGGCGGAGGTGGGGCTAGCAAGGGCTCGCGCCTCGACGAAACAGGAGGGTAAGTTGCATCTCCAGAAGTGGGGGATTGGTTGGAGGCTGGGTTGTTGGGAGAAGTAATGGAAGACATGGTGAGATGTTGAAGAAATGCGAATTCCGAGCTGGAGGAAAGGTACCTGTGATCGCGTTTGTGATATATGTCTGGTGGAGAGGTCAGGGTTGGACGTGGCTATGCTCGAGGCGCGGCGTCGCTCCACTCAGGTCCGAGTAAAACCCCACGACTCCGCTCTCCGACTGCCAGAGACGAGAAACAACGGCAAACCACCTGGAAGGATTTTGCGCTTTACAAGAGAGCTTTCGAAAGGGAGGCTAGAGTAGGAAGGGGACCATGAGGTGCACAGTCACGAGCCGTCATTGCGTAACTGGTAACACAGGCAAGTGACATGCACTGCCAATGTTGCGACCTAGTGGATCCGAGACATGTGTACACGAAAGGAACGGATATATAAACAGCGCGATATGTGCCCTCCGGATCTGTCCATGTAGTTGACAAGGTTTCCAGGCCCGTCATCATCTCAGGAGAGAAGAAAATAAAGAAAGTGGCAGTCCCAAATCATACTGCCTGCCCGATCGGAACCTGTGCCCACGCATCCCACCACGCCGTCCGCCTCCGTTCATCTCCAAACCCTTGCAACAATTGTATCACACGCCACACATCTCCCCAATCGCTCCCGAGTCCGAGACTCACACGGACGACCCCTAACTCTTGGCCAACGCGCGTCTCGACATCTCTCAGTGTCGCCCCATCGCACAAGCTTTCCATGACTTGCTGGATGTCAAGAAGTGCCGAAGCGCCACCGGGATTACACATACATCCAGTGCGCAAAGAGATGTTGTACATCGTGGCGACGTGCTCGATGAACGAGTTTGGAATCATGTCCCCAGTCGGCTGTAGGACAAGTTGGAAATCATATGAGTGAGTTTGTCGCGGGCGCATGTAAAATTACATACCGAAAGGATGACAAAAGAAACAGTAGACCCGGTGTCTGACTGTTCACCGATCGATCTAAGTCTCCGAGAAGGCAATCTGGAGAGAATTTTGATAACCGGCATGCCGTTTGTGTCGTGACGCAGCTCAGCCATCGACGATGTTAGGGAATGCATCAGACACGATAACCGGAGCGGAAGGAAAGGGAGGTAAGCAGAAAGGAACCGAAGACCGTCAGTGACCGCAGATAGCGTTAGGTAATTGACTGTTCCATCCTGCGCATACAGTCAGCTAATTCGACGTAAGCGGGGTGATGCTGATACCTCGAACTGTTCATGCAGCTTGTGAGCTCTTGTAACCAGTGTCCCAGGAACTTGCACGACATTCACTGTCCCGCCCGCAAACCAGGGTCGCTCCAGCGTAGCCAAAAAGCTCTCTTTCACGATAAGAGCTCCTACACCAGTAGGGTATCCAAACATTTTGTAAAAGCTGACAGCCATTGCATCGACAGGAGTTTCGGTCAGGGAGATCACAGAGGTAGGTGCCAACGCAGCAGCATCCAGTAAAGTGTAGTATTCGAGAGAGGATGCATGGCGGAGGATTGAGAGTGAATTCTTGGAGTTGGAAATGTTGGATTGGCCGGTGAGCGCGAAGAGAGACGGGGTGGATGTAGATACTGGGCGGTTGCTTCGAAGGATATCCTGTAGGCACAGGAATCAGGAACGGCGCATACATGCAGGTGATACGGCACCAAATGCTTATCGTACCTTGGCAACTGATGGTTCGAAACCTCCAGTAGGCGTTGAAGGGATATAGTGCACTTTGGCGCTTCGTCGTGCCGCAAACTCGCGGATGCCATGTACGCTGTTGTGGGAATCGGCACCGAGCACAAAAGCGCTGTCTTCTCGGAACGGGAATGCTTCTCCGACAAGCTTGAGTGCTCCCGTTGCATTTGCGGTAAAGATCACGGTATAACCCGTCGGCGCTTGAAAGAATGAAAGTACCATTTTCCTGGCTTCTTCTGCGCATTCCGAGGATAATCGCGAACTAACGTGGGACAAAGTGAGATAAATAGAGCCCCCTTTACTTAATGTAAACTTACCTATTACTGACCGAATGGGTGTTACCCATGATACTTTGTGTGAGAAAATCACCGTGGGCGCGGACGAGGCATTCGGGATGCTGGGCGCCACCCATATAGTCGACATAAGTTTCCCCTACCCGGTCGAGCCTTGCAAAGTCACTTCGCCGCAGAGTATCGATAATCCAGGTATTATGGTATTCCGGGTACGCATGTAGGAAATCTGAGTAAGCAAGGGCAGCTTGTTCGCCAAGCGATCTCAACTGTGCCTGGGGGATATATGCAGGTAAAGATGGGCGGAGCAGAGACGGGGGAGGTAGGGTGGATATGACGGGGAGCGACAGGGGTGGAGGGAAGCTATACGAGCAGGGGTCGCCATCGGTGCGCGAATGAGCCTTCTCGTGCAGTGATTCGTTTGAGGAGAAGGATTTGGAAAGGGAAGGGTACGATCTGTGTGATTTGAGAGTGATATGAGATACGGGAAGAGGGGGACTGATGTCACTGATAGGGCGTCTGTCGTCCCTAGAGGATATGCAAGAGTACTTGTTACCCATGGAGGAGCGGGGGAGAAAGCAAGGATACCGCTGCGGTGAAGCTAACCCGCCTAAATGGCATACGTTTATAGATCCTGATTATGGGACACCGCACAATCCACCGAAAGCGACCTCCGCTATTTCGGTGGGAGCGAGAACGCCGGTTAGGCCAACTCCGTCTGCATGTGCAACTGCTGGACAGCATCAGTGGCTGTAGATCCATTCGGGATGGCACTAGCGGGAAATGAGTCAGCGTTCCAGATTTTCCGCCCGAGATGTGTGAATGGAATGCTGCCATCTGTCGTGCATTATTCAAATTCCTGTGTCGTCAAAGATGTGTCGGGAGGACATACCAAATGCGCAAGCTCCTGAATGCCACTATCGACTTAGCTGGGAACATTGAATCGCCGTTCCCATAGTATGCCACAGCACGGTTTACCTCAGTGATGTCGATTTGGACACATGTGACAAGGCACTGGTACGTCGTGATATCATCATTCCGCTCCGAGGCCATAAATATGAACGGCATACTTACCATGGGGGACTAGAAGCTGACGACACGATTCGGGCGTTTTCTCGTGGTCGTAAGTAACGTTAGACGGAGAGGTCTACGCCAGATCAGCAGCACCACATGGTACTCTCATTCGTCCGTAAACATTGAAGCGACACCGTCATGGTGAGAATAGGATTCTGGTGGCTTGATTGGTGCTGGGCGGTGTTATGTCAATTGTCGGCCTCCGTCTCGCTCAAGGAAGGTGAATACCAAGGTTCGGGTAGTCCGGCTTGATGGCACAGCCACTCAACACCACTCTCTCCAAAATAGCGCGCATCACAGTCACAGCTTGCAATCGGAGCTGTCGTTTGTTCTACGTGCGTTCTCTTCTCTTCCTTGTTCCATGTATGTACTCATCTGTTCACGACAAGTTCCTTTCCAAACGGCAGTTCGTCCTGGCGAACCTTCACATCTTCAAGCTCCAAGGGCGCGAGGAACTCCCTCTCACAAAACTCTCCTCGCGTGACCAGTTCAGACACGTCATCTCTCGTTTCATAACTGCTTCCATGTCTGGTACACTCGGTCAGCGCCCGTCTTCCCAAATCGTCATACCCGCAACCCAAAATGGCGGTCTTAAAAAGATACCCCCGTATTGGTACCCGTACACCACAATGGCAAAAGAGCGGTGGCTTGGAAGGGAGATATTAGAAATCGTTTCCACAGAGTTCAGAGATCGCAGCATGGAGTATTATGTGGGTGCGCTGTCCCTCCGTGCGACCTTCCGATCTCGATAAATCTACCTTTACGCGTAGAGGTACGCTCTCGACTCAGGCGTCACCACGATCAACGGAAAGGCTGCGAAACCGGAGACAGTCGTCAGGAACGGGGACCGTATTGAGTGCGTGTTTCTCCGTATTAAGCGCGAAATGACAATGTTGATCGTTGCGATGTATCAAGGAACGTCGTTCATCGGCATGAACCTCCTGTCACAGCCACGCCCGTCAAAATCATACTGCACGACAAGGAACGGGATTTCCTTGTGATCGACAAGCCTGGTAGTATCGTATGTCATCCTCTACCTCTGTGGACCAGACTCTCAAAGGAACCATAGCCTGTACATGCAACAGGGAGATATTTCAGACACAGTCTTGTCGAAATGCTCCGACATGAACTCGCTTTTGACAAAGTATACAGTGCGTCTCATGTCCCGTACCGCCTCGCAACGCCCTGATGCCTGCCTTCCCATAGCAATTAATAGATTGGATAGACTGACATCTGGTCTCATGATACTACCGCTTAACGCTGATCTTGCGCGGACACTCACAAATGAATTTATGAACGGATCAGTCAGGAAGGAATATGTGGCGAGATGTAAAGGGGAATTTCCTGCGTACGTTTCATCCGTGAACCTGGATATAATTAAAGCATAATGACAAGTTACTTCATTCAGGGAAGAGGTCGTGTGTGAAGAGCCATTGTTGACCGTAGACCGACAGATGGGGCTCAACATAGTACATCCCGAAGGAAAGGTACGGTACCTGTCATTTTACATTTCCATTCTGGTAAATCTCCTTCAAGCCGGCCAAGACAATATTTAACAGGTTGCACTATGACGTCAATACCGACACGAGCGTCCTTCACTGTAGGTTCTCATTTACGCTCCTACCGCCAACTGAATCGAGTGTTCCAACAATTAGGTCGTCCATTTACGGGTCGCTGTGAGTACATTTCGTCATTCATTTTGCTTGCCCCGCCATCTCTTTTGTTACACGGAGCGCGGCTTTCCCCCCTATCGACGCTGTCATAACATAATGAATTCACAGCACATCAAATAAGGGTTCACCTTCAGTACCTCGGACACCCCATCGCTAATGATCCAGTATACTCGGAGGAGCGTATATGGGTAAGTCACCTTTGCTTTCCACACTCACCTAACTTGCAATACGCAATGCACCCACCCCTCCCATTTCATCATTTTCCTCCTTTCGCGTTTCTCGCTCCTCCCATGCTTGCCAGGCTAACCATGACTCACCTACTCGGAACTGCGCGTAGGGCCCTAACTTGGGAAAAAACGGTATTGACGTCACACCTAGTTCTGATCGGTCCGCGCCCGCCCCACCCAAACATCTCAAGAGTGACGACAGCCTTGAGTCATTAGCCACCATCGGCGGGTGCTCAGATGCCAAATCTGTCTCGGGCGGGAATGAGAACGGAACGAATGACGAAAACAATAAGAAACACCCACAACCGATGAAACGCCTTCCAAGAGAAACAGGTCATGATATCGGCATGGGATCTCCGGTCCCTCTCTCCGCCGAGGCTGTCCAGATCATTACGCGTTTAAGGAACATGAAGGTCCGTCCTAAACTTTGTCTGCACTGGTCCTTGTGTTCCCCTGATATTGGGAACTTGGGATCATGTTCCCGTGAGAAAACGAATGCTTACGTTTTCGTTTATGCTAGGACGAAGACGAGGATTGGAGCCGGTGGCGAGATGTCGTATTTCGGGCCAAGGGAGCGCTGACGCCCAAAAGCTTCCGACGGCCACCACCGCTTCCGCCCCAGAACAAGCGAAGGAGAGGCGGGAGGAGCATCCAAGAACCAATGCCCACGAAAAACGACAGCGAGATTCTTATCCCAGGCACAGCTTCGCCAGATGAGGACTCCGCAGCACTCTCCTCAACGCCGCTGCCGCTGCCTTCGTCGGAGAGAGCCGCGCAAGAGCAAGAGCCACTCAAATCGGACAGCGATACCCTGGTACCGACTGAACCCGCAGATCCAGAGCAACTCTCTCTTTGCGAAGCTGCCCCCCGCCTCCCGTCGCTAGTTGCACCCGAGCCCGAGGTAGACCCGGCTACGGGAACGCTCTACTGCCCTGAATGTTATCTACCGCTGCATCCAGACCCCAAGCCGGAGAAGCTCTACATCTTTTTGCACGCGCTGAAATACGAGCTAAGCTTGGGACGTTTTGAGACGGAGATGCCAGAGTGGGCCAAGGAGGGGTGGGAGTGTTAGACTGAGGTAGCGGCGTAGGTGGTTCCAATGCAATGTCCCTGGTTGCTGTTGGGGTTGAAGCTCTGTAGATTGTGCCTTGATTCGCGGGTGTTTCGACCGAGGTTGAAGGGTTGAATCCGAAACGCTACTCAGGGACAAGGCACAATACTTGCTTGATCGTCATCTCGTCTAATGTTTCGCGCTGGTGCCGCTGCTCGATCACGCCTCGTCCAAGAAGAAATATGTACGGTAGACATCATGTTCATGGGATGCTCTCAATCAGGGCCTGCGCATAGCACACAACCCGTGATCGGGTCGGACCAAGAATCAGCTCACGAGGCATGGCGCGGTCACCGATGACCCACAGCACCGAGAGCGCTTGGCAGGCCAGTCGTGTGCCGAAATGAATTGATGCGTGGGAATTACACAGTTATCTCCCTGTCTTCGACGAGTCAGTCGTGAAGCTGACATGTAACCTTGTTCAGGCCACATCTAGTGAAGGAACTACACGACTTGGTCAGTGCACAGCTTGCTAGCCCAATAATTTTGGCTTTTTCCACCACAACCTCTGAGCAACGTTTCGTGCCGGTACCTCTTGAATCTGCGCCAGGAAGCACTCTGTGCTAGTATGTCACACAAATGGAGTCACTGAGATAACCTCGTTCACCACTTTCTAGGCTGTTCCGTAGGATACAACTATTATTCTCTAATGTGTTCCACGCAGCAGATTATTGCAATCGAAGGATGATCTATTTTCGTGAGTCTGGCGCGAACCTCCGAGTCGGGATTTAATGTCTGGAGTCACAAGATTCGTACCAGGCGGACACTTTCCGTGAACTGCGTGCATTATGGAAGCGGACATTCACTCGATGTTCGACATGCGAGAAGTCAACTCCCACTTCTCACTCGAACGTGTTGTCACACGGAGATTTCCTTGCACTTGGTGTTGGACTGGTAGTAGCCACGCCATCACCAAAGAGCATCGGCTCTGACCTGTCCCTCCTTTTTCAGAACAATTTGAACTGTAAGTCGAAAAATTCGGATGGAATAGATTGAAACAAAGGTTTTTCACGATTATTTCAGGGGCAAACTACACAGGATCACAACGTGACAATTCTGATCAGCACGCCGATTACGAATGCTCAAAGCCATCGCATCTTGCGGTCAACCCCACGAAACTTTGCTCCCCACCAATGGCACTTGATTCAAATCTGACATGAGTGACCTTCTCCGTTACATGGCACTCGATGCGTTTAACCCTTCCCAGAGTATTGGGTCCAGTCTTTGTCAACTGCCTGCTCTGCGATATCCTTGGCTGGTGTTCATACCATACATTCTGCTCGCAGAGCGCATCCTACCGCCCGAATACCGACACCGACATGAGCGCTCAATAACAGGTCGAATTTAACTATCGGTGGGATAATATGTTCCTCTCACAGTCTCTTCGGAACTCACTCTTGTCTGGCCTATATACTCTTGGGTTCCTGGCATTGGAAGACGGGACGACGAACGGTAACTATGGTATCGCAGATCAAGTGCGTTTTCTGTTTTCTGTAATGAGTGAGAACATACACTGTTTTACAACCTCACAGATCATCGCCCTACGTTGGGTACATGACCCCAACGTCAACTGCATTAGGTCCTTACTAGTACTCGAACCTTTTGAGTCTGGGGGAAACGTGAGCCCGTGCAGGAATCTTGGTATGTCTGGACGACCCGGTAGATAGCAAAGGAGGGATGACGGTGAGTAGCCTTACCAGGTATATGAAGAATACCACCTGACGTCGTGAGACGGTCGACCAGCGCCGTCGCGACGTCAACGTAGACATACTTCCAACAATTGGGAGACAAGCTTGAACGTACAAGTTAGTTCTGCGCTGCCGGACTTTTCAGTTCAAAGGGTAGAATACTGATCACCCATCCGACTGCCTGCATGTTGATAGTTTTACCGTCTTGAAAACAAGTATATTATCCGTGAACTAACTGCCAACGTCCATCAGGGGCCATAGGATTATGGATGCGGTTCCCGTCGATAAATGTTTGGCATGTCTTCGATGTGTTAAAGGTGACTTGACAGGTCGAGATCATCTCAATACTGGCGTTTTCAACAATTCTATTTACCGCTCTCAAGCTTCACATCGATAATTCGTACAGGTCTGAGGAACTGCAAACACATGAAATCGGATCTCCACAGCAGCCATGATTAAGCAGTCTCAGTAAGACGGACGACCAGCTTCTTCCCACTGACAAGGTTGTTCTTCATTTTCTCCAACCCAGGAACGATACCGTTCAATCCACCAGGTACAACCTCGACTGGGTTCGGCTGATAACAATGAGTCAGCAATCCATCATCAAACGCAATTCCTTAGAGAAAATGGTACCCACAATTATGTCGCCAGCCTCGAGCAGCGCCGACAAGTTCTGTGCCAGTGCCCGACCAAGCGCCCTGTTGTTGGGAACCTGGACATTTCCAAACACGCCTACTATTTTCTTAGTACTTCCGGGTGTTTCCTTGATCGAAGACTGCAGGACGATAACGATGTGTCCTCCTTCTGTGAGGGTGTCGTACCCGAGTTGTTGCGTCTCTGCTGCCCCGACTGCATCGTAGACCAAAGAAATTGGCTTTGTGGTGATGCGTGCAATTTCAGAGGCAATGGAAGACACGGAGGTATTGCGATCAATGACGTGAGTGGCACCAATAGATTTGAGGAGTTCGGCATTTCGCAGCGATGCAGTGGTTATGATGGGTGAAAAGCCCGAGAGTTTAGCGAATTGGATGGCTAGTTGAACATGACGATGTTCGATCATGGGAGATTCATAGGGTATCAAGCGTGAGTGAGTGTAAGCGCGATGAAAAAGTGACGTACCATATTGTCCGACAGAGCTTGCGCCTCCGAAGATCAGAGCTGGTTGACCCGCATAGTGGCCGCGACCACCATCCCAGGGTGCCTTCAAGCCAACTCCAACGGGGGATGGAGAGTAAAGTGGGACGACTGTAGTACCAATACCGAGCGGGAGAGAGGCTGCTTGCTCAAAAGTGATGTTTGCGGGGAGCTGTGCACGCATATATGCATCGTTATTCATACGTCAATAATGAAACAACACCTCTCTCACCTTGTGAACGACGTCGGCGGGTACGACGACATACTCCTGGAAAGTCGCGTACTCACTACCTCCAAGCAGACTACCTGGATGGAATCTAAAAAGACAATGTCAAACGTAAGGACGTCGATCAAGTCACATCAAAAGGCCTCGCAGCCGACGTACACTTTGTCGCCTTTCTTGAATTGGGTTACGCCCTCACCCACAGCCTCAACTTCCCCAGCAGCGTCGCTGCCCAAGATGGCGGGGAATTCAGACACAAAGATGCCGTAAGCTTGGATCTTCCAGTCTACGGGGTTTAAGCCCACAGCGACCTCCTTGACGAGGATTTCTCCTGGTCCCGGAGTGGGTATGGCTTTGGTGCCTACTTCAAAGGCACCGAACTTTTCTTTGAGAAAGAGAGCACGAGAGGTCGACATGAATGGATGTTGAGTAGTGGGTTGATTGATACTGGCTGGGATGCTCGACCCCCGATGATTTTATAGTTGCATAGTCAGCCTCTCGGCATGTATTTGTAAACAAACTGCTTGAGCCTTCAACGTTTCAACTTGTACGATCCATCAAAGGTCCTTTTGGGAAGGTGACTAAGTCTGGCTGATGAAGCATAACCAAATGACGAATACTTGCGAACGCAGTGAGTGTTCCCGCGAACGTGGAAACTACTCACACGAAGTGGTCGGTATTCAAAAACCATCTTTATAACCATGCATGAACATCAGGAGGCGCGGGGTGGGAAACGGCGAAACGATCTCTTGTCAACCGCGCCCAGATCTTTATCCACGAGAAACTTGGCGACTTCCAGATCGGTCCTAGGAAACTTCCCAAGCCAGCCTGAGCACCCGGGGAGGTCATCATCAAAGAAATCTCTGTCGCATTGAACCCTTGTCGACTGGATGACCAAAGAATTTATATTGGAAAGGGTTGTGAAGGGGGTGTAATTATTCCCACGATAATATGGATTCCATCAAGCTTTCTGGCAAAACGACTACTCTACATTCCAGGAGCATGTCCTCTGTCCCGCAGAGCTTGTTTTCAAGGTGAGCTGGCAACGCTTTGATTGGATCGGAACTTGACAAACTCCCTCCAAACTCCCCTCGAACATCACAGATGACCAGGCGGCGTCTATACCCGTCAGCAACTTGTTTGCAGGACAAGCAATTCTCGTCTTTGGTAGTGCAACCTCTGTTGGACAACACGGTTAGCCCTCCGTCCTAGTTCCTTTTTCTTGCGGCACCGACTATGTAATCCGACTGTGCCTTTCATTTTACATAGCCATCCAACTAGCTGGATGTCAAGACTACAGTGTTTCACGAAGTGTTCTACAACTAGAGCTATTGGTAAATAAATACATCATGTAAAGTACAACCTCATAGAATGACGAAAGATTCCACGAAAATCAGAATCTCCCATCTGAGGAGACGTGGAGTGAAATGCACGCCTACATGTACTGCTGCTTGTGATGACGTTCCTCGTCCTGTGTTACTCTCTCTACGGATCTCGCCCGACCCGACGCGGTCCATCGGTGACGGCACGCTTTGCTATCAACGATCTGGGGTCAGTACAAACTCCAGGGATCAGAGGGCAAAGAGGTGCTGATAGGTGCAGATGCCGAGGCATCAGCGTAATTGACTAGACAGAGCCAACAATCGCTACATACGTGTGCTCATCATCTTTACTATCTGAAGTCTGGGCAAATCGAGCGCTCGAACCTTGTGCGGGGACTTCACTAGGAAACGACAACAATTCGGCTCCAGGATCCACCTGACTTGACTGTGACCAGATCAAGTCATGCAAGGGAGGGGATCGTGGGCCATCATTCAAGAACTGTTGCATGGCGGATTTTATCACCTCTGCAGTGGGGCGCTCCTCCATCGGTGACCAACATTCTTGAATAAAACACCAGTGCGAATCGTCTATCATTCGAAACTTTGGTCGGCCAGGTTTGTGACCCTTCGCGAGCCGTAAAACAACCGCTCCGTCCGCCGGTATTTCCGACCATGGTTGTTTACCTGTCAACACCTACAGGAATGTCAGGACCAATCCGGAATTTGTGTTCAGCAAGCTTCCCTGGAGGGCAACGCAACCAAAAGAATAGATATCACTCTTGGTTGTCCAGTTGACTGTCTCTTCTGACAAAATTTGCTCCGGTGCACTCCAGCGCAACGCTCCCGGCCGAGCAGTAGACCTTTGGAGATAAGCCAATGCTTCGGGTATGTTTCCCACCAGTGAAGCGTATCTGAAATCACCCAAGCGGGCAGTGTAGTCCGCATCGAGGAGCACGTTATTCTGTCTTTTGTTAGACGACAGAGATGATGAGAATTTCTACTCTGACGTACGCAGTTCAGGTCACCGTGGGCAACTGAAAAAGAATGTACTATAGTGTGTTATTCCTCTGAACTTTTGGCAATGATGGAACAACATACAGTACTGCAGCCCGTTGGCAATATCACGGAGCTATCGTGCAAGGTTAGAGGGCGGGAAAGTAAACAAAACTGATTGGACGCACTAACTGGAGTCGGTGTTCTACACCTAGATTATTGTCACGCTTCTCTAGGAAATGGTGAAGGGATCCATTGTGCATCCATAACGACACCAATGACATTGTACCCTCCATCCCAAACCCATGTGCAATGCCTAGGAAAGGGACGATATTGTCGTGTTCCAGTCTCCTCCATATTCCGAGTTCACGATGGATCATCTGTGAGGTAGTTTAGGTCATACATTCGGTTGGAATGCGAATAGTTACCTTTTTAGATTTACTGCCTGCATTTCCATCCATGGTGAACATGAACCGGAATGCCTTTACTGCAACCTGAAGAAAAGTTTAATAGAGGGCAAATGAGCTGTAGATCATGCCCAGACCTCTGTTGGCACTGAGTTGCGAAGATAACGACATCTGTACACATCACCAAAACTTCCTACTGCCGAATACTGATTGTTTATTCTGATGATATGGTGGGTTAGATCCACCACTGCTGGAAATCCGATGCTATCGGAAATTGGTCAGATGTTCATACTACAGCGAATTCGAGTGATATACCGGAGGGCGGACGGCTGAGACTGTCGTTCCACTCTTGGCAAGGAGGTCGAAAAGGAATGAGACGGTGTTGAGGGTGCAACAGGACGAAGTGGTGGAGGTGGCTACCGACAGTATGAGCGATCAAAAGGACAACCCTAACGATAAATACTTGCGTATGAAGGAGTAAGCCCGCTTAGAATACAATCAATTTCCAGGGTCACGGAAGAGCGCTAAGCAAATGATAAGACGGCCATGCATGCGACATTCAGAGCCTGAGTAGCATACCCAAGGTACCCGCCATAAATATATCTTCTTCTCATCTATTGATGCCACGAATTCACCAGAGGGAGAGAAAGAAACTACGCGTACAGATCCATCATGCTGTAGATGTTGTCCTATGTGATCACCGGTAGTTGCATCCCAAAAGCGAACATATTTATCCTTGGACGCACTCGCCAGGATGGATCCATCTGGCGAAAGGGAGAGAGAGAATATCCAGTCTGTTTGCCCTGTCCATCGATGTCCGATTTGTTCCCCCGTCTTTGCGTTCCAACAGCGAATTGTTTCGTAGGATGCAGAGAAGAGTCTGTCGCCATCGCGTGACCACAGCAAACAGGTGATGTTATAGTTGTGGTCTAGTGGACCCAGGATGAGTGCGCCAGTCTTGACGTCGTACACGCGGATGTTGCTTCCAATGCTACCACACGCGAGTTTGTCGCCGTTTGGAGAGAATGATATGCACCACACAGATGCAAATTCATCATCATCATCGCCGACGTCGATGGACCGATTGACTTGTCCCCCTTTCATGCTATAAATCTCCACCATACCCCAACTGCCAACCGCAACGAATCGATCATCTGGCGAGATGGTAATCTTGGGGTATCCGGCTGAGCAAGTCCATTCCCGGACGAGTTTGTGCGATTCGACGTCCCATAGTTTGATCCTTCCTTCTTCATCGCTGCTGATGACCTTTGTGCCATCTCGGGTCACAGCAAGGTTAATTATGGATCCGCTGTCGTGCTCCATTGATGTCCCTACTTGCCCGCCATTTTCCAGGTTCCAGACCTTCACAGTTCCGCCAAAAGAGCCAGTGACAACTCGACGTCCGTCAGGGAGGTACGCGAGCTCCCGAAACTGTCATTATCATGCACCGGGATAACTAGAAGTGGTAGAGGACCATCGTTGACAGATCCTTGTGGTGCGGGGCTTGACATGATGTGATGTTGCAAGCTGCGTTTCGAGCGGTGAATTTGCACAGGTGCGTCGACGAGAAAGACTGGGAGGGAAAACACCGAACACGTTGTAGGCCTCCATAGGATGAGCCTCAAGGCAATGCTGTGACTTTGGCGCCCAATGCTGTGCTTTCTTCTCTGTTATGCGCGATTGACCGGTCGGCCCCTAGGCCTCAAGGCCATCCATGATGCACAAATATCTTCAGACATATTCCCTGCCTGGTCAGACTCTCCGGTTTCTCTGCCATCACAATACCGAGCTCCTCAAATCGCTTGGTGCAACGCACGTCATCGATCGTAACACACACACAGCATTGTTTGCGTCTACCATGTAAAGTCTCACTCCGCTTGCCCTCACGTTTGTACACGACACCATTGCCTCCGAGGAAACACAACAACTGGGGTATGACTTGCTCCAAGATAGAGGGGGAAGATAGGGTCATGGCGAGGATGTAGATGGGGGTGTGGGTGTCGGTGATGTAGAGTGGGTGGTGGTGAGGCAGAGGTGAGGGTGGAGAGGTGTCCTGTCTATTCGTTTGTGAGTTCCATGGACATACCTTTGGTTAACTCTACACGCGTAGACCCCCAATTCCACTCCATCTTGTGTATTTATTGGCCGGTAGCTCTGGTATTAAGACACTTCAGCTCAACATCCCTCCTTTCGGCTTCGACATTCAGCCGAGTGTGTGATTTGGTTCTGGCTGACAGGTGGGCAAACTACAAGCACGTCAAGAATGGCTGATCTACACTCTCCCGCGAGATAATTACCAGTGTTTGAACTTAACCCACTGTCCTGCGGGGCCAGAGACAGCCAATGGCATTTGGACACCGCGAATCACGGACGGCCGAGTCCGAACTGTCAGGATCCGGACCCATGTCGAACGCGTGAAATCACTGTCATCAGTGAACAGTCGTGTACCGATTCAACACAACTCTCCTTGACTCTGTCACCCACTCAGTGGGTCATGGACTCATGGCAACGCCAACGCAAGGTTTGCTGCCATTGCTCCTCACTCCCACAGCCCTCGTCCGACCGCGGATGTACTTAAAAGTTACGTGCTGCAGCTGTGGCATAATGATCAAATACGCCAACCCTAGTCCAATGCCCATACACCCATCGGAAAGGTGGACGTTTTCTGCTTCCCCCACCACTACTCACGGACATGACTTCCACAACGGCCTAAAGGAGAGTTCCAGAGCTTTAACCAGGCTACCCCGCAGCGTAGGTGTTTGACTGATCACCCCGGGGTCTTCTTGAGGCCCGTCCTCCCGTGAGCGCCCTTCATCGGAGTCTCCCAAGACGTCTTCCGCAACAGCTCAATGCAATAAAGAGCTGCTAGAGAAGCAACACTATCAGTGCACGAGACGGGAACACCACCCTCAAACAACCCCTGCTTCAATTCGGGCAACGACGAATCGACTAGACATTCGATCGTGGTAAATACTATCTACGTCAGTGCCAAGTCAGCCGTGGCGTTACTTAACGAGATTATCTCGAACGGTGGGTCCAATGTTGTTCCCACCGGCGTGAGTCTATCCAAATTTCAGACCTTCTATAACGTCAGAAAGACGGGATACGCGCGCGAGTCACGACAAGCGGCTATATGCCTTCTTTCCGGAAATTGTATAGCATTCCAAGTCTGAAAACTGTTATACTGAGAAGCCCAGGCTGGGTATAGTGGATACTGGTACGTACAACATTACTCGAGCGTTACATGATCGTGTAAGTACAACTATGTACCGAGGACAATGTACAAGATGCCGGGTCCGCACCGGCACCCACCCACATCATCATGACATTGTCAGATGGACGTAACCGGTAGCCACATTGTAAGTTAACGTGCATTACATTTCTCCGTCTTGCGAAGCCAGAGATATAGACAATGGTAGTTGGACACCGCGGTCAAGTTCGCCATCGACCATCGGGACCATGGCGAGGACTGACTGCCGTACGATCCGTTCGGACTTGTCTGTCACTGCGAACTCAAACTTGCCCACCAGTGTTAACAAGAATACTTGGATCTCCATCAGTCTGTAAGTTGCAATCAGTGATGTTCTTCTTGTTGGAAAACAAGCGTAGGAAGCGTACGCAAAGCGCCATCCCAGGCACGCCCGAGTGCCACTGAAGAAGGTCATTCTGTGAAGATGATAAATATGTGAGTGAAAATGTTTTAGAATGCGGTGCGGACAGCCGCACAATTCGAATATGCGCCAATGCCAGAGAAGTTTTTGTCGTCCATCTCGCCGTCCAACCAGCGGTCGGGGTTGAACTCATGCGCATTCTCGCCCCAGAGACCTTTGTCACTGCGATACCACGTCCGGTTACCCGTCCTGAAATGTGTTTATGGGACGACAGAACACACCGGTTGTATGCGGCATTTGATATTACAATCTCTGTACCTTTGGGAACAAACACTTTGTTGATCATATCTCCTGATTCCGTGAGAATCGGCTTAGATAGTGGGAGAATATCATCTTGACGAGCAATTCTCAGGGAATGGGGTGCTGGCGGGTGGAATCGTAATCCTTCCTGCAGAGGTAATCAACAAGGCGAAAGCCATGGGTACGTCAAATACCTTGACCACTGCGTTCAAGTAAGTCATAGCTTCCAAATCTGCAACTGTGAGCTGTGGATCACTGCGTGCCCGGATGGTAGCCTCTGTCTTTCTTATCTCATCTCGTAGCTTCGACTGCACTTGGGATGCCGCGCAAGCTCCAATAGGATAAAGGCAACCGCAGTGGAGGTAGGTTTCATAGCCTGAGATTAGCAGCGTACTGTATATGATCCGTTTAATGAGAAAAGAGTGAGAATCATCGACGAGGCATACCGCATTTGCGCCAAGAGCTCTTCATCAGACAATTTCTTCTTTGCATTCGCATCCATGTTAGCCTTGACTGCGAAATAGTCAACGTCGGTGGTCGGCGATGAACAGTACCAGGGTAGCGCACCGAGTAGGGTAAAAATATCTGTGTTACCCCTTCCTTGCAAAAGGGTGTCCGCCTTCTCCCGTACTAATTCCTTTGCGATACTGGTCACCGTGGTTCTCACATCACGAGCGCGCACCAGCCGGGTGTTCGAACCATTTTCGAGTAACCACTGGAGTATGCACGTGGGTATATACTTTGAGGCGGCTTGCAAAAATATTTGCTTTGAGGGAGGCAGACCGAAAATGTCACCGCTGAGATACGGTTACCCGACGGCCCGATAGAGTCAAGGGGAAACGGACAGGTAATTTTTGTACTTCTTCGCGAGCGGGTGTAAGTCGTCTTCGATGGCGCCGAATTGGACATCAAAGGCGGCTGTCGAAGGTCGTACACAGTTAAATTTACCCTCTGATGGAAAAGCAAAGCGATCATACCATGACCTATTGCATCTAAAGCTCCACGCGACACCCAGGCTAGAACATTGATGACCAAACCCCGGCTATCACTACTCCCAAGGATTTCTAACCATTTCATACTTATAGCCTCAGCGCAGTCCTTGAAGATCGGCAAGAACTCCTTGCACTCGTTCATCCCAAATCCGGGAAGCATTATACTCCTTTGACGTCTGTGGTCCTCGCCTAATATGTGGTCAATCCAAACGAGCATGAACTTGGCTGGAAAAAACTAATACCGTCAGCCCAGAGCAGCCCCGTCCCATGTAACATGCGCGAAACAATACGATAATTGGGTAACTTTGAATAGGTTTGTGTCGACGTGTTCAACATCCTCCGCAGAGCTTCCGGGTCTGTGACTAGAAGTCGGTCCTCCTAACGTTCGTTGAAGGGTAAACAAGGATGGGGATAGTAAAAAAAAGGTGAGTGTGGACTTACCCCGAGGACACTCTTGAACCGAACAACGTTACCATACTGACTCTGCCATGCAAAGTCTGCCTCACCAATTGGACGTTGGAATAGCTCGAGCAAGTTCCTGGTCAAGGCTGACAAGTAAGATCTTGCAAACTGGGACGGAGGAAAGTCTTTACCGAAGATGAACGACGGCGACTGGGGTCCGCGGATCACGGACAAGGACGGGCGGGTGAAGCGTCTGAACAGCGCAAAAATAAGGATGAGGGCACCTATCCCTGCAGCTGCAGAGGAATAGATCATAGTGGGGAGAAATTGCGATCGACAAACACCTCACAAACACCTTTATGAACGACACTGGCCTTGTCGACTCAACTGGCTGTGCCAATCTGGCAGGGAAGGAGAGCTTAGCCATCAATACAATACTTATTAATCAGAGATCTTGCGCCGTCGCCACCGCGTGGACTTGCAAGACATTATTACGTGTCGCTTCGTGTCACATCCAGTCTCGGATCGGGTGACGTGCTGGGTTTATATTAAAAAACCTGTGCAGAGCACCACAACGTCTCCTTGTTGTTGAGGTTCGCGTAGGCTTGCGAAGGTATCCAAAAACAACATCACCGGCGGAAAATTGAAACTGGAGTCGCCACGACGAGTGGGTTTCGCTTGGGTATACTCACTCTTATCCGGTAACTCCAGCAATTCCATTAGGTAAAAAGTGACCGACCGTTCAGACTTCACCGGGCCCAAAGACTCGTTATAAGAATGAGGTCAAATGATGCATCACTGACGTATCCGTTTTCCGCTTCCTCCCGAGTTTCGGCATGGTATGACCCTTCATTCAGCTATGGCCCGATGTTCACCATATGGTGACAACCGTTACCATACATTCAAAACCAAAGTTCAAGTTGGTCTAAATCTTTTCACAGCTGGTCTTCTGACGAAAATTCATTTTTTCGTCCACCTTTGTCTCACGCCGCCACTGGCTCCGACACGAAACTTCGTGAGTCGTCTTGTTAGTGCATTCCTAACACGAAGCCTCTCACATGTCCGCCAAATCATACCCGCCTACTGGACAGAACCATATCCCGCAGGACAGTTCTGCAACGCGAGTGGCGCAGAAGCACTCCGCAAGTAACAAATCTTTGCAGGTATACATTCCCCAGTACACGGTTGTCCAACCACGGAGCTTTTCCCTTGGTACGTGTTGAACGTCTGTCACACGTTCAGGTCAGTCTTTTCTCAAGTCAAGGTACGACAAGCGCTAGTCACCTGGACGAGCGTGGAATTATATTCCATTTCTGTAACGCAGAGAATAAGTTCCGTTGACAAGAGCAAGTAAATACTCACGTTCGGTTACGAGGTGCCACCACGTCGCATTCAGTGGGTCGTTTTCACCCCATGTAATGTTTCCGCCATATGCTTCACGGGCACTGTACTCGAATACGTAGGTCGGTCCGTATTCGGTCTGGTTGTCAAGTGCCGGGAATTCGTTGACAGCACTCATCCACCTGAAAGTGTCACGGATGATGACTCCGTAAGGCAAAAGGTAGAATGCCAACTGACGTGTACGAATCGAGAATATCAAAGGTCTGAGGATGTGCCATCACCTTTAGTTACACACTGATTACGAAGACAGAGGGCCTACCGCAGAGTCCACTTCATACATGCGGAAACCAGAGTTAAGGTTCGTCAACGGTGTCAACGAAGGCCCGATCTTTCCCCAGTTTCGTAAGTCCAGTTTCGCGTGATCGAATGAATTCGAGACGTACCCACGACACAGCGAGGGCTGTATCAGCACTCATGACTGTGCCGTTGTTGGCATAGAATATCTACAAGGTAGGATTAGGTGAATGCTTGGTGTACGTCTTTTTGGACGTACAGAAAGTTCGTCTTCATGTGTGTGACCCCAGAAGATGTCTATGCAAGTCATTTTGAGTGAAAATACATATGCAGGCTCATCGCGGCATACGTACTGGCGATGACATGAGGTGAGTAGCGATCCACACTGTCCAGTAATCAGTCAGATAAAGCAATACGAAAAGTTTCCACGAATGATTACATCTGGTAAACTGTAGTAGATATAGGTAAGGATATTCACAAGGATTATTGATGGAAACTCACAGAGATTGGTAGGATTAGATTGTGCTGCTGTTCCATCCCATCCAGCCAACACATGACCAACGATCCATACTACCGTACAAAGTCAGGTTAGTAAGTACCATCTAAACCAGGAACACACCTCTATCGCCCGCATTTTCGGCGTCTTGCAATTCATCTGTCAACCACCTCAAGAGACCAAACGTATCGGGGTTGGAAGAGTTTATATATCCAAAGTAGTTGTCTCTGTTCGTCGCCATCCAAGTCAGACACGCGTCGCGAAACGCTGCAATGGTCTTTATTACCTGTACCCTGTTGGGCATGAGAGGTGTCTCAGAAACGCAAGCATGCTCGAACGTGCGAGGATTGACTCACACATATCTGTATCGAGAGAGATGATGCGAAGACCGTCGGGCCGTTTGACCGTGTATGCGGCATAATCTGCGCGTGCAAACTCGACGGATTCCTCGGGAAGCCAACCTTCGTAGTACCACATGGACGAGATGTGTTCGTAAAGCCTACGCGATGGATTAAGTGCATCCCGTGGCAACACCAGAGAGCTGAGGTTGCACGAACCAATTGAATTGTTGCCCGAGATATCCTCCCATCGCATAGGGTATCATCTGGAATTGGATCTATTGAAGCGACCATGAGCGCGTGCGTCACAGCGGGAAGAAAAGGCGTGGCGGAGTGACATACATAGGTGTCGTGGTTACCGACTGTCGCATATACGGGGGCGGGTCCAAGGTATTTCTTCAACAAGTTGTAAACGATGACCTGTCAAATGTTCGTGTCTCGATTTCACTCGTCATCCATACGCGATGTCTACTTGCCTCGGCGTACTCGACATAAGCCCTGAGGCGTCGGTTATCAGGATTTGAACGCAATCAACACCAAGATGACGTACCTAGAGTATTGATTATCGTTATCGTGCGCTGTCAAGTCACCCGTAAAGAGCGAAAAGTTGAATCCCGTCCCTTCTGTTCCAGTGAGCGGTCCGATAGCAGGCATGGCAGAGAGCATCAGCGAGAGTGGGGTGTCACTGTCGATGTACTAGTCTTAGTGTATCCGATGGAAGAAATGTGCAACAACAAGTTACCAGTAGTAAGCGCCATAGCGAGATGCAGGGAGCAAGATTTGATCAGGAGAGTCAGTGTTGTAGGCGTGGTCGCGACAACACAGGTACTGAGAGCAATTCGCCTCGGTTCCCGTTGCATATCCTGAGACGTATACAGTACGTGGTGAGTGTCTAGGCAAGATCGGCCTTAAAACGAGTATGAAAGACCGTACGTACGTGGATCGATGTGAATGTCCGAGACATGCAGGACCTTGAGGCGTTCACCGCTGGGTTGTTTTGGTGGTGGAAGCGGGTCCGGTTTCGGCTTTGCAAACCAATTGGTCAAGTTGAGCGGCACTGTCGACGGAATCGGACAAAGATTATCAAACTTAGAGCACAGATTCTGGTGTTTCACGACACTGTAAGTGTACCACGATAGTGTGCTTCCTCTACCTAACACTCACCTGTCCATCGTATCCCCCTACGTCGGCCAGTGCGACCACTTGGGTAAACACGGAACCAAGGGCGAGTACGCTGTATTCGTCGTAGCAGGTCGACGAGTAGTTGAAGTATTCGCAGACGGCCTCGGCGAGGAGCGGGCCCTGTTCCGGGGTGGCCATGACAAGAAACTTGGCAACCTCGAGCGAAGCCTGACATTGCGCACACTTATTGCCTTCAAATGCTGGGTTCGCCGCGATCGCTGCGATTTGGGAGATGGCTGAGCTGAGTAACTCGGACGGTGTAGAAGGGAGTGGAAGTGGGTGCGGGTCAACAGTGTCGTTCTCGTTACATGCAGTGGTAAGACGGTGAATGGCAGAGTAAAAAGAGACTGCATACCTGAGGGAAATTGGCTGGATCCGTCAGTATTTCAGGGAAGATGGTATTCTGTGAACACGCTTTCACTATTGCAGAGATAACGGTCAACACTGGATGCATACCGTAACAGGATCCGTGATCACGGGTTGCGGTTGTGCTGAAGTTGCAGTTGGATCATTCCAGTACTCCCCGTACACGGAAGTAGGGAATGTCCCAGGAGCGGTATACGCCGTGGGCGCCGCATCACCAGCCGTCGTAGCGACTGCAGCTTGAAAGTATCCAAGCACCAGAAAGGAGCTGCTGAGCAGTAACATCGGAAACGGATGGCAGCACACAATCCTACCCAGCCAAGCGTAAAAGAAATCACTTTATACATTGTCTGGTGAGAATCTCTGAGCGCATGAATAAGAGGAGCATGCGGTTCGAGTATGACCGTCACGCACGTTTACAATGACGCGGCTTGCTATGACACCCGAAACGGAAGGAATGAGGAGCCAAAACTCCTGCCTAGAATAGACAGTGTTAACCCTGACAGGAAAAGTTGATGTAAAGTAGCAAGGGAATAGTACTTCTGTTGGTCCTACCGAGTCTTTATGTTTGTCCCAGTGGTGGCTTATAGGCAACTCAGAACCTAACAAAGTAGTATCGGCTTGAAACTCACTGATGCATATCACCCATCGTATGGTTTTATGCTTCAAGGTGAAAGAGGTAGGGTGGGCCGCTGACTGCGTTAAATATAATGCTCATGGGTAAACAGCTTTCGATAATTGACGCGGCTGGGAAGAATCGGGGCGGCGTGCAAGGGCCAAGGAGGGCCGCGAGTCCAGCCAAAGTCCAGCTGACTGCCCAGAAAAGAGCGACAATCGCGGAAATTCAGAGAGCCACATGATGACATCGAGATGACACACGCCCGCCACCCAAGTCTTCTGCGTTGGCGACCCTGAACATGCTTTAGTAAAACCTTCAGGGAATGACCAAGACCGGGCCTTAGATTGCCCTAATACAGAGCTCGAATAATACATAGATTCTATCACGAGGTTTATACATCGGATACAAATACACGACATTTATAATCATCGATCATCTCCCAAAAGCACAAGCGCAGAGCTGGCCGATAAGCAGACCACCCAGCGACGGGGCGCGTCAAGACAACAAAAGAAAGAACAAGAAAGCAAAGTCTATCCATGTATACTACACACAGTCTCAAACAAACCCTCATCCAGGCACCAAAGGAGACATCAACTTGACCCACCCTTCTTCCCATCCAACGCAGCTTGCAACATGGAAAACGCGTTCTGCATACCTCGTGGCCGCGTCGACGGGCTCGTCGACCCTCCCAATCTCAAACTTCCCCTCCGATCCGACGTCACAGGAGGGGGAGGGGGAGTCGGTGGCGAACTGATGCTCGACGCGCTCGGGGAAGATGCGCGTTCAAGAGACGGCGTCTCGCAGCGTCCGTCGTCCGAAGGCGTCATTGGCCGCGAGGCCATATTTATGGGCACAAAGGCCGGCAAAGGCGTGGGCAATTGGGCCTGCGCCTTGGATTGGCTGACCGAGGTGGCAAGTTTCTCCCCCGAAGGTGGTGGTGCGGGCGGTAGCCGCTCGTTCTCAATATCCGACCGCCGTCTATCGAGCGTGTATTGGTGATCTGGAGATGCAGGAAAAAGTAAATAAAGAGGGTACATACGCGTCTTCGAAGCTCGAGATAGCTTTTTTGATGCCCTCTGCACCGAGTGCCAGCGTCCCATACGGGAGCCTTCCAGTAGAAGATATATTTTTGAGTTCCGAGACGTTTTCCGACTCCTCCCTGTATGCGGTCACGTGGAATCAAAGCTTATCAGGCAGAGGAGTCAACGTACCGAAGCACCGCGAATACCCGTGCCATCCGCCCGACTGCAAGAATTTTGTTCTTGATAACAGCTCTCCGTTCCCGAAGGTCTTCGTGACGTGGCTCAGGGGCGTGCTCGTCTTCAAGCTCCTCCTTGGAACATGTGTTGAGTACCGCAACGAGCATATCGTTGACTGCATAGAGGTTGCGTCAATGAGATACAATGAAGTAAGTAAGATAACGTACTCTTCTCCCCCACAAATGGTAGACTCCATTCGAACACATCTTTGAAGTTTGGCAGCCAGTATGGGTGTGACGTACAATTGAATTGGGTGATGTTCATCGTATTGTTCTCGTATTTGAGTACAGCGGCCTTGTTGTTGTACACATCGAGATAATTTGGAGCAGAGAATATGGTGATGAGGGTTGGGAAACCAGTACCCTGCGCTTTTCGGTACATACGAAATCTAGAGGGGATCTCCGTCGATGGCGATAACAAAGGGGCCAGAGTAACACATACCCGGAATCCTGGGCCTCGTGGGCTCGAATTACTGACAATAAACTGTTCCTCTCTAGGAATTTGCACGTGGCGGAGTACCTTATCGATCAAAAAGCAAGATCAATCAATTATGCATGTCCGGAATAGTGCAACATACTCACGTAAAGAAAAAGGAGCAGCCCCTAACGTGATTGTGCAGAAAGCTGTCCTTTCCCTTTTCCGATCCAAAATCCTCTGCCGGATCTGACCAAAGAATATCGCATATCAAACCGTGAGTTGGGGGTTCATGGAATCTGTCCAGCTGACAAGATCGGATGAGTTGACCAGGCACATACAGACGCTCGAGCGGACGGACCATCTGAAGGTCATGGATGGTATGGAGTTCGGGTGACAAACCACCATGTATGCACAAGAATTGTTTGTTCATTATAGCAGCTAGCGGAAGTGAGCAAAATGATTCCAAGCACGCTTCGTATAAACGCTCCGAATACTTGTGTTGACCTGGGAATCTATGGTTATGTAGAGATAGATGTAAAACAAGATGATATCTTACATTCGATCTTGAATGTAAAGTATTCGGTCAAACGTCGGCATTCATGGTTACCCCGGAGAAGGAACAAGCTATCGGGGAAGCATATCTTCAGTGACCAGAGGTATAGAACACACTTTGAAGAAGGTTGATCAAACTGATGTTGAGTAAGATAAGGAATAGATTACTTCGATACTGTAGTATCCCCGGTCAACGTAATCGCCCAGAAAGAGGTATCGTGTCGTCTTTGGGTTTCCGCCCTTCTCGAAGAGTTTCATGAGGTCATACTTTATATGGCATCAACTCTATTGCGCCGTATGCGGGGTCAGAACAAATTGACGCACATATTGTCCATGAATGTCGCCACAAACTAATAGAAAGAAATGATCGGATCAGTACAAGGACCGCTACGCGCCCACACAGACCATTCGAGGACGTGCGAGATCTCACCTGTTACAGGAGCATCAATGTCCAGAACATTGGGCTCTCTCTGGAGCAGCGCGGTGGCCTCTCGGATGATCCAAAGTGCATGTTCCTCCCGAATCCTCCCTTCGTGGAAGAAGTGATCCTTGAGAAAGTCGAGATTGGGTTTACTCGGGTCATGCGGCGAAAAGAACTGAGCATCTGTCGGAATGCCGACGGCGGGTTGCGCGACCTAGAACGACACATACATGACTGAGCGATATCTGTATGACAGAAAAAGGGCGACGTACATCTTTGACGATGCGCTCCCGCGTGCAGATGACCGCCCCGTTGTCGAGTCGCTGTATCGAGAGATCGACAGTGGGTCTGTTTGGGGGATTTCTGTGCTCGATCTCTTGAACGGCCTTGTCGAAATGTGCTTGAACATTGGTCATGGTGATTGAAGAGAAAAGGACCACAGCAAGGGAAAAGCAGGCTGTACTATCCTGACCCGTGCTACACAGCACTTGACAACCTGAGGTGATGTCTATAATTGGACTTGGCGTCCTCGCCATCCATATTGGACAACAGATGCGGCTGGTTCGCTGACTGGTACAGCCAATTGTTCAGAAGACAGTCCAATTTTCTCAACATCGGAGTT
This sequence comes from Boletus reticuloceps, assembly GCA_018397855.1. Taxonomy (NCBI): domain Eukaryota; kingdom Fungi; phylum Basidiomycota; class Agaricomycetes; order Boletales; family Boletaceae; genus Boletus; species Boletus reticuloceps. The sequence goes on from JAGFBS010000001.1 coordinate 2,428,496, forward strand.
GGCTTGGACCATTCAAAGTTGCAAGCGTCGCTTGTGTGCCGGCTAATCCCAACAATAAGAAAGTTGGAGGGCCCGCGGAACCTTTAGTAGGCACCCCACTCGTGTGAAAATGTACGTCCGTCTCGTCCTCGACGACCAACGTTCACGATGAGCCGTCCAGGTGCTACTCAGGCCAAGGACAGGCTTTACGCACAACTAGCCTCCAGTCTAAAAAACATGTCTCGTGCCGTCGGTCAAACAGCCGATCTGATGGAACAGCTCCAAAATGACTTGGATGCGATGAGGGTCCTCGCGGGGACCCATGCTGCACAGTGGGTGGCCTACTCTGGCAGTTCCGTGTTTTCAGCGTGACGATCAGCTAGGTTCATGACGGCTGCCACAGAACTGAATACAGAGTCAGCAGGGGAAGGTGATCCACCTGGAGAGCCCGAGTCTGGAAAGTAGCCAAACCTCGTTCTTCGTCTGGTCTCATGATGTACCTCCATACGAAATCATCATCATTCTTCATAGATTTCGATCAAGCTGCGGCGTGGAGACGAACGATAGTCATCATCATCTCAACTTTCCAATGCCCTCATGCCCGGTTGCGCATATGCTCAACGTCCAACTATAGTAACCCTAGAAGCCGCCAATTCAGGGAAATTGGGAGCACATCGATCGCTTGTCTGCCTCGTTGCTCAGCCACATACCACTCCTTTGACTGTTCCACTGTTGTACCCATCATCTAGGGACCACCTCGCTTCCCAGCGTACGGTTGATTCTCACCACACCCAAACTGTTCAAAGGTGTGCCTAGCACCAATCCGCAGTTCGACGTGTCCGTTCATAGTCTAATCTACCTTCGACAACAGAACAAACGTTCGTGGTGCAGGTAGTCAACGCTCGCTTGATCCTCCCTACATGTCATTCCTTTTCGCCTTGTTCAGATGGTGACTTGCAAGCTTACTGCGTTACCCGATACATCCTTTAACCTCGGAGTATACGTGGCTCGCTGATATACTCGTGCAATCTCGTCCAATAATGTACTCACACGGCAAACTAGGGGAACCTATCACCCTGTATGCACATTCTTGCATCGCACAGGAGTGTCCTCAAACTACACCAAGGTCACCACATCCAGCCTAGAAGCACGACAAATACTCAGCCCTGCTTCGGGAGGTACCGAATATCTCTGTGGGGACAAGATGATTCCTTTGGCGAGTCTGAGAAAATGATGAGCTCATCTGATGGACTACTTGACGGGATTAGTCAGCGCTTACTGATGGGAACGAACTGTCCGTCAAGAAGCGATCCCTGTAAGTAATAGTACCAACTGATCGCGTCCAGTCCGCCGTGCGAGCAACCCACTTGAGGCGTGTACTGTGATACGACGAGACCGGCTCAGATGTCAATAGCCCAGATGATGAAAAGTGCTTTCAAGACTTACACCTCCCGAACCTTGCTCCAACGCGGAAAGGATCTCCGACAAGGTGTACGTTCGGTGATAGGACGGTTCAATCCCCGCGTTCGCGAGCCACGTGTACGTCGGGAGCATTTGGAACAACTGGACGATGGTCTGGAAGTATGACACGGCCTGCGTGTACGACATGCAAGCGAGTCCGTCAATCAAGCACAAGTGTGGGATTCGCTGTAGCGTTATAAACAACCTACCTCGGACCCCTCGGGGTTGCCCTGCGGTAAGCAGGAAGGTTGGAGCGTGCTATCAAGACGAATTTAGAATCCTCCTATGGAGATGAGGGAAACTGGTTGCTACCTGTAGCATGTACCGTGCGTCGACCATTCATGCTAATTAACTGCAATCAGCACGATTTCCATTTGGACAACATCGCTCCCCACGTACGTTCCAAAGGTGCTCATTGGTACCGTCAGCGTTCAACCAGAACTGCTGCATATAATCCAGTGTTGCACTCGCTCCTTGCTCGACGAGAAGCTAGAGACAAGCGTCAATTCCAGGTTGCTGCGAGTATCCTCTATTTCGACACACATCTGGGATGTCATAAGCACGAGAACGGTCGCAGTTTTCAATGTATGTGCCATCACAGCTATATTTGCAAGAATAAGCAATGGTCAACGACGTGGATGGGACCATGAACGGACTTGTCGGGCCATAAACCTACAAGGCGCATGAGAAGGGTTGGCTCTTTGCAAAATAATCACATACCATGAATCGTCCAGCTGTCAGCGGGGCTTCCGGGGACATTCGTGTCCCAGAACTTCGAGGACGACAGTCAGCCTCGTCAAGAGGATACTTGGCAAGGGAATACACACCTGGGTCTGCAGCAATAGACCCTGTGACACCAGAACAAGGTGAGAAACAATTTGTCTGATCGTTACAAAGAACATACACCTGGGTACTCAGTGCAGCATGTGTCGGATACGCTCGAGTTCCGGCAAGAGATCGGACTAGAGGCAGGACAACCGGAGCTAATACTGTCAAAGAAGTAAGACGGGTCGACCGTGGACGTCGTGGACGTCGGCGGTCCAAATATCTGGGCTAGTAGGGAAAGGTATGGAATCATTTTCATGACGACGCCAAACTTGTTTACCTTCAAGTTATTTATTCTGACAGGTATGGGCCTAGACTTTGGTATTGCCGTATTGCCGACCCACAGGCCCTACAGAAAAAGGTTAGCGTAACCCGCGCAACCGGAGAGAAGCAAATCGCAGACCTGTGCAATTCCTCGTTTAGAATTCCCGTATCTGTCGAGTGGTTGCAGGGCGTAATGTTTTTGACGGCGCTTCTACGCGATCGCTGAGTACTGATTGGCTGGCTCCCTACAAAAAGGAGGGAAATGGACTCAAATGTCTGGAGCGACGTAGCCGGAATCCCAAGGTCCGAGACCGATGACATGGCATTGATTCTCAGCGGTGAGAATTTCCAAATCCAACGCCCGTCGAATTTGATGACCATATCAATTGATGATCAGGGAATGGAAATGCTCCTTCTTGGAGAACCATTTCAGCCATGGATATTAACATGGGCAGTTCAGAAAGTGAAATAGTGTTCGAGGCAAAGGAATAATCAAATGGTTCTTCGGCTGCCGGTGACAGGTCTCAAAGTATCTGCTTCATTCTTGTGAGCTGTGCACGTTCCGTGTATCAAAAAGTCATGGAGGGCGATGGTGAATGACCAAGAAAAAAACTTCGACTTGGGAATGGGAATAAGCATGATAGTTATTTCACACTCACTAGTGAAACAGAGTTGTGAAGTAAGGTTGGGTTAAAAGATTCGAACCGTGAGATAAGGATGCGCCGTGGACTTGTCCATATGCATAAGTAGCAGGCCGCACGTTCGTGGTGATTGCGCCGCGGGTCGCTACACCCCTGAGCCTCTTCTGTACACACTTGGCTGATAGACTCCCAGTCAATATCCTGTTCACCTAGTCTGGAACCAATGGTCAGGTTCCGGTGACCCTTATAACCGGCCGCTTCCCAGAACGACAGTTTCTGAAAACCGACCAAAACGGGTCACCAACTCGAGACTACTGTTCATCTCTTCATTCGACACTTGACGTGTGCCTACTGCCTAAGCTGCCAAGGCGTGCCAGGCTCTGTAGATGTATGTATTTGACATACATGTGCGAGGCACGAGGGGAGGGGGCCAGGCAGACATGAGACGGAGTGCTTCCAGGGATTGCCCGAGACCCGACACGAGCTCGTTGTCGGACGTGGCGAGTTGGGAGAGCAGGCGTTGCTGTGGCCGCGACGCCGCGTCATCATGGGCTGCGAACGAAGGAATTGCGGCGACGCTGGGTCCCAAATTGAGGACGAGCGTCTAAAATGACATTGATATCCTCGATAACGAGGCGATCAAACATGCATGTGGACCTCCACGTTATGATCTTCTGAAAATGCTGTTCACCGCGTGGATGGCCATCGTTGATCCAAGGATGAATGAAGTGGCAAAGGGACATGCTTGCCAATTGTATCGCTTGCGGTAGACGGCGCATTGTTCATCCGTTGTACTGTTGATGGCCTGACATCAATAACACGCTAGTGGTGCGGTGTTTATCACGCCAATTTCATTATCTGATGGCCGCTTTGCACAGGAGATGATACGACCAAGATACCAAATGAACATTGCGAACTTCATAACGCCAACCTCCATGTGCTGTATGTCTGATGCCTTTGTTCTCTTCACAGTGACGAAGATACGCTCACATAGCCTTGCAGCAGCGTGTTGATCATTCCAGTGTTGCACGCAATAGTCAAGACACCGAGTGCAAGATGTATGGCTACCTCCGACGCCGGGCCAAATGCTCTCTGTTGGATCCGAGCAAACACCGAGCTTTCTTTCGGCAACTAGTAGAAATCAAGAGTCTCTTCCATATGTAGGATGACAACCATAATCATATGACCCAAATCCAGTGTTGCGCGGGTCCTTCCTGGCGGAATGATGCCATATCTTAGTGGCACGGTCATTCATGGCGCGGACTCCAGCCTAAGTGGAGGATAAATAAACTGCCCCCATATTCTCCAGGAGGCCACAATCCACCCCACTCTCAATTGTTGGCTGCCATCATCGTTTGCCTGATATCTCATGTCCTACAACATACAGTCCGCCTTGGGATCTCTTGTTCTAAACAACTATCTATCCCGTATGGTTACTCATAACTCCGTTAATGATACGTCTGATACACCAATACAGTCGCGATAGTCACTGCTGTCGTATATGATTATAGTGAGTGGATCGTTTGGAAGCATTCCGTATTCATTACCATTGCGACGTTAAAACCAGTCCTCACCTTCTCAAAAGAGGTATCACATTCCTTCTCCACGTCCATTTCGTATCGGTGGCTGACAATTTTCAAAGATAGACATCAGTGGCAAGCATTGTGCATGCTATGACATGATATGTATTCCAATTACCTCTCATATTGAAATTAAAATAGAACCCTCTCTATTGATAGCTAATGTTCTGCCTTGGTGATGTAAATATGGTGTGAGAGTATGATATTCAAGAAGTATTCTATCTGGTTTCATGAATATCTATAAACTGGGAAAGTGCATATAGAGTGGTATGAACTCTCCAATTGCTGTAGCAATATTTCTTATGTAGGCAGACCCTGCCACTGCATGTCAATATGCTTGTATGATTTCACTGAAATGATATGCTCATGTCATATCCTGTCTCTGATATGAGTGATGGCATTGCTGATGCCAAAAATATAAACACTTCAATTGCTAGCTAATGTACTTGTCTGAGGAAGTAGTAGGTATTATCAGAGAGTGTCACATATTGCAAAGATGGCATTCAAATGGTATGCCAGAGCCTCACCCTACCAGTCTTGTGAACAATGCTATTGTCCATACCATAAGTATAAAACACTTCAATTGCTAGCTAATGTACTTGTCTGAGGAAGTAGGTATTATCAGAGAGTGTCACATATTGCAAAGATGGCATTCAAATGGTATGCCAGAGTCTCACCCTACCAGTCTTGTGAACAATGCTATTGTCCATACCATAAGTATAAAACACTTCAATTACTAGCTAATGTACTTGTCTGAGGAAGTAGATATTATCAAAGAGTGTCACATATTGCAAAGATGGCACTCAAATGGTATGCTAGAGTCTCACTCTACCATTGTCCATTTACTCAGGTCATTCTATAAACTTTAGGTTATAACAACAGCAGTGCTACATCACAGTACAGCCTGGTGCATGTCGGGAACCAAGACCAATACATACTGAAATGACTAACATGTGTGCAGTCAGCTAAGAGACAAGACGAGAAGGGTATGGTCATTTCAGTAGGAACACAATGGCCTAGACAAACAATCAGTATCAAATATACAGAATGACACCATAAACATCAGAAACGACAAAGGAATGGAAAGGAATAAATAAATAAAGCACGGGAGTGATCCGGGTATGATGCAATGCGATACGGGCCAAGTTGATATTGATACACGGGGGAGTTGGGAGAAAAGAAAGGGAAAGCGAGGTAGAAACAGGATGGGAGACCAGTGACGAAAGGATAAATAGTCCGACCACCACATGAACCACTAAAAAGACACGGCAAAGGGGATTAGGGGACCATGAACTAAAAAAGGCGAGGCATATAGCTAAGGGTGGACGCATATGAGAAGGGTTATCTCGAGTCGCAAGATCCAAGATGCAAAAAAGGCGGGAAATAGAAGCCCTGCACATATATAAGCAGAGGCAAGCGGAGAGTGGACGATGATTTGTTTTAACGTATGTGGCCTCGTCGACTCCGTTTGTACAATCTCTCAGGAACCAAAGTAAGAAGCGTGGTGCGAAGTGGCAAAAGCATGCAGTGCGGAAATGAGCCCGTGATACTGACACATTGAGGTAAGGAAATAGATGAGAAATGGAAAGAGGTAGATGCCGGGAGGGACCCAGGTAAACCCCCAGGGTAGCGAAAAACGCGAGTGTCCTGTGCGAGTAACCATGACCAGTAGGAAGACAAGGGAAGCAAACCATAGCAGAGAGCGGAGCACCATCGGACGACGCCGGATGTAGCGTGGATACCAAGAGCCTCAGGAGAGAAGGCCACATGCAAAGCCGGGAATTACCGGATGAATAATGATATCGGTACGAGGGTGTCCGACGAGTAAGGATGTGTCAACTTGTGTGTCGAGGGGGGGATCGGTAATGTGAGACATTCCGAAGTGGCGAGAGAACCATTGTGTTGGTGCCGAGGTGATATTAGTCTAGTGGGACGGCAATATAAATGACCTCTACACTTTTGATAAGAATCGATGTAAAAGAGAGGGCCGCTCAGAAAGCGGGAGGAGGCAACTCGTCCGGGCTGGACGAGTTCTGGAACACGCAAGTCGCAAAAGCCCGGCCTTATCCTTCCCAGGACGAGTGGCACTGGCCCCAACCGAGCCGAATCGTTTGGGCGGGAAGCCAAAGAGCTTCCCGAGAGCTCTTCCGAGGCATTGGAAATTGTGAACATATCCTCGTCAAAGGACGTGTTGAATACGCCCTCGCTTGGCGTGCGATGGTGATAACGTGGTCGTGAGGGTGTCGAATCCGCGAGGGTGGCGAAAGAAAAGGGGTTGAAAGAGGACAACGGTGCTGTCCGAGGACTGTCTAGAGAGGGTGCTAACACTTGAAGTCTGCAGGGGATTCCCCGGTGGGGGTCGAGGGAGGAGAGCTGTCCTCAACGTCAGTGGTGTCAGCACAGCAGGGAAATCCGTCGGGTAAGCCGCGGAAGCCCGCCTTTTCTCGATGCGTAGGAACGCTCGAGGTTTGGGCGCTGATTGAGAGAGACTGTTCCGATGAGCAGGCTGCTTGCCTCTGGGAACAGGTACAGGACGTGGTGCAGGCGAGGGTGTTGCGGGCGGTTGGGCGATGTGGTTTCGGCGGCGGGCATAGTAGTTGCCAGAAGGTGGGACGCGTCGAACTCGACTGAGCGCAAAGCTGTTGCGAGTACCTGAAACACGAAACGTCATTAGTCAGTATTTGTGCCTCCTGCCAGTTTCATCCTGCTTACCAAGTTGGAAATAGCCGTGTTGAACAAGACGAGCAACGTGTCTTCTTGAGCAGACCTTTCAATACTGTGTACACCTAATGAGGAAAAGTAATGAGTGAACTGTCGAGGAAGGTATGTGGAACCGACCTTCAAAATCAAGCGCAACGATCAACGCTTGGTTGGCGTAACCGACATCCACACCCTCCGTCGTCCGCATCGCCGACCCGACGAACGATGTGTCGACGAGATGAGTCAATGCAAAGCTCTTGCCGACCTCTCTCTCTCTCACACTGAGGACACTACCTTGACGGCCTATTGTTGGTTCCATGAGCAAGCGAACCCTCACGTGATAGAGGAGCAATACACACCTTGGATGCCATATACGACTGGAACAGTGATTCGTACCATCCAAACGAGAGACTGTCCACAATACGATTGAAATCCGCACCCAGGAACGACCTCTCGAGGTCGGGTGAATACACCCCATCGTTGAGCGACACGGGTCGGTTGTCTTTGCGAGCGCGAGATGGATCGGAATCAGGCATAAGGACTCGACGAGCCATTCCCCTGCGCGGTAAGCTGAGATTATCCACCCACGGTTCCGAGTCGAGCCCTGGCGCTCCCCACCGCCACATAACTCGGCAGCGAATACAGCGAACGACGCAGCGGTAACCTTCATGGACTTGAGCACATCTCCCGTTGGTTTCTTAGTCGCCCTCTCAAACGTGGAAATCATGCGTAAAATGCGGCCCGTATTGTTGATAATCACGATGCGTGATGAACACGAGCGTCCGGAAACTGCGGAGGGTTGACGAGGAGATCGTTTCGCGCTGCACCGCAGGCAACACCGGGAGACGGGTCCAAACCTCGGCATGGCAATCGATAAGACAATTGTGGGCGGTCCCAGTTCCTGTTCCAGCATGTCGTGCAGATGAGCCCCGCGCACCCTTCCCCTTGGACATAAACTCGGTCACTTTGCGAGTGATATCCAACGTGTGTGAACTGCATGCGCACACCTCGAAATCAAGGACGATAACAGCACCGCGCTTCGGTTTATCAGCGACGTAAGGATATGCCATCACCGTCAAATCGTTCGCGTTGGCTTGTGTGACCAATAAACAGGCACCATGTGGGGTCGAGCTCACGCTATATGGCACCTTCTCGAGCTGAAGTGTAGCAGGTCTAATCGTTCCCGTTCTTCGTCAGCAAGACTCGCACAGAAGAAGGAATTCAAGATCAAACCCACCGGAACTGGAACACCCTCGCCTGCGCCTGCGAATCGACAACGACCAATTCTTAGCTTCCGCTCGCGAAGCACGCGAGGCGGATGGACAGCGCATCATTGTACCACGGAGTCAAGTTGATTGCACTTCCCGAGGCTTGAAATACACCACGGGCGTCATCGAATACGAAAATGTGTACCAACAGCTGTGAACCTGGGAGAGATCAACAGACAAGTGTGGTAACGTAAGCGAACGCATACCTGGTCCGAAGACACACCGCCAACGTCTTCTTCTATATCCTCCAGTGGATCGAGGTCGACACTCAAGTTCCCCGCATGGTCAGCGACGACCGACAAGAGTCTCTCGCCTTCAAGCAGCTGTGCGGACGGCCTCTCGACCACGGGAGAAGTGACATCTGGGGACTGCCTCTCTTGTGGGTTTTGGCAGAGCGAGGCGCGAGGGTTCGGGCAAAAGGGGAGCAGGTAGCACCTGCGCTCTCAGTCGCAAACATGGGACGACTCGAGTCTCAAATGATCACGTGACCTGATGCTCCGCTTGAAAACACCGCACATCAGATACGAGAGATAACACTCTGCCTTCAACCATTATGAACCCTTTCCACTCTTCCTCTGACAACAGCTCTACTGAATTTCTGGGGGCCCCAGATGAGGTATGTGCATCATTATCGAGTCTACTAGACTGATTGTTCACAACCATAGAATACAATTATCACTCATGGCAACCCTGAGGCTGATCAAGGTTATGGCCATGTGATTAGCTCCCATGAAGGTCAGGAGATGCATGAATATCATGAGATCTCTGATCAGGTATGTACATCACCATGAAATCTCTCAAACTAATTATTTCTGTCTCTCCACAGGGAGATCAAGGTCATGGATATGCAGCCTTCTTTCAACAGGGTCAGGAGATGCCTGCATATCAGGAGAGCTCTCATCAGGTATGTACATCACCAATTAATTCTTAAAATTCATTGTTTGTGTTCTTGCAAAACATAGGGGATTGACATTCAAGGCCAGGGAGATCAACTTGATCATGGACATGCCATGGTCTTCTCCCAACAGCCTCAGGGCCAGCACTGGGTCCTTGGATATCAGGAGACTCACCAGGTATGTACATCACCATGAAATATTTCAAACTGATTGTTTCCATAGGGATATCAAGGTCATGAACATGTAGCTTTCTTTCACCAGGGTCAAGAGATCCCTGGATATCAGGAGAGCTCTCACCAGGTATGTATACCACCATGAAATATTTCAAACTGATCATTTCCACAGGGAGATCATGGTCATGAACATGCAGCTTTCTTTCAACAGGGTCAAGAGATCCCTGGATATCAGGAGAGCTCTTACCAGGTATGTACATCATCATGAAATAGTTCAAACTGATTGTTTCCACAGGGAGATCATGGTCATGAGCATGCAGCCTTCTTTCAACATGGCCAGGAGATTCAAGAGAGCTCTCATCAGGTATGTACATCATCATTGAACTATTTAAATTTATTGTTTGTGTTCTTGTAAAACATAGGGGATTGATATGCAAGGCCAGGGAGATCACTGGCAAGGTCAGAGTCATGGACATATGTCCCTACAACAGGGTCAGCAGATCCCTGGGCAAAACCCTGTAAGTTATTTCTTCATTAGTATTGAAAAGCTAAATCTAACTCTATGATCTATAGTCTCATTACCAAGCCCATACTTATGTGAGTGATGGATAGCTATCTCAAATTGACTTGATTTTTTATTTTAACCTGTATAGCCCTACTCTTGGCAGAGTTCAAATGTTACAGGCCCATTTGAACATACTAGCCAGACCTTTTTGGAGCATTCTATAGGGAATCAGGCTGTTCAATCAAGAAATACTCAGGCTGTAAGTGACTACATATACTTATAGATTTGGTAATCATTCATTCATTTCTTTAATTGTATATTCTGAAATATAGATCTATCACCAAGTCTCCACTCTCAGTCAATCAAGTCAAAGTCAAGCTGACTTGTTAGGATATAGCCAAGCCAATGTCCCTGTAAGTGATAGATACTAATCATCTCAATTTGACTTTATCTTATCTTTCACTTGTATAGCATTCAAGTTGGCAATGCTCAAATGCTCAATATATACCTGTGAGTACTATATAATTATCATGAATTTAAGCTACTAATTAAGCTCACTTAAACTAGGAAAATATCAATAGCCAAACATTCCTGGAGTATTCTGTAGGGGGTCAGGCTAGTTCACTAGCTCACCCTTCATTGTCATCTGTAAGTGATTATAACTTTCATTTAAGTTCATTCTGAAATATTGTATTGAGTCTTTGCCACAGGAAGATCCATCAGTGGAGGAGAATATTCTAGATGATTCTTCTTCCATTGTCTCATCTAACATCTATACCCAGATTGTTAGTGAGCTAATGCAGTATGAGTGGAGATATCCACACATACCTCATGTAGCAAGGCCAGACTCAGATAAACCTGGTCCAACCTGTAAGTTTTAGCTTAGTTTAATATTCAAATATAATTGACTTTTTGTAGCTTCTGCCTTTAAAGGACACTTGAGGAATAGTCTACACCCTATCAATATATGTAAGTTTATACTTCTAGATTATGATAGGATCTAATGTGTTTTAGGTTTGTCCAAGTTTCTAATCTCAGGTAGTAAAACTATTCCTTGGTTTTCCATTATTCTTACATTTTACAGAATCAACAGCCAAGCTCTTATGGGCCCAGCTTGAAGATGTTTCCTTGGATAGGTCACAATCTCTTGAAGAAATTTGGAATTCTACTACTATTGGTAAGTCAATACTTAAATATGCAATATAATGAGACTAAATAATATACTAGCCATAATAACCTATTTGGAGGATTTGCTCACCTTTCCTGCTCCTATCACTTCTTATCAACTCAAAAAGGAGCTTGAGTCCTTCATTTATCCTGAACTAGAAGCCAGGCTTCTAGCCAGTATTTTTTGTGGAACTCAAGAGTTTTCTCCAATCTCTGAAGGATCTGTGACTCGTCCTTTTGCAGTCACAATATTCAAGCATCTCTTGGAGTCAAGAAAACAAAAAGTTACCCAGTGTTTTAATGGAGACTTTTTTTTCCTTTTGCTAGACAAGACATCTAGGGAGACAGTTGACTGGTGGAGATTGTGTATACTGGAGCAAGTTGGTAAGTTTTCCTATCATGATCAAAAAATACAAGGTACTTACATTATCATGATACTAGTGCATTTCCCTGAGTCTACTGCTGTGTTGGACCAGGTAAGTACATAATTTTTTTTTAGTATTAATTTAACTGTTTATATAGGTTTGCAAGATTCTTTATACTACTCGCACCCTTATGCGAGATAGTTTGTTTCACTCCAATAGAGTACCTTCCATGACCTCTCATATCTTTGGGAGGTTAAAGCAGACAGATGTCTTTTCCTGGTTACCTTCAATCCATCCCAGTACTGGCAGGAACAGTCAAGTTCTTTCCTTGACAAGACCACTGGGTTTGGTTGATCTTCACTTTTGTCACATTGACCATAATGGAGAGGTAAGTAGTAATTATTATAAATACATTTGGATTTCTTTGTAATTTATTGACAGATCCATTTGTTTGCCAATTCATGGATTTATCATGGATTGTTGGAGTTTTATGGTGCAGTGAAGCCTCTCCACCTAGGAATCAACTGTCTAGGTATTCTGAATAATGGCCATCTTCCTATGTCTATGGTGGCCTTTGTTATCACTGGAGTAAGTCTTTTGTCCACAAAAGTTGTAAAGTTTCTAATCATTTCAAATACACAGGCTCTTTTCAGTCACTATTGTGGGACTATAGAGAATAGCTTCCAATTCTCAGAGAAAGGGGTAAATCAAAGCCTTTATCTACCAGTTGTGGAGATGTTGAAGGTAGCTCAAGTTTCCACTGACCCTCAATATGGGCAGTTCCATAGTCTATGTAAAAAAGTTTGTGAGGCTCTTACTTCTTCTCCCTTTGGCTATACCCCATATGTGTAGTCTTTACCACTGTACAGTCAGTCATGTACTATAGATCTTGTTATCGCACCGAAGGTCATCGAGTTGCTCAGAGCAATCCCTTGCCTGGTTAGTGGCCCAAGCTTCAAGTAAGGCACTGTGCTACATATTCTTCGTCAGTAGCAATCTCACAAGCACTACGTGAAACTGGCATTACCCTTTCCATCTGACAGACCAAATCTTGACATTCTTTAACAAACTTGTATCACTCCTGAGGGTCTGTAATGGAAGCCCTCTTTGGCTGAAATTCTTGTAGGTCTTTGGAATAGTAGGACGGGCGGCCTCGTTCTGGGGAGCGATCAGTGAGCGAAAATAAATGGGACCTCATTGTCACTCACTGCCACATTTACTAGGAACCACCTTATATGAGGATTCGCCAACATACAACGAGTAACTTTCTACCATGCTGTGACACAAGGGTGAACAATGATATGCGAACAGGAAAGACATGACACTTGCCACTCCTTGGCGCATTTAGAACAGATACGCCGCCCAATCCGGAAGTCAACTGATCGAATATGTGGGGACAAGCATTCCTGGAATGTGGTCAGGGACGATGCGAGAGTAAGAATGAGCAAATCTAACATGGCAATGTGTATCGAAGACGAGGTTTGCAAACTGGGGTTCGCTCATGTAAGGCGGGCAGTCCGGCAAGTCAGACACGTTCTTGCGGGCGGCTACCCAAATTGACGCAGAAGAACGGTGCATAAGCAATTGTCTAAATTGCTTCGTGGTGCGCGTAAGACGCAACACATCCAGTGGCATGAGATGCCCAAATATCTAAAACACAAATGGGTCGGAGATGCACAAACTCAGAAGAATGGTTAGGGGCGCACCTCAAACAAGATATCCATGGGCATCTCCATGAGGCCTGCAAGCCGACTCCATTTGGGCTGCTTGACTTTGACTTGATCAGCCAGATTATTCTCAGCTTCGTCGGGCTTATCCGAGACACGCTTCCTCTTCTTAGAGCTTGCGTTGTCAACGAGTGGAAACTCTGCGCTTCTTGACGTTATCGGCTGGAGCTTGCGCGGCCGCGCCTGTCTGAGGCTGAGTTTATTTCCTTGGAGCCATCACAATCTGCGATGGTATCGTCAGAATTCAGGCTCCTCGTGCGGTTTTGGAACGGGACTAGTCTTGAGAAGAAAACGACACGACATAGACATCTTCCACTCAACAATGGACACGCAATCCCTCACAGGATACGCTGGTGCTGGAGACCTCAAGATCTCAGCGGTGGTAAATCCCGACACAGTACCGCTCGCAGCAGCGTATGAACTTGCTCCAGAGCAGGCGACCTTCTTCAAGACACAGACTAGAGTCGACGATGATGACAACCTCAGGTGTCACATTTTAAAAGTGCAAGAAAAAGCGTACCACGTCAGTCGTTTGATATTGTTTTGAGTACGTTTTCGGTGGTTTGGGCAAGGGTGGGTGGCAACAAGGGTGAGGTGGGACGAAACACACTGTCGGGACGCGTTTTCAACGGTTCAGGCACGGCGGGACGAGCCGTTGTGCTCATTGTTCACAAGGAAAGACCGTGGTGGGCACAGTGGGGCGAAAAGCGTTGGCCGCGTTTTCGACGGTGTAGGGATAGCGGGGTGGCACGACAAAACATTCATCCACAAAGAAGGTTGAGGCGAGGCGAGGCAGTAAGGGTGGTCAGCACAACGAGCCATTGGGCTCGTTGTCCACAAGGGAAGGATGGTGTGGGGTGAGCACTTCCCATTGGGCGCGTTTTCGACGGTGCAGGCAGGGGTAGGGTGACACAACGAGTCCAATGGCTCGTTGTCCACTAGGAAAGGCGAGATGGGGCGAAAACATGCCGTCTGGCGCATTTTCGGCGGTACAAGCACAGAGGGGTGGCACAGGCTCGTTGTCCACAAGGGAGGGGCGACAATACTGAAAGCACGGGCCAGGGTGGGGTGGCACAACGAGTCATTGCACTCGTTGTCCGTAAATAAGTGGCGTGGTGGGGCGAAAGACCGTGGTGGGGCACAGTGGGGCGAAAAGCGTTGACCGCGTTTTCGACGGTATAGGGATAGCGGGGTGGCACGACGAACCATTCATCCACAAAGAAGGTTGAGGCGAGGCGAGGCGAGGCGAGGCAGTAAGGGCGGTCAGCACAACGAGCCATTGGGCTCGTTGTCCACAAGGGAAGGATGGTGTGGGGTGAGCACTTCCCGTTGGGCGCGTTTTCGACGGTGCAGGCAGGGGTAGGGTGACACAAGCTCGTTGTCCAGTAGGAAAGGCGAGATGGGGCGAAAACACGCCGTCTGGCGCATTTTCGGCGGTACAAGCACAGAGGGGTGGCACAGGCTCGTTGTCCACAAGGGAGGGGCGACAATACTGAAAGCACGGGCCAGGGTGGGGTGGCACAACGAGTCATTGCACTCGTTGTCCGTAAATAAGTGGCGTGGTGGAGCGAAAACGTGTTGTTGGGTGCGTTTCGAAAGCACGGGCACGAGTGGGGGTTGAGGCGAGGCGAGAGCATGTCATTAAGCCCTTTGGGTGCATTTCGAAAGCACGGGCACGAGTGGGGTTGAGGCGAGGCGAGAGCGTGTCATTGGGCTCATTTACATAGTACGACAGCCAGACTCGGACTCGGAAGTATCCGGACCAGAGTTCTCCAAGACCGCCTGACAGCGGACAGCGGCGACTCTTGCCAGCAGTGGCAGCCCTACGGATACTACTTGCTCAATGAAACCATTATTCTATTCGCTTTTCATTTTCTTGCTCCTCATCTTCATGGACGCCGCCTTTTCCTGTGGGGGTGAATGCCCCAAAACATCGTTCGAAAGCCAACGCTCACTAAACCGACATCGGGCGTCGTGTCAAATTTACCAAGCCTCGCTACGCTCGAGCATGCAGAAACGCAGAGAACGTCTAGAAAGGGCGAATACCAATACCCCAGGCTACAAGGCATTGAACAAGCATAAAAGGCTTGCCGCATCGAAAACTGGCTTGCCAGTGCTGAAAGAGTCTATTGAAGTTATGGTGAGGTCGTTGATCCATTTGCTCACTGGTACGGTGTTGCCTGATTCGGATTTCTACATTTCTACAGCCCATGGATGCTAACACTGGGCTTGTTGACTCGTCCACCGAAGTTACATCATTGGACTGTGGCGTCCCCGGGCCATCGGCACCGCGCTTGTTCCAGCCTCTGGATCACCATTCACACCCTAGTGCGTCACAGTTACTCGTTGACCACGTCAGTTTCTGATCTACAACAGTAATTTCCGCGTCCTCCAACATGCCTGCCACGTCCTCCGTAGCATCTCATCAACTTGCATCGACTGCTGAACCCTCGAACCCCACCGACGAGCCATCAGAGCCGGCCCCAGTGTTTTCCAAGCGAGTTTCTAGGTTGCCAAGGAGATATCGCGACGAGTTTCCCCAACCCTCGACCCCGGTAGTAGCGCCTGCCGATAATTCGGCATCTCCACAACCAGTCATACGAAGAGTCATACTCCATGTCCGTGACACCATCCGGACAGCTCTCAATGTTTTTGGAGTACTTCGAGAATACCCGCATCGGCCATCCTATGATCCTGACGCGTATGTCAAGCCTGACGCCCTAACCTACAAAGGACGGCAGGTGTCCGCTGAGCCTATGTTCCCTGCACCAGTAGAAACGCCGCCGCCGCCGCCATGGCCTTTCCAGAATATGTCCATCTACCATCTCATGAAGTGGCGGTATACGGGAAGTATTACGAAGTCTCAACACGAAGTTAATCGTCTCGTTCAGGAAGTCCTCCTTGCGGATGATTTTCGAGCCGAAGATCTCTCTGGATTTAGCATGCAAACTCAAAACTCAATTCTTGACGCAAAATCAACAGGTGGTAGTCCCAGTGATGGCTGGCGAGAAGTCGACGTAAACATCAAGATTCCTACCCGAACCCCTGACTCGGATACTACCGGTGGATCTCATCGATCTTTCACCGTCTCCGGATTGTTGTATCGTCCTATAATGGATGTTGTGAAGGCTGCGTTTTCTTCCCCTGCAGCAAAACATTTTCATTTGTTTCCCTTCAGGCGGTTCTGGCAACATCCCGTTGATGGATCAGAACAACGGGTCTTCGACGAACTATACACCTCTGATGCTTGGCTAAAAGCCCATGACGACTTGCAGAAGCAATCAAACGAGCCTGGATGCAAACTGGAGAAAGTGATTGCGGCAATGATGTTTTCATCAGACGCTACCATGCTCGCATCGTTCGGAACAGCCAAGGCGTGGCCTGTGTATCTCCACTTCGGAAATGTATCGAAGTACATCCGGGTTCAGCCCACTTCTGGTGCTTGTCACCATATTGCATTCATCCCTTCGGTGAGTGGATGGCCTTTATGGATGCCATATAGTATTAATTTTCATGACGTTAGCTCCCAGACACGATCACCCACTTCATCACGGATATTGGGCAATATACGAAATCGGCAATACGCGCTCTCCTTACGCATTGTCGACGCGAACTTATGCATGCAGTATGGGACATACTCCTCGATGACGAGTTTTTGCACGCATATGAACATGGGATCGTCTTAAAATGTGCCGACGGGATATTTCGCCGGTTGTATCCTCGAATTTTCACTTATTCGGCTGATTATCCTGAGAAGTGGGTCGTCGTTGCTCTACCCGTATAATCACTGACTCCGATGTAGAGTTCTATTGGCGACAATACGCGATGGAAGTGAGTATCTATGTCCTCGATGTTTAACCCCGAAGGCAAAACTCGACAAGACCGGGCTACTTCGTGATATGCAGCTACGTTTCAACCAGCTTAGGGTATATGCTGTGAACAAGGTCAAGCGAGCACGTGATTTCATATACAAGCAGGGCAGACCGGTCGATGGTGTCGCAGTGCGACGATTACTGGACTCCGAATCTCTCGTACCAACTATGGTATTGCCTGATCATTACTAGTCTTTTCATATTCTGATCGTCCCTTAGAATTCATTTGCCACCAAACTTCAGAAATTCAAATTTAACCATTTTTCGATGCTCGTCGTGGATATCATGCATGAATTTGAACTTGGGACGTGGAAGGCAGTGCTCAGTCACTTGATACGCGTGTTGTATGCGGTTTCCCCTTCCGGAAACCTGGTTGCCCAGCTGGATGAACGGTGAAGCCATTGCCATACGTTTAGTGTTGTGGTCACTGAACTTTGATAATGTGATTAGTTTTCGACAGATACCTACATTTGGTGGTGGCATTATCCGTCAATTCTCGAACAATGTCTCGGAAATGAAGAGATTGGCGGCGCGTGACTTTGAGGATATCTTGCAGGCAAGTGTCTTTGTATTTCTAAGGTGATTTCACTTCACTTCGACGATCATGTAGTGTTCCATCCCAGCTTTTGAGGGGCTCTTTCCGGGACATCTCAATCGCCTCGTCATGACCGTGCTATACCGTTGCGCTGAATGGCACGGTCTGGCTAAACTTCGCATGCACACAGAAACATCTCTTTCTGCGTTGAACCAGGCTTCCCGACAGCTCGGTCTCGTTCTGAGGAAGTTTAGAGACGAAACTACACAGGCATATCGCACGCTTGAGCTTCCGAGGGAGTACGCAGCTCGACAACGCCGACGGCAAGCTTCCGGCACATCCAAAAGTTCTAGCGGACAATCCTCGCCGATCCCGAAAGGACTCAACTTGAAGACATATAAGTTTCATGCCATTGGGGACTACGAACGAACGATCACACAATTCGGCACGACGGATTCTTATACCACTCAGATTGTACGTAGTACTGTTTTCTCTTCTTTTTACACCTCGTTTATTCCCCATCAGGGTGAACTTGCCCACTGCGCCATCAAAACATCCTACTCTTTGACAAACAAAAGGAATGCTTTGAGGCAAATAACGAAACAAGAAGTCAGGAGGAGGCAATTCCGGTCCGACAGTACTGTCAACGTAGTCAGCGGTGACTTGCTACCTACCTGCGAACCAGAGCTACACCACTCCATCTCTGACACATCCAGAAGCCCTCTGGATATTTTTTCATTTCTGCGGGAGCACGAAATGGATCCCGCCGTCAAGGTGCTTCCCTTCCAACGCCCGGTTTTAGTTACTCATTTTACTCTAGTTTTTTATCCCGAAACTAAAAGACCATTTACTGTATCGCCTACTCAACCTCGAATTCGAAGGGGAAGATCATATCTTCACGGATGAGCAACGTAACTGTGTGCGAATCCTCAATAATCGCCTTTTCTCAGTGGCATGTATGCGGGTCAACTACACGACTTACGATGTGCGCAGGGAGCAAGATATAATCAATTCGCGCACCCACGGCGACGTTATGGTATTGTCGCGTGAAGACGAACCTGACCGCCATCCTTATTGGTACGCGCGCGTGCTGCGCATATTTCGCGCCTATGTCCGTCATTGTGGAAGGGACTCCCAGAGCTCGTCGATACAACCTATGGAGATTCTTTGGGTCCGCTGGTATGGAACGGTCCTGGGTTACCGCCACGGGTCAACAATTGCCCGGCTACCAAAAGTCGGCCTCGTCTCGGAGTCAGACCCAGCTGCGTTTGGATTTCTAGACCCTTCTCTCGTTATCCGAGGCTGTCATCTCATTCCTGCCTTCTATGACGGACGTACCACCGATTTGTTGAGAGCAGGCCCTTCATTAGGTCGAGCCGCCTGCGAGGTTGATGATTGGAGCGCGTATTATGTGAATGTGTAAGAGATCTCTCTTTTTCTTTTTTTCTTTTCTGACTCGGACTCGGATCATCCTAGCTTTGTTGATCGGGATATGTTTATGAGACACAACGGCGAGGGTGTCGGGCACCCTCATGATGTTTTCCCCACCACTGAGCATGTCGACGAGGTTCCTACAGAAGGCTCCTCGGACTCGGACTCGGACTCGGAAATGAACATCGATCACGATCATGATCTTGATGACTCTGGTGTTCCAGAAGGTGATGTGGAGGAACACGAGGCGTCTGAGTTCGACGGCATGGAGGACTCGGACTCGGACTTGGATGACAATAGTGAGGCTGATTGCTATTCGAGTGAAGGTGGTTCGGACTTGGACGACGAAGTCGATGTGGATACCTTATTCTAGTCATATTGCTGTGACGCGGACTTTCACATGTATCACATTGCTGTGTCAACTTTTCCCCCCTTCGTTACACGAACGTGCCACATTTGATAGACTGACTCACTGTCAACGGGGTCAGCATGCGAGGAGTGGGATATGATCCAAGACGCCCACCGCGCCCACTGGCGCGTACCAACCCATACCCTCGGAGTCGCGGTTCAAGGTCTCCTGGATCTCCAAATCCGAGTCGATACTCTGTGGTAGCCAGGTCTCGATCCCCGTCGTCAGAGGCGGGTACTAGCGACCCGCCATCCCCTCCGCACTCGGAGAGGTCTAGTACCTCTCTGGCCTCCCCCCAGGCCTCTATGTTTGACTTGGAATCGGGAGACCTGGGTTCGCGCCCTGCCAGTGTCGCGGGTTCACTACCCGTCTCGGAGAACCTACTGAAGCACTCCGTGCCTGCGACGACTTTCTCCGACATGCGACTTGAGAGATGGATAAGGGGGTCTACTTTCCAGATGCTCCAAATCAAATTGCGCGAGATAAAGGCAGATGCCTCTGATGTTGAGCCGTTTGTAAGTACGTATCCTACTCTACTCAGTACAAGGCTCATGCTCTTCAGCTGAGGACAATACGTGAACCAGCACTCAACAGAGCTTGGGCAGAAAAAGCCCAAGCGATTGCCAGCGCTGTTCTGGATGCCATGCAGGCAGAGGCTACGGCTGCAAACCAGCAGCTGGAGAAGACGAAGATGGTCCTGGATTTCATTTCCAGTAGAGTGGAAAGCCTGGGGCAGCAGGTTGATGCTGCCCGTAAGAACAAAGAGATGATGGACGTCCTCTGTGATCATATTCCGAGTCGAAGTTGACTGGTAGAAAGGCCCGTGCAGAACAAGCGAAGAATCTCTTGCACTGTTTATGTATCTCTACTCCGAGGCTGTAGTTTCTCCTGTAGTTTCCCAATACTTTTCTCCCGCTCTCCACCTTTCGAAAAACGGTCCTCTTTCCTCAGACATCGCCTGGACACGATCAGATGTCTGCGTGTACAGATCGTACGGATATAGCAATCGGCGGAAGCCGGGCAACGTGCGTGGCTATTGAAAGGCAACATGACTCAGGCCCGGACACAAACACGAGGTCTGACTCACAGTGACTGTGGCCTTTCGCAGTTGCAGCTTTCTATCTGAGTCTGCCGACTCACTCGACATCGAACTTGCACGGGCCTGGTCAAGCTATCCCTTTCAGCTTGCCGGACGACAAGAAAGAAGACTTCAAGTTGGAAACGTACGTTGTCCGAGTCTGGGTACTGCCAGTGGTCGCAGCGACGGCGGTGGGTAGTATTCCGAATTCGAGTCAACTTCAAGTGGCGGCTACCACTGTGACTGGCAGGGACTTGAAGCGACAAGATGCAACGCAATTTGACTTCAAGGCTGGTCGCCTCTCGTTGGAGGGCACGGAAGCGACGCAAGAGCATACGCAATCTCTGAAACCGCGCCGAGCCCAGTCTGGCGGGTGGCAGTAGCTGGGCCAGCGAACGGTATAAACTGGTGCGAGTTCGTCCGAGTCGCCGCCTTACTCGGAGGCGATATGCAGCAACTAGAGGGTTGTAACGGGACCGTCCGCCAATGTCCTCTGACGACGGCATTCTCTAGCCTGAGGTATGTAGGTATCGGTGCTGCAGGTGGCGGGTCCCGTGGTTCGAGAGCCTGATCCCCATTTCCAGAAGATATTTAATTCGACTCGGACGCAAACTCGCGATACGAGTAGGTAATCCTCTGCCCTACCCGCCGATCTACTATTCATCCGCTTAGCGAACCGGTACCTTATACAGTATATATCTCGTCCGACTCCCGAGTCTCTGGTCACGGCATACCGCGACCCATCGGCAGTCTACACCGCTTGGAATAAGGTTGCTTTCTTTATTTTGGCCCACCGCAATGTATGCTCATTACTCATCATGATCTTTCCGATTCTTTCGCCAGTCTGTTTTCAGCCGCTGCCAGTAGATTCCCCCTTGATATTCCCGCACCCCCGTCTTCGGTAATAACGCTAGTGTCCCGTGCCGCCAGGCCTGTGGATGACCTCCTTTGCCTCTGAGCTTCCAGTGGACTCAGGCTCGGAGTCTCCAATCACCACATCCCACCGCGACTCATCGGCAAGCATTCGCTGGAATAACGTCCTTTAGAATTCACCTTCCGAGAGGCCCTCCTTATACTCACGGCATCCCGACGCTCATCGGTAGCTATACAGAAAATAAGGTTGGTAGTCCCTTTTCCATAACCTGGAATCGGACCCCACCAACTTAGATCTAGTAGTACAAGGCTCAGCGACTGGCATCGGACTCAGAGCTCTGGCATTCCGAGTCCCCCCCTCGTCGTTCAAGTTTTCCCAATACTGGCAGTCTTGTCATAGTACGCTGCCGTCCATCGACAGTCTCCAGTCATGGCATCCCACAACTTCTTTAAGGTTGGTCGTCAACTGTTGGCTCGCCTCTTGCTAATCTAATTTCGGCTATCGACTCAGAACTTTCAGGTCACGGCATTCCGCACCTCCGAGCCGTTCACAGCGTCCGAGCCCTGGCACAATCGCGAACTACCGGACCCTTAATGCCATCGTCCTAACAGGGGTTTTGGCAAGTTCACGGTATAAATACTTGACCTCGCTCACCGACCCCGAGTTGTCTTGAGTGAGCCATTTCTCGTCTCTACCACAGTTCCGAACCTACGATGTCTGCCAATCCCGTTCTTCCAGCTCCGCGTACGGCCACAAATGATGCAAGTGCTGGTAGTGATCCGAGTCAGGTTAATGATAATTCCACTTTATCTCGAGAGAAGCGTCGAATCAGGGAGTTAGAAGAGGAAGTTGATCAGCTTCGCTCAAACAAGGATGCGAGGCGGTCGTAAGTCCCCGAGTTACTCATAAAATGATCGCTCGCTGACAATTTGGAATACCGTACATCAGAAGTACTGCCAGTACTGTCAACAAAGGACGCGCGTTTCGAAGGGTCGTCGCGCTGTTCGATGGACCCGTCGACCTCGTCCGCGAATATGATCGACGAGCAGCCATCGCGGAAGACGGTTTGGACGATGAGGACGACCCTAACGGGCGGTTCCCTCACTCCCCTGTGTAAGTTGTGTCGCGTTGTCTGAGACCCTTCATCTAAACGATACTTCACGTTGGTAGGCAGGACCGTCTCTACCGGGCCTTTCAAGAGTTCTTGGAGTTTTTTCCGTGGATCAAGTCTAAATTGACAGAATGCGAACCGCCCCAACTCGAGGGAATATTTAAAGAGGTAAGTAACTATTTTATGTACTAGTCTATCTGTCTGATCCCTCCATCTAACGTGTTCCAGTTGCGGAAAGGTGCTGATGGGGCTCGCGCCGACGATGCCGCAACCCTTAAGAGAGAGGTTGTGGACTGGCTCCGTCATATTTACGGCCCCCTTGACCCACCCATTTCGTCCACTTTGAAGTCTGACCGCGGTTTAGAGCACGATGTCACAGGTCGCCTTCTGTGCCCTGTGGAATATAATTGGGATGACCCAGAGTCAGTTTTCTGTCTCCCACGAGCCCATACGGCTAACGACTCGGTTGTTAGTGTACGGAAGAATATTCGCGAGCGTCACCCGGAATTTCTGGTGACCGAAGACTCTTGGCCTAGGTTCCTATACGACACGCAACATGTGTTCGATCCGGACAACATAGAAAAAGGTTTATTTCGTTCCACGTTTCTATTGAAGGTACGTACTCCCTGCCGGTGAGAACTCAGATGCAAACTGAATATGCTTCCAGACTTTCAAGCTGATCTTCACAGCTCCTACCTCGGCTATCGAGGTTTCCGCCGGTGAACACCCAGTGACTCGAAACGGCCATCGTGAGAGATACCTGCGCTCGTCCGCCGACAAAAGTACACGATCCCACGTCGCATCTCTCATCGGCATGCGTACGGTTAAGCCGCGCGCGATCGCGTACGCTGCTGTTCAGGTACGACAATTTTTCAAACGAGAAGCACGTCCGTGACTACTGACAATGAAACTAAAGCTTCGATTTGCGTTGTCCAACCTCACCTTCTGGCGGATCATTGATAGCGATTTCGACGCCCATAGTTTTTATCACAACATTGTCGATTATTTCGAAGCTCCCCCTGGGCGAGCTGCAAAGGTAAAACTCAACGAGTTGTTACTGTGGTGGGATAGGTAAATTATCATGACCTCTTTCTCAATCAAATGCTGACATTACAGCAGGAAAGTTTTTGGACGTCAACGTGAGATACCCCGTGAGCCCGAAAAGGTTGCAGCATCGTCCGTTGCACGTTTGGCCGCCCAGCGCGCTGT
The DNA here is from genome assembly GCA_018397855.1 of Boletus reticuloceps. Taxonomy (NCBI): domain Eukaryota; kingdom Fungi; phylum Basidiomycota; class Agaricomycetes; order Boletales; family Boletaceae; genus Boletus; species Boletus reticuloceps. Next base: position 2,452,566 of record JAGFBS010000001.1, read on the forward strand.
GGCCGAGGCACCAGCACCTCACGTTTCAACTGGTCAGTCCTCTGGTCAACCATAGGTTGGCTGCCAATGATCTCCAGCGCTGGCGGTACTGTGCGCGCTTATATAATCACTATCTTAATCTTGCTTTGTACATACAGGATAGATGAGATAGATTCTATATATCTTAGCAATATATAATGTGTCCTTGGATAAAGCAACATAGTACATAGTGTCTTGCTGTTAAGAGATTTGTTGGATGGCATATAAGCTTCTAAGTGAAATAATAAATATACACCTTCCTGATCTCTGCAAGTTGGTTATAAATTGTCCATGCTTCTGTCCTTGGTAATCCCATATGGTGTTTCTCTCAGATGATTGACTTTTGGAAAAAAACATATCATTTGGTAGCCAAATCCTACTACATCATATTGTTATCATATATGGGTCATCTGTGTGTTGCTTGTGTGATCTTGCATGACCTGCTAACCCAAACAATAAATATACAGCTTCTTGATCTCTGCAAGTTAGTTGCAAATTGTCCATGCCTCTGCCCTTGGTAATCTTATATAGTGTTTCTCTCAAATGATTGACTTTTAGAAAAGACATATCATTTGGTAGCCAAATCCTAGCACATCATATTATTATCATGTATGGATCATCTGTGTGTTGCTTGTGTGATCTTGCATGACCTGCTAACCCAAACAATAAATACACACCTTCTTGATCTCTGCAAGTTAGTTATAGATTGTCCATACTTCTGTCCTTGGTAATCCCATATAGTGTTTCTCTCAAATGATTGACTTTTGGAAAAGACATATCATTTGGTAGCCAAATCCTAGTACATCATATTATTATCATGTATGGGTCATCTGTGTGCTGCTTGTGTGATCTTGCATGACCTGCTAACCCAAACAATAAATATACAGCTTCTTGATCTCTGCAAGTTAGTTGCAAATTGTCCATGCCTCTGCCCTTGGTAATCTCATATAGTGTTTCTCTCAAATGATTGACTTTTAGAAAAGACATATCATTTGGTAGCCAAATCCTAGCACATCATATTATTATCATGTATGGGTCATCTGTGTGTTGCTTGTGTGATCTTGCATGACCTGCTAACCCAAACAATAAATACACACCTTCCTGATCTCTGCAAGTTAGTTATAGATTGTCCATACTTCTGTCCTTGGTAATCCCATATAGTGTTTCTCTCAAATGATTGACTTTTGGAAAAGACATATCATTTGGTAGCCAAATCCTAGTACATCATATTATTATCATGTATGGGTCATCTGTGTATTCCTTGTGTGATCTTGCATGACCTGCTAACCCAAACAATAAATACACACCTTCCTGATCTCTGCAAGTTAGTTGTAAATTGTCCATGTCTCTATCCTTGATAATCCCATATAGTGTTTCTCTCAAATGATTGACTTTTGGAAAAGACATATCATTTGGTAGCCAAATCCTAGTATATCATATTGTTATCATATATGGGTCATCTGTGTATTCCTTGTGTGATCTTGCATGACCTGCTAACCCAAACAATCAAGATACACCTTCCTGATCTCTGCAAGTTAGTTGTAAATTGTTCATTCTTTTGTTCATGGTATTCCCATATAATGTTTCTATCAGATGATGAATCATGTGTGATTGAATAAGATCTTGTAGTTGAATGGCATCCCAGATAATCAACTTCAATAATGCTTACATATCCCAGTTTAGACTACAATTTATTTATAGAGACATTTCCCAATAGGTTTTGTAGACATTATCAATGACTTTTGCCCTATATCTACCTTTCTATGTTGTTACCTTCTGGTCCATAATTATTATTTGGATCATAGCAATTACAGGGTATATAATTACCATCCATAGCATTCTAGCAACTTGTTCAATTTACTGATGGAGTACATCTGGGTAAGGAGTTGCCCATTATCAATACAACGTCCCCAATCCTCTCACAGTGCAGACCCTGGACCTGGGTTTCCGCGATGTTTGTTGTCGTGTGTACAATCTTTTTGGGCGCTTTGGACCATTTGTTCTGGACTGACTGCTCTGATAGGTCCGTTACATCGGTCTTTGCTGGATGATGTAGGTCTATTGGCCGAGTTCATCAGCAAAAATTCCAAAGTCTACTCTGGCCTATGTAGCATATGTAACACTCATTGCACCCATTAACATCCCCCTGTAACATAGACGATGTAACGTACTTAATTTCTATGCTGTACTACAGTAGCATGCTGTAACATAAGGGTCAGCATCGACATAGCTTACTGTAGTCTGTTGTTGTGATTTGCCATTTAGTTCCATTCAGTCTATAGTCGTGGTTGAACCAAATTAATTGGCAAAAAACACTACACAGCAAATCTTCACATTACTTATTTACCGTAGCATACATACATTCCAAGTATCGTAAGTAGGGAATGGCACGGGTATACCCCCGGAGGTGTACCCATACCCGTACTCGCACCCATCACGGGTTTACCCGTGGGTGCTGGCGCAACGTTGTTGTGTGGTGTCGTCGTCGTGCACTGGTGACGGCACAACAACAACGTGACGTGTCACATCGTGCCGTCGTCGTTGTCGGCCCGTGCGGCCCTTGTGTCGCGGCCCGCGGGCGAGAGGCAACAGTGACTCGGATGGCGAGGGGATGGAGGGAGTGTCGGGGAGTGATGAGGACGTCAGGGACGACCCAAACGAGCTGCCAAACGAGTCAGAACTCGAGCACGAACACTCAAAGACAAGGGAGCAGGAGAACTCACCTAGGAGGGCTCGAATTGAGCTAACCGAGCCGGGACGCGAAGCGGTCGTGCAGTGCGAGTCCCACAACATTCAGGGACACCCCAAGAGCGATAGGAACGAGCGCGGCGTCGATGCGAACACGCTACGTCGACATAGACCCCCAGGAGTCCATAGGGGCAAGCAGGGGGAGTCGAGAGTCGTCGAGGGTGATACAGGCCGCGGAAACGTTGTCGAGGGCGGCGGAATCAATGGGATAGATCCCAGGAGCAACAGGAACGAGCGCGTCGTCGAAATGAGCGCGCTACGTCGAGTTAGAGGGCCAGGAGGCCTGATAGTGGTCCAGGAGGCGAGGAGAGGCATTGAGCGCAATTGCAATTGCAAGGGCGAGAACGATGCAGATGGCGTCCATACAGATGGGAAAGGATGGGGAATGACCGCCGCAACGAGCGCAGCACGCCGCGACTCGAAACGACTCGAAACAGACGCACTACTAGCTGAAAACCAGTCGAGTCAGCACGGAAAATGGAAGCGCACGACGACGGACGTACCTGAGGGGTCCAAACCACCCATCCATCATCTCAGAAGGCCTAGAGGTAGGCCAGTGAGGGTGAGCCAGTGGTGGTTCAAGTGACACCAACGCTGTGGGGACTTGGAGAAATTTCAACAATTGCTTACTCAATCAGTTCACACCACAGCCACACCGCTGACGCAGCCCAGGTACATACACAACAAAGAAGTCGACAGATACCGCCAACCCTTTCGCTGCACTGGCGAGCGCCGGCCCATCACCATTGTACGGTCCACCCAGGTCGATATGGACATGCATGGGGTCGCGCGCTGCGTCGTACAGCGTGTCGGATGGTTCCTTGGGCTCCTCTGGGCGAGTCCCATCATCGTCGACATCTCCCGCACCCTGCGCGCCCAGATCGCCTTCACCCTCGCCCTCACCCTTGGTGTCTCCTCACTCGACCTCGACCTCACCCCTCATCTTGGCCATTACCCACACCTGCTCGCATATGTCCACTTGTTCAAGCCACTTCGCGTCTTTGACCACAACGTCAAGATGTTCTATTTCGGCCGCTCGACGCAGAACCATGTTCCAAATGCAGTAGTCGTACCAATCACTGATCTTGTCCAGCCCTGTCACCTGGTCCCCCGGTTTCCAAGTGGCATCGTCGACACTCGCTGGCGTCGCGGGGACAGTATGAATGCTGCAGATACCTTCTTTTTGAACAGATACAATTAATTAATTAATATGTGTACATTTGAACAGTACAGAGTACACGAGTTTTGATTGTATTGGTTGTGGATAATCAATACTGGTAGTCGACATTGGTCAATTCGACTTTCGAGTAGACTATGTACACATTGGCGCAATGGCTGGAGGCTATGGTAGCTGATAGCGACAATGGTCTGTATGTAAATAGCCACTACCGACTACAGGTGACAACAGCAACAATATAATTATGGCAGGTCCTACAGCTAGTTTTCCTTTTTGCAGATGGCCTTGTGGCACATCTTCTAATTTTGTTAATCCTGAATTCATTCTTAGGACTGGCGCACTCAGTACGTTCAAGGGTATAAAATAAGGTTGATTGTCTCAACCCGTACATTCGCAGTCGGCACTTCCTTTACACCTGGTCCTCTAGAAGTCAGTTTTTCTCTCATTCCACACCTCCGAGTCGCTCACCACTAATGATCTAATTCCAACAGACGTACGTATCATAGTTCCGACGCAACTTGCCTTTGGTTCATGGCTGTCAAATAGATGTAAGCTCGATTTACTTATGTCCACTATCTCAAAGGGTCCCAAGATGTGAATATTTCAAAGGTACTGTAATATATCTGATGTCTGGTTGGACCTACGTAGTGTTCCTTTCTGCCACTGATTGTGAGTTACTTTCCCTCTAATCATGTCTCCTCTTAGGTTGATGTGCACCATAGTGATGATGATTCTGCGTGTTTACGCAATGTGGAATTGATCGAGGACGATTCTCTCTATCCTCCTGTTTCTTTTAGTGACGCAAACCATCGTCGCTGTGGTTTTGGATGGAATCTACGACAACCCCAATACCCACATCTCCGGTATGTACGACGTTACATGCATCAATACAATAGCCAGCCTCCCGTAACCTCCACCTTCTCAGTGACAATAGGCCGAGTTTCCGACCTTTCGTTTTGCAATATTTCGTCCATGAACACTCCAGCGATACTTCAAGTGTATCAAACTGCACCGCGATTGGTTCTCAGTGCTGCGCTAGTCATTCTCGCTGTCTCACAAACTCTGAAACAGTCATTCGAGATGTACAAAGTGACGAAGCAATGGCAGCCCAACCGGTATATGCAAAAACTAGTGGGAGATGGAATTCTCTATTTCATCATGTATGTTCTCATCTCCCCTATCATTCCTGCCCATCAATCTTTGCTCGTGCTCCTGACACTTACTCCCACAAATACTAACGACGAAAATGTTCGCCCCAACTTATAGGAATATTCTTTTCCAAATCGATCTCCTCGCCTTATTCACAACTCCAACAGACAATACTGTACGAGTCTTCCTGGACGTATTCCTTCATATAATCTTTTACACCCTCATCCCACGATTCATTATCAGCATTCGGGAGCTATATGACCATGATATCCGTGGTCGCTTCCATATTGATACTGGGTTCGGCGTGGTGTCGCAGTCGAATGCTGGTCCAGACACCACCATGTCGGCGATGGTATTCGTAAACAGAAACCAGGGTCCTGAGGCGGAAGGCGGCACCAGTAACTCAAGTGATCTCGAAACGGGTAGAGTGCATGGGTCAGGATTGAACGAAGACTCGCCCATTGGGAGCAGGGAATAGGTACGGGAGAATGATCAGAAAGCTAGAAGATAAAAATGACAGGTGCTTATTGGCGGTAGCTCTGCTAGCAAACGACACATGCAATTCCTTTTTTTTGAATACTCCAAGCTAGATGTATGCACTATACGAACATGATCTTTCGAGAAAAAAAAGTGGTGGTGGCATCCTCTCGGAGTTCCGCGTCCTTCCTCAAACGTGTTTTTGTGTACAGATACCATGCCCGTGTTCGTCTGTGTCCTATCGGGTCGGTCTGTATCCATCTTGGATACCCGTTGTCGAATTCCACCTTGCCCCGGACGATACATGGTTGTCACCAGTTTTGCGTGGATTGCTTCCCGAGGGCGGATCGTCTCAATGGCGGACATCAGCGTCGAAATCAATTGAACGGCAGTCGAGCGAAGATGGACGACGGACGGACGTGAAGCGGGACGCGAGAGGTGCGTTCTGCCAAAGGTCTTGGTAGTCGACGACGCGGCAGAGATATATTTGACACACGTGTACGAGGCACGAGAGGAGGGGGGGGCAAGGGCAGACATGAGAGGGAATGCTTCAAGGGGTCGCTCAGGCATTACTATGAATGAGGCATGAGGGTATCCAGATATATTTGGAAGCGGAAAAAAAAGAAATTGCGATGACGTTGCAGCCGTAAACGAGGACAAGGGCCAAAGCTGATCTCAATCCTGGAGGGAGGCTCCATTGCCCGTCTTGATCGAAATCGCATTCGACGACAGCACAAACGCCAATGCGTTCAAGTTGAGTCCCGACCCTTTACCACTCAAGCTGAAAGTCATGCTCGAAGAATGACAACGCCGTCGACAGATTCTCAAGGTCATCCTCGACGTGGAACGTGTGTACGTACGGCGCGAGTTCTTTCCACAAGTCTTCGTCGACGAGTACGTGTCGGATCGATCGTGCCATCTTTGCGGAAAATGAGGGCGGTGGTGACGTGGATGGGGTACGAGAGGGAGAGTGAGGTTTTGATCAGTGTGATCACGGTCTGATGGGGGCCAAGGGTGGGGATTAGTGGAGAATGGGAGGGGATTGGTTGTCAAGCGAAGGAGATGGACGATGGACGTACGCGGAGGGGGACGCGGGAGAAGTGTTCTCTGCCAAACGCTTTGGTGGTGGGTGATGGCGCAGATGGGACAATACATCGAAAGGCAACCTCATCAGAAATAGATGAGGATGACGCTTCTGTGGAGTCATATCCGTCGAATAGGGCGTGATTTGGGCACCAAGGTTGATGTAGCTACCTTCAAGTGTGCAGAAAGTGTGAATAAGCTTTGGAAAAGCTACGGCTCCACCTGCTTACGTTACGATTGAGATGTAGCGCTTGTTCGGAACTGGGAATATGTGTAGAGTATGGCGGAGGTCAATGGAAGGCGAGAACTTGTGCAGAGTGTACGGTGTTGTGCGACGCGTCGAGATTAGCGATGATCATCTGCGAGACGAAGGGAAGTATGAGATCGAATACTGAGCTAGCTGATGCCTCAGCAAGACGTCAACGTGGTGAACATACGCACTGACCCCGTTCCACATGTGGATGCCGGAGTGACAGGTTGATGCGGATGCGGATGCTCGTGGGAATTTGGCAGAAGACGACGAAGTTCAACTTCAACTTGTTCGCTGCAACGTTCAAGTTCTCGTCAGGTCCATCCCTTCGCCACCGTCAAGCAACCCATAAACTTGTTTACCGAGACTCCATGACACCGGATTAATAACTCTGGCGTGAGCGAAGCCTCCTACCCATTCCGAGTCAGTCGACATGAACTACTATGGGTTGCGCTGGTTGCTGAGCATCAAAGTTAATATCTGTACGAGTATACTACGATGACCGACGAAGAGTCTAATTTCTAAGCAGGGGGTATTATTGCTGTCTCAGTGACAATACGTGTTTCTAAGCAAATTTGTGGCAGCAGGCCGAGTTTGCTTTGTGCTCCTTTGCATTCCAATCTTGGGTGCTGGGCTGGTCTTGGCCGTCGATCTTCCTGCCAGTGGTAGTGTTCCGTTCCCGAGTAACTTTATGTCGACACCAAAAGTTGCCCGCGACGTTTCTGAACCGGTTTCAGCACCATTTTTCCAAGGTCATGGCCATCTCCATCCCGGTGGGTTGTCGAATGCGCACAGATGTGCTTCATTCTGGTAGATATTGTTTCCTTGTTGTCAATGTCATTTCCATACATCTCGTGTCCGTGTCTATGACGTTGCTGGTACTGCCTCTCTAGCCACGTGCTGTTAAGACAACACGTAGGTTAAATTTCCCTCTCGTTCTGTTGAGTGTTTTACAGGGATCCGAGCCTATTCGACTGCTCGAGAGCTATAAAAAGCGACTCGGAGGTTGTCAAGCCTTCCCTGTCGATGACAATACAACTGTCAGGATAGCATTGTCGGGAGTCTTTTCGACACTCATCGAGGTCAAGGGCGTCAATCCAACGATACATACGTTGATGGAAACGTTTCGTCAACCTGGCGGGAGCTAGTGAGGTCTCTGCACGATCATTCCGTACATCTAAGATGTTGACTTGGAGGGATGTCTAGTCGAAAAAGATGTTGACATCGGGGCTAGACACGCTGCTTGGGTCATCCCAACAATGTCTTCTCACTCGTAGCCAATTTGAATGTAACTACATGCTTGGCTTTATGGCAGCCGTGGCCCGCGGAGAGTGTCTGGGTGAAATGTCTTACCACTGGGGTTACCGATAAATATATTGATATTTACAATGCTTCGAGTCTGTCACAAATACGTCCACGGACAAAAATTATTGTGTAAAGAGACACGGCAATCTGACCGACACCCCACCTTCGCCTTCACGTTCTCAGTTACCCCACACATACGTGATGATGACTGAATTATTATCCACCGAGACAGCGGCCATAGAATGCTTATCCGGCCCGTTTCGATCCAAATGGGGGGTGGCCATCTTGGGCCCGTAGGTTGGACCACGATCCCGAGCGCCAGCCTTGGCATCCGTAAAGTACACCGTGCCAAAGTTGGCAAGAGAAACGCTAGTATCACCTTCCGAAAAATCCTCGACCATCCACCCCGCGCTCTCCCCACAAAAAGGAGAACCGGATAGGTTTTCAATGGTGACGGTCTGATCATTGCTGAGATTATTGATCGTTGCATTGCTTCGAAGTTGGTCCCATCTATCGAGCGTGATCTCGACTGAGTCTCCGGGAGAGACGTTGATGTCGAGGGGTCCCGAGCGGTCAGGATACCGCTCGTAGAAAGCTATACACAACAATCAAAGGTGAGACAGATCATAAATACATATCTTAACGTGTCCTTGCCTTGGTATATGGTCCCACTCGCGCTGATATTAGAGCGGACCCCGAGTCGAAGAATGGCCGTGGGGCACGCGACAGCGTCCATACCGACCCACATATAAACACTGGAGTCAGGTTGTCCCGAAATATGGGGAACTTTGAAAGTGCCGCGAACGTAATCGAAGGTCCCCTGTCGAAATAAGAAATAATGAGATGAGGCAAGGCACAGCTCAAACAACAACTACGCACACCAATCTGATTCCAGGCAACACCAGCCATCATTGTATTGATCGACTTCTCAACAATGTCAAGATGCCGAGGCAGGGGACCCGCCAGAGCTACAGAGGCGAGCAAGAAGCTGGAGGTGAGCACGGGGATCAAACGCATGATTTGCAGTCTACTAAGGATGGTTCAGATGACCGAGGCCTCAAGAAAGGCAGCTCAACCTCATGCTTTTATATGTTCCGCAGGTCGCCTTACTAGTGGTTCAAATGCACACGCTATCGCTGGGATGACAGCAATCACCATGAGGCGAACCATCCGTTTTGGTACCGTTGCTACAGTTATAGGAAGCGTTTGTTGGAAGAGGCAATTTGAACACGCCGACTTTGAACATGTGCTGCAGTGCAGTCGCGGATCCCAGAGTCACCTGCCCCACTACTTCATCCTGATCTGACACCTCGGGCAAGAGGCGGATAAGTTTGGACAACTTGGTCGATATACTATGGATCCCCTACCTCCATTAAATTTTTCTTCACATATCTCAGTTCTTGTAGTATACTCATATTTTCCAGTTGAACGAACGAAAACAATGGAGTAGTTGTTGAGATCCTTCGTCACGCTGGCTGTCACTCGCCGAGCATGCCGAAGCGGAGTTTCAAACATGACCATAGGTGCTGTCGCTGTTGAGTCGCCAGCGCATTTGGCCAGTACGACGAGCATGCGGCTCTGAACAACTGACGTCCGAAATGTCGCTAATGCCAATGCTCTAAGGATACCCATTTACTTTTCAGGACCGTGCGTTTGATTAGTCTCGAGCCGTGAGCCGTTATGGGAAATTCGGGTGAACTCGGGAAGCAGATCTTTCCTATAACCGGAAAATCCCGACACTAGAGAGCGCTTACCCAAAACGTCTCGAGACTAGCGTTTGATGCGTGTACGGGTCACTGTATGATGTCTGAAGTTCCTAGATTCTCAAATATCTCATATTCGTGGTACGTAAGAAATGGTCCCATCCCATCACTGTGTCGACGTAAAGGACTGGTTGCATCTCGCATACGAGATACTAGAAGATGCACTCCGCAAATAGCAGATCTTGGACGGGATACACTCGCCAGTGCAGTTCAAACCCATTACGGAGCTTTTAGATTGGTAGGTGTTGAACGTCTGAAAAAAGTCAGCCGGGACGTCTCATTGGCTTGATCGTCTGGACCACGTACCTCTACCAATGATGGATTATACTCCATTTCTGTTGGACCAGGTCCGTCAGTCGGCGTGTGGTTGATGTGAGAGAGCAACGCGACTCACGGTCGGTGACGAGATGCCACCACGTCGCATTCAGTGGGTCGTTGGCACCCCAGGTAATGTTTTGCCCATAGGCTTCACGCGTGCTGTACTCTAGCACGTACGTGGGACCCACCTCTGTCTGGCCATCTAGCCCCGGGAATTCATCGACCCGACTGATCCAACTAAATCGTCAAACGGTAAGTACAGTGCCTTTGCAGATGCATCAGTACGTACGTGTATGCATCCAGGATGTCGAACGTCTGGATTGATCCTTGAGCAAGTAAGTCCACGGATGGGAACATGAATACCTACCGCCGAGTCAACTTCATACATACGGAAACCCGAGTTCAGGTTCGTCAAGGGTGTAAGGGATGGCATGACCTAACTTCGTCGTCAGGTGCTGCACCAGTCGCCGTAGCTTGACGTACCCATTGTACTGCCAGTGCAGTCTCGGCACTGATGTTCGTTGCATTGTTCGCGTAGAATATCTTTGGAGGACCCGTGTTCGTGGCGAGTTACGCGAAATCGACAAGAATCACGTACAGAAAGTTGGTCCTCGTGCGTATGTCCGAAGAAGACGTCTATTGTCGAGAGAATCAGCTCACGTACTCATCCGTGTCCATTGACCCTTACTCACTTGCGATGACGTGTGGTGAGTAACGATCAACGCTTTCCCTCGTCTCAGCATGCTCGTTCTATGGTGTAACCATGTAAACGACTCACATTTGATAGACTGTAACAATGGTCAGCCGAGAGCAACGCCAAAGAATGCAATGCAAGGGACGTACATAGGTCGCTGGGGTTGAACTGACTCTGTGAGGCATCCCATCCACTCAAAACATGGCCAACGATCCAGACTGGATGATACTTTGAACGGAAATCGAGGATCACGCACGGGAAGCTCACCTCGATCACCTGCATCCTCAGCATCTTGAAGTTCATCAGTGAGGAAACGGAGGACCCCAAACGGGTCAGGATCAGTAGCGTTGATGTAACTGAAGTAGTTGAGTCTGTAGATGTCGTCCGGGTTACTACAGCTTCAACGAAATGAGAGTGACGCGACATACGTGTACCCTGTTGTGGTTTCCGAGTATCAGCGATCGGTATTATAGGTCAGGTACGAGAGAACAAACAGGACGTACATATATCTGTGTCGAGTGAAATGATGCGCAATCCGTCGGGGCGCTTGACGGTGTAAGCGGCATAGTGCGTGCGTGCATACTCGACAGAAGCTGCCGGAAGCCAACCCTCATAATACCACATTGTAGAGACATGATCGTACAACCTGGATCCTATCAGCAATGAGACAAAACAATACAAAATATTCACATACCAGTTGAATTGGTTTCCTAGGACGAAACCGCCCAGAGCGTATGGGATCATCTGGAATTGTATCTATGAAGGAAGGGTGGTGAGTCGTGAGGAAGACAAAAAGAAATTTCAATCACATATGTATCATGGTTACCGAGCGTGGCATATACGGGGGCAGGACCAAGGAATTGCTTGAGGAGATTGTACACTGCGACCTATGCTTCTCTATGAGCGTTGTATCAACACTCCCTGCCACCAGACTTTACCTCACAATACTCGACGTATGCTCTGTAGTTCCATGATCAGAATTAGACTCGTAATGTGAATGATGAAACCTTACCTGGAATATTGGTTATCGGAATCGTGCGCCGTTATATCGCCCGTAAATAAGGAAAAGTCGAACCCAGTCCCCAGGGTCTCGGTCACTTGAGGGATAGCTTCCATGGCAGCAAGTAAAAGCGAGAATGAAGTATCGCTGTCAACGGAATTTATCGTGAGTCAAATTATACAGAGTAATCAAGACAAGGCTGAGAAACGCACCACTGGTAAGCTCCATAACGTGAAGCGGGAAGGAGAACCTGGTCTGGGGACGCCGTGTTGTGTGCGTTCTCGCGACAGCACAAGTACTGACTACAATTAGCCTCGTATCCGGTGGCATAACCTCAAGGTACAATTTCGATCCAGTCGGCCCATAAGCAGTGGGGCAGTAAATATAGAGACGTACGGGGATCAATGTGAATATCAGACACGTGGAAAACTTTTAAGCGCTCCCCACTAGGTTGTTTTGGAGGAGGTAGGGGATTCGGTTTCGGCTTGGCAAACCAACCCGTTAAATCAAGGGGCAGTGTTGGTGGCATCGGGCACAAGCTCAGCTGCGCTGCGCATAGCAACTACACGAGGCAAAAGCTTGAATGACTAATCGACAGAACGTCATGCTGGATGGACCCACCTGTCCATCGTATCCACCCATGTCACCAAGCGCGACCACCTGCGAAAAGACGGAACCGAGAGCAAGTTGGCTGTATTCGTCATAACATGTTGTCGAGAAGTTGAAGTACACGCAAACTGCCTCAGCGAGGAGGGGTCCCTGTTCTGGGGCCGCCAAAACGAGCATTTTAGCAATAGACAGTGACGCTTGGCATTGTGCGCAAGTGTCTCCATAGAGCGCTGGGTTAGTGGCAATAGACTTGATTTGCGAAAGCGCTTGTTGGAGGAGTTGTGAAGGTTCCTGCGGTAACGGTAGCGGATGAGGATCGACGGTGTCGTTCTACGAAATGAATTGATCAAATTTCGGAGTTAAGACAAAGTGGCAGTATCACCGACGTGCCTTAGGGAAGTTGGCAGGATCCGTCAGATTGGCCGGAAAGATCGTGCTCTGTGACAGACAGATTGAATGGAATGATCTGATAGGGCGTATCACAGCTTCCTGAAACATACCGTGACTGGGTCCGAAATCACGGGCTGGGGCTGCGCCGACGTGGCAGTTGGATTGTTCCAGTATGACGCATATACCGAAGTCGGGAATTCGCCAGGAGCAGTATAAGCGGAGAGTATCGAATCAGTGGCGGTCACGACTTTCACACTCGCCAACGCTAGAAGTGCCAAGGATGACGGAAAGGTCAGCATGGTGGTGCTGATGAGTCTGATAGGCAAGCGGGGTTTTCCCTTATATTGAGCCCCACAAGAATATTTTAGAAGCCGATGAAAGGAAACGAGGCTGGGGGAAGCCCACGGGCACACGCGGTCGATCGAGGAGCCGAAGAAGTATTCATGCACGTTTGATGCACGTTCGCCGTTCAATCGACGCGATGTCTCATCAAGAACAAGGAAAGATAGCTGATTTTAATGTCCTGAACACTGATCGTTATCTAGAAAGGTAACGTTGAGTCTTTGCTTTCCTGTGTTCCGCATGCTCTTGAAATTGGGTACCTACCCCCGTTAACTGGGTGATAAATTCTGTGAGCTGTGGGAGTAATTATAGAGACACGTGTACCGAGGCGTTTGCCCAGCAAACAGCGAGCTCCCGTGACCATCCTCGTGTCAGCTCGAACCATTTTACCAGGGACGGACCGCAATTCATCGGCGGTGGCATCGGCTCCAAGGCTACAATAGATTCGAAGTCCCGGGTGTGACTGTGAGAATGTAGAACAGTGTTTAGTAAGATAACAGCTTCAAAGGCAAAGTCACTGGGCCCCAATCGGCAGGGGGAATACTTATTGCGAAGCCCTATTTAACCCGTTTAATGCAAAGATGCGAGTCGATGCTGAACGAACTTCAAGGCCTTTTGTGACCCTTTCGGTCGCCAAGACAAGGTTCACGTTGTCTTGCTGGCAAGATGATCGCATCCAGTTGACCGTGACCGGTATAGCGGCACTTGCTTCCCATCGGTTAGTTATGGTTCCATGTACTCTGATCCGTTGGAGGCGCTTGTAAAATGTATGCGAAGGCCGCGAGAGAATGAGTTATCCTCTGTGCTGCCGATATAACAAAATGCACCGAGTGGTTTGAAGGCGTGATGGTTGCGTGAGATACGGTGCATGAAGAGCGGAGAACGTAGTGTCCAATTGTATCCTAGCTATGTACCATTGTTCCAGTACGCAGAACTGTTTGTCGAGAGCCAGCTGCGAGACGATTGTCGTTGGAATGCATCAGTAAACTGGTTTTTGTTCCCAACTGCTCCAGACCGCTCAGGACCTTCGGCTCACAGCTAACCATATCCTTGATGTGATGGTGCTTGACGACTAAACACGAGCTACAACGCTTCAAGTTCGCAATCCAGCTAGCACAAGTCGAATGCGGCTACTTACCAAGCTTCTCAGCCTCCCCGCCGGCGTTAGGCTGGCGTTGCCAGACAATGAGCTGGCACCTGCCCTGATTGTACGACTGCTCTACCAATGCCATATGATAAGCTTGACATGCGTGATGACATATCTGGACAAATCGAAACGTCAGCATCTCTGACTAGAAAAATTTCGCGTCGCTTGTCAGTGCCCTTTTTTTTTTTTTTCCAACCACCATCAGCTCCGCAATCTCGTTACTACACTACGCGTCGATTGACCTCATTTTCACCGCGACAGACCCCCGTTTTCAGGTATAAAAGCCCTCTGGTCTTGACCTGACCTTCCCAGGCTCAGCATCGTTTCTCCATCCTCTGCGTCGTTGCCGGGAATTCTTTTTCGTCTTCAAAGGGTGTTCTTCGCTCTTTGCATGTACTCGAACCAGCTCGGGAGCACTCACAACCCCCACCGAGGCGCCAAACACACGAGCGCAGGTTTTCTCGCCGCCCACTGAGATCGCTCCGTCCATTCCTCTACTTTACACACCATGGCCCCTCAATCCTACACGCCCTCTTCGGGGTACAACACTCCCGACTCTCAGCTTGAATCCATCGTTCCAATCCATCCGACCGCTGTGCGTCGCCCAGAATACATCGAGGTTCACTCAGAGAACACTACCTACACCGACGAGCACATCACTGCCAAGTACTTCTATCGTGGTGCTGATGTGGTCATTTCTGATGGTCAGTTCAACGTCACTCCCACCGTGAAGCAATTCGAGTTCCAGACCACCCGCAAGGTCGCCAAGACTGGGTACGTGAACGACTCTTATCCAGAGTCTCCAGCTTCTTATGGACTCTTGCAGGCTCATGATGATCGGCATGAGTGGCAACAACGGGTCTACGCTGTGCGCTACTATTCTTGCAACAAGCACCAGATCTCCTGGCACACCAAGGATGGTATCCAGCAACCTAACTATATTGGCTCCGTCCTCCGCGCCTCCACCGTCCGCATTGGTTCTGATCCTGGAACTGCCAAGGAGGTTTACGTTCCCATCTGCGACGTGCTCCCCATGGTCCACCCTAACGACCTTGTCCTCGGAGGTTGGGACATCTCGAGCATGCCCATGGACAAGGCGATGGAACGTGCTCGCGTACTAGATTATGATCTCCAGCGTCAAGTGAAGCCACACATGACTCTCCTGGGCTCACCTCTTCCTTCGGTCTATTACCCCGACTTCATCGCTGCCAACCAAGAATCCCGTGCCGATAACGTTATCCCCGGTACTGATAAACAGGCTCATCTCGAGCATATTCGTGCCGACATCCGCCGCTTCAAAGCTGAGAACCAACTCGACCGTGTCATTGTGTTCTGGACGGCCAACACCGAGCGTTACAGTGACATCATCCCTGGCGTGAATGACACAGCCGACAATCTTCTTGCTTCTATCCGCTCCTCGCACTCCGAGGTGTCTCCCTCGACCCTCTTCGCCGTCGCATCTATTCTCGAGGGTGAGCCTTTTGTGAACGGCGCACCCCAGAACACGTTCGTACCCGGTGTCATCGAGCTCGCAGAGCGCGAGAAGTCGTTCATTGGTGGCGATGACCTGAAGTCCGGACAAACGAAGCTTAAGTCGGTCCTCGCCGAGTTCCTTGTGAACGCGGGTATCAAGCCATTGTCCATCGCTTCTTACAACCACCTGGGTAACAACGATGGCCACAACCTCAGTGCGGAGCCTCAGTTCAAGAGTAAGGAGATTAGCAAGAGCAGCGTCGTCGATGACATGGTTGAAGCGAACCACTTGCTTTACAAACCTCCCGTTCCCGGTCTCAAAGGCAAAGCGGCTAAAGGAGAGCACCCTGATCACGTCGTTGTGATCAAGTATGTTCCCGCGGTCGGAGACTCCAAGCGGGCCATCGACGAGTACTACTCTGAGATTTTCTGCGGCGGTAGGCAGACCATCAACATCTTCAATGAGTGCGAGGTACGTACACCTCACTACACGTCATCTTTGCTTTTCTCATGGTTTTCGATGTGCAGGATTCTCTGTTGGCGACCCCGCTCATCTTGGACTTGTCGATTCTCGCAGAACTGCTTACTCGCGTCAAGTACCGCGAGCTCTCTGCCGGTCAGGCCGACTTTGCACCCCTCTACCCGGTGTTGTCGCTCTTGTCATACATGTGCAAGGCACCTCTGGTCAAGCCTGGCACGGACGTCGTCAACAGTCTTGGCAGACAGCGCAACGCGCTCGATGCTTTCCTCAAGGCTTGCATTGGACTGGAAGGCAACAATGACCTCTTGCTCGAAACGCGTATCTGGTGAAGGGTGACTTGCACTTGGCGCCTTTGAGAACGTTTTTTTAGTTCATCTCTCTTGCTTCTGATTCCTGATGCGTGTGCTATAAACCAAGGTTCTCAACAACCGTACAATATCACGTGGACTATCTGTCAGACGTTCAACCGTTGGACGGACATTTGTTTTGATTTTGAATTTCTCTTGCAAGCGCGCTATCGGGGTGTGGATCGCATCTCGGATATCTCATACTCGCGTATGTCGTTAGAGAAATGAATGGTGTTTTGGTTGTAAATGGTCTCGAGTGCTCGACTTGTTTGAATAACTCTCAAGGACAGAAGTTGCGTTCGGAGGGACATGGATGTTGTGACCCGTCTTCGCTGCCTGGTCAATTGAACGTCCATTCTCACCAATTGTCGAGTGCGACTGCGTCTGTCTCATCGTTATCTAGGCACCATTATTCGTGACAAGTGCTCATTCCAGCGATGTGACAGCGATCCATCTAGAGTGACCGCGACTGACATGTTGTGATGGAACAGGCAGTCCATGTCATGCCCGTCACTTGACGTACTGGTTTCACCTCAGTAAGCGAACACCTCTCATTACTAGAGGCGTTGAGGTAAACAGCTTGAGATAGTCCCAGGCCGTGCGACAATTGAGATACACGATACTGCCATGATAGAAAAGAGAGATACATCTAAATCAGTCTTTGATATCGGTTACCGAAATGAGTGGGTATTATTAATTCAGTGATAAAGTCTCGGCCTGGCTCTCCCTCGCGAGTCTTCCTTCAGCGCACTAATCAGTTCAAGCTGCAAAAAGCATCTGTATCAGCATTCGACGTGTCACTTCAACAGAGAGGCAGCTCACTGTCTGAATGGACGCGGCGTCTCTGACCAGCCACGAGACTTGACCCAAAAACGCTTCGGCAGCCAACTCAAAGACCGAATCGTCCACGGGTTCCGACCCAGAACTGGCCTTCGAGGCCGGGCCCTCTCCTGTTTTACGAGGCGGAATGGACGGCGCCATCGCAGACAAACACATAAACGCAAACGAGCGAGACTGGAATTTACAGTCCCCGCCGTCGCAAACCAATTTGGCGGTACGGCTGACAAACTCGAGAATCTGCGCAAAGTGTGCGAGGGTGAGGGCCTTGTCTCCAAATCCAAGGGTTCGTTCGACCACCAATCCACGCGTGAGTATGGTGGACGACCCCTCAACGACGCAGACACGATCATGAACATCCGGGTGGAAAAGGGTGCCGCCAGATGAGAGCGTCCCGGATATTGGGGCTACTGAATGGAACGCTCCACTGGTAGAAAGAACACGTTCAATCAGAAGCGTGTCTTCAGACGCATCAGAACCGGTGGCGGTGGGCACCAAGAATACCCGTATCAGGGTATGAAGATGGTTTTTATCCAATGGTGTGCCCCAAGCGTCGTCGCCCGCACAGAGGGCTGTGCACATCTCAACCTTTTGAATGAAACGAGTGGGCTGAGCGTGAGTTTTATGAAACCAGGAGTTCACAGCCATATTCATTGCGACTGGGGGCGTCGACTTGTGGGAGAGACGCGAGAAAGGAGACTTGAACAGCGTCATGGTGGGTAGTCTGGACTGGCTGAGAGAGCGGAGGAAGAAACTGCTGGGAGGGGAGAGAGAGCCAGGTTTTATACATTCTCGAATGAGCCCCTCTTGAGCTCCACAATACACTCGGTGGCGTAGTAGGTCCCAATGGTCTTTCAATTCAGTTGAAAAGGGGCTTCCGTACCACCAATTCGGGCCTAGTAACTTGGCGCAAAATTAGGGTGACCGACCCAAGCTGGCGTTGTAGCACCTGATACAAAAGTCTGACTTGGCATATGGACCCTACTGAATAAACTACCGGCAGACAAACACTTACCAGTAACTGGACCGTGACTCATGGTCATTCAACCCACCACCGGTGTCGGCACTCTGGGTCCGTCGATTTCCGGGAGGCGAGAGTGAGTACTAGTCTGAGCCGCCATCAATGACGATATTGGCCTCGTCGATCGATCATTTATTGAGACTTGAAGCTTGAGATTTGGAAACTTGAACACACGCGGGTTGCATTACAAGACAAGACAAGAAGTACCGTGGTCAACTTGAACGCCCTTAGAAGGTTCAACAAACAACAACAAACCGACTCATGTCAAACGCCGTACGACAACAGTCGGACAACGATGATCCTCGACCACATCTAGTTATTTCTGCACATGATGACACTATTAGTAGGCTCGCATATCTCCCCGGTGGACACCGAGTTGTCACAGGCTCTTTTGACGGAACTGTGAAGGTCTGGAATTCGGAAAACGGGAGGCAAGAAGGGACATCAATGAAGCACGAAAGCACAGTTGAGTTGTCAGTCTCGCCGTGACCTGGGATGGCACCAAGATCATTAGCGGTGAGGAGGGTGGGAGAATCAAGGTGTGGGACGTCGAATCACACAGAGTTGTCCTGGGATGGACCCCCCAGTGGAGTACCCAGGATTGCCATCTCGCCAGATGGTCAACTCATTGCGGTCGGTGATTCTGCTGTGGCTATTTACAACATGCAAGGAAGACGAGTCAACGATTCCATCAAAGTTGATACCAGAGTGTGGTCCGTCTCTTTTTCTCCAAACGGGTGCAAACTCGCGTGTGCCACCTTGGACGACATTCGCGTGTATGACATTTCGAGTGGCGTACTCATCCTTGATCCATTGGAATGCGACGAAGCTCGTATTTTGTGTCTGCTGTGGTCACACGATGGTAGCAGGCTCTTCTCTGGCTCGGGGGACACAATGATTCGCTGTTGGAACGCAGACACAGGGGAACAAATTGGACATCCCTGGACAGGTCACACGGACTGGATACGCTCGCTCTCCCTTTCTCCAGATGGATCGATCCTCGCAAGCGCGTCCTGGGATAGAACCGTTCGTTTCTGGGATGCAACTTCTGGTCATCCCGTCGGCCAACCTCTACTGCATGAAGACGATCTACAGGTAGTCTGTTTCTCTCCCTCCGGTGAATTCGTGGCATCGGCAGGAGATGATCGAAGGATGTATGTAGTATGGCGGGTACCTTGGTTGGATTTGGTAGAGTCGGGTAAAGATGCTCATCGGATATATCGCATTACTTGCCACTCATCCCTCACCCTCATAGATCCTGTTGCCCAACCCGTATGCTCTTTCGACCCGGTTAAGTCCGTTTGTTGGCTTACATTTCTCCGTAGCCATTTGCCCCCACTCGTCCAGTCGCGCCATCAACACCATCTTCTGAGCTACAGTACGAAATGTCCCCCTCGTGCACGTATGTCACCCCACTGCGCCGAGTACAATTGCCAATCAACCATTGTTAGTGGTTATTCCCTCCCCTCCACCGGATTTAACACCCCATATCGTCAGAGCTGATAATCAGTATGTCGCTGGAGGGGGTTTTGGTGACATGTATAGATGTTGGTACCATGACGGTTCGCCAAAGGAGGTTCGAGTTTGGAATACGACTCTTGCTGTCTACTGGTTACCTCTTCCCCAGGTTGCAGTAAAGTCGTTACGATTTTCGTTCGCAATAGACGGAGATGCAAGCGAAATGTCTACCAAAGTGATTGACCTCACTGACAGTTAATGGATGTAATCTAACGTCCTCCGTAGACACTCCGTAGAGAGCTCGGAATTTGGAGGAGGCTTGATCATATCAACGTCGTTCCGTTTCTGGGAATTGCCTATGGATTCGGGATGCGTGGTGCAATGTCGTTGGTGTCGCTATGGATGACCAATGAATCCCAGTCAAAAGTGACAAATGGCTGTGAGTGATTGATAGAGCCCCAACGCACCACCAAAAACCGAACAGCCATTTCTCTATCAGATCCAGTGAGACTCGACCGGCCTCGTTGAATTTTGGCTGCTCGCGTCGACCGATCTCGCACATCTTGAAAACCTCTATAGGCCTCGCTTGTAAATAGTGCTCGATAGCGCTCGATAGAGAATGATAGTATTCGTACAATCACACATCCGTGTATACAGAATGGTCCATATTCCATGAAATGCTTCACACATCAGCAATTTAACAAGTGTCTTATTCTGACTTATGACATCTAATTTGACTTCGTTGTTTCATCAAGCATGGCAAAAGCGTGATGAGCCAAATTAGGTCACCAAGCTCGTTAGACTGTATCTACAAGACTCGCTAGGAGCGCTTAACCAACTGTCATGTCTCGTGTGACTCACAATGACTCGGAAAAAATCTCAAACCATTGGCAGCACTAGATACAGGATGAAAAGTATGTAGTCACAATGGATGAAGCGACAGGGTAGTAGTAGTACCAAACAGATGAACTGCGTCAGCACGAGTCCAGAGTTTTGGAGCGACAAATTGTAATGCTCGTAGCCTGAGAATACCTATTGTGCATGGGCAGACATTGTCACACAAAGTGAGTGATGGTTCAACTTGCGTGGTAAAGGACTCACCATCAACGAAAGGCAAAAAGGTCGTCATCGTCACTGTCTTCTTCCTGGGTGTCCATTGCAGATGTAGCCGGTATCCCTTTCTTGACATACTTCTGTGCCTCGGTAATGATAAGCGAGAAATTTTCCTCACTTAGTTCAGCGATCAGCTTAAGATAGTCGGAGGTGACATCTCCCCAAGCGGATTCATTGAACTCAAATTTGGGTCCTTTGGCCACCAAAGCGGACCATACAATACCTTGCTTGGTCTCTGTCTGAGTGAATGAAATATTGCCCTCGGCAATCAGTGTGAGGACTCGAAAAACCTTTTGAATGATTAGATGGTAGAGTGCACATAGGATTGTGCTTACCGCTGCACAAGCCAGCGCAAGTGCTGCACGAGGACCACAGTGCTCCTTCTCTAGTGCCTGGACTTCCGCTTGGCCTTGAATATAGTTGAAGTGTGCTGCGAATGTTTGCAGGACCAGCGGCGACCTCCACAGCCCAGTCCACTTCTTCTTGTCGGTCCCTTTGTTCACAGCGAAGAGAAAACGGTTCTTCTTCATCATATCCGTCACAAAATCAACTCGCATCTTGGGATCCAAGAAGATCGCGTGCTCAGCGAACAGTGCAGCAATACCTGCCACGGCGGCTGCAGCAAGCCCTCCTCGCCAGTTGTTGAGACCCTGCTTCGCCTTAGTGTGTAAATTAGCGCATAGTACTACTACTAGTATATAATCTATGGGGGAGACGTACGAGACTGTGGACTGGGCCATTGACGACAACAGCGTGCTCTATTTTCCCTTTATAAACTGTGTCCCAGATCACCTGAAGGACCGATAGATATTTGTCGGAGTTGATCGTCCAAGGGCTGTCGTATCCGCCAATGAAGTGGGCAAGGGCAGAGATGAAAAGGCATCTCCACATGTTGTTGGTTGTGGCGCCTTCGGGGAGGTCTTCGTTAATGTACTTGTTGTTGATGCCGCTTCCTGAGCACTGGGATGTGCCAGACTTCCTGGCTCGTTTAGATGGGACGACAGTTGACTGGTCATCCACATCTGGCTGCGATATCATGTAGTTAGTCTAGCAGGTAATGGTGTACAAGCTAATGCACCTCGTTTTCCTCACTTTGCTTCATCTTTCGCTTGGAGCGGGGTGCACAGCTCGATGCGTTTTCTTTTTTCTTGTGCACGAGGGAGGTGGGCTGCACAGGAGGTGACAGGTTGCGTTCATCAAGCTCAGAGCTGCTGACGACTTCCATGACACCCTATTGCAAGCGTGAGCATTCATCTCAAAAAGCTAAGAATAAGTACATTACCATGCGTGCCGTTTTTTGAGTAGCTTGATTGTGGACCGGAGGTGCGCTCGACAGTAAGTTGCGCTCGGCAGTGTCATCTCCATCAACATAGTCCACCACTGCCTCTTCCGAGATGGTGCTGGGAGCGGGGGTGGTGGTATAATTGGTGGTGGCTGGTGTGGCACGGGGGGCTTTCTTGCCAGTGCCGGTGGTAGATCCAGACCTAGCATAGCAGGAACTTGTTGAGCGATGACTCAAAAAAATACTTTGAAGTGACTTCGGTGAAGTGATCTTGTCAGCCCAATCCATTATTCCCGCAAACTCATCCTTGGTAGCCTGACTGTCTTGACAGAGGTGGTGGTCAATCGAATCCCAGTAGAAAAGAATGGTTTCAGTGAGTAACAGCATGGGAGAGTTTGTTTGGACGATGGCGACTAACACCGTTGAATTTCCTTTCTTGGGTTGCTGCCCCTCTGCCTCCGTCTTATCACTCACACACTGGTGATCAGGACCCTCGACGTCCTGGACGCGTTGTGCAGCCTGGACGGCATCTCGAGTGAGAGTCTTTTGGGACCGCTTTTGCTTGGCAGCCTTGTGGGTAAGTCTGTCAACATTCTTTTCCTCACCAATATTCTCCACAGTTTCATCATTGTCCGTACCCTTGTCCCCGTTTTTCTCGTCTTCCGTTTCCTTATCCTCATCCCTTTCAACGTCTTCAGCAGGTTCTTCGGACTGAGAAGAAAACGACTGTGAAGGCTTGACACACCGAGGTCTCGGTCGTGGCCTAGGAGGGTTGGTAAGGATGCTCCATTCTGCATTCCCATCCTGATCGAGGATCTGAGCGATCTGCTGGATAGCGTCATCGCGAGCAGCAGCTTGCTCCTTCTGGGTCTGTTCTACTTGAGCATTGTCTGCCTGTTTCTGTTCAGCGGTGCATCGCTTTTGCATGGTGTTGAGGACAACCTGTCCTGGATGTTGACTAGCATTTTTCGCGCGTGTCGTAGGCCGTGCCATATGGCGAGGATGGATGAGAGGTGCAAAGAAAAAAAAAAGCGGCCTAAATTTATGAAGACAGCAGCGACAACAAGCCGCCCCTGGCCTCCATTTTCGCAAACCACGGCAATTGCGAAATCATGGGTTACCGAGTAAGTTGTGATATTTTAGAACCAACTTTAGAACCAACCCTGTTGTTTATTGGAACCTTACTCCTCGCCACAGCCATTCCACAAACACGAACACTGCTTCCTGACTCCCTCGCTCCTGCTCTCACTACTCAAGTCAAATGGATCACCCCTCCTCATTCACCACCCCTCGCATTCCATGTCCCTATGTAAATTGTCAACGCTGGTTCAAGACTGAGTCCGGTCTCAAACATCATCAATCCGCCATGCACCGCTATTCATTCAACCCGTCAACGTCATCTCACACAACATTCACCGCTTGCCCAACCCAACCGGCCCCAGGGATCATCCGTGACTATCATGACCATCTCACTGGTAATGGCATATAGCCTAATTTTTGGATGTTGGATGATTGCTGACTCTGATCCTAGCGGATATATGCGACTCAAACGGGGTGCCCATTCATCCTAAGACTCCTCCTCCCTCGGACAAGCATCCCGATGATTGGATGCCATACCAGACCCGCTTGCAGTTTGAGACAGCCGAGTTACTTTTCAAGTCGACGGAGATGTCATCAGCACACATCGACAATTTGTGCAATTTATGGGGCCGTTCCCTACTGACTGACAACAGTCGTGCAAGCAGCAAGCCTCCGTTCATCGACCACAAGGAATTACATGACACAATCGACTCTACGTTACTTGGTGATGTCCAATGGGAAAGTTTTCGGCTTCAGTACAGTGGCGAACGACCAGCAGATAATGTCCCTCCTTGGATGGATCAAGCATATGAGTTTTGGTATCGCCCAGCCCATTCGTTGGTGGCCGGCATGCTCGCAAACACGGATTTTGAAGGCGAGTTCGACTATGGGCCATACCGTGACTTTGCCAAGCATGATCACCAGCGACGTTATCAAAACTTCATGTCGGGTGATTGGGCATGGATGCAAGCGGTACGTTATCATTTGTTGTGACTCTACCTCGATCTCAGGTATATACTGGCAGGACGAAATAAAAAAAGATGCCTCAACTAAAGGAGCCACGTTCATCCCAATCATACTCGGGAGCGACAAAACAACGGTCACAGTTGGTACTGGCCAGGTGTTACGCTTGGACCGGGTAGGTACGAGCGTAGCCCTTGCGAAGCGAAGAATGAGGAGAGCGTCGACTCAGAAGCACGACGAGGTCTTATAGAAATAATCGTCCTTCAGAGTAGGACGAAGACTACAAGGGGATCAAGGAGCTCGTGGGGTCGTCCACATGAGGTTTAAGGATTCAAGGAGGTTGGGCTGATTACCAATGGTTCAAGTGGGGACCACAAGAGCGATAGATTGTACAAGGTACATGAAATACAAGGGAGCTCAAGAGTGAAGAAAGTACATGGGGCGATAAACGACGGTTTATATACTACATGGAAGAGAAGATAAGGGTAGGCATAGAATGCAAAGGAAAGAGATAGAATGTGGAGGAAGGTGTACGATGACTAAGCAAGTGGAGTGTAGTCGGGACGCCGACGGAAAGGAACTGGAGATAAGGGAAGTCATCGTAGAAAAGGAATAGTGTTCACAGTGCGTGTAGTACAAGATAAGCGATAAGAGAAAAGAAAAGATAAAGTCGTAACACCAGGCTGACTACTGGCCGGTATATCTATCCATTGGAAACATTCACAACAATGTTCGCCATGCACATCATCAAGGCGTGGAACTACTCGCATTTCTGGCAATCCCAAAAGGTATATATTTGCTTTAAGGCTCCGGTTCATGCTAACACATCCTGCAGCAGCGAAAAAGTATACAGATGATCCGTTCTTTCGTTGGTTCAAAAGCAGCTATTCCATGCTGCTATGTCTCGAATACTTATATCCCTCAAGCCTGGCATGTCGACACCTGAAGTCATGAGATGCCCTGATCGCCACTTCCGCCGCATCATTTTCGGCCTTGGGCCTTACATTGCAGACTACCCCGAACAAGTCCTACTCGCTGGTATCGTTCAGAACTGGTGTGGAAGGTACAAATCCCCTCATAGGTTTACTTTGTTAGTCGCTAACTGATTCCTCTAACAAAGATGCATCTCCTTTCCCAATGATCTCGATGGGGGGGTGGTGGGCCTCGCACCTCAGTGCTTGTGGATGCACTACAATCAGAATTCTCAGATAAAGTCTTATGGGATGAATGGGGAATTGATGCCAATATCATTGTACGTGATTCAATTTGTTATGCGAACTTGAACTTATTGTTGCCAGCCATTCACTGAGGATTTCCCTCAGGCTGACATCCGACAGCTTCTCGCTCCAGATATCCTTCATCAGCTGGTGAAGGGTGTATTCAAGGATCACCTGGTTGACTGGGTTGGGAAGTACCTGGAGATGAGACATGGCGCTGCTGGTGCCAAGGACATACTTGCTGACATTGATCGTCGGTAAGGCATGCTGTGTCAGTAGTCAACGGTCTTACTGATGCCGATCAGCATTGCCACTGCACCACCATTTCCTGGTCTTAGGAGATTTCTGGATGGCCGTGGATTCAGCCAGTGGACTGGTAACGACTCAAAGGCGTTGATGAAGGTCAGCCCTTTCATCTATGTTATAATTTCTACTGATATTCTTCATTCACTCAGGTATATCTACCAGCGCTTGAGGGACATGTCCCTGAGGATATTATCCATACATTCCGGGCATTCCTGGAATTATGTTACCTTGTACGCCGTAATGTTATAACCGACGACACACTGGCGAAGTTCAGGGATGCCCTAACACGATTCCATCAATATCGCCAAGTATTCAAGGACGTTGGTGTTCGCCCCGAAGGCTTCTCACTACCTCGCCAACACTCCCTTGTCCATTATGAGGCACTCATCCACCTTTTTGGTGCCCTGAATGGCCTCTGCTCATCGATTACAGAGTCGAAACACATTACTGCAGTCAAGAGACCATACCGACGCTCCAACAAGCACCATGCACTTGGGCAGATGATACGAACCAATCAACGGTTGTCACAGCTCGCAGCAGCTCACGCAGACTTTGAGGCCCGTGGTATGTTGCCAAGATCTCACCCAACTATACTACTACAATGCAAGAAGGTTTGTCTTTCATGTTCGTTTCATTCACTCTCTGAGGTCGTTACAGGTGAAGAGGCTCTTGGCTTGGATGAAAACCCTCATGTGGGCATTTTGGATGAGCGACCTGGGTTAGCGCACTCGGATGTGCAACTTGCACGTTCACCAGGTGCATCCTTTTTTACTATTATGTTTCTCTTACTGAAAGTGCTTCAAGCCCATGGCCGGGCAAAAACCGCGTTGTCCCTTGCATTCGAGTTCGGAATCCCATCACTCCCCCATCTTATTGCCAACTTTATATATGAACAAACCAACCCAGACTCGTCCCTTCACCCTTGTTGTCGCCTCCGGAGCTTTACTGGACATATCAAAGTATTCAACTCGGCCACTGCGACATTTGTGGCACCAAGTGACCCAAGTGGTATTGGCGGGATGCGTCATGAGCTTATCCGGGCTGTACCATCGTGGCAACATGGTCCACCTCGGTATGACTGCGTGTATGTCAGCACAGACGACACCAAGCTGGGCATGCTTGGCATGGACATTGCACGTGTTTACTGTTTTTTTTCTCTTGTACACACTAATGGACAGACTTTGCCGTGTGCGCTAGTCCGTTGGTTTGACCGTATAGCAGATGAGCCAGACACCCTAACCGGTATGTGGATGGTTGTGCCATCATATGTTGATGATGCAGAGAACATTGCTATAATCCATGTTGATAGCATTGTTCGTAGTGCCCACTTACTCCCAATATTTGGACATCAGACAGTACCTCCTTCTGTTTCGTTTCATAATTCACTAGACATGTTCCGTGGTTTCTACGTTAATAATTTCGCCGATCACCATGCATTCGAGATTGCATCATAGTATATTACTGATGTGTGTAGCAACTCCAATATATGGCCCGACAAGATTTATTAGCCCGAAAAGTCACTCTAGCTAATGTGAATGCTGTCTACTGAGCTTTTTTGTCTTGTCGTGCTTCGCCAATTTGGCTCCACACGGCCAGCCACGACAAGCAGATTAAGTTGACATAAGCGTTGTTTAAGAGGACGTAAGACACCTGTTAAATTGCTGATGGCCAGACAGAGAGCAGTGCGATAAATAGTACAAGTACAAATGTGTAGAGAACATGCAGGGAAGGACAGTTACAGTACAATATTGCAAACACTCTCGAGGGAGCAATGAAACACGTATCCTGATATTGGTGCAGTGGGGGGGCATGGTATGGATCTATTCCTCGTTGGCATCGTCTTCAGGATCGGGAGTGTTGCTGATGGGCGCGGATCCAGTTCCGGCACTCTTCTTGGCAGCTTTGATTGTTGCCAAGCGTCGTTCATATTCCTGTACACTGTAAGTGAGCAAACGGACTCGGACAAACCGTAGGCTTACCACTACTCACGGGTCTTTATTTGCCTTCATGGCATCCCATACCGCAGCATATTGGCCATGGCTACCACCTTTATTCTCCTTGCACCACTCTATAGCAAATAGATTTCTTGCCGAGGTCGAATTCGCGCTTGGCCGCATTGTCGAATTCGGGTCCGCTTCCTTGCGCTTTCGTTTGGGTTTACTGGCATCCATAGTGGTCGTGGTCGTGGTTGTAGCCGTGGCTGACAAGTTTGAAGGGGAGGTATGAAGCGGGAGACCGGCAGCAGATTGTTGTGTAATAACCGCCTAAGCAAGCTGCATCAGGGGGTTGTTGAAATCTGGGTATTCGCTTTCTGTTCTTCTATTACATAACCCAGATTCTAGACCTGATTACATCAGTGGTCCAGACTATCGGACACTAGGTCCGTTTACACTATCACATTTAACTCATCATGTCGTCATAGATAACAGCCATTATTGCTATTGGCTAGATAGGTTTCTTATCATTCGTCATACGATATGACTCATTCCTATCTCTTATCTTTACCTACCCTAGAGTAGAGACCATATAGGTACAAACAATACCTGAACCCTATATAGAGGGGAGCTCACTCTGTATCACTCTCCTTAGTTCTTATACAAGCTCTTCTACCTTGCTTCTATATTCACTCCGCTCCTCAAGCTAGCAACTTCTATCCTCAGACCTAGTGAGTACCTCCCACTAGGCACATACCTTCCTCTTGTCACTTGCACTACGCTTGTGGCACCTACTGTTCATAGACAGTAGAGACAAACGGAGTACCGCGCACTTCGTTAGGTTATGAGCCCCACTTAGTCGAGGCTTGACATACTTGCGCTTTTTCCCGTCACCCTTGACTTAGCAGATAATGGAGGCTAGAGTTGCTATGAGTTTCTCTAAGACGATTGTCCTTCTTGGACATTGTCTTATGCTCGTCGCTACCAACATCCCCTTGTATGCACTTGGGGCTGTTTACTTCTTTGTTCATCAGTTTGGAGATATCCTCATTCGAGTCGATGATGGTTATTTTTCTCTTGATATGAATCACATCGCTAATCACGAACATTATACGTTGCACCTGGTTTTGTCTACTAGACCCCAACAACCAGTTCAACAGGTTCGTGGTGATTCACCTCTGCCCTCATTGGAGAGACCATCATCTTCCCAATCTCTGTCTACACCTGCAACCAGAGTAACCTACGAGGTTCACTCCGAGACATCCCCCTCGCAGTCGTCCTACTTCTCTGCTCCTGCAGAACTCCCTGCTCCCATCGTCCCTATGCCTTGCACAGAGGATCCTACATGTCTGGTTCGTTTCAACAACTTCCAGACCCCTTTCCATATTCCCTGTCCTTCTTGTCAACGACACGTTGAAGAAGCAGAATATTGTGACGGACTACGAGGACTTGGTACTGGTATATCCGGAACATCTCACGAAGTAACCCTTCGTTCTGGATACGTCTTTAGCCCTGCCTACAGACCTTTTAGAGGAAGAACTCAATCGACTTCTATTCGCTCCACCTTTCCGGACTTAGTTAATAGTCCAGAGTCAATTCCTCTCCCTATTCTTCCTCCTCGCATACCATCACCACCTCCTCTCTACTCTCCACCACACAATCCTCTTCATGGTGCACCTCTCCGAATTCCAACGCCGGAACTTGAATCTAGGCTTACCCCTCATGAGCTTCAATGCCTTCGAGAACAGTCTATGGCAACAGTCCGTCGAGTATCACTTGACACCTTTGGCCAACCCAGATCAAGGAGGAATACGTCGGGAGGCGATTTTCCAAGATCCCCTTCCGCTACCACCGAAGAATCTCTGCCAGACTATATGTCATCAAGGGCGGGTAGTCCCCTTCCTTAGACAGACAGGCTTCGGACCTTGGGTACATTCAAGGAAATCCCGCTGGGTGGTGATGCCTTTCCAGGTGTCATCAGCTGAGACTTCTACCCGGGATAACTCCATCCTTGCATGTTCATTCATGTTCAAGGACGAGTCTCTTTCCTCAGCTTATGCTGGTGCCAGATGGGCTTTTCCCATCCGAGACATACATTTCTACCCCACCTGCATTAGTTCATTACCAAGGTCATGAAGTTTTACGCAGAGATTTCTTTCCTCCTCTTTCTCACTTTGATCCTGGAGACATTTATCGTTCTCATGACGTACATGAAGTTCTCTATGATTCTCTTTCTCCGAACATCTACATCGGTGATCCCATTGATTGGTATAACCAGTTCGCTAGGCAATTGGCTCCTACTCCATCCCAGCGGTACTGGAACTACAACTTCGACAAGTACCTTCGCAAAAGCTGGAGATCTGTGAACCCTGTCAAATACAGGCTTCAAAAGCAGATTAGGAAGCGTTCAACCCTTCCTGAGATGCGAGAGGCTTGCCTCCGCAGACTCTATGGAGAACAGGATGAAGGCAGACCACCTCGTCGTGCTGCCGCCATTGCTGGTGAAGTTCGGAGACGTTCTCGCATGTAATGGATCGGATTGGACATGGACAATGTATTTCTTGAGCACTGGGACTGGACACAAGATTGTGGAACTGATACTCTCGATGACGGTACATCTCTCCTTCTGATAAAGAACACTGATTCTTTCCAACAGTCATGTCCACTGCTGTTCCTGCCGTTGCTGATCTCAAGATTGATGGAGCTCTTCTCAGTCGCATTCCTGTCCTTGAGGGACAGAGGAACTACTCTGTTTGGAGTTCTTGCGTTCAAGGTGTCTTAGCCTCGATTGGTGGACACGTCTTCATAGACGGAACCCTTAGATCGACCCAGCGCATCGCTGTGACAGATGAGCAGATTTGGAAGGCCGCAGACTCAAAGATTCTAGGCTTCCTCTCCATCACTGTCAATGATCAATTGTCTACCACCGCTCCAACTGTATGGACAGAATTCCAGGTCGACACAGGAACCACAGCTGTACCTGTTATAACAACCTACTATAGGTCAAAGGCCTACCACTTCTGGGAAGCTTTGTCAGCTCGCTTCGCCTCTAAAGGCATCACAGGACAGTTTTACTGGCTACACAAGGTTCTTCGCACTCGCATTAGGACCCAACATGCATCAGAAGATATTTCGGAAATACAACAGTATTTTACAGGCATGCTCAACGCAGGTCTTCAACTACCCGAATCCCTTCGTGCTATGTTTATTCTAGCTCAACTTCCTGATGATTTTGAAGCACTCCACTCCACCCTTATTCATACCACACATGAAGATGACTTCACTGTGGAAAACAACATCCAAGCCATCCTTCGAGAGGTTGATCTTCGCCACTCAAAGCTTCGCCCTCTTTCTTCGCGCATCACTCATGTGCAAGCACCACCTCCCCAACCCTCTTCCTCGTCCTCGTCTCTGAACAGGACTAACGTCATTCGTCATGGCCCTCCACAACAGAACAAGTGGAAGAACCAACGACAGCCTCAACAGCAGTCGTCTGGCCATCCTTTGTCTTCTAGTGGAAATCCACAAAAGAAGAAGAGACACTCGAACAACGACAAGAGAGGTTGGTACAATCAGCACAATGCTGATAAGAAAGGAAAAGGCAAAGCACCTGCTCAGGTGTCGATGGTAAATGAGTTTACTAACTCAGATCCTGACCCCTACTATGGGATGATCGAGGAAGACTTCCAATCTACCTCTAGACCTCAGGAGATGGAGATCGAACATCCGTTCGACTCTGATGTTGTAGAACACGGATGGGATGGACCATCTGACGATTCAATGGACATATCACTGGACATGCAATCTGCTGTCCACCAGTCCTTTCGCTCCCGCCGACTCTCCCTCTAACCCTCTGGAGAGATCGGAACGATCTGGTAGGGTTACCAAGCCGAAGAAGAAGAAGACTACCTTTGTTATCGGAGGTTTAGTCATGGGACAATCGTTACCTGGTCATCCGATCAGAGAATTTCCTCTTGAGGAGGAGACTTCCTCCTACTTTAACGATTATAATCCAGTTTCCTTCACTAGCCTCTCACGTGGCATCCAAGGGATGACGATGAGAGAGACCCCTTTGAACCCTAGTGATGTAATAAGCACCGAGAATCATATCTTCTCTTCTGCCTGGTACACTGTTGGAAACACACTAAGTCCAACTCATTCACATTGGATGATTGACAGTGGCTGCACTGATCATGTCACTCCATACCTAGATGACTTCGCTCATCTCTCACAAGGAACCAAACATGCTTCTATTGCTGATGGTTCTCTTGTCTCCATGTACGGTCCTGGAAAGGTTATCCTTCGACCTCATGGAAGTGATCCTTTGGTCCTTGAACGAGTATGGTATGCACCTCGAGCATCGCACAGACTTTTTTCTGTTGCTACCCTGACCTCTCAGGGATATCGATTTGAAATTGATAAAAAAGAAACTCGTATCTGGAACAACCTAGGGAGTCTGGTAATCCGGGCATCTGCCTCATTTCCAGACAACAATCTCCATTGGTTTCAGTCTTCTACGATTACTCCAGGGAAGATTGCCTCGGTGACCTCTATTGATTCTTTCTCTTTGTGGCACCTTCAGTTTGGACACTGTTCCAAGAACGCAATCCGACAGCTCCATCATCACACTTCTGGCTGTCCGGATATCACTATTCCTTCTGACTTTCCTCCTTGTAAAGGCTGCTCTGAGGGTAAAATGGCAGATCGCAGTTTCGGTCTTTCGATCAAACGTGCTTCTTGTCCTCTTGCTCTCCTTCATACCGACCTCATGGGACCATTCCCTGTGGAATCTCGCTCCCGTTCTCGATATGTGTTGACTCTCATCGACGATTTTTCCGGCTTTGCACTCCTTGCTTTCCTTCGGGAAAAGTCTGGTACTTTGACTGCTCTACAGCGTCTCTTTGCCTGGCTTGAGGCCAATTCTGGTTCTCGGGTCATCTCTGTATGATCTGATCGAGGGGGGGAATACATGGGCAGGGACGTTCAATCGTTCTTCTCATCCAGAGGCGTAAGCCATCAGACCTCCGTTCCACATACCCCTCAGCAGAACGGACGTGCAGAGAGGTTCAATCGTACCATTATGGAGAAGGCTGAGGCAATACGCCATCATGCTTGCTTACCCAGGATCTTCTGGCAAGATTCCCTGGAGACTGCGCTTCATGTCTACAATAGACAGCCAGTTCGTCGTCATGGGTGGAAAACACCCATTGAACTATTCAATGGTACAGTCCCTGATGTTTCATACTTCAGAGTGTTTGGTTGCAGTACTTTTGTCTTCATACCACCGGAGATAAGGAAGGACAAGTTGTCCCCTAAAACAGAAGAAATGATGTTTATTGGTTACGAAACAAATACCAAGGGTTGGAGGTTCTGGTCACAAACCAGACATTGTATCTTTATCTCTACCCATGCCACATTCGATGAGACTCAATTTAGATCATGTTCCAGAGATCTTGCAGTCGAAGACCAAGCCCAGATACTAGAAGACCCTGCAAACGACCTATCTGATGATGAAATTGAAACAACCCTAAGGACTCACACTTAAGTGAAGCCTTGTGCTAGGTCACTTGCACAGAGAAAAAGACAAGAGAAGATAAAAGGTGAAGTTGCCAAAGGGGAAACTCCAAGAGAACAAGACTAGTGTTCTCTGGCGCTGCATTGGGGTTTATATACTAAGTACAAGTGTGCACGGACCATGCAGTGCTACTACTATATAAGTATCCGTGATACCGGGTAACATGAGGCAAAGGCATGTAGCGGACATGCGTTGTGTGCATGTACGCTGTGGCAGCATGAGGCTGCAATGCGGATCTAATGTGAATGAGAAGCATGAATGTGGGAGATTAGATACGCATGTGTGATAGAAGCAATAAAGCGGAGATGAAAGAAGTGCACATGAGTGTGTGAAGGAAATAGATAGGGGTTGAATGAAAAGAAAAATGTTAAGTCCATTATAGCTTTGGAGCGATCGTAACACTTTCCCCATCCTATGGTCAAACTCTGAGTGACCTAGATGGTTTTCGCATCTTGGAAGTTTGCATCACCCCAAGGGTCATCGCTTTCCGGATCACTAGCCTGAGTGATCGGACTTCCCGGCATATCTCCATCATTCCAGATGTTCAAACCGGCGACTTCCGGTTCAACTTGTAAGGGAATGGAATGTTCCTGGGAATCTGGATGGAAGTACTTGAAATCCAGATTGTTTCGACGGCGAAGAGTCCTGTTATAGTTCAACATGGGACTGGGGTCAAGTTGGTCAATGCCGATTTCCCAAACTTCGTCGTTCATTGGTTGGAACATGCCTGTTTCCGTTTCTCCGTACACCGAGTAGTTGGCCTCGTCGTCATTCCAAACTCCGTCTGCGTTATGGATGACATCCCAGTGAGCTGGTTCAGGGGCTACATGGATGCCTTGTGGAAGACCATAGGGGTATGGTGCGAGGTCTGGCCAACCACCTGAGGGAGATGAGGAGGAGGAAGAAGACGAGGGTGCGATGGTGGAGGTAAGGGCTCTGTGGGAGTAGGACGAATCAGTGTGAGGTACATGTAGGTTCCTTTGCCAGAACCCTTCATCAAAAGGGGTTAAGCGGCGAGGGAGGATACCTGGGAGAGGAGTGACATATCGCAAGCGTTCTGGAGGGAAGACAAGAAGGATCCAAAGATAATAAAGGTGAAAGAAGGTAAAATCATAAGAAGTGAAGAGAAAAGAAAAGAGATCGTTCCATGATGGAGAGTGGAACAATAGGTAATGGAGGATGTGTATTTCCAAAGCGACGCGGAAAAGGAGCATGACGAGTAGTGTGGATGTTTGGTAGTAAGGCATTGTGGGTGAAAAGTGAGATGGGTTTGTTGAGAGAAAACGCACGTCTTAAATACTAAAACCAAAACCACCTCCGGTCTAAAGATCAACTTCCAGGCGATCGAAGGGGAGACGGTGCGGATTAAACGTGGTAAAGTTCTCATATACCCGAAAGAGGGAAGAGAACGCTTCAGGAGTCATAGATAAGGCCCTAGGGGCAGAAGGGTGTGCTTTGTGAAAGTCGGAAATAGCATCCACAGCATGCGTGAGATTCGCCTGTGGCTCCCACGTCCGATCTGTTTCATCATAGCCTTTCCAATGCACCAGAAACTCGAGGCGACGGCCCTTATACCGTGAGTCAACGATAAAATCAACCTCATATTCGTCATCTCGATCTTCGGTTACCAGAACCGGACCGGGCTGAAAGGTGGATTGACCAGGCAATCTATCCTTATAGGGCTTCAATCGCGAGACATTGACGACAGGGTGGATCCTCATGGAGTCTGAGTTTTACAGCATTGGAGCCCATCAGCTCCGTTATCTCATAGGGGCCGAGCCATCGCTCAGTCAATTTACGAGAGGCACATGTCAAGCGCAAGTTAGATGTGGATAGCCACACCTTATCTCCAATTTCATACTTCGGAGATTCGGAATGGTGGCGATCCGCGTTTCGTTTCATGCGGTCCTGAGCCGCGGACATATTACTTTTAACTTGTTCCAATGTGTCAGCCATGCGGTCGGTAAACTCGAGGGCAGCTGGTGCCTTTGAGTGGCGTGATTCTATACCCATTCTGGGCTCATATGACCGTGTAACTGCGAAAGGGGACTTGCCCGTTGCAGTGGCTTTCTTGGAATTCATGGAGAACTGGGCTACAGGTAACCAAGTGGCCCATTCATCTTGTTTTTCTGATGTAAATAAGCGAAGAAACTGCTGTACTTCGCGATTCATGCGTTCAGTCTGACCATCTGTCTGAGGGTGGAAAGACGTAGATAATTTAGGTTTAATTCCGAGAGAACAGCATATGTCGGCCATGACCGTGCTGGTGAACTGGGGTCCTCTGTCAGATACAATAGTGGTGGGAAGACCGTGGTGCTTCCAAACGTGGTTGAGATATAATTTAGCCGTATCGAGTGCTGTTGCGGTCTTCGTGCAGGGAATGAGTTCGACTTCTTTGGAGAACCTGTCAACTACTACCAGAATAGAATCATAGCCTTGGGATAGGGGGAGGTCCGTAGTGAAATCCACCGAGATGTGTTCCCAAGGGTGATCAGGTATGGGAAGTGGCTGTAACAGACCAGCTGGGGCCTGATTAGTTCCCTTGAACCGTTGGCATCGATCGCATCCAGTGATATATTGTTTAACAAATGTAGCCAATCCTGGCCACCAATAGCTGCGCTGCAGCAAGTCAAGTGTCTTGTCTGAACCGGCGTGTCCGGCCATAGGGGTATCATGGTGCAGCCGCACGACTTCCATGCGGAGATCATCGTCATCAGGCACATACAGCCTGTGGAGTGTGTCGTAAAGGAATCCATCGTGTTCCTTGCACACTTTCCAATCTTTACATAATGTGACGATATCTTCTTCTGTGAAACGGCTGATTGCGTCAGAGATTTTTTGTTTTATGTGGTCCCCTTCATCGGAGAGCAGAACGTGTTGTGCTCTAATCTTCTCCGGGGAAATTACTAATACTCCTTTATTGTCGTCTTCTAGACCGACTGTATGATCTTCTCGTCTAGAGAGAGCATCGGCTTTTCC
This sequence comes from Boletus reticuloceps, assembly GCA_018397855.1. Lineage (NCBI taxonomy): Eukaryota > Fungi > Basidiomycota > Agaricomycetes > Boletales > Boletaceae > Boletus > Boletus reticuloceps. The sequence goes on from JAGFBS010000001.1 coordinate 2,489,102, forward strand.
CATCGTGGCACCTGGCTTATGTAACCATTTGAAATTGAAGCGCGATAAGTATTGCGCCCAACGTGCTTGCCTCCTGTTGAGGTCCTGACGAGTCATGTAGAATTGCAAATTCGCATGATCATTCCAGATTTCAAATTCGTGTCTTGCGCCTTCTAAATAGTGGCGCCATATCTCGAGTGAACGAATCACACTGAGCATTTCTTTATCAGCGATAGGGTAATTCCGTTCCTGCAGAGACATGGAGTGAGAGGAATAGGCAACTGGGTGCCATTTGTCATCTTTCTGAATAGATAGTACTGCTCCTGTTGCATAATCAGAAGCATTGCATTCTAAGCGGAATTGGGCGTCGTCATCGGGGAATGCAAGTACAGGGGCTGTGGTGAAATGATGTTTCAACATGTCAAACGCCTCCTGTTGTTCCTGCTTCCATTCGAAGGGGTTTTCCTTTTTCGTCAGATCGTTAAGTGGTCTGGCCACCTTTGCGTAATCTTGGATAAACCTTTCGTAGAAGTTCGCTAATCCCAAGAAGCTTCTAACTCCTCGGACATTCTTGGGTGTAGGCCATTCCAGAATAGCCTGAACCTTTGTTTCGTCCATTTTTATTCCATCTACTCCCACAATCATCCCCAGAAATTCGACTTCTGTGGCGTGGAATGTGCATTTTTCTGGTTTTATGAATAAATCATTTTCTTCAAGGCGTCGTAGTACTTCCAGAACGATCTTGTTATGTGTTTCACGATTGTCTGTTTTGGTAAATATCATTAGGTTGTCGATGTAGACAACGACACAGTCGTCCATATCTGCAAAGATCTCGTTCATCATGGCCTGGAACGTTCCAGGGGAGTTGCATAGCCCGAAATACATTACGAGGGGTTCGAATGCTCCTCGGAAGCATACGAAAGCCGCCTTCCATTCGTCACCATCTTTGATGCGTACATTGTTGTATCCCCATCGGAGATCCATCTTTGTAAATAACTTAGCCCCTTTTAGCTTATCGACCAATTGCGAGATTAGGGGCAACGGATAATTGTTTTTGACTGTGTGTTCATTTAGATAACGGTAGTCCTGTACCATACGTTTTCGTCCATCCTTCTTTGGTACGAAGAACACGGGTGATGTTTGTGGAGATTTAGAGGGTCTAATATATCCCTTTTTGAGCTGATCATCAATGAATTCGGAAACTTCCTGCTGTTCTGTGACAGATAGGGGAATGATGTGTCCTTCCTTGGGTGTGAATGTATCTTTCATATCAATGGCGTGGTCCCATGGTTTCTGAATCAGCATTCGCTCAGATTCTCCTTTATGAAATACTTTTAGATATTTGTGGAACTCTTTAGGCACAAGTTCCTCTGCTGTTTCTTTCTTAGGAGAAGGCTTATCTAAAGCCGCGCGTACTGCGTATGCAAGGTAGGCGTTTTCCTCTTCTTCTTTATCAGCATGACGTAAGAATGATTCCTTATCCTGAAGGAAAGAGCATGTCCTCGGGCAACGTGTCATTTCGACCGTTCCTTTGGTCCAGTCTATAATAGGATTATGCTTCTTTAACCAGGAGAAGCCGAGTATCATTTGGTTCTTTCCAAGATCCGTGATCTCAGTGGTAACACGTTCTCTGTGTCCCTGGTATTCAATAATTACTTCTGCGGAATGTGTGATATTTCCAGCGGAATTCTTAGTTCCATCCACGTTGTACACAGGGATAGGGTGGCATAAAGGGGTTAGGGGCAACTGATGTTTCTGTGCCCACGTGCGATCAATGAATATTACGTTTGCGCCACTATCTAGCAGCGCTTCTGCGGTAATGAAATTCTTGTGTGAGAAGGAGAGACTCGAATGGTCATACAGATCTCCTTCTGCAGATTTGTGCTGCGTACGCACGCTTCTTCCGGGATTTTAATATTGGTATTTGAAAGTGAATTAAGTACAGGTGTGAAGCCCCTGCCGAGCTCCACTGAGGGAGACCCACTTGGCATTTCAGATGATTCATTGTCTGATTCTTCAGACTCTTCACCAGCCAGTGGCAAAAACCTGTTATCGTCAGTTAAGTTAAATCTTACCCTTTTCGTATCCGCATGAACACCCGGTGCATTCATGTGGCTTTCCCTTTTCCCTTCTTGGATTCTGTGACTTGGAGATCGAAGAAGTATGCTTTCATTTCGTCATACGACATGCTGCGGATAGCCTGATCCGGGCTGCGTGACTCATCGTCCCACGAGGTGGAACCTTCTTCTTCGACGTCCCTGACCTTGTGGCCGCCTCGTTTACAAGTCTTTTTGTGTCCTCCACCGAGATACTTGCAATCTGGGCATGCGAGTTTCGGTTTGGGACACTCTTTGACGAAGTGGCCTCCTCCACAATTGTAGCACTTCATCGGTGCTCTGGATGTTGATGTGGAGGGGTGATGCTCGAAGGCATCTATGTCCATGGCATGTGGATCTCTGGATCTTCAGCTAGTGCTGCCATGTAGGAAGCTTATTAATTGTTTCCATGTGCCGATTTCTCTGATTTTCTTGAGATAATCGATCACTGTGTCGGGACGAGGTCCTTCCATGATGATCCGATCTATTATTGAGCGTTGGACATTCTGCTCGATGAGTTCTATCAAGTGGGAGGTGTCCATCCCAGCTTGTGGTTCATATCTTTGGAAGTCGATGATCCAATCATCTATGGGTGTCGCTTCCGTTTGTTTAAGAGCTTTTAGCTTCTGCCTGGCCCACTCTTGTTGATTGACAGAACGGAAAAGAGCTTCGACTTCCGTTTCCAATTCTGCCCATGTGTATGTGCCGCCGTTTAATAGACAATCAATCCTTGTGTGGGCAAAGCCACCTGCCTTTTGTCCCTCAAGGCGTGATAGCACAGCTGTCACTGCCTTGTGTGAACCTTGTGGGAATACGGTGGGGTTTTCGCCTATCCAGGCTTTCATCTTAGTCCACCATTCTTTGAACTTTCCTTTTGACCCATTAAAGTTTCCAGGGTCTTGGAACACTGTGCTCATTTTGGGTACCGTTGGCTGTGCCTGTGCTGCCAACGTCATCTGCTGTTGCATCGTGTTAATTTGTCCTAGACATGCTTGCATGTTATGATTTTGTATGTCTCTTTCTGCAATAAAGAAATCGAACATAGCAAGGAGTTCCTGCGTAAGGACTCCATTGACATTGTTTGTGGTGAGGGCATTCTCGAACAATCCTCGATCGAAAGTGGTTGCCATTGCGTAATACTATCTAGATATGAGGAGGGAGAGGGGGGTTTGGTGCTTGTAAGCGGCGAACTCATGGTTCCGCTATGTGTGGTGCTAAGGTAGGGCGTCTCTTTACGCTGTAACACTTCTTTCTAGGCCTTAGGTAATTTAGGAACTGTAACTCGTCCTCGAATGGCCAGAGAACCCTTGGTTCTGCTTCTCTTATCTTAGTGGCTGCGGGCCACACTTTCCTCTGTCGAGGTCTTTGGACTCGGTGATATGGGGTTGGTTCCCTTTCCCTGATCTGTTCTCTCCTAACTCGGTCCACTAGCCCTTCGACGAGCCAATTGACTACTCTCTCCGGCACGAATAAGGGCACTAATGCCTGCGGGATCTGCTGGTGTGCTGGCGGGTCGTACTCGTTCAGGTTGTAGCTTGCGCTGCGTTCCAATGGGGTGTGGGGTGCGACTGGCGCTCCCTGTAGACTCTCGTAGTCCGAAAGGATTAGAGATGATGGGGTCAGGCTTCCTGGCTCCTGCGCTTGTCCTGTCTGCGCTGGCCCTGCCTCCACTGCTTCTACTACTGGTGTTGGAGGGTACACTAAATTTAACGACTCGTTTTCTTCTTGAGTCGACCCGAACCACTCCCGAACCTCTGATACGTGCCCATTGGGTACGAGCGACGATCCTTCTACTGATGTGACGTAAGATGGTGGCGCAGACACTAAAAAGATGTCTTGAGCCCTGTATAGCGCGTTGTACCTTCCTAGACGTACTGGAGGGTTTGAGTAAAACGCGAGCGTATGGTGGGCGGTAGGAAACGTCTTGGGGGTACTTCGATGGTCTACGTCAATAGCCGTTCGCAAGCGAGGTAGCGATGTTGAATAGTCTTGTTCTAGTGAAACAACCCTAAGGACTCACACTTAAGTGAAGCCTTGTGCTAGGTCACTTGCACAGAGAAAAAGACAAGAGAAGATAAAAGGTGAAGTTGCCAAAGGGAAAACTCCAAGAGAACAAGACTAGTGTTCTCTGGCGCTGCATTGGGGTTTATATACTAAGTACAAGTGTGCACGGACCATGCAGTGCTACTACTATATAAGGTAAGTATCCGTGATACCGGGTAACATGAGGCAAAGGCATGTAGCGGACATGCGTTGTGTGCATGTACGCTGTGGCAGCATGAGGCTGCAATGCAGATCTAATGTGAATGAGAAGCATGAATGTGGGAGATTAGATACGCATGTGTGATAGAAGCAATAAAGCGGAGATGAAAGAAGTGCACATGAGTGCGTGAAGGAAATAGATAGGGGTTGAATGAAAAGAAAAATATTAAGTCCATTATAGCTTTGGAGCGATCATAACAGAAATAGAAAAGGAGAATCCGGAACCTCCTTCTACTTCCCCTCGTCATGTTATAATTAACATACCTGATCTTGGACCATTACCTCGTCCAAGATCCAGATCACCTTCACCACCACGATCACCTGGTTTACCACCACCTGGTCGTCACATTCCATCTCCACCACCACCTGTTCCTTCACCACCTCGTTGGGATCCTTCTCGATCCACACCAGTCAATTGTGCACCTCCACCATCATTAGAATCTCACGCTCGTCGACCTCCTGTCATACCCAGAGCACCATTCCGACCTCCTGTACCGGAGAGACGTTTCACCAGGAATGTTAAACATCGGATCATTCCTGATAACACTTATGGGAATAGACCACCTCTCGAGATCGAGAGAGAGATTCATGGCAAGTCCAATACTCGCCAGGAGGAGCAAGATACTGTGGATGAAGCAGAACAATCTGTTCCTGCTAGACCAACGAATGAGGATGATGATATGGGTGAGCTTTACAGCAGCCAATGGATGCGGTTTCATTTGTCCGCTGCTCTCTCCCAAAACATTCCTAAGCAATATAAGGATGTCTTGAGGCTCACCTCATCATCGGAACAGAGATCTTGGAGAGAAGCGATGAATGAAGAATACAAGTCCCTTATGAACCGAAAGGTTTGGACTCTTGTTGATCTACCTAAAGGTCGTGAACCCATCAAGGGAAGATGGGTTTATGCAGTCAAAAGCAATGGTCGTAAAAAGGCTCGCTTTGTTGCCAAAGGCTTCACACAAATCTTCGGTATCGACTATGAAGAAACCTTCTCACCAGTAACCAGGTTTGAAACTGTCCGTCTACTCCTTGCACTTACAGCATTGGAAGACTGGGAGCTTGAAGCTCTGGATGTCAAAACAGCATTCCTATTTGGAGACCTCGATGAGGAGCTGTATATGGTTCAACCTGAGGATTTCGTTCACAAAGGCCAGGAGAAAAAGGTCTGTCGACTTAGGAAGGCCATCTATGGTTTAAAACAAGCTGCGCTCCAATGGAACAAGCAGCTCCACAAATCCCTCCTTGAACTTGGTTTCAAGAGATGTTACGCAGATCCAGGGGTTTATGTCAAGTTTATTGGTGATACACTGATTATTCTTTTTTTTTTTATGTTGATGACGCTCTTTTTATGGGTAACGATAGATCACTTATCCTCAAGCACAAGAAACAGTTCATGGATCGTTGGGAATCAAGGGATCTTGGCGAAGCCAAAGAATATCTTGGAATGAGAATTACCAGAGATCGCAAGAAACGCACTCTGAGGCTTGATCAATGCTCCTATGCTAAAAAGGTAGTTGAGCGCTTTGGTCAAACTGACTGTAAATCAGTCACTACTCCTCTTCCTTCTGGTTATACTCCCAAACCCAACGAAGGAGAATCAAATCCAACTCTTCGAAGTCGTTATCAATCGGTCATTGGATCATTGCTTTACATCATGCTTGGCACACGACCCGATCTCGCTTATTCAGTGATTAAAATGTTGCAGTACTCTGCAAACCCCTCTGAGGATCATTTGCAGAAGGCGCTCTATATAGTGCGCTATCTCGCACATACTACCAAGTTGTGCTTGACCTATGCTGCTGATGGACCTATCAATGGTTTCGTCGCCTATTCTGACACTGATTGGGCTGGAGACATAGAGACCTCACGGTCAACTACAGGTTATTCTGTCTTCCTAGCAAACAGAATCGTGTCTTGGCTTTCCAAATGACAGAAGAGAGTTCGACTTTCATCCACCGAAGCAGAATATTGTGGAATGACAGAATGTTGCAGACAGATCCAATGGATTCACAACCTGTTCGAGGAACTATCTTTTCCTCTCTCCACTATTCCCCTGTGTGTTGATAACCAGGGAGCCATGTTCCTTGCTTCGAATCCAGCTCAAGAAGGACGAACTAAACATGTTCGCATCCCTGAACACTATATTCGGGAGGCTGTTGAAGAAGGTGAAGTTGAACTATTCTATGTTCCTTCCCAACAACAGTTCACAGATATATTTACCAAGAATCTTGGAAAGATAGCCTTCGAGCATGGACGAAAGAGTTTGACTTTATCTCCATTTTCATGATGACTCATGTTTCTAGTGAGGAGGAGTGTTGAAATCTGGGTATTCGCTTTCTGTTCTTCTATTACATAACCCAGATTCTAGACCTGATTACATCAGTGGTCCAGACTATCGGACACTAGGTCCGTTTACACTATCACATTTAACTCATCATGTCGTCATAGATAACAGCCATTATTGCTATTGGCTAGATAGGTTTCTTATCATTCGTCATACGATATGACTCATTCCTATCTCTTATCTTTACCTACCCTAGAGTAGAGACCATACAGGTACAAACAATACCTGAACCCTATATAGAGGGGAGCTCACTCTGTATCACTCTCCTTAGTTCTTATACAAGCTCTTCTACCTTGCTTCTATATTCACTCCGCTCCTCAAGCTAGCAACTTCTATCCTCAGACCTAGTGAGTACCTCCCACTAGGCACATACCTTCCTCTTGTCACTTGCACTACGCTTGTGGCACCTACTGTTCTTAGACAGTAGAGACAAACGGAGTACCACGCACTTCGTTAGGGGTTAGGAAGGACGGAGAGACTTGCTTGATGGTTTTCGGTTGCCAAGGCGACTGCGAGAACCTTGTCGGTGGCAGCGGTTGTAGAGAGGGCTGTGGTAGTTGAACGAGCCTGATCATTTTGAGTCGAGATGGTAAGATTATTGTAGGGAGCAGTGACAAACGGGCTTGGCTGCTTCGAGTCAACGAGGAAATATTGGGGGTGGCAGTGGTTGTGGAGACAGTGTGTGCAGCTAGTTGCGAGACCGGAGGCCCAGGAAGTGCTCGGATAATCTCCAGTTGCTTGGGGGCTGTTGGTATGAGCGCATCAGGATTGTCTTGCTTGAGCTTCTTCTGTTTCGTTGCATTGGTCATAGGCGGTGATGATGGGCGCTTGGTTGTTTTCCCGTTGCTGGTCGGCTCGATTGTACTATCTGTAGTCTCTTGCTTGACGTGGTGGCCTTCCGAGTCATTGGATATCTGGGGACAGTCCGCCCACTGGGAATAGTATAGTCCCATGAACGTGTCTGCCTTCCAGTTATCTGCACAGTAGCAAAAGATAGGAAACTTCAAGCGCATGCTCCGGACGACATATTCCTGCGCCGGTTGGGTGCAACGACCCCACGAGGTTGGTGCAAGGCCAAATTTGAGTAATGTATAGGCAAGAGAGCGCTGGAATTCGCGCATACGGGCTTGTTCGTCCTTGTTAACTATATTTCCGTTCTCGTCCTCCAAGAAGCCGACCATTCCAGAGTCGTCATTTCGAATCGTTCTCAGATACCCCTTGCCGTTATTGTAGCCTTTGAGGTATTCTTTCTTGTTCCAGTAGACAATAAGTGGGAACTCAGATTGCTTGGGAGATGGTGTGGTATCGTGGGCACGTGCATCTTGCAAAAGACACATGAAGAGGGATGCCGAGTCATTGGTGGTTGGGGATGGCCCAGACAACGGCAATGAAGGTTTTTGTGGGTCCATCCGGAGGGTGTCAAGTTTTGTGAGCAGTTGCTCGTAGCACTTGCTTTGGGGGAGAAATGGTTCAACGGGTACAAGAAAGGACACAAAAACAACTTACTTGGACATGGCCAATTGTCCTTCCAGCTTTGTGACCTCTTTTCGGAGGGACGTCTCAATCATGCTTTGCTCCGAGCTTGAGAGGGACTCGTGTTCATCATAGTGACCCGCCAGATGGCAATATGCGCTGTCCAATGAGTTGGATTGTCTATAGCGATACGGGCTGGGCTTTGGCGAGCGCGTGGAAGCTCCAGAGTCCTTTAATAATTATATGGATTAGTGTCCAGACCGTCACCAACACGAGACCTACGCTACGATAAAAACCCCAGTCGTTCGAGATCTGCTGTCCAAATAGTCACTTTTGCTCCATTTCTGCAAGAAAATCAGTAAGGCATGGCGGGAAAGTAACTGATAACATACGCTCGCCAAAGATCTGTCTTGATGATCATTCGATAGTCTTGCGTTATACTCTGGGGTGACGACTCCAAAGCGGAAGTTGATTGCACAGGCCGCGACTGAGAATCATCGCTCGGGACACCTGGCGTGGTGTTGGCTTGCCTACGAGACTGGGAATTGGATCCACTGGCAGATGGACTTATGCCAGCCTCTTGGCGAAGTTGTTGAATGGAAGGACGAACAGGGATGGCGCTCCCTTCTGCGATGCGATGCCTTTCATGTCAGCGAAATGCAGCCCACATCAGCAAATCAGGATATGATTGCACAGTGCTATACAGTGCTGTACAGTGGTACAGTAGCACAGTTAGGTCCCCACTGTACAGTGATATAAAATGTGGTTAAAAGTGATTTTCTATGGTAAATAAGCAATATTTTATGTGCCTGTAAGCACTGTACTCATACTGTACTCACTGTACCCACTGTACCACTGTGGCTAAATCACTGTTTTGCTGATGCAGCTGACCTCCTGCAGAGTTCCACCACACACGGCCTTGCAGTCGCAGTAGTATTTCTTTCGGAATCGACCTCTTGGAGGCATGGTGAGGGGATTTGGATTGACACGCAGACAGGGTTTCTCGAGAGTGGAGGCAACGACGAAGGTATGCACTACTATCTAGATAATCTACAGTTCGTCATGTGACCATCTTTTCATTGCAGGTTTGCTGTTTCGTTCGTGTTTCGTGCATCGAAACACTGGTTCAGTTTGCTTCGGGAACGAAAACATTCGCGAAACACACAAACAGCCACTCGGGAGCACCATCAGTCACTCTGACTGTTTCGGCCCCACTAGAGCCCTCGAGGGATCACTCACAGCCATTTGTCACTTTTGACTGGGAATGAATCACTCCACCGTTTCTTAACGAAGCACCATGGTAATTTAGATGTGGAACGCCGACTCCGGTTTGTGCGTCTGAACTGCTACCGCATCCTCATCTTCACTCCCAGCAAGCTAACACGTCTTTTCATGTTGACCATGTCCTTCAAAACCGCCGGATTATTGAAGTGTCACCCCAGTCGAACAACATGGACCTAATCTTACGAGCACGAAATAGGTGCAGCATACCATTCAATACATCGATGGAGACTCTCATCACGGCAAGTGCCTCCTTCACTATTGCGTTTTCGCCAACTTTCACTCCCCTTGCTGTGGTCCCAGTCAGAAATGATGCCCACCTCTCGCATGGCGAGGCCTTTGAGCGAATTGAAGAAGACATAATCGACTTCGGGAGCAACGATTGATTCGAGTGCAGCCTCAGGTCTCCTCGCATGATTCGCAATCCCGCTCTCCTCTACAGAGTCAGGGCGGGGTTCAGGCTCAGGGCCAGGGAGCGATACCACCTATGTCCTGGCCAGCTCTTTCCCGTCGCATGAAAATGAAACCAGGAGGTGGACAGCAGATGTTGAGCTTGGGGATGAATGGAACGCGACGAGTGATTGCAATCAAGATGATGTGGACGCGATGACGGAGGAGAGGGAGCTGAGGAACCCACAACTCAGGAATAGACAATGGATCTCTCGTAGGCAGGTAATATGTCTGAAGATAATTGTGCATCATGTGAACTGTTCTGGACGGGCCGACCGGTCAATATCGTGGTATCTTGTACTATGCATAACACAGCATTGGGCGTCAAAGTCACAGCATTGGTTATTTTTGTCTGCTCATCCTATGGAGGCCTACAACGTGTTCGGTGTTTTCCCTCGCTCGTCGACGCACCTGTGCAAATTCACTGACTCGAAGCGCAGCTTGTAACATCATGTCAAGCCCCGTACCACAAGGATCTGCCGACGATGGTCCTCGGCCACTTCTAGTTATCCCGGCACATGATAATGACAGATTCTGGAGGCTCGCGTACCTCCAAGACGGACGCCGAATTGTCACTGTCGCTGATGGCGGAACTGTGAAGGTCTGGAATCTGGAAAACGGCGGGCAAGAAGGGAAGTCGATGAAGCACGAGAGCAGATTCATGACTGACCTTGCTGTGACCTGGGATGGCACAAAGATCATCAGCAGTGATCGGAGTGGAAAAGTCAAAGTATGGGACGTCGAATCGCACGAATTCGTCCAGGTCTGGACTTGCACGGGAATCCCCAAGATTGCCATCTCGCCAGATGATCAATTCGTTGCGATTGGCGGTTGGACCGTGGTGAAGATTTATAGCATGGAAGGGGGGCGAGTCAATCGGTCCATGGACGTCAGAGATCTTGACAAATTTATGAAGTGCATGTCATTCTCTCCAAATGGCGACAAACTCGCATGTGGTATCGACTGTGACATCCACGTGTATGACGTCAAGACTGGCGCACTCATCCTGGGTCCACTAAAGGGTCACAACCGTGACACCACCTGTGTGCTGTGGTCACGCGATGGCAACAGACTCTTCTCTGCATCCGGTGACAAAAAAATTCGCTGCTGGAACGCACAGACGGGAGAACAAATCGGACATCCATGGATAGGTCATACCAACATTGTATACTCTCTCTCCCTTTCACCAGATGGATCAATCCTTGCGAGCGCGTCCGAGGATAGAACAGTTCGCTTTTGGGATGCAACTACCGGTGATCCCATAGGACAACATCTGCGGCATGGTAAACGTGTATCTGATGTTTCTTTCTCTCCCTCTGGTGAATTCGTGGCATCAATAGATATTGAGAAGATATGTTTGTGGCGGGTACCTTGGGTATGCTACTCAGGCTCTGAATGCATGCATGGCCGTCTTATCATTTGCTTAGTTCTCTTCCGCGACCCTTCCTGGAATTGATGATATTGAAATCCTAAGTGGTCTTGCTCCTTCATACGCAAGTATTTGTCGTTTGGGTCGTCCTTTTGATCGCTCATACTTTCGGTAGCCACCTCCACCACTTCGTCCCGTTGCACCCTCAACACCATCTCATTCCTCTTCGACCTCCTTGCCAAGAGTGGAACGACAGTCTCAGCCGTCCGCCCTCCGGTATATCACTTGACTATGCTGTAGTATGAACATTTGACCAACTTCCGATAGCATTGGATTTCCGGCGGCGGTGGATCTAACCGACCATATCATCAGAATAAACAATCAGTATTCGGCAGTAGGAAGTTTTGGTGATGTGTACCGATGTCGTTACATTGGCAGCTCAGTGCCAATAGAGGTCTGGGCGTGATCTACAGCTCATTTGCCCTTCATTAACGTTTCTTCAGGTTGCAGTAAAGGCATTCCGATTCATGTTCACCACGGATGGAAATACAGGCAGTAAATCTGAAAAGGTAGCTATTCACATTGCAAACCAAATATACGACCTAAACTACCTCGCAGATGATCCGTCGTGAACTCGGAATATGGAGGAGACTGGAACAAGACAATATTGTCCCTTTCCTAGGCATTGCACATGGGTTTGGGATGGAGGGTACAATGTCATTGGTGTCATTATGGATGCACAATGGATCCCTTCACCATTTCCTAGAGAAGCATGAGAATAATCTAGGTGTAGAACACCGACTCCAGTTTGTGCGTCCAATCAGTTTTGTGTACTTTCCCGCCCTCTAACCTTGCACGATAGCTCCGGGATATTGCCAACGGACTACAGTACCGTATGTTGTTTCTATCATTGCCAAAAGTTCAAAGGAATAACACACTATAGTACATTCTTTTCCGGTTGTCCATGGTGACCTGAACTGTGTACGTCAGAGTAGAAATTCTCATCATCTCTGTCGTCTAACAAAAGACAGAATAACGTGCTCCTCGATGCGGACTACACTGCTCGCTTAGCTGATTTTGGATACGCTTCAATGGTGGGAAATATACCCGAAGCATTGGCTTATCTCCAAAGGTCTACTGCTCGGCCGGGAACGTTGCGCTGGAGTGCACCGGAGCAAATTTTGTCAGAAGAGACAGTCAACTGGACAACCAAGAGTGATATCTATTCTTTTGGTTGCGTTGCCCTTCAGGGAAGCTTGCTGAACACAAAATTCCAGATTGGTCCTGACGTTCCTGTAGGTGTTGACAGGTAAACGACCATGGTCGGAAATTTCAGCGGACGGAGCGGTTATTTTACGGCTCGCGAAGGGTCACAAACCTGGCCGACCAAAGTCTCGAATGATAGATGATTCACACTGGTGTTTGATTCAAGAGTGTTGGTCACCAATGGAGGAGCGCCCCACCGCAGAGCTGATAAAATCTGCCATCCAACAGTTCTTGAATGATGGCCCACGGTCCCCTCCCTTGCATGACTTGATCCAGTCATGGTCAAGTCAGGTGGATCATGGAGCCGAATTGTTGTTGTCTCCTGGTGAAGTCCCCGCGCAAGGTTCGAGCGCTCGATTTGCCCAGTAGTGAAGATGATGAGCACAAGTATGTAGTGATCGTCATCTCCGCTCAGCCAATCATATTGACGCCTCGTCATCGGCACTTATCAGCATTTCTTCACTTTCTGATAATCGAGTTCGTACCGACCCCATGAGGACGAGGAATATCACACATCGCTGATAGCAAAGTGGGCAAGGTCCACAGAGGGTACTGTACTATCAGATGACAAACACCATTACAAGAGGCGGCATGTGTAGGCGTGCATCGTATTCCATGTCCCTCGTTAGATGAGAGATCCCAGATATCGCTTGTCATTCCATGAGGTTGTACTCTATCTCGTGCATTTATTTACTGATAGCGCCAGTTGTAAGGCTTGAGCAGAACGGTCTCCGTTGCTTTTGACATTCAGTGGGGTATGCGAATAAACTCTGACCAAGGAGTGAGAAGCCATTGTCGAGAGGGTATAGCATATTCGACCACGGGCTTAGATAAACTCGGCACCATGCTTCTATGCGAACATATTTTCCAAATCCCCTGATGTGAAACAAGGGTTCGGCCTGTGTCTCGAGGAACAATGGTGTGAGTCAGGTAAACACTGACGCGATTGCGACGCGCATCGGTCACGGGTCTGCCCGATCCAAACTCTGCGCAATGGCCATGCCCTGTGCTATGTTTCAGCGTGTCCAGGAAGCGTCCATGGCCTTTAAAGCATGCGAGGCGTGAGGTCGTCTAACTGATACCACCGGTGTCAGGACTTTGGGTGGTCTCCGTCAGTGACGATGTTCGTCGTTCGTCAATCGATTCGTTGGTCGAAACCCGCACTTCATTGATTGGGACTCGGAATTGGGAACAGACGGGCTCGTCCAGTTGATGGCATCGATCTCAGAGTAAATACGTCAACAAACGACAACAAGGTGAGACTACCACAAGCGCTGACTAGGACGACTAACAATGACCTCTACAGACCAACCCGGAACGTAACTTGCCATGGATTCCTTTGAACGCATGCAGTTCCTAGGTTTCGTCCGAAAACTCAATGTGTGAGTGTCTTCTTCCGACCAAATATTTGTCGCTCAATTGCTCTACTCGGAACAGTTCTACAACGCTTTGTTGATGGAGCCTCCGCAGTTGTCCTCCGAGGACGCAATAATGAAGAAGTGGTCGGATAGCACTCGAGATGGATGTGGAAAGGACTTGTGGGACCGTATCGTTGAGGAACGTCACAAGGTACTTCGTCATCTCTGTCACTATCTATCAAGTGGGCTAATTCCAGCATGTTCATGTTTCCCCCCCTTGCCCCAATCTTTCCGAAACAGCCCGCATCATGTCAAGTGCCATACCACTAGGATCTGCCAATGATGGTCCTCGGCCACTTCTGGTTATCCCTGCGCCTGATAAGGACTATTTCTGGGAGCTCGCGTACCTCCCTGATGGACGCCGAGTTGTCACTCGCGCTGATGGCGGAACTGTGAAGGTCTGGAACCTGGAAAACGGCGGGCAAGAAGGGACGTCAATGGAGCACAAGAGCGAACTACTTGGTCTTGCTGTGACCCGCGATGGCAAAAAAATCATCAGTAGTGGTGAGGAAGGAAGCATCAAAGTAGTATGGGACGTCGAATCGCACAAACTCGTCTCGGACTGGACTTGCTCAGACGGATACCCCAAGATTGCCATCTCGCCGGATGATCGATTCGTTGCGGTTGGCAGTTGGACCGTGAAGAGTTATAGCATGGAAGGGGAACAAGTCAATCAGTCCTTCGACATCGGCGATGAGGATGCATTAGTGTGGTGCATGTCATTCTCTCCCAACGGCGACAAACTCGCATGTGGCATTGGAGGCAACATCCATATGTATGATGTCAAGACTGCCGCACTCATCCTGGGTCCACTAGAGGGCCACAACCATCACATCGAGTGTGTGCTGTGGTCACGCAATGGTAGCGGACTCTTCTCTGCATCATGATCCCGTGACGAAACAATTCGCTGTTGGACTCCGATACGGGGGAACAAATCGGACATCCATGGACAGGCACACAAACTGGATATGCTCTCTCTCCCTTGCACCAGATGGATCAATCCTTGCGAGCGCATCCTTGGATAAAACACTTCGCTTTTGGGATGCAACTACCAATGATCCTATACAACTCAAAGACCGAATCGTCCACGGGTTCTGACCCAGAACTGGCCTTCGAGACCGGCCCTCTCCTGTTTTACGAGGCGGAATGTTCGGCGCCATCGCAGACAAACACATAAACGCAAACGAGCGAGACTGGAATTTGCAATCCCCGCCGTCGCAAACCAATTTGGCGGTGCGGCTGACAAACTCGAGAATCTGCGCAAAGTGTGCGAGGGTGAGGGCCTTGTCTCCAAATCCAAGGGTTCGTTCGACCACCAATCCACGCGCGAGTGAGGTGGACGACCCCTCAACGACGCAGACACGATCATGGACATCCGGGTGGAAAAGAGTGCCGCCAGATGAGAGCGTCCCGGATATTGGGGCTACTGAATGGAACGCTCCACCGGTAGAAAGAACACGTTCAATCAGAAGCGTGTCTTCAGACGCATCAGAACCGGTGGCGGTGGGCACCAAGAATACCCGTATCAGGGTATGAAGATGGTTTTTATCCAATGGTGTGCCCCCAGCGTCGTCGCCCGCACAGAGGGCTGTGCACATCTCAATCTTTTGAATGAAACGAGTGGGCTGAGCGTGAGTTTTATGAAACCAGGAGTTCAGAGCCATATTCATTGCGACTGGGGGCGTCGACTTGTGGGAGAGACGCGAGAATGGAGACTTGAACAGTCATGGTGGGTAGTCTGGGCTGGCTGAGAGAGCGGAGGAAGAAGCTGGTGGGAGAGAAAGATTCAACGGGGAGAGAGAGCCAGGCTTTATATGAGCTCCACAATATACGGTGGCGTAGTAGGTCCCAATGGTCTTTCAATTTAGTTAGAGAGGGGCTTCCGTACCACCAATTCGGGCCTAGTAACTTGGCGCAGACGGAAGATGATGAATGGCAAGGCGGGCGCACCTCAAATTAGGGTGACCGACCCAAGCTGGCGTTGTAGCACCTGATACAAAAGTCTGACTTGGCATATGGACCCTACTGAATAAACTACCGGCAGACAAACACTTACCAGTAACTGGACCGTGACTCATGGTCATTCAACCCACCACCGGTGTCGGCACTCTGGGTCCGTCAATTTCCGGGAGGCGAGGGTGAGTACTAGTCGGAGCCGCCATCAATGATGATATTGGCCTCGTCAATCGATCATTTATTGGAAACTTAAACACACGCGGGTTGCATCTTGGGTTGCATTATACATACAGGTCAACTTGAACGCCCTTAGAAGGTTCAACAAACAACAACAAACCGACTCTCTAGTGCATCATGTCAAACGCCGTACGACAACAGTCGGACAACGATGATCCTCGACCACATCTAGTTATTTCTGCACATGATGACACTATTAGTGGGCTCGCATATCTCCCCGGCGGACACCGAATTGTCACAGGCTCTTTTGACGGAACTGTGAAGGTCTGGAATTCGGAAAACGGGAGGCAAGAAGGGACATCAATGAAGCACGAGAGCACAGTTGTCGGTCTCGCCGTGACCTGGGATGGCACCAAGATCATCAGCGGTGAGGAGGGTGGGAGAATCAAGGTGTGGGACGTCGAATCACACAGAGTTGTCCTGGGATGGACCCCCCCAGTGGAGTACCCTAGGATTGCCATCTCGCCAGATGGTCAACTCATTGCGGTCGGTGATTCTGCTGTGGCTATTTACAACATGCGAGGAAGACGAGTCAACGATTCCATCAAAGTTGATACCAGAGTGTGGTCCGTCTCTTTTTCTCCAAACGGGTACAAACTCGCGTGTGCAACCTTGGACGACATTCGCGTGTATGACATTTCGAGTGGCGTACTCATCCTTGATCCATTGGAATGCGACGAAGCTCGTATTTTGTGTCTGCTGTGGTCACACGATGGCAGCAGGCTCTTCTCTGGCTCGGGGGACACAATGATTCGCTGTTGGAACGCAGACACAGGGGAACAAATTGGACATCCCTGGACAGGTCACACGGACTGGATACGCTCGCTCTCCCTTTCTCCAGATGGATCGATCCTCGCAAGCGCGTCCTGGGATAGAACCGTTCGTTTCTGGGATGCAACTTCTGGTCATCCCGTCGGCCACCCTCTACTGCATGAAGACGATCTACAGGTAGTCTGTTTCTCTCCCTCCGGTGAATTCGTGGCATCGGCAGGAGATGATCGAAGGATGTATGTATGGCGGGTACCTTGGTTGGATTTGGTAGAGTCGGGTAAAGATGCTCATCGGATATATCGCATTACTTGCCACTCATCCCTCTCACCCTCATAGATCCTGTTGCCCAACCCGTATGCTCTTTCGACCCGGTTAAGTCCGTTTGTTGGCTTACATTTCTCCGTAGCCATTTGCCCCCACTCGTCCAGTCGCGCCATCAACACCATCTTCTGAGCTACAGTACGAAATGTCCCCCTCGTGTACGTATGTCACCCCACTGCGCCGAGTACAATTGCCAATCAACCATTGTTAGTGGTTATTCCCTCCCCTCCACCGGATTTAACACCCCATATCGTCAGAGCTGATGATCAGTATGTCGCTGGAGGGGGTTTTGGTGACGTGTATAGATGTTGGTACCATGACGGTACGCCAAAGGAGGTTCGAGTTTGGCATACGACTCTTGCTGTCTACTGATTACCTCTTTCCCAGGTTGCAGTAAAGTCGTTACGATTTTCGTTCGCAATAGACGGAGATGCAAGCGAAATGTCTACCAAAGTGATTGACCTCACTGACAGTTAATGGATGCAATCTAACGTCCTCCGTAGACACTCCGTAGAGAGCTCGGAATTTGGAGGAGGCTTGATCATATCAACGTCGTTCCGTTTCTGGGAATTGCCTATGGATTCGGGATGCGTGGTGCAATGTCGCTGGTGTCGCTATGGATGACCAATGAATCACTCCACCGTTTCTTAACGAAGCACCATGGTAATTTAGATGTGGAATGCCGACTCCGGTTTGTGCGTCTGAACTGCTACCGCATCCTCATCTTCTAACCCTACATGATAGCTGCTAGATATTGCCAACGGATTGCACTATTGTGAGTCTCCGTTATCATTACCATCCTGCCAAAAAATAACACACCCCAGTGCATTCTTTCCCGATCGTCCACGGTGACCTGAACAGTGTACGTCAAACTAAAATCGGTGTCATACCATTCTAAACATCACACAGAATAACGTGCTTCTTGATGCAGATTACACTGCTCGCTTGGCTGATTTTGGGTATGCTTCTTTGGTGGGAAATATTCCAGAAGCATTGGCTTATCTCCAGAGGACCACTGCACGACCTGGAGCATTACGGTGGAGTGCACCAGAGCAAATTTTATCGGAAGAGACATTCAAGCGGACAACCAAAAGCGATATCTACGCTTTTGGTTGTGTCGCCGTTCAGGCGAGCTCGTTGGACACAGATTCCAGATTGGTGCTGATGCTCATGTAGGTCTTGTCTGGAAAACGGCCATGGTCGGAAGTTCAAGAAGACGGGGCTGTTGTTTTACGGTTAGCAAAGGGCCAAAAACCGGGTCGACCAGAGTCTCAAAAGATAGACGACTCGCATTGGGATTTGATTCAAGATTGCTGGTCGCAGATAGAGGAGCGACCTGCAGCGCTGACCATCATCTCCACTCTTCGACAGTTCTTGAGCCATTGCCTGCCATCCCCGCCACTTTGCGACTCGCTCGTGGCACGGTCGAGTAACGCGGATGCTCCTGCAAGCGCGAATACGCTGTCCCCTCTTAGCCCAGCTACCACGAAGGATTCGAGGAATGAATCAAGGTTACATTATGCTCCGACAGAAAGGCAAGTACTTTGATATCCGGTGGCTGCCAGTGGTTGTGTTGAACACAAACGTAGACCGCCCGTACCATCTCAGCCATCAGCCATTCTGTCCTCCGTATCGGAAGGTAAATCAAGTTTTAATTTCCGGAGGGGTGTCTACTCACTGGCAGTAACTGTAATGCCTTCCGAAGCTCCTGGATCCGCGGAACTTCCTGAACAAAGTCAACGATGCACGTAGGGGTGCACTATATGCCATGGGGAATGCTAACTTCGAGTCACAGCTCGACGTGCATTAATACAATCCATGGTTCTCTCCATTGACGACATTGCTCTTGCTACTCGCTAGCTCTTCGTCACAGTTGTAGCGGCAGCGCCTTGATGAGAAAGGGCATACACCCATGTAGCAAGCACGAGTATCTGTGTATTATCTACTTGTCTTAACCAATCCATTTTTTGTCCATCGTCCCAACTTGTTGCATTGTATAGAACTCGGGGAACCCTGCATGGTCGGCGTGAAGAGTCCTCGGTCTGGCTGCTAAACAGGCGGCGGCCACCACCCCTTCGAGTTCGCCATGTGCCCGACTATCATAGCATATAAGCAGTGATAGGTTATGATCATCGACCAGTGCGTCGAGGCCGGTCACTGGCAGTAGGCACCAAGAATACCCGTAAGATGGTTCTTACTAACTGGCTCAAGAGCTCCGCGAGTCGCGAGAGGCTAGGAGCCACTATCAATGTTTGACGTTCGTCAGTCAAAAACCCATGTTTCGTTTGTCAGTGGGAACTATGCATGCAGTTCTTAGTCAGCTTGGCGCGTGAGTATTTTCTCAAACGATGACACGGACCTACTACAGGACGCAACAATTGATCCAAAAAGTTGTTGGATATTCAATGGTGGCGTATCATCGAGGAATGCTCAAAGGTGCGCCGTCGTCTTCGCTATCCATCAGGTGAACCATAATAATTGGATCCTTTTCTAACTAGGGTCCTCGACTCGCTTTGTGCATCTTCATCGCCTGCAAAAGCACACCAACCAGTACCCAACGAGTCACCGGTCACCTTTGTATGTACGTCGTTCATCTCGCAATCTATATCGTCTATCCTTGCTTTCTAAGGCTACTGATACCCTGTCTTAGCCACTCCCAGCAAGCCAACATGTCTTTTCATGTTGACCATGTCCTTCAAAACCCCGGACTGGAGTGTCATCCCAGTCGAACGGAACATTGACCTAATCCTACGAGCACGAAATAAGTGCAACATACCATTCAATGCATCGATAGGGTTATACAGGCACTCTCATTATGGCAAGTACCTCCTTGACCATTGCGTTTTCGCCAACTTTTTACTCCCCTTCAACCTGTGGTCCCATTCAGAAATGACGCCCACCTCTCGCATGGCGAGACCTTTAAGCAAATTGAAGAAGGCATAATCGACTTCGGGAGCAACGCTTGATTCAAGTGCAAGCCTCACTTCCCCTCGAATCATTCGCAATCCCGCCCTCCACGGAGTCAGGGCGGGGATCTGTGAGCGATACCACCTATGTCCTGGCCAGCTCATTCCCGTCGCACGAAAATGAAAACAGGGGGTGGACGGCAGATGTTGAGCTTGGGGAATGGAACGCGATTGCGATCAAGATGATGTGGACACGATGACAGAGGAGAGGGAGCTGAGGAACCCACAACTCAGGAATGGACAATGAATCTCTCGTAGGCAGGTGATATGTCTGAAGATAATTGTGCATCATGTGAACTCTTCTGGACGGCTTTGAGGGGCCAACCGGTCAACCGGTCAATCGCGGTGCCTCACTCGGAGCTGGATTGTACTGCGAACAGAGAAGAAGCCACCGTGACAGCATTGGGCGCCAAAGTCACAGCATTGCCTTATTTTTGTCTTGATCATCCTATGGAGGCCTACAACGTGTTCGGTGTTTTCCCTCCCTCAGTCTTTCTCGTCGACGCACCTGTGCAAATTCACCGACTCGAAACGCAGCTTGCAACATCATGTTAAGCCCCGTACCACAAGGATCTGTCAACGATGGTCCTCGGCCACTTCTAGTTATCCCGGTGCATGATGATGACCTTTTCTTGAGGCTCGCGTACCTCCCTGACGGACGCCGAGTTGTCACTGGCTCTTTGGGCGGAACTGTGAAGGTCTGGAATCTGGAAAACGGCGGGCAAGAAGGGACATCGATGGAGCACGAGAGCGGACCCATAACTAGCCTTGCTGTGACCCGGGATGGCACAAAGATCATCAGCGGTGATGAGGAAGGAAGGATCAAAGTATGGGACGTCGAATCGCACAAACTCATCCGGGAATGGCCTTGCTCACGGAGATCCACCAAGATTGCCATCTCGCCAGATGATCGATTTGTTGCGGTTGGTTATCGGACTGTGAAGATTTATAGCATGGAAGGGGAACAAGTCAATCAGTCCATCGACGTCGGCGATGTTTGGTGTATGTCATTCTCTCCAAACGGGGACAAGCTCGCATGTGGCAGCATTGGAAGCAACATCCACGTGTATGACGTCAAGACTGGTGCACTCATCCTGGGTCCACAAGAGGGCCACAGCCATGACATCCATTGTGTGCTGTGGTCACGCGATGGCAGCAGACTCTTCTCTCCATCCTACGAAAACATGATGATTCTCCTTTGGAACGCAGAGACGGGAGAACAAATCGGACATCCATGGAAAGGCCACACAGGCGGGATACACACACTCTCCCTTTCCCCAGATGGATCAATCCTTGCGAGTGCGTCCTGGGATAAGACAGTTCGCTTTTGGGATGCAACTACCGGTGATCCCGTCGGGCAACATCTGCGGCATGATAAACGTGTACTTGATGTTTCTTTCTCTCCCTCCGGTGAATTCGTGGCATCAACAGATGAGAAGAAGATATATTTGTGGCGGGTACCTTGGTGGGAATCGGTTCAGAGTCAGGTAAGGACGCTTATCAGGTATACAGTAGCTTGCTATTCATTCTCATCGCTTTCTGCGTCCTGCAGAAAAGTCTCGCTGACCTCGGTGCGCCACGCAACACCGTTCACCTCGCGCAACCGTCCCTCTTCCATCCACCTCCACCATACTCTACCCACTTTCCCGGCACTGGACAATTTGAAGTACTGCATCTCGATTTTGATGTAAGTATTCGCGAGTCATAGCTTGCCAAGCGTACCCATACTCTCTTCAAATTGAAGGCAGTTACACCAGCCTCGAATCACCTTACCACAACTCCCTTGGTACTCAACCCGCTGCTCAACTCCCTCGCCCGGGACCCGAATACCGACTCCCCGGACACGTCGGCTACGTCTGATGAAGTGGACTTGCAATACATGATTCCAGACCTCTCTCTTGGGCTCGATGAATGTCAGCGCATATTCGACATACGGCTACGTAAATTGGCACGAATATTCATACATTTGTCCACATGTAACCATTAATCTGTACTGCAGATTGATCTCGCGACATCAAAAGGGCTTCGTGTCTCTCATGACCTCATCCCTTCAAGATTACCCCATGGCGTACAGAATATTTCACTTACATGGAATGGAATGGAAAGCATGGCGGATGCGGAACATAACTCAATGTAAATATGTTTCCTTATTGTCCATGAATCATCACGATCCTCCTGCGAGCGGCAGATGTGCCAGAGTCATTTCATGTTTGCTCTGGCATGACTTACCCCTAACCAATCTGCTACAGGCACACTTTGGGAACCAAACCCTCAACATCAGTCTTTCGTTCCTCACTCAATGGTGATCCAAAACGGATTCGCAAGATCGATAAAATCAAACAAAAACTTGTCGACATGCTTCGTGAGTTGTCGCTGAGCTATCGTACGAAATGCATTCAATCAATCGACCGCTATGTTTACAGGCGAGATTGGCTTCAAGTTGTCCAACGGTCGGCTCCCGTGGTCCACCCTCGAAGGTGACCTGTGGAGGAAGGGATACACGATCCTCAATTGGCCGCATGGCGTTGTTCGCGACAGAGACAAAGGCATATCCGGACTGAGTGCAGAGGATACAGACAGACTGCACGATGCACTTTTCGTCGACGAGCAGCGCATTCAGTTCGTACCATGCGGCGAGGGTAAGATCCTGAGCATATATGGTTCTATATACAGGGTTGCTTATCCATCCGTCAGAATCAGCAAGCAACAATGATCAGGTCGCCTCGTCGTCCGTTGCTTCGAGCTCGGATAGGGCCTGCGAGAACAACCTTTCCATGATGGGCAAGAAGCCAAGGTTCAGGGTGACTACGGCAGCGGCGTTTATAGAACGCCCTCAAAAGAGGCGACGGATATAGCTATGCATTTCATCCCTTAAGTATCTATTTTCTAAGAGAGGTTACGATACTCGTGGCTCTATGCGCCAGCTGAATGGTGACAGTCCTCCCAAGGACACCCTGTCAAGACGATCCTCCAAGTCACGAACGGAAAGACCATTGCTAGCTCATGAGCACAGACATGTTCAACCGGCGCACAGAAGGTCACCTCCAAGCAGTCCTCCCCACCTGCCGGGATTCCCTTTGACTCCTCAAGTGCAACTGAGCAAATGTCAACAAGGGCATGACGAGCGCCATCATGTGTCCCTCGCCATGCACTACCTGCATCCGAGTTGCCTCGGATGAGTTGCATTACCGCGCACACATTGGTAGTTCTCAAGTGGTTGTCGACGGACTTGTCCAATGTCCGCTGAGTTTTCACTTACGCGCACCCTTGGCCAGTGATAGTGATGCAAGCCCACGGACAGCATGGGGACACCAGCGAGGGGAGCATCGTCGTTGCTCACACCTAGGGCATACACACAGCATCAGAGAACCAGATCGTAGGGTCGTAATTGTCCCATCATGGGTGTCCGATCCAATATGACCTCGAAGCATCTCATCAGTCAGTGTTAAACGATTCGTCTCCCACCAGCAGCGTGATGGAGAAACAGCGCCAGCAACGTCATTAATATTGGGACACGAGTCAAGGGGGCAGGGTGTACAACGACAATCGATGACTCGGCGAGCACCAGATGGTGCACGTTGTCAAGCAAGAATGACTCGAAAAGCGAGTTGGGAGAATAGAAATTGTTGATCTCAAGGTTGAGGCTGTGGGTGGGAGAGGGAAAGGTTTGAGGAGAAAGCGTGGATTTACGCATTCTCGAATAAACCCCACATGAGCTCCACAATAGGGCATTCTTATCGCCAATCCGAGTTTGCCCCGAGTAATTGAGCAATCGTGGGCCACGGAGGTGGGTACAACGATGAATGGCGGGCTGACTCAGGCTGGATGTACTTGAGCCTGCTTGAACGGGGTTCTCTTGAATTAATTTTGACATCACCCATGGCGGCAGATCGTCGAGCGTGTCACCCCGGTTGAACGCCACCGAATGAGGCGCACAATACAGGTCGGGCTTGTCACTCTCTTTCAAGTCTTACACTAACAATAAACCAAGACTGGTGCACGAAACGGGTCATTGAGCCCCAACAGGTCGACAAGGTGGTGCAGTACTCTCTTCTCCGCAAACACGAGTTGCTGAGATGCCATGACCGCCTCACACCCCCTCCTTTGCGCAGCCCCCACGCTGGTAACAATGCGCATCAGACTTTTCGATCGACAGGTTCAAGCACAGTTTCTTGGTCCTGTTCATAGTCATCCCTCTCAATCACACTCCCCTCCTGTGTGTCTAGGATTTCGGGTCACGGTCCGTACATTATCTTCCCTTTGTTGCTAGCTCCCTCTCGTTGAGAAAAAGTGACACCTCGCAGGTGGCATCGGACATCAAGTCTGAACATCAGTGGGAGCCGGCGAGTGATTGGGATGAAAATGATTTGGAGACAGTGAGCCCGGAAAGGGAGAGTGTGATGTTACTCGCATCCGATGCAACAAGGGGAGAGGGGGAGAAGGAAGGTCACGGAAGATGTGGAGAGGGCAGAAGTTGGCAAAGGGGTGGAGGTCTCGTTATTGGGCGCTAAAAAGAAATTGATTGCATCGCTTCGGGGTGGAGGTTCACAGGGTAGTTTCAAAGGCGTTCCTCAGATTTTCAACAACTTTTTTCCCCAACGAACCTCTGCAAAGAATCGACTCGAAACCCAGCCCACAACGTCATGTCAAGTGTCATACTCCAACCGTATGACGATGTCGGACCTCGGCCATACCTAGTAATCCCGGTGAATGACCGCATTATCTGGAGGCTCGTGTACCTTCCAGACGGAAGACGCGTTGTCTCTAGTTCGGATGATGGAACCGTGAGGGTCTGGAACTTGGAAAAAAGGAAAGAAGAAGGGACATCGATGGAGCACAAGCACGCAATAAGCAGTCTCGCTTTGACTCGGGATGGCACGAAGATCATCAGCGGTGATGACGATAGGAAAATCAAAGTCTGGGACGTCGAATCGCACGGAATCATCAAAGAATGGGCCTACCCAGACTTTATTCCCAGCATTGCCATCTCGCCGGATGACAGGCTCTTTGCAGTTGGGGATCGGATCGTAGGCGTTTACACCATGGCAGGGCAACAAGTCAACCGTTCCATCGAGGTCGGCAGAAGAGTATGGTCCATGTCATTTTCTCCTGATGGTGACAAACTCGCGTGTGGTACTCCTGGCGACATATGTGTATACCATGTCAAGAGTGGTGCACTCATGCTTGGTCCGTTACAAGGCCACAAAGATTCGGTCTGGTGTTTGCTGTGGTCAGATGACGGCCGAAGGCTCATCTCTGGTTCAGACGACGCAACAATTCGCTGTTGGAACGCAGATACAGGAGAACTGATCGGGCAACCGTGGACAGGTCACACTGGCGGTGTATACTCCATCACCCTTTCGCCAGATAGGTCGATCCTTGCGAGCGCATCCTTGGATCACACCGTTCGATTCTGGGATACAACTTCCGGTCGTTCCATCGGACAACAACTAGAACACGTTGACGCTGTAACTTCGGTTTGTTTCTCTCCATCCGGCGAATCTGTGGCATCAGCCGGATGGGATGGAAAGATGTACTTGTGGCGAGTACGAGTTCTTGGGTTAAACTCTATAGCTAACAAGGTATTTGCATTCTTCAGGCGTTTCCTGGTGCCGGTACTCATTATCCTCCGTTGTCGCAGAGTGAACTTGTACGGGATTCTGATCCCTCTTCGAATGTCAGTAGAATTTGCCTTGTAGGCTATCCTTTGGCTAACGATTTCCCCCACTTCTCCGTAGCTAGTTGGACCAGTCCATCCTATTGCACCGTCATCACTGGTTCATCCCCACTCTACCTCCCTGTCGGTGGCAGAACCACAACCTGAGATGTCCTCCCGCAGGCATGTCATTTCACTACAACGTAGTAGTATGGTCACCTGATATCATTGTTCCGCTCAGATCAACCTCCCTTAGCGTCCAGTTTCCACCCCCACCCGATCTTACATCCCACATCATCAGAATTCAAGATCAATATTCAGCGGGAGGAAGTTTTGGCGATGTCTACAAATGTCGCTATCATGGCAGTCCAGTCTCAATGGAGGTTTGGCCGCGCTCTGTGTCTCACGTTACTTTCCGTTCATCGCTTCTTCAGGTTGCAGTAAAGTCCTTCCGGTTCAGCTTCACAACCGAGGGAGTTACGGGCAATAGATCTATCAGGGTAATTATCCACGCTATAACCAAAGTATGGTCTAAACTGCATTGCAGATGCTGCGTCGAGAGCTTGGAATTTGGAGGAGACTCGAGCACGACAACATCGTTCCTTTCCTAGGCATTGCACATGGGTTTGGGATGGGCGGCACAATGTCATTGGTGTCGTTGTGGATGCCAAACGAATCTCTCCACAAGTTCTTGTCAAAGTATGACGACAATCTAGGTGCGGTACACCGACTCCAGTTTGTGTGTCCCCTCCATATTGTCTAGTACGCTCTCATCCTTACCTTTCGATGGCAGCTACTGGACATTGCCAATGGATTACACTACTGTGGGTCGTCGTTATCATCCCAAAAGTCGAGAAGAATAACACGACGTAGTGCATTCTTTACTGATCATCCACGGTGACCTGAATTGTGTGCGTTACAGTGGAGACGCCAAAGCTGTTCTCATCTCAACATACGACAGAATAACGTACTTCTTGATGCAGACTACAATGCTCGCTTGGCCGATTTCGGCTACGCTTCTTTAGTGGGGAACATTCCCGAAGCATTAGTTTATCTCCAAAGGTCCACAGTGCGACCGGGCGCATTGCGCTGGAGCGCGCCAGAGCAAATTCAATCAGAAGAGACATTCGACTGGACGACGAAGAGCGATATATATTCCTTTGGTTGTGTTACCCTCCAGGAAAGCTTACTCGACACGAATGTCAGATTAAATCTGATATTCTTGCAGGTTTTATCCGGCAAACAACCATGGTCGGAAATCCGAGAAGATGTAGCCGTTGTTTTACGGTTGGCAAGGGGCCACCAGCCGGGTAGACCACAGTCTCGGGTGATGGATGACGTGCACTGGGATTTAATTCAGGATTGCTGGTCTTCGATAGAGGAGCGCCCTGCTGTGGAGGTAATCATCCCTACAATCCAACGATTTTTGAGTTGTCTTCCACGGCCCCAGCCACTTTGCGACCTGCTCCCGTCATGGTCAAGTCGTGCTGATTCTCGTATGGACACACCGACGCTGTCTCTCAGCCAAGCTGCCATCGAGGACTCAAGGTGGAGTGTCGACACCATTGAATGGGATCCTCGCCCAAGGTACGAACTTATCATTGTATCGTGCAATCATGTTGACCTTTGGTTCCTAGTGTTGTCGAACATGAAGATAGAATTGCCATGCTATCGCACTCCCTCTCCCCGAGAAGAACCTCTCGTGACATATCAGCCATTCCAACAGACATTGTTTCCTCACCAGAAGGTAAATCGACTTTCAATCCTCAGCAGTGCGATCTGTTCACTTACGATAACCTTAGGACCTTCACATTCTGCCGGCGAGTTCCTTGGCCACACATACATGGATGGTGTGGATGCAGAACGTCCTCAAAAGAGGCAGCGGCGTGAATAGGTGCACAGGATACGACGAGAGATGGAAAGGGGGAGTCCAGAGGAGCCCGCCTTCGACTGACTCGACGCGTGTTATGTGGTATTTTGTCTTTCCATTCGTAGGCGCACCTTTTTCTCGTTTTCTGCGTCCGTTTGGTCTGCAATCCTGTCCTGTGGTTATCAAGATGCATAAACACAATATCGCGCAATACGATTGAATGGTCGGATGGTTCACATCGGGCCAAGACGAGAGGCAGCGGACTCTGATAGGGGGCAGATCATCTGAATTGTGGTATAACGAACTTGTCACATCGATTTGAAGGCCCAGGGCCTTCGAAGACCAAATATGTTGTTAAATATGAGTAGGTGGAGAAGTGAGGAACCACGGTGTCTTCAAGTTCAATCGTATAAATATAAAAACCATACAACACAGAACGGAGGGTACTACACAAAAAAGCAAAAAAGAAAGCGTTACACGTACATGTATCATCACAATCCAACCAATCGAGCGAAACACGAGTGCTAGATGGTTTGGTAACTCCCTAAAGCACGTGAATGAGCGTCTGATAGTGGTGGATGGTGAGTTAGTAGTAAGAAACGCACATATCTGCACTTCCCAATCCCCACCTCCGGTGGCCAATATATTGCCCACAGGGCTGCAGTCTACCGATATCACTGGACAACGTCTCAGACCCACGGAGGTTATTTTATTTTGGTCAACCCACCAGAATTCTTGTGTCCTTGGAGCACACACTGCATAGTTGCAGTGCGCGAGTCCCAGAACCGTACACCACAGTCCTTAGATCCTGAAACAACCCACCTCCCATCATGTGACACAGCAAGGGACAACACATAGTCCTGCCAAACACAGGATCAGTCCACAGCTAATTACCAACCACTTAACGCACTGTATGACCAGTGAAGTTCATGGTATACTCCTTGAGTTCTTGCTCACCCGGACCATTCACAGCATCCTTTTGCTTGGCACCATATACCAAGTCATCCAGGTCCCAATATTTCAGTGTCTTGTCCAAGCTGCCACTCAACAAACCCTTGCCGTCAGGGGTGAAAGCTACGCTGTACACGCTGTCTCTGTGTCCTGACAGTCGCTCAACCAAACTGCCAGTGACGACGTCCCAGATTCGAATGACCACATCAGTACTTCCTGCAGCAACAAGCTGCCCATTGGGAGAAATGGCAACTGAAGCCAGCTCTCCAATATCATCCAATGGATCAGGACCATTTAGTGTGAAGGTTTTGGATGAGCCGTCGACCATATCCCAGACCCGGACTGTTTTGTCGCCTGAACCTGAGGCCATAAAGCGACCATCCGGTGAAAAGTCAAGAGAGTATATCACCGCTCGATGACCATCAAGGACATGGTGTATGCGCTTCTTGGCAATGTCCCAAATCTGTGACATATTGGATTCAAATATTGGCCCTCCGAATGGAATTATTCCCTACTCGTATTTGCTTATCTTCAGCCTGTAGCCAGGTATTTACCATCAGGACTAAAGCATACACTGCAGATATACATATATCCTGTCCGAGCAGTCTCGTGAAGAAGGACACTGAAGAGTGTGTAAAAATATGACTACTCTAGGATCAGACAGGATATGTTATTACGCACCGTGTCTTCGCACTGGTTTTGATATCGTAGATCTGTGCAGTACGATTGCATCCCGTTGCAAGGAATCTTCCATCTGCGGAGAATCGCACACAGCACACGACACTGTTGTGCATAAATTAGTTACAATGCTGTATCGTCATCGAAATGGAGTATCACTTTACCTGTTGTGCCTGAGTGTATGCACCAATGCGACATCAAGCACCCGCTTTACTTTGGGATTGAAAGCTGCAAACCAATCATTACCCTCCTTCTTCAGCCCTGCCAGTGGCAGGACGGTATCCGGGTCAAGGGCACCCAGAAACTGACCCCTACCGGAGGTATTGTTAACAGGAGCTAGTAAGCTCGAAGCTGGAGGCTGCTCGGTAGCACCTGAGGATGCGGGTTTTCCGGAGTGCCAAAATGTAGCACTTACCCATGGGGGTGGAGGTGGTGGCATGGAAAGCTTCCGGGGTGGTCCAGGGAGAAGAGGGGGCCGATAATGATCTATAGTAGATAGAGAAGGGTATGTGATATATATGAGGGGCCCGGGAATGTATGGGACTGTGAGGAAAGTTTACCTGGATGGTCACATTGCATGTGCTTGGTCTTCATGCGCTTCGGATCACGAACTTCAACAGGGAGTTCTCGCTCACGGACATGTTGGTGGCCATGGCCTCTGCCTTCCTCGTGACTATAATAAGCCAGAGGAGGTAAGGACCGATTTGCAGAAGGGGGTACACCGGGTATGGATGATGGGGGCACAGGGGGACCAGATGGACCAACAGAAGCGGAACCGACAGCAGAGTGATGGGAAGCATGAATGTCATGAATGCTCGAGCCTTCCATGGAGGTCGGGTGGAAAAGTGAGGTAGGCTCAGTCCTAAGATCGTCCTGACCTTGACTCGACCGTGACAGGAGTGAGTCACGAAGAGGACGGAATGTTGAATACTTCCTCAGAAAGTTGTCAACGGTAAAGATCACCACTTCCGCAGAAGGTCGCTCCTCGATTCGTGACCAACACTGTTGAATGAAATCCCAGTGCGAGTCGTCCAACGTTCGAGACTCTGGTCTGCAGGGCTTGCAGCCTTTTGCCAACTGTAAAACAATGGCCATGTCCTCTCGGATTTCGGACCATGGCTGTTTTCCGGACAACACCTGAAAGAATATCAGTACGGACCTAACAATTGTGCCCAACAAGTGCCCATACAACTTTCCTGGAGGGCAACACAACCAAACGAGTATATATCGCTTTTGGTAGTCCGATTAAATGTCTCTTTTGTATCGATTTGCTCTGGTGGGCTCCAGCGCAAGGCCCCCGGGTGCACGGTGGATCTTTGGAGATAAGTCAATGCTTTGGGGATGTTCCCCACCAATGAAGCGTATCCGAAATCGGCTAAGCGCGCAGTATAGTCTGCATCGAGAAGCACGTTATTCTGCCATTCTGTTAGACAATGAGGACTATGAGTCTCTACTTGACGCACGCAGTTCAGATCACCGTGGATGATCGGTAAAGAATGCACTATAGTGTGTTATCCCCCGAAAACTCCGGTGATGGAAAGGGCGACATACAATAGTGTAGCCCATCAGCAATATCCAGCAGCTATCATATGACGTTATATGATGGGAAAGTGAACAAAAATGAGGGTACGGACAAACTGCAATCGGGGTTCAACACTTAGATTGTCGCCATGCTTCTCTAAGAAATGTTGGAGGGATCCGTTTTGCATCCACACTGACACCAACGACATTGCGCCGCGCATTCCAAACCCATATGCAATTCCCAGGAAGGGAACAACATTAACGTGACTGAGTCTCCTCCAAATTCCCAGCTCTCGACGGAACATCTACACGCCAACGCCAGTTTAGGTCAGAATTATTGTTTGAAGATGCCAGTGGGATGGGATACCTTGGCTGATTTGTTGTTTGCATCTCCATTTATTGCAAATGCAAACCGGAACGCCTTGACTGCGACCTTGGGGAGCGTGTAATCAACAAACAGCGGCAGCATAGTCACATACACAACTTGCACCTCCTTTGGCGAACCATTGTGGTACCAACATCTATACACATCACCGAAGCCTCCTCCAGCGACATACTGATCGTCAGCTTTGGAAATATAGGGTGTAAGATCTGGCGGAGGGGGGAAATTTGTGCTGACAAGAGAAGATCTGGACCAAAAAGTTCAAACAGCGAGTCAGACGATCGTCCTACAGTTTAGTCTGCAAGGTCACGTACTCGAGGCTGGACATTATATACGGTAGCTCCATTACCAGCGAGGAAGTGGATAGTAGTAGATGCGGTGATGTTGAGCGATTCAGTGGAGACGAAACCTAACGTTCAGGCTCGAGCTTGAAGCCTTTTAATTAAAGGGATTGCTATCCAGGGGGAATGCAACCTGAGCAATCCTGGTGACAAGCTTACCTAGTAGGAGTGCGGGAGGGAGCCGTCAGAAAGTGACGACTCATAGAGTACGGAAGTGGTAAAAACTAGAGCGACAAGTGTCGACCCTCTACAGCATATCGCAAATGTTAATGAACTTCCACGAGCCTTGATCGGGCTGGCCCCGATTACCAATCTGCGGTAAGGACCCCACATTCTAGAACGTCATCAAACATTCAGCAGATGGATTCGGACCTCCCCAGGCTGGTGGTAGTCTACTGCCGACGCCTGCAGCTCAGCCGTCGGACAATTAGGTCACCAAATGGCCTTTTGCTCGGTGCTTTCGGGCCATCGTTCGACGTCAAAATTCAAGATGATTAAGCAATGGCAACATTAAACGCGTAAAATTATTTTCCTTTCCTTCCGTTCGTCAAGGCTCCTTCAAGTTTTGGATCATTCGATGCCTCTGTGAGTTGTCATTCAAGCCTGCAAACTAACTACACCCACTACGTCATCCTCGTACGTCCTCCATTTCAGTGTCATGTATGATTCATCACCACTTATTCACCCTACTGACAACTTGTTCTAGCCATGTCGAGCAAGAATATTCCCCACTCTCCCTCAAAGCGAACTGAAACAGAATTACCCGCCTCAATATGTCAACGAGGCGGTGGAAGTGCCTTCTTCCCGGAAAACTCAAGACATCGATAATTGTCTTTCACCATGTGCCTTCCTTGATTCCGGAGTGAGGAACGACGATGCTTACCTCTCGTGCGGC
The DNA here is from genome assembly GCA_018397855.1 of Boletus reticuloceps. Taxonomy (NCBI): domain Eukaryota; kingdom Fungi; phylum Basidiomycota; class Agaricomycetes; order Boletales; family Boletaceae; genus Boletus; species Boletus reticuloceps. Next base: position 2,521,588 of record JAGFBS010000001.1, read on the forward strand.
GAGATCTATAAAGCGAATTGAAGACTCCAAAGCAGGTTCAAGCACACCATCACATCCTGTACCAGCCATTTCTGCCGCCTACGGACTAACCAGCCTGCTCCTGCTCTAGAGCAAAGCTATCACTGGATATCGGACTTGAGTAGGAGTGGGTGGCAACAAGTGATTGGAATATAGATGACGTGGGTGGTACCCGCACCTGAGACGATCGGATGGACAGTCAATTTCATTGGCGTTGGGTGCCGACAGTTTTGGTACTAATTCTCGAAGAAATGTGTCCGAATAGTGTGGCCTATGTTGCAATACGGGTTTCAAATCGATCGATATCACCATCTAATGTAGTCGTGGTCGTGCTGGAAAGGTGACTGCATGGCGGTGCTTCATCCTGATAACGCTGTCATGAAGGTTCACGACACATTCGGTGGTTCTTCTTGAGTCTTCTCGCTACCCACCTTACAAATGCAACAACACAAAACCTAGAACCATCATGTCAAGCGTCCTCCTGGCACCACAACAGTCTGACAACGATGGTCGTCGGCCAAGGCAGGTAATCTCGGAGAATGACGACTCGATCTCCACCGTCGCGTACCTCCCTGGTGGTCGCTACGTTGTCACCGGCTCCAATGATGGAAATGTGAGGGTCTGGGATGTGGAAAGCGGGGAGCAAGCGGGGACATTGATGAAACACGACTCGAAGACAGTGAAGAGTCTTGCCGTCACCCGCGATGGTACCAAGATCATCACTATCGACATCAGTGGGAGGATCAAAATATGGGGCGCCTATTCGCACAAACTTGTCACCGAATGGACTCATCCAGGGAGCTTTCCCACTATTGCAATCTCGCCGGATGATCGACTCATCGCGATTGGTTACGAGACCATGGTTTTTTATACCATGGGAGGGAAGCGGGTCAACCATCCCATCGAGGTTGGGAGTAGGGTGGCCTCTGCGTGTTTCTCTCCTGACGGCCACAAACTCGCATGTGGAACTGGCTACAATATTCGTGTCTACGACGTCGAGAGTGGTACTCACATCGTTGGGCCATTCAAGGGCCATAAAGACTGGGTTCGTGGGGTGCTGTGGTCACGCGATAGCAGCAGACTCTTCTCCGTGTCCTACGACAAAACCATTCGCTGTTGGAGCGCAGATACGGGTGAACCGATCGGAGAACCGTGGGCAGGGCACACCGACTGGGTATGCTTCCTCGCCATTTCCCCAGATGGAACAACCATTGCGAGTGCATCCAACGATCGAACCGTTCGTCTCTGGGACGCGACCTCTGGTAACCCAGTCGGACAATGTCTGCGACATGATGAAGACGTCACCGGCATTTGTTTCTCTCCCACTGGTGAATCTGTGGTGTCAGTAGGATCCAAGGGGATGATATCTTTGTGGCGATTACCTTGGTCGGATTTGGTCGATGGTCAGGTAATGACGTTCATCAGATGTCCCTCAGCGTTCATAGTTACTGACGCTTCTTCAAAGCTGTATGATACAGATCGTCCCATCACAACTTCCGTAGCGTCCAGTTCACACCCAGCGCTTCCTACGCATGAACCAAACCCCAACGAAGGGCACTCTTTGGTGGAACTACGGTATGAAACGTCTACTCTTGTGTATGTCATTTTACTACCCGAGGACAATGGCCTGATAATGTTATTTTACGTTCGAATCGACTTTTCCAGTGCAAGTCACCCCCCTCCGCTAGATCTCACACGTTATATTACCAAATCTGATGACCAGTATGTTGCTGGAGGAGGTTTTGGTGATGTATATCGATGTCGATACCTCAACGGTTCGCCGAAGGAGGTTTGAGTATGATATTTGACTCATCCTGCCTGTCATTCATCACTCCTCCAGGTTGCAGTCAAAGCGTTCCGATTTAAGTTCACACTGGCTGCGCATGAAAGCGATAGGTCTGTCAAGGTAACTCGTCTCATGCATCACTTCTAACTGCGATCTAAACTGTGTTTAGATGTTCCGCCGGGAGCTTGGAATCTGGCGGAGACTCAACCACCCTAATGTCGTTCCGTTCCTGGGTATTTCATACGGGTTTGGGATGCGTGGTGCAATGTCATTGGTGTCATTGTGGATGCCCAATGAGTCGCTCTCACTTTTCTTAGCAAAGCATGACGATCACCTGGACTTGGGGCACAGACTCCAATTTGTGCGTCTGCTGAACTATTCATCATCCACGTATTCTAACTCTGTCTAATAGCTGCTGGATATTGCCAATGGGTTGCACTACCGTGGGTTGTTGTTATTGTTGCTAAGGCTAGATAAATAACACACTACAGTGCATTCTTTTCCGATCGTCCATGGCGACCTGAATTGCGTGCGTCAGAGAAGAACATTTAGTGTCCTGTCCACTTTTTCTGAACACATTGCAGAACAATGTGCTTCTCGATGCAGACTATACTGCACGCTTGGCCGATTTCGGATACGCGTCGCTGGTAGGGAATTTTCCCGAAGCATTAACGTATCTCCAAAGATCCACCGTGCGACCAGGCGCCTTGCGTTGGATTGCACCAGAACAAATCGAATCAGAAGAGACGTTCAACCGGACACCCAAGAGCGATATATATTCATTTAGTTGCATCGCTCTCCAGGCAAGTTTCCTGGGTACCATCGTCGGGTCCGAGTTGACTTAGCTATACCTTGCAGGTATTGTCTGGCCGACAACCATGGTCTGAAGTCCGGGAAGACGCAGCGGTCGTGCTACGGTTGGCAAAGGGACACAAGCCTGGTCGACCAGCATCTCGGGCGATGGATGATGCACACTGGGATTTTATTCAAGAATGTTGGTCACCAGTCAATGCTCGTCCTGCTACGGACGTAATCATTTCTACCATCCAACAATTCTTGAGTTGGTGCCCACAGATCCGTCCCCTTTCTGACATGATCCGGACATGGCCAAGTCAGGCTGATCCTCTCGTGGACGCGTCGTCGTTAGCACTCAGTCATGCTATCATGGAAGACTCGAGGTGAAGTGGAAAGGATAATCAGAAAGGGTACATATAGCACTTCCATATTCGAGTTCCGGGTTCCCTGTTACACGGACGAGGACGGGATGTATGCGGAACACATTCAAGGACGGGAAATTGGCGCATATAGGGTGCACTGAATGCAACGGGGAACGGTGATTCTGAGTAGCGAGGACCCCATCTTTGACCGAGCTTCCCATTCCGACCAACCACCTTCAACCATAGTGGCTTCGTTGGTAGCAAGTCTGCCGTGCCGTGGAAGTACAAGGGTGTGTGCGAAAATCAATTTGGTGGGCAGTAGTATATCGAGGCGGCCCATAGTGAGTCTTCTGGCAGGCTGCCCGAGCTTCTCTTGCAGTCCAGTGGTAGTAATACACGGTATGCATCACATCACCGTGTTAATCGTGGCTTGTGCCAGGCTTTGGAGGAAGGGAGGAGACACGATGAACTAATTGGTCTTAGGGTGACTCGACAAATTGTCTGTCTTCCATGAACTCGAGTCGTCGAGTACTTGGCGATGGGCTGAGCCTGAGGTTTTTGTCACAATGTATGAGCCACCTTGAACGCGCACTTGCAAGGGTGCGGTTCAATGATTCGGGATTCTCCGAGTCCCGTGACGGAGACCAGCGAGTCACCGTGATGGTATTGTCATCTTGTTACTTACAGTAACATGTCATGTCTTTTCATTGCTTTTCCTCTTACTTCGCCGTCGTACTTCTTGACCTTGGCATTCAGACTCAACTTGTCCAGGTCTCTGGAAGTCCGGACTGCCATACTTTCGATATAGAAGCATGCACCACACGGTCCAAACTGTCCTGGCCACCTAAGCCAAGTATGTACTAGCGTGGATGGCCAAATAAGCATGCATCATCACATTGACAATCTATTAGGTCTTCTGCCGTCTGCGCCGAACTGTCAACCATGAGCAGATATGCCTGCTCGCTCTGGTAAACAACAAAGCCTCGCGTACTGGTGGAAGACAACAGGCTGAGTTTGACGCCTCCACATGTCCGCATAGATAATGAGGAACAGGGAACGGCGGATATAGCCATCCCAGTGCAGCGACTTGGAGCCCACGCCGGTTTCAGATTTGCTCTTGGCGTGATTAATCTGCGCCTAGTCTCCACACACCATACTTCATACTTCGAGATCTCTCATTCTGCGACAAGTCGCACAGGCGAAATTTTGGACCGCTCCATCGCTCTGCATTCGATTGTGATATCAGTCTACTTTTCAAGTTTAGACTCGTTGTTTGACACGAGTCTATGTACCTCCCATCCCGTAAGTCATTCTTATTGTATTTCGAACAAATGTTCACCTGCCCGCTTTCCGAAATCGGTATCGGGACAGATCGCTCTTAAGAAGGTCGTTATCTGTGTGCACTGCCCTGCGGACAATTCATATGAACGCGTTATTTATGGTCACTTGAGAGGTGACCGTTGCGTAACGAAGGGAGATTGCTGAAATTGCCAGACCTCTACCGAGCATAGTCCGCGATACACTGTTCTTGCCAAGTTACCCTTGGGCCATGCCATGGACGATTTGTCTTGTGCCAACCCCACACTAGTGCTGTTGCCACGAGGTGGACGGCGAATTACGGGCGATAAAGCTTTTTATGACCTCCGCGAATATATCAATGAAACATCCCCGAATCTGACCATTCGCTATAACTGCGGTAGATGATATTTGAAGGGTGCCTTTGAGCAACCATATCCCCCATCCCCCACAGTATGAGTGACGACCCCTTCCCTCAGCAACTTCCTACCCTTCAGCGGATGGGCATAGACGAGCCCTCGCTCGCCTCAGCTACCAACGCTGCAGAGGTTGCAACAGTTTGGTTCAACGCATTCTCAAGTGGTTTCGTCAAACTACGTCTCTGCCATGAGCCTTTCCTTGCTCCGGAACTTCAAAAACTTCTCCCCGATCTAGCCTTGTTGAGGCTCTCCTTCGAATTTGGAACCAAGGTCGGGAAAGGCACGGCAGTTTGTTACCTAGCCCCTGTGCCTGGCCCAACATGGAAGGCGTATTCCCTCTATACTTGCCTGCAATCCCTCAGTGATTTTCCTGAGCAGGTACCGTGTAGATCTTGAAGCTGATGTTATCACTGATCTCGAATACAGACTGGTCCTCTCCGCAGCCGTACTGCCGAACTTGGTACTTGGCAAGAGAGACGTCGTCGCGAGGAGGAGCTTGTCGACGACGATCCGACTGTGATTGTAATTGGTGCTGGCCACACTGGCCTTGAAATCGCAGCGAGGCTCAAGTACCTCGGTGTCTCGCACCTGGTCATCGACAAGAAGGCTCGGGTCGGAGATAGCGTGAGTGTCCCTCAAGCTCTGACGCACCACTGAACTCACGAGGTGACAGTGGAGGGATCGTTACAAGGCGTTGTGCTTACACGATACGGTCTGGTACAATCAAACCCCGTATTTAACGTGAGTCGAGTAAGATGTGCATGTAGGCTCTCTTTATCGTATGCGGCTTTAGGTTCCCACCAACTTGGCCTGTGTTCTGTCCGGCCCGGAAGGTACGAGCTAGCGGACTCGGGGTTTTCACTGACCCAATATGATTGGATTAGCTTGCTGATTGGCTGGAGAGTTACGCCAACAACCTCGAGCTCAATGTATGGACTTCATCCGTGATCACCGAAACAGAGTGGGACGACCACCTGAAAACGTGGACTGTCGAGATCAACAGAGGCGGAAAGGGCACTCGAACTCTCAAAGTGAAACACCTAGTTTTTGCGACTGGCTTTGGAGGTCGAGCAAAAGTGCCAAATATTCCAGGAAAAGTAAATATGCAAGTTGGTTTCGAATCCATCCTTGTTACCATAATCCTTTCCTAGGAGGACTTCAAGGGCGAAGCGGTGCATTCTTCCGAATTCGCCTCTGCAGCGAATTATATTGGCAAAAAGGCTGTTGTCGTTGGTGCTTGCACCTCTGGTATGTTATCATACGACGGAGCGGGGGGTTGCTCTGTTGAATGCAAGTCAAAGGTCATGATATCGCCCGAGACTTCCTCAACCACGGTGTTGATGTCACAATGTAAATCGTTTCAAACCAGCTTTAACAGCTTATTCTGACTGACGTTCTCTAGGTACCAGCGCTCGTCTACGTTCATCATCTCAGTTGAAGCACTCGAACAATTGCTTGCCGGTACGTCATTTGGACCAGTTCTGTAATCAACAATCGTTTGACCACCCCAACCCCAAAGGCCTCTACAACGAGACTGTTCCAACCGACATCGCGGATGTCTATAGCTGCAGTATACCGAATGCTGTGATGAGGCGCATTCACCAACGCACTGTGCCCCATACTGCGCAGACTACAGACAAGTCAGTGCAGGACTCCGATATTCTATGAGCTACGTCTTCACAACACCTCCCAAATGCAGAGCGATTTTGGATGGTCTCGCCAAGGTAGGGTTCAAGACGAATCTCGGACTAGACGGGGCAGGCTTCTTCCAGCTCCTGTACGCGAACGCGGGAGGATACTACTTTGGTAGGTTAAAACGGTGGACGATACCGTGTTCTCATATCCTTCAACAGATACCGGTGCAAGTAAACACATTGTCAATGGCGATATTAAGCTCAAGAATGGGAACGCTATCGAACGCTTCACCCAGAAAGGACTCAAGTTTGCGGATGGGACGGAGCTCGAAGCCGACATTGTGGTCTTCGCAACCGGGTACGTACCTATACTTCTTTGTCACATTCATACATCTGAGGCGCACCCCGGCTCTTTGAAGATACGGAGACCCACGCGACAGCATGCGCGATGTCTGTGGTCCGCAAATCGCTGACAAGGTGAAGAAAGTGTGGGGCCTCACGAAAGAAGGGGAGGTGAGTGGTATTTGGAGGGACTCTGGACATGAAGGCCTGTGGTTCGGCATTGGTACGTCGTCGCATTGCGTTCTCCTCCGGCCTTCTATTCTTGACATACGGTGGGAAAAGGTAACTTGGGAATGTCGCGTTTCCATAGCCGACATCTTGCGTTGCGTAAGTGATTTGTGTACATGACAGGACGTGACATCGTTGAGAGATGCTTGCAGAAATCAAGGCTATTGAAGCTGGTATCTTGAAGAAGTCTGAGGTCAAGTTTTAGCACATGAGTGCTCTGGGTCGACGAAGCTCCACGGTGTGTTGGTTGTACATCTACGTGTTGTAAATCTACTTTCTATGATGTCCTAACAAGGATTAGGATCCAATCAAAAAACAGGCCAGCTGGTTGAGTTATAGGCTAATGGCGTGCATGATGCGTACTGGATCGTGGACCACACTGTTAAGCAAAGTCGTCCTGTGAGGCCCTTGCCTACATTGCGTAACACTGTTGAAATTGATGGAATCATATGAGAACCAACGACGAATGATGCATGGACGACCCAGAGTAAAGTGCTGGTGTACTATGACGGAACATGGATACTCGGATATTGGCCTTCTATGACCATGGATGAGGCTCACGGCCAAGAACGGCAGGTACAAAGCGTCTAGTACACGCCGCCGGGGCGAACTACACGCTGGCGCTGGAACAAGTTGGTGGATGGCGCAACATACACCGATTCCCACGCTTGAGCATCAGGCCTTCACCTTCAGCTTCAGGAACAATAATAACTAGGACATGAACACAAATTAAGAACCATTGGAGGGTTCACGGTTCATGGTCTCGGTATTATCCGTGACCCGTGAAGGGGTTCATTACTGTCCCGTTTATTGTTCTACCTCTTCCCTTCAAGTCTATCTTTCCGCCACTCACCTTTGCAGATACATCGGCCCGAAACTTAGTTTGCAACCAACCGCCACGATGTCAAGGATCATGCCGCGACGGTCTTACAACAATAGTGCTCGGCCACACCTGGCAATTCACGCGCACGACAAGGTTATCCGAAGGCTCGTGTATCTCCAAGACGGACGACACGTTGTCACCGGGTCTGATGACGGGGCCGTGAGGATCTGGAATGTGGAAAACGGGGAACAACATGGGTCGTCGATGGAACACAACAGCGAAATAAGTGGCCTTGCCGTGACACGGGAAGGTGCAAAGATCGTCAGCGGTGCCGATAATGGGAGCATCAAAATCTGGGAGGTTGAACCGCACGAGATCGTCCATGAATGGACTCATCCAGAGAACTATCCCATCGTTGCCATCTCGCCGGATGATCGACTCGTTGCGGTCGGTGGTCGGAAGGTGTTTCTTTACTCCATGGACGGGATGCAGCTGGTCAACCATTCCATTGATGTTGGCAGAACTGTGTGGTCCATGTCCTTCTCTCCTGCCAGTGACAAACTCGCGTGTGGTACTGATGATGACATCCGCGTCTATGAAGTCGCGAGTGGCACACTCCTCCTGGGACCGTTAGAAAGCAAGAGGGATGTGATTGGGTGTGTACTGTGGTCACTGGATGGAAACAAGCTCTTCTCTTGCTCGGACGAAACCATTCGTTGTTGGAGTCCCAATTCTGGGGAACCGATCGGACAACCGTGGGTAGGTCACGCCGGGAGTATAAACGCTATTTCCCTTTCACCGAGTGGATCGGTCCTTGCAAGCGCCTCATGGGACGAAACTGTTTGTTTCTGGGATACAACCTCTGGTCTTCCCATTGGACAACATCTACGGCATTTTGAAGGAGTCACTGCAGTGTGTTTTTCTCCCTCTGGTGAATCCGTGGCATCAGGATCGTGGGATGGAATGATGTATTTGTGGCGGGTATCTGGATCAGATCCAATCGAGAATCAGGTAATCACTCTCTTCATGTATGTCTAGTGATGGTATCCATCATCTCCGCACTTGCAGGAAGGCCAAACCATCCCTGGCGTATGCTACCCTCAATGTTGCACGTATCTCCTGCTCATTGTGTGTTTTAGTCCTCTCTGTCGCGTTCTACTGGCTATAAAGGTTTACAATCTGATTCCGACCCCTTATACGCGAGTATTTTCCTGCATATGGCCGTCCCTCTCGTTGTTCATCGCAATATATAGCTATCTGCGCCAGCTCGTGCCATTGCACTCAATGCACTGTCTATCATACATCCTACACCCTCGCCAGCGGTGGAACGAGCAAGTCAATCATCCAGACCAAGGTGCGTCTCTTTCGCTAGATGCATGTGGTATCGTTGCTTGGTATAAATATTTTTTGATTGCAGTGAATCTCAGCCTTCGCCGGATCTCACACCCTATATCGTCAGGACAGACAATCACTATTTGGCCGGAGGAAGTTTCGGTGATATCTATAGATGTAGGTATGTCGGTGGTTTGGAGCCGAAAGAGGTAGGCTGTGCCCGACCAATATATGCTCCCCATTTACCCTTCCCTTCCCACAGGTTGCAGTCAAAGCTTTCCGATTCAGAATTGCAATGGAAGGAGATACAGACGATCGATCTGTCAAGGTGACCATACCCATTACGATTTAGACCACTGTCTCAATCGCCTTCTAGATGCTCCGTCGAGAGCTCGGGATTTGGAAGAGACTGAATCATATCAATATCGTCCCGTTCTTAGGTATTGCATACGGCTTTGGAATGAGTGGTTCCATGTCGTTGGTGTCGTTATGGATGTCCAATGACACACTCCACAACTTCTTAGCGAAGCATGACGATAGTCTAGGTGTCATGCACCGACTCCAATTTGTGCGTCCTTCACCGTTTGTGACTACATTCTCATCTCCTCATCCTAACGACACGACAGTTGCTGGATATTGCAAACGGACTGCACTACTGTAAGATGCCCTACTACTTCTCAAGTGTACAGTAAAAGTCTCACAGGTTACAGTACACTCTTTTCCAATCGTCCACGGTGACCTGAACTGTGTGCGTCAGAGTGGCAACACCAGTGTTGTTTGCGCCTAACTGTTGGATAGAACAATGTACTTCTCGATGCAGACTACACCGTACGCTTAGCCGATTTTGGATATGCATCCTTGGTGGAATATACCCGAAGCAATGACTTATCTCCAACGATCCACTGCGCGTCCGGGAGCCTTGCGCTGGACCGCACCGGAACAGATTCAATCAGAAGAGTCGTTCAACCGAACGACCAGGACCGATGTATATTCCTTCGGCTGTGTTGCCCTCCAGGCAAGCTATCCGAATGCAAACTCCAGGTCCATGCTGATATTTTTGCAGGTTTTGTCCGGCAAACAACCCTGGTCAGAAGTTCGGGAGGACGCCGCGGTCGTGTTACACTTGGCCAGGGGCCGCAAGCCAGGCCGACCAGCGTCTCGGGCCATGAATGACTCGCACTGGAATTTGATTCAAGAGTGCTGGTCGGCGATAGAAGAGCGGCCTACTACGGAGGTGATAAACTCCACCATCCAACAGTTCTTGAGCCTTTTCCCGCCGTCCCCTGCTCTATCTGACCTACTGCCTCGGAGCCACGCTTACACTCATGTAGACGAGTCGTCGCATTTCTGAGCCGAGGATTTTCTCGGTTCACTCCATCCATGCCGACGTCTCTGTACTTCAATGCCTTGTCTGTCTAGACTCTTAGCACCTTCTGAAATGTGTTCGGACTCCCCAGAGCATTCCTACTATACGTATGCGAGAAAATACACAGTAAAATGGTACAGCAGAGGCGCAAACTCAAGATTCTCGGAAGGTGTACTGGATGTTCCCACCTGGCCGTGTGGTCCATGTCAATTTAATATGATACATACCCGGTCGGCGGGACATCCCCACCAAACGACTTTCCGTGAGCCTGCCATTGTCACAGTATCCCGCATTGCATCGGATTTGATCGTATCGAGAGTCCCACCTAAGATCAGTCAGTGTCAACTTAACCGCAGCTGCCATATATTCTGTAACTAACAACTACACGAGGACGCCGACTTGGCCATGAATAATATGACCTATGGATCACACGTCAGGTCGCTCGAGTGCTGTGTGTCCACAGATATGGAAAGACAGTACGGAATCAACACCTGCGTATTCGCTTGAACCCACGACCGAGTCTGCTTCATTTCCGGTCACGGTGGAGTGCTTTTGGCTGGTATGCACGCCACCTGTCAGGGTAGAAGGATAGGCGACATTTTGACTCGGTTTTGGATGGCCCATTTGAACCGAAGCTGAGTACATCAAAGAATTGGGTCGCATGACTACGATGTGGAATGATTCGGCATGGCCATCTCACTGCAAGACCACGACTTGTTGTGTCCTCAATATGCTGTACAGGGGCTAAATACACGAAAGAAGCAGTTGTTGTGTGTCACCTGACCGTGTTGGCGAAACGCATCAATCACGATCACCTCCGAGTCGCGCTGCTCCACACCACTACTAAACAAGACAGTAAAGTCCACGACTAGGTTGGTACAACAATGGCGATCTTCGCGAGACTGACATGTTGACTCCACAGTTTGTCCCACCACTGTAGAGGATAAATAGCTGGGTATACCGCGCCAGTCGCTGTACGTTTGAACTCTCTTCGCGCGTGTTGTCTTTAATATGTCTCATACTCACAAGGACAATACTTCCCAACTCGAACCCGAACCCACTACCACACCCAAGCCGCCACGTGTCTCCCAGCGTGCATTCGCCAGTGAATCTACTCCGGCCACGCATAAGTACGGGTCAGATTTGCCTTACACATCTGCTCCGAGAAGCTTTGAAAAGGCTCGAAACCATCTCGGACGAGAAATGGAGGGTCGTTGGTTGGGTGCGATGCCCATCGATGCCTTCTTCCATAAATACCTCCCTGCCACCGAGGAGCCATTACCAAACCTACCCGACAATCCATTCGAGAACGTACCTAGCAAGGGGTCTGAAAGTAAATGCTATGAGCCCTTTGTGAGTCCTCGTCTCATCTCGGAACCATCCATGTTCTGAAAAGCTCGTTATACAGATTACTGCTATCCAAGAATGGATACCTCACCTTCACGCTGTTAACACAAGTACCAAGGGCGACACGGTGAACAAGGTATACCTCAAGACCGACATTTCGATCTATAATCGGTTCGACGGCGTACCATCGCCAGATAGGACGGATTTCTCGCAAATGGAACTCTGGATGGAGTTCAAAGCGAAGAAGGATGGCGCGGCCTTCCGAGATCCTCGCGTTGACACAGAAGAAGAACGTCTCTTGGCAATCGAAACAGGATCCTTCACGCCGAACACCGACGAGGGGAGGAAGACGCGTGGGCAACTAGCACACTACGCTGGTGCTCAGCATAGCCAGCAATTCCGCCATTTCTCCTTTTCTATCGTCATTCAAGAGGATCATGCGCGGTTCCTGCGATGGGACCCTTCCGCCACCGTGGTGACTGCCGAGTTCAACTACCGCACGAACCCAAGGTTAATGGCCGAGTTTTTGTGGCGGTTCGACCACCTCTCTCCAAAGCAACGGGGTCACGATGTATCGATCCAGCCTGCAAACCTTGTACCTGAGGTCGACGCGCGCGTGAGGGAGAAACTAGGGATCAAGAACGGTGACATCGCGCTATACCAGTACGAGGTGCCTGGATTGATCGGAATGGGCTACGCATATGGGCCGAGGTTTCCCACCGAAAATCGATCGCTCGTCAGCCGGTGTACTCGTAGCTCACCCGTCGTTTGGATCCCACACGAAGACGCGCTCGGTGGCACTGAGTCATGCGGAGAACCTGGCTCCTACAGCGAACAAAACGTGGATCAATCCGTTGGCGAGGATGAAGTGAAGAAGGGGCCGTGGTCTGAGGAAAGAATCATCTATATGAAAGATACATGGCGATTCCTCTCGGACTTACCGGACGTTGAAGTGATGCCCGAACACGAGATTTATGAAATACTCCACCACCACAGAACTCCCAACATTCCAGAACTTGTAATTGGTGGAGATGTCGACGGAGGTAGGACGCAAACCCAAGAGCTGGTAGATGCTCCATGGCTGTGTGTGCAGCCGAGGATCTCCCCATATCAACACTACCGGCTCGCGCATGGGATCGTGGGGCGTCCACTTTTCCAGTTCGACAGCACAAAACAGCTTGTTACAGCCGTCTTTGATGCACTCCAAGGTGAGTTTTCTATTGGCGATTTCCAAGCGGTACACTGACATATGAACATAGCGCATTCGCATGCAGTGAATCACGCAAAACTCTTGCACCGCGATATCAGCGCGGGGAACGTCATTCTGACAGACAAGGGCAAGGGCCTACTAATTGATTGGGAAATGGCGAAGAAGATGGACGAGGGTGGGAGCAGGCGCCCCGATCGCACGGTAAGTCATCATCCGGTGCAATGCGGTTCGATCATGGCCTCATTCTCGTCAGGGAACATGGCAATTCATGTCTGCGAATCTCCTTCGGCAGCCTGGAAAGTTCCACACGGTCACGGATGATCTCGAGTCTTTCCTGCACGTCCTCGGATGGATAACTTTACGCTATGTTCCTGCCATTGATTCCTATGATGCTGAGGATCGCGGCGAGGACATGGGTATGTTTGATCAACATTCCGTCCGGAAAGGACGTCCCGATCGCGGCGGGAATCAAAAGGGCTTGCTCTTGGCAGTAGGCAAATATCCATCGTCCACTTTTCAGCCTAGATGCGAGACCCCCCTCTTCGAACTCCTGCAGGAATTGAGGAAGCCGTTCAAGTCGCTCTATGCCGATCCTCCCACCGACGCTGACCGGAAGAAGGTCGATGTCCCCCGCGACCGGCTAAACCTGAAACTGTTGAAATTGTATCTCGCCATTGATGAATACGATCAAGATATGGAATCCTTACAGTCATCCACTTGGTTCGTGGACACGATCAAGACGACTCTAAACGAGCAGGAATGGCCTACGGACGACAAGGCGGATGAAAACCTACCCATCTCTTTCCCTGATGAGACGCCACGTCAGCAGCAAATCAGGACTAGCCATCGTCAGCGCTCACAAGCCCTGTGTGCAAGCTCGAAAGTGTCATCCGGTAGCTCGAAGCGTGCGGCGAGTCCGACACCAGGGCCTAATTCAAAACGTCGTCGTGGCACGCCCGCTGCATCTGGGACTCGGTGTTGATTGCCGTTGGATTGTGTCTTCCGTTGCTAGATTTGTATCTTATTCTCTGACCGTAACATTTGTATTCCATCCCTATCCCCTCAATGATTGTACAGAGTAGAATTACATCTAATCCCTCGTCAAAGCAAATGGGACATCTGCCCAGCTCGCATACTGAGTAAGAATGCAACAAAAATTATCTACGGACTCACTGTACTTGACCTTCCAAGCTCGCACTCGTCAACAATCATGAGAATACCATAATAAACATGTTATGGGTGGTGGTCTCTAGGGTAGGCGTGACGCGGTGCCTTATACGCTCCACAGCACGGACATTCCTGCTGGGTAGCCCGTGCGTCGCCATGACCCGGTTCAGCTTGCCAACCGACGTACCATGGGTAAGTTGTGGCCTTAAGTAAGGTTGAAAATGTCCATTGCATCTCCGAGAGGCAGCATCAACATGAGGTGGACGCGATTACATTACCATGACAAGTTCATTCGCATAAAACGAACTCGGCGTTACAAAAAGAAATTAAGAGCCAATAGACTTTAATGACATGTCCAATATGCGATCATCGTCCTCCTTCGTGATCATCAAATTGTTCATATCACGCCCTTCCCTGAGCTCGGAGGTCAGAATTTGATATGGGTAGAATGCCTCACCAACTAGCCCTCCCCAATCAAAGTCCAACAAGTTGATCTTATCTCCAACACAATACATGTTGGGAAGACGCAGGTCTCCATGAACGTAATTAGAGAGATGGAAGTCCTTGACAAGTTGTTTCAGCTGCTCGGCCATTTTGTTTCGGAACTCTTCAGAACCCTCTGACCCTAAGTGGTCACCCTCCAGATGATCCATTGCTATAACGACGACATTTCCGGGAAACTTCTTGAATCCACGAATGGTTGGAGCATGACCACGTGACGCACAGAAGTTGTGCAAGTCAATCGAGTACGAGCGCGCGACTTTTATGACGAGGTCCAGGTCCGAGGATGTAGACTGGGCACGGTACAAAATCCGGCCATCTGAGCCGCTTCGCATTACATCGGTGATCTGGAATCCGATGGAAGTAGAGGAATCGGGAAAGGAGGGTAGCTCCGTGATGTCAGGAAAAATATGGCACGAAAGGGGTGGAGGTGGAGAGGAGATATTAGAGAGCTTCTCTGCGTCTTCTCCGATCTGTGCAAGAAGCTTGGTCGCAGCGATAAAAGCACCATGTAGTGCACGTCGATCATCGCCACCAGCTGCAGAGGGGACACACGAGATGCCAGACGTCAGAGGAAAGAGGACAACCGAGCCAACCCAGAGCATCGCATAAAACGTAACAACGGGACCTAACAGAATTAACAATAAGCACTGTTCCCTCAGAGGGAGATGATAGACGCACCAACAACAGTGATGCCAAGTGCTGGGAGTCTCGAACAGTAAATCAACTTTCTATCAACGTTCATGAGACTCTGTCGATAGTAGGAAGCCAGCTGAGTGGCAGGAATGACTCTAGAGCCCGCGCCCTCGTTCTTGAACTCCACGAAAAGGCAAGGTATGTTGTGGTCCCGGTAGACGTAATGGCCGTCGGTCATGGCTGTGTTGATGTTGGACGGCCTTAGCACTGCACGGGGAGAGTCAATAAATATGTGGTTGAGAAGTCTCAAACCATCGGATTGTCTTGAACTTTCCGATTCGTAGACCCGAGCCATTTCGTATGCGAACATCTCGACGTGATGTCTTAGGACAGCCGAACCTCCTACGACTTGGCTCTGGCGTTCAGTCCGGCAAGTATCGAGGAATACTCCGAATCCCGTGTATAGTACTTCGAAAGGTGCGAGGTTTGTGTCTGAAGGGGAAGGCTGCGATTCGTTCTGGGTTCGGGTCACCTTGACGGTACGGTTATCGAGGAAACGTTCGTCCATGTTTGCTTGGATGGCATAGTATTCCGCAGCGCCAAGACTTGATGGGGCAACCTTTGGTTTCTTCAAAGCCCTCTCAGCGACATCCCAATCCGGTACACGTTTTTCCTCTGTTGTTATGTAATTTGAAAAGCGTTACTTTGGAAACAGGGATACTCACTCAAACCAACCACTTCAACGACGACACATACATTCTCATTGAGTGGAACATCGTTGAACACAACCTCCAGCGTTTGACACTTCTGGAGTAGGGAGCCCAGCCCTGTACCTTGGACGATCCTACGGAAATCTTCCTGTTGGCTGTACGAAAACCTGTAAATTTCCAATCGTTCGATCAATACACCACCTAGATGCTTGGATTTCTCCTGTATGGCACCAAGAAGCTCGATCACCGTTTGTCTCCATGGCATTTCAAGCTTGATTGGGATGTCCGAGTCCCTGCCCCGAATCCAGCAACTGATGACCAAAGGGGTATCTGTAGCTGATAGTGTGAATGCTTGGCGTTTCAATAACCAATGATACTTACCAAGGTTGATGACAACAAGGTGAAGATGACCTGCTGCAGGTTCTGACTCGAAAACGGTTGCTAGCGGAAGTGCGATGGACAAGTCGTCACCGAGATCAGACAATGAAATCTTAGTGGTTTTCAGGTGCCCGAGAGGTAGTGGACTGTTCTCGGGAATCTTGTACAGGACCAGTTCGTCTGCATCAGCATGAATCACCTGAGCTATCAACTCCCTCAAGTGGAAGACATCCTTGTCGGGTGAGATATTGATCTCGTCAACCACGCGGCGGAGAGATTGTCCGGGCTTCCGATACCAGAAGTATAAAGTCAACATGGAGAGAAGGAGATGGACGTCACTGTGGCCCACACTGATAAGATTTCAGCTCCGCACCAAATTACCTTGCTTGCACTCATGTCGCCCCTGTCCGATTTGTGCTACAGTAGTCAATAGGACAAAATAGAGGAAAATAATACATGTTGGTATCCTCAATGATTACAATTGTCTACGATTACAGCAGGAAATGTTTGTCCTTGCACTTTGTTTCTTTTCTGGCAGTTGCATATGGTAGGAGCGAGATTAAGAAGATGACAGGTTGCATGCACTCAACGAGACGACGAAGGGATGGTGGCACAAAGTACAGAAATCAAACTAGCCATATAGTCGTTGAGATGAATTTCACTGTACATTACAGTATCTGCATCATGATCCTCTATCGAGTTCATGAGCTTAAATAAAAAGATAATAGAAATGTGAAAAAGGGTGCTGCACAGGCCATCATCGACATCCCTCTGTGCAAGCAAGGTTGGCGCCGACTTCAGTCGGCCCTTTCCCAAGTTCGTAACTCTCAACTTGAATGATGTCACTACGATTGCGCCGTTGAGTCGGAGATGACTCTGTCCGAGTCAATCCAAGACTAACAGTCTAAAGTTCTCCACATCGACGGGAGCATTCTCCAGCAGTAACTCCCAGCTCAGAATCTAGGCGTGCAAAAACCTTGAGAAAAACAAAACCAAGTTCACTGGCAAGGAAATGTCAATGTACAACACAGTCATCGATCCGCTCTACATCAGAATATCCCCACCAAACTCTCCTCCCCATCCGCCGCCATTGCCTTGAGCACCTCCCGCGCATCCCTCGCAGGACGCGCAATCATAGGTCGCTCATTGGCAGCACTCTCCTTGATCTTGAGCGCTACGCTACGCAATACATCCAGCTTGCCAAAGAGCGTCTCTTCCGGTTGGGTGCGTTCTGTGTTGTCGGGTTGGAGGATCGCTAGGATGGTATGCGAGCATAAGGCCGAGGGAGGTGTCCCCGAGACGAGGTAGGCACTAATGAGACATGTGAGAAAGAGGGATCATCGTGACTCGAGAATGGAAAACCTCACTTGACGACCGACTTGAGCGAGCGTGGATGCGTTGCCGACAAGGACGCCACGAAACTCGCCATTGCCTGCACGTAATGATCTACAATCCAACGACGTCAGATCGAGACTCTTTCATACCACGCAAAAATCCAAATCCTGCCCTGACCTTCTTGTGTCCCCCGAAACGCCTCGTGCACCAGCTCAACACATGCCTCTCTCACCTTGTCTCCCACCCCACCATGCACCGCCGAACTCTTGACGACGTGCGCCAACGCTAACACATAGCTCGCCGCGATCTCTTCCTCGCTCCCCCGCGCACCCCCAACGAGTTCCGTCACTACCGGATCCACGCGCGGCTGACTACGCATCAACACGCCCAACGCGTGCGCAGCCCGCGTGCGCACGACAATGCTCGATGGATCGCTCACGCTCTTGACAAACGTCCGCTGCAACTGTGGGAAAAACGGCTTGACATGATTCGGTATGCGCGCCAGCATCGCCGTCAGCGCAGACAGAATCGCCGTCTTGACGCCAGGCGGGAAGGTCGTTGCTTGCGTCGCGACGCGGATGAGCGGACCAGTAAAAGGAACGACGAACGGCTTGATGGCCGATTCCTCGGTGCGCTCGACGAGGTCGCCGATCGCATACGCCGCGTTTTCACGTTGTTCGTTGCTGCCCGTGGTAAGACCGGCAATGATGATGGGCACAGTCGGTGCCACGCCTTTGGACAAGCTGAACCCAGGCACAGACCGTCCTGGTGCACCCGTTCCTTCGATCGTTCGGCGAAGTGGAACGACCAACGGCTCCAGTTCGTCCTTGGGCACAGACTTGATAAACGTATCAAATGCTTTCCACGCTGCGGTATGAACACCGACTTCCGGATCATCAAAAAGGGAGATGAGCTGCCTCACCCAATCCACGCGGTACAAGGATGAATCGAGTGACGATTCTTCGCAAAAGATGGCAAAGAGATCGCATGCGCTCGCACGGCGCGTCGGTGCGTCGCTCTTGGTCCTGTGGATCCCGTGTCAGAAACAGCGGCCCGTCAGGACAAACTGTGCGTACCATCCAAGCAACAACAACATCAGTGTGTTCAACCCCTCCGGATCTTCGATCGATCTAAGCAACGCACGCAACGCCTCGTCCAAAGCAGCAAGCAACTCTTCGTCCTCGTCCTCCTCCAACACTTTGATCAACGCATTCAAAATAATTATCAATCGCTTGCTCAGCGCGTTGCCAGCCACAGTGACGAGCGACGCCAGCGCGCGTGCATTGAATACCGTCATCGGAGATGCGATCAAGGTCGGAATCAACACAGGGAACACCGTCGCCGCGCGAACCTAGCGCATACACCCCATTAGGAATATACCTACGCGACAAGAACTTGCTACACACCGACATGACTTCCTGAAGCGCCTGAAGAGCCGTCCCAGAACTCTCGCCAGGTTGTCGAAGCGCTTCCAAGAGTGTAGGAATCGTCTGGTCGATCGCCTTGGCCCCAATATGTTCCTGCAGCGTGTCAAACGCTCTCGCCGCTGCCGTTCGGACGGTCGCATCGTCATCGACGAGCGACGCCCGAACCATGTTGACAATCTCGCTCTCGTGGCCCTCGCGTTGCGCATCGGTCGTACTCTCCCTGTCCAACCGTCAAACATCGTACGAAAGAGGAAAGGAGACATACATAATGTCCGACAACATGAGACATACACCCTGACGCGTCCGCGCATCCGGCGACGCGAGTGTATGCTGCAAAATCGGAATAATCACGCCCAGAATCTTTTCGCCAAATTTACGACATAGCTCGGTGGTCGTACGTGTTGCCGTCTACGCCAACTCGTCAATGAGTGAAACACGCTATGCAAGAGAGATAGGAAACAGACCTCTTGTTGCTCAAATTCGTCGCTCGAACATAGCTTGACGAGTTGACACACCAACTCGGGCAAAATCTCGCGCACTGGGAGGGAGGGGACATCTGAAAGAAATCACCAAGGCAAGACTGTAAACCATACCTGTTCGAGGCGTATTATGCACCAACGCCTTCCAAATATGAATCGACGACTGCCGCACGACACTGACAGCATCCTGCCGCGCCAAATACAACGCCGACAGAATCCGATCCCGCCGTTCAGCGCCCAACACCTCTGTTAACACCCGACGCGACGATTCGGCCACCGCCACTTCAGCCACCACCTCCTCATCCCCCACCTCGGGTTTACTCGTGATCCCAGATACCTTGAACAACAACTCACCCACCAACGTGATCGAGGATTGCTAAAGCAAGACATGACGTGAGTGGTCACAGCGCCGCATCGACGGGAAAAACACCCTACCCGAATGCGCCATCTGGAATCAAACATGCCCTCCTCCAACGCCGGCAACAACAACTCGATCGCTCGAGTCGCATAATTCGCCACGATCATCCGTCCAGCGCGCATCGCCGCCTCGCGCACGTACTCTTCTCCATCCGCCAGCCCACTCAAGATGGGCGCGATGATCTTGGGTAGGTGTGGCTGGAACCGGTTGCCAAATGTCGCGGGAAGGTATACGAGCAGGGACATGAACCCTTCGCGCACGGTGCTCCGTGGAGACTGGGCATTGGCAATGATATCGGGCAGGAGTCCTTCGAGGCGGTCCATTCCCAGTCCAGAGAGGACTTCGCTCAGACCTTGTGCAGCGCCCTGGCGGTCAACGCCCGACGTCTCCGTCTTGAGCGTCCTTAGCAGTCCTGGTACCAAATCGGGAAAATGAACTTCTCCGAGGCGCTCGACGAGCGTGCCGAGTGTCTTGGCAGCCGTCGCGCGTGCCTCTGGAACGGGGTCGACGAGCACGACGTGGACCTTGGGCAACAGACTCGACAGGTACGGCACAAAATCCTTCGAGTCCGTCAATGACGCCAAGTTGCCCACGATCTGCGCCGCCTTTTTCTTGCCCTCGGCACCACGGTCTCTCAAACCCCGTTCAATGATTGGAATGACCTAGCAGTTCGGTGAAAAAACAAAACGCGTCAGGCACGTAAAAACACATACGAGCGCCAACGACGAATGATCGATATAATGCATAAACGACGTTTTGAGCAACGCCGTCAATGCCACCGTCGTCTTTACCGGATCCACGAGCGCCTTGAGCAACGTCGGCACCAACGCCTGTATCTCGGGGTTACTAATCACCTCGCCAAACTGCTTCAAGCTCTTGTTGGCCGATGTCTTGACCTGCGCGTGTGTGTCCGTCAGCACGCCCGTCAACCGTGGGATCACGATCGGGAGCGAGAGCGAAAGTTGGCGTGGTGAACAATACGCCATCATACCCAACAGCTCGATCGAGCCTTTTTTGGACCGCCATTGCTTTTCGTCGAGCCCAGAGAGCAGTGAGGGTAGGATGAGCTTGACGCCGTACCCAGACATGTTGCCCATGATGACGCGCGCAGCGTCTTGCGCCGCCTCGCGCACGTCCGCAGTCCCATCTCCAAACGCCGTCAGCAAGATGGGCAGGATAAAGGTGATGTACGGCTCGAACAGCCGTCCGAGCGTCGACGAGAGCGTCTCGAACGTAAACATGGCCCCCTGGCGCAGCTCGGACCGTTTCTTGTCCTCGGCGGCGACGCGTAGTCGCTCGCTCACGTCGAACCGTTTCATTGCGCCTATCCCGAGCCCTTTGATCGAGCCTGCCAGACCGTACGCGGCACCGCGCCGCGCCGCATACTTGGGCGCTTCAAACAACGTCTTGAACAACCCATTGATGAGCTGCCCACTCCGGTCCTCGCCCATGAGCGTCACGAGCGGCACGAGACAGTCCGACACGGCCATTTGCACCTGCTCTGCCGGCGTCTGCAGCGCTTCCACCAGCCTGTTCACGATCCCCGGGATGCGCACGTCGGACGCAGCAAGGTGCCGTGCTGCACGACCAAACAAGATCACGACCGCCTCCTTGATCTGGTCGCCTGTCTCGGTGGCCGGACTCGAGCCCGCGAGGTGCGTCTCGAACGCGGACAAGAGGCCTGCGAGCTGCGATGCCCCATGGTAGTCGATGACGGCCGCGCCAGCGTGCAGCATGTCCCGTCGTACGTCGGCCGACCGGTCGCCCAGCGCCTCGTCTTGAATGAGAAAACCGAAAAAGGGCTCGACCTGCGTCTCGGGGAACGATGGTGCGAGCTGGGCAAACGCCAACGCAATCGCGACGCGTGTCAGCCACGGATCTGTGCGATCCACACTCTGTGCAATGACCATGCCCTGTTATCGTGTTAGTGGCATTGCGTCCTGTTTCAGTGTACCAGTACGACACGTACGTATTCGTCAAATTCTGGCGCAAGGATCTTGGCCTAGTATGCGAGGATCAAGACGTGGCCAAAAGGAAACAGGACACGGGGTTGCCTCACCTTGTCGCGATACAACGCCCGCAGCGCATCGATCGTCTTATGGCCCGTCTGTGGATGATGCTCGACGGCATCCGCGATCGCAGCGGCCGCACTCGCCCTCACGTACGCATTTTCGTGGCCTATTGGTCAATGTCGAGCTATCCATGAGTGGTACGTCAAAGGGCTCACGAAACAACACAACGCACCCAAGAAATCAAGTATATCCCCAAGGTATCCCTCTGCCACATCCAACCCATTATCCTCCCACACCCGACCCGCCAACCGCGCATTCTGCTCGTCCACATCGTGACACGCGATCCACAGCTCGGGCGACCAGTCCAACTCGGTCAGATCGAATGGCTGTCGTCGTCGTCGTCTCGTCGTTAGAGAGTGATACCAGACTAAACGCGGACGACCTACCTGAAGCGCCAGCAAACACGCATTCCGAACGTGCGTCTCCTGGAGAAGCGTCCCCTCGATCAACACTCCCACTTCGTCGCGCGTCGCGTTCGCCTGGATTGCCTCGCCCAGATCGACAAGGAGCGACGACGCGTCCTTGGTGAGTCGCGGTTGGGTCCTCACCACATGCACCACGTGTTCGAGCGCTGTCTTGCGTGGAAATGCTGGGTCGGAGACTAGATATATGCCGTGCGTGCGTGAGCGAGTGAGCGCGCGGATGAGCATATACGAAAGAGAACGAAAGAGAGGGCGTACATTCGCTTCGATGAAACTTGATCACGTCCAACACGAGTGTCACCTGCTCGAGTGCCTCCTCTGCATCGTGCTCGCTTCCCTTGTCCACGCCCACCCCACCTTTCCGTGCGACACACTCGAGCAAGAAAAAGGCAAACGAAAACGTCGCCGCGTCGAACGGCGCCCGTTCAGAGAGCGTCCGGAGCCTGTAAAGCACGCGAAGCACCAGTGCTACCGGCCATGCGGAAACGATCACGACGAGAGCACAAGAAAAGGGAACGACGACGTACAACCCAACTCCTCGGCCGCTTGTGCCTCTGGTACACACCCCACCTCCAACGCTCTCAACACGGCGACCCCAACCCACCGTCTCAATCCCTCGAGCCGCTCCGAACAACACCGCGTCAGACACACGAATGTCTCAAACGGGCACTCGTCGCCCTCGCTCCCGACGAGCTGTGCACACCCCTGGCTGACCGCCCCCTCGAGTAAGCATTCCGCGATAGGACGTACGTACGCCTTGACGCTCGCGCTTGCTGCGCCGCTCTGGACGACACTCCTAACAAACGCCAGAGCACGAACGAGGCGTGTACGAAGGGCACCCACACGTTCACGCACAGCGGCCTCTTTGACGAGCTGCGCCTGAACGAGGGCCTGTGCTTCCTTGGAGAGCCCGCCTGAACCTGCGCCCTGGCCCGCCTTGGTCTTTTTGCTCGCGAGGCTCTGACGCAGCTCGGTTTCCCACCGGGCAATGTCGGCGCCTTTACCCTTTTTAGGGCCTTGGTCTTTTGTGTGCGTCACAAGCACTATGTTGGTGGGGGTGAGAGCGGAAGTAGACAAGGCAAGTGCCTCGACCTTACCATCGACGTACGTCGTTCCTTCTGGCGTCTCCCAGATCCCAAGGTCTTCCTCGGTCAATGCACGCAGCGCCTTGGCGTTGATATCCACCCGGAGCTGATCCATCACGCGGGGTAGCACAACCTGTGGAGCCACGAACGCCAGGGTACCGATCGCGCGATAGCTCGCTTCTGCAAAACTCAACTACATGCACACAGAAATATGGGTTACTTCATATATCGCAATACATCACGAGCAAGACATACCTTGGGGTCCATCATGGACGCCTCGAGGACGTGTTTCATCGCCAGATCGATATGCACATTCAAGACCTCGAGCGGATCCGTACTTGCCCTCTGACACAGTTCGATCCACAGTGTGCGTGACGGTGCACCTGTCCATCACGTTGATCCCACGCATCAACAACACAAAAAAGGGGACGCACAGATCGCGGGATGGTGGGCCAACACCAACCAGTCCACGATCAACACTCGCCGCGCCTGCACGTCGAGCCCACCCTCTCCGACACTCGCACAGGCAAGCAAGACCGCGGCATAGCGCCCTCGCTTGTCGACCACGGGTTTCTCTTGCTCCTCGCTTGAAGATGCAGGTGGCGCGGTAGCTTTTGCCGACGCCACGGGTTTGGACAAAGAAGCCGTGATGGCATCACGAAGCACTGCATTGAGAAGCTGCGGTCGTTTCGCAACTGCTTCTGCGAGCACCCCGGTCGTCGCACGTCGCACGTCTGGAAACGGCGTGTGTACGGCGAGATGGACGAACACGGCACCCAACGAGACCCTAGGACACGTTCAGATACGAGGTGGAGAAGAGACGTGATACGTACCTCTGGTGATGGTGCTTGAGCAGGTCCGACTGCATGGCGAGATCCGAGGCGCGGAGTAGCCACGTGGCGTCTTCGGCTTCACTGAGCTTCTGATAGACCTTGTCCCAAATAAGGAAAGAGGGTTTCGTTGATGATCCCGTGAGCATGTCAACATTCACACTCCGCGAAGCGATATCATCTAAAAATAAAAATGGAATGACGTCATCAACGATCGAGATCCAAAGACGTACCCGATCCGATTTTGAGCAGGATGGCGAGAGCAACGTAGCCTTCGAGCGCAGCTGCACCGAGGGGATTCGCACTCACCGTCTTCAGACAGCCCTCAAGCGCACCAGAGACAGCCTTTGCAAAGGCTTTGGTGGCGTCGTTGAGCGTGTCAAGATCCCAGAGAGCGGTACCGACGACGCTCACGAACCCGCGCTTTACGGCTGGCTTGGCACTATTCATTTCTTTCGCGATAAGCGAGGTGACGTCAGCCGATATGGGTGTGTTGCACGCCAACAGGTGGCTCAGGTGGGTTGGAAGTGTGCGCGCGAGCAGCGAGGTGGCAACATCGTTGGTCTCTTTGACCATCAGCGTGGGAAGGGCATGGACGAGTGTCGTTGACGCGGCGTCGTGCTTGGGAAGCATCGTGAGCATCGTGTACAACGTAATCCGATGATCGACCCCTGTCGTCTTGCCGGCCAGTGGGAGAGTGAGTATCTCGGAGACGGCCGTCTCGAAAAACTCTGGTGGGAATTTGGATCACCAAGACCTTGAAGAGAGCCGAGGCGCTTGTGCGCACGTTGGGGTTGGTTGACTTGGCCGAGTTGAGAGCGGCGACGAGGAGTTTCTTGAGAGTGGATACGTCCAGGGGATGTGAATATGCAAGCAAAAAGTCGGCAATGACTGGAACACGTCAAACAGGAAAACAGATGCACGCGAGAGATGACCTACCACTCAGCGAGTATTCTGGAGAACGAAGGAGGGCCTTTTCCATCGTCGGCAAGATGGAAGTGGAAAGATCATCAGGACTGATGCTGGTGCGAATAAAGTCATACAGTGCACTCTGCAGGCGATGAGTTGGATGACAAGTACGCATCAAGAGACGTACAGAAGTGTGTAGAGGGATTGCGGATTTGGACATGAGGATATGCGTCGTGTATAGGTTGATGATACCCTCCTGATCCAGGTCATCAGACATTCCTAGAGCAGTGGACGACGGTTGCTCACCTTGACGGATAGAGGGATTTGTAAGAGAGAGTCATCCTTTACGTTTTTGAGACGGATCATGACATCGACAGCAGTGCTCAAAAGAGGTATGTAGATGAGCGGTGTCTGGCTCGATTTTGCATGTGAGACAAGCGTAGACATGAGGAGGTGAAGATGTTGAGGGGCGGATCGGAGTGCCCTGCGTGTGCGAACGAGCGCGCTTTTCTGCATGGTGGGTTTTGATCGTGTGGAAGGGTTGAGCAGGAGATCGAGAAGTGTGGCCAGTATGCCAGTGAGCACACGCCACGCATCGGACGAAACAACGTCCGGGTTCGCAGAGAGGCAGGTGGTGTAGAGCCCACAGGACCAGTTCAAGAGGACAAAGAGATCTGCTGCGGCATAGGAACTGGGGATAGCTCAACGGATGTCTGACAAGAGATATCAAGATGGGGCAGACCTGGGCGTTGGTTTGGATATGCGTGTTGCTTCGTTTGCAAGCCATCCGAGGACGTTGTCGAGGACGCCGAGTTTTGATGCATCGCGGATGGATTCGTCTTTTTGGACGAGGCGCATTCCGATGTGCTCTACGGCATCGCGTGATGGGGTAGTCGATGTAGCGTGGATACGTCTCTGTGAGGAGCTTGAAGACGTCGAGAACCTGCGACAGGGAAAGATCTGGGTGGTGTGAGTGCAAGGTGTGCCCAGATGGATGGACATGCCTTGGTTTGCGAGCCAAGCGAGGTCGTCGCGTAGAAATGTGAGACGAGTGTTTGTGCTGGCGGAGAGGAGATGAGCGTGAGCGATCTGGATGGCGATCTGCCAGTCTGCAGCGACGTTGTCACGCCAGGACGATGATGCGAGTCCGTCGTCGTTGTCGTCGTCAAAGGGCATGACAGGAGTCGATCCAAGCCTGTATGTCGTGAATGGCTAATGTGAATGACTAGTACTCAAAAAGGATCAACAACAACAACAAGGTTGACTTGTCTTCTCTCTTCCTCAATGCCTTCGTAGACGCAACTCCCCCAGACTCGCCAGCACCGCCCAGACCAGCGACGACGACGACGACCTACTCAATCCCATCCAACGCCGACCTCGCAGCCGTCGCTGCCACCGTCGCCGTCGTCGGTGTCCTCATGGCACTCCTCATCGCCTGGCTCGTCGTACGGCTTCGCAGCGCTGCTCGTTCCCAGCCCCACACCATCCCCATCGCCACACGTCGCCCCACCTCCAACACTTCCTATGTCTTCCGTCCCTCTTTGCCCCCTCAGAGTCTTCCTCCAAGTTCTCATTAGTACGTATTCCCCTCCCTCCTGGTTCGTCCACTCTCACTGATCTGATCCCCCAGTTCGCAAACCCCTCCGTCTCTCCCACCAACGTCCAAGATGGCAGCTGGGACTTTGCCGACCCCGACCCCTTTCACTTCAAAAAAGAGTGTTCGCCCGACCCACCCTCCCACCTAGAACACCGTCCGGCACCGCTGACACTCGCGTCCGCCTACGCACCACGTGCACCACGCGCGAGCACCCACAAGGACGAGTGGGGTCCACGCACGCCCACCACCCCCACGTCCGCCGTCGAGCCTCCCCCACCAGCGTACCTGTCGCGAGAGCTCCATGTCGTCCGTCTACCAGTCCAAGCACCTGTCTCTCTCCTAGACCTCGTTCCTCGCACATCATGCATTGTATATACTCTATCCGCTATACCGCCCAGACGGCGCCCTTGCACTCCTTCACAGACCCATTCGGATATGGAACTGGACCCTCGACAACTGGATGTCATCGTCATGCATGATGCGGCGCACAGTACAGTATTCTAGTTTCAGACGGTTCACCCCCCTCGTGTCTGCATCGTGTTTTTTTTGCTTTTTCTTTTATCTCATTGCATTGCATGACACTAGGATATCGGTCGTAATCACGGACATGCTTTCCATTTTTTTTCTTGCTTGGCGATTGCTCGCTTCGTACACCTATATTTTCTTTTTTTTTGTTGCTCGGCTCTCTTGCTCTCGCGTTGCATTCTCTTCTCTTGGCTACTCGCAGCATGGTCATGTAATTCGTATTCTATTCCTAGTAGGAATCCGACTGGGTCTAGGCCCCCATTGCCGGCGGGGATCGGACCTTTCTGCGACCAATGTCGCAACCGCCTAGCGTCAGTGTGATGCTGATGGCTTTCGAATCCGCAGAATAGCTCATAGATACGATTGCAACATGATGATGGACATGAACATGATTGAACACTTCATAAGTTACTTTTTGATCCGCAAGAAAAATGTCATCACATGAAAAAGAGAAAAAAACATCGATCAAGCACTCTCGACGAGCTAGGCTTCTCGTCGCCTCTTGGCACGACCCCGGCTTTCACTAGGCGTACAATCAACATCAGTTCAAGGCCCTCCCGAAAAAAAAAAAAAAAGGAAAAACGCACGCAAACGCCCTCTGCTTTCGTTTCCGACTCTCCTTTTTCATCACGTTCCTTGCCAACTTGCGTTTCGCAGCTGCCTCGGGATCCGTCGTTGCCTACCACCACCGTGACACATGAGCATATCACATACACCCCCCTTCAACGCACGCACCTTGGTCACACGTGCAACCCGCCGCGCTTGTTGCACGCTCACAACCCCCTGGCGAATCCGATGATACGCACTGGCAAACACCGTCGTGCCCACTTTGGCCTGCACGAGGTCTTGCAACTCGATCGCCGTCGTCTTGAGTTCCTCTACACCCCACGTTAGCGCCGCGTCAACGAGAGCGGAACGCGCAACGTACCCACACCTGCATCCCGAATGGTGTCTTCTTCAGTGATACGATAAACTGGTGTGAGAATGTGTGGCAGGAATCGCTCGAGCTGCGATGCGTCCATGTACGACGTCATCGCTGCAAAGAAACGCAGCACCGATAACGGCGAGAGCGCCCAGTTAGCCTGTAACGCATACATACACACGTCAGCCAACGTCGATTTCATAACACCTACACATACCGGAGCGGTCGACTTGTTTCGTCGCGCAATCTGCGCAGATCGGGCTTGATAAGATAACTTGGAGAACAACCATGGAAGCGCGTCCGATCGCCTTTTTTTCTGACTCTCCCCATCTCCATCTCGCTCCTCATTTTCGTCTTCATCCTCGCTATCATCTTCACTGTCCTCCTCCTTAGCCTCACCCCCACGCCAATCCAACGACTGCACCACGAACCACTTGCCAACGAAAAACAAATTCTTGACCGTCTGCAACGCCACGCTCGCTTCCAAGTTCGAACTCTTGAGCAACGCACACAGCTTGTCCGCCACATCCCTCATACACGCATACGTCAACACCTCCGTTCCTGCACCCGCGGTCGCGCCCTCCTCCGTCGTCGACGCTGCAAACAACGCCCCAAGCAACCGACACGCCGCACTCCGCACCCACGCATGCGGATACGCAAGCAACTCGACGACAACCGTCCACCGCACCTTGCTAGACGCCATCGCCTCTGGAAACACTTGCAACACCTTGGCGAGCCCCTGGAGCGTCTGGTACGTCGCGTGCCATTCCCCGTCGAGTCCCTCCCCCTGACCGTCCACGTCCATCTCGCCGTCTTGGCCGGCAAGCCACGTACAGCTGCTCTCTGCAACAGCTTGCAAGTCGTCCAAGATCCCATCAAGATACGGCGCCGCGCCGCGCTGCAACGCGTCTACGACAAGCCCATACACTTGCACCGCGACGCTTCGCAACGTCGCTTTTTCCTTTTGTACCGCCCACGCGTGTAAATGACCCATGACTGTCTGCCGCAACAATTGCTGTTGTGACGGTTCCCCTCCAACCGTCGCACGAGCACCTGAATCACACCCGCAGCAGCTACCCGACACGTCTTGTCCGCATCATTGGCCAAGCACAGCACAAGCGCCACAAACAACATCTCGGCATGTTTCGCCATCAACCCCACGTCAAACTTGGTCATGAGCGCATGCAGCAGCTCAAGCACGCTCGACCGGCCCGACGCGTGCTCGTACGACAAGTTGCGCGCCAAAAACGCCAGCGTCGTCTGCAGACGGCCCGCGCCCTGCGGGTAATCGAGCAAAAACTGGAGGAGGAGCGACCGTGCGGATTCGCGCGTGTGTGCCGACTGTGAGGTAACGAGGATGGTGGAGACGGTCGTCATGAGGTCGTATAACTCAGGCACGACGAGCTTGCGGGCGACGATGGCGCGGAGGAGCGCGAACACGCTTGTTTGACGGTTGGGTTCTTCGAGGTCGGGTGCGAGGAGAGCGAGGAGGAAGAGGAGGTCGTCTTCTTTAATGTTGGATGTGGGACACTCACGTAGGATCGTCGCAAGGGACTTGAATGCGGTTTGGGCCACTTCAGATTCAGCGCTCCCGACGGAACGAATGATGGCCAGGGTTTGACGGGACATGAGCGGTGCTGACGTGGGGACGGCTTTCAGGGGACATTGAAGGATACAAGGAGCAGCCTTGAGCGCTGCGATAATGACTGCTTCCGATTCGGCATACAGCGTGTTCCCAATCAAGTTGACAAAGGGCTCCAGTCTCGCGAGGAGCTGTGCGTCGTGCAGGTCAAACCGTGATCGTCGATAGGCGGTCGTGAACAAATCAAGTCCAAACACGACGAATCTAGTTCACATCATCAGCTCCGACACGCATACACGCACGCGACACAGAAACACACCGATACGAATTGTGTGCATAATGATCACTGTCAGCGATAATCTTGCGCTTAGTCTGGACGATATGGTCGTCCTTGCGTCCCCTCCCCTTGTTCAACGTCCTCCTTTTCTCCGCTTCTTGCAAAAACTTGGCGTTTTGACTGACGAGCGTATGACACAGCACCAGCAACTCGGGCGGGTTCAGTCGCGCATTAGTGTTGAAGCCCACTCGCGATCCGCCTGAGCACCTCGTCCACCTGCTGCATCGGCTTGGCCGAAGTTGGTCACCTCCACCACCGATCGGAGTGGTAAGAGCAACGCGCTGATCCGGTTCGGCGAGACGTAACGCGCCGAGAGTGAAAAGCAGTCGAGGACCCCTCGACGTGCTCCCCTTGACCTCAAGCATCTTGGTCTTGAAATCCTCGTGCTGGACGTCCTTGGCTGACTCGCCAAACACGACTTCGGACGCGATGTGAGCAATGTCGTCTATGCACCCGTCGAGGTCGTCGAACGCGGCCGCGGCGGGCGAGGTGACGTACGTCAGCAAGGCGTGCGTGACGTACGCGAGCACGTGGAGGTGTGGACCACGCAAGAGCGCAGCACGGAGCTCGCGCAGAGCCAGTGGGAGATGTGCAGGACCGAGCACAACGGCGATTCGACACAGGGTCTCGCGGACGAGGTCGCGCGTCTCTTGCGACCGGCTGCGCAGTGCCTGGCTGAGCACCGTCAGTAGCTTGCCAATTTGTGCTTCTTTAGCGCTGGCTGGAAGATGGAGGGCGACATGGAGCGATACCGAGTGCGACGGGTATGCGGAGGCCGTCTTCGTTCTCATCTCGGTTCTCTAGGTAGTCGAGTAATGCTGGTAAGAGGCGTACGTTGACGGCGTCGGATACTTTTTGTACGTCCGCGGATGGAACGACGGGTGGAGTTTGGATCTCGGCTGCGTTCTCTTCACCCTGCTCGTTATCCACGACGACTGGCGTGTCCGTGTCCAGAACAACCGCCTCCTCCATCGAAAAGTGAAAGGTTTCAAGAATAGCAACCAGCGCGCGTGCATGCACGCGGATGGCACCATCTTTATCCTTGGCGCTCCGAACATACTTCTGAACCAAGGCGTAATACGCCGACCAATGAAGCTGTCTGGCAATACGGCCGAGCGTGTTGATCGCCTCAGCCACGAGCAAATGGTCCAGCGACGCCGTCGACACGATGTAGTGCTCCACGAGCGGCACGAAGATCTCGACGAGCGTCTTGCCTCGCAGGTACCCTTGCTCGCATTGTTCGCCGAGTCGTCGAAGGGCTCTCGTCCTTCGGTGGATCTGGATGTGGTGGATGTTGGAAAAGAAACTCGCTTCGTCGTCGCCGCCTGCGAGTAAGGGGCGCATCTCTTGTAGTGAAGCGATGCGTTCGCATTTCATCACGGCGTGCGCAATGACGCCGAGTGCCTCGGCGCGAACGAGCTCAGCCTTGGATCGCAGCGCGTTCTTGAGTGCCGGCAAGACAGTACGCATGAACAGTGGCTCGGCTTCAGCTGCAGAGGGGCCATCAGAGGCAACGACGCCAACGAAACGGCGAAGCGTAAACGCGGCATTGTTGCGAACGGCGAGTTCCTCTGGGTCTTGCACAAAATGCAACGCGTTGTATAGGACCGGTAGCCAATCGCGAGGAGAGAGGGTGAGGTAGCGCTCCTCATTGAGTGTTGTGAACGCCGCAAGTCGACGATCGAAATTAGGTTCGTTGATGCGTTTCGTAGAACACGCGTTGAGCGACTCCAAGAGCCACGCAAGACCCTGAAGATTCGGGTGGAGAATCACCAGTTGGTTGAACGTCGACGTGAGCGCGAGACGCGCGCCGTTGGAACGGAACGTGAGGAACAAGTGCGACAACATTCGTAGACTCGGGCAAAGGTTGGTGATCCCGGATCCGACAACTCGGGGACGAGCGCAAACAGATTATTGAGAATCATCAACAAGTTCATCTTGGTCTTTTCGGGAACCACTTTGCCTGGTTTCCGTAGCAAGGGAGCTAGTAACCCGACGAGGACGGACGCCTGTGCAGGGTCGGCGATGTGATGAGCCACTTGGGATAATACGCTGATTTGGCGCTGTGCAAGAGGACTGGACAAGTGTTGATCACCCTTGGTCCGCTCAACGAGCGTCGTCAGATTCGTGAGTAGAAGCGACAGATGCGGTTTCACGACGTCCTGTGCGATAGCGTCGTCCTCGGAGGCTAAGGCGAGCAAGCGATCCACGATGTCAAAAATGTGCGTCAACACGGCCGGCTTGACGTTGGTGGCGACAAAGCAATCCAACACCTTGAGCAAGACACGATCATCATAATCCACCAGATAACGAACATACTCGGGCCGGGACGCCCATAGATAGAACACATCGAGCAAGGCGGAGGGCGCTTGCGTGTTCTCTTGGTCAAGGAGCGCAAGCCTTGGCGAAATGATGGTATCAAAGGATGCCCGCAAGTAAGGCGAGTAATCGAACGAGACAGGGGTGCGGAAAAAGTCGGCCAGTCGCCGGAGCCCAAGTTGTCGTACGGAGCGTAGTGGTCCTGGTGGTCAACCCCTCGTCGACATTTTCATCCCCGTCGGCATCCGCGTCCTCTCCATCCCCTCGTCTTCTCCTTGGACTTCGTTAGGACCGCCGCTTGCCACTAGCACCTCATTTTGCTTCAAGCCTCCTAATCGGGTTTGTGCGGATGCAGTGAGGTTCAGGGCAGTCCAAGAAGAGCAGGCCAGTATGGCACGACTCTCGGCCCGAAGTGCCGTAGCACCTGGCCCAACAGATTCAAAAACCCAACCTGCTGCTTTGGAGACACGCTCGAGGGCATATCGGTTAACACGAATCGCTCCTCTTGCCAGGTCAGACTGCTCAACCCCATCGGCTTCAGCATCAGGTCGACGAGTAACCCGAGCTCGTCCTCGTTGCACACGGCCAGCGCACTGAGCACCGCGACTCTTCTATCCCCTCCTTTGGTGCGTCCCTTTTTCTCGAGCATGATTCCAAAGAGGAGACGAATCATCGTGTCCACGAACATGGGTCGGTCTGTGACGTCTAGCGAAGAAAAGTCGAGGTGCGCGAGTTCGTCCCGCCATAGGGTATCGTCTAGGAAATGGCGAAGCGTCTCCTCATGCCTCACGAGGTTGGGAGGCTTGTACGTCAACACACAGCTGAGCGCGACCGTCTGTAGTGTACGATCGGGATGGGACAAGAGGGCGCGGTAGACGGTAAAGAGCGTCTCTGTAGCGTGGAGCGCCTTGGGGTTGGTGAACTTGCTAAATAGCGTGAGCCATGCATGTAGTTTGTAGCGGGCAAGATTCGACACGGTGTCATCGTTGACCGCCAGCGACAGGAAGAAGGGAACAAGTTCGCGGTTGTGTTTCTCTGCGAGCGAGGCGCACTGTCCGAGCGTCGAGAGCAGCTGCGTCTCGTACGAAACAGGGTCAAATCGGTCAGAAGGTTTTTGGTCCTATGGGTGAAGGATAATGGTGTTGAACGTCGACACATCCAATACTGAGAAAAATCTGACACTTACGAGGACAATTGCTTTCCGGTCGTGATCCTGGTCCAGCCAACTCGAGATCACGGTCCTCATTCTGTGCGCGGCACCATCTCTCCATGTCCGTTCCTCTTCCCGAAGATCATCGTTCACGTCCTGTCCGATGTTCTCGTTCAGCCACTCGGGAAGTCCACTCGGCTTGTCCGCTGTGGTAACCGTTTGCAACTCGTCAAATAGGCATTCCCAGACAGTATTCCCGAATCGCTTGGCCAAGGACGAGAGCGCCTCTGCAGCCGGCGACCATAATGGTCGTAGATTGACCTTGAGCTGGGCTATACAAAAAAAATCAAACGTGTGAACGAAATAATGAAAGGAAACGCACAGATCAACCATCTGATACATAGGTCAGTAGCCAGAGGTTCGTCATCCTTGATCACCTGCCCAATACGACCAATTCGCAACACCCGTTCGCGCACACCCTGAGCGTCCAGAGAAACTTCCTCTCCTTGTAAACACCGCTTCAGTACATCGTGTTCGCCTGGAGTTGACTTGACTAGTTTCGAGGAAAGGATTTTGAGCGCGCTCAGGCGCAACGATCGCGAATGCGATATGATGCACGTTCGCAAGTGCAGATAGAGCTCCGAGAAGGACAAGACGTCTGATGTTGACGGGCTGGGGATCTCTCATCATTAATATGCCTTGCTCTGAAAAGATATCCCGTCACCTTACCTCGACTGTACGAGACCTGCTAAACCAATCAGGGCGCATTGAGACCATGACCACTGCTGTACGATCATCCTTGTCCACCCTGCCAGATCGACCTGCTGTCTCCACGATGCGATCTTGGACCCTGCGAGGCCGTGCATGCATATCCATAGAACCCAGGCAGGATTTACATGAGACGCATTCCAAGAAGCCTCTGGGTCAGGTGCATCAAGCATGCGTTGACGATGCCTACCAATAATGCCGGCATCTTGTCGACGTACACCAATAGCGACAAAAGGTTACGCAACTCATCTACACCGTCTGGGCTGAGCTCCCAACGAGACAAGCGTTCACAAAGCCAAATATCGATGGTACGTTTCCACACGATATCCACCTCCCCGAGTTTGTCGGCATGATGAAGGTATGCAAACAAGCGCAACGTCTGCTTTGGCTGTGTAGTGAGAAGATCATCCGTCGACCGAAACAAGGCTGGTAGAGCAACGAGTTTCCATCCTCCCCAAGATAGCTCGGCGAGAGCGCCAAGAAGCGAAACTTCCAAACTTGGGCACTTTGAGAGCTTCCGTGATCAACAGACGTCCAGTGCTCGTTGCCATGGACATGTCTCCTGCTGCAAGGACCGCGAGCGAAAAGTTGAAGAGAGCGGTCTCGATTGGAGGGGAAGATTTGAATGTTTGGCAGGACAGATGCCAGTTGCGACAATTGGGGTGCTTCAAACAAGGAATGAGTAATAAGACGAGGTGGGAAGAGGACAAAAGAACTCACGCGACAATCGAGATCCTTGACGTACGCTGCAAACGATACTGATCAGCTGTAATATACGGCGGAGGCGCTCTATTTCTGCGTCGTTTGATGGCGACTGACTGACGGAAATCAAAAATCGATCTACGAGTATCTCAGCGATGCCAGAAAACTGATCGGCACCCTTGCAGTGGTGGATGATAGAAGTGAGTGTCCGTCGTAAAACGGTGTACAGTAAATCGGATTTTTCACAGGTCAGATAGCAGTCGATGGCCGGTCCCATTATTGAAGATGAAGTCGTGTGGAGGGTCGAGGAGACAGACTGCATATAACGGGAAAGGAAATCAGCACACTGGAAGCGCGAAAAGCGAGGTAGACCCACTTTGCAAGCAAACACGAGCATCCAGGCACTGGCGCTTTCTACGCCATCGAGATTGTTGGCCATGAGGAGAACTGCCTTTTCTCGTGCAGAAGTCTTCAGACGGCGTAACACAGACGCCCACACCTCGGCGGCAGCGCGCTGTACTTCGGGACTACAATTCGGTAGGATAGCGTGAAGGAGGACCACGTTTGCTGCAAAAGATCCAAATGTATGGATGGCACGAGAAGGTACCTAAAAAGCCCCGACAGCGTCGCTAGTAATGCCGTGAGCGCGGGGGTTGCGATAGGACGGGGAAGGAAAACTGAGGAGCTTGGCTAACAGGTCAGCG
This sequence comes from Boletus reticuloceps, assembly GCA_018397855.1. Taxonomy (NCBI): domain Eukaryota; kingdom Fungi; phylum Basidiomycota; class Agaricomycetes; order Boletales; family Boletaceae; genus Boletus; species Boletus reticuloceps. The sequence continues at coordinate 2,557,521 of JAGFBS010000001.1, forward strand.
TAGACAGGCGAAAGGGTCGTGCGAAGGTCATGTGCCAGCTTCTGGAGAAGGCTGGGATCGAATGAACAAGAGAAATAAGGGTAGAAGAGGGTTGACACACTCGAGAAGCGTTCGTAACCCTTCGTCATCAGCGGCATCCACTGCGGCCATCCATAACTCGACAATGTCTCTCCAGTTGTGTAAGAGGAGGGGCATGGAAAGGGAGAGTGGATCTGCCCTTTGCGCAAATCGGATGAACGAGGGGGACAGATTGAGCTGTTTCCATTGCTGAAGGGACACGTAAAAGTGTGATTCGGTGTCCTAAGGGTAGACGTGAACGCTGCACGGAGAAGAGAAAAAGGGACCACGGGCGACGACATACGGCTATATCATGGTCAAACTTGGTGAGATCAAGCGCGGACGGCAGATGAACGTGTTTTAATGATTCTGCGTACGATTGGTGCTGAGAGACTCCCCATCAGTCGTACGGTGGTTAAATTGACCAAGGAAACTGACCTTGAACCGTTTTACGCGATGTACGACCTCGTCTTGAACCAGCACGCCGGGGGAATCCATGTCATGAGCTCTCAGAGGAGGTTGACTTGTCCGAGCCTTGCCTCGAGCGTGTCCGTGTTGAAGTGACAACAGTTACCGACTACATATGTAAGCAATCCATATTCGGCAATGTGCCACCATGCTGCGATAAATACTAGTGTGTAGTACATCAAATGCGAAACGGATCACAGCGCAAAGTGAAAGCAGCGTCACTATTTAACGCGCGTCCAGGCGGTCAAAGGTGGGTCCCTTGTGCTTTGTGATCGTCATTTCTCGCCGTCCTATGCATCCTAAACACCTCGTTGCATCTTTTGAGGATGTCCCGAAAGGTCTAAGGTCATCGCCAGTGAGCAGACACCATACCCAGGTATTGAATTTACCTTTCAATACAGAAAACGGAGGGCCTGGTAGAAAGGCAGATGCATTATACCAAGTTCTGCTTAGGACTGGCATAGCCATTCACGTTCACGTTCAACACAGTCATGAACCACCGCACATCAAAGTACGAGAGAGCGGGATATGGTCATGATGGACAATATTGTCAGCATGACTGTGATGTTTGTAATCAGATGTTTATACCTTTTCTGAGAATCTTTGTCAAAGACATCGACACTTATCATCGAGGACTCCAAGATAACCTGGCGGAGAGAAGACGACATGTCCACAAAAGAATCGACCTGAATTGGCCGTGACTTGATCAAGTCAGAGAGGGGACGGGACTGTGGGCGACGATTCAAGAACCGTTCGATGGTGGGGGTGATCACCCCAATAGCGGGTCGTTCCTCGATTGGGGACCAACAATCTTGAATGAAATTCCAATGAGAGTCATCCAGGGTTCGAGACTCTGGTCGGCGGGGCTTCTGCCCCCTCGCCAATCGCAAAACGACGGCCGAGTCTCCCCGGACTTCTGACCATGGTTCTTTGCCAGACAACACCTGCAATAATATCAGCGCAGGTGTGGAATCTGTGTCCATCCAACTTCCCTGGAGCGTGATACATCCAAACGACCATATATCGCTCTTGGTTGTCCGCTTGCACGCCTCATCCTCATCAACTTGCTCTGGCGCAATCCATCGCAAGGCTCCCGGTCGTGCGGTGGATCTTCGGAGATAAGTCAATGCTTCGGGAATAATACCCACCAACGAAGCATAACCAAAATCTGCTAAACGCGCGGTGTAATCTGCATCAAGCAGCACATTGTTCTGTCCCTTGGTGAGACAACGAGGATCCAAAAATTTCTAGCCTGACGCACGCAGTTAAGGTCACCATGGACAATCGCCAAAGAATGCACTATGGTGTGTTAGGTCTTACGTTCTCAACCTTGTAATGATAACGAAGACCCACAGTACTGCAACCCGTTTGCAATATCCAGCAGCTATCACCCAGCGATTAGAAGACATGAATGCAGTACATATCATATTCAGTGTACGCACAAACCGGAGTCGGTGTCCCAAATCTAGATTGTCGTGATACTTGACTAAGAAACGGTGAAGTGATTCGTTGGGCATCCATAAAGACACCAACGACATTGCGTCACGCATTCCAAATCCATATGCAACTCCCAGGAACGGAACGATATTCATGTGATCGAGTCTCCTCCAATTCCGAGCTCTCGACGAAGCATCTGCAAATCAGCTTTAGATCACACTTCTTGATTGTAGACGAGATCAATTACCTTGACAGATTTTTCGCTTGCATCTCCATCTATTGCGAACGCGAATCGAAATGCCTTTACCGCAACCTTGGGGAGGGGTAATCAGCAAACAGTACGAGTCGTATACCAACTTCAAACCTCTTTTGGCGAACTGTCATGGTACCGACATCTATACACATCACCAAAACCTCCTCCAGCAACATACTGATCATCGACTTTGGTGATATAGCGAGTAAGATCTGGTGGAGGAGGGAAATTTGTACTGATGAAGATGATTCGAACCAAACAACGATATCAGATGATCGTACTACAGTGTAACAACATGACATACTTGAGGCTGGACGTTTCACATAGTGGTTCCTCTGCCAAAAAGGAGGCAGGGCGTGAATGAGGTAACGTGGAGTGTATTATTGGAGAAGCTGGATCAGGTTGCTTTAGGGAAATGTAAGCAGTGAGATGGATAACCTTATCTAAGTCAAGGAAGACCATACTTGTTCGACCTCATAGACGAGGTCCATGGCATCGTCATCATCGTACACGGAAGAACCAGATGAGACTTTTTGTTCATGGGGATTGGCACCTTTAGTAGAAACTCCTGAACGCTTTCCACGCTTGCGAGCGTTCTGACGAGACTCGTGTTCACGGGTCATTAACCAAAGATGGTGAGATCGAAGTGATAATAACGGACTATCACCACTACTTGATAGTTGTCGCTGGGCTGGGTGTGCAGAAATGTCTAGGGTAGAAGCAGGTTGGTTCTGAAACCACTTGGTCACACTTTGCAATCGCCTGAAAGTTTATCAGGCATACAACAAGCTTTACCTATGCCCAGGGTGACATACATGCTAATTTTATCCGCGAGTTCCTGTCTCTGCTCCCGGGTGGGATGGTCGTTGAGGGCATAAGCACGGCGCAGTTCTTCGGCCTGTTCTGGGGAAGTTCGCATTCTCAGGCTTGCTAACTTATAATCGATTCCAGGAAGGGTCACGGAAGAGCGCTAAGCAAATGATAAGACGGCCATGCATGCAACATTCAGAGCCTGAGTAGCATACCCAAGGTACCTGCCACAAATGTAACTTCCCACCACTAACTGATGCCACGAATTCACCGGAGGGAGAGAAAGAAACCACGCGTACAGATCCATCGTGGTGTAGATGTTGTCCTATGGGATCGCCGATAGTTGCATCCCAAAAGCGAACTGTCTTATCCTCGGACGCGCTCGCAAGGATGGATCCATCTGGTGAAAGGGAGAGAAAGTATACCTCCTCGGAGTGACTTGCCCATGGATGTCCGATTTGTTCCCCCATATCGGAGTTCCAACAGCGAATTGTTTTGTCACCAGATGCAGAGAAGAGTCTGTCGCCATCGCGCGACCACAGCACACGCTTGATGTCACGGTTGTGACCCTTTAGTGGACCCAGGATGAGTGCGCCAGTCCTGACGTCATACACCTGGATGTCGTGGTTGATACCACATGCGAGTTTGTCGCCGTTTGGAGAGAATGACATGGACCGAATAAATGCATCGACGTCGATGGACTGATTGACGTGTCCCCCTTCCATGCTATAGATCTTCACCACAGTCTGATTGCCAACCGCAACGAATTGATCATCTGGCGAGATGGCAATCTCGGGGTATCCCTCTGAGCAAGTCCATTCCCGGACGAGTTTGTGCGATTCGACGTCCCATACTTTGATTCCTTCCTCGTCACTGCTGATGATCTTTGTGCCATCCCGGGTCACAGCAAGGCCGTTCATGCATCCCCTCTCGTGCTCCATTGATGTCCCTTCTTGCCCACCGTTTTCCAGGTTCCAGACCTTCACAGTTCCGTCCTCAGAGCCAGTGACAACTCGGCGTCCGTCCGGGAGGTACGCGAGCCTCACGAAAGTGTCATCATCATGTGCCGGGATAACTTGAAGTGGCCAAGGACCATCATTGACAGATCCTAGTCTTGACATGATGCCGCAAACTTGGGTTTTGGGTGACTCTGCTGTTTTGGAACGATCGGGGCAAGGGGGGGAACATGAACATGCTGTGAAACTCTACAGCATGTATACCACGATGACCTTCTTTTAGCGCCCAATGCTGCCTTTAGGCGCAGTACAATCCGGCTCCACGACACCATGACCGGCCTCAAGGTCGTTTACGATGTCCAACTTTTGTCTTCAAATACGTCACCCACTAACAAGAGATCCATTGGCTCTTCTTCTAACGTTTCTCTTTGCCAACTCTTGCCCCATCCCCTTTCCCTCTCTTTCTTCCTGCCCTTGTCCTCAGTATCGGTCCCTTATCTCGAATCAGGTCCTCCGGCCTCAGCCACCTGTAGGGTGATGGATTTACAACTAATATGAGGGATAACCATGGGACAGGACCTAAGGCTGCATTTGAACTCATCATCGCGCCTGAAGCCACTTGTCTTTCAGGGTCTTCATGATCTCGTCATGCGAGAAGTGAGTCGTTTTTAGCGCCAGGGCCGTGCGAGGGAGGCGGATGTGAGGTAGGGGCGGACCCAGTGGCTTGCAAGTTCGCCAAGAAGAGAACACTTGCAGCACCTCACCAATCGGTCGAGGCTCAATGATCCACTTTGTGCACCAGCTTTCGAGGATCTAACGCTTGTTGTCAGTACGAGTCTTGAAAGAAAACAGTATGTCCGACCTGTAAAATTAGGAAGACCTTGTTGTCCGACTGGAACAACGCATTCGATGATGTGGCGGGGGTCTCGAGAGACGTAGTCAGCATGGAAACACCTATCGACATACTTGCATGTCTAGTATGGAGCGTTGGTGGCAAGGATGGATAACGCCTGTTAGGAAGTGGAGAACATACGAGGATGACTCGAAGCGCACCGGCCCAGGTTGATGTGCTTTTGCAAGGAAGACTCGCAGAGAGAGTCGAAAAAAAAAAAAAACAGAGAACGTTGATATGGTTAATGGAATCATATATTTTCACCCAGTCAATGGATTAGCCCACTTGATAGATAGCGAAGAAGATGACAGCGCACCTTGTGACATTCCTCAATCATACAGTCCCACAAGTCCTTTCCACATCTCGACACATATCCGACCACTTCTTCGATCGATTATTGCGTCCTCGGAGGACAACTCAATAAAGCGTTGTAGAACTTTTGCGAGTAGAGAAATTGAGCGACAAATGTTTGGTCGAAAGAAGACATTTTCACATGTTAGTTTTCGGAGAACACCTAGGCGCACTTCAAAGGGGTCCATGGCGAGTCATCTTGGACCGAGTTGGTCTGCAGCGGTTGTTATCTGTACATAGTACTGTAGATATCCTAGTCCGCGCTTGTGGTAGTCTAACCTACTGGCTTCAAGTTGTTGTCGTTTGTTGACCTAAATAAGGTTGAGCGAGAGATCAATCGATCACGGGTGACGACATACGGCTATGACATGGTCAAACTTGGTGAGATCAAGCGTGGATGGCAGATGAATGTCTTTCTGCGTACGATTGGCCGCGCTGAGACTGTCGAAATGCCGACTGCCGTTGGCGAAAACCTTGCTTGACGCAAGTTGTTGGCCTGAGCGACATGATGTGTATCTGTCCAGTACCGTAGATATACAGTCCAACCAGACCATGTCAACAGACATTAATATAATCCAGGATCCCGTCCTACTACTAGTCCGCCGTCCACGCATGGCAGGACCCACTCCGTCAGACCACTGACACTAGTACTGTGACAGAAGACGTCCTGATATCATGTGGCGGTCCACCAAACAAATTGCGCTCTGGCCTTGAAGGTCGAGGGTAACTTCGCAGGTCTTGCATCAATTCTACTGTACCCAAGCATGTTGCCAAGGATGATGCAGTCCCATCATCAACACCGTCAGTAAGATGAGTGGCGCAAGTGTGATGTACAGCGTGAACAGCCGTACCAGCATCACCGACAGCACCTTGGATGTAGATATGACCCTCTGGTGTAGCTGGTACGATTATGTTGTACCACTTCATTGCACCTATCCTGAGTCGCCTGCCAGACTGTAGGTGGTCAGTGTGTGTCAGTGGCATCACGGCCCAGTGAACCAGTATGACACTTACGTTTTCATCAAATTCTGGTGCGAGAGTCTTGATCTAGCTTGCAAGGACCGAGAGAAGGTGCATGCGGGCCAGGAGGCGGCGAAGTCATGCATGGTGGAGAGGCACGGGGTAATCGAAGGCGACTGGGGCAGTGTGGTTCCTGCGAAGAAACCTTGTCAAGCAAGGTAACCTTGGAACCGTTTTACGCGATGTACTTACGACCTCGTCTCGAGCTGGGCGGGGAATCCCACTGTTCAGGTTGAATTGTTCGCCACCTTGCCTCAAGTGTGTGCGCATCGAGTTGTACGAGGCATTAAAACTCAAGGCTCGCGAACCACACAGCTTTTGCTCTTTATTCCAGCACACTCTACATAGCAAGATGTCCTCGGATGCGCATGCTACCATGGCTTCTCTGGCAACTTCCACGATGCATTGCGGTGGTGGGCGTAAACTTAGTCACACAGGATCTGCGACGTCGTTTCAGGAAACACACGCGGTTGCCAGGCCCATCGGACGAGATGATGGCGGATACATTGAGGAAACGCGAGAACAAAGGAGTTCTGGGATAACTCCTTGACAACACCTTTGTGCTCAACAAATTCAACAAAGTAAGTAGGCTTCGCCGTTGGTGCAACGAGTCACTAGTAACTCGTGGCACGGAGATTTGTCCCGGCTATCATACGAGCTGTGCAATGTGGGTCCGAGGATGTCAAGCTACAGCAAATACTCTCACCCACAATACAGCTTCCAAGGCTCCTATCGTAACCTATAAAAATCGCTGTTATCCCCTCTCCCCAAATCCCTCAATCACCATGGACTTTCTTAACACTCCGTCGAGCACCCGGTCCCGGCGTAGCCAAACTCCTCTGTATCTTCTATGTGTACAGCAGGATCCTCTGACTCCATTTCAGACACTGGAGCTGGCTCCACGACAGCCATCATCGATGATCTCAACGACGAGGCAGCCGTAGGGCTCGCAGATGCCAGCAGTACTGGCAGCCGAAGAGCAATGCTCCAGCTCATCAACCGTCTTCGTGACACTGGGTACGCGTCTCTTCCTTTCACTATCTCAGAGTGTTCATGACGAGTTTGGGTAGGGTACAGACCGATATCGACTTACCTATGATCGCAGTCATTGGAAACCAGAGTGCAGGAAAATCATCTCTCATTGAATCCATCTGTGGCGTCACGTTGCCTCGATCATCGGGAACTTGTACCAGGTAGGTGCTTTTCTTCAGATCGTGCCACATTTTAAACCTCGTGCAGATGTCCAACAGAGTGCAAGATCTCTCAGTCAGATTCACCTTGGAAATGTATCGTGAAACTCCATTTTAGCACCGATGCCAGGGGCGTACCTATACCTGTCAAAATGTTCCCTTCGGCGCTCCTATTACCTCCAGATCCCAAGTCGAAGATCGCATTCGACGTGCCCAGCGAGCTATCCTCAACCCATCGAAGAAGCCTAATACGTACCTTCAGGAGAATGACCTCCCGTACGACAATGAAGTGTCGTTCTCCAAGAACTATGTTTCGTTAGAGATCAGCGGTTCCGGACTCACGGACCTCTCATTCGTAGATCTCCCTGGTCTTATTGCCAGCGTCGGGAGGGGAAGTGATGGTCGAGACATCGAGCTTGTGAAATCGCTTGTTCACCTCCTACATTGAGAAGCCAAGTTGTGTAATTTTGCTTACCGTTGCATGCGAGAGTACGTGTCTTGGTTTATTTCTGAACTGCATGTCTCTGATGGCGTCGTTTTATCAGCCGATTTTGAAAACCAAGGCGCTCACACCCTCGCGAAGGAATACGACCCAGATGGGAAAAGAACCGTCGGTTTGTCTTTGTCATTCTTCATTTCTAATGTAGAAGCACCAACCTATACTCTCAACAGGTGTCCTCACCAAACCAGATCGCATCCCCCCAGGTGATGAGCCTGCGTGGGTCAAGATCCTCCGAAACGAAACTGAACCATTAGTGAATAACTGGTATTGCGTCAAACAACCCTCTTCGCAGGACGTTGCCAGAGGAATCACGTACCTGGAGGCACGTCGACGTGAAAATGAGTGGTTCGCCTCAACGCCACCGTGGTCGTCTCTTGAGCCGCAGTATCAACGGTTCTTGCGGACGAGCTACCTAACGGAGAGGCTGAGCCTCATCTTGTCAGAGCTCATCGCGAAGAGGTGAGTTAGTTACCGCCTGAGATCCATCGTCTTTATTTGCTGATCACCTTGACAAGGCTTCCCAAGATCCAAGAGGAGTTGATGAACGTGATTCAGGAGACCCAGGAGAAGTTACAAGCGCTCCCGAAACCTCCATCGAGCGACCCTGTCGGCGAAGTGCTGCAAACCCTCAGAAATTTCGAACGAGACCTAGAACACCGAGTCGAGGGCACTCCCGAGGAAGACGGATTACTGCAGACCATCCTTCCATGTCAAGAAGTCTTCAAGATTTCCATACGCCGAACTGCTCCACAATTCGTTCCTTGGGGAGAAACGTCAACGAGGGAGCTACCAGAGCCAGCTTTCTTGTCCAATGAACATGCTGCGATGGACTTTGGTGCCGGTCAGAATAAAATATTTGTCGACGAAGTCTTAAAGCGCGCTCAACAGTAGGTCCCCACCTTTTGATGTCGCATGTTGACTGACATTTTCCCCAGCGCACGTACGCGAGAACTCCCAGACAACTATCCCTTTGTAGTTCAACGCGCATACATCAAGGAAATCACGCAAAAGTGGAGCATGCCGGCGATGAACTTCTTTGAAGATGTCTATGCAATTTTGAAATACGATCTCGCGAAACTCGTCGACGCCCACTTTGCGCACATGGGCAACGGGAACGCAAAACAAGCAATTCAGTAAGTAGAGTTGATCGTTCCTCGGTGGTACCGTCAATGCTTACCGCAACTAGGATGATCGTCAACGATCACCTCGATGAAGCTGCCATCCGAACCAAGGACAGGATCCAATGGCTGCTCGAGCTCGAGCAGAACCCGACTACGCTCAACACACATTATTATGCTGACTACAGAGACAAATTCCTCGCGTACTACAAAGCCGCCCCGGACCACAGCGATTTATTGACCATGATCCAGCAAGGACGAAGTCCAACCATCAACGGGATTCTCTCTGGCCTCAACGACCTTGGGATATCGGCTACACCGACTGACCTGCCCAAGCTCCTTCCAGCTGATCCGAAGGAGGCAGCTCTGACCATCATGGCGAGCGTTCGGGCGTATTTCCAAGGTAGAGTGTCCTCCCCAAACGGAATCAGCATAAATCAACTGACTCGCTTGGTGTGTGCTCATCCACAGTCGCCTACAAACGCTTCGTCGACATGGTTCCGATGACGATTGACCACGAAATCGTGCTCGGTATACAGAAAGGAATTTACAGGGCCCTCCAGGAAGGACTCCAGATCACCGGGCCAGAGGGGCAAGATCGCTGCAAGAGCATGTTAGAAGAACGCATCAGTGTCGTGACGACCCGTCAGGAGACGCAAGACAAAATGCAGAGGCTACAGGCTGCGCGTCAGGAGTTGAGGCGATTGATGTGAGAGGCTGGGGCGATTTTTGGGTAACGTGAACAGTTGGTGTTGTATTAATATTAATTAGCTTCTTGTCTTGAATACCTGAGTGTCTTGTCATTGCTTGACGCTGTTTCGGTGCCGTCCTCTATCGCTCGATGAATATGACATTCGGGGATAATGTGATGTTGCCGTGACGTGAGGATGGTGAAGCTTCCAAGCATCCGACGGACTCAGAAGTTATGTAAGGGGTCTGTTCAGCTAATCCGATTGCCACTACGGATTTCAGCACAGTCCTTTGACAACATCATCCAGAATGAAGACCGGTAATCTCGATAGTGATAGTGACGTGGCAGTGGGTCTTTCAGACTCAAGCAGCTCTCAGCATCGAAAAGACATGCTTGAACTAGTCAATCGTTTGCACGACACTGGGCACGTAGTACATACATACCTCGGTCTCGTTCTCGAGTGCTGACTTATCTGCACCTTTAGCGTTCAAACTGATATTGACCTTCCCATGATTGCGGTCATCGGGAATCAAAGCGCGGGCAAGTCATCTCTTATCGAGTCAATCTCTGGTATCACTCTACCTCGATCAGCGGGAACTTGCACCAGGTAAGCAGTGGGACTTGGGGCTCCAATCAAGTGCCTGATTTTCGGCTCTAAAGGTGCCCTACGGAGTGCAAGCTCTCGCACTCAGATTTGCCATGGAGTTGCGTCATAACACTACACTTTCACACTGATTCCATGGGTGTACCTATACCCGTTTGCCTTGTACCTTTTGGCTCGCCTATCGCGTCCAAGTCCCTTGTTGAGGATCACATTCGACGTGCTCAACGTGCCATTTTGAATCCGTCTCAACACTCCGACGACTACCTTCACGATAGCTTCCCAGAGGATAACGAGTTGTCATTTTCGAAGAACTATGTCTCGTTAGAAATTAGCGGGAAAGATCTTGCTGATCTCTCGTTTGTAGACCTTCCAGGTCTTATCGCTAGTGTCGGAGCAAGGGGGGATGATAGGGATATTGAGCTGGTCAAGTCTCTCGTGACTTCTTACATTGAAAAGCCAAGTTGCGTCATTCTGCTCACAGTTGCTTGTGAGAGTGGGTGTCGTTCCTTTGTATGGTCGACATCTTCAAAGCCCTGACCTTCGTATCCATAGCCGACTTTGAGAACCAGGGTGCTTATCATCTTGCCAAGAGCTTTGACCCGCAAGGGAAGCGAACCGTTGGCATGTAGTGCAGTTGTCATCGTGATATCACAGTGTTCATCCATCCTTCTACAGGTGTGCTTACCAAACCTGATCGTATTCCTGCGGGAGAGGAGCACAGGTGGCTCAAGATCATCCGTAACGAGACCGAGCCTTTGACCAACAATTGGTACTGTGTCCGACAGCCCTCCTCTCAAGTACTCTCCAGTGGAATCACATGGGCAGAAGCTCGTCGTCAAGAAGAAGACTACTTCACAATAACGCAGCCGTGGTGTTCGCTGGAATCACAGTCCCAAAATTACCTAAGGACCAGAAATTTGACAGAGAGACTGAGTATCATCTTGTCAGAGTTAGTCGCAAAGAGGTGGGTTGGCGATCTCCACGCCAAGCTGCGACCGCACTGTGATGCTGACAGATGCTCGGTTTTCATCAAGGCTTCCAGAGATTCAAGATGAATTAGTGAACACGATTCGAGAGACGGAAGCAGATATTAGCAAGCTGCCGAGAGCGCCTTCTAACGACCCAGTGAGCGAAGTGCTCCAAGCACTGAATGCGTTCAGCCGAGAGTTATTCCGTCGTGTCGAAGGTACCCCTGATGCAAATGGTTTACTGCAAACCATCCGACCACACCAGCAAGCATTTAGGCGTGCTATACGCAGCACAGCGCCTGTCTTTGTTCCCTGGGAAAAGAAGAAAGTGGGCAACAAACTCCCCAAGGCAGATTTTCTTCAAGACGAAGAAGGGGAAGGTAGAGGACGCAGAGGACGTAGAAGAAGTAGATAACCAAACCCGTCCTGCGAAAAAGATACGCATAGAACAACATATACACATCGACGAAGTGCTGGAACGGGCTGCCAGGTATGCACTTTTCGGTGTATTCAAAAATCCGTTATGACGACTCATCTATACTAGTGCCTGTACTCGCGAACTTCCAGATAGCTATCCATTCGTAGTCCAGCAAGCGTTCATCAAGGAATTCACCATGAAGTGGAGGCAGCCATCAATGGACCTCTTTGATCGAGTGTATACCATTTTGAAAGTTGATGTTGTCCAACTAGTCGAGGAACACTTTGCGCACATGGGTAAAGGGTTGGCAAAACAGTCGGTACTGTGCGTCATTTCGCACACGGAAGTGGCACCGTAACTGATCGTCATGTAGGATGATCGTCAACGACCACCTGGATAGAGCCGCCATACAAACCAAAGCAAAGATCGAGTGGCTGCTTTCCCTTGAACAAGTCCCCACTACACTGAATACACATTACTTTTCCGACTACAAGGACAAGTTCCTCGCTTTCTATAGAGCCCGGAGGAACAACAATGATCTGATGTCAAAACTGAAACAAGCTGAAACAACTACTCAAATGCAGTCTACCTCAATGCAACCGTCGCCAAGCAAACGAACGTCGACTTTCGGCTCCTCAGATCCGTCCCAACGCGACGCGATTTACAAAGCTCTCTCGGCGCTGAGCGAACTAGGTATCCAGATAAGGCGACGGACCTTGCCAAGCTGTCGCCACCCGATCCAATGGAACAAGCTCTACACATCATGGCTAGCGTACGCGGATATTTCCAAGGTCCGCTTTTCTGCAAGTTGCATCGTTTTCGCTGACAAAGACGTTTGCATTCAGTCGCCTACAAGCGTTTCGCGGACATGGTTCCGATGGCTATTGACCACGAGATCATATTGGGTTTGCAAAGGGGCATTGATGAGGCTCTCCGAGAAGGGCTTCAGATTACCGGACCGGATGGATATAGTCGCTGCAAGAGCATCGTGGAGGAGTTTAGCACCATTGCGTCTGCCCGCCAAGAGTTGCAGAAGAAGATGGAGAGGCTTCAGGCTGCGCGACAGGAATTGAGGAAGCTGATGTGATTCCACGACAGATTTTGCGCATTTGTAAATATATATATTTCCTCTGCACCGATCGGTGTGGATGGGGTCCAGCGTTCATGACACTCGTCTCGGACGACGACTAAATTCAACAACTGTTTTCTGATGTCGGAAATATTAGGTCTGGTTCGGGGAAACCAATATTTCAGATCACAGCGACTCGCCGGGCCCACAGGACAAATTGTCATATCGCGTCATTCGAAGCCAAGAACGTCCGTGTTGTTCATCATTGACACTGGTTATTGATACATACGAACGCATCGGAACTTTCAACCCTTCCATCACACAAGTCTAGCTTCTTGCTCTCCCTCCTCCGTCTCAAGTGTTCGATACATTGGAAAATCCAGCAACACAGTCGACTTTACGATTGTGGGGAGTGGACGATAGAGTGTGGGCGGGATAGGGAACAAGATGGACGTCGAAGTAAGATAGGATTGGTACCTGTCCCATGCCGTTGTAGTTGCGCCAGTACTAGTGTCGGCCACGGCCGCTGTTCCCGGTTCTGCTTCTGTGCCACTGGAAGATCAGGTGCGTATACGTCCCTAGCTTCTTCAGCGCCAAGAGTGTAAAACTTTTTCGCTTGTGCTTTCTCAGCGGGAGGAATACCAGAGGCAAAGAGCAGAATGCTGTTACAACGTCACCGTAGGCTGAATTAGCATCACTGAACGAATACTAGACGTACATCATCGTGAAGAGTGGCGAGATGATGGAACAGTACAAGGCGGCGCGTGCAGACGAATTGAGACCGCTATCAGGTGATATCGCTGGAGAGAGACACAAAACCCAGATACCCCACCAACAAAGGATTCTGTACGATTAAAGGAATCGCTAAGAATAGTGAACAACAATTCATCGGCGGACGTACTCGCCAAAATATGGTGGGTGACGAGACCACTTCCACAAACCCTTCTGTGTACCAAGCGGTATCAACATCATTCAAGGTGGTCTGAAAATTCATGACATACGTTCATGATAACATCTTTTGACGGGTTTGAGGCTTTCCAGAAGTACTGTAGAAGATATTATCAGCCGAGGGGTAGCTCATGGATGATAGATGTGACTAACTTTCTCGAGATCGGCTGCAGATTCGAGCGACCAACCAAACCAAAAGATGACCACACCAACTATGTCACGTCCACCGAAAGTTGGGCGATCACAGCTTCCCTCACTACCTCCCGAGATGGATGGGGAGTTTAGGATAGTCAAAGGAAGAGATACCGTCCAAATCTGAACATAAGAGTCAGAGATAGTTATAGTGTAATATCCACAGACGCGCACCCATATAGTCTGTCCTGTAAGATGTTTGCGGATCAGAAATGAGTGTGATAAGTTTGCAACACACCTATCCAGAAACCTTGGAGAAATATTATAATCTAAACAATCAGAATCATAAAAGGACACCATATTCGTACCAAAAAACTTCCAAAAATGGTGCCTGATACTGTCGAAACGAGCATCACTTCCCCGTCGCAATACTCGGAATAGCAGGAATGCTGTCGTCAGGATTAAACACAAGAAAAGGAACAGAAACTTGGTAATACGCACAAGCAAGGCGAACTGCCCAGAGCATGACGAATATACTGGTCAGTAAATTTCTCGCACAAAACGTTTGCCCAAGAAGCAAAGTTATCAAAGCTACAAAAGACCTTTGAGAGTTGAACGGTATATCCACAGATGTGACTGACATAGAATGATGAAATTAGAGCCTGTAAGATGTTAGAATCAGTGAACGAGTGCAACCCGTAAGACGACTAACCGCCCGTGAGATCTGTGATCTTGTCGAACTGGAAGGTCCATGCAATGGCAAATCCAAAGAGTTGGTACGCCAATGTGATGAGAAAAGTGATAGCGAGGTAATAACGGTCCAACACGATGACAGGCGCCATGACCTCGCTCTGAGGCGAATAAGAAAGGGTTATGATAGGGAACTATGTTAGGGAGCAACTCGCAAAGAGCGCAGTCCTTAGGTTAGCCCGTTGCGTCCAACAGCTCCTCAGCAGCCTTGTTTGTGATCAGGCTAGATTATCGAAGGTCGTTTAGTGTTCTGCCAACTTAGTATCTACTGCCAAAGTAGTACTAGCGTGGGTAAATGGGTCGTGACTTGAAGGCACGGGACCAAGAAACCGCCAAAGTTTCCAACCTCATACGGTATAGCGTCTCTTTGTGATGTTTTCTGTCGTCTTGCGAGGAGCAGTTCGGACACGCTCGCTCGCACCGCGGTCGGTGCGCTATCTCGCATCCCAGGTGCCACCCAAGGCAACACCAACATCGCCCGAGCAACCACCAGCGCCCCCGTCAGCAACAGCAACGACTTCGTCTCTTCTCAGTCTCGACTTCGACCCGGCTGAACGCTTAGAGCATGCGGAAAGGACGGAACGCACAGGCGCAAAGTCTTCCAAAAATTCTCTGTCCTCTATAGACCGACGCAAAAGATATTTCGCCCGAGTATCGCTTGGTCTTTTGGCCGTTGCCCTTGGCGTGCAAGTACTCTACCTCGGGCGGGATTGGGAGGCGGATGAACTTGCAAACAAGAAAATGGTACGCTTTTGATTGGTTCTCGTCCTGAATTGATGCTGATGTATTTTTGGCCGGTTTTGATAGAAGATCGAAGATGCACCTTCAGGTCGGTGGGCGCGGACCAAGACACGATTCACGGACTTGTTTGATGTAAGTCACTCTGGATAGTATGTTGTGCAGGGTCTCTATTCATGTTCATTTCAGTACTTCAACAAGCCAGCATGGACAGAGCTGCTTCCGCCACCCCTGCCCAGTCCATACCAAAAGCCTTACACCTCTCTGGTATCGATGGATGATCTGCTAATAACCTCCACTTGGGATGTAAGTTCCCGAGACTGTAATTCCTTCAGCGATAAACATACTCTCTTTCACAGCGACAAAAAGGTTGGCGAACAGCGAAGCGTCCAGGCATTGATTATTTCCTTGCATACTTATCCCAGTTTTATGAAATCGTTATATTTACTTCGCAATATAACTACGTGTGTCCATTCTCTTAACCATTCCGGACGCCACTGCTGACTAGCGCTGACTGCTTTTGGCTTAGACTGCCATGCCCATACTCGAGAAACTGGATCCTTATAATTACTTTATCACCTACAAGCTTTTCCGCGAGGCAACGCGCTCCGTGGATGGCAAGATTGTCAAAGTGAGTGAGTTGGCTTGTGTCGTATCTTACTTGAGTCTGACCTTTGTGTTATTCACACAAGGATCTTTCCTACCTCAACCGTGACCTTTCGAAAGTCATCTTGCTCGATGCTCACGAAGAGCATATCTCGGCACACCCCGAAAACTCGATCGTGATGCCCAAATGGACAGGTACATCAGGTGACAAGGGTCTCGTTGCCATGATTCCTTTCCTCGAATGTTTGTTTTCTTTTCCCCCACACCTCCATGCCGTTCTCATTCTCACCTCTCAGCGATTGCCATATACAAACCTCCGGATGTCCGCCCGATTATCCAGGCCTACCACGGCAAAGACATCCCCTTGGAGTACGCGAAGAAGGAAACAGAGGCACGTGAACGCCATATTGCCGAGTGGAAGAGCAGAACCAAAGGTCTCTCCTCTCGGGGGTTCACTATGAGTTCCTTGTTTGGTGCGAGCACCGAGGTAGGTGTTTCCCCTCCCGCCTTCATGCTCACGTGTCGATCGCTCACAATTGGTACAGGATTCCAATTCACCCATTCCACCGACGTACCTTGAACAGAAGCGCGCCGAGGCACAGCGTCAATACAGGGAAGAACGGGCCCACCTCGCCGCTCACAAAGCCGAGTTCGACAAGGCGTTGGAGGAGGAGAATAAAAGGATTGCCAAGGAGATGTCTGGGTCATTGCTTGGTTTCATCGAGAATATGGCTGGTAAGAAGCCACAGGATGAAGGCAACACTGCCGCGGGCGGCGGGGAGGGGCAGGTGAAGCACTAGTCGATCATGGTACGTGCCGGCATACCTCCGGTCTATGGCGAAGCAACATAGAGGTACAGTAGTGGTGACCTGGTTACCCGTCATGATCCATAATCTCCTCTCATCTCACCACTGAGTTATAACATATCATTTCACTGGGTGTCGTGCAGCTTCCAATGAAGACCTTTAGGGACACGTTACAAAAATCCCAGAGCAATGGGATATTGATGTCGCACTGATGACTGTGGATCCTACCCCCATGATGTCACACTTCGCTCTCACTGAGTTTTGAACCATATCGCCCAATCATCAAAAAAAAATGCATCGGGTCATCTCGGATACCCTACGTCTGACGAGAACGAGCCCGTTCTCCGCCATATGGATCCCTACGAGTGGTTCGCCTGATAGCGCCACCACATCGTCTCTCGAAAGGACGGCGTCAAGTACTCATCGTCGACCTGCTTCCAGACTTGCAGCTGTATTGAAAAGAAGAAGATTCAGAACACTGGTAAAGTCAAATACAAACATGGCCACCAAGTCTCTGTTCACCTGTGATATACGCTCAGCATATCCACCAGCTGTAGATAGACCGAGAATACCAACGTGCCATGCGGCAGCGAGCGGATGAGGGTCTCTCTGGGCACCGGATATACTTTGCAACGGTGGTACGAGGATTAGTCGTGTTTCACCAACTCAGTCCTGATACTCGCCGACACCAATAAGTCTTGCCGGACACATGTTTCAGGTCAAACGAACGCACCGTCGGGCTGACGTTGTCGCACTGCAATCAAAAGAGACGCGCGGCGCAGCGGCGAAAAGATGGGTATGTAACGCCGAGTCACCCATCTACAAAGGATACGCGACTCGCGTGTTGTCGGGTACTAGACCGTCGTATGTACCCAGACTTTGACGACGTCGGGCGAGTGCATGGATCGGATCTTGTCTTGCGTGAGCTGATAGCATACATGGATCAGCTGGTCGTCAACGCGTAAAAGATGTAAATGATGGGCGGCTGAGTTTATCTGACACTGAAGTTGCATCGACGTGGAGATGGTAGTTTGGAAAGAGCGACATGTCTGGTTGGCAGAGGCGGGCGGTAAGTCAAAGTGTATTTCAGATGTGACTCACCTGAGCGGAGCGACGTATGTCTTTGCGTAATTGCAGTTCGGAAGGAAGTTTCAGAATGAAGGTCGGACGATGATCCCGCATGCCTGGCTCGAGAACAGCTTGAGGGACGATGCGAGAAGGAGATGGGAACCTAAACGTGCGAGTTTAATCACCGAAAGACCTAGGGTCGCAACCGGACAAAGGACGAGTGAGTGCCAACACGCAGCTTCCTTTCAAGTTAAGATAAAAAAGCAAAAAGCTGCCCACTGGCTGGATTGAACAACCGACCTCACCATTACGAGTGGCGCGCTCTACCACTGAGCTAAACGGGCCTATTGCGGAGTAGGGAAATGCTCTTTGAGTATCGCAACGAGGGTTCGGTTTAGAGATGGAGAAGAGGTTTGAGGACGTGAGATGATCTCACTCACTGAGATTGGTTTATCTGTTCACAGCAAGGCCATGAGGAAACAGCAGAGATATATAGATTGATGTATCCTATCAACGTGAAAAGCCCTACAGAAAAATGAACCTAGCAGGTTCAAGCGAATAGCGGGAGGCACGACAAAGGCATGACCATACCATCAGAGGGTCCCAGGGAGGTCTGGACTTCCAACTTGTGTGGTAGTCATCGCCATGTGAGCGCCAGCACATAAACTGTGGTGGTTCAAGATGTATTTAGTATTTTCCCTCCACCACTCCTCAGGCTCTCACCACGAAGTGTAGCACCATCATGACAAGCGTCACACAGGATGACCCGCAGCCATATCGGGTGACTTCGGTGGACGATGCCTAGTATTCTCGGACGACTCTTTGCCATTGGTACTGACCGGGAGGGCAACACTGTGAAGGTCTGGAATTCGGCCGACGAGGAGCAAGAAGCGACGTCGATGGAACGCGACTCGGCAGAAGGGATAATAGATGTAGCTGTGACGCGAGACGGCACCAAGATGCATCAGCAGTGAGTACGAGGGCAATATTACGGTGTTGGAGTTTCTCTTCATGGTGACAAACTCGCTTGTGGCACCGACGGCGACATCCGCGATTCCGTGTGGTCACGTACTTACAGTAATGGAGACAGAAGGCTCTTCTCTGCATACGACGACAAAACGATTCGCTGTTGGAACGCCGATACAGGAGAAGAATAGGACATCCATGGATAGCTCACATCAGTTGGGTACTCTCTCTCTCCATTTCTCCAGATGGATCGATCCATGCGAGCGCATCCTCAACTGTTTGTTTCTGGGATACAACTACCAGTGATCCCATTGGAAAACCATGGAGTAGTCACCAAAGTTTTCCATGTCAGTCCTTTCGGTGATTTCGTGGCATCTGCAAGTGGTGGAGAGATATTTATGGCGGGTACCTTGGTTGGAGTCGGGTGAGCACTGAGGACGCTCATCAAATATACCCTAGCATCCATTCTCATCGCTTTTTCCATCTCGTAGATAAGCCTTGCTGACCTCGACTCGTCGCGCACCACCGTTCACTCCGTACAAGCGTCCCTCTTCCTCCACCATGCTCTACAAGTATCGCATCTTAATCCTGATGTAAGTGATCCCATGTCATTGCTCTCCAAGCTTACATGCACTCTTCGACACTTGAAAGTAAAGGTAGTTACACTAACATCGAGACACCTTACTGCGGATGTCTTGGTACTCAATTTACAGGTTTCAACACGTTGTTCCACCCCTCTCTCTTGGGCTCGATGAATGCCAGCGCTCATTCGAACTACGGCTACGTGAATTGGCACGAATGTTCATTTATTTGTCCACGTGTCATCGCGAACTCATCTATTGCAGTTTGATTTCGCAACTTCCAAAGGGCTTCGTGTCTCTTGCGTGAGGTGATAGTGACTTCGTGCCGTCAAGCTTACCTCACGGCGTACAGATTATAAAGGCCCTGTAATCCTGTTGCTCGTGATGAGCAACTACAACTCGAATGCTGTTCAGCCGCACGGCGTGACCTGCCTGTATTCCGAGTTTCCCGATTACGCGGACACAGTCGGGACGTATGCGGAACACGCTCCGAAAGAAGCTACGGCACACGTACCGGTGCAATGGATGCGACCAGGCATAACTTGCTTTCTTTGGCCGACTTGATGGTGCCAGGCTTTCATGCTTCTCCTTCGCTGCGTTGCCACTGTCTGTTTGCAAATTCGATGTCGAAGAAACTCGATTTGACAGTTGATTCTACCCATGCCAAAGTGAAACTTGCAAAAACTTGGGCTGGTATGTTGTCCCGTTCAACTCCGTGTCGGATGGTACAGTCATCCACCGGCACGTACCGGGACATGTAAGGACGCACCAGACACGAAATTTTACACACTCGGCTGACTCAATTGTGTTAGGATGTGATGCTTCCGCCGAAAGTTCGCATCGTACGTTTACACCTTTCCTTTGCAGGGAAGAATTCAGTCGATGGTTGCCTCATGTTCCGAAAGCACACGGGTTCTGCCAGATGCACCTGTCGTTCAGATAAATAGATACAGGTATAGTATAGCATCCGTGACAGTCCGTCATAATATAGCAAATACGACCACATACTAATAAATGATTTAGATCTCTCGAAGATGGGGAGGAATGTTTGCAAAGCCCAGGCACGTTCGCCCGTCCTCTGACTCGGCTCTAATCCTGGCACAACGCGAACCAGTCCTCTGTATAAAAGGCAGTCAATCTTTATACGGCGTGCACTTGGACAGTGAGATTAGGACGTACGTGGAATGACTTGGGATTCTTCAGCGGCCGTATCGTTCGGTGCTTCTGCCATCACGGCAGCCAATCCGCTAGACACAACCATGAGTACATGCAATTACGTCAGTCCGATTCACGTTGACGTACTGGTTGAGATGCCAGTTAATGTGACTAGAGACGGATACATGAGATGTGGTCGTAGAAGTAACTCGAAAAGAGGCAACTCACCAGTGAAGGAACCAAGGCCCAGGATTATCGGTAACAAAACGGATGGTCACGTTGTCCGTAGCGCCGGTACCTATCGAGACGACATCGCGCCGGACAGGATTTTTGAAATTCGGCGTAGTGCTACCTGCGATTCTTACAACATCAAAGTTGTGCTGACGAAATGTTCAGTCAAAGACCAAAAAAGGGTGAGCGGGCAACATACACCGTGCAGATGGAAGGGATGCTGAGAAACGAATTCGAAGTTAGTATTGCGTAACGATTTACGAGAAAGCACATACGGGACCTCCAGGAGCTGCGGTGGGGTTGGGGAAGTTTAATTCTATAACCTTGTTGCGGGGAAGTGTATAGACGCTTCCCTGTGGCAGCAGTTGAGAAGCTTGCCTTGCTCCACTGAGAATCTGGAGAAGGACGGGGACACCCGGGTCGACAAAGGACACGCCGCCAAGTGTAAAGAAACCCGACCCGTTGATGCTCGGGGCAAGTGAGAGGCTCACATCCGCCTTCCCAATCTCGGGTATCCCAGCAGCGCCGGGGTTCAGCAGTGGGTGAAGGTTACCCTCATCGAAGGCGAGCTCATATGTAGGCACTGTCGTAGGATCCTGGACTGGCGCTCCGTCGTATCGAAGGATGGCCAAGTTCTGACCACCATCGAACGAGGCGTTGGGTAGATTGCTCAAAGCACGGATCCAGTAGTTTCCAACAGGCCGGCCTGCTGTGATAACTACAGAGTACCGTTGAGCGACAAGGATGGGAATAGAATCGACTTCCACGGGTTCCACCTCAGTGCCATCTACCTCAATGATGGTCATTCGGTGACCGTCAATTGTGAAGTTGAAGGAGGGATCGCAAGAGATGGAAACCAAGCGGAAGCGATATCGCTGCCCTTGCCGGACATTGACGACTGAGAGTGGAGTGGATGGTCCACCAGCATAACGACCCCTGCCATTGATCAGTGTCGAGTTTGCAATCACCCTCGTGAAGAGTTGTCCGAGTTGGATGGAGGGTGTGTGATACCTAAATCCAAGTCAGTATAAACCTTTCTGTTCAACATGAGATGCTCACCAGTCCGAGAGCGCGATAACGGTGGTTTCTGTTCGAGTTATAAGATAGAACACAGAGAGGGAAATCGATGGAAACTCACCATCATCGACATCGTATAAATGGCGAAGAGGGTCATTAGGATCATATATAACTAGTGGTCCTCGAACTCCGTCGCAGTATTGGGTTGTATAGTGTGAGTGCCACCAGTATGTTCCAGTCTGACCAACTGGAGTGAATGTCTGCACGAATGTTTTTTGCTGACGGATAGGGCACTGAGTGATGAATGAAGGACCGTCGGCCCAATTCGAATCGCGCTGAAAAATTCCGTGCCAATGCTGTGGTGGTACATGAGAATAAAGCTGGCGAGCTTGATAGAAACTTGCTTACGATGCTAGTGTCCAGAGGCATGGTATCGTCAGTGAGTTGATTGGTAACCTGAAGGCTAAACCGGTCGCCCTAGAAGGTATGAGTACACCGTATCATATAGACATTGTCGTGGCTCTGACCTTGTTGGCCCGAATCAACGGCCCAAGCGCACCATTGACGAGGGACGCTCTGCAAAGTATTGGGGATGTATTAAAGAATGGCAATAAATGTCAACTTACGATCGGTTGTACCCATCTGGCGCAATGAAACCGTTCGCGACTTGCATTTGGCTCACAGGACCAAGCACAGTGAGGCCCGAGTCCAATCTTTTGGAGGCTGACATCGCATTAGAGAAGGAGAGTGATGAAAACGCAAGGAGAGAGAAGAACAACATCCTCAGCGTTCGGAAGAGGACTAGAGGGAGCTGATGGGTGGTACCTCAGGACCCTTTCTATCCTCTTATATAGATTTCAGGGCAACAGCATTCGCTTCTTCATGCCACTCCAGGTGCTATGCTGGTGGAAGGAAGCCTTCAAAATTTCTCGTTATTCTTGCGGCATATTAGATGATCGCCCCCAGGCGCTCATGACGCCGCATGGGACATTCACGAAATTGTGCGGACAGTGCTCGCCGTTCACCGGAAGCAGGGCCATCATTCTAGGGCAGGCACCATGTCGGAAGCGTGCATGGTGATAATGTGGAAAGTGGATCGGATCACTTCTAAAACTGTACACCCTGAACAGAGAGTGATACATACCTGCCGACGATGGGACGAGCCTCCACAGTGACAATTTGCAAGGACTCAAGCAAGTACGGAGAAGATCGTGAACCGAACTGTTTTAGTAAGAGTTATAAAATAAATTGAAATCACTAACAGCCCTAGAAACATCCGAAACGATCATCATGTGATTCATGGTTACACTAGTTCCAGATTCAGTTCAAATCACAAGTAAATGGCGGTGCGGTCATTCAAGATCTCGATCAACCATGGACCACCTGCGCTAGTGGTGACATGACTCGGTGACATGCCCCCATTATTACTCTTGATCAGTTCTTTGCCTGTCCGTCATTAATTTAGTGGCAAGACGAGCACCATCACCCAAAAACGACATTGCAACCTCACAACAAGCCAACACAATACCGAATTGAGCTTAGAATGTGCGGCTTCAGGTCGTCAATTCACCCTTTACGGGACCCGCGCAAACCCGCGGGTATAGAATAAAGCACGCTTTCAAAACGGCCGGATTACTTATTCGGATTCTAGACACGCTCAACGAGTACGCAGCGTCGACTGCGAGTGCCTGCACCCAAGGTTTCAACGTCGTCGATGTCTTCCTCGATTCCGCAGCTCGCTGGGACTCGCGAATGTCGGGCGGTGATAGCTCGGATGGTCCACAAAAGGCTTGTCTGCACGCGTATCGATAAGGGGACGCATGTGCGAGATCAAAGTGAGAATAGAATATGCGGTAGATCTAGGAGTACTATCCCTTACCCCCAGTTCGGCACCTACCCCCAGTTCGGCGGTCACAAATTACCACGGACTGTCACAGGTGGGTTCAGACTCCGACTGCTGGCGCCAGGAGATCTGACCAGCCGGTCATTATGGACAACCTACAGACACATTGATTAGACTACGAGTACTACAGTAAATGCGTGTATGTATTGTAACTGATTAACGGGCATCATCCCTGGACTGTACGAGCTATTTCCAGAATGACTAACTGAGGGGTAAGCATATGGAACACGGTGGCATCAAGGGAATGCTATGGGTGAGTATGAGACATGTTTATGATGAGTCAGCGAAGACTCCGAGTCCAAGTGATGAAAATTTGTCAAGGCTGCGCCAGCGCTGATGCTGTTGCAATCATTCGACGGCCCGCCATCGCCAGCGACACGTCCTTCGACGCGCGACTTGAAGAGCACGTTCAGCAGGCGTGATTGAAACTCCGATTCGGCAGGTACTCGGCGAGTGACAACCTGCGTGACACAGGCCGACCAGACAAAACCGCACGATCTCAAGAACTACTCCATCGTTTTTGCTCGTTCAACTTCGTAGACATAGGTATAGTGTAGAAATTCATATTTGTAGTGTAGAATAACGAAAATGGTGTGTTTTTTGTGTAGTGCCGAACTGGGGGTAAGGGATAGTATCTTCCTCGCCGAAGATGTAACAGGGGTAACAGGAATGCTACGTGAAGGTGAGCGTGCGGCTCGATCTGTAAGCCGTAATACTCACATGCGCGCGTGGAGCTGCGTTGGTTGCACAGGTGACGGTCAGGACTCGAACGAGAGCTTGCTCCGAGGTTCGGAGGAACATTCTCGCCTGCGGACTGGATGACTAAGCTTTGGACGTTCTCGGCCACTCGCGAGTCGCGATGCAGACTCACTTGCCGAGCGGATCAAGTAAATTCGATACACAGACAAGCGTGACAGACCAGGATTCAGGAAGGTCAAAATTGCTTCTGATGAGAAAACATGAACAAGTCTGGGAAGATTTGGACGATCTATCCTTACTACTAGCGCTGTGTCTTCCGGAAGCATCTCATCGGCTATCGTCCTACTTGGTAAGATTTGTCTGGTACTGAATACTTTTCTCCTGCTGCTCTTCAAAGTGCTGTTCGTTTCGCAGATCACTTACACAGACCGAGTGGGATACCCTTCCAAGCTACGCACGTATTTATCCAGGACGGCATCCCCAAACTCGACCAGAAACCTTTCGAAATCTTCTTGAAACCTCCCACGACGGAACCACTCTTTCCAACCCCCCCGTTATCTACGTCTTGTTCCCGCAAGTACAAATATCCGTTGCTCCTGCCTCCCCCATCCCTCCCCTTGACATGGGAATGTACGATCCACATCTTTTTGGGAACTCTCTTGAATGGTTTACCAAGACCCCACGAAGTCTTGCGGAACTGTACATTATCGCTCAGGCATGGACATGAACCTCATTTTTCTGCCGCTGGCGACGTGATCACTCATGTGCGTCTGTCTCGCATGCCTGTTGTGACTTGCTTCTCCTTTACGCTGCGCAGTACAATGCCAGACCACATTTACTCTCTCAAACTCGACTCCTTGTTGTTATGGATGTTTCTCTCCGAGCCGATATCGATATCGAACTCCGTCCATCCTTTTTTTGTGATCCACATTTGTCCACTTGGGGCTGTATGATGTAGGACATGCACTAAGCTATGTACAAAGAGGCACCCGTGCCTCTTCCGCCCATCCATCCTTAGAAAGGATTTATCATCCCTTTTTGCCAGTGTTCGGAGCATCTGATAATGTTCACATCATGCAGAAGCTGTGGTTACTTCAAAGTTACACTTCAGATAACGGAGGCCACTGGCCTGTACTAAGATTTGCGGCTATATGTGGCATCCACTAATGTCCGTTGCACAAGCGCGATATCGAGCGGAAGTGGACGTAACGGAAGCGAACCGCTCGTGTGGGGATTAGTCTGGCGACCAGCCTGATTTGGAAGAACTCATAAATTAATGAGCAGTGCGTATCAGTAGGATCACGCCACTAGGTACCTAGTAATCACGCCAATGACATGTCGGTCGTTGAATCGCATTGCCCCGCCGTCGATACGCGTGGCTATATCGAATCCCTCTATCGCGAGTAAGCCCTAGATTGACATTGCCACGATGCGTGTGCCTCGGCATTAGTGTTGTTGACTCACTCGTTTATTTGACGCAAAATCGGTGCTAGCTATCATATATCACTGCCTTCTCTGCCCTTGTTGTTCCTCGCTCGAATGTTAACCTTTTTCTATTCCTGTCCTGGCTTAGGAGAAGTGGGGAACTGGAGGCCGAATGGTGACGTATCCGTTGGGGCGATGCATGTAAATTAACGGGTCGAGGACGCCGTCAGCCATTACTAGTACTATTAGCCGCCGCCGCCGAAAGTTGCGGGCCAAAAAGCCTCAATGATTGTTGTCATATCCCGAACTCCCACGAAGTGGCCGCTCTTGCCAAACGAGCCGTGTCAAAAATTGCGTAATACTACATAGTTTCACGTGACTCGTCTTTTTTTAATCCCCGACCGGAAAGGGAGGGTCAGGGGCTGGTGCTTTGTGCGCGGTTACGACAAGCGTCTGGGATCCCGCCAGTCTGTGTTGAGTCTGCGCGAAGTTCGTGTCCGTGTTATCACGTAACTTACTGGGAGTCGGGGACTGGAGCACTGGGCCAGTGACTACTGACTTGAGTCACATACATGGTCCAGGAACTTTCTTTTTACTGTTTTTCAAAGGGCGACTTTGTGCTTTAACCTTCCTTGCCAACATCAGTCGGTTTGTAGAGTTGTCAAGCGATAACGTTAGTACACCGTCTTTCAGATAGGCTAGCACTGGTCAGCACCCTGACGACATGGCGATGAAATGCAGGTGGTAATTTGGTGAGTGCGTTGGACAGCGGGATCGACCTGAGATCGACGAGCTCGCGGTGTCTCCCCCAAGCAGAGACCAGACACACTGTTGGCCGCACGCATGTGTAATGCAATAGATATTGTTTCAAAGTTGCTGCCTCGTTGGCTAATGTGGATCTAAGCGATCCTCTTGCAGCATGATGGGTCCCCCCGATTTCATACTCCCTGGAGGTATCCGGTAAGATAAGGCTAAGAGTAGTGATGGATATCCACGGCAAGTGACGTATAAAAACCATACCTGGGGGTGATGTTGTGGCGAGCAGCATCTTCCCCCGAAAGGTAGAGTCCTACAATGACCTACATATTTAGCGCTGGGCCCTTGTGTTGTTGACAGTCACGTAGACTTATCCGGGGATGTCTGTAGTATGTACGGGGGTCCACTGTGGGGCCATTTAGGTATTATTGGTGAACGAGTATGGATGAGTGGCAAGAAGGGAACGCCGAATATCATCCGACACCCGATATCGGAAGGTCTGTCGGAGATCGGATCCATCGCTTTGACGAAGATGACACCTACCACAAAGTAACGAGGTCCTCTTGTCTTTCGTTTTGCGCCATCCAACTAATATATATCCAGACCGTCTTCAAACTGGTTTGCGCTACAAAAAGTAAGCATTTCCGAGCGTCGATGCGATAGAGACTCATTCGTTTGGTTAGACTCTGGTTCGTCATGATCACCCACGAAAATGGCGCAAAAACGCTCGTGGCGAGCCGAGCGTGTCTTCCGGCGAGACATCTGCGTTTCCTCGTGGAACTTCATCTCCACCACCGAAACGAGACGAGCCAGGCAGCCACAACCAAGACATCGATCTCGAGACCAGCGAGGTGAAGAATGGGAGTCTATAGCGGCGTTGCGACGAATGGTGCTTGGAAAAGTAGCGTACGAGACTTCGTGAGCCCCCATGTATGCTGTCGTTCGCGTCCATCTCACCGCGCCATTGCAGTCCCGGAAAATACCTCGCGCTCGACTGCGAGATGGTTGGCGTCGGCATCGAAGGCAACGAGTCCTCCCTTGCACGTGTCAGCATCGTCAACTATACAGGCGCTGTCATCCTCGACGTTTTTGTGCGACAACGTGAAAAAGTCGTCGACTATCGGACCCAATGGAGTGGTGTCCGAAGCACCGATCTGGCAGGCTCAGGTACGTGTACTGTACCTACCGGAGCTGCACATATCGAGACTAATTGTGCTGATATGGTCGTCCATAGCCAAAACATTCAAGGAAGTCCAGCAAACAGTGGCAGACTTGATCAAGGACCGTATACTCGTTGGCCATGCGATATACAATGATCTCAAGGTACTTGCGTCGTGCATACAAGATACTTTTTTTACGACTTCACGCGCATACAGGCACTCTTGCTCTCGCACCCGTCTCCCCAGATCCGTGATACTCAATCCTTGGCATATAAACACCGCATCGTCAAATCCCGCCGGCCCGCACTGCGCGTCCTTGTAAAGCAAGAACTTGGGATTGTCATCCAGGGTGGTGAGCACAGTAGTGTGAGCCATCCGTCTTCCTCTCCGTGGTATGATTATATAACTGACATTGATTAAACGGACAGGTGACGGATGCACGTGCAACGATGGCGCTTTTTCGGTTGTATAAGAAGCAGTGGGAAAGCCATTTAGACTATCCTACACCCTCGCTCATTCGCAATCGAAAAACAAGGTCGACGACGATTGCGCGGGCAAAGCCACTACACTTTCCCGATCGTCGCCATCCCTCGCGTATGGCAAGAAACGGGGACACTCAGAATCGTTCAAGTCCGATGATGTGGATGTGGATGAGGTGACTGAGGCTTGAGCCCATCGTCACGGACATCGCCATCTCTGTCGAGTGCACAGCATATATCCACACTATCAACACGTCACAAGCGAAGGAGGTCGGAACTGTCAATAGGGTCGACAAACCGAACACGGCCTTCGTCAGGGATATCAACTGTCGTCAGGAGGCCTAGCCTCGCAAAGGAGGTCCTGAGGAGAGGTACACAAACCAGGAACGGTGGCGGAGCGAGCAGCGTTGTCGTGAACAGCCTGAAAGGCGTGGGGAAGTCGGGCAAGATTAAGGAGAAATGGTGGAAAAGTCTGGGAGGAAGGCAAAAAGGGCAGCATCAAGCTATGATTGCGAGCTCTTAGTGCGCATTCGATCCTATGCACGCGTGAGTGTTCAAGCTTTAGCAGTGTACCTTGTTAGCTTCGTGGATCAGAATACATGCCCACCGTGCTCCTTGCTTTGCAGGAATCGTCAACAAATGAACTACTGATTCATTCCTCCTTGAAGCTTGAAGCTTGAAGGACCAACACTGTCGAACGGCCATCATTGACACATATCGTCCCGCGCCCGAGTGATGCACTCCAAATCCACACCAGTGCATATCAGAGCATAGCATGTTACGCCGAGCAGCCGTTTTACTCGACTGTTCACGATTGCCTAGAGGCGCGGTTGAGATGTCTCGATAATCCTCTCCATGTTATCGTCATGCTTTCAATTGTTCGCACAGGAAGTATGTGAATTGTGCGGAGGTGTTCCCGGAGGTATTGCTGGGTACAATTGATACCCCGCGCTTACTTGTCACCGATCGATTGTTAGCGATCACCGCG
The DNA here is from genome assembly GCA_018397855.1 of Boletus reticuloceps. Taxonomy (NCBI): domain Eukaryota; kingdom Fungi; phylum Basidiomycota; class Agaricomycetes; order Boletales; family Boletaceae; genus Boletus; species Boletus reticuloceps. The sequence continues at coordinate 2,586,733 of JAGFBS010000001.1, forward strand.
AGTGATGACGCAACCGCAGCAGTTCAACTCAATTGTCCAACCCTACATCAGCAAAACAACGGCAATCCAACATCACTTTCGCAACTGAGCGAGTCCCCTCATTGGCTGATGAGGGTCTTAGCGATCCTAAAATTGCATTCTACAGCACTCACTCACTGGTGAACGGGGCGGGCGGCGGTGGGCTTCCAACTGCTCATGCTGTCAGTCCGAAACGCGTGTTTGCCTCGTGGCGTGTAGTTATAATAAGCGCACCCACAGTGATAGAAAATGCGCATCCTGTGTAGTCGAGAACAATTGAAGATCGGAACGAGTGGGCGCAATTGCACAGGAATGGCACATGGCAGCTGTATCTAGAAGACTCCAGCAACGGGACATAAATAGTCTCCATGCGCCCGTTGAAAGGCCGCTCAGTACCTACCCCCGCATCCCCTAAGCCAGGTGCTGTAAGGACCAAGACACATCGCAGCCCTGGTGAGGATTTGATCCCAACATACAACGTTTGATCAAGGACATTTAACGTTCTCATTCAGACAACCATGAGCGCGCCACTCGAGGAATTCTTTGACGAATTCGCCAACCTCAACATAGGCTTCACTTATCAAGAGGACAGCTCCGCACACGACAACTTTAGACGCCTCCGCAACGTTGTAAACTCGGCACAGATATCAGCTGTCCGCGTGGAGTTCAATGATGCGCTCGTGCAACAGTTCAATTTCGTCTATGGGACGGACAGCGACCTGGGAGCGTGGCAGAACTTGTGCTTGGTCATCGGCATCACGCCCGTCCCTGACGAGATCAAAGATGCAAACGGGTGAGTCTCGTGCGCATATAGTCAGTTTAGCGACTGACGGGACGTACATGAAGCTCGTGTGGGATGCGAACGTGAACATCGTCGACCTCCTCGAGAGCGGACGGCACTGGAGAGCCGGTGGAAACGTTCCCGACCCTCGATGAGCTCAGGGAATATACGGTGAATTCAGGCAAAATTTTCCCTAAACAAAGTGCGTACGCTGGAGGACTACTGAAAGAGTTGTTGCGGGAGCTTTTCAATCCATATTTTGGAAAGAGACGGAACGGGAGCGCGAAGCGAAAGAGGAGAAAGGCCCGCAAGCAGGCCGCCGCAGCTGCCGCCCAATCCTCATGATGATTCGAAGAACTATGTGATTCTAGCACGCACTGTACGATAATCCAATCGCAGAAGGATGTCTCGGAAACTACAATTCATGGCTCGAGCACATTGAATTCCACTGCCTGTCTGGAAAGGGAAATGCAGAAGTGACCCTCATCCCAAGACCGGTGGGATACAAGTTTCGCCTGATCCCACTGTTGTGACAAAGGGGTGTGTCTTCTGGTCAAACAGACGCCTCCTTGTCACAATAGTAGAGATCTCTACTGGCAAGTGGCCACTACGGCTGTTGCGGTTAGAACGGTGTCGAGCTCACGGAGGAAATCTAGAATGGCGCACGTAAAGAATAAGTGCCAGTCACGAACGATGAAATCTTGAGAACGCAACACCCCATCTGAGGGACTTTTCCACTAACCACACTTGAGTTGCTCCCCAACATTCTTCCCTCCACGTTCGAATATGGTGGCGAGAACAGCAGACGGGGTTAGCTTGAGTAAACCCTCAATGAACAGTTCTTCGGAGCCAAATAGGCTTGTCAGAAAAGAAGCGAGATTTCAAGCGCATAAACGCACCTGCTGGCGCTCTCCCCCGGTGTGTTCAGTCATATCAGTCCTTTGGATGTCTTCGAAAACAGTACCTAGCCTCCTTCGTGCACCGTGGGCTTAAGTTCACAGATGTTGTTGAATGGCCATGACTCCCTTGCAACTCTTTTGAGGAATGACACGGAACCATCAATACGGGCAGGTGAGAGTACATCGTGACTTGCCACGTATCACCAGTGATCCATTGATGGTGGTGGTAATCGTAGCCTGTAGGTGAATGTTCCGTTCAAATTTCTCGGATACATCCGTAGTCAAGTAAGTTGAAGTAACTCAAGTTGGAAGTTGGACTCTGGCCACATTGACAACTTGAACGATGTATCATGCACTCCATATCTAAGAGATCCTCCTTAATATCTTTGGCCACTGTTGCCCTCCGATCATATTGGACGGATCACAGATGCCGTTCTACTAGCCGCCCTCGCCAGAACTTGTCGCACATTCAAAGAGCCAGCTTTGGATGTGCTTTGGTCGGAGCTGGTCGACCTGACTCCTCTACCGCGATATATTCCTGCCAAAGCTTGTTCCTTTCGCTACGCCCTGGGAATGCGTACCAGTATTTGTTGTAACCGTTTTTCAAATGTTTGCCCTACTCCGCAGGACTATTCATTCGCAAGACAGCGAGGCAGAGTGGGACATCTTTCGAAGCTTATCTGGCACATATTGGGCTACTCAATCTTTCCGAACCTCCGAGCCTTCTATTGGAAAGGCATTGAAATGATCCCTCCCGTGCACGTTGCAGTCCAGACGTTGACTTCGCTTGTTCTAAACATCGCGGACGAGTATGCACGTGGATTAGAGGATTTCTTTGCCGTCGTTGGAGCCCTCTGTCTAAATGTAAAGCAGTTTAAAATCCACCTACCTCATCCTCATATCTTTGACGAAACCATCCGCGATTACCTCTCCGGAATGACCACTTTGATACGCCTGACTTTCGCGCTGATCCCGGCGTATCCGATTGGACCCCTCGCCTGGTTCTGTGTTTGTTTTCTCATCATTGACATCCTTGTCGATGAGATAAGAGTCACTGAACCGGGTTACGGAGTTACACTCTTGTACTCGAGGATATCGACGTTGATCTGTCCGCGTGCCCCTCGAAGGAGACTTGTGCTCAGCCGATTCTCTCGCCGGAATTACGATCCGTGGCATCAGCGAACGCGAACCCCGGTCATCGACTCACCTTGGACGACGTTCGCCCATGCATGGCGCTTGTCAATCTCTGCCACTGGTACATAGACATCAATTTACAGTGGCCGGTAGACCTGACTGACAGCGACTCGCTCGCGCTGGCGTCTGGATGGCCTCACATCGACCCTCTTCTCATACATGATCAGTGGGGTTGAAGAACGACTGGTGGCATCACGCTGCAGGGACTGTTACAGCGCCTGCAGAGGCGTCCGTCGCTTTCGACGCTCTGCATCGCTATCTATACAGAAGCTATACCAATCCCTTCCATGGATTTGAAACGGGATTCCTTCCGTTACCAAGTCCTCTTGTGATCAACCTAGCTGACTCAAGCATTCGATTGGCGGACGTACCAGCGTTGGTGGACGTCGTTGAGATGCTCGGATTGCCCGCTGACTCTCTTTCGGCTTAGGATGTGGGGAATATGAAAGATATCCAGGGTGCTGTGGATTACGGACGTGCATGGGATCAGGTGTTTGAAAAGATTGGATGCCGAGGGTTTCAGTGAGTGAGATTCGGTAGCAGATGGTGAGACTGGTTGCCTTTTCATACGATATCTCGTCCTGGTGACGAACGCCTTGACCCGGAGGACGATGATCGCGACCGGCATTACACGGCATCCCCTACTCGTCCACATGATTATCATTGTCGTCAGTACATACTATCACACGATGGTCGGAAATCCAAGAGATTCTTCTTCACAGTGCTCTGCGCTTGTCGCAGTCGTCGGTCACCCTTTGATGGTTCGCCGCGGCGCAGGGTGATTCCAGTCTCCGTGTCGTCAAGTATACCACTGGATCGAACCACGTTTTGGCTTTGGTCATTAACCGCCTTGACTCCCGGTGATGTCGAGTAGCATTTAGAAACACCAACTCGCCAAACCTACAGGATATAATATATATACAAAGCAACCAACAGTAGCGATATTCTAGTGTGTGAATGGGACAGGGTGTGATCCGCAGCTGCGGTCCAGACGGTGCGTACATGGATCATTGAGCTAGGCTTGAAGAATGGACACATGTTTGACTCTCTCTGATGGCGAGGGCTCGTCGGCCACACGCTCGACCGCTCTGGCAACCGTGAGGTCGAGCTAGTAGGTCGTGGTTCAACGTTCAGGACCCAAGGTTGGGTACATCTAGATCAGAAACCCAACAACGTACCTTGTCAGGTATGGACACCCCATCCTGGGACTAGGCGATCAATCGGAATCGATCGCGTAGCAACATGACTGTATCGACTCACTGGTGACTCATCCGTCGTTTTGCGTGGTACAGTACCGATGGTTCGAAAAAGCCCTGACGGGAGGGCTATAGGGTTGTTACCACGTCTCTGGTGTTCGAGCTGCTGACGTGCGTTCAATCTGACAGGGATCCAGATGACGGGATATGACGTGGCAAAGTAAATTGGACCCACGTCGCAAGTAACGAGTTCGCATACACTTTAGGGACAGCGTCAGTAAAGGAATAGAGATAGAAACCAAAAAGAGACATCCACGTACGCTTTCCGATAAAGAAATGGAACGCCAAGAAGACCAGATTGTTTGGCATCGTGAGCCACTTCAAGTTGGATGACGGTCAGAATGGAGACCCGTTAGGAATACCACAAGTGTTGGTGCTCACGCAAATCATTGATAAAGTCGACGCGGTACTACGAACACGTTTTAGCGAGGAATAACACCGTGGAAAATGATTTGCCTTGTCAACAGATTGGTCTCAAAAGTGTATAGGACAACCGCGCCGACGACACGATCCATGCTGCGGTGCGTCAGTGCGAGTCGGCAGTCAATGTCTCAGAAAGTACTAAATGCATACTTCGTTGACATCATAATTTCGCTCTGCAGAGACTGCAAGAAATGGGTCAAGAAACAGGTGATCAAAATGTCCACCAGGGTTGACATGGCGAGGCCGAGGGTGAGAATCCACTAGCGCAAGAACCGGATGGTAAGAGTTGGAACACTATACATACATCATCAATGCTCACTCGAAATTCAGCCTTGAATGCCGTAAAGGTTTTCAGACGGATCCTGCCATATTGGATTCAGCACGGGCTATGCTTAACCGAGCAAAACAACGTCTCACATTTCAGCTGTCGTTACTGTAAATCGGGATTGTACGAATTCAGTAGTCATTTGTCGATTCATCATTATCATTTGATCCCAAGCTTACCTGTCGCGCAGCCTGTTTCATTCGCGTCAATAACGTCGGTACTAGGAAGGAATCAAGGAGACTAACATAGACGGAAGAACGCTAACACCAACTTTGATCACTTTCGGTCAGCTGGGTCATAGGTGAAACTTTCAAGTGAAGTAGTGCTTACAATTAACGCCGTGAATCGCCACTGTTGTCGACTAACTTAAAAAAGGTAAGGTCCTCCGTTGAACCAAGTCAATGACACGTTACTCACTTTTGTGAATGCGATACGAGAAAAAACTGCATAACAAGGTAAGCAAACAAACAGGGTGATGTGTGTAAAACATAGTACCAGTGCACAGTGAGTGTCAAGATTGCCTAGCACATAGGAGTGAGGCCATTGCACGAGAATATAGAGGGCCACACTCACGGTGACAAACCCGGTCAACTACAACATGAAGATTAGGGTAGCAAGAAAAAAAGTGAGAGTGTACCTACTGCTAGGGGGCTAGACGAGGTAATTGACGTGAGTAATGAAGTAGAATGCCAAGGTCGGGAACACACATTGGGATAGTGTCTATCTTTGTTTCGTTACCATAATAGGTGATTAGGTAGATCCAGATTGATGTATAGACCAATAGGCTGTGCATGACGTCGAGCGTCCTGGAGGGAAGGAACGTCAGCAGTGCTGACTAGCTGACGAAGCGAGTGTGCAGGCTGCAGCAACGGGGACCTACAAAACGGCTCCAACCTAATCATGATGCAAGGTTAAGGCGTTGCCAGGCGGAAGCATCGATTGTGGCTTACTATGGCTTTGACCCTCGCGGAATCTCGAGGGAAGAGTTTGGTGTAGAGGAAAGTCTGTACGACGACGATTCCTGACAGGCTGAGATTCGGATCAAGATCGGTCATAAATCTGCATGGCGATAACCAGGACTCACGCTGCAGCACAGAACCCTCCAATGAGGAGGGCGCCAAATGTCGTATCAATAGATAATGTCATATCAGTGCCTTATGATGAGAGCCGGGGGTGCAGTATTAGGCAGAGAGGAAAAAGGAAGAATCAACAAGAGATAGAATGCGAACTTCGTCTTGGTTCTGTTGGTTCTATGTATCCAGCCTGGTATACGTCTATTTTCAGTGAAACGCAAGGAGTGGGCTATGCTGAAGCAAAAAGAGATAGAATGTTGGTGCTCGTTGGTTCTATGTATCCAGGGATACGTCTATTTTCAGTGAAACGCAAGCTGGGCTGTGTTACATGTCATGTCAATAAGGGTATTCAAGTATGCGCAGGTCGGCAAATTCCTTAACGACATCCACGTGTACTATGACGTCAAGTCTGGGGCCACAAAGATCTTTGTTCGCGCGATGGAGGCAGGCTTTTCTCTCCGTCCCAGGACAACACGACAAGAGAACCAGTCGGTCATCACTGGACAGGTCACACTGAGTGGATACGCTCTCTCTCCCTTTCAGCGCGTCCTACGATTGCACTGTTCGTTTCTGGGATACCACTACCAGTGATCCCTTCGGGCAACATCTACGGTATGATGCACCTGTACTTACATGCAGTTTGTTTTTCTCCCTCTGGCGAATTCGTAGCATCAGCAGGATGGGAAAGAAAGATTTATCTGTGGCGGGTACCTTGGTTGGATTCTATAGCCAGTTGGGTAAAGCCCTCGTCAGATATAGCTCAGTACTCGTACTCATCGTCCTCTCCAACCCGACAGGTAAGCCATGCTACGAACCTTGACATGCCGCACGACACCATGCGCTGCACGCAAGTTCCCCTTCTCAATCCACCTCTGCCGTACTCTACGCACATCCCCGACGCTGTGCAAGCAGTGGATGTCGATGTTAGGGCGTTGCCATCGCTTTCTCACGCATCTTCGCAGCTCTCTCCAACAGCTGCTGTATCCTCCTCGGAACCCGATGCAAGTCGGAGCATCCATATTCAGGACACAAACTTAGACGACAATGTTTCTCAGGAAACATCGACCAAATCTAATGGAGTGGACTTGCACTCAATCCTACCAGACATCGCGCTCCGGCCTGAAGAGCGCCAGCGTGCATTCGAATCACGGCTACGCCAAATGGTACTAATTTACACCTACTGTGCACACATCATCGTAAAGCAGTTTATTGCAGGTCGACCCCGCGCCTTCAAACGGGTTACACATCCCGTACGATCTCATTGCTTCAAGTTTACCACTCATCTCCCATACCGAATTGGCGAAAGTAGTGGAGGTGTGTCAAACCTTGATGTCAGTACTTTTTCCTATTGTCGAATCACTGTCGTTATTTCATACATGAAGTGCCGACGCAATACCACAGGCATCGTATGCATACTGAACCTCGTCTAATGGGGACCCTAAAAAGGCCCGCAAGATCAATAAAATCAAACAAAAACTTGTGGCAATGCTTCGTGAGGTACTTCGTCGCACTGGTACACGTTCGAATGGTTGACCATCGTGCCTACAGGTGAGATCGGCTTCCGTGGTCTACCCTCGAAGGAGAGCTGCGGAAACGAGGCTACACGATCTGGCCAGAGGATGTCTTTCGCGAGAGGGATAAAGGGATATATAGCCTGGGTGTTTACCATACACTCTTTCTGGACGAACAGCGCCTCCAGTTTGTTCGTTGTAACGAAGGTACGTTATTGAAACCCGTTCCGTTTCCCTCTGACATTCCTGCAGAGAATCGCGATGTGACAAGTTCAATGCTCGACGTCCCACTCGGTCGGCACGCACGAGAACAAATCGCTCATGTATGCCGCCAGCAGGCAAATAGCCGAGGTTCAGAGTCACCACGCAAGAGGCATACAATGCGGAACGTCACACAAGAAACGGAGCGTGTAATGTGAATCTCGTGCCTTACATTTTTTTGTTTGTATGTTTGACAAGGAATGACGATGGAGCAGGGCCCATGCACTTATAGTCGACATGATGTACAGCGGACAGACATTGAAATATTCGGGCTCCTGGATTGCTGCGACTCCGACTCTGCACCGCCATCTACGTATACCTGGGGAAACGTGACAAGTACGTTGAAGAAATTGCCTGATTTCAGGTCTTTGAACATGGGCTGGACTCATGGCTAGTGCGTCGTCCTCAGCACTTGACGCCAGACCGTCTATGAGGTCAACATCAATCATGACGCATAGACAATCTGGCAGTTTGCAATGCCTGATAGACGGTCTCGTCGGCAAAGCAATCAAGCAAAGGGTTAATAACCCGACAGGCAACTCCCAACTTGAAGCCACTACGAGGAACTATAGATTCATCATGATGCCAGTGGCACAAATCCATCAACCACGTCAACCTGAAGTAAGTTCCCCTGGGTCGAGCCCGAGCCCTCATATCACAAGCCAATTGGGATATGATTCAACGCTGCTGGTTCCCAACTTTCCAGGAATGACTTACAGCGGAGGTGCTAACCTCGAGTGTCAAGCTATTCCTGAGCAATTTCCTGCAGTCTCTGCCTCTCTGCGATTCGCTCTCATGTCGCGGTCGAGTCACGTCAGAGTCATCCCTCAGTCAAATTGTCGCAGAGGATTCAAGAAAGAATAACTTGAACATCCTTGACAAGGACAATCAGAGAAGGTACAAGCTTACGGTTGTCTTGGTCCAGTCAATGATGTTGATGATACGACTTCAGATTGTTATTCACCAATCAAGGCCATATCCTGGTGTCTTTGAAAGGCAAGTACTTTGACATCCGGTGGTTCACAGGTCTATTGCCAATGAGCACGACATAACCATATTGTCTCAGCCTTTACTCCGAGCAGAACAATGGCCTTTTCACCAGCCCGCCTGATCCCTGTGTTAAACGGTAAATTCATTTCTAATCCCAGGTATTGTCTACTCACCACGAGCACAATCGCTCCTGTGTGCTGCCAGCAGGCAAACAGCTGAGGTTCAGAGTCACCACGCAAGAAGCATACAATGCGGAGCGTCCACATAAGAGACGGCGCGAGTAGATTTTGGTTTGTGCGTCGGAACGAGGTATGACAATGGAGCGAAAGCCTCACATCTTCGACGCGGGCTAGACGAGTGCACGCATGGCTAGCGCGATGTCCCCGGAGCTGAGCCCTGAGCACACGACCGTCTTATGAGGGAAACCGTCCATCACATGGTGCATAGTCAATCTGGCGACTTGGGATTTGCAATGCCCGATTGTCGGTCTTGTCTCCCCATCTCAGTACTACGCCACAAACTCGGCGACAGGCATGCATGACATTGATCGTATTAAAAAAGTATCTTTGAATCCGTCAGCCACGAGACCTATAAGCCCGGACAGTATATCTTACAGCCTTCTCGTACACGTACATATCTACCCGACCGGATGTTAGTAATAGCTGTACGTACCGAGTCACTCCCATGCACGCGACGTTTCACGTTTGAATGTGTCGATACTATGATGCTGGATGGAAAGTTGGAAACGCGCACTGGGTAGAATCCGATCCCCGACTCGAGAGAACCCACGCGTTCGTCGGGCATACGAACGAGGTTCAACCACAAGAGCGCCCTGACTCAGGCTCACCTCGACATACACAGAGCCCCTAGCCCATCTCCTAACAACAGCCCGCTTAGCTCAGTGGTAGAGCGCGTCACTCGTAATGATGAGGTCGGTTGTTCAATCCAGCCAGCGGGCAGTCGTTTTTTTTTGTCTTAGTTATAATTTAGTTCACTCGCACCTCTCCGAGTTTCAATGCATATATTCCTTGCACTACTACACTGGACATCATCAGGCAGTCGGATACGATAGATTGGTATACTATACAAGCTTCAGTCGATATACGAACGAAAAACAAAGTGACCATGGGGATACATGTGTGTCAAACAACGCCTTGCGAATCAAAAACGAAAAACGAAATGAGGGAAAACGACTGCGCTTGATGCATGCCTGGGTAATGGCTGGATCAAACAACCATCCCTCTGCCCCGTGGAGTGGCACGATGGGTGGAGGATGTGCTAGGTACGCGGATCTACGTCTCTTCAAAGACATACAACCCGTCCAGTTCACCACCGTTCACCAAACCTGCCTTGAGCGCGCCAACCCCGTCGACGTCGACGTCCACGCTCGTCATCGTCACCGACGACGGAGGAGATGCGGAGCCCGTCGCAGGCGTCGGGGTCGATGTCGATCTGGCGCGCGGCGATCGTGACGATCTCAATCCTTTGGTCCCGTTCCCTCTCGTACGTGTATGCACGCTGCGGTTCTTGGAAGGCGACACGGACACAGGAACCGAGGGCTCGACGCGTAACCGCTTCTGCTGCTTATCGTCTCCCGTTGACCGTGGACTCGCGCTCCCACTTACTTCGAGTTCTTCCGAGGATCGTTTACGTTGACGCGAGGTGGGAGTTGTCGTTGTTTCAAGCGTCGCCTTGTCTGTTCCCCCTACCACTGTTCCACCACGAGTCGGTGTGCTTGGGACGGACGTTGCGCGGGAACCCTTTACCGTGCCGTCGTGCGTCGTTCGTTCTTCACTCCCGGTGGGTCCCACTTTCACCCTCTTTGGCGGTGTCCCTGCACGCGTCCCACCACCCTCAGTACCGGTGGTACCCGGGGCTGCATCCCCGTCCAGATCATCCGACGATCGTTTCCGTGGGTTCAGCCGGGGCGGCGCGATCTTGGCGTGGGTCTGAGGGTGAGTGGGGGTGTGAACACGTGGGTGTACGAGCGTGTATGCGCCAACAGACGAGTCTTCGCTCTCCTCCTCTTCCTCCTCTTCCACTTCCTCGTCGCCTTCTTCCTCTTCGTCCTCCTCTTCTTCATACATCTCCTCTTCCTCTTCCTCTTCCTGTGCCAACACATGCCTGGGAGCCGTATGCACCTCCTCAAGCACAATCTCTGTCGGCTGATGTCCCTGTTGAGTCCCGTGTGGGTGGGGGTGTGATTGATGTACCACTGGCGCCTGTTGTGTTGCGCCTGTATTCACATTCGGACTGCTGTTTGCATGTCCGCCCGAACCTGGAGCCTGTCCTTGACTCGGCACCGTATGACCTGCGGCCATATTCGCACGAACCATCGCCCGCTCACAAATAGTACATCGACAGTGATACAATGGCGCGCATGCTTCTCGCCATACCTGTCACATCAGATCACATCAGTACAGCATCCGAAATGAAGAATAACACCCGCATACGTTTTTAAATGCCTCAAAGCTATATTGTGCCATGTGGACCAGGGTCACGGGGACATATGGAATAGGATGGATTAATCGCGGAGATGGGAGAACTGGCGAGATGGGGATCGGAATGGCCACCGATGGGGGCTGTTTCCGCAGCGTCGCATCACGCTCGCCAGCGCACTTGTCCTTTTCGTGCGTAGGTGGTGGCGAGGGTGTCGTTTGCAGCGTCGTTGTGCTCAACACCGGACTCGTTGTATGGGATCCACCGCTTCGCGACGATGCACTGCTCGCCGAGTCTTCTTCCCTCTCCCTCTCTCGCTCGCTTTCTCTATCACGTCCGCTTTCATTGTCCCTCTCCCTCGCAGACGCTGAATGCCGGTCGTTATCCCGTTGTAATCCCCCAGCAGTCCAGTCCACACCATCAAACCAAACCCCGGGAGCCTTCAACTCAGCCAACACTTCTTCCAACCCCATCTTTGCTACCCTCGTAGCTGGATCCCCGGCGCCAACGACCCCATAAGACCATTCCATGACAAATTTCCGCACCAGGTTCGTCATCGCGGGAAGGAGAATCAGACGCAATTGTTTTTGGTAGGCATGGTAAGCTTGTTCGCAGAGTGTGAAGGAAGGCGGGGCGTGTGCGCGGACAGTGGATAGGCGAGGGTGAATGTCATCACCGTTTGACTCGTTGGACATGCAGGAGGCGGGAGAATTGGGAGAGGTAGGCGAGGTCGGAGACGTAATCGAAATAGAATTGGATGTCACAGTCCACGGACACGGATGCACAGCGTCGACGCGTAGCACGCGACGGACGGTACAGCCCTCCCGCATGTCTTCGTCTGGATCTGGTTCGCTCTCCGTGTCTTCGCCGACGTCGCGGACACCTCCACCTGCGGGCCATGCGTATCCGTACCACTGATCGGCAGGGTTACACCAGTGTCCGTCAAGGATACGTGTGCGTGCCCAGTCGGCGATGGCGAGCTCACGTACACCGCCAGCGTCTTCTGTCAATGAGAGTAGCTCTGGATCCTCGTCCTCCTCTGAGCCTTCATACTCTGAGGAATAAACAGACCTGGGAGAGGGCGATCGTGAACGGTGCACAGAGTGCGGTGAAGGTGGTGAAGGTGAAGCGCAGCGACCAGGGCCATTTATCGCTCCGGGAGCAGCACCGGCGCTAGACGAGTTGTTCGCAGAGGCATGTTCGACGGTTTGATGGACGGGGGTGTGAGGAACAAAATCGACACCCATACCTTCGCCAGCCCAGCGTGTTGCTGCGACTGCTTGTTCCATGAGCTCAGGCATTTTAGTCTGGGAACGGAGCCAAAATTTTTCCCGCGCCACGGCAAGGACTTCGGTAATGGACCCCTCCCCTAAGTCAATAAACGCGTCAACAGTTTGACGCGTCTCCCAGTCTGCAGACGCGTATTTTGCCGGGGAATAGCGGGATTGGGTGATGCGATCTTTGATGGAGGAGGCACGAGACGAACTGGGAACGAAACGCGGACCTCCGACGGCTTCGCGGTCGCGAAGGCTAGTAGAAATGCGTTGCCACAGCCATTCGCCGCGGCAGGAACGGCAAGTTGCGTCCACATTGGGCCAAGTTTCGTCGTCTTCGTTCTCTGCACAGCAAACCATCAGAGCAGGGTTGAGAGGGGTGGTGTAAGCGGTGACGCCCATATTAAGCTGGTTTGTTGGACCATATGGCTGATGATAGGGGGTAAAGCGGATGGTATTTCCCTGCATATCAAACTGGGGGTCTGTTTCTGCAGGAGGGGCTTCACGGAGACATAGGCCACAGAACGAGCTTTTGCGGTGCTCGCGACAGAGGGCAATGGAGCCCAATGTTGGTGTGTGGTACGTTCTCTTTGCGACAGCGAGACCAACCGAGGTGGAAGGGGTGTTTATACGACAGACGTAGCAGGTACGGGCAGTCATTTGACGAAAGTGACGAAAAGGCGATATTCGATATGAGAGTTGGAGATGTGTGGGGGCAGCACCGCCTGCTGCGCTAGATAGCGGTGGTTGGGGACGAACGAACTGATAATTGATGAGGACGTCGTGGGGATCGAGCACGGCACAAGCCTTGTTCCAAAACAAGTGGGTTTCGACTAGGGGCAGAAGATGAGCGCGCTTGGATAGCGGAAAGAGCATCGGGCACGTACGTGCAGCAGCCCATGCGGGGGTGACCTGCATGAGCTTTTCGAGGGCGATTGCATCACGAAGAGTGGTGTATACGATCCTAGGATGCCAGAGCTCCTTTGCGTCCCATGTTAGGGGGCAGTAGCTGGTAGGCTGGAGGTCGAGAAGATGATGGGTAGCAATTGTCCTGATGGTAAAGCGTTGTAGGTTATGAGGAAGATGATGAGAGTGGCGTCAACGTACCTGACGAGTTCTGGTGGTAATTGCTGCCAAGATCTGTGCGTATACTTGCCTTTGTAGACGTGATCGCGGGGAGCAGCGAGCGCGCTCGCTGTTGGGGACGAGGAGGAGGTGGTGGAATGAGCCGGTTGGATTATCATTTTGGCCCGCAGTGTGACCTGGCCGTGATTAGCGTACGAACGACAGCCGGGGGAAATCCAAACGGATGCTGTGACCAGGATGTGTCACAGCCATCACACGGTCACATGGTAACAGCCACAACGCACGGACCACCCACACCCACACACCACGTGATGTGGATACATAATTGTTATCTTATCTTATCTTGAACAATAATCTCGCGTAACCAACCAACCAAACCGCCGCTGTCCTGTCCTCCTTGTATTTATATTTCTGCGATGGCCATCCACTGTCGAGACATCCACATCAGAACGTTTATTTCTCATCTTTTCGTCCGTCGTCAACACGCCGGACCAGCCATGCCACCACCCTCGCCTCCTCCTCCTCCCCTCCAAAGGATATCACAGTCATATATACACAGCCACAAATCAGTTACCGTGTCATGAAACCACTCCCTGTCCTTACCGACCACACCATGTCCGCCTCTTCCGACCACATCCACTATCCTCCCTCCACCCTTCCCCCTCCCCAGGTCCCCCCTAAAGTCGCCTTCCAGCCCCGCGTCACCCCCACCCCCCGTGTCCGTCGCTCACCTGAAGAACGTCTCAAACGCCAACTCTCTGCTCAACGTCGTCTCGAACGGGAAGAACAAGACGCCCTCCGCGAAGAACAAGAGTGCCAAACCCGTAGACTGCGCGAAAAAGCAGAATCAGAGCAGAGAGCACGCGAAGAGGAGGAGCGCAAGAGAGCCATCCTTCAGGACCACATCCAACACGCAGCCGCTCGCAGGGCGAGAGAAGAGCGCGAGGCGCAGGCCGCCGAGGAACATCGTCTCCACGAGATCAACGAGCGAAAACAGTTGGAACATGAACGTAGATTACAGTATACCCGCGAGTTGCAGAAATGGAGACACGAGCACATTCGTCGGGCAGAGTCCCAGTCGAGTGAAAAAGAAGAGGAACGAAAACGCTCGGCTGAGGCAAGACGGTCTCGCATCCAGCGCATCGGCGATGCAGTGCTCCAGGATGGGTCACCCGAAGCGTCCAATGGTTGGGTGACCATACAGACGCCTGATAACCTTGCCTGGAAACGCCGTTATTTCATGTTCGATCTCGCACATGCGCAGCTCACCCTCTGCAGAAGTCAGCGTGTAAGTAGGGGTCATTCGCTCGTTCCATGCACATGTCACGTCTTCCCAGGATTCCACTCGTTCTATCGACCTGATCAACTTGGACGGTCGTATCGAGAGCTTCCATGAGTGGCATGAAGGTTTCGAGGAGCTTGAAGCTATTCCACATTCGTTTGCGGTCAAGTTTGTCGGCGGGAGTGCCTGGCTCATGTTTGCAGACTCTGAAGAAGACAAGGTAGTTCCACAGGAACGTTTTGTGCGAAACAGGTCATCTTACCCGCATACACAGGACAGGTTACTCATTCTCCTGAGCGAGGCCGCAGGTGTTATCTTGTGAAGACTGATATCCTTCATGATTTATCTCTATGTAGCGGTAGCACTATCTATGTGTCAAGATACCCAGGATCACTCGTTTCAATGGAGGTTCATTTTAGCGTTGGTGATCAGTGATTCGATCAATCGGTGCCACGTGTCGCCCATGCGAGTACCGAGATTAATGCCTTGAAATCATGTGTCCGTTACATGAATGGGGATCAAACTTGTCCAGACATCCAACGCGTGTGAATACGACACGCACGCCAGCCTCGGGTATAAGCATCAAACGATCGTCACCGTCAACAGCGTAATCCCCATCTTGCGCAATAACTTTTCAGAAACAAGTCAGTCCAAGCTTTTGGAACCGTCGACCCGAGGACATACCATGATTGACACCCTCCCGAAATGTTGCGCGCGTGCCACGTGGGTGATAAACCTCACGCCATGAAATATCGTTTCACCGATCGCGATCGCGACCAGACAATCTCTGCCAAAGTCCATGCGCGTCAGTACCATACAAACAAAGGTGAAGCATGTGTCTGCCTACCTGCCAATGTTGTACCCGTTCGGAATGATATCGTGGTTCTCCGACTCGGGCTAGTCAAGTCGCCACGCAATATCAAGTCTCGAAAAGTGGACGAGGGGCGCAACTCGACTTCTATCTTCCTTGGAAACGCTGTCGACACGTCGACACACGGTACACAATCAGTCACAAGTCCCTGACCAATGATAACCAATTCACCACTCACGCTAAGAACAACGCCCCACTATCCGCTAGTGTCTTGACGAAACATTCTATCCCCATCTGTCAGCCCCTTTACCATGCACAAAGCACCGGATCATTGAACCCACCGGAAATGATTCCCGCCAATCAAACTCTCCAAACAGCTCCCAATGTCCGGATTGCCGTAATCCTGGCGCAACTCGATCGTCTGATTGACCCAGGGTCCCGTTTCCGTCACCGAGGTTGGCTGAGAACGGCGCCCCGAGATGAATTCCGAAACATTCTTCGGAGCTAAGAAGGGGGTTGTCGTTGAGATCGTCACGTGCACGCGAAAATTGAAATTGAAAAACGAAGGGAGGGAGACGTACAAGCCAATCGCACGCGCATAGTTGACGAACCCGTCGTCCGTCAATACCCCCGGCGAGCTCTCATTCGAGACGATGACCTACCCCGGTTAGGAAACACGTGGTCATCGCATGAATATTTGGGATTAGACAGACATTCAACGGTTCACCGTACCCATTCGAGGTATCTTCGAGCATAGCACCGCCGCCTAGGGTAGGGTCATAAAGGCGACATTTCCGGCGCTCTCTTGTCAGTAAAAGATGTATGAAGGAATGTGTTGTGATGGATCTTACCTTCAGTCGAGTTGGTACGAGGCTGGAGGAAAGAGTGCGAGTGCCACGTCCCAGCTGTGAGTCTCGCGTCAGCTGTCAACTAAGCGAGCATTTATCCGGTGTCAGCTGCTCTAAGACGAGGGGGATGTTGAATGGTGACTTCCTGTAAGAATTTCCCGTGCAAACATTCCTTCAGATTACATGGCAAAGTGTTACATTATAAATACAATACACACGCGCCAATCTCGGGTATAAACATCAAAGAATTGTCACCGTCAATAATGTCACAATTCCATCCTGCGCAATACCTAGAAACAGGTTGGTCCAAGCTTTCATGGCCAAGGTCAAACAGTACACACCATGATTGATGCCTTGGTCACCAGGCGCCAACAATCCCGAAATGTTGCTCGCTTTGGTAATATACCTCACACCGTTAAAGTCCGTTTCGCCGATCGCGCTCGCGACCAAGCTATCTCTGCCAGAGTTCATTTGCGTCAATATCGATATATCTCAAAAATTGAAGCAAGCTTTCACGTACCTGCCAATGTTGTACCCATCCGGAATGATATCGTGGTTATCCGTCGCGGGCTAGTCAAGTCGCCATGCAACGTCAAGACTCGAAAAGTGGGCGGGCGAGGACGCAACTCGGCTTACCTCTTCCTTGGAAACGCTGTCGACACGTCGACACATGATACGCAGTCAGCCCCGAGGCCTGAACAACGATGGACACCACACCACTCACGCTAAGAACAACCCTCCGCTATCCGCCGTCGTCCCGTTTTGACGAAACATCCTATCCTCATCCAGATCAGCCCCTTCACAACGCGCACAAGATATAATAGGAACCCACCGGAAATGATTCCCACCGATCAAACTCTCCAAACAAGTCCCAACGCCCGAATCACCATAGTCTTGGCGCAACTCGATCGTCTGATTGACCCACCCGTTTCCATCACCGAGGTTGGCCGGGAAAGGCGTCCCGAGATGAATTCCGAAACATTCTTCGGAGCTAAGTAGGGGCACTCGTTGAGTTCGTCACATCGCTCTACGCCCAGACCTCCAGGCACGCAAACTAACTAAAAACAGTATGGGGACGTACAATCCAATCGCGCGCGCATAGTTGACGACCCCATCGTCCGTCAATATGTCCTGCGAGCTCTCACCCGAGATGATGACCTACCAGCCCCCAACATCCCGATTAGGAAAAACGTGATCATCACATGGACAGACATGCAGATTATACAGACATTCAACGGTTCACCGTACCCGTTCAAGGTGTTGACGAGCATGGAGCCGCCGCCCAAGGTAGGATTGTAAAAGACAACGTTTCCAGCGCTCTGTTCCGTGCCGGAGATGAACACAGATGCGAGCCGGGACGTCAAAGCTAGAATCGCCTCGAGAGCGTGCATTGCGGCTTGCGTGTGGAGGGGAGAAGGGAGACTGGCGAGGTTGATACATTCATGTATATATATATAGTGTGCTGCGAGAAAATGGGAATCAAGGCACGAACGTGGTGAAACGCACGCTTTAACCAAGGCTAGTGAGATACGATGCATAAGTACCTGAAATGGGTGGTTTGGGACCGAAGGCGCGTAACGTCAGACACCCATCGTGGTCGTACGTTGCGACAAGAGATACGCCGTATGATATGCGCTGTACCGGTGGCTCCGTGGATAGACTAAACCTCAAACGATGAGCTTGATGCAGAACCGAGAATGCATACATAGGGGAACACTGTACCTCGGTCACGCCACATTTAGATTTCTGCGCATATTGCCTCAGGCCCAGGCCCAGGCCCAGGTAGCAAGGGCGCAACGCGCACGTACTGTCGTATATCACACGAACAATGGCACGAATGTACCACGTCGTCGCCAGGCTCAACAAGACATACCTACAAGTCAAGCTGGGCAGATCTGCCTCTCCGACGCGCGGTAGCTGCCTATACATAAACGAAGAACGTGGGTGCACGTGCATGGGATGCGCGCATCGTGCGACTGTGTGAGTGGTAGTACGTACGTACGTGCCCAGAAGATGCCCAGAAGATGCCCAGAGGGTTGCGCGACGATACGTACATGTATGAGAGGGTGCACATGGGAAGCGTCCCAAATGTGAATTCATTCAGGTAACATGGGTATTACCTTAACGAGAAGGCTCAGCGCTCAGGATGAACACTGTGGCATTGCTACTCGGATTCATCATGAGTCATGATCAGACGAATCCTCACCTAGTAATACATCATGTCACTCCTCCCTCCAACGGGAGTCGTGGTTGACTTGAAGTAAGGCGCTGGATCACATTGCGGCATTTGGTCTCTTTGCTGCCGTAGAATACAATTAGCCTTAGACTTGGCCGTACCATTGAAACACTTTGAAAACCATTGAAAGCTTGTTTGAACTTCGAGGATGAATCCTGGACTCACACTCGTGACTCAAGTTGGCATGTCGTTCCTATCTGATTATTGCGCGCGGCGCCACACGTTAGTTGGATTGGCGGCTAATTGCACATAGACCTCGAGGAGAATGGTTGGGAAGGTGTTTCCATAACGACGCAGCTGCGTTACTACTACTAGGAGCTTTGGACGGGGGGTATTCCGACCAGTATTCCGGCGGCGGTAGTGTCACTAAGCGTGGGAAGAACCTGCCAGTGGCCGTTCGCCGTAACGCTTTGCCAAGTCCATGGAATTCACGATTCACGAGGCAAGAGTTTATAGAAGTTGCTAACCTGGAGCCATCAGACGTGGGCGCGACTCGGATGCATCTTACATGATGCTCCATCACTCAGATAAAGGTGAGAACCTCCAAAACGATCATCATGCTTCATCAAAGTAACGGAATATTGTGCCATTTCTGCGCTCGAGTTCAATGGCCCAGAAAAAAACAACCTATGCCGTATGTGTGAACCATGGGGATAAACAGAACGAATCAAAGTCCATGAAGGATGTCTCTTCGACACAAGTTCTCCATTTCAACACTGCCCATCTGATTTTGCGTGTGCTTGTGGTCCTGGTTGTTCTGTGTACGTTTGGTGCTTGCGTTCGCGTTGCCAGCCGCCATGAGGGTCATTACTAAGTCCTAAATCAACAATCGCCATGAGTAATTTCCTGGTGCTATCCCGTCTAACTCGGAGGGCGGTGAGCATATTTTTTCTTGACCTATGGTTACACCTGATCTCATCCTCACTTCGTTCTGACAGCCTGAGAGAACTTTTACTGGTACCTCTGCAGTCCCCGGCATTCGGGTGCAAGCGGCGCTTCTGCAGCTGCCTTGTTTGGTATCGATAGCGATCGACACAAGCTCCACGCTCCATACTGGTGTCTACTCCACCACTTCTTTCAAAGGTCACACATATGATGGTAAGGATTTATTCGATCGTGCATTCGTCGCGTGTCTCACGAGTTTTCCATCGCTCCTCCGAACTATTTCTCAGGCATCGTTGTATCTGCTGGAGATGTCATTGGTCATTGTCTCCTCACCGTTTTTTGGGACCGTAGCGGTCGACAATCTGCCTTCACGAGCGCTGAGGGAACCAGGACAGGGGCTTATGCATCCTCTCACACTATTTGGTTCGACATTAAGCAGGACGAGTTAGCTCTGACATCTGCCTATCGAGTATGTGAAAGTTGAACTATTATGTCCGACTCGTCAGCTAGTTTGGGTCAGCGACAGACTCTCTAGAGCGTACTAGCGCGAACCCAAATCGGAACGCGTTGAGAACTCACAAGACTTGCCGACACCCTGGATAGATTCAAAGCCTTTTGGTACTGGTCCCAAAACGTAGGTGTTATAGTATTAAAGCGTGAGACCTAATCTTGCGACCGCTTCAAGTTCATACCCTACTTCCCCTTCGGCGAGACGAAATCGCATGTAATGCACTCCTCTCGCAGATCTGTGGCAGCTGTCTATACATAAACGAAGAACGAGGGCGCACGTGCATCGGATGCGCGTATCGTGTGACTGTGTGAGTGGTACATAGTACGTACGTACGTGCCCAGAAGATGCCCAGAGGGTTGCGCGACGACTCTACGTACATGTATGAGAGCCTGAGGGTGCACATGGGAAGCGTCCCAAATGTGATTTCGTTCAGGCACTGCAACTCGGGTGGGCCATTATTAAGCGTCTTGCTATGCGGGGCAACGGATACATATTACTAGAAGATGCTGTGGTTTTGTGTAAGTGACCAAATGTTTGCTTCTTCCGCGTTAACGGATAAGGCCTTAAGGCCTCATGACATTTATTCAATATACTTATGCACCCCAATTTAACAGTAGCCAGTCCTTCACATTAGGTTAGATCATGGAGCTGTTCTGTATTTTTGGGGTTGTTACTGACAGGGTCGGGCGACCAGTCAGATCCAGAGATCATCAGACAACACTTTTAACAACGTTATTCAAGTATGATTTGATCAAAATTTTTGATGTACTTGGCTCGAAGTTCCCCGCTTTTTATTCGCCTCCGCCACCATGACTGGTGGAATTTATCCAGACCCGCAAGGGAGGTAAGAACTTGGTCCCTAGATGGCCATGTACAGCAAATCCCAAAACAAATATGAGCAGATAGGACCTTTTCCAGACTCGATTCAAACTGCCGCTGATCTGGAAAACGATGTGTAACGTTATCGCTTGAACTAACGTAGTAAGGGTTTGGGTCCAATTTGATGCCCGCCATCCAAGCGAAGTTGTTGTGCATATTGCGCCGATGCGCGCAGGATGTGGCAGTGACCAGAAAGGGGATAAAAGGACGACAGAATACCCTCCTAGACTCCAGGAAACCACCGCGTTGCCTTCAGTGAGTCTCATCTTCCTCCCTTTGCTATACGCTGCCTCCACTGGCGCTACCGATGCTCACACGCTGCATCTTCATCTCCAGTTCTTCATCGTATTCCAACATCTCCGACATTTTCAATAACAATCCAGAGCCAATTCAGGTATGACATTGTGCGGTCGCTAAGAGTGCTAGGTTTTGATCGCAAAGGCTGTAGAACAATGGGTACTGTTAGCGTCCAGAACAATACTCAAGATGTCATCCATGTCCGTGTCACTATGACAGGGGACACTGAGGGGGGTTTCGACGATATCAAACCCGGAGGAACTGAATCGTGGGAAAGGGATTACTGGGAGGTTGCCTTCGTTCTCAGGCAGGACACCGGAGGGACCGAAGTATTCGTTGTCAAGCCTGGCCAGAATCACGTTATTAGCTGAAGTATGCATGTGTCTACTGTACAGGAACGGGAAATCAGGAGTGCGACGGTTGACCGAGGGTCATCCGTTTTGAGGATCTTACACACGAACCAAGAAGCTAACGAGATGCTAGCTTGAAACAATTAGACTGTACCATAATCACGATGAGTCCCAGTGATCCGAGCTCTCCCGATCATCCCGTCCGACCGTGCACTGACGGGGATACCTTGTCTAGTTCGGCGACCCCGTTTGCCACCCCGAACGTTCAGATTCCAAAGCCCAAACATACGGTTTGGAAACTCCTCAGCCACTCTGCCCCTTCGCTGGGAGTGACAGGTTGCCGATCGAGGCAATGTGTAACGGCGAGTCCAGGTAGGAGTGACTTATCAGGTGTGCTTTTTTTGTACACCATTCGAATATCCAAGCTTCCAATGATTTGATATACGAGAGACAAAGGAAACTATATACTTCTGTCTCGAGAGACGGGTCCGCGAAGGAGTGGATTACATGCGATTTGCACCATGCCGAAGTGTAAGTAGGGCGGGACCACATATGAACATGGTGATGAGAGCGACTGTCGCCATGCAGCCTGGACGATTCCGACCCGCTGCCTGCCCGCATAAGCGAGGGTCGCGATGACGGCGACGATTGGGCAAGCACGACGGCTTGACTCGCCGAGCTTTCTTTACGGGCGAGCAAAGGGAGTTACATGATCTATGGCCGATTTCCCATTGCTTCTGCTCGATGACAAAGAACCATCGCTGCACATGGATCCGTCACCTGTTTGTTTGGTCAACGTCAGTACCAAGCAGGGAAAGATAGAAGGCTTACACTACTATGCTCCACCCTGGATGACCATCTCAAGCTCTTGCTTTATGAGAACACGCAGACACAGAGCATATACGCCAAACACTGCGTATTTCAAATCTACATGAAAGGCAAGGATAACTGTATGCATGGGTTACGAGGCTGTATCTTCAATACGCGTGCACATACCTTGAGATTGTCGTATATAGCATGGCCAATGTGTATTCAGAGGTCTGCTACCATTTGCTGAACTTCTTTGAATAGCTTCGTTACGGACGACCAAATAGCGTTGCTTGGAATGCTTTCTAAGACACATGTACGAAGTGCTTTGGACACCAATCGACTGGGTCCGATGCTCGACGACCTTCTCGTGTTGTCGACGTGAGGATGACGGCAGTGCCTGTATCGCCGACAATACTGACATTGCCAGGGAGGACAGGTGCCTGACAAAAATGCCGACGCTGACCATCTCACAGTATTATTGAGCGCGAGGTATTCTACGAGGCTGCAAAAGGACAAGTGAGATAAGGCCAAAATATAACGTACATAGGGCTCACGCGGCCTGGCTTTTCCCCTTCCCAAGCAATATTCGTCGTAACGCCGGGGTAGACTCGTTATTCTACCCCTCGGTGGTCCTGACACCGATGTGTTTATTGTTGCTGTCTGCCTCGTGTCGTTTTGGTGGTGGTGATGGAGTACATACTTCAATGAGATGCAGAGTCATTGCAAACGTCTTGTTGGAAGACAGGTGGTGACACGTTTGACACACCGCAATGAAGCCATAACCAGACTCGAACCTCTATCGTAAGTGACACTTGGTAATGCTCCTTTGCAACGCATAAGCACGAAACGAAAGACAAGAGAACCTTGGTTACCTTCTTACATGGATCCGGTCTCCGATCGTCCTTCCGATGAATGAATGTCTTCTCAAGTTTCAACGCCTGCGTGTATGATGATCAACATCTCCTTCTCGCCACCCATCTAGACTCCTTCGTGAACACAAGATACCATCAATAATGCCAAAACGATCCAAAACTGGCCCTCCATACACAGACATCCCCAAGGAGGTCTACGTGGTAGCCACCCATCCATGGGGAATGAACCGCAATCCACGCGAGCGTGGACAGCATGACTTTGATCGCATTGCTTCCTGGGCCCAGTTTTCCCTCCAGCAAGCCGGACTATGCGGAGGACATGTACCGACAATTGAATACATTTATAGTATGGGTACTGTAAGTGTTACATTTTCGGTCTTGAGTACGAGTCGCATTTGTCTGTCGGGAGACTGACAACTTCCTACTTTCTCTCCGTGCTCTCCTAGCGTGATGAAATCATCTTACAGTTTGCAGAAGGTACAGATATTATCCCTCTCCTTGGCGAGCACCGCTGGGCCAACTTCTGGAAGCATTGTCCGGATCCTAACGACCTTCGATCGACATGCGTCTTTCTCTACAACTGGAGAAAAAACGGGGACCCTGCAAATCGTAAGTTCGCTTGGTTTCTCTCATTAATGCAATTGTTTTCTTTGTAGCTTCCTCGCGTCGAACCGGTAAGTACCGTGGGCTAACCTAGCCTTGTTTTCAGACAATTGGACAGAAAACTTTCCGAGCCTCCTCTCCCTTGACAATTTGATTTCCAAACCTCCGTATCCGGCACCATCCTGGACTTCCCCTCCCATCACCCTCACCAACCTCGTTCATCCGATCCCGCGTCCACAGATCCCCCCTCCAATGCCCAACTTCGGGAATAATGCGGGCCAGGAACAGCAGTTGGTGACATCACCACCACCTTTAGCTGTGACGCCATCACCAGCACCTCCACAACAGCCGAACCAGCAGGAATGTGGAGAGCAACTCGCGGAACAAAATTCTGCAGTGAGCATCTTCCTACACTCCCACTCCTGGAGCATTTCGTGACGTTGTCCACAATACCAGTCCACCAATCTCTTTGTACCTTACCAGCCACCTTCACAATATCCGTCTCACGCAGAGTTCCTTAATCGGTCTCACACTCGATGTGAAGAAGAATCCTCATCCCAAGCAGTATCATCCCCTAAATTTATTAAGAAGCTGGATCCTTACGAATTGGGTAAGTCTGCCTCTCTCTCCCTTTTCTTGAGGATTAATCTGATTCTTGCTTGCACAGATGAAGACGCCCTCAACATAATCCGCTCGCCCAATCCTCCAGAGGAGGATACGACAAACGTGAAAAGCGAAACTCACCACATTTCGGTTAAAGCCGAAATCCCCGAAGTCAAGTCGGAGGAAGATGATGCTCGCCACAACATCAGCTCCAGGTTAGATTCTGGTACGCCAGTCACCTTGGATGTCCATATCTACACCTAGCGTGTGACGGTTACTGACTGAGCACCTCCAGGATACCAACCCTCCGAAGCACTCGTCGATGCTGTCAATTCACTTGGTCGACCCGAACAATTACCCCCATCCACTCGCCCACCGTCTCGCGATCCTCAAAGACCCAACGCGGGTGCATAATCTATCCTTTCGTCTCTTAATGGCTCCCTCACGCTGACCACCTGGGCCATTTCTAGTATCACAAACCGTACCCCCAGCAAGTGTGGGATATCTACCCTCAGCAGAACTTGAGGCGAGTATAAATGCCTTGCTTCGGGACACAACCGCAGCGTCATCGTTACCATTCGGTAGTCACGCTCGAGTAACCTCTGGATCGCGCAGTATGTTTTTGTTTAAAATGCGTACGTGTCTAAGTGACGGATCTTCGTTGTCAACAGTCGCTATTAAGAGAGTGTGCGAGGATGACGTGCTTACATCTCCAGGTCTGTCGTGTTGTGTATCCAACACCGTCCTTAATCCTGAACGCATACAAGCAGGGCAAAGGAAGAAACCCAGGATCAAGATCGAAGAAGACTAGATGAATGTAGGGCGACGTGTTGTAGACCATCTCCCCTCCGCAAGCGGATTTGCAACATCTAACGGACGTTGTACTTGTATTCGAATTAGTCATATTAATGTACGCTGAGGCGACGAAAGCGGCACTGTTTGCACAAACGTGCATTCGGTGCATCGGTCATTAGACAAACAATCTAGAGCGGACGAAATTGATTCAGCGGTAAAAAAGAGCATTGTGGCCAAGTTGTGGCTGTATCGACTCGAGTCGACCCTGCTGTGTGTGTGTGGAACTGTTTGGCACTTCAAAGCTTCACGCGTCAGTAAGTACTGCTGACAGTCATGAACTCATCCTAGCCGTCGGGTATACACAGCACAAACACCGCCTATGCTCAGCGCGTCCATCCAAAACATGAGATCTGCGACTGCCAGACTCCGTCATTGCACAGGATTGCATCTTTATTGACTCAGATTCGCAGACACATCTGCTTGTAGCTGTCATTCGCACATCGACACGGACTTGGAATGGGGCTTAATGGACATCTGGGACGGAGCTAGTCCATCGTAACGGACAGATATGATGGATCCACTACAGGACTGTACTCAGTCTTTGCCGGTCTCCGCTGGCAGCCTCGGTTAGAAGCCGTCGATGGTCACTCTGTTTTGAAACGTAAGCCCGGTGTCTTAATGAGCAGCGTTCTGCAGCGCTTAATAGCTTCCGTCACTCCTCGGTGCAGTTTCGTGGTTTAGCGAAGAGTACTGTACCTGTTTCTGTTGGACGTGTCAACAACAACCTTGGAGCCTTGCGGTGTATGTTTCACTTTACGCGTTCGAGTCGTGTTACCGGTGCTTGATACAGCCATTCACCTCCCGCAGGCGACCCCGGGATCCTTCACGAGTCAACTATTAATGTAAACATCCACTTGCACAGCACCTAGAAGTCAATCGTGGCGTCCTGACCCTGACATATATAAAGAGGGATTTTTTTGGGGGGATTAGCACACACTAACATTTGGGATGCTTCTACTTTCCATACTTCAAGTAGTGTTTTCACTTCTCTTCATTTCTAATGCGTCGTCAGTGCCAACAAATGTAGCTGTGCTTGGTCCCGTGGGTCAACTCTATGTCACTAACAATGTCATTAGCCCGGATGGGTACAACCGATCGTGAGTTGATGCTGACTATCACTTATACATTCATGTCTAACAACCTGCAGAGCGATTATTGTCAATGGTCTATATCCTGCGCCGTTGATCAAGGCGAACAAGGTGAGGAACAAGAGAACATCTGGACGGTGTCCTGAGCCCTTTCTAGAATGATCAGTTCAGTATTGAACTTGTGAATGGACTTACGGATGATAGTATGTCCCTGGAAACTGCCGTCGTAAGCAATCACATGTTGGGCGCGAACTGCATCCTTATATACTTCCTAAAGCATTTTCACGGAATGTTTCAACGCAAGTCTAACTGGGCTGACGGTGCTACATCCGTCACCCAGTGCCCACTTCGTCAGAAGGAAACGTTCGTGCAGAAATTCAATACAACTGGTCAGACTGGAACATATTGGTACCACTCACATTATGCTGTTCAACGTTGTGAAGGATTCCAAGGACCACTGGTTATATATGATCCCGAGGACCCGCTGACAGCTTTATATGATGTGGATGATGGTGTGTTTCTATCGGTTTTTGTCAACGCTCCGTCTCATAACCCAAACAGAAAATACTGTTATCACGCTCTCGGATTGGTGAGTAACTCACGTTCAAAAGAAAGTATCGCACTGACCTGGGACCAGGTATCAGTCACCCTATGCGCTCAAAAGATTTTTCGCAATGCCAAACTCGACACTGATCAATGGCATGGGTCGCTATTCTGGCGGACCATCAGCTCCACTCTCGGTCATTAATGTCCAGCAAGGGTTACGATATCGCTTCCGCGTGATTGCCATGTCTTGCGAATCTAATTTCAATTTCACGGTTGACGGTCACCGGATGACGATTATTGAAGCAGATGGAAACGAGGTTTCACCCGTAGAAGTTGACTTGATACCCATCCACCCCGGTCAGCGCTACTCTGTGGTTGTTTCAGCAGACCAGCCCGTCGGGAACTATTGGATCCGCGCTTTGAGCAATATGCCCAATGCAACGTTCGATGGTGGTCAAAGTATGGCTATCCTCCGGTATGAAGGAGCAGCACACGAAGATCCCACATCACCTCCTGGCCCGTATGAACTCTCATTCGATGAAGGAGATCTTCATCCTCTCATCATCCCAGGCGCTCCCGGGATACCCGAGATCGGCAAGGCGGATGTGAACCTTGTACTTGCTCCGGGAATCACCCCAGAGCATAACTACACGCTTGGTAATGTGACCTACGTCGACCCCCCTGTCCCCGTGCTTCTTCAGATTCTCAATGGAGCAAGACAAGCTACGGAATTTCTGCCAAAGGGCAGTGTTTATACACTTCCCCCGAACAAGGTCGTAGAAATAAGCTTCCCAAACCCTGCCGCAGCTCCGGGGGCCCCTGTAAGTACCACGTTTGTGAAACATCGTTCCATGCTGACTCTGGATGCGTTTTTCAGCATCCTGTACATCTGCACGGCGTATGTTGTCCACTCAGCCTTTACCTTCCGTCTGCAACTTAACTTTTTTAGAATAACTTCCACGTTGTTAGGAGTGCGGGTAGCAATAAGACAAATTTCATTGATCCTATCCGGCGCGATGTGGTCTCCATAGGCAAAGAGCCCACGGATAATGTGACCATCCGTTTCGTCACGGACAATCCGGGACCTTGGTTCCTTCACTGGTGGGTGATTACCTCGAGTGTTATACGACCGCGATGTGACATGTCTATATCTAGTCACATGGATTATCATTTTTCCCAGTACGTCCACTGCATTGACGTGATGGCAGAAACTAACCCTGTATATAGCGGATTTGCTGTCGTATTGGCAGTGGCATCAAACGAAACGTCCAATGAAGAATTACAAGCAGTTCCACGTGTGTCCTATGTCTTACTGCGTGAGCACAAATTGAGAGGACTGATCGCCTCCCACAGAGGACTGGAGTCAGCTGTGCAAAAAAAAGGACTAGATAATAGGGACAACACGCCTGGATGGATTTGCAACACCCATCATGAGTGGACACCATCCGGACAACTATTTATAATACCTGATTGTAGTTCGGACTTGCCATGCTATATGTTACAGGCGCTCTACTTTTATTCAGTGCCTTCCAGAGGCACAGGCACGCTCGGCCAGGGTGCGTATAATCGTGTGGACCTTGACCGGATGAAAAGAAACGGACGCGTGTACCTCAATTACTAGTAGTGTCTTTCATCACTCAGAGATGTGTGAGGAATGTTGTACATGCGCAGACTCGACGCGCGCCTCATTCAATCGGCTGTTCCGCAAGAATACAAGAGAAAGGAACATAAAGGTGGACGTAGAAATGCGGTTCGGCTTGTCCACGGTTGAGACGGGAAGCAATCGTGCAAATGCTTCATAACTCATAAATGCGTTTGATGACCGAACTCACCCCACTTGGGGCATACACCCATTCTCGCTGCCTGAGAAAAGGACACCGATGACAGCGACTCCGACAGGTGGATACATGTGTGATATTGAGCCGTGACTAGCATGAAAATCAAGTACTATCGAACATGGTTATCCTTTTTTTTTTTCGAAAATCACTGCTGATTGTCAGCTCATAGATCCCGATTAGATGTTATCACGGGGTGGCCGGCAGCGGGGATGATGAATCACTTTTGTCGGAGCACGGTTAGGAAGTGACCTCAGACGAGATGGGGGCCGAGAGTTAGGATTATCGTCCGCTAATGTACAGGTTGAGACTCTACTGCTCGATAGCTAGTGTAATCTCATTGATTAATACACAGTATCCGGCACATCGAGCGTAGCTTGCTCATGCACATGTTTGGTCCTAATGGACCGACTACCTGTAGTCAAACAACTTTGATATATAGGTGTCCTTGATACTGTCCGCGATCAGACGCATGGCATGATAAGCGGGGTTGTCGACGGGTGATCAACAGAAACTTGCCATATACACCTGGCCTCTAGACTTGTGATACTACGGTTACCAGCCACGACAGCGATCAGCGCTCATTAACATTGCTGACAGTGTCCAGCAGCCCGGATCAGCGCTCATCCGGAGTCAACGTAGCAGGCATCCAACGGCGGCCGCATCATTCGTTGCTCAGGCTGCGCGACCTGTCGGCTGTAGTCCCTTGCCGGGGTTACTAGTAGTCTTCCATCAAAGCCTAACCTTATACGCCACTTGGATAAACAAACCACTACATCGGAGAAATGTCAAATCCGGGGCCAAGACTTTAACGGCCTCTAGGTACTTGCGACACCTGTGTCCAGACCTGTTTTGGAGACAACAGATGAATTGCTAGGTGCTTGCAAGTTGAGTTGGATTGATCTCCGTCGTCCCCGCTAATTCCATTCCAAAGATTGTGCATCCTCTTCCAACACCTTACTTTCTCTAGATCATTCCGAACGGTCATCATCATGTAGCACCCGGGAACGATGTTCAGTCGTTGCACCAGCCGAATCAGAGGATCGATCAAGTCATTCCGTCTCTGGTCTGATATGTAGCCTCAAAACTGTTGTTGGTCAATGGCTGCTCAGACCAATTTTATTTGGATTGATTCTAGATATCAGCCCGGGAGGCGCAGGCATGTCATGTCTATCGGGCATTTCATAATCTTACCTGTGCCTGATGAGGTGTTCGTTCACAGCCCCCAATTGTCGAAGTTGCCGGTGTACGTCAATTCCGTCCACTTTATGATGTACACGGTGCGAACATCGGAAGCGGCGAAGTCTCTCCTGCAATCGGGACAACACATGGAGTCATGCGGAACCGGTCGTCAGTGAGGCGGTGTTTCGAGGTACATTATAAAGGGGCGTGACGGTGAGTAGTACACACAGGTACGATCTGGAGTCCTCCGCAGCATTCTGGATGTTTTTCGTGTCTATTCTTGCGTTTACACTGTTCTCTCCCTCTGATGCATTGTCGTTCTCGAAGGTTTTGGACTCAGATATAGATCTGCCAGCATCCACCAGCATACAAATGGATGCCACCAGCGCGCTTGGTCCTGTGAGCCAACTTCATATTGCAAACAACTACATTGCGCCAGATGGATACAACCGATCGTGAGTTGATTTTGATTGTTGCTTCTGGATACATCCTAAACGTTTTTAGAGCAACTCTTGTTAACGGTGTATTCCCTGCACCGTTGATCCAGGCCAACAAGGTGAGAACTATGACAATATCTACATATGGTATTTATCCCTCTCTAGAGCGATCTGTTTAGTATTCGACTTTTTAATGAACTCACGGACGATACCATGCCTCTGGAAACTAGTGTTGTAAGTACCGGATAATTGGATGTCGCAAGCCGCATCCTTACTCACCTCCTACAGCATTGGCATGGAATTTTTCAGCGCAAATCCAACTGGGCTGACGGTACTGCATGGGTCACTCAGTGCCCCCTTCGTCAGCAGGAAACATTCGTGCACAAATTCAATCCCATCGGTCAAACTGGAACATACTGGTACCACTCACATTATTCAACTCAGTATTGTGACGGACTTCGAGGACCGCTGGTTATATATGACCCTGATGATCCTCTGGCCGATCTATATGATGTCGATGATGGTAGGTCCTGATGGATTTCTGGTCCGTGCCTTATTTAAAACGAAAACAGAAAATACCGTTATCACACTCTCGGACTGGTGAGCATCTCGTGTTGGATAAAAAGGTTTGGGTTGACCCGGCCTTAGGTATCACACACCGTCTATCCAACTCGGCCAAATCTTTGGAGGACCGGTAGTAGCAAACTCGACATTGATAAACGGCAAGGGTCGCTATACTGGCGGACCATTGACCCCACTCTCAGTTGTCCATGTCAAAGAAGGGTTACGATATCGCTTCCGCCTGGTTGCTACGTCTTGCGATCCCTCCTTTAACTTCACGATTGATGGCCACCGAATGACGATCATTGAAGTAGATGGCACTGAAGTTTTCCCGGTAGAAGTTGACTCGATACCCGTCCTTGCTGGTCAACGCTACTCTGTGGTTGTTGAAGCAGACAAGCCAGTCGGGAACTACTGGATTCGTGCTTTGAGTGATCTTCCCAATGCGACGTTCAATGGCGGTCAAAATCTTGCCATCCTCCGATATGATGGAGCAGCGGACGAAGATCCTGTGTCACCTCCTGGCCCGTATGAACTCTCATTTGATGAGGCCAATCTTCACCCACTCATCAACCCAGGTGCCCCCGGGATACCCGAGATCGGAAAGGCGGATGTGAACCTTGTGCTTACTCCTGGAATCACCTCGCAGGGAAACTTTACGCTGAACAATGTGACCTTCGTCAACCCCCCTGTTCCCGTGATTCTTCAGATCCTCAGTGGAGCAAGACATGCTTCGGAACTGCTGCCAAACGGGAGTGTCTATACACTTCCCCCAAACAAGGTTATAGAAATAAGCTTCCCCCACCCTACGGCAGCTCCCGGTGGCCCCGTAAGTACTCCTCAGTTGTAAACTGTTACTTGGTCTTCATTCCGACTGCGTTTTTCAGCACCCTATACATCTGCATGGCGTATGTGGTCCATCCCCTTGTTCATTGTCTCTCACTAACTTTCTGTCAGCACAACTTCGATGTTGTCAGGGTTGCGGGTAGCAATAAGACAAATTTCGTGGATCCTGTCCGCCGCGACGTCGTCTCTATAGGTGGAGACCCCACAGACAACGTAACCATCCGTTTTGTCACGAACAATCCGGGGCCCTGGTTCCTTCACTGGTAGGTGGCCCCCTCCTTGAGCGCTATACGATCGCGATCTCACGTCTCTATATCTAGCCACATTGACTGGCATCTCAACCAGTACGTCAACTCCCCATTGAACGAGAGCGACATGATCCATAATTAATCCCTCTATCTAGTGGGTTTGCTGTTGTGATGGCAGAAGCACCGAAGAAAACGGCCCAAGAAGAATCTAAAGTAATTCCACGTAAGTCCGGTACTTGTCTGCCCATTAGCAGAAACTGCAGAGATTGATCGCCCTGCCCCTCCCCATACAGTGGACTGGACTCGTCTGTGCTTTCCAGACCACAATTGGGGACAAATGCGCATGGGGTTACTCGGTAGCTAGATGCACATGTTGTGATCTTGATTCTCTTTGGGCTAGGGCTAGCCTTGATCGGGTTCGGGTGTGGCGTGATGTCCTGTATGTTACCTAGTATTTCGATAATTTTCAATATGGTGAATGTCCAGAATCCAGATTCAGACGATGATACCATTGCCAGTGTGGTTTGGTGGTTTATCGCCAGACGTATGAAATGGACGGACAGAAGCCCTGTTCTGTTCTACTAGCTCGATACGCTAGTTCAACGGTCCCCTTCAGAGTATCGGGATGACATCGACACGAAATGGTTCGCTTCGGCTCAATTGTCACCCTCACAGTACTACTGTTCCGTCGGTTGTCAGCGTGGAAAGCTCATGAGCCAAAACGCATTCTTCCACAGGTATGTATGACAGCTTTATGTCACACACACAGTCGGTTTTCGATGGTTTGATTGATTTCTCATCATGATTCTCAGACCCGCGAACAGACTCGAATTCATGTCGGCTTGCAGCGTCGCCAAGTATGACGGTACATAATAATTACACACGATGGATAGAACCTCTCTACCCTCTGGCAGTGACAAATTGGACTCAAAGCACACTGCAAGTCAAGCGAGGCTATTACAACAGGGACAACAAAAGACAAGGACGAACAAGAACACGTCAATGGTACAATATACAAGAAGAGGGACCGTCGGGTCAGTCCGCCGCACGCTGCTTACTCATCCATGATCTCCACAACGGACTCGAGTGCGACCTTGGGTTTGAGCAAGATCTTTGTCTCCCACTGTTTGTCTCCGGTCATTCCCACCCGCGTCTTCTTCCTCAGACCCAGGTCTGTCGCACACAGTACCCTGGACATGTTTTTCCCTTTTGCCTTTGCAGACCGCCCGTCGTCGTACGAATCCTCCATTGTCGACATATCAAATGCGGTTGCTGGCGGGACTGCCAATACGTCAAAGTCGCCCGAGGTAACCTCCTCACCTACGATCTTGTTCACACGCATGGCTAACGAGACCAATGAGGCGAGTTTCTCTGCAAATTTGGACGTGAGGGCGGAGGTAATGTCCGCCTTTGGCGCAGTGCATCCAGTGGTGAGGAGGATGTCACCGAGGCCGGAGATCATCTTGGTCGCGATTTGGAACGCAAGCTGTGAGTCGTCAAGTGACGTTGATGGGACATGCGCACGTGTGAGGGCACGCCAGCGACCAGCGATTGCCTGTACCTCTGCTCATGTGTGTGAGTAATTCGAAGAGCGGCCGATGTGGAGCAGCGATTATCATTCACCTTTTTCGTGCACGCTGTGGTAGATTGCGTCGATGAACCGGTTATGATTCTCATCCCCTCCGATAATCCAGGCGCATGCGATCCAACGCAGACGATATGTCAGATACGCCTGGAACGCAATCTGGATCAAAATGGGATCGTCGTAATGTTTTTTCGTGCCAAGGAAATGGACTAAGGCGCCTCCGATCTCTGCTGAAGCTCGCTTGCAAGCTGCTAGCTGTTCATCTGTCTTGGACACTTGCGGCGGCGTCTTGTGGAAGAATAGCTCGACCATGGACTCGGACATGAATGCAGTGCTTTGCAGCACTTCTGCATTAAGCCTCTGAAGGGTATTGGTGACCTCGACGCCAGAAAAGGTATCAGCCGTCGTGAGGAAGCTCTGCGCGCCTTTGAGCTCCGAGGTTCGGTCCTCCAAGAGTGTCAAGAGTTGATTGAACTCTTTCTTCAGCGCTGATGATTCCTCTCGTGCAGCGTGAAGTTCCTTGCTTTGAATGTCCAAACGCTGCTTGAGCTCGGCAGCCTTCCGGCCCGACTCCCTCGCATTGAAAAGCTCACGACGGAGACCATCGACCTCCCGAAGGCTTTCATCCAGCTTTGGAGCGTACCCATCGAGCGATTTTCTGGCCTTCCGTAGCTCTGCCTGGGCTTGCAATCGGTCACGGTTGACTTCCTCGAGTGCTGCTTTGAATTGCTCTGTCCCTTTCGCGTGCGTCCGCTTCAGCTGCTCGATCTCTGTGCCAAGTCCGCCTCTGATGGATTCCCTATCTTTCCGTACGCGCTCGCAATCAACCGTCAGGTGCTCAATCTGTCGAGCGTGCTCCTGTAAGCCCGTTTTCAACACCTCCGTTTCCTCCTTGTGTGTCCCACGAGCAGCATCCAACTCTCCCTTGAGTTTTTCCGCCTTGAACTGCAACTGCGAGCGCTCCCGTTTCATCTCCTCCCTTGCGGCATCCAGCTGTTGCGTCTGTTGCTGCAGCATACATTTCAGTTTCTCATTCTCCTCCTTGAGTGCGTCTGACATGGCGACGACAGCCGCGCCGGTTTCTTTCTCCTTGTCCCGCTCCCGCTCGCGACGGCTCCTTGTACTCGAAGACCCCTCCTTTTCCCGTTCCCGTTCGGAGCGGACACTGGCCCGCAGCTCCATCGTCTTTCGTTCCCAGCGGTCGCGGTCACTCTCTGCCTTGCGCTGTGTAGCAAGCGACGCATCGAGCTGCTGACGCAGTCGCTCCCGTTCCTCCTGCCACTGAGGAGGGGGTACACCCGGTGGCGGCGGAAGAGGAGGCGGTGTCCCGCGCGGGCGATCGCGATCGCAACTGTCCACCTGGCTGTACCCAACGCTCTCAAACGTGCCCTCGTCGTCGACGTCGGGCGACGAAGGCGACCCGGGTTTGACGTGTTCCCATTGTGCGTCGTGTGCACCAAGAGGTGGGTATTCGGGGGATGATGTAGCGGTCGTTAGTTGAGGGGTGAGGGGTGCGGGTTTGAGCGTGCTGGATCGTTTTGGGGTCGAGCTGCCACTGCTCCAGAGGTTGAACATGGCAACGACCGGGTGTGCGTTGGGGGTATGGGAGGGGGATCGACGACGCCGATAAGCGTGAGCGGTGAATAGTAAGTGGCCGAGAGGAATAAGCGTCAAGTTTCAAGGGTCGTCGAGCACCGATAAAGAGGACCTGCAAACGTATGTCAGATCTGAGGGTCAAAGACACAAGCGATGGGGTTTACGTTGACACACCTGTAGGCGTGCTCACGACGGCGACGGTAGTCGGTCTGGCAGAACCTCGAGGATAAGGAAGAGGTGGACACGCTTGCTGTGCACGGACACGTCTTCCATGCATGCAGGCTTTGTTAGCTAAGCTGACACGTTCTAATGGACCATGGCCTGGCCGCATCGTTGCCACTCCGCGCCGCGTTTGCCTGTGGACGGACCACGAGGCAGCACCCCATCACCACGTTTGCATGTTCCGTTCGGGTCTGGATGCCCTCACGTGATGATAAAGGATGTTACGGTGACACGTACCATTAGGACGTACATTTACAATCCTACCAGGTGTTGAGCTAGATCTTATTACCCGCCAACCCCGCTTGCTACATACATAAGTTACACACCACATGCACATCCCAGCAACTTGCTCATTCATACCTCAAAATGAAAATCTTGCCCTCCTTGACCGACAAAATCACGGCCCCCTGACTCTGATCAATGTTGATCGTCTCCACCCCATCCAAATCAAGCTCCTCTGGAATCTCGAGCGTACGCACGACCGCTTCCTCGCGCCACAGACG
This sequence comes from Boletus reticuloceps, assembly GCA_018397855.1. Taxonomy (NCBI): domain Eukaryota; kingdom Fungi; phylum Basidiomycota; class Agaricomycetes; order Boletales; family Boletaceae; genus Boletus; species Boletus reticuloceps. The sequence goes on from JAGFBS010000001.1 coordinate 2,622,754, forward strand.
CCCCTCCCCGGGTTTCTCCCGTTTCCTATCCACCGCGGTAAAGATAGGTGGGAACGTGACGAAACGAAGACATTTCGGCACGCGGTGTCGACGTGGGTCGTATATCGTACCGTCTCCATCGTGTGGATTCGTCGACTCGCTCGTGGCGCGTCGAGACAGCTCACGCCGAGGGTCAGTGCCGTTCGGGACGGAGGCTGCAGCCGATCCGCTTCCGTCATCTGACGTGCTTGGAAACAGCGCATCGTCCTCATCCTCGGCATCGTCTTCACTGTCCGAAAACGGCGCGTGGGCTACAAGCCGCGATGCGTCCACACCATAAACACCCCCTGGCTCCGCAGCATACTCGATCCAGACAGCGTGTCCAAAGTCGACAGCGACGAGGGGACGTGGTCTATCACCCGCTTCCTCCTCGTCATCGTTGTCACTCGACCCATCGAGCACACAAACGACTTCAAAGGGCGTAGAGACGTACCACAGGTGAAGCATCTCATCGTCTCCTTCCTCGTTTGTGTGGGCGTTGGGTGTTGGCGCGTTCGATGTCGGTGGCTCGCGGACGATCGGGACGCGGAAATAGTGTTGCGCCAATACAAATCGCGTACGGTGGGTATCTGGATCGTGGGCAGCGAGGAGAACGACAGTACAACTTAGCCGGGGAACTCCCGGTAGCGTAGGCCACCACTGTCGAACAAAATGAGCTGATTCGGGATACCAAGGCGGGAAAGGATACGGATTTGGGGCCGGTGATGGAGTCAACGGGGCATGTAATGGCACGAGAGTCGATGCGCTCCAAGACGAATGGGCGATGCTAAGGGAATTCTGATGCGACGCTGGCGAAGATTGAACTTGACCTGTCTCTCCACCTGGCTCCTGTTCGGCATCGTTTTCCCGCATTTTACCCTTGTCTTTCGCTCTTTTCGAGGATGGACCCGGTTCATACTCGTCAATGGTAACCTCGCTGTCAGCTCTTCCCTTTCCCTTCGGTCTCAAGCTTTCTGCTATGGCTTCCAGTGACCACTTATCATCATCTTCCGTTCCGGACTCCGAGCCATCATCAAGCAATTTGTCGTTCTCATTGACCTCTTCAAACTTCTCTGCTGATGTAACGGAAATCGACGGCCCAACCTGGGCCTGTCCTGCAACGCCTGGAGATGGACTCCGAGCATCACCAGAGGTTTCCCCATCATCTCCTACGTCATGATCAGTAGTAGGACCGGGACCGACAACCTCGACAGAACTAGGTTGAGCACTTGGGAAGACAAATTTCTTCGATATCGATCTCGTTGGAGATAATCGAATGGAAATGACGGGCAAATCATCACGGCAAAAACTGCGCAGTGGGTCGTAATTCGTCGGTTCGTAATCATGGTTATGGATGCAATTTGCCAGAAGGCTGGGCTTGCGGGGCTTGATAAAGTTGCGAAGGATGTTGAGAGGATAAAAGTGTTGGTAAGCAGCGTCTGCTTCTTCTGAGTGGATTACTATTTGGTCCTCATGTAAGATGCAAGACCAATTTGAAGAAATAAGCTGAAAAGTCGTGGTTGCGTGTCAGACATACCCCAAGGTTTGTTCGGACGGATCATGATGAACCGCATAAAACTTACGCAGCCAACACCAGTGTCCACGAAAACATATTCATCTTTAGCCCAATCCGGCAATACATACAAGCCTAGAAAAAGTATCAATATACTATGTGCAATCGCGTCCTCTCAGTTGCTCACCAATAGTGTTACTGCTCGCTACCCATACAAATGCACTCAAGAGGCGACGCGGTGGATCCAACAAGAAGACGTTCATTACCACTCCGGTTGTATGAAAAGATGTCAGTGGAAAGAAGACAGGTTTGTGTTCGTGTGGGGGTTGGGAAGGAGTTTCAAAAAGGATCCCTGCGCGAGAACCACGAGGGCCAACGAACCGACCACCAGGACATGTTGGATAGGACAGAGGGCGCTACACAGGGGCAAATGGTATGCCTCGGTGTCTCTCGGTAACAATCTGTGCAATCAAAAAGAGGTGACGCAGTTCGCATGGGTAAAGGTGAACATGTAGGGTAAGCAGAATCTGTAGCCGTGCCGGATGAGTGGAGAGTTGAGTCTTGTGGGGATGATCCCTGGGACGAAGGTGGTGGGGAGTTCGCTGGACTCTTGGGTGGGGAGCAACAGAGATGTTCTGGAGTGAATGGCAAGGGTTGGGCCAAAGGAGAGGGGTAGTCCCGCACTTCCGGCGGGAACGCAAGTTTCATCAGAACGAACTCCATTACTCGGTTGTCGTCATAGCTATCAAACCGGATTAGAGCGCCACCTCATTGTACATTGCTATACTTACGAGCCCTCGAGAACTCTTGCCATTGTAAAGTACACTGCTCGTTCATCGAACTCCACGCGGCACTTCCACAATTCCCACTTCTTTTCGGCGTCGGCGTCCTCTTCTTGACCACCATCGTCATTATCGTCGTCTTCCCTTGTCTTGCGTCGATCTATCCTATGGCCGTCTTTGGAAACACGCTCACTACTACCCCGTTGCGTAGATAGCGTGCGCGGGTCCCATTCTGCAAGACAGACGTCGCGTGCAACGTCCCAGCAAATGACCCGACCACTCTTTGTTGCACAAAGAGTGTATGAAGACGTTATCGGTGATAACCAGTCTATTTCCTCGTTCGGAGGGGCGGATATTTTTGTGTACCATTGACCAGTTCTGTCGGATGAGGTGGATGGGATTGAAGACAAAGAAAACGGGGACCTTGCGGGACGAGGTGCACGGACTCTCCAGGCCTTTTCAAAACGATGAGCTCTGTCGACTGCTTTGATGAGATTTGAAGTAGAGAGGTCCGAGAGGCGCTGGAAAGCTGGAAGAGGCAGGGGCCGAGAGCGAGCAAGCAAGCCATGCGCGAGCGCACGGTAGACGGGTCGAGTGAGAGTAAACGCCCGAAGTGACTTGCAAGTCTGCAATCCAAAAACAAGCCAAGTGAGCGAAGTAGACCAATTAGATGGCGTACAGACGAGATGGGGTGCTCACTCCTTGGAGATTGTGGATGTCGTCGATGGCGAGATACTGGGCGATGTTGAACAACAGATCGTACGGGAGGGTATTGAGAGACATGAGATCAAGGAATGGTAAAAGGATGGAGGTAGATCCGGGCTGATTGTGGACGGGGAGGGGGAGGAACGCGGATCGAGTGAGATATGGATATGGGAAATGTTGCAAGAGTTAGGTTGATTTGTGCGGCCGCTTAAGCTTCCTAATTTAGACAATCCAACCGCAACAGCCCGGCCACTGCAGGCTATAGCTATTGTCTCATGCCGCAGTACGAGAAAAATGTCGGTAGAAACGACTGGGAACTAAATTCAGAAGATGTGGTCAAATCGCTTGAATTCAGCAAGAGGCATCACGGAAAAGTGGCACACGCGTCCATCTACCCACGGGCCAGGTTAGATTTGTACTAGTATATGCCACCAGGTCATAGTACATTGTCTACCCACCAACTGTTCAAAGAATTCAACTCAACTGACTTAGGAACCATGTAAAATCAACCAAATCTGTGCGCGGCTCGGCCTCTCACCACCATCCCCGGGCCCCGGTGTCACGGTGATTCGCACCTTGTCTCTCAATATGCATTCCATCTTGCTGCAACTGATTCAACCCATTGTAAACCGTCTTCAAATCCCACATGAACACGACGTCATTCGATGGGAAAACCAGGTGGCAAGTTGGGCATTGACTGCGGATGTGACGATGGCATCGATAGTGAATATACGCACGATGAGAGCTGGAGTATACGACAAAAGTAATCCCCGAACATGCCCATCGTCGGAGGCCGTATACCGTATACAAGTCCAGGGAGATTCGAATAGGTTCTGTGTGCGAGTGGAAATGGGGAGCACGCCGGTGGTTGAAATTGGTTCTGGCAGGGTAAGGTCGAGTCATGACATACGTTTCGACAAGGTACTATGCAAGAGTCTGATGTGGACCGATCTCGTAGTAGGATCAACTGTCGAATTCCGAAGAAGCGACCAAGATTGGCGGGTGCTGCAATCTGAATTATATCTCGTGGGTCAAGCGAAGATCACCAATGTCATTTCTGTCATGGGAGATTGCTGGGTCCGGAGTAGGCGAATGCCTGAACTGAGAGAGGATGCATCAGAAGAATATATCCAAAAGGCACATTTGTCTTTGTCAGAATAGATATTTCACATGGATCTGGGTTCGAGGTTTGAGATGAAGTTCGTGACCCATCCTGAGGGTATGGAATTAGCATGTGCGCTTTGAATAAAAATCATGCACGTACTGCTAGGTCACAGAAGTTGGGTTCTAACAGCCTGTATAGACGACATGTCCGGAGATCAAGCACCAGGCGTGGTTGACGGTGTTGGACAACAAGGCAGGGTGTTGAACCATGAAAGTCATGTTGGATGATGCCATCCATCGAACCACTGCGGCAGTATAAGTCCAGTCCATGATTTCAGGATCTGAGAGGCCATCATCCTTGACACGAAACACGAGCAACCTTCTGCAGGACAATGTGAGATCAAAAATTTGTTCCAACACAATTTCCTTACATCAACTGGTGTAGGCGTTGACTAACTTTCAACAAGAGATATACCCAATGGTCATTGTTGTCTGCCGTTGTGCAAGCCGAGAACCAGAGTGTAGGCTGGGCAGTACCATCGTACAAGAGACGGTGAGTATCGGTGTCAATGTCGTGGCAACGAATGGTCTTTTGAGTCTTCAAGAAAGCGGCCCGGGACTCCGGGTGAGGCTGGCAGTGGGAGACATGAACGAGCAGTGACATAAACCTTTCGCCAAAGGGTGGGATTGTGGGTTAGATCACGGAAATTCTTTGAAACCTAGCTATTCTAGTTGGAATATCCGGTTGGCAGGATCTCGGGACAAAGACTCAGCTGTCTCATTAGGACACGCCTCTTGAAGTGGTTACACAAATTCGTCAAAGGGTGTCGATCAACACCACACACTGAAACTTCATATCGAAACAAGTACATAGACATTTCCACCATAAAGCATCATCCACACATGTGTATGCCCGCTGCACCAAATGCCAATAATCCATACAATCTCGAGTCATCCTACATCGTTTACTCGTAAATAGTCAACGCATTGAACGTGAAGTAGGCATTCTGGAATGCCGATGGGTTGGAATTCACATAATCTACCAGGTTTTAGAGGTTATGATCACGAGTTTTCCCATGCGAACAAAGACTAACCGGCACACGTCGATGGACAACCGGCCATGCTGTAAAGCTGGGCGTTTCCAGCCCATGCGCCACCTATAAGAGGAAGGGTTGATGAGAATGCGTTGCGCCTCTGAGACAGAGGTGGAAGAGAAGCCACGTACAAAAGTCAAGATCTATCACGATATTGAACGCAGTGAGATGAGTGTTGAAATCACAACTAGAACTGCTCGGAAAGTACGCTGCGGGTGTTCCCTGCAACATTTTTTAAACTTCTCAGTGTCTGATTCACTCTTGCCACAACGCTTAGTGCATACCCAGTTGCCTGTATTAATCTTTGGACCAGGACTTGATACGTCTTTTGGAGTAGTTGGATCATGTCTAGACCAAAAGAAGACCTTGATAAATGAGGGTGTGCGCTCAATCACATACCTATCATCTCCCAGCGTCATCATCATAGCGATGCGATGCATGATAAAAGACCCACCATCCTCCACCAGCTGCATTGAATGATGGACCAAAACTATTGGCCGAATTGACCTTGACGCCGCAAGATGTATTGTCCGTTTCATACACATTGCAGTTGTTTCCTCGGCTCGTTCTATTGTAGGATGGTGAACATAGTCCTGACGAACGCAGAAGACCATCTTGATTCACCCACTCATCTGTCGCTGTGAAGGCATCGTGCAGCCTACGGTGCTTGGAAGATCAGGACATCGACATGAATGAACAGTGAGATGAGAGGACTGACCTGGTCTCGTGTGCAAAGTAATGGAGTCAGGGGACTGGTTATTGATACCCTCTACGATGTCAATTTCTCCCTAAGATGATTCTCATCAGTGTATGAGTTATAAGACGCGAAGAAATTATATCCACCCCGTTAGGCCAGTTATTGCCCAGTTCCTACAATAAATCAATTGTCAGCTCAATTTATGATGGCAATTATTGGGAAAGACCATACCCTAGAAAGATTCACGCGTTACTCCAGGTAAGTGACGCCAACAGATAAAGGACGGAGGTTCAACTAACCCTGTACAGTCGGTCTTGTGAGCATTGTCACACTACACGGGAAATTAGACAGGCAACGTACAAACAGCTGGCCAAGTACCGCAACCTTCAGGCATATGAGCAATGTCAAAACTGTGACACGCGGTGAGATTGACTAGACAACACACGTAAAAAGGCACGTGCATGGCGACATGAGTAGTATACTGATCATTGGACGCCAGGCTGAACGAGTCGCGCCCTGGTCCCGTGGGGTTGAGTTTGGTAGTACTGTCAGCGCGCAGTGTCACTTGATTCCTAGAGACGGACACAAGCCCCTTGGATTGTGCTGTCGGGTAATCGATATAGTTCCTGCGGCGCCGTCGTGCATGAAAGAACTCGAATGATACGACAAAAAAGGACTTACACTCGCCCAAAATTGGGATCTGCTGCTGTATGCCAAGTGAACGCATCGAGGAACTTCTGACCTGTCAAACTGCTCGATTGCGAGTAGGTAGCGGACGTCGCACACTGTATAGCAGCGAGAAGAGTTAGGCTTTTAGCGAACAACCCAGAACCCATGGCTAGCTAACAGAACTCAAGCGAAAAAGTGGGGGCCAAGGTGGCCTTCGATTATCAGGCCTCATTTATGTGGCGTGAATGTTGCTGGTCCGATTAGAAGTTGATTGTAACGTCATCGCTTGACGAGTTGGCCTGCCAGCAAAAAAAGGGTCTTCGCTGAAACTCGGTTTTTTGGGGTGGTTGTAGCTGCCACCACGTTGCTTCGATCGCAGATAGGCCATATTATCACGCAAACACGTGCCTAGTAGGGTGGCTGGCTGAAATATCCATCAAGAACTTGTAAGTCACGAAGGTTCTTTGTCGCAGGCTGGTTACGAGACATACGTACCACTCATGTTCTGAAACGCACAACATCCGCCCGGCCCAGTTTCCGAGAACGAAGAAAAGAAACCGAGTTTGACGATGCAAGTTGCAAACGATAGTAGGCGATGGATCGACAAACAAGAAATACTTACTGGCTGACTAGTCATTTCAACTTCCCGCGATAAGTGCTGCTGGCCATACATTTGCAAACCGACAGAAGCGGCTGAGTTGGGTGTTAGGGAGTGGTGAACGGCGAGTGCTGATGAAACCACCACACGCCGCAGTTCGGTTTTAGCGCAAGAGACGACCCTGGATAACTGATGACGACTGTGTGACGGACCTACAACAATTGATCCAAAAGTGGTTGGATATCTATGGGGGCGTATCATCGAGGAATGCTCAAAGGTGCGTCGTCGTCGTCTTCGCTATCCATCAGGTGAACCATAATAATTGGATCCTTGTCTAATAGACTTCAATCATTGCCTTCAAAGATAATCTTGCGGTAGAATCGTCGTGAGGCGTTAGCGTGGCAAACGCCATGTCAATTGCGTATCACCGCGGTCACGGAGTTGAAACATTGGAGAACTTCGTCGGAAGTTATCGGTACCGATGTGACTTTCCATGATGAGCGAACGGTATTTATGACTGTGTATGCCCATATGTATCTGGCGAATGGAACGCCGTACGCAACATGCGACAATGAGTGGAAAGCACCACTATAGTGCATTGTCCCGATTGGCTGGTCTCCCCTCCATACTCACATGGTTGAAGGGAGCCACGAAGTTCGTTGCATCCGATCGCACTCGTGTTTGCCATGCATGCCGCCCTGTTCGTAAGTCACGGTACTCGACACACATCAGCTTACGGGGTAACAGATGACGCGTCTTGGGACCTAGCCAGTTGGGCGTGAGGGAGTGAGCGGGTTCGCACGGTCGCGTGACTGCCATGTCTCTATCGCTGCCTCTTTCAGATCAGTCTACTTGGGACCACGCATATTGCAACCAAACTTTCGTCTAGAGATAAACTCGACGTGGGGACGGTGCTCATCCATTAGGTCTAGCATTTCATACATATACGAGCTACGAACAATAGATTCTAGACTTGAACGTGCCGAAAAAGATGCGTGAGGACAACGTCAGTGTCACCCAATCTCCGTGATACGTTTCATATATAAGATACCTCACCCAAACAGTATCTTATTCGCGTCCTCTACAAGTGCCGCATTAGCATCATTCGTAGCAATAAATGGCTCAAACCCCATCGCCTGACGGCCCTGCTGAGAGGTTATGTCCTGTGGGGTTGCTCGGTCTAGGAAGCTGGACTCTCCTTCACCTCCAGGAAAGTCACTTGAGGATCGTGTTTTCGTGAATTAGATGTAGGTTCTTAGTACGTTAAAAACTCACGGTGCAGGCAGGCCGTGGACAAAGTTGGCCCGTTGGCTGCGGAGGTACGAGGCGCTGGTGGATAGCGTTCACGATCATGTATATGAACGAGACAAGTCGAATCTCACTTTTTGACACACAGTGGAGCGGCTGGAATGTACAACACCGATGAGTCCTCCTTGCCCATGTGTTCGCCTTCTACAGCATGCACAGTATCACAATGCCCTAATCAGTCGATCACAATTAGCCTTGCCTGTCATGGTGTGGTCAGGGTCCTGCGGTGATGGGTACTCACAATATACTTGATCTCCGGGGTCAATCTTCGGAATAGACACCATCGTCTCCGCAAGTCTTAGGTGCGGATGAGTGGCTTCATGCAGTTCCTGCGCCTTACCAGGCACGCTACCAGGGAACTCGCTACCTTCCAAATTTATTTCCCAGTCCTCTGCAGCTAAACTTACGTTCACTGCCTTCGTGAGAGGCTGGCCGTGGCGATACTGCGCGGCTTGAAGAATGGGCGAAGGATGATGTAAGTGGTCGCAAGCGAGAGCATTGGAAGGACGCGCAAAGTGCCGTCATTGATGCCTGTTGAGGACATGGACGTCCAACCTTGCCAACACCGAAGGATCGTGCACTGGTTCCTGCGTTTGAGCAAATCATAAATTTAGTTCGACGACGGAACATGCTGCCTGGATAATATAACGAAATAGGAAGCCAGGAAACAATCCAAGAAAGCAAGATAAGAACTCGGGAAAATGGATTCCAGACGTACGGTGCATTGTATAGGTCTTGCTTTGCATTCACCCTCCAAGTCGCATCGAACGGGTCGAATGATTCCCAGCCACTCTGTCCACCACAGAGAATCTTGGTCCACACTCTTCTAAATGCCGTATCTTCCCACCTCTCGACACTTCCTCCATCGATATGTGGACCAAGTGCGAACGAACGATCTCCGGGAGTACGTATACGTAGGCGGTCAAAGTAACTGATGGGTGTCGTGAAATCGATGGAATCGGGAAAGGAGGTAGAGGAGTGCCAAAGGGATAAAAGAGCCTTTTGCGTATTTAGCAGAGAATCGTGGGTACGTGCATAGATCTGTGGTTTCGAATTGTACAGTTCGTACGCTTGTATGTTCTCCGGGGGGAAACCTGCCAATGAATACGTTGAACGCCGTGGATAGACAGATCACAGTGATGTGAATACCTGTCACCGGGTTCGCTGCGATATAACCTTTGATGAGGCATTTCCACCCCAGCGCTTCCTTCAAATACGTTTGGAATTGGTCGCGTCATAGCCCAACGATGACGTATACTCACCTCCTCTGGAACCCCTCCTGTGATAACTACCACGCCCGTCTTTCGAATTGCATCTTTTTGGCTCTCTGAGAAGCCATCCTTTACCTCCTTGTATGAGATACGTGGAATGATCTCAACAAACAATTGAACATGTCAACACAAGTTGCACAAAGTGGAGGAAAGGTTTACATTTCCTCCCTTGGAGATAATTTCCTGAACACGAGGTTCAAGAGCCTTCAGTACTCCTTTCCAGGCAAGCTCCAGCTTATCGGGCGTCACCCCCATGTCACGGAGAACCTCTTTCTTCACTGCCGAGAACCGTGCGGGGAGTGGTGCGACATCTGCTTTCGGACCAAGAGTGGTGAACACGTCGGCGATAGTACCACCTTTCCCCGCCCCTCGGGTAGCTTCGGTTGCCATCGTTGCGATGCGGTTACCTGCAACGGGATTGACATTAGAGCGGAGGAGGGAACATGTCAAATATGCTCGTGAAGGGAGGGGAAAACCAGGTTTGCGTAGCATTCTCGATATTGGGGAAGGGCAAGGTTGACGGGGAAGTTCGGAAAAGCCAGCTTCGATTATCGATGAGTATATTTTCCGAGATTACTCCGACACTCTTCCGCGTACGAGCAGAAAAAAAGGTTGCTTGCTTCAAATGGCATAAATGTCTGTTCTCCAAGCTGATAATTAGAGTGCGTGGCCAGCCAAACGATGGTTCAATCCTTACTACCCGAGCAAACATCATCAGGACATTCCCGGAATACACCTACTAGTTCTTTTTTGACTGCAATATTCAGCTGAGACTTTTGATCGGGTATGGTTGGGGTATACTTAGGCTTGGGGATGGTTGTCTCAGGCGGCGAGGGCACACGTTCGGCGTTATCCGAGTCAGCCTCAAGCAGCGGCCCAAACATCTCTACTCTTCTGCCCAGACACGTACTCCAGAAACAACGCAAGAAACTGGGGCACCGTCCTTTCAGGACCGAAGCTTCAACGTAAATCATGATAAGTAAAAGTACATTGGCTGTACATGCTGTGGCCGCAGCTCTCAAATCTGCAAGATCGTACCCACGCCGTTGGCTATGCGCCCGTATTACTTCAAGCTGCGGACAAACGCGGTGAGGGAGCTCCGCATGTGCATTGATGATTGCACTTAAGTATCCTCGGGGTGTTCGCCAGCCTTCCCAGCCTTTTTAGCCTCTAGTTGAAGTATCAAGTACGATTCAGCAAGATGATCTTACTTCCAGAAAAGAAATCCGACGCCGAACCCATCTGTGGCATCCTCGATGAAGGCATTGGAGGATTACTCCCAGCATACGATGCCTTGTTATTCCATCACTCCACCAGTCACAGCGTAGATCGGTATACAAGTACATCTGCCTTTTCCAGCCAAGTCGCGGGATCCAGCAGTGATCCAACTGATTTGGATTCAACAAGTTTCAACTGCCCCATCTTGAAGGTCAATGAATCATTACCAACTCCACCACCGTCACCTAACAATGCCCCATCCTCTCCAAAAAAACGTCCGTCCCGTGTCGACTAAAAGACCGCGGGCTCGTAAGAACATCTCCTGGCTCTCACTCCTACCTTTCGTATCGTCTATTTCTGCCAAACGAGTTCGCCAATCTGTTCTGTTGATCGTGGGCGACCTCGTCGTTCTGCCGTTTCGTACAAGCAACGAGGAGCAGAGAAATGCGCATGAGATACTCGCTTCTGTCGTGGAAACATGCGCAGAGCACAACGTCTCCCTCTCTACCGTACTCCAGGAAGCATTCATTGCGGACCACACCCCGATGTATTGGGCTATAGTCAACTACCGTCAGGAGTTGCTTGTGGCGTTGTTGGTGCATTCTCGGCCGTTATCTATCCAATCTGTTTCGGATATCCGGCGTGCATGTCTCGTCACCTCAAATCAGGCGCTTTTCCATGCACTTCGAACGTGCCGCTATCCATTTCATGGGACGGACGGTATCCAAGCTCCGAGCCTGCGAACAGGTATGTTTCATCCGCTCGCCAACTTCCTGCGGAACTCGGCTAACATGCTTGTAGCTTCCGACAACCTACTTCTGGGAAATCGGCCCATGGATGAATCTGCATACAACAGGCGAGCGATCAAACCTTTGTCGTTTCCTTCGATATCCATCTTTGGCAAAGACGGATGAAAGCGGTTGGCCAAGTTGGCTTCGAATTTATTGCGTCCAGTATGCATATTACCTATTTTTCTGTGTCCTGTATCCAACTACAACTCCACGACAGGCAGGATGTGGTCTGTAACCTTTTTCTCTACGGACCCTGCATCAGCGGTCGCAGCGTCTGGGAAATCAAGAAGGGGCACGAACGCATGGCACGTCATGATCAGCCTTATGGAATCGAGTCCACCCACCTTCTTTGATTCGCGACTCGTCGTGGACGTCCCACTTCCGTTAGCCCCCGAGCCGATCCAGACCCCAAGACTCCGGGAGGCACGATCTACAACGTTCCCGTCTTCGATCATAAGCGATGCAATCTTCAACGTATGATTACCATTACGATGAGAAGTCATATGGACGATTATCCCGGGATCATAGCCCCCTCCCTCCCTTTCTGGAAGACAGATGTCCTTCATTCAATCTTCCGCCGCCGACTCACCCACTGCGAGGTTCACTCTCGCCCCCACGGTCGAGTACGGCAGCTACATCCCCGATCTCCATTCACATCGGATGCGGTAATCGCCAACTCGGTCCGCCGAGCTAGTGCAAGAGGTATGCACTTCAATTCCATAGACGGCCCTTCAAGACTTTTAACTTTTATGCAGAACCCATGGAGATCCCCACAACGAGACCCGACACGTGGTCGGATCACGGTGTGCGCTATACAAATGCAATCGTGGCCCCGCTCGGGGAAGGCCTTGCAAGTCAATTGCTATACGAGTGCGTGATCGTTGCACCTTTTGAAGAGTTGCATCTTAAGGAGGCTCGATAGACATTCACGGTACCTACTCCCTGATGGTACGCTGAGAGGGCGGTTGGAGGCCAAACTTGTAAAGACCGAGTCATCCAAGGATTGTATCATCTGCTAGGTTCGCATCGAAGTTGTACCGAGCCAGACATTACTCAGCATTGATTTCGTAAGACTTATGACATAATGCGGTACACTTTTCTTTGAGGGGGCTATTTAGGACTACCGTCAAACTTGTTCAACATTCACCGCTTTATCTCAAATACTGAACTGACAATGGTTATTCGAGACAGATACCATGACGAGGACGATGTAGTGTTCTTCCGCGAGCGACCACAGCAATGACGAACCCCCTTCGTACGAAACCATCCCAACAGCCTGTGCGAGTGGACAGCCCGACGGCGGGCCTACCACATCTCCGGTCCCTAAAAAGTTGACTTCCCAACCCTCTCTTGCCACACGCAGTAACACCCTAAGCGGTGCCGGAGTGGGCAGTACCTCGTGTCCAGTCGGTCGGCCGTCACAATCCAATCTATTCTCACGACACTTCGCATCATCCTTCCCCTCTTCGAGTACTCCAAACAAGTCCGACAGACCATCCTCATCCTCATCCGTAATTTCGTTCTCAATGCAGAATCACCCAATCCTCTTGACAGTTGTGCCAACGCATGTCGGACCTATCGTCTGAATCTTTCAGTCCTCTTACAAGAACGATTCATTGATAACCATTCTGCAATATACTGGGTGATCCTGAAGGGTCGCGATGCGCTCGTTCCGACGATGCTCGTGCATGCTGACCCGCTTTCATGTTCGACCAAATCTGAAATCTATCGTGCTTGTTTGGCTGCTGCGAACCAAAATCTCTTTCATTCGTTGAGATGCTATCGCGCATCTTTGAGATGGGGAGCTATGCCGCTGGTGTCGATCACCGGTACGCAACATTCAAGTAACCATGAACGATTCAGCTAAGCTGACGTCACAAAAGCCACAGACATGCTCGTGCTCGGTTCCACGCCATCAGACTGAGGTATCAGTACACGAGATAGGGGGCCAAGGGGCGTTCGTAGCAAAGATACGGGTCAGCCTTTGGCAGAGACGTATGCGGGCTGGAGCTGTGATCTTCGTCGACTTTATTGCACGAGGTATAGCACCATTTTTGTTTGCCAATGGACTGCTTGTGACTGCTCTTTTCCAGGTCGGATATTGGCGCCTCATATTTTTCACACCGTCATCCAGTTGGGATGTGGCGAGTTGCGGTTTGCCTGCTGGAGTACAGGTCCGCCCACCTTCGTCGACTCCATACTGCTCATTGATATGCCGCCAGTCTCGAATCCCTTGCCGTTTAGAGCGAGCGACTTGATATCATTATCGCCCCCGTCGGACCCAAGCAGTGCTGCTGCACTTCCACCTTTACCCACATTGTCATACGAATCAGATCCCGAATCCAAGGCACCACAAACCATCGAAATACATCTAACAGCCAGCATCGTCTCGCCTACCGTTCTTTAGACCACGTTGAGCAGTAGGACGGACAAAGATGGCAATACTTACACCAACTGTATCCTCGTTTCCCTCGACCACGGTGCTGGCGCAGAGTTATTGTACGAGTGAGTTTGGAAGCTCCATCTTTGTGCGCGTTTGGCTTAGTCGGCACCAGAAACACACCATTTGTAGCGAGTGATGGTACGTTGCATCTCCGATTTGAGGCCCAACTGGAGAAGCCTGAGGCAGAACGTGCCGCGTGTTGATGATGGCAAAAGGAGTAGAGCAGCCATTGCCGTGTTTCCTTCACTGCACAAGGCCCGAGTTTGCTCCCTCTGCACCAGGTCGTGTCTGAACGCTGAACTTTGACCAGACGCTTTGACCATCGACTTGGCCGTGTCGAATAATTCCCTGGTATGCATGTTTCCTCGGGGAAGAATCAATCCTCTTTTTTCTGTTACATGCCGCGTCATCGAGGGGTGGTCATCGATGCTGGGCGTCCTGAATCCTACTGTGGGACGGTCTTACGAGACACGTGCGCTTGTTGCAGGAACTGCCGTGCTTGTCTGAAAAGAGACCCGAGGAAACTGGAGTGAATGATCGATCGATGATGTACTGTATAGTACTGACGCAGCCTGTCTTGCGTACCAGAGAAACAGAGTCGGCGGCCAGTCTAATGCTCCTACTAGGCATTGATCTTCGGAATCACACCTGCATCAAGTCTCACCGAAAGCATTCAAGCTCAAGTTTGGCTGGGCTCGCAACGCTTTCGGAGTTGTCGAGCGCACTGGCAAAAGAACATGTCCTATGTCCCGCATGCCGGGAGTCAGCCACCGCCTCCCATCCCCTTCAAGACCCAGTCAGAACATTTTTGCAGCTACACAAACGTCCGTGTTCTCGAAATAACCTCCTCAGAGGATGGCTGCCATCTTTGCTCGTTCTTTCTGGGCAAGATCAGACATCTTTCGCCAACGACCGGGTCCTTCACCGTAACACGACGCTCTCACTGGCAACCAAGGCTAGTGAATGGGAAGGGTTACGATTGGGAGAACTTTACAGTGTGCCTGTCCAAGACGTCGAGGGCCACGAGGCAAGGGTAGCTGCAGATACCAAGTTCACATTTCCGGTCCAATGGTCGTTTGAAAGTGCACAGGTTGCGAAATCGCTTTTTGCACGTCGGAATGACTGCAACAGTGCCTACGAAGACACCACAAATGTTCCCAAGTAGCCGTGTCTGCGCGGACCAGCACTTGTCCTAGTCGAGTCATCGACGTTGGGGACGGTACAGTTGGGGCACACCTTAGGCTTGTGGTGACGCAAAAGTTGGGTGCGAGCGGCCTCAAATACCTGACACTCAGGCACTGTCGGGGTGGGGCCAAGATCCTCCGCCTTCTCATCGAGAGCATGGACAAACCGTCGAAATCAAAATGAATGAGTTACCGAAAACATTCCAAGATGTAGTGATCATCGCTCGCCGTTTGGGGTACGTCGTCCTCATTACAGAAATGCTGACTATAACACGACAGGTATCATTACATCTGGATAGACTCCCTGTGTATATTTCAAGATTCACCTGAAGATTGACGAGCTTACTTCGCCGTCATGGGGGAAATCTATGCCAACTCGATCTGCGCCGCTGCTGCGCTCACTGCTCGCAACTCTCACAAGGACTGCTTCTTTGACGACACTAGAAACCCACTGTTCTTCTGTCCATGTCGGATTTCGGACAGGTGGTACGTCAAAGGCAACCCAAACGTAGGAATCGACCTACGAGTAGGGCTATCTGCTCTCCCCCTTCATACTCGTGCGTGGGTTGTCCAAGAGCGGATCCTCGCAGATACTATGGTTTCAATGGCCTTGCATGGGAATGCACGGAATGCTCTGCGACGGAAGCGATCCCATGGGGCCAAGTCAACAGATTCTCTCCAAAAGCGTCATACATCCGATGAGGGAAGGCTCAGCCCACGCAAAGAAGCCGTTGCGCCAAGGTGGGAGGAAGTGGACTGGGATGCAGATGTCAAGGCTGCGGCTGGTGATTGTGGGAAGGAGCTACAGTGTTTGCTGATCGCAAGGCTTTCTGAATAACATTGTGCTGGTACTGTTAGCGCGAGGAAACGAGTTGGCGCGCCTGGGGGTGTTTCGACAGTTGCGGGAAGGCAACAATTTATTTCCAGAGAGCGCAGTGGATCTGAGGGAGGTGGTCGTTATCTGACAATTCCAGGTCGTGTACATGACAATCCAGTTCAAGCTGTGCCTGACGGAGTGCCAGAAACGGCCGCGTAATATATGGCTCGCTGAGTCAACGCTACGACGTTGCCAACCCTCAGAATGAAAAGGACTCGTGTGAGGTCGTGTGATAGAATGATCCAGGGCCAGAGCATGCTCTA
Organism: Boletus reticuloceps; assembly: GCA_018397855.1. NCBI lineage: Eukaryota > Fungi > Basidiomycota > Agaricomycetes > Boletales > Boletaceae > Boletus > Boletus reticuloceps. The sequence continues at coordinate 2,639,289 of JAGFBS010000001.1, forward strand.
GCATTGTCAAGCCAGTCAGTGTATGAGCGTCAAATTGAAAGTTTTCTCCTTTGAGACGAACCAGATGCTGTGAAGAAAGCACCAGGTCACCGGCCCAAGACTTGATCAATCTCTGAACTGCCACAGACCACCGTCAAAGTGGCTGCTGGTGTTCTTGGTCTTTAACGCTCTCGTCGCCTCAGCGATCTACATAAACGACATTCAGCACCCTTTCAAAAGCCTCGATCATGGAAGCCGTCGTACCGCAAGAAATTACTGCCGAGCTCACTCAGATACTCGCCAATCTCGTGCTCGGTGATAACAAGATCCGTTCAAAGTATGGCTTTACCCCCAATGGGAAAACCCACCTCGTCTGACATCATGCTGTAGCGCAGAAAAGGCGGTCAATGATCGTCTTGCTCAGACTCCTGACCTGTACTTGCTCGCCTTGGTTCAGTTTGCCATTGCAGCAGACACCGAAGTGGCAAGTAGCCAAAGCGCTGATATGATCGCTGTATACCAGGCCGCTTACTTTTGATGCTCAAGTGCAGATGAGATCCTTCTCGTTGGTGCTTCTTCGACGCCTCCTCTTTCGCTCCGCACCACAGCAACAGCATAAAGAAGCCGAGATCGACCCTCTACGATCAGCTCTCATCTCAGGCTTTAACCACCCTCGAGCGTCTCCTCCTTCACTCGCTCTCTCATGAACCCTCCGACTCTGTGCGGCGCAAATCCGTCGATACCGTATGCGACCTTGCCAATAACGCGATGACGCGGGGCCGGCCCTGGCATGCCTTGCAAGCTCAGGCATTTAACATGACGCAGACAGCAGAAGCAGGGTTTCGTGAAGTGTGCATTCCGAGTATTTTCCGGCTGTCCAAACCTCGTCATCGACCTACAAACCGACGCCGTACTCTCCGTCTTCCAAAAAGGCTTGCAGGACGCTCAAAGCGTTGAAGTACGTCCCCTGACAGATACAGCTCCCTTGCCGCGTCTGACCGCTGATCGTACGCAGGTCCGACTTGCTGCGCTTCGAGCATGTGTCTCGTATCTAACAGCTTCGGACGCACACCAGCTCGCACAGTCGCTTGTCGTTTCTCTATCCAATGCTCGATACCCTTCCTTCCCTCCCAAACGTACATCTCAAGACATTTTTGAGTTCGTTGACACCGCTCTGTTCTTCGCACCCCACGCTGTTCGCACCACATCTTCCTGCACTCCTGTCGTTCTTGCGAGCCTTGGTTATGCCCACCGCCGACTCGGGACCCACACCAACTATAGCAAAGCCGTTCCCTGCCACGAGTACGTCGTTTGCTTTCCCGCCTGGACAAACCATACAACAAAGCGACGAGGGTGATGCCGAGGCCGCAGAGGATCAGGAGAAGCAACATGTCCGCAGGGCGGCATTAGAACTGATGGTCACGCTGAGCGAAGCGAAGCCCTCGATGGTGAAACGTGTAGAAGGCTGGACGCCTGCCATCGTACGTGCCTGTTTGGAGGGTATGGGGGAGCTGCCCGAGGACGGGTTGGAAGCATGGTTGGAAGCAGACGTGTGTCTTTATCTTTCTCCTCTTTCGAGCTACCGTTCTGACCGTGTCTGGAAAGCCTTCCGAGGAGTCACAGGAGGAGAATCACCCACAAGTCTATGAACAATCTCTCGATCGTCTTGCATGTGCCCTCGGGGGAAAGGAGGTCCTTCCGCCTGCTTTCCAGTATATCCCATCGATGCTCGCCAGTTACGATTGGCGACTTAGGCACGCAGGTCTGATGGCAATCGCTGCTATAGGGGAAGGTACTAGCAAGGTGCGCTTGTCATCCTTCTTTTCCCCTCGTTTTCATCGTTCGTTTTCTCTTCTTGGATCTAGGTGATGCAACTCGAGCTCGGCAAAGTTGTAGAGTGTGTGGTTCATTTTTACTCCATATTTGCATATCTAAAATCCCGAAATGACATGTTGACAGCCTCGTGACGCCAGTGTTCAAAGACGCACACCCTCGCGTCCGTTATGCCGCATGTCAATGCTTGTAGGTGTTCGCTTCCTCTCCATCGTGTAGATGTTCACCTAAACGAGAATTTAGGGGCCAACTATGTACAGACTTAGAAGTGAGTGTAGCGACGTCAGGAGGGATGGGTTTCATTGACTATTAAAATCAGGAAGTCATCCAGGACCGTTATCATCGGCAACTCTTTGCCGCGTTGATACCCACGCTCGAGGCCCCTGAACCTCGGTAAATTTTACCCTCTTCTCCACGCGACACGACTGACTTGTCCATGACAGCGTCCATGCACACGCGGCCGCCGCGTTGATCAACTTTTGCGAAGGCGTTGAGCGGGACGCACTTCTTCCGTACCTTGATCCGATCGTGGAACGATTACTCAAACTACTTAATCCGAGTGCTGAATCAGGTAAACCCGTTAAAGGATACGTTCAAGAACAGGCCATCACGACGCTGGCTATGGTTGCCGATGCGAGCGAGGTCACGTTTGCCAAGGTACGCCAGCACCAACATTGTCCTTTCCCCCCAATTTGAAGGACGATGTTTTGGTACTTCGTAGCATTATGGGACGATTATGCCCCTCCTGCTCAACGTACTCCGAAACGCAAACGAACCGAGCCATCAGAAGTTGCGTGTCAAGGCTATGGAGTGTGCCGGACTCATCGGTGTGTACCTGGACGTCCTACGGGCCGTCAAATGATCTTTGCCACCCCTTGACTAAACCCGGTTTTTTTGGAACTCCTCGTAGCGATAGCTGTTGGGTGCGACGTCTTCCGACCAGACGCACGGCCGCTCATCGACGCCCTGATTAATATCCAGAGTAGGACAGCTTTTACATATTTTCGTCGACCTGATGGGGCCCTGACACTATCTCCACCATGACCAGACTCCCCTGTCGACCCTTCGGACACTCTTTTAGCGACGTACCTGATTGCAACATGGGCCAAGATTTGTCAAGCACTGGGACCTGAATTTGAACCTTTTTTGCCAGTGGTGATGCCACCATTGCTCAATGCGGCGAGTGCCAAAGCGGACGTATCTGTCTATGGTAAGTGCATGCGTTCATCCCTGTCCCTGTTTAACTTGCACATGGCAGACGAGGAAGAGGACGGCTATGAACGCGACGGATGGGAAACCATCTCGATGGACGGACAGATCGTCGGCATCCGTACCTCGACCATTGACGAAAAATGTCAAGCCTTTGACACGCTCGTCATTCATTGTAGTGTCCTAGGGGGCCGATTCGGGCCTTACGTCACGCAAAGTCTCGAGCTGACGCTGCCGGCTTTGCAGTTTTATTTCCACGAGGGTGTACGGGAGGCGGCGTGTAGGTACGCTTGCTCTTTTTCGTCTCTTTTTTGTGTTTTGATTACAGAGAGTTTTTATGCTAACATGACGTAAACAGACTCATCCCCCTCCTGGCGTCCTGCGGTAAACAAAGCGGCACGCTCACCCCGCCCATGGTCACCGCCTCCCTCTCCAAGCTCATCTACTGCATCCAGATCGAGACCGACCCGTCGTTTGTTGCGTCGCTGTATAAGGCCGTCACGGACACGCTGCGCGTCGTCGGCGTGCACGCGCTCACGCCCGAGTTGACGAGTGGCTTGATGGACGGGACAAAACACCAGTTGCAAAACATGGCTGAGAAGCGGAAACGACGGTCTGTGGGCAATGGTGTCGGCGGCGTCGCAGGACCAGGCGGCGGAGGGGGCACTACCAGTACCGACCCAAACCCCTCAACACCACACTACCTCGCCCCAGACGAGGACGACCGGGACGAGATCGCGCTGATGGAGGAAATGGAAGAGTTTGCGCTCGAGGATATGGAGAAGGCGTTGAGGATGCTCGACGGCCAACATCCATTGTTGATCGCCGTCGCGAGCGTGCGCGAGCTGGGATGTCATCGGTATCCGTGGGAGGGCGAAGAGGAAGGGTTAAGAGGGCCTGGGGACGTCCAAGTGGCAAGGGTGATATATTCTGTGTGACGTCCAATGGTAGCTAGACACTACGTCATCTTAGAATTGGGTGTTTTATTTCATCATCCTCAACCGCCTTCCATACCCGCGCGCACAAACGAGACAAAGAAAAGATGTATCACGTCTATTGTACACTTATTTGGTTTATCTTTCCAGATATCAACATGAACGGGGAATAGATTGTGTAATGAAGGACAACCATGCGACACGACTCAACGCCATCAAGTGTACGACCAGATGACAAGGGTAAAAGAGAATAGAGAAAAAGTTGGAACAAGGGTAGAAGACGGACAAGTCCGTAAACACGTGCGAGGTAAAAAGACAATGTCACCGACGTTGTCGTCCGAACTCGCCCAAAAGAAGAGAAAGAGAAAGTCAAGGTCTGGAAGCGAGAGCGTGTGATCAGCCGGTAACGTAAACCTGGGGTTGCGTGGCCGCGGTGTGCAGAGCAATAGATTGATGCTATGTTATGATGAGACATGCGATGGAAATGACAAGAATATCCACAGATAATGCAAGCTGTCGATGAGTGAATGATGATGTCAACAAAGCAGTGATGATCATCGGTGACGATCGAATCCTTACCAATAGATAGCGAGCGCGACTTGTACGGAACCGAGAAAGGAGATAAAGGATCGGGCAAAGGAAGAAAAATGCAGAGGAAAAGGAAAACTACAGAATGCCCGAGTCTTTCAAGGCATTCTGTAGAATCGTTTCCTTCACCGCGGCGAAGACTAAACGAATGTTTGTGGTATCCGTTGCTTGTGTCAGACTGGATGCTAGCGTAAGCTGGAGACGAGATGACAAACACTGAAGACATACTGAGGATAGACGGAGAGGCGAGCCCGATTTGTTTGCATGAACCTCCAGAGGATATACTTGGCAGCTTTGTTGATATCTGCGCCACCAGAGTACTCTGGAAAATATCTCTCCAACGGAACCTGGTAGCGTGTGAGGAACACGAGACTAAACTCGTCGGAAAATAGACGCACCTTGGGGAGCTTCGTCTTGAAAACGTCGATCTTATTGAGGAAGAGAATAATTGATGTCCTCAAAAACCATCGGGAATTGATGACAGATTCGAAGAGTATGAGAGACTCGGCCATCCGATTCTGCAGAGCGCGGTTAAAGCGCAACTATGAAAAACACATGACGGACTCACCTGGTTCTTCTCTTCTAGCAACACTTGGTCATACTCACTTAGGGCGGTACAAAATATTATACTTGTGACACTCTCGAAGCAGTGGATCCACTTTTTGCGTTCCGACCGCTGACCACCGACATCGAACATGTGTATCCTGAAAATGGCATTGAGTGACATAGACGTGGCAACTCATGGAACGTACTGGAGTTGTCCCATCGTGAATCTAGTTTCGGTAATACCCGTTGTCTTTAGACGCGCTCGCAGCACATCATTTTCAGTGGGAAGGTAGTTGGGTGTACCTATGCGGAGGACGTCGGTGAAGAAGCTGGCGCGAGACTGTGAGAACGGTCAACAATAGACGGAAGGAAGCCTACTTACTAGACGGCGCTGTCCATAAGGTAAAATTCGCTAGTATGATCCATCAGCTTTGGGATGATCGGATCTTGCCACAGTTGATGAATAGCTTCAGCGATTTCGGGCGAGAATTCAAACGACGGCGACGGGTCGATACGGTAGTCAAAAATAAGTTCTGCGATAACCTGAGGCGGCAAGGATAAGGTTCCAAATGTAAATTTGGCGTAAAAGACTTGACGTACGCGGTTGTTTGGTTCAACGCACTCGAGACCGATCTTGCGCATTGCAAGGACAATTGCTTGTGCACTATCTAGTGTGTTTCGGTAAATGGTTGATCGATAGGTCATGAGTTCTTCGTCGGTGAAGCCATTCTGGTGGATGATCTTCATTTGTTTGACGATGGTGGACTTTCCAGATTCTCCCGAACCTGGAACAGGGTTAGGTGGGGGGTGTGAAAGAGGCGCCCAAAGCGCGGGCAAGGAACATACGAACCCAGGAGTAAAATTTTACATTCCTTTCTCAGCCTCCTGGAATCCTCCTCTAGCTGACGGTCAATGGCGTCTGATACCGCCTTCTCGGCCCTGTCCTGTGCAGAGATACAATTGCCCATGGCGACAGAAGGTGAAAACGAGGCAGAACGGGAGGGGAGGGTATGGTTGTCCGGTGATGCAAGACAGGTAGTGCGGGACGCAGAGCAGGAGGGAAGGAATGAGGAGGGGAAGAAGAGAGGGGGAGGGCTGGCAGTGAGGGAACGGCGGAGACGATGAGCAGCGGCTGCTTTGTTCTCACCTCCTGCTTTGAACCTGTCACGGTGTCACATGTCACACCCATCCCTTGTAATAGTACTACATATTTTCATTAGCCGATCCGACAACCATGGGTTGCCTAGATGTCCATCACCCACCCTGTGGTAGTCACTGACACGAACGTTTCTGACGACTGAACGCTGGATGGATTGACCGACCTCCCGCGGTACATCCAACGCCGTCACGCAGCTCATATAGCCATCTTTGGTATGACGCCACACCCGGAGACTGATAGGCTCATATTTTTATCTCTCCTCAGCTAGCGCCGATCTTCAAGCTCCTCGATACGACACGCCCTTATTCGTGCCTATATTCCGTTATCTTTGTATTGGGTCGTATGTGCTACCATGTGTCGACATTCCTTACTAGCACTGGCTCAGATCTGTACTCTTGTCTCATCCCAACTCCGACAGTCGATCAAGTTCCGAAGAAGGCCACAGTGTGACAGTGTGACATATGTTTTTCCTATTCTGGCCACAACCCAGTGTGTTACGTCCATTCCCACGACATTTTTTCCCCTACCAATTACCCTTGATTGAGTACATATGAATCGTTCATATTCTTGGTCTTCGGGTGCGCCCGATTTCCAACCGTTGCCATGCGTTGCCACATACCATCCTGTGCTTCTTTTGGCTCGCCGCACTGGTAATGTATTGCCAGTGGCACGGCTCCCTGGTCACTAAGTCGGTCGGTCCAGCCATGGCGACAGTGATACCACAATTCATCCATTACTAACCCTAGCTTACTCCCTTGATGGACATTGAAGAGATACGTGGACGTACAGTAGAGTCTGTGACCCTCGCGACACCATCGATGAGCCTTATACACTCCACGTTTTTTTCGGAGTACAAGAATCCACTTGAGCGCCATGGTTGAGAAGTGCTAAGTTCTACCCCACAAAGCTGTGCACTGCCAACAATGGACATATGCAGTTTTACCCCATGACATACATGTGACGTAGTCAGCTCCATCAAACCATTCAAATATTCATTGTTATGTAAAAATGATGCGAAACGAACCGAGAATATCCATCATATTCCATCCCCAATGAATGCTAACGTCACAAAGGGCTTACGTATCCGTTCGCCAAGCTCGAAAAAAAACCTGGCTACAAAACAATGGCAGCGCCAACCAACGCCCCTGCGGAAGCGACAAGGGTGCCGAGCAGACCTCCAAGCGAGAATGGTGAATCGAGAGCCATGGCAGCACTCGAACTCGTGGCAGATTGCGTCGCAGACGAGGTTGCGGTCGAAGCAGCGGTAGATGAGCTACTCACTACGAGAATGCCCAATTGGTAAGAGAAGATAGAGAATGACGAACATCACTTGCCTGCAGCACACTGTTGACTCGAGATTTGCTGTGCAGCCTGGAGGTCCGCTTGGGTGCAGTTTGCCACCAAGCACGCACCCGCGGCCGATTGGAAGGCGACCGAGGTGCAGACACAGGTCAGGTTAGTGCTGACAAAGGGTCAATATAAGGGTTGATGGAGGTGAACACAAAAGACATACAAGGACCCGCAACCGGCAGCGGCGGCAGCCTGGCTCGAGCAAGTAATGATACACTGGTCGAGACCGGCCGGCAAGGAAGTCTGCGACGGGGCAGCAGTGGTAGTATCAGACTGGGCCTGTGCGAGGAGCGCACATGAGGCAATGAAGACGAGGGCTTTAGTGTTGGTGAACATCGCAACAAACAGGAAAAGATGGTCGTTGGAACGAACTGTATTTGATCGGCAGAACGCGGTATTTGAGGACGAGCGGGGTGTGGGAATCATCACATGACCGCCTGTGCCTGCCGCTACCGAACTGGCTCGGTTCAAGTCCCTTGCCAAATACGGAATGGACGTTCCAGACCCAGGCACTCAACATCAACATGGTCTGGAATTCATCCTAGCGAGTTCAATGGCAAATTCACAAGTGAGCCGATGGCAGTCAAGGCTTCTCCAAGTACGTTGTGGTCGAATGAGTAGCGTACTTACAAACCTACGGCGTAACATGTGTCCATGCATCCTTCTAGGTCTGGAACCGCCCAGCCGCATGTGTCTCGACAACACAGAGTCTGGGACTCACAAGGTTATCTAATTTTTTCCTCCATTCTGGTTGGTTCGTCTTCGCTGGCAAATGTCGCCTTTCGGACACGCACGTAACGCCCGTCGTGTCGCATTGCTTCCTCGTCAGACCTGCCCTCCCGTATCCACGTTCTGCCAGTGGGTCACCTATCCTTCCTCCCAGTCTGAATTCAAATGTGATCGGACCTACGTCTGTCCATCTCTCTAGCCCAACTCCAGTCTCGACCGGTCTGAATCCATCAGCATAACACCACTACCGCCGGGGCTCAGATTGCTCACCGTACTTCCTTTTCTCTCGGGAACAGAGGGCAAGACGCCCTCGCCATCTTTTTCTTTCCAATCCACCACAAGCCACTCGTCACTCCAAATCATCTTCCTCTTCTTCCATTTCTTTCTGCTCTATCTCTCATTCAAGGATGCCATCGCCTCCTTTCCCCCCTCGCCCTGCTCCTCCTCCTCGCCAGGAAGATCCACACGGCGGCAGTCGTAGCCACCAACGGGCTCCTTTCAATGCGCCCGTTCATCCGCACCTCCCGCTCAACGACGCACCGCACACACCGCGAAGCATCCTCCGTCCTATACCTCATTCGTACATGTTAACACCACACGACTCAACGGTGAACTCGCAAATCCCAGATCCCCATCCTCCTCCTATCCCCCGCAGCACCACCACATTACCATACCATCATCATCATACGTCCTCTTCTCCCGAACTACGCCCGCGTGCCGACAATCCATGGGCGCCTAGTGGCCGCCCTTACTCACAGCAACACCCTTCTGATCTGTCACAGGCTCGAAATGCATCCAGTTCCACTTATACCTCCTCCCACATCGTTTCGCGTCCCCGTGGTGATCAGGACGATGCTGCACAGAGACGGAGTGGTTTCACCGTTCTCAACTCGCACTTCGTGCATGGAATTCGGGGGCGTGCGGCATCTGACATCCGCAGCGCCCACACTCCGCCCCCTGATCTCGACCCGGACAGACTGGCTAGAGCATGTGGACAACCAACCCCAACCGCCATTTACCGACCCGACCTTCGAGGTCTGCAGGGCGTCCCCATCGATTCGCCGTCCTCTCGTCTCAAGGATGCAACCTCTGCACGGAATGCAGACTCCTCTCCCTCGTATCCCTCCTTACCCAAGATAAAGGTCGGTCACATGTATCGACGATTGGACGCACTCGCTCGTCGTTCTGGTCGGCGTGCCATGGATTATATCGGGTTTGAAGACGTGGCCGTCATACACCAAAGAGACAATCAACTGCGAGAGCAGCTGCGTCAGAAACGAAACGAGCGGCTGCAAGAAAAGGATCCCAGCTTTCGTAAGTGGATTTGTTGACGCCGGCGATCGTGCTGGCACTGACACCCTCTTCTAGACGCGATCGGCGCGCCGCTCGAGGACGTACTCCTGTACGCTTCGACCGTCATCGTTATTGGCGATCACCAATACCACCTTCCCGTCGTCGTCGTTGCATGCATCGAAGAGTTGACAAAGAATGGCTAGTGGTCCTTCCTGATTCTTTTGTTTCATTCCAGCTCATCCAACGATTTAGGTATTTATCGAAGCGGCCTGTTCCGTGCGCTGCCGAGCCGCGACCGCCATCTACAACTTATTGATTTATTTGACAAAAGTCCTGATTTCGGCGCACACTTCAACATGCGTGGCCAAGCCATGCCTGATATCTGTGCGCTCTTATCAACCTTTATCTCAGGTCTTCCGGCCCCGCTCCTCGATCCGCAGACTTACTCAGCGCTCTGGCACTGGTCCGTCAAGCCTAGCGTCAAGCGCGAAGACGTTCGCCGGGACCGACAAGAAGAGGAAGAAGAAGAGCGTCGCGCGAAAGGCGAACCTCCGCATTTAATTTCGTGGATGCCGCACACCGATTTCTACCGAGATGATATCGACAGTGCACTCGAAATCGACCAAATCTCTATTGCCCAAATCCTTCTCCGATTCCTTCCCTCGGTTAATCTTTCCCTCCTTGTGTACCTTTGCGGTTTTTTCACACAGCTGCCACTGTGTCCCGAAAACGAGTTACAACTGGAGGACGTAGCGCGGATATTTGGACATCGGTTGTTGGGAGGCTCAGTCAAGGTGGTGTCGCAGCGGATGATGCTGTGGTTGTTGACACGGTGGCATCACATTTCGGAGACGCTGTTTAGTGAGATGTGTGGGATGACACCACCTCAGTCGCCGTCTGGCGCGCCACAATTAAAACACTCTGCCGTGACAACTGAAGGGAGTCACGAGCGGATCGAGAAGCGCAAAGGAAAGCGAGAGAGTGGGTTGGACGATGCGCTACGTTACACTACGTCCTCGTCCTCGTCACATTCGTCGCCCTCGACGGACTCGCCTGAAGACCGTGCCGCGTCATCACGAAAGTCGTCTTCGGAAGGGGAAGAGGAGGGAGAGAGTTCGGGGGGAAGTCCACGCCGAAAGAAGCGCGAACTCGATGTGCAAGAGCTACGTACGGATGCGCCAGCGGGTCGACCGCCCACAACACGTAAAGAGTGTGAGTGATGTTTCTTACTTCATTTCGATCTGGCCACTTGACATCCGCATATGTGACGCATATGCGCACATGTATATTTTCATCTCCGAAAGCACGACGTCATGCACACGGGCATGGGCGTCGTGGTTCTGGGCCGCGTCGTCATCATCATGGACATTCGTCGGAGCACGGGAGCACACCCACCTCGCCTGATCCGTTCGCAATGGGTGAGGGAATCACACGTTTTGCTCCCGACTTTGCTGATACCCGAGGTGCCCTTCTTTTCGCACTGCCTCTAAAAAGCATTCGCCAAAGCGCAGCAGGATCTCGCGGATGCCCCTCTTCTGGCGACTCCACCCAGCGCAACTGCAAGAGGTGAAGGAGGCAGCGAAGCGAGAGAAGCAAGGTCTCACATTGAAACCCCCAATCTTCTTCGCCTCGATACACCTGTCCGCATGCCCCGGTTTGAAAACGATTCACGACGCACCAACGTCGACATCCGCGTCGTGAATGCGCTCCTGCAGGAAACAGCGGCAGCGACAGACGTGGCGAGGGCATTGGCGGAGAGGGTGGAGGTCTTAGAGAGGGCATTGCAGGTGCAGCGTGGTGGGGAGGGTCATGTTGACCGTCCAATCGATCATCAATCAAATGGCGAGGACGAGGACGTGGTAGGGCGCGTAGGCGATGGTGAGAGCGAGGGCGAGGATACAAAAGTGAATGGTAACAAGGACATGGAAGACGGACTGAGGTTGCAGTCACGGTTCGTAGAGGCAGAAAGGGACAAGGCACAACAGATCGTACGTGACGTGAGGGCGTATTTGTTGGACGAGGGATCAGCGGTGGAGGATGATGTGATCATTCTATGATACGGACGGGGCGTATGGTAGACGTACATCGTTTATCGGGACAATGTGTTATAGTATGCTGTCCTCAATGTGTTATACGAGGGACAGTACGATGCGTACGTCGTGGAGTTCTAATGACATCGAATTATATATATTGACTATGCACAAGGTATACTGTTAGACGGAACAAAACTGGGAACGCTGATGGCTTGGTCGTTATGGATAGCCGCTGAAGGCACTTTGGTTTCAAGGGTGCTTCATCGCACCTGGGTCGCTTGTCGATTAGCATAAAAGAAACCTGTTACATCCTGAGCAGCCAAGCAAGTGGCTGTCATCGTCGCACCGTCCGTCCTGATCTCGGAGGGGGACGAAACGGTCTACACGCGCACGTCAACGTCCCGTTCCCGAGAGGACAGGTGCGGGGGAGGAGAGGGAAATGCTTACTGCACACCCATATGGACAACCCTCACCGCAAACATTTGACGATGAACCCAGGGAAGTTCTGTGGAACCAGAGGAGTTACTGGCAATTCCAGGTTCTGGTTCCTGGCCAGGTGAGCCAGCAGGCATTGAAAGGAGAAATTTTGGGAAGCGTACCGATGAGACCGTGGTAAGGTGGGTACAGGGAGGCCGAGGAGGAGCGCTCTAGGGCACGCGCACGCGCGCACTGTGGAAGCACTCAGACACAGCACGGGGGCGCAGTGCGGCGTAAAACCCCGTTCAACCCTGTTCAACCGTTCAAGAAAGGAAAATTATTGATATCCGACTTTCATAGGGCGTCATCGATTCATCCCCGGCCTCGATCGCTCGTTCAACCTCACCACGCAAGTTCCAGACGACCCATACGGACGTGCAGCACACCGCTCGTCTTCAACGCAAACAGTCTCGTTCCTCCCGCCGTCCCGGTGACGACTATCCCGTTCCTCGCGGTGAAGGCTACCTCCCATGGCACACCGCGCCAAACTCGCACTGCAACGGTAGTCTCAAGAACGCAATCGACAGCGTCAAGGACCATCTAAACTTTGGATCGGGACACTCGGAAACAGCACGGACGCGTTTGGTGCTGATGTGGTACTCGTAATCAATGTGCCTGTAAAATATTCCCTAGGACCGAATCATTGGATGTTCGGATTTGTTGTATTCGTTGACTGTACCTTTGTGCATTCTACTACGACCGGAACAGCGGTGGGGCAACGGAGGGAAATTTGGAGGATGGGCATACATAATACGCGTTCCCCTTGACCCTGCACTCCCAACCCAAGTTCATTCCACTGTGGCAGGTATGCAGTCGACGGCAAAAGGTACGTACTGGTCGTAGGCAAGTACCTGTAATGACCTCCCGTCAAAGATTCTAGGTGGATCAAGAATGATTGAAATCAATAATCAATATGCAATAAAGTCGGTCTTGTTTGCAGAGAATGGCAGGCAGGTATGGAGCGCCGGGGACGAGGGAATACTTCGTCGATGGCGGGTGGAAGACGGGCAAGAGGTCGGCGAACCAATTCGAATTGAAGGGGCAGAAATATACGCTACCGCGCTGTCTCCGGATGGCAAATGGCTCGTGTGTGGACTCGGGCGTTTAAATGCAAATGTGTCAGTATGGGATGCGCAGACCCAGAAAAAAGTCCTCGACGTCCGACAAGGTCGCACCAACTCGGTATCCTCCGTGGACGTCTCCCTCGATTCCACGAAATTCGCGACGGGTGGGTTTGACAATCTCGCGTTCATATGGAGTTTGACCACGGGGGAGAGACTTGTGGGACCACTTCAGCATGACGGAGTTGTTGTTGCGATGCGCCTCTCTCCCGGCAACGGCGACCGACTTGCCACCGCTACTGGCAACGAAAAGGACACGGCGTCGATCCGCATCTACGACAGCGACAATGGACGACAGCTGTTGAACATCCCCTGCTGGTTCTGGTATACCACATCGTCACCGCTTGCTTGGTTGGCTGATGGTCGCCAACTTTTTGCCGCCACGTCAGGCGAAGCAAAGTGTTTCGATACATCCTCGGGAACCATACTCAATAGGGCTATTCCTGGTGATCCATGGGCCTATTCCATTGTCATAGCGCATAATCAAAAGTTCGCTGTCGCCGCTGCATCCAGATCACTATTTTTTTGGGACACTAATTCTTTCCTGCCCATGCCAGACAGTCTGCGGTGGAAGCGCCCCAAGAACAGTGCGATAGTGCCAGGGTGTGTGGTACCAGAAGGAGACTCTTAGCATCGCCCATCTTCGAACTGCCCCATCCGCACCTCTAACTTGGACTGTCGTGGTGACGATGACGACGACGTTGACATGATGCAACGTGCACGACGTGCACGACAGCGACAACAGTTGATGGCACCACCACTACCCTCTCCGACCATGCCACCATCACCCCCTCCCATGGCTATGCGCACCGACGGCGGCGACAATGGTGCCACGTCATCGGCACCATCGTGCCTGTGCCACCACCTACCTTCCCGCCATGTGCACACAATGATGACTACATCGTCGTCACCAACAAGCATGACGGCGACGACGATCATGCTGCGTTGATGGCACCATTGTCCCCGTGCCACCCACCCACCCCTCCCACCACTGCTCCATGACACGACGCACATGACGACACATTGTTGTCGTCAACAAGCACGACGGCGACGATGGCGCCATCCCTATCCCCCCACCTTCAATGGGTCGTGTCGGCTACCTTCACCGTGTCCATTCGAGCCTGATCACTCGTCTCCCGCCTCCACCATTCGTCCCCACCTCCAATGGGCTGCGCCGAGCCAATCGCTCATCGGCTGCCTTTACCGTGCCATTTCGAGCCTTTTTGGCTCGTCTACCACCTCCACCGTGTCCGTTCGAGCCCGGTCGCTCGTCTCCCACCTCCACCGTTCTTCCTCTACCTTCAACTGGTTGCATCGATCCCAATCACTCGTCGGCCACCTCTACTGCGCCATTTCGAGCCCAATCGCTCGTCTACCACCTCCACTGCATCCATTCGGGTCCGGTCGCTCTGGCGCAGCTGCCACAGGTGACGACGACGACGAATCCATCGCAGATGAAGCGCACCGAGCGCAGGACGAAGGGGAGAGTGCCGAGACGCGTCGAGAAGCGTCGATCGAGGGGGAGAGACGAACTGCGACCACACGCGACCGATCGATGACGGTAGTCGAAGAAGATGGTCAGCGCACCTTACGGGTCAATGAGGACGTACCAGGAATGTCCCTCCACCATCCTCCACCATTTTACCCTGCTTTTGTAAATAGGTTCCGGTTAGTGTGGGGTTTCTTTGTGCTTTTCCAATGAAATATACCGGATAGAAACATACATCGACTGCGGTAACTACATATCACAACCAATTTGTAACATTCGTATATAATATGACGTGTACATGGAGGCAATAGTGATATAATCTCGTATAAAATTACTGCGTAGACGACACCTGTACTCCACACGGTAATTTAACACATACAAAGACACAATCCGAAACGTAAAATCACCGCATACGCTGCACCCTGCGTATACGCGGCAATGTCACAAACCAATACCATGTGAATACAACATAAAATACGGGTGAAAATGTTATATTACAACATGATATAATACATGATATACATGATATTACCGCGTACACTACACCTTGTATACATGCGGTTAAATAACAAATACAACCAAACACGATATAAAGGCCAGACGTCTGCACGAGGACACGTACCACACACAATTATGGGAGACTATCTTGAAGAACAATGTTGGCGTATGAAGATATTGATGACGATGGAACGAGAGGATGGTGAGTTCGCAAGAACGAGTGTATGTCAACGATGCTATTATCTATGATGGACGTATAGCACATACAGAGAACAATGTAGACAACCATCAAGGAGGTAGTAAGACAGGCGAAGCGAGTATGAGTATAGAGGCGGAGAGGGAAGAATTGGTTGTGGACGTCGTTGGAGAAATTGTGGAAAAGATTCTAGACGACGAAGAGATCATGATGGACGTCGGGAGATTGAAAGGTGTGGATGATCTGTTGAATGGACAATTCACGTGTGGAATGTGAGTGGTTCACAGATTGGACATACGGAAGCTGATTCTATCATATTTTCTCTAATCCCCTTAGGGTTAGGCATGGATATTTTAAGAAATCAGACACATTTTGCCCGCGACAGAACGTACGAACAACGCGGTGACCACCACTCAACACAATAACCACGATATACACACCCACACATGAACACACACAACGCCTCAGCATTATACAAGCTCACCGCGATTCGACATTATGTCGAATCGCGGTGGTATCGACTCTGTCACACACAACAATTTCACCGCGATTCGACACTTGTGTCGAATCGCGGTGAAATACCATGGTATGGCATTGATTGATATTGATTACGTACTCATTGATATATAATAAACACACCTCTCAAGACACGTCGATCACAACTATAATGTCACGCATGAAAGAGCAGCAAGAAAGAATGCGAATGATCATTGCATTGCGTAGTAGTAAGTGGTAGTACACGAAGTGATATGTACTAAACGATGTTACAGAAAACCAGACCACGAAAGACGAGAGCGTCTCGGTGGAAGCAACAGCCAGTAAGGTGGTTGAAGATGTAAATATGGAAGCGGTTAGTGATGAAGTGGAGATCGTGGACCACAGGGTGAATCCAGAGTACGAGGAGGATAGGAGGAAGGTGAAAGGGAAAGGGAAAGAGAATCGATTGGAAGCGATGGAGAGGGAGAACGAGGAGTTGAAGATGAGGGTTGAGAAATTGGAGACGATGGTGAGTCATCAGCAAAAATTCCAAAGTCTATCCTCACCTATGTTGCATATATAACACCTGTTGCACCCATTAACATCCCCCTGTAACATAGTATGATGTAACGTACATAATTTCTATGTCGTACTACAGTAGCATGCTGTTACATAAGGCTCAGCATCGACATAGCTCACTGTAGTCTGTTGTTGTGATTTGCCATTTAGTTCCATTCAATCTATAGTTGTGATAACCATTGGTTGAACCAAATGAATAGGCAAAAACACTACACACCACATTACTTATTTACCGTAGCATACATACTACATTCCAAGTATTGTAAGTAAGCGGAAAAGTGGTGACAAGAAAATGTAGCAAGGAGCGACAAAAAAATTGCATTTCAGGGGGAAAAGGGATAGAAATATAAAAAAAGCTGCAGCAGGGAAAAGGAGAGCGTTCGGGCTCGAGTAGATACAGTCCAAGGTGGGAGACAAGCAGTCACACTTAAATGGACACAGTCGGGCTCAAAATGGCATGGTGGGGGCAGGAGACGAGCTGTTGGGCTTGAAACCATGCGGTCACCAGGGGACGAGCGATTGGGGCTCGAGTTGACACAGTCGTCAGTTGGGTGGAAGACGAGTGGTTGCACTCAAATAGATGCGGTTGGGTCGGAGACGAGCGATCGGGCTCAAAAGGACTTGGTGGAGGTGGGACACGAGCAGCGCTCGAATTGACACAGTGGGGTGGGAGACAAGCAGCCAGGCTCGAAAGGGCATGGTGGAGGCGGGAGACAAGCGGATGTGTTGAATGGACGCGGTTAGGTTGGAGATGAGCGTTCGGGCTCAAAAGGACACGGTTGGGTCGGAGACGAGCATTCGGGCTCAAAAGGAGGTGAGACACAAGCAGTGCTCGGATTGACACGGTTGGGTGGGAGACAAGCAGCCGGGCACGAAATTTGGGCATGGTGGAGGCGGGAGACAAGAGGATGTGCTGAATGGACGCGGTTGGGTCAGAGACGAATGTTCAGGCTCGAAAAGACCTGGTGGAGGGTGGGACATGGGCGGCGCTCGAATTGACACGGCTGACTCGGAGGGGTGGGGGATGAGCGGTCGGGCTCGAAAAGACATGGTTGGAGTGAGGCGAGTAGTAGGTCAGCACCCCGCCTTGGTGAGTTGGCGTTGTCGTATCGTATCGTGTTGTTGGGACTTTGAAAAATTTCAAGCACACCAACAGTTGCTTACTCAATCAGTTCACACCACACTGCTGACGCGGCCCAGGTCAACTTACATACATACATGCCACCATCACTGCACTGCCAACCCTTTCGTTCGACTCGTTTTGAGTCGCGGCGTGCTGCGCTCGTTGCGACGCCTGTACAGTCACCATTCCCATCAATTATACAGAGCGTGGAGTAATTATAATTACATCTGCCACGCAGGATTTTGACACAAATCAAAGTTGTAGCATGTAGATAGACCCAATGGGATGTCCCAGTATCAATTTCCAAGGAAACGGTGGTCAGATTAATGTGTTATCCATGATATGGTGACTAGAGGAGGGTAGCAATTTAGGTCGACCTGTGAATTTACAGGGGCAATCCTGGTGGTCACACCACACTCTCAGGATGTTGTAGACATTGGGGGAACACAATTTGGAGCAGTGGTGTACACCCCTGATTTAATTGACCATGGTGTGTGGTAACCCAGGGGGGTAATAACCTAACTCGATCAAAGAATTTACAGGGGCATTCTATCATATTTTCTCTAATCCCCTTAGGGTTAGGCATGGATATTTTAAGAAATCAGACACATTTTGCCCGCGACAGAACGTACGAACTACGCGGTGGACTGATATGACCACCACTCAACACAATAACCACGATATATACACCCACACATGAACACACACAACACCTTAGCCTTATACAAGCTCACCGCAATTCGACATTATGTCGAATCGCGGTGGTATCAACTCTCACACACACACAACCATTTCACCGCGATTCGACACAAGTGTCGAAATGCGGTGAAATACCATGGTATTGATTGATATTGATTATGTACTAATTGATATATAAACACACCTCTCAAGACGCGTTGATCACAACTATAATGTCACACACCACAGCGATGGAATGCATGAAAGAGCAACAAGAAAGAATATGAATGATCATTGCATTGCGTAGTAGTAAGTGGTAGTACATGAAGTGATATGTACTAAAGGATGTTACAGAAAACCAGACAACGAAAGACAAGAGCGTCTCTGTGGAAGCAACAGCCAGTAAGGTGGTTGAAGATGTAAGTATGGAAGTGGATAATGATGAAGTGGAGATCGTGGACCACAGGGTGGATCCAGAGTACGAGGAGGATAGGAGGAAGGTGAAAGGGAAAGGGAAAGAGAATCGATTGGAAGCGATGGAGAGGGAGAACGAGGAGCTGAAGATGAGGGTTGAGAAATTGGAGACGATGGTGAGTGATGCACAAGAAGATGCAGAGGATGATAGGGAGAGAGTGGACAGGTGAGGGGGTGGACAGATGTCCCCTGATTCTGACATCGAGATCATCAGTGACTGAACACCGCGATCCGACATGTATGTCGAATCGCGGCAGAATTGACACCAAATGACATATCTCTTTCATATTCACACTTCATTTGTATGTACACGTGTGTGTTATTGTATTACCAGAAATAGAACTGTCTGTGTTGTGTACAAGACACGTGTGACTTTACTACTGTAACGTGTTATACAATATCGCCGCGATTCGACATAGGTGTCGAATTGCGGCGATATTGTATGTCACATGTAAGTATGTTTCTTTGACATGGATGTCCAATATCACCGCAATTCGACACCTATGTCGAATAGCGGCGATATTGTGCGTTGCACATGAGTGCGTCCATTTAACTGGATGTCCTGATATTTTATCATATTTTCTGTAGTCCCTTATGATTAGACAGCGAGAATTCAAGAAGTTCAACATATCCTTACCGCAATAAAACATATGAACCATGCAGTGGAGCGATATTGCATGTCATTACATACATACTACAACTTATCAACACAATATAATATACAGACCAACATTTTACCGCAGTTCGACATACATGTCAAAACGCGGTCAAATAATATGTGTTGATCGTGTCTTCATTGTATACGTACACATCTCACCGCGATTTAACATACATTTTTACCGCAGTTTGACATAGGTGTCAAATCGCGGGTGAAATGATAACACGATATTGATTGATTATGTACTCGTTATATAAACACACCTCTGTATATCCAACCCTCGCAACAAGTCAACCCGTATCATTCACGATGTCTCAGTGGAAGCTACAGACACCAAGGTAGTGGAGGATGTGTGTATGGCTGTGGATAGCGATGAAGTGGTGATTGTCGACGAGTGGGTGGATACAGAGGACAAGGGAAATAAGAGGAAGGGGAAGGGGAAGGGGAAGGGGAAGGAGAGCCGATTGGAAGCGATGGAGAGGGAGAATGAACAGCTGAAGAAGAAGGTGAAGAAGTTGGAGATGATGGTGAGTGAGGCTCAAGAAGAGACCGAGGATGAGATGGTTAGATCAGAACCATGGAAGGAATTGGTGCAGAAGTTGAGAAAGGAGACATCCGAGTCGTCGAAGGTTGATGGAGGCGATGATGAAAGTGGAATCATGTGGGCGTTCCGCAACGATCCTCCTGGTTTCGTCGAGTGGATGAGGAAGATGGGGAAGATGGATATATTGGATCGGTTCATGGTGGAAGAGATGAGGAAGATGGGGAAGATGGATATATTGGATCGGTTCATGGTGGAAGAGATGTGGTGTAGCATGTGAGTACTGCATATATTTCATGATTTCTACTGAACAGCTGACCTGTTCAGATGTCAACAAACATTGTGAGCTGAGGGGTAAGGAGAGACGAAATGATTCTAGTGCACTGACTATGACATGCGACGAGGATGAACACTTCCTGTGCACACAAGTTCTGTGGGCTATGTCTAACTCGCACATGGATTTCAACATACCAGCGAAGGGACAAGGAGACCATGGACGACAAGACGACAAGACGCGCCTTCACCTGTCCCATATGTCGTTCTGAGACGACGTCTCTCTTGCCACTACAAGAAAGGGGAGAGTGGAATGCACCATTCAAAGTGGACACCAACCTGAACAGCATGATCGAATGGATCCGTCAAGAAGGATTTTCCACCATGGAGGATATGGACAGCAATGCTATTGAAGGGGTAGAATGGCCCCAGGAAGATGACATGAAGCTGGGATGGAGTGTGGACGGGTCGATCAGTCAAGACCACAAGCTTGGATACCAGTAAGTGAATGTGATGTACTACTTGGACATGTGATGAGTGACATGAATGTGTGTTACAGGGCGAGTGTGGATGCGATGACGAGGTTCAAGAGATACTGGAGTACTCTCGAGAGCAAAGAAATTCTCAAGAGGTCGAGTTGATTCACGCCGTCGATGGACAGTGACACTGGTGGATTTGTTCTCCCCGACTCCCCTGTGCGATGAAGAGTAGCACGACCACGACGATCCGTAGGAGAGTCTCAGGTGAGGGGTCTCTCACGTGTTCAACTCACGATGGATGTGTTCAATGATGAGATGGTTGCTGGACCGTCTGTGCGACGAGGAGATCGAGAACAGACGAGGAGAACAAGGAGTGGGATCATATCACCTGATGCTGACTACGAGATAATCAGTGACTGAATGGCTGTGTTCCACCGACTGACATGTTTCTTTAATGTTACCACTTCATTTGTACTCATATACAATGTATTGCTGTAGAACCGAAACCATAAAACACAATTTGTACACAAGGCAACACTATATGTATACATGCACATGTTGCAAGATATCCACCGCATTTCGACAGTAGTGTTGAATCGCGGTGAATATCTGACATCTCACATGTGAGTGTACATTGACATTGCACACAGATGCTCACTGCGATCCGACATTACCTAATAGTCTTATGCCGGAACCAGGCATTGTGGTTCCTCCCACGACGCCCGCGACGCCCTCTATATGGCAACTCTCTCTCGCAACGCTCTTGTTTTCCCGCAACGCTGTATTGGTTTCTTGGGCATATTCTGGCGCCAGATTGCGCTCATTCTCTTGCTTGGCCATGTTCTGAGACTAGAATATGCTTGCAGCTCCAGTTTACTCCTAAACATACTGTTCCACCAGGTCAGTCTCTCCATCTAATGCCAGATATTCCCGCAAAGCCCTAATAGTCTTATGCCGGAACCAGGCATTGTGGTTCCTCCCACGACGCCCGCGACGCCCTCTATATGGCAACTCTCTCTCGCAACGCTCTTGTTTTCCCGCAACGCTGTATTGGTTTCTTGGGCATATTCTGGCGCCAGATTGCGCTCATTCTCTTGCTTGGCCATGTTCTGAGACTAGAATATGCTTGCAGCTCCAGTTTACTCCTAAACATACTGTTCCACCAGGTCAGTCTCTCCATCTAATGCCAGATATTCCCGCAAAGCCCTGGTATGCTCTACAACGCCCTGTTATTCTCTGTGACGCCTTGTTATGCTCTGCGACGCCCTATGATGCCCTGTGATGCCTTTCTTGGGTGTATTCTGGCGCCAGATTGCATTCATTCTCTTGCTTGGCCACGTTCTGGGACTGAAATATGCTTTCCAGCTCCAGTTTATTTTAGACATACTGTTCTACCAAGTCAGTCTCTCCATCTAATGCCAGATATTCCCGCAAAGCCCTGGTATGCTCTACAACGCCCTGTTATTCTCTGTGACGCCTTGTTATGCTCTGCGACGCCCTGTTATGCCCTGTGATGCCTTTCTTGGGTGTATTCTGGCGCCTGATTGCATTCATTCTCTTGCTTGGCCACGTTCTGGGACTGAAATATGCTTTCCAGCTCCAGTTTATTTTAGACATACTGTTCTACCAAGTCAGTCTCTCCATCTAATGCCAGATACTCCTGCAATGCCCTGTTACACTCTGCAATGCCCTGCCATGCTTGTGCTCCATTGCAAGAATATGCATGTTCTAGTGCTGGATCATGCATGCCAATAGATGACTGTCACAACACTGCCATGCTCTGTGATGCCCTGTCCTTGATTATGATGCCAAGTTTTGTGGTCATAATAATTCATGTTCTAGTGCCAGAATATGTTATACAAAGGCCTTCACCAGACCCATCCTGCCAAGTCCTTTGATTAAAAAGGAAAGCAATGTAAATAAACATAAACAATCAAATGTCTATGTAGAGATTGAAACTCAGATTTGCATCTTGACTCTTAACCACCATCATCCATCTTTTCACCCATTTGTTTGGTCATTTATCTGTCGCCCATGTCTCGCACATGCAATGAATGTGGCCTTGACTTTGACAACAAGGTCCTCCATGACAATCACTGGAAGAAGTGTGTAAAGACAGTCTCCTTTGTTGCTTACAATGGACAGAAGATCACTATCACACGCCATGAGAATGGAACCTTTTTGTGCTATTGTTCCCATGAAATGTGTCCCAAGGCTCATGGCTTCACCACCATGGGTGCTTTACATAGACACATGAAAACCTTGAAGACGACCTGGCTTGGTCCAGACAAGAAGGCAAGCATGCTTTATCATTATCACTACAGTTTTTCATCATCACAACATTACATAATCAGACTCTCCCTCCCACTAATTTAACCATTCAAGGTTATGGGCATGCGTCAACTTTACACCTCTTGATTGAGACAGGTCAGCATAATCTGGCGCCAGAACATGCAGCCCCATTATACCATAATGAGCTACAAAGAGTGTTGGAAATTCCCAAGGTCAGCCAGTACAAACCAGTGTTAGGATTACACATGTAGCTCACAGCTATACCATAGACATTTGATCAAACAGAGAAACGGCCAGTGGTACTCAAGGTAGGCCAGTGTAACCAGTCAATGGTGCATGACATTGAATCATATGCCACACAAGTCTAATCAAATGCGAGAAGACTTGCCAGCCATCCCTGAGGTAGGGTCAGCATAATCTAGCGCAAGATTGCGTCACTCAAGCCATATCACACTAGATGTCTGAGGACATGGAAGACCAGCCAATGAAGTCTCCTTTCATTGCTCATGTAGAGGAAGACATAGCCATGAGATCTCCTCTACATCAGGTAAGCCATGGTCATTTGACCCACAGCAATTCATCACTAACATCAAAACAAGGCAACCAGCCCCAAATCCATATCAGACATGGACATGATGTCACCCCATCCACTTGATCTCCGAGTCTTGCCATCCATCAACATGGAAAAACAATCTTTGATGGTAAGGTCATCACCATCATTTTTGATTTACCATGTCCTGACATCGACAGGCTCTTGTGGACATGACCAACCAACAGCCTAGGTCTGGTACTCTGGATGATCCCTTGATTTATCATCCCTTTCTGACTCGCCTGAATCTGGTGGTCAATGCTGAGTTCCGCTTTCTGATCTGCCAGCTTTGCCAAGAAGGCATTTCTGTGTCAACAGCACAAGGTCACATCAACAACAAACATCCAGAGCTGCAGGTTGCCTTTCATCAAGACCGGTTCAATGATGCCACAAGAACAGTTTGCCTGGCGTCCACTTTTCCAGACACCATCTTAGGTCCAAGGTCCGTTGTGCATGGTCTCGCCATATGCGAGGCCATTGCATGCAATCAATGTTCAACAGTCATGACTTCCTTGAAAAAGATGAGACACCATCACATCCACAACCATCCAGGTCTACCCACTCCTCAACAGTTTCGGGCATGCAGAGCACAAAGAATAAAGACAAAAGGTCTAGGAAAGCAGCGTACCTTGTGGGAGATTATTACCACAGCAGGTTCAGCAATGAATTCCAAGGAGGTCATGATAACCACACTGATGGCAGAGCTTGACAAGGAACTGGAGGTAGTCCAAATTCCTACTGATAATCGGCTCATCAGTCCTTGGTTGCGCACCACACGTTGGCATGAGCATGTTGCTGCCACCTCAATGTCCATAGATAATCTGCGTGCTGGGGTGGCCCTACCACGGCCTGAGACAGAGGAACCCTGTTGCAAGAAACTACAACAGCTGGTGGAGCAGTACTTTCAAGAAGCTCTGGAACTCATTGACACCACAGATGAGCTCATCTTGCAGCGTTTGAACTCACCAGATCCTGCCAAAAAGTATGTCTCTCTGCTCTTTGGCGCATTCTGGCGCTAGAACACGCACGACCTCTCATACTCATTCATTCATCCAGTGGCATCTCCAACACGCCCTTTCACAAGCATATGATGGATGCCACCATAAAGCAATACATCAATCCTGTCATCTGTCTACTGGCAATGCTCTTGCGGGACCTATGGATAGGCATGGAACAGGAAAACATCGTCATCTCTATGTTGGAAGACCTAATTGAGCAAGACCAGGAACCATCATACATTGTTCAGCAAATACATGTGGTGCTGATGAAGCTATGGACCACCCACTGGCGCAAGGTATCAGACTACCCCCAACGCATTACCGACCCCACTGAGGCTGCACTGGCATTGATGACCTTGAATCAGGATGGCTCCTTCAAGGAGCCCAAGAATGTGACCAATATCATTGCCAAGCTAGAGTACTGCATGCGTCTTACCTTTCTAAAGGAGATCAGATCACAGGCAGCACGCATTGATGGCAACACCACAGAAGTTACTGCCTGTGACATGCTCCAGCCTTGGTTTACCGAAAAAACATACTCTACCTTTGCCCGTTTACGCTCTCTGCAACACAGGGCATCTGCGATTGCATATGACACCATGGGTCTGCCACACATCTGGTGGACAGACACAGAGGCCTGGACATCTCTCAAGTACAAGGGCAATTCCATCAACTTTTCCGACCTACGCGACATGTTCCAGGACATGGAAAACGATATCATTACCATTTGGAAGGACAGGGTCTTGCGTGGGCTCCCACTCCGAGTAGACTACCAGAACTTGGTGGATGATCCTAGCAACACAAATGTTGGCTATTCATTTCTCTTCGATCCCAAGAACACATGCTTTCAAGACCGTACCCGCCTGGTGCGCGCAGTCGTTGAGGACCAGGGTGGCTTTTCTGGGTTTCTCATGCAGCAAGAGCAGGATGGGAGACCGATCTGGAATCGTGCAGCACTGTATGGCTGGCTACAAGACTATGCAGCACTGCAAAAGCTTCTCTTGCTACGTGCAGAGATGCTCAGTGGTGCACCAGCTAGGGGTACCGAGCTGACGGCAACCATCTATTGCAACACCCAGACACGGCCAACACGCAGTCTGATGGTGTTAGGCGAGCATGTGACACTTCTCTGCCAGTACTCCAAGACATCAGCAATGACAGGACAAGACAAAGTCATCCCACACAGTCTGGATGCCATCACCAGCGACATCCTCATCCAAGACCTTGCTTTGGCCCGTCCATTTGCTCAGCTAGCAGCCAAGATTTGTTTTGATGACCAAAACATCGACCAACTCTACAAGGAACTGCTGTTTGTCAATTTCAACCGCAAGTTTACCTCAGAGGATCTGTCTGCAGTGATGGCCAAATATAGTCTTCCTCGTGTTCAGTATGCTCTCACCATCAGTCCCTGGCGTCACATCCAGACTGCTTGGAAACGCAAGCTCAGATGTGCCATGGAACATATCATCGAGATAGATGAGACACAGAACGTGGATGCCTTACAGGCTGGGCATTCACGTTCGACAGAGAATCGCATCTATGGCCTGAGCACGCAAAGTCTAGCAGGAGCTGCAGAGGACATTCTTCCATTGTTTCTACAGGCAAGCATCTCGTGGCAAGAGCATTGCAGGGTTCCATCAGGTGGCCACTTCATTCCCTATTATAAAGCAAGAGATTCAATGAAAGCCAAGCCTCTGGAAAAAATGCCTGTGACATCCATGCACGATCCATCGACAACTTGCGCCACAGCCAACAATCCAATCATAGTGGAGGACATTGTTGCCAGAGTAGTGGAACGCCTAACGCCCATGTTGGCGGACATAATGCAGGCCATCAAGAAGCAAGATAATCACCAATCACAAGCACCTTCTTTTACACAACCCTCTGCCAAACACAAAGGAAAAAAGAGGCAATTGGACAGCACAATAAGCGAGGATGGAAACCAAGTCACTGGTAATTGGAATGAGGGCACTGAAGAAGAGGACAGGGACCTCCAAGCAGCCATAAGGGCCTCGATGGTATCACAAGGTGTGTCTCTTCAGCATACATTATTCATTCATATACCAATTGCATCATCAGCAAAAATAGGACCTGGAGAGAGTAGCACAAGTCATCACCAGAATGCACCTGCGTCCTCTGTGGAGCAGCAAGCCTTGTACAAGATCCGAGAGTTGCTTCATCAGGATAGCTTGGATTGGACATCAAGAGAACAAAAGGAGGCCATGAATGCAACCCTGCAAGGACAGACAGATGTGGTCGCCATCCTTCCCACTGGGGGAGGAAAGTCCATGCTGGCCATCATACCAAGTCTACTAGAGGTCAACAAGACGACGGTTCTGGTTTTACCACTCAATGCACTCATCATGGACTATGAGCGAAGGCTACAAAAGATGCACGTCCCATATCAAATCTATGAGCCAAGCAAAGATCTCAATCTGAGAGACAACCTCATGATTGTGTCTGCAGACAAGTCACAGTCAACACACTGGCGAGGTGCTCTAGCATCCCATGCACATCGCAAGACAGTTGCACGCATTGTGGTGGACGAAGCTCATATTCCATTGACTGCCAAGGGCTATCGCGAGTGTCTGCAACACTTTTCTAGTGTACGCTCTGAACCAGTACAGCTCGTCTTGCTAAGCGCCACACTGCCACCCTCTTTCATGCCAACATTGAGAGAGACATACAAGCTTGTCACAGACACCAGCATTCACAGACAGGGCACGAACCGTAGAGAACTCAAGTTTGCCTTGGAGAAGACAGCTGGGGAGGGAAGTCTCATCCAACGTGCCATGAAAATTGTGGAAGAGGAAGCACATGCCTGGCAACCTCGAGATCGTGCTCTCGTCTTTGTTCCTTCAGTCAGACTATGCATGGAAATCGCAAAGAAGACAGGCTGGCATCATTATGTCGGAGACAAGAAGACCATGGACGAGGGGGAACGACGTATGGAATACTTCTCTTGGATTTCAGGAGAAACAAGCAGGGTCATGATTGCCACCTCCGCTTTCAGTACTGGCAATGACTATCCGCACGTGCGTCTTGTCCTGCATGTGGACAAGCCGTTCGAAATGCTGGAGTACATTCAAGGCCAGGGAAGAGCTGGACGTGATGGTTCTCCTGCCCTGTGCTATACATTGGTGCCCACAAAGCAGTGGAAGGAGAGCAGCAAGAAGGATCCTGTTGAGAAGGACAACGAGCAGGCGATCATAGATCATCTGCATTTGTATGGCAGCAAGCGATGCTTACGTTATGGCATCACCTCGTACGTGGATGGTACAGGGATCAGCTGTCTTGAGGATGTGCGGAACCAACACTGCTCTGTATGCACAAGAGACCCAGGTCATCGACCTCAAGACATACAGATGGCAACCATGCCACAGTCCAAGAAGGGAGCGGTTCTACAAGATGACTCAGAGATCACCACCATTCCATCTGTGCCAACAACCTTCTCAGCTGCCGCCCAGCTGGCCAAGACGCTCAAGGCAAGCAGAGAGCTGGGCAGCTTGAATGAAGTAGAACGATTACAAAGGGCATTTCGCTCCATTCAACATGCATGCCGCATCTGCCTGGTCCACAAGCCTGATGAACTCATTGGCCTGCATGATCTCTATTGCTGCATGACCATGGAAAACAATCTAGGAGTCAGTTGGAATGACTATAAAGCCTGGAGAAAACAGCTCAAGTATGGCAAACACCACCTCAAGATCTGCTATGTCTGCCATGTGCCACAAATCACCGATGAGCTTCATCCCACCTTCACAAAGTCTAAAAAGGGTGGTAGTGGCTTGGTTACGTGCGAGTATGCAGACATTGTGGCGCCCCTTGCGTTTGCAATTCATCACAACCCGGACATGAGAGGGCGAGCAGAAACATACTTTGGGACAAGGTGGCCCACATTGATGGGGTTCACACAATGGCTAATAGGCATTCCGAGAAAGGACAGGCAGAGCAACATGATCGACCTCTTGTTGTGGTATGTGGAGATAGAAAAAGTGTAGTACATGTCAGTCAGTGCACAATCTGGCGCCAGATCATGGCTGATATTGACATGTGACGTGAATGTATTATGTAATCATTGTCTATATAAGAGATGAAATACCTGGTGGCTGTGCAGAAACACAACTTGAACTTGAACTATCACCTTCCTGTTTTGTATATCAATAAACAACACCAAACAACACAAATGGCTGTAAATAAACCCCTTTTATTCATGTATTAGTAGTGTTCTTGACATCCATTTGCTACATAGTCCACTACTTGCTCAAATGCTGAACAAGCACAGGTAAGCATTTATGGCACAATCTGGCGCCAGATTGTGCTCACCAGTTTATTTCAAGAATGAACCATCTATGACTGGCAGCACTACTGGTAGCAGCCAGGCCACAGACCAGGTCTCACAGGTAAGCATGACTGGCATAATCTGGCGCCAGATTGTGCTCATTCTATCTATAGAGCCAGGTAGACCCTACTGTAACTACAGTAGTAGAACAGGCAAGTATTGCACAGTACATGGTCTATCTAGCACCATGCTCATTCATGCTGTATAGGACCAGGTCATGTCTACTGAAATGGTGCCAGAAGGACAGGTAAAGGATATGCAGTATGATTTCATGTTGGACCGGACTCATCAGACATGCATAGGACCAGGCCGAAACCACCAATTCTGTCACAGATCAGGTAAGCATGCATGGCATAATCTGGCACCAGATTGTGCTCAACATGTATACTAGGTTGTTGCTGACCAGGTAGGTCTAAGACACACAACAGAGCATTAATGTATATCAAAACATATTATTTCAGGATGAGAACATGGACAAGACTGTCTTGGATGTTGAGGTAGATGCAACCAAGGCCAAAGCCAAGGGTAAAGGCAAGGCAAAGGCAAAGGGAAAAGATGGTGCAGAGGCAAACAAGGCCAAGGCCAAGGGTGAAAATTCAGTGAGTGATTGCTGCCAGTATGGTCTGGTGGTAGGACGTGCCATTGACTATGCCTAAACAACAGTTACCTCAGAAATACGTGAGTGATGAATGATGGATTGAGATGCTGACCACAATGATCATTTCACAGACATCCGCAGTCGAGATGGTTGAAACCAAAGAGGTACAAGAGATGTTGGAACGCATCGACTCCGAAATCAGAGGTGCAACCTTGGGGTATGCACTGATGACTGTCATGGATGAGGACGACATGGGACGTGGACCCAAGATGGAGCGCCAGATGGTCAACTTGCGCAACATCGATGACAGCTTCATGAGGTCGTTCGTCAAGGGAGTCGAGGAGAACGGCCTTAGAAACAAGATTGTGGAGAATGCCTTGGACGTTGGCATAGTCAAGGCGGACGTCAACCTGGACTCTTTACAGCCGATGAAGACCGGTCTGTATACCAACAGAGTGAAATGGCAGGAGGAGGTGACCAAGTCTACAAGTGTGCTCTATAATGGGAACCATCGCTTTACATACATGCGTTATCAGTCAGATGCTAGGAAGGTGTACATGCAGAGAGAGAAGGCCAAGGAGGAGTTGAGGAAGAACCCCTCTTCAGGGGACATGATCTCAGGCCTCAAGACGGTCATTGCAGATGCTGAAACTGCCATCATTCGAGATGGTGTATGGTTGGTTCGCTTCCTGGATCTTGGTAAGCAACATGAAATAGATTGGCACATTCTGGCGCCAGATTGCGCCAATGATATATGTGCCCAAGCTGATTGTCCGTGTTCTATTTGACAGATGTTATCCATGCTCATGCAGAGTGTGCTCTGATAGAGCACCGTTTGGCAGAAAATAAACTGCTACCAACCCACCAGGATAGCGAAAATGACGCTTTTCATACAGTAATGAACATTCTTCTGCAGACAGAGGATGTGGAAGCCCGAAGCAGGTATATAGACCTCAGTCTCATGACTGTAGGCAAGTCTGCCATGGGTCGGCTGTTAAGGGATCGAGAACTGTTCTTGGAACTGCTTGGATTGTTCAAATACGAGCATTTCCGGTCACGCGACAATACCAAGGCAGGATTGAGCATGCGCAGCATAATCTCGTGGTATCCCGTCATTGCTGGGGTAAGCCTGCATTGTTTTGCTCACCATCATTGTCATCACACCAAACTATCAATTTAGGGTATGAAACATGTTGCTCAGCAAGCTGCCCACATCCTTGACTTCCTTGCTGCACCCGTCGACTTCAAGGATGTGACCCAGAATGACATTGCATCCAACAAGATCTCAATGGCATTTTATGAAGAATACCTACGGCTACAGGAGGAGTTCAACCGCCCGATTCCACAACAGGCCTGCGTGGCATTGGACCAGCTTTACTTTCCAGACTGGACGACCGAGTACACCAAACACTTCCAGAACGACGAGTCAGGCATCTGCCTGATCGAGTACTTTGCCAGCAGTGAGAAAAAGGAGTGTTGCCAGTATGACAATCAGTTGGACATATACTGGACCAGGGTAGTCCGACAGGCTGAGGCGGACAAAGAGGTGATGGTCAAGCGTATCACCAAGGACAAGAACCGAATGAGGGACACCATTATTAAATCAATGCCAGCAAAGCTCAAGGCCTTACAACACGGTCTGATGGAGTTGTTGTACCCCAACCGTTTACTGCGTTTCTATCCAATTCCCAACAAGATCTTCCTCTACACCATGGCAGAACAGCTGAAGAGCATTGAGGGTGCCATCAAAGAGGTTGGTTTGAAAATGAGTGATCAGGCATGCTGACCATGCTAACCATCTGTGCGTAGATTACCTTGTGGGTTGAGCCTCTGGCATATCTTGGGATAGATCAGAATCCAGGCATGTGGCACGATTGTCTCAGGACGTTGGAGCAATTTGTTGCAATCAAGTTTGGTATAGTGCACATACGCGAGGTAGGTGACACAATCTGGCGCCAGATTGCGCTGCTCAAACTCGTGTACACATTATAGGTTTACAACTATCTCTGGACACATCGGCGGTCGAGATTGTTGGCTGTGGAGACCTATAGTAAGGAGGCATTGAAGTTGAATGTCATCAACAAGGAGTCTTTGAAGAACAACCAGTTGGCAGGCAAGGTCAGCCAGTACATCAAGGACTCTCGGTCGCTGCTCCTTGAGTCCAAGAATGTATCAATAGCAATGGGAAACCACCTCCTTGTTCTTCCTTCCATGGCACCAATGCCAAGCAGAGAAGCACTCTCGACCGATCAGGCTTGTCTCTTTGATGTTTTGTATGGTGCTCTCACCCGAACCGCTTATCCTTGGCTCAATGCCAGCAAAATCAAGAAAGCAGAGACATTCTTCAAGAAGCTCTGTTTGTTGTATGAGAGTGACAGGGCTAGAGGGGAGCTATTGGGCACAGAGAGTGCTTGGCAGGTCAGGACATTCCTACAATCTTGGTTGAATACCATCCTGGAGAAAACAGTAAGTGGTACATGGACATGGCCAGATGGGATCAACAAACGTCCTGTGAACACTACCGAGCCCTTGGACATCATGGAGGGTCCTTTGGAGCTCAATTCAGATGAGGATGAGGAGATAGATGGTGAAGTGAAGAAAAAGGAAAAGGGAACAAAAAAGGATGTCGAGACCATAGGCAATCAAAATGCCCGCCTTCAGACCTACATGCAGCTCCGTGAGCGCAATCACCGCAAGATGCAGCACATCACACGGCTAGCTCTCTCAGAGGGACTAGGACTTGGCTTGAGCAAACAGGCCGTTCCAGAGGTACGGGAAAAGCTGGATGCACTGTTGCAGGTAGGCAAGCGACACTATCAGTTGATGGAAATGCTGACCAAATACATACAGACTCTCAGACTATACTCGGAGGTTGCAGTCCATCGCAAGCAAAATCCGACCGAGGCTTTCGACATGACGACCACAGCAACGGAGCTAGAGGATCTCTATCCCATAGTTCTAACAGAGCCAATGAACAAGGTGTCAGACGATGCATGGAAGGACAAGCAATTGGGTACAACCATCGCTGCACTCAAGACTGTGCCCAGCTACCAGGACGATGCAGCAGCTATATGGGAATCTGAGCAAAAAAGGACAGTCGAACTCAAAGCTGAAGAGAGGAACCACAAGAAAGAACATCAGGAGGTCAGGGTCTTCATGACGGCACGTGCAAGACGTGCTCAAAAGGTTGCTCAGCAAAACAAACAGGGTATTCCAAAGCACACTTGACTTTACTAGTCAGCACTGAGTATCTTTTCTTCAGCACCCATCAAGTCCAAGGAATACATCAGTGACAGTGACAGAGATGAGGACACTGCAAATGCCTCCACAACAGGTGAGTGATTGGTTCAGCACAATCCAGCGCCAGATTGCGCTTACCACCACATTACACAGCCATCCACGATGTCCCCATGACAGAGGCAGACAGCCCAGCAGAGGTGATGATGGCTGCATCCACCAGCAAATCAGGTGCCAAGCGTACCATACATGATGTTGATCAGAACAACAAGGATCCAAGAGAACAGCAGCGGATCAGGCTCCACATTGAGGATGTTGACATGACTGACGGTATGTCTATGGCTGCATGGCATTGGAGCTTGAGAACTACAACTGATGGACTCTATATATACCAGCCACTACAGAATTTACGTGGTCAGACTACCAGCAATCAATCAATGATGAAAGCATGGTTACCCTGACTCGCATGCCTGCCATACTTGCTCTGCTCTCTGCCACCATCGATTTGGTCAGACAGGTCCAGCCAGGCCATCCACACCTCAAAGAGGTCATCCAAACTGTCCTAGGCAGTCCAAATCCCTTGAACCCAACCGAAATATTGGAGATTCTAGAGAAATTCCGGGATCTTCGTAGTACAAACAAGTACATGAAGAAAGGCAAGTCTCTGATGGAACAGGGAAAGGCAGAGGAACTGGTGGAGTTGCCCAACATCATAGCTTCTATACTGTAGTCATAGCAAAGCCCGAACAACATGTCTCTATACCAGTCATGTTGTACAACTTGAGAATGAATCACACAAGGACTTATGAGCCCTGAGTTGTGGGAAAATATGGATTATGTAAGCCAGGATTACCATATATAAATGGCACACCGTGAGTATATTTCATTCATTACAACTTGATCTCAAACTACTACCTTCCTCTTTTGGTAAGTGAACAAACAAATACAAACAAATCTAAGCCTTGCACAATCTAGCGCCAGATTACGCCATGGCATCACCATCCAAGATCACACAGGCAAGCAATTTCTTTTTGGTTGTTGTAGCAACATGTAGGTTGACATGTATAAACATAGAGTCCATCCTTGGACATTGCCAGGGTCAAGGTAGGCTCTGGGTTTCACTGTAGCTCAGGAGTGCTAAGCAGTATATGTGCATGACTAGAGTGGCAAAGAGATGGTCAATCAACACCTCCGTACAATCAATGGTCTGATGGACGGACTCATGACAAAGGACTTGGGCTTGGTGGCTGATGACAAGATAACACCAGAACTCAAGGAAGGTCTGGACATGTTCCTGTTGGTAAGACAAAGCCATAAAATGAAGCACATGTCGGTTTGTGACACTATATGTAGGCCATACGGGACCAGTCAGTCAAGCAAGTCATGCGTTCATTGGGTGCAACAAAGATGCCAGCTTGGTTGCTGGCCAAGTTAGGACATTATCCCAGCATGCAGGACTATGAGGTGGCAACTGCAGAAGAATGCGACACATATTGGAAGGAGGATGCAGAGGAACATATAAACGAGCAGACAATGAGTAATAGCTTTGACAGGCTCAGTTTGAAAGCCATGTCATCAGGTATGATTCAAGCAAACTTGCATCATCTGGCGCCAGATTGTGCTGACAATGATATTATGCATTATAGCAGAGATAACAAATGCCACAATGATTGCAACAGAGGAGAATACAGACATGGCTGTTGACAAAAGTAAGATTTGACTTGAAACTACACAGAAATAACAGAAATAACAGAGAATACAGATGCTGATGTGTTTGGCACAGTGTCCAGAAACATTGAACAAGAGGGCTCAGGGTCCGTAGTGGTAAACAAGGAACACAAAAGCCCACAATCAGTGTTTCCCACTGCATCCTGGGAGTCTGACATTGCAATGATGCCAGATGCTGAGTGGCAGGCAATGTCACCCAAAAAAGCAAAGGCAACAGATTCTAGGGTACAAGGTTGGTTTCTATTTAATGCACAAATAACTGAGAATGATACACACATGAACATAGCTGCAAACAAGAACAACAAAGAGTCAGATGAGGAGGAAATGGTATCAGACTGCAGTGCATCATCCAACAATTCTGAAGGCTAGATCTTTCTTTTGTAGTATAAGTAATGAGAGCTGATAGTCATGTTCACAGATAGCAATATAGAGTCAACCTCAGATGATGAGGGAATATATGGATTTCAGTACCAGCGAAAAAGCGGTGAGTATAGAAACAAATGCAAGTAAATGGAATAAGTCTGACTTGTTTGACTAACCAGCACAAACACAGCAATACAAATACAGCACCATGCAGTTCTACATGATTCATCCGAATCTCACACGCTCAGACTTTGTCCACATGCCAGGTGTAATGAGGCCAATATGGGACCTGTACTGGACTGCAATGGACATGACACAGAGTCCAAAAGCAATCACGGCAGTGGCAGCAACTCGAAAGCTGTTTGAAGAACATCAAAGCAAGAGTCCTGGAAAGGAACAGCTCAGTGATGTGGTGTTGTTGTATGCAAGGTTGGGGAAATTGAAGCCAAAAGTGGATGCAGCAATTCGACTGTTCGACATGGGACAATGGAGAACAAAAGTCAACTACAAAGATGGACAACTACTATATGATGGGAGTTGGTTTACAAAGCTGAGTGGGAAAGTTGAGAAGAAAAAAAATGAGTAAAGAGACAACTGTTTTTTATGCCTCCTCTCTTCCTTGTCATTTGTAGCACACTTGATGCATCTTGTGATGTGATGTCTGGTTTCTCTTTGGACTCGCTTTCTTTCTTTTCCATGATGACATACCCTTATCTCCACAAATGTCTTTGTAGACAGACATTCCACTTGCTCCGTCATCGTGTACCATCCTCCATCTGCAATCTGATTGTATCATGTTTCATACATGCTTATCTATACTTGAAGACATTCAATGGTTTCTATACACTGGTATTGTCCACAATCCAGGACAGCCTCCTTGCAAGGTTGTCCATCTCAGGCGTGATCTAGCAACACAATGCACACAAACATATTTTAGGGAGGCTAATCTAATTGGGTCAGGGTTATACCGGGTTATACCATACAAATATAGGCTATAAAAGTACAACATACCATATCCAAACACACAACAACAGTCAAAATATCACATAAGACCAATATAAAATGTGACCATCAAACGAAACACAAACTATCACACAACAGAATCGCAAAAGGATATACAACGAGCACAATGGATATCTTGGTACAATGTGACACATACCTGCGGATCTGCGCAGAAAACAACAGCGGTGTACACAAACACGAAAACAGCGGATCTGCGCAAACCCGTCACATTTGGATATGCGTGGATGATGGTCATCAACAAAATACCAGACAATATGTATACAACCATATACTACATTACCAAGAGCCCACTAGATAATACGAGATCGTTTAGAAGATTCACCAGTGCCATCCATTTCTATAGGTCTTTTGTTCAAAACACGTTCCACAATCTCTCCTCTCTTTGCAATGGTCCTGGTCATGTCGAGACCGATAACAGAATAGACAAATGTAAATGGTCCATATGGCAAAGAGTTGAATGACTCTGCCACGCTCCAATGGCTTGTTGGAGTATGGGAATGGTAAGAGAAATATAACAATGCCATCTTGATCTACAGATATCAAAGGAGGAGATGAAATGGCTTCTTCATGAAATCCATTTTCAAAGGCTTGATTGTTATCATCATCTTCAGAGGGTTGCACGATGCTAGGAACACCCACATATTCATCCATAGGCAGCATACTGGCAGTCAATACCATCCTCTCCAGTTCCTTGTTCATAGCTAGCATGCAGAGGCCTGGTGAGATGGTATTATTTTGGAGCATGGAAATGAAATGATCAAGGAACAGCTACAACAGCACTCTAATTGCAACAAATGTTATGGAAGGCGATCATATACAAACACAGTCGCTACCATCATCTTCAGGGATAGAAACATTTTGCCCAACATCATAGAAGGTAAACTCAGAGGACCACATACTAATACTGATATCCATCCATAATCAAGTTTGTCTAATCCTGTTTGTAATTCAACACGACTTTGCATGCCAGATAACAAACAAGGGCATAGTGGTCCAATAACTTTTTCTAGTCTAAATATAACCCCTGATGATCAGTGTTTTGCTCGAATGTTCAGTGTTACAAACCCTATACACACACTCTATTTTCTAGTGCTAGGTTCACAAGTTAAACAAATTCCCCATTTCGACAAACCGTTGAAGAACAGTTCGCTTTTCTACACTCTCACTTTCCCATTACCATTCCTCAATATTGATCTTAAGGCTATGTGCTCCAGACTTACTCACTCACTCTCATCGCAACTCCCCTCCTCTTCCTCTTCCTCTTCCTCTTTCTCTTCCTCTTCATCATTCACTGAAGCGAAATCATGAGCAGAAATTCCAGGCCTTTTGATCTGATGTAGCAAAGGTGAGCTGAACTCATCGTCTTCCTCAGGAGTGAGGTCCCTTAGCTCTACAATCTTGACTTTTTCCCCTCTCTGTGGTGGCCTTCTCTTGTTCTTGGCTGCAGTGCTCAGGCACTGCACTTGTGCTCTCCTCAGTTGTCGCTCGGTCTCCATCTTCTTGCTGGCCAGTCCATCAAATCTGCTCGATTGCCACAGGACCTCCTCAAAGACCTTCCTGGATTTCAGTGAGTGATAAGAAGCCTGGCTTTCCTGAGGCTTGCGTTCTGTCCTAGACTCCTTGCTCAGCCCTTCCACCTTGTAGAACTCAGGATTGGTGTAGAACACAAAGGAATGGTCCTTGATCTTCCATATGAACCCCTTGGTTTTCTGTGTACCCTTTTGGCTCACAGGAAGACAATGAAGGTGTGAGAAGATGGTTTCCAGTGCATCATCCACAAGCAGCCTCTCTTCATTGTTGCGCCCCTCCAGCATATCATGATAGAACTTTATGTAACCCATGTCATCCAGAAACGGCAGCCATTGCGAGCCATTCTTCAGTGCTCTTCCTCCAGGAGCAGGAAAGTATATCTCCTTCCTGCTTGCAAATGTCATGGAACGGGGACCTTGTCGACCATGTACCACACCATCCCTGACTTCCAGACCAGTGTTGCATGCCTCAAAGGTGGTGTGAAGGAGGGTCTGATCGACGCTAGAGACAGTCCAGCATTTCATGGCATCAGACAAGGACACGGGACTGGGTGCAATTCCCTTCAAGGACCTGTCATCTACCATCAACCATAGTTGTTCAGTAAACCTGCAGAACACTCGGGCCAAGACTGCCGACCGGTTTTGCAGTCTAGAAGGTATGGTCCATTCCTTGAGCATCAGCATGGGATTGGCTGCAATCACTTTCTTAAGTTGACCCCAAGTGGGATTGGGTCCAATTGGAAACTTGGCGGTCTGATCAAAGCCATCCAAGATGGTGGGTCGTTGAGAAGCCAAAGCTTTGTCCCGTTGAGCCTTGGCATTGAGACCCATCAGAGCAAGAACTCGGAAGTCATCGCTCTCCTGAATGCTATCAAGACAAGGCTGGAATAGTGGATCGTGCATCGAAGCATGTGGTTCAGAATGCCAGTAAGGATTCCCAGGTTGGGAGGGTTGACTTGCTTGAGCCAGATCTGAGTTCTCTGTAGTTCCTCCATTCTTCTGGAAAGGAAGTCAAACCAGACCCCAGATGAAAGCCAGAGGACCGGTTTGGACTCCATGTAACGCTCGGCCTAAGGCATGTCTTGTCAAGAAGGCATGCAGGCTAAGGAGAGGTCTCTCACATGTGATATGACATCTCTCAGAAAGATTTGTGCTGCCTGTCCACTGACCCGATACTTGTCTCGGACACCATATGTCTTCGCTTTCACACCACGAAGGACCTTGATGGTCCCAAAGCATTCCTTGTGATACGCCGGAGCGAGGTTGTATGCATCACTGTATTTCCCAAAGGATGGTCTGTTGTTGTTGGGACGAACAGCCTCATAATAGAGATTGTATGTGTTTTGAAATGCAATGTGAGTTTGAAGAGCATGATCCTCTGGCATCTCGGCCTGCAATGCACCATATCTGTTGAGCATGCAATGGTGATGGAGGGTACCCTTGTTGAAACCAGAAGCCGCATAAGATTCCTCCAAGGTGTCCAGTCGCCATAGGCCAACCAAGGGTTCTGTGGTCTTGGGTGTGAAGGAAACGCCCACATCAACAAGAAGCTCTCCATTTCTACGATCAAGTATGTAGTCCCAGTTCAGGCAGGACAGGTTGTGGCAAAGCGCCATCTCAGGAGAGACATACTCACCTCCCTGGCCATCTTTGGTGAGCAACTTGATGCCCTTTCCTTCCACTGCAAAGAAGAAAGATCCATACATGTAATGATCTTCCTCTTCCGAGATGAGCCGCTTCATGTGGTACTGGACATCGAGGAATGCCTGGTTGGAGAGAGGAAGTGTCCTTCCACCATGTGAAGCACCCTTTTGCTTGTATCGCCCCTCCTCCAATGTTTGGGACATGTAAGGTGCCCAACTCTCTTCCGCTTGCTCAGCTATGGCTGGCAGAAATATTTCCTCCCAGAATGGATCCAGCACATCTTTGGGTATCATGTTCATGTGCCCTTCCTGTGAGTGGGCTGTGATGAATCATGCGTGGAAAGAAAATGTAGACCCTATGTGGTATGGCATTGAGGGGAAACTTTTTCGATATCC